>CM068718.1:13969745-15389328 GCA_035079005.1 Fraxinus americana | reverse complement strand
CTAGATATGGAGTCTTTGAATTTAAGGTAATGCCTTTTGGCTTAACAAACGCACCGCAACATTTTGTACAATGATGAATCAGGTACTTCACGGATTCTTGGACGATTTTATGTTAGTATACCTGGAGGACATAGTTATCTATAGTGAGACACTAGAGGAATATGTGCAACATGTTAGGCAGGTTTTCAATTGACTATGATAGAATGAACTCTATATCAAACTTCCAAATGCTCATTCGCTCAAGCGTCTATCAATTTATTGAGTCACATCATCGAATAAGGTAAAATACGCATGGATGCGAAGAAGGTTACAGCCATCAAAGATTGGCAACCACCAAAGACTGTCCACAAGTTGTGGTCATTTCTCGAATTATGCAATTACTACAGAAGATTTGTGAAATGGTACTCAGAAATTGCATTACCACTTACTGAATTGACAAAGAATGATAAGGATTGAGATTGGTCATCCCAATGACAAAAGGCTTTCGAGAAGTTGAAGAAATCCATGTGGACCAACCCGGTGTTAGCCTTGTCGGACATGGCTAAACAATTCAAAGTGCATACCGATGCCTCAGACTTTGCACTTAGTGGAGTCATTATGCAAGAAGGACATCTGGTAGCTTATGAGAGCTGAAAGCTGAATCAAGCAGAACGTCGTTACTCGGTGCACGAAAATGAGATGTTGGCAGTAGTCCATTGCCTTAGGGGATGGTTCCACTATTTGGTTGGGTCTCCATTTATTGTAAAGATGGATAACACTGCAGTTAGTCACTTTATATCCCAACCAAAACTATCAAGCAAACATGCTTGTTGGCATGAACTTCTTTCAGAGTTTAATTTTATGCTAGAGTACTGTTTTGGATCTAGTAATCATGTTGTCTATGCTTTTAGTTTTCAGGCCGACTTGGCCACCATCTGCTCAAAAGCTGCTCTTTCAGGGAGCACAGTTTCCACAAATACAAGGGACCAAATTCGGGCACTTTTAGATAAAGACCTAGTTACTCAATATTTGATCGACTTCATCAACCAAGGTAAAACTCGTCAGTTTTGGCTCGATGGGGGTCTAGTGAAGACTAATGGAGACCGCCTTTTGTTCCTAAGGGATTGAGATATAAGAAAATCACTAATCACAGAATGCCACAACACTATTTAGGAAGGGCATCCTGGAGAAGAACGCACTGCTGTACTACTACAACGTACATACTACTTGCCTCAAATGTGGGACGATATTGCAACTTATGTGAAAACTCGTCTTGTTTATTAGCAAGATAAGGCAGATCATCAAAAAAAGACAGGCTTGCTAGAGCCCATTTCCGTCCCAACTAGACCATTTGAGAGTGTATCGATGGACTACATTGTTGGATTGCCAAAAGTTTGAGATTTTGGCACTTCATCGTCGTGGTAAATTGTCTATCAAAAAACATAACTTTCATCGCAGGGCCAAAGTATGTATTAGTCGAAGAGATAGCTCAACTCTTCTTCAAATATATTGTCAAATACTGTGGACTGCCTAAGGACATCGTTAATGATTGGGATCCTCAATTCATTGGCATATTTTGGACCAAGTTGTTCAAACTTCTTGGTTCAACTTTAAGCATGAGTTTTAGTTTTCAGCTACAATCTGACGGACAGACGGAGCGCTTCAATTCCATGCTGGAAGAATATCTTCGGCACTTTATCTCTACTTTGCAGAAAATTGGATGAAACTCTTGGATGCGGCTTAAATGTGTTTCAATACCCAAAAGAGCTCTTCCACCAATAAGAGTCCTTTTGAAATTGCTACTGGCGAGCAACCGTTACTCCATCATACTGTGGATATCGATTAAAGTACCAAATCCCCTCAAACAAAAAGCTTTTCTTAAGAGTGGAAATAAAATATTGAAATTGCTCAAAGTTATCTTGAGAAACGGTACAAAAAGTCTGCATATCAAAAGCATCATTTCCTTGAATTTAATGTTGGAGATCTGGTAATGGTTAAACTTCCTGACAAAAATGTTTATAAACCGACAAGAGGGAAAGACTCAAGATTGGTGTCAAAATATATTGAACCATTACCCATTGTGAAGAGAATTAGAAGAGTTGCATACCGAGTTACACTTCCTTCATGTTGCAAAATCAACAAGATCCTTCATGTCGGTGTACTCAATCCATGCTTTGCTGACAAGGAAGACGCATCCAGAAATGAGCCAAATCTTTAATTATTTATAGGTCCAACCCGTCCAAATCTTTTCCAATTTCCACAATTCCAAATCAAAATTTTCCTCCTCCTTAGCAACGTAAATCCGACCTTCTTCTCCTGTCCCACCTGCTGGTGAATCCTCCACCACCACCAGTCCAACTAGCCATGTCGGTGCCAGAAGTCGGAAAGTCTAGTGACCGGCTACAACCTGCCAATCGATCAACCGTCAACCCATGAGTTTTCTATTTTCTGATTTTTTTTTTTGTGTTATTTTCAATTTATGAGTTACGACTGAAATCATGATTTATGTTGTATCAAGTATGAGTATGAATAATGAATTAATTGGTAGTTTTCACTGATTTGAAATGAGAAATGAAAAATTAGTTGTATCAATATCATAAATTTGAAATGAGAAAGTAGTTGTATCATAAATTTGAAATGAGAAATGAGAACTGAATTATGATTTCACATTTTACTGATTTGTGAATTTGTGGCACTATTGTTTAAATTACGAATTTTAAGTTATCATTAATTAGTCATTGAGTTGTGATTTGGCACATTTTGGGAATTACGATCTTAATTCAAATAATGTGTACTCTGCTTTTTTAATCAATTGAGCTAGAAAAATAAATTAGGGTATTTTGCAATTGTAGATTATGGAACCATTTTTTCAATCGAACCTGAAGTTCATACCTATTTCTTTCAGTTCTAGTGGTGTATCTAGTCCCGCCACTACTTCTAGTCGAGCAGCTAATGTGTTAAATAACAAGAAAATGTCTCGGGCTCAATTCAATTTGGATGATCTTGTATCTGATCCAGGGAAATTCTCCTTTATTTAGTCATATGATCCTAATATCAGATGTTAGGATGACATACTTAGAGAAATGTCATTGTCAATCACATGGACATGACTTTCCAAGAAGACGGATGGGAAGTGATGACAAGTTTTTTTTGAAAAGAGTGGTTCGTTGAATTTGATTAGTTGGTGTACAGTGTAGAAAAGGATGCAGCATATTTTTAGTATTCCTACTTGTTCAAATCGGATAGAGGGGTCAAGGAGGTGGACTTATATTCAATAAAACCCACTTTAGGGATTCGAAACACAAAAAGACATTGAAAAATCATATCGGCCTCTTTGATAGTGCTCTTAATCAAGCTTTCGCAAAGTATACCAACTTTATGAATCAAAAGCAAAGTATCTCCTACATTATTTCTAGCTAAAGTAGTAGTCAACAAAAAAATTATAGGATAAGATTAACTGTGGTACTACATTGTACTAGATTTCTCTTAATGCAAGGATTAGCATTTCGTAGTTATAATGAATCCAAAGAGTTTCTTAATAAAAGAAATCTAATTGAGCTACTAGACTGGTATGTAGCTCGTTGTGAAGAAGTTAAACAATTATTATTCAGTAATGCTCCTGGAAATGACCAAATGACTTCACCAAAGATCCAAAAGGACTTGGTTAATTGTTGTGTCACAGAGACAACAATGGCTATTATCAATGAGATGGATGATTGTTTTTTTCAATTTTGGTTGATGAGGCTCGTGATAATTCTATAGAAGAACAAATGGCAGTTGTTTTGAGATTTGTTGACCAAAGTGGGCACATAATGGAGCATTTTTTGGGCATTACCCATGTCACTGATACTTGTGTCCAATCACTGAAGGATGCCATTGATGCAATATTTTTTACGCATGGGTTGAGCATATCTAACCTGAGAGGTCAAGTTGATGATGAAGCAAGCAATATGTCAGGTGAGTTCAATGGCTTGAAAGCTTTAATTTTAAGAGAGAACCTATATGCTATGTATGTCCATTGCTTTGCTCTCCAACTTTAGTTGGCAGTTGTTTCTGTGGTTTGTAGGAATGATATGCTTGGTGATTTATTTAACATGCTTGCTATTATTGTGAATTAGGTTGGTGCGTCAGGTAAGTGTGTAGATGCTCTTCGAGCTAGTTACTATGATCAGGTGATACTAGATGGGGGTGGGAGAACTTTGTGGTAGGAGTAGTAAGTTTCAAGAAATGAGTTTGGCACACCCAGGTGATACTAGATGGGGCTCAAGCCTACTGAAAATTACTCGTGTTATTAATATGTTTAATGATATCGTAGATGTTCTTGAGGATATATCAGAAGATGGCATAAATTCATATCAGAGATCAATGGCCACAAGATGTATGAACACTATGCAGAATTTTGAGTTTGTGTTCAGTTTCCACTTTATGTTTGAAATTCTTGCAATTACAGATGACATTTCACAAGTCTTACAGAAAAATGATCATGATATTCAGAATACTATGAGGTTATTGAATTTGTGTAAGTATGCATTGAGTTTTGTCTTGGTAGACATATTTTAGGGTCCAATATGGAAGATATTGTAGTATTAAAAGGTCAACCTAAGCGTGGAGCTCAGCAGGTGACTTATTGTCATCGCTTTTAAATTGATTTGTACTGTGATGTGATAGACTCAATCTTACAAAAGTTTAATGATCGTTTTTCCGAGAAAACTACTGAGATCCTAACTTGGATTTCGTGTTTAAATTCGAGAGATTCCTTTGCAGCTTTTGATAGTGATAAACTACTACGTCTTGCTCAATTCTATCATTTGGACTTCAATAATGAAGAGCTTTTATTACTTCGACCTCAACTTGACAAGTTTCTTTTGTTTGTAAGAATGGATGAAGCTTTCTTTAACCTCAATATCATTTCTTGTGTAGATCAGAAGTTGGTTGAAACAAGAAGTTCTTATTATTTTCCATTGGTTTATAGGTTGATCACATTGGTTGTGATATTACATGTGGCAACTACAAGTGTTGAAAGAGTATCATCTGCTAAGAATCTAATCAATAGTGACTTGAGCAACAAAATGGGAGACGATTGGTTGAATGACAATTTGGTGATTTACATGGAGAAATAGATTTTTTGGAAAAACTGAGAATGAGGCAAAATTGAAATGTTTTCAAAACATGAGACCCCATAGAATGCAGTTGTCTAATAGCACAATTATAGAGTAGGTTGTATCGTGCATTTCTTTAGTATTTTGGGTTGTATTGAATTATATTTTCATATATATATGATTTTTACGTTTTAGTGTGTTTTATATATTGAATAATTTTAATATTATTTAATTAAATATTAATAAACGACCTCGATCTTACGATCGCTGATTGTCGAAGGTTAATGGACAAAGTCCGTCCGAGCTTAACTTTTGTGCTAGGTCCGCCACTGCTTGGGTGAATAGGTCTATGGAGGCATCTGCTCAACTGATTGCAATTCGAATAAATAGAGTTATGGAGATCCCAATAATGAAGGTGAACTCATTATCAATTTTTTAGCTCAGCGATGTTACTGTGATGGTGAACTTCTGACCTCAATTCCTGGAGTCTCCTTTGATCCTACTGGAGGAGTGCTCCTTCAAAACAAATCCCGACACCTGGTTTATACTTTAGCCCTCCCGGACTACGTGCTCCTAACGCTAGCTTGGCAAGCAACAGCTGAGCAATAGTCAATATTTCTATCACATTGTCTCTCCCAATATCCGATTAAGGTGATTCAAAATGCGTTAGAAAGATAACTCAAAGGGCTACATTTATTCTTGAAATAGCCTTATCGAAATTCAAATGTGTTCTATGTGCAAAAAAGCATTGCAAGTTGCAATTGAGAATTTGTAGCACAACTTGTACGGTTTTTTGACACTCTTTCGACTTCTAAATGCATTCCAATTATCATATGTCTTGAATTTCTTCAAGGACTATTCTACCATCCCAAATCTTTTGACTTTAATTAAGATTCTATAACTCTTATTTTGACTTTGATTACAATTCAATAAACTTCTAATACAATTCAATTAGGACTTGATTTTGACTAAGGAAAATGTCAATTATAATTTGGACTTAACAATCTCTCCAATTGGCATTCCGTGACAAAATCATATGTATTTCCAAGTCAATAAGTTTTAAACTACCCAAAAATAAAATTTCCAAAATTTGCTTCAAAAATATGTCAATCTATTTCCTAAAACGCATGGAAACCACAATACCGCGTGAAAAGAAAGAAGAAACTAACAAAACCAAAATCATATAACCAAGTTAAATAAAAATATAATAAAACGCACATAACACCGAAATATGCAATATCATATGAATTATAAACTTATAAATAAACTATAGAATTTTGTATCAATATAGACAAAACACAAAAACTATATCAATAATAAAATTCCAGCAAATATATTAAATGACTCCCCCTAAGTCATCTATCAATAAAAAAAATTAAAATTATCCCCCTAACTCATATAATCAACTCCCTGAGATAAATACACATCTCTTTCCATTTTTGTCACGAATAACAAAGGAAAGACAAGTAATAATCATGTTAAATATAGAGAGGAATGAGTAAAAAACATATTCACATGTATAATGACGCAAAAATTATGTAAAAACATGTGATAGGTGAATAAAATTTTTCCAATTTCGAGACAGTTGTTTTTATTTTTCATGAATATTTAAATGTATTGTTATGAACAATTATTTGCTTACTTATATATGTATAATTCATAAATAGTAAACTTTTTCACATAACTTATTTTAAACCTATATGGAGTAAATTTTACAAGTCATTCATGTGTGAAAAGTGTCATTAAACTCATGTAAGCAAGTCTCAAAACCTTAAATTAATGAAAAATGACGTTCAAAGAATCACTAGTAAATGAATATATTCTTCAAAATATAAAGTCAAACTCAGTATTACTAGGACCTTTATAAATTAAAGAGCTCATAATTCATTGTATAATTTTTTTCTTTCTCCCCCTATCTGTGAACACATATATATGTATTTTTTTTTTTCAAATTTTATGTGCAGACTCTTCTTCATTAATCTTTCTACATAACCCACGTAACGAGTTTTAGGTCGATAACTCCAAAGTCAGATGATTTATAGGGCACCAGGTATTAAGATACCCTGCAGGCTTAATTGCTCAAGTCATATAGACTACGAAGAAAAATATAAGATTGTCTCACAACATTTTATGTAATTAATTTTTTTTTTAAAACCCAATAGTAATCCTTTTTTTTAAGAGGAATATACAAGAGCTTAGGTCATCTAGTTTAAAAGTCATTCCATATTTAAAGTCAATTCACCACACAGATGACCATCGTCCCAAATCTCAAACACGCGATCAAAACTCGCTCACAAGAGTTTAATGTGTCTAGTGCATAAAATATATGTAATAACATATACCAAATACTCCAAACAAGTTCTAAACAAATTAATAAAAATTTAATTTACCAATTATGACTTAACTAGTACTTGATAGCAAAATAACATGCCCAAAAATATAGAAAATCTTTTCCTTTTTCAAATTTTTTTTTTAAATTTCATTTTTCAAGAGAATAAATAAAATGCAAAACAAATAAAGAAAAAGTTTAGAGTGCATGCATAAATATGTAGATACAATGAATAATGCAGATGCACGTACCTAACTACCAACTCAATGAGGCACAAAAATGCTCTTACCATGAAGAGCAACGTGAGCAATACCACAATGTAAATTATCGTTTTGACCTCTGAGTTCACTCTTTCCAATCCAAATCTTCTTAGAAGAAGATGTAATCTTAGTCAATTGAGTCATTAACTCAGTCAAGTGACTCATTTGATTAGTCAAGAATTTAACGTGAGTAGTTAGATCTTGTTTGTTTTTCCTAATCAAGGGCTTATGACATTTAGGTCTAATGTGACCTAAAATACCACAATTATGACATGTAGGAATGAATTTAGAAACAATCAAAGATTTAAAATTATGAACCTTAGGTGGAGGAAACTTATGCTGTACCGATGATTTCGGTTCTCGGACACCAATATTCTTGGTCTTGTTCCTATTCAAGAGCTCGCGACACTTGGGTCTTATATGTCCAACATTACTACAATGGTCACATGTGGGGATGAACTTGGGAGTAACTCTAGGTCTCAAATTTTGAACCTTAGGCATCGAGGTAGGTACAAGCTTATTTTTCGAAGAAGAAGAAGAAATATGAGAATTTGTTTCATTAAAGATTACACCTCTTCTATTCCCAATTTTTTTATTCAAACCTATCGGGCTATCAATTTTCTTAGATCCGCTAGAAAAAGATTGGAGTTGGGTATTTGATCTTTCCAGATCACTCATAAGTGATTTAACCTTAATATCTAAGGACTCTTTCTCAACTCTTAACTCATTCAAAATTCTAGTGGATTCCTCAAGTTTGGCTACAAGACTCTCTTTTCTAATTCAAGATTATTCAATTTTTTTAAAGGTAGAGTGATTCACTTTTTTCAACTTAAGGCACTCCTTAAACAATTGGTCATAAGCCTCCAGAATTTCCATATCATACTCAGATCCCGAATCAGAAATCGACTGATTCATCTAGATAAAATATTAGTTCAATGATCACTATTAAGCTCTAATACCACTTGAAAGTTTTAAATTATTTAGACCCACGTGCAGAATTACAAAATTAAAAGCAACAAGTCACTTTTTAATTATTTCTAGATATTAGATCAAACAAGACAATTTATCCTAAACTTGAATACCACAATCAATAATTATAGTAAAGAACATCTAAGATGATCACGGAGAAATCCCAACTGGGTAAAAACTTCGGGCACTTTGCCGTCAATAATCTACTATAAATCGAAGCAAACTTAAAGTACGGTCCAGAGTCGTCTACCCTGTAGAACTTCCGACCTCAATTTCTGCAATCTCACTTGATCCTACTAGAGGTGTGCTCCTTCAAAACAAATTTCGACTCCTGGTTTATACTTTAGACCTCTTGCACTACGTGCTCCTAACGCCAAATCCCGACTTCTAGTATCTCACCTTAGTCCTCCTGAATTTGTGCTTCTGCAATAGCTCCCTATCCCTGGTATCGATTTATCTACGGTAGATTAAATGATTTGGTGTTTGATCAAAAGTTCTTGTGTGTTTTGATCCCTAGTTTAATATAAAACAATATGGCTAAATCAACAAATCAAAGTTTGGATGCAATTATGGCTCAAATAACATGGTGGTTGAATCTTGGAATCAAAGAATGTTTTGGATCATCAAAGAATTGATATCTGTGGAATAAATCTGATTCAACACACTTTTA
This sequence comes from Fraxinus americana, assembly GCA_035079005.1. Lineage (NCBI taxonomy): Eukaryota > Viridiplantae > Streptophyta > Magnoliopsida > Lamiales > Oleaceae > Fraxinus > Fraxinus americana. The sequence continues at coordinate 15,380,022 of CM068718.1, read as the reverse complement.
GACGTTCATGGGTAGGATATATATAGGGAAAAGTGTTTAGGATGAAAAGGGATTGAAAAACCATGTGTTTGAAGCAAAACAGAATTCTGAACGTCGACTTGTCGCTCGAGTGCCAAGCTAGCAACAGGAGAGGAACAGCTGAGCGATAGTCAGTATTTCTATCATAACTTTATCTTCCGATATTCGATTGAGGTAATTCAAAATGAGTTGGAAAGATAACTCAAATGAATATATTTATTCTTGAAATAGCCTTATCCAAATTCAAATGTTTTCTATGTAAAAAAATGCATTGCAAGTTTCAATTGAAAATTTGGAGCACAACTTGTACAGTTCTTTGACACTCTTTGGACTTCTAAATGCATTCCAATGATCATATGTGAGAATCTTGAACTTCTTCAAGGACTATACTATCAACCCAACTCTTTTGACTTTAATTAGGATTCTATAACTCATATTTTGACTTTAATTACAATTCGATAAACTTCTAATACAATTCAACTAGGACTTAATTTTGACTAAGAAAATTTTAATTTTAATTTCCACCTAATAGGGTTAAATGTTATTTTCAAAAGGATTTTGACCTTATTTTCAATTTTGACCATAGTTTTTTAGAATTTATTAAAAGGTTACAACTTTTTAAATTATTTTTAGAATTTTATTTTAACCCAAATTTAGAACTTTAACCTTAAATTGAATTTTATTTTAATTTAGATATTATATTATGAATATAATATTAATTCAATTTATCTTTAAAAAAATTTGAATTAGATTTAGACTTTAATTTGATATTTGATTTTAATTAAATAAAGTCATTAATTAAATTAATTATTACTTTGATTAATTAATTATTTAATTGTTCCTACTCCTCCTGACTAAAATAGTTTAGATTTTCTTATAGCTAGAAAGTTGAATTAAATTAATATTAATTGTTATATAGGAATGCGTTTATGTGATGAATATATACTTAGTGGATAATTATGGACTTCAGCTTGTGGATATATTAAATGGTTAACTTCATTATTGTCATTTTATTTTTTTTGCCTTCGAGCTTATTATAATTAATTTTTGGACCTGAGAGTCCATTATTGTTATTTCGCGTGGCTGTGCGCTCAATTATTTTAGACTTATGTTCCACTATTGTAGGATACATGTTACAATTGGATTAATTGAAGGTATAAGAAGAAAAGGAAACTATAGAGATGGAGTATTGTATATTTTAATGACATGTCCCCTAGAAACTGATCAAACTAGTCTACATTTTGGTTCGGTAGGCTAGATAGGATAACTCCATAATTATCCACACTATTTACTATGTGTATGTTTATTTGCATGTTAGGTATACAATAAAACATGCTAACACACACACACACATGATGAGATATTTACATGTAAAATCCCTAGTTAAAAATATTAAATTAGGTTTATACTTACATTTTATCATTATATGAAAAATCAAAATTTCTTATCGATGCATCTTATTGAGATTACACAAGGCTGGTCCATTAGAAATATTTTTGGCACTATAAAATATTTAATATTTTTGAATGATATGTTTGATGTAACTAAAATTTATCTTTTGTAAGTACACCCAAAAAGACAATTTCTAAATGTAAAATTAAGCTAACACATGAGATGTGTAAAAACGAAGAATTGTCACTTGATGATCCAAGAGTTGTATGAAAATACATTTGATGACAATAATCTACTCAAATGTTTTATTAAGGCTTGTTGAGTACACTCAATTTTTTAACAAAACAAATAGGGTCTAGCTCGTTGGGAATAATATTTGAATTCCATAAATTTATGTGGGAGTCATGAGTTAAGTTAAACGTGGGAGTACGATTAATTTAATAAAATTTCATGTTAAATTAATTGATGTATTTTTTAAACATTAATTATTTTACTTTTCGTCATTTATAGTTTTGAATCATTAGCAATCGTATGAATTTGAGAAGCATATTGGATGCCAACAAACTGGTCAGACCAAATTTTTTGGATTGGCACCGCAAGCATGAAAAAAACTGATGTCTTTGAGCAGCCCTTTCCAGATGTTTCCACTAAGGACTCAATTGAGGAAGAGGTAGTTGTTTATAATAAACACAATTTTGATAATAATGTTGTAACATGTGTAACGCTTCAGCTATGTCACATGAGTTGCAAAAACTGATCGAAGGGTATGTATTTTAACACTAATTTTTCATCTCAAATAGTTATATGATGAATAGTCACGTGTGAAAGGATAAGAGATTTACAAATAGTTATACTGGTGCAAAATAATGGAAAGATATTCAATCAATGCTCAAGTATTGAAGATGATTGGCTACATTGAGAAATTTGCACAATTGGGTTCAGTGGTGGACTATAAACTAAGCCCATGTTTGATCCGATTTAAAATCTAATTTTAATCCAAGTTAAAGTCAAACAATCAATATTAACCACATCTTTCATGGATCCCACAAATTTTCAACCACACATTTCAAAAACTTCTATCACAATCTACTAAAAATCTAATTTTAATCCCCACCAAACACCTTCTAAGTATTGACTTGGTTCTACAATATCTGCTAGAGAGTTGTTCACATTGTATTACGAATTTTAACATAAACAAGCTCGAATGCACTCTCCCTGAATTACCAAACATGCTTAAAAGATGTTGAGCCCAATATAAAGGTTGGTAATGGACATGTTTTGGCTATTAACTGTGCACTAAGAAGAAATCTAAATGAGACTTTGAAAAAGCATTCGAGAAGAGTAAGATAAACAAGGAGACAATCAAAACAAAGAATGACAATTCTAAATTTGATGACCCTTGCTCTCATTATATAATGAAAGGCCATTAGAAGAGGAAGTGCAAGACTTACCTTGAAAGCTTGAAAGGATAGAAATCTTCTAAAACTTCTACTTTTGGTATCTTTATTATTGAGTTTAATATGATAGCTTATTAAGCATTAAATACCAAATGTAGATCTCATATTTGTATAAATAAGTATTACTAAAGAAAAGTAGACCACTGCTAGAAAAAAGTTGACTTGTGCGTTGGAAATGGAGCAATGATTGTTGCATTTACTGTGGGAACTTACTTTTTATCATTGCCTTTCGCGCTTAGTATTAGAATTAGTGAGTTGTTATTTTATTCCCACCATTACAAAAATATTATTTCAATATCATGATTGAACATGAATGATTTTTTAATTACGAACAATTGTTGTTTATTTTATTTTGATAAAATATTTTACGGTTTGGTAGATTACGAAAATGTCGTTTATATTATAGATATTGGGTCTTCTATTACGAGCATTGAAAATAAAAATTCATAAAAGTGGCAACCTAAAAACTTATTTACAAATTACATAGAGATGAATATTTGAGGTCAACTGATTTTGTATCATTTGACAAATATGAATCAGGCCTTCTAGGCAATATAACTAAATTTTCTTTTACTTGAAAGGGAGAGAGAGCTACACAATTACTATGCCTATTACATACTGTTGTATGTAGACCTATGTCAATTACTGTTCACTTTTACTGATGAACATTCTAGATATAATTATGTAAGCATGAAACTCTTGAAAAGTTCAAAAAATCCAAGTTAGAAGTAGAGAAACAATTAGGTAATTAAATACATAAAGTTCATAATAAATATTAAGAAACTTTTTTACTCGATAAATCTATTCTCTCAATTCAGTTCTTTCTCAAATCGTGCTTCTAAAGTCATTGGCTTTTCCTCTGTTTTCAAATAGACCTTGACCTCATCTATGTAATTTTTTGCAATGCATACACCAAATTTGGTATTTTTATTTTAACTTTTAGGATTGTGACAGCATGAAAAGCATCTTTTGGAAAAAAATATTTAAAAGACAACTATCATTAGGATCATCGCGTATGTAGTTGTATTTAAGATCTCTAGAATAATTTCTTCTGCAGCAAAAGATTTAATCACCATAGCATTTTCTTTAGCATAATCAAAAGTTGCTCGACATCCATCACTTTTCATTCAATAGCCACTTTTCATTCAATAGCGTAACCAGAAATGTTATCACGTAATCTTTAAATGCCTTCTTCTTCACCAACTTGCACTTAAAAAACAATATCTTTACCTAATCTAACGTTAGAATGCCGAAAAAAAATACGTGGATAAGTAGTAAGAAAATACAAACTCTAAATTAATAAATATTTATTTATCAAAAAATAACAATTTTACTTAGTTTTATAGGGCATTTTATTGAAATTGGCATCAATCAGTCGTCATTTTCCCTATATAATGCCAGTAACCGATGACTGTGAATGAATCTACATTTCTGATGCATAATACACTTAAGGAATGGAAACAATTCATTTTCTCACTAGCGCCGCTGTCAGCAGATAAAGGGAAAATTAGATAACACTAGTATTTTACCTTTTTAATAGGATTAATTAATGCAAGATCGAGCAATTTATAGCTAGAAATTTACGTTCCATAGCAAGAAACACGTGTGCATGACTGCATGAGCACAATACAACTTTCTCTTAAGGAACTTGTCTTTCAGCCACGAGATTTTGTACAAAGGGAGGGAGCAGCAGGGCACCCTTCACCTAAGCTCAGGCCAAATTGGAAAGGATCGTACGAAGTAGCTCACAGACTTGGAAAGGGAGCTTACTATCTCAAATATTTAAAGGGGAAACCACTAGGCAAGCCACGGAATACTAAACGCATAATTTTAAAGGTTGACTCTTTAAAATAAAGAACATCTTATATTTAAAAAGTCTCTTGAAAATGTCCAAACAATAAAATTGTCTTACCTGCCAACCATAGACAGTCAACTCAGTACCTCTTAACATCAGGAGAAGGGGTACGGGGTGCCTGCCTGATCACTACAAGAATATGCGCTATCACCAACGGAATTTTACCAACGTCCAATTTTCCGTCGGTGATACCGACGGATTTCCAACGGAATTCTGACGGGTTTTCCTTATTATTTATTTATATAAAAAGGGAAAGATTTACCAACGAAATTACAAACCTTATAAGTCGTCGGTGATTTTTCGTTGGTAATCCGTTGGTGAAATGAATAAAAATAATTCTAAAATAAAAATTAATATTAGTAATGATTTTATCAACGGCCCTCTTACGTCTTACTAAAAAATAAATTAATAAATTATAAGTTACCAACGGAATCAATGACTCCCGCCATTCCGTCATTGATTCCATTGGTAAGTCGTTGGTCCGTCAGTAATGCCGTTAGAAAAAAAAATCAAAATCGAAAATAATTTTATTGCGACTTCTTAAAACCCAGATCTCCATACTTTCTCAATCCATCGCTCCATCACTTCTCAATCCACATCGCTAGTAATCGAAATCCTTTCTACAAGCCAGATCAATGTTGCTTCTATAATAGATACCCATATCTCCATACTTCATAGATCGCCCAGTTCTCCATACCTGTTGAATTGAGTGCTTCATCCAGTAACAGACCAAGAATCACTATATCTTCTATAATAGATACCTGGATCTCCATACTTCATAGGTATGCATTATGTACAAATCTAACTCTTTATTTTCAGAGCAATATTTTGTTTAGTGTCAAATTCTGTTATTATAAATTCATATTCCTTTCACATAGAAATAAAAATCATGCTTCTTTATTTGATACGTGGCAGAAAAATGTGCAAAAAAATTGGATGAAATAGGCAATTCACATTATTATTAAAATGTACCAGGGACTCGTAAAGGAATGTTATATGGAGACCGATCGTAGTTGGATGTTGCATTATCGTGATCATAATGGATTTCTTCCAGACAGTTTTGTTGCGGGAGTTGATGAGTTCATTCAATTTGCCTTTTCACAACCAGACGTAGGAGTTAAAATCAGGTGCCCATGTGCCAAATGTCGTAACATTAAGTTTATGGATGGAGAGACAATAAAATTACATCTTTACAGAAATGGATTTACAAAGGATTATACACAATGGTATGCACATGGAGAACCATTCGCTGTTAGTAGGTCTGATGTTGGTCAGTCTTCAACTCAGCAAGGTACAACAGATTGTAGTTTTGAGGAGATGGTAATAGATGCAATGGGTCCTGAAGTATACCATAATCTTACTCATGAAGATCAATGCACCCCAGAACAACACACTCCAAACCATCATGCTTTAGGCTTCTTTAATCTATTAGCAGAAGCTGACAAACCTATCGGCCTGGTTGTAGTGAGCAAACCAAACTCTTGACTATGGCACGACTCTTGAATTTGAAGTCTGAATCAAACATGTTTGTAAGTTATTATGATCGGATGCTATCCATAATAAAAGGAATCTTGCCAGAAGGTAACCAACTTGAACCTACCTTCTACAAAACAAAACGATGGTTATCCAGTCTCGGTCTTGGTGTTAGGAAGATACATGCGTGTGTCAAGGATTGCATCTTGTACTACAAAGAAACTAAGAACTTGACCCAATGTCCAGAATGCCATAGCCCACGATACAAAGAGAAGGTGTCTCGATCTGGCCATAAGGTACCGCAGAGGGTATTACGATATTTGCCTCTTACCCCTAGACTTCAAAGGTTGTATATGTCAAGACATACTACACAACATATGATATGGCATTCTTTAAATTCAGTGACAAGTGGAGAAATGTCACATCCTGTACATAGTGAGGCATGGAAGCATTTCGACAGAACTTATCCTGAATTTGGCCTTGAACCACGAAATGTTCGTATTGGATTATGTACTGATGGCTTCAACCCTTTCGGCATGAAAACACAATATTCATGTTGGCCAGTTATCATTACCGTGTACAATCTTCCCCCTTGGATGTGTATGCGACAGGATAATATGTTTTTGAGCATGGTTATCCCGGGACCAAAGAGTCCAGGAAAGGACATAGATGTTTATTTGCGCCCCCTGATAGATGAGCTAAAATTGTTGTGGAATGAAGGTGTTGAGACATATGATGTACACACAAAGCAGAATTTCCAAATGAAGGTTGCTTTAATGTGGACTATTAGTGATTTTCCGGGATATGGAATGTTATCTGGTTGGAGCACGCATGGCCTAAGGTCTTGCCCATATTGCATGAGTCAAAGTAAAGCCTTTAGACTTCAAAATGGAGGGAAAACATCTTATTTTGATTGTCATAGGCGCTTCTTACCATGCAATCATGCCTTCAGAAGACAGCGAGACAAGTTTTATAAAAACTGAGTTGAAAATGATGTGGCAATAGAAAGGCCAACTGGTGATCAATTGCGAAGTATTGTTGAAAGCCTTCCAATCATTGCAAATGGAAAATCTTCACAGAGACAAGAAATAGAAGGTTTTGGAGATAGCCATAATTGGGTGAAGAAAAGCATATTTTGGGAGTTACCTTATTGGCATACGAATCTTATACGAAACGATTTAGATGTGTTGCACATTGAGAAAATTTTTTTTGACAACATATTCAACACCATCATGGATGTAAAGGGCAAAACGAAAGATAATTACAAGGCTAGGAAGGATTTAGAACTTTATTGCAACTGTTTCAAGCTCCATGTAACTGAAGATTCTAGAGGGAAAGCGCATATGCCAAAGGCTTCTTATTGCTTAACTAAAGACCAAAAACGAGAAGTGTGCAATTGGATTAGGAATTTGAGAATGCCGGATGGGTATGCATCAAACATTGCACGGTGTGTTAAGGATGATTGTCAGTTCTACCCTTTTAAGAGCCATGATTGTCATATTTTTATGCAGAGGTTGCTACCAATTGCATTTAAGGATGTATTGCCAAAACCAATTTGGGAAGCTTTAACTGAAATTAGCCTTTTTTTTAGAGATATATGCTCTATTGTTTTGAAGCCAAGTGACATGGAGTAGCTTGAACAGAATATTTTTGTAACCATGTGCAAGCTTGAGAAGTTTTTCCCTTCTTCATTCTTTGATTCGATGGAGCATCTTCCAATTCACTTACCATATGAAGCTAAGGTTGGAGGTCCTATGCAGTATCGATTGATGTACCCCTTTGAGAGGTATCCTTGTGTATTTTATCTTACTTTCTATATAGAATAAATTTTGATTATGTCTATAAAAATTGTATAGGTTCTTACACCACCTTAAACTGAAAGTGAAAAATCGTGCTCATGTTGAGGCGTCTATTGTGGAGGCATACTTGGTAGAGGAAACATCAACTTTTTGCTCGTTATATTTTGACCACAGCATAGAAACTAGATTACATCGTGTGTCAAGAAATGATGATAGAGGTTTAGTCGACCCCAAGGAAGACTATCAATTTTTGCACAACCTGGACGTCCACTTGGCACCCAACGTTCTAATCACAGGTCATTAACTGAGGAAGAGTATAATGCAGCTTCAATATATGTCCTCCTAAATTGTGACGAGGTTACTCCTTTTGTGAAGTATAAGTTCCAAAACTCACCTTTGCATAAAGTTGTATCTCATGTATTATTACACTTGTTGTTTCATTTCTTACAGGGAGTTTGACCAACTTATGAGAGTGGAGAATCCTCACGTGTCTGATGCACAACTTGATCGGTTACGTGAAGAGCGTTTTGGCCTGTGGTTGAGAGAATATGTAAGTAAATTTCTGAAAACATTATAATTCCTTGATATATTATTCGTTAATTGAGGCCTTAATTCAAGTAAATTGATATTTTTAGGTTTTGGATGATAATCACATTGTTGATTCTCGTGTAAAGGCAATAGCTTTAGGTCCACCTCGTAGAGTACGAAGATACAATGGGTACTTTGTAAATTAATTTAAGTTCCACACCTTAGAATATGGTCATCACCAAACAACAATGAATAGTGGTGTGTGTGTTTTGGGAAGTTGCCTGATGACTATGAACGTGATTACTATGGTGTGATAAATGACATATTGGAACTAGAGTATTTGGGAGATGCTGGAAATAAAGTAACCTTATTTAAATGTGATTGGTTTGACAATGATGGTGGAGTTAATGTGGATCGAAGATTTGGCCGTGTTGAAGTAAATAGTAAAAAGAAGTTAGTTACAAATGATGTCTTCATACTAGCTCATCAAGCTCAGCAAGTATATTACACGGGATTTCCTACGAAGGCTAGAGATAGACTTGACTGTTGGGCTGTTGTGAAAACAAAAGCAAGAAATATCACAAATATACAAGGAATAATAACAGGGAATGAAGAGTGTAATGTGTGGGTAGAACTTGCATTCGAAGAAGATCAGGCTGTGTCCAATCAGCAGCCAGTTTGCTTAAATTTTGACCTTGATCACCAGATTCTAGTCCGAAATGATGTTCAGCCTGAGGAAGTTGACAAAGAGGATGCCATTGTCTCAAATAAAGATTATCAGACGCCTAATACTGAAGAGGAATATGCACAGGATGATAGAGGCAATGACCATGATTTTATATCTAGTGGAAGTGAGGAAGAAATGTAGGCAACATATTCCACATGCTTCTCTCCAGCTCATAAGTTCACGTTCATCAGCGGCTCCTCTCCTTCCAGATCCTTCTATCACATGGCCAACACATGCTTATTCTGGATCCTTCATTAGTTAGTTAGTTTGTTTGTTTGTTAGATTTACTCTATAAATAGAGCTTTGTATTCACCATGTTAATTGAGCTTGATGAATGAATAATAAAATTCCCCTTTCTCAAGTTCCTTCAATGTAGTTTCTATAGTAGCTTCTATTTCATTTCAGTTTCGTTTCTACTGGTTTAATTTCTGCTGATCTGTGTTGCCTTCTGATTTCATTTTCTGCTGATGTTCATCTCTGCTGGTTCATGTTGATCTGTGTTTGCTGGTTTCGTTTTCTTAAGATAAAGTGTAACTGTGATTAGTTGGTAGAAATATCTTGTAATATCTACTAAAGGTTTGGCTATAAATAGAGTCTTGTAATGACAAAGAAATATAAGGGAAATCTGTTGATGTTGAGATTGATGAAAGTTCTTCATGAAACTGTGAATAAATCTGAGATTCATGGATTGATTTCTCAAAATGAAGATGCTGATAATGATAAAAAAAGCTATTTCCATCCACATTTTTTATAAGTTCATCCCACTCTAAGTTCATCCACTACAAAATTTTTAAATGTAAAAAAAATACTATTTAACAGCACCAGCTTCAAATGCAGGCGTTAGGTTGATAGAGCTTGTAAACGGCAAAAATGGAACAGGAGAGAAGTCCAGCCTTTTCAACAAACCTCATATTAATAGAGAGAACATCGTGTCGCATAACATCATAAAGATCAAGAATGGCTTTCACAGCACCAGCTTCAAATGCAGGCGTTTTGTCGTTTTTCTGCATAAATATAAAACACTGAATTAGCAAGGTGAAGTGGAGACGCATAAATCCTCTTGAATTGTCACAACTGAGAGAACTATAATGTCTAAATCATTAACATATCTAGATAAATAATGTTGAACCTATTTAAGTAAATTTACATAGGATTTAAAATATAGTAAAATTTAATTTTTAAAAGTGGATGTATATATAAAAAGTGTGGATGAAAATAGCGGTACCCTAAAAAAAAGGGTGAAGATGCTGTGTACGAGTAAAAAAAAAGGAAGAAGAAGAAAAAGAAGAAGATGTTGTGTTTGCTAACAAAAACAGAGAAAAACTGGAGCAAAATGTTGATGAAAATGGGTTGAATCTGGGTGTTTTTTGCAAGGATTTAGAGATGAAAAACTAATCTTTGAAGATTACAGCTGAAAAACTAATCCTTAGGATCAAAAAATTGAAGAAAAGTAACTGAAAAAATGGTTGAAAAAAGGCTGAAAAGAGGAGAGAAAAACAGAGGAAAACATAGCTAAATCCGGTAAGTGTATTGCATATACGGTGAGGGCAGTACATATACGGTGAGTGTTGTGTAAAATCGGTAAGTGCCCTGTTTTTCTAACAAACCAGTAAGACCCTTGCAAATCCGGTAAGCTGGTGGCATATACGGTATGTACAATGCAAATACGGTGAGTAAGTCGCATATACGGTAAGCCTTTACAAATCCGGTAAAATCAATTTTTTTTTCAAATCCGGTAAGGAGTGTAAATCCGGTATCAGTCACATACGGTATGTTACATGTAAATCCGGTAAGTTTGATGAAATCCGGTAAGATCAATTAATTTTGAGAAACTGTAAAAACCGGTATGCTAGTGTTAAATCCGGTAAGTCATGTGCATATATGGTAAGTTCAATGTAAAAGCGGTAACTTCCAAATGACAACAACAGCTTCAATACCAGTATCCACTCGTCCATATAAAATTGAATGAGCTTTAGTGTGTTAAAAAGCCAACAAATACAATAGACAAATAATTTCAACACGGAATGCAATTCGATAAACCTCTCACACTTTTCATTCGAAGTCAATTAAAATCCTAGAAAAATGATGGAAAAGTTTAAATACAAATCCCTAATGGGTTTCGACAAATAAGCGGGCCGAACTTGAGAAATGAAGAAATAAAAGAGTGAAAACACTAATAAAAATAGAAAATGCAGTTTTTCAATAGGTAAACGTTTTCAAACGGCTAAAATGCATCGTTGTCACGGCATAGCCGTGAATCTTGTAGGGCTCGTCGAGACGATTCCGAAAACATATTATAATAGTCATTCTGACACCGTATGCAATTTCTAGAGCCATTTGAAGTTGAATCACATTCGAATCACTTCTTACCATTCAAAAACGCCAATGTTTTGTTTTCATTTTGACTTATCATAGTTGTAATCCAATTCGACGTGGAAAATGATGTTTTTTTAATTTTAATATTAGAGTTCTTATTGTTTTAATATTATTTAATATTAGAGTTCTTATAAACCCTTCACAGTATGCAATTTTTTGTTTTAAGGGGCTTTTGCTATGCAGTCCATTCAGTTGAATAACGATCGGCCCAATATTGATTGGATCCAATCACCTGAAAAAAGACCGACCCAAATTCACACTAACACAAATTCACGCTGAAACAAATTTCATCAGAATTCATTCTCGCGCCATTCTTTCTTCCCAAGTTCCCTCCTAATTTTTCACTGGATTCCCTCTACAAATTTCACCACTTCCGTCCTATTGGGGTTTTATATATGTTAAATTGTTAATGTCCATATTTTCCCCAAATTTCACCACTTCCCTTCCTTTAATTTCTGATTTTTTTCACATCAATACCAAACCCAACTTTGTTGCATACAATATGCATACAGTAAGATGGCACTCAATGCCAAGAATTTGTAGATTGCAAGATAATGATCAAGAAGAAGAATATTTTCCTCCGTGGGAACAAATTGGATCTGAGCATTCACGTTCTACAGAGGAAGAGAACAATGGATCTACTGAAAGCAATACAGGTCCCAACCAAGGTACCCAGGTCCGAGTAGATGAGAATGGTCGTATCATCTTAGAAATAGAAGGAGGAAGGTATATAAGCAACATTTTTTCTCATTTTGTTGGTGTTTATTGTTTCATCTTTACCTCATTTTTTTGTCATTAAACGAGGTCTACTAGATTGTGTATTTGTGTTGAATGTTAGTTGTTATTGCAGTATTAACAGATTTTGTAGTTGTATTGATATGTATATCATCAAGTGGATTTCACATAAATACCTCAAAAAATCATAATTAATTTTGAAATAGATGAATATCAGACATTCAAATTTGCATAGTTTTTACATTATAATAAAATGAGAATATCATTTGCTGTGTAAAATAGATGCATATGTGGCTCAAGCATTTGACAAAGTTATTGTTGAGATTAGAAGGTTCTGCTTCATAAGGCTGTTGTCTAGGTTTGTATATTGATGAGCTTTCAGAGTTAAAGAAGGTTGTTGTTACCTAAAAAGTCTTAAGAAAATGAAACCAGTAGAAACAGATCAACAGCAGCAGAAACGAAACTGGACCACGAAGCTGAGATGAACAGAAACTAAATGAAAGATAAACTGAAACGTAAATGCTGGAATGAAACTACAGGAATAAAATTGATAGCTGAAATTAAAATGAACAGAAACGAAATTAAAGGAGATAATTAGAAACTGAAACTAAAGGATAGGTTCAATATGAATAAACACATTGAAAGAATATGATGAAGAAAGAACATGATGAAGAAAGAGATTTATTATTCATCAAATGCTCAATTGTAAAGGTGATTACATAGCCCTATTTATAGACTAAATCTAACAAACTAACTACAATAAGAAGGATCTAGAATAGGCATGTGTTGGCCATGTGATAGAAGGATCTGGAAGGATGTTTAATTGCTGGACGTTTTCTGTTGAAGCTGCTGAATCATGTAAGCGAAATGTTCTGCACGTGTGATCTGTTTTGCTGAACTGAAAGCATATTCTAACAAAAAGTAAACAGCATCGCTGGTGTTAGTGAATGTAAATGTGAACGTGTTTGTCTTTAATATGTAGGTTTGTGACTCCCTCCGCACCACGTGATATTACTGATAATATGAAGGTATATCTTGGTGGGCCATTCTGCTTTTTCCGTAAGGTGCCACAACTAACTAAAGACCTGTTGTTTAAAAAATTTCAGGTAACTTGCTGTCCGCTTAATTTGTATCTTTGGGTATTCATGTTGTGTTGCATCCTTAGATTTGTGTGTTAACTAATATATTGACTGTTATTTGTATTAGGACAAATACAATTGGCCAACTGAAAGGACACCAGAGGTGAAAAAGATTTGGGAAGAGTTATCAAAAATAAATATCAGGAGCATGTTTAATGAAGCTCGAGAAGAGGCAAAAAGAAAATGTGGTATACCTGAAGAGAATCGAACTATAATCGATTTGAAGGGACATGGGCCACACTGGATGAAACCAGAGCATTGGAATGAGCTCATTGACACATATTGGAACAATGAAAAATGGTTAAAGAAATCAGAAAATGGCAAGAAAAATCGATGTAGTACGAAGTCAGGATCCATATCTAAGCATACGGGAGGTTCAATACCATTTGCCTTGCACGCAAAGAGGATGGTATGTAAAACCAAACTTTATAGAAGTAGCTGGTTTGGTTGGATCAAATATTTCTCTGGTCCTAGTTTCTTTATTCATTATTGACCATTTTGTTTTACTTTGATCATTCTACTAATTTTTTTTCCATATTACAGCGTGAGAAAACTGGAAAGTCGCCACATGCTTCAGACTTATATAAACGTACACACATGAGAAACAAGGGGCTAGGAGATTTCTTTGATAACAAGTCGCAAGGAGTATATGTAAGATTATTTAACCTCTACATTGTTGTTCTGATACAATTGCAAACACTGGTGTCATTTGTTCTATTATAGAACTTCTATATCTGCAGTATATGTTTACCATACCATTGATATATAAAGCATTAATATTATGGCAGCCACCTATAGTCAGGGCTGCCCCTGATGTTTGCTTCTCTGTTATAAGCAGAGAACTAGTGTAGAAATAGGGAAGTTTACTTCTCTGGTGAAGGAAGAGGCTGGGAATTCTTTTCTTATATTTATTCCTCTCTTTTTGATGTTGCATTCAACTTCTTAATACAAGATATACATAGATGATACAGAGAATTAACTCTAGACACAATCTGAAATAGATGATACAGAGAATTAACTCTAGACACAATCTGAAAGCATTTACTAATTTTCTCTTTGTTGGGGAAGTAGACTATGTGTTATACTAATAGTGAAGATTAAGCCCCTGTTTGGCCCCCATTATTGTAGATTTTTAGGGGGTTGAAAATTTTTAGAATAGTGATTGATGGGAGATGTGTGGTTGAAAAGTTTTAGATTTGTGTGTATTATTATTTTATTTGATGAATGTATGGTTGAGATGAAGAGAGAGAAAATTTTAATATAATATAATGAGATATAATGGGAGGCAAACAAGGGCTAAGTATTTTTGAATGCAATATTCAGTTCTTAATGTGGGGATTAGGAAAAAAATGGTATAGTGACTAAAGGTCTGTGTCAACAGATTATAGTGAAGATTAAGCATTTTGCATAAATCTAGTTTGTTTAATTTTTGTTTATAATGGTCTAACTTTTGCCTTCTTTACTACATGGTGTGGAAGCATTGACTTTTTTCATTTCCCAATATTTGGTTGATTTTCACATGATTTTCACATGTTTTCACCATTAGTTCTAATTATTCAGTTGGATGAATAATCTTTTTTTCTTTACTAGGACAAATATAAGCAATTGATGGAAGCAAAGCATGGTCCTGAATTGTCATCACAGCCTCCAATTGATGTAGAACTATGGTGTGAAGCTACTCAAGGACCAAGTAAAGGAGGCCGCTTGTATGGTCTTGGAATTACATTGTCTACTTCGTGTGCCTCTTTTAGTTCTAAACCTGCCCAGTCAATGACCCAAGATAATGAAGACAATCCTTTGAAAGAGCAACTTCGGAACGCTTGTGAAAAGATTGAAGAGTTGACAAGGGAAAAGGAAGAAATGCGAAGACAAATTGAAGAAGCAAGGGTGGAAGAGGAACGGAGACGACTAGAGTTTGAGAAGCAAATGGAAGCGGGCAAGCGTGAAGAAGAAGCAAAGCGTATTGCATTTGAGAAAATGATGATTAGCATGCTCAATGAAAGATGTGGTCCTTCCAAGGTATAATGTGAGGTACCAGAATGGTCTTTTGTTTAACATCTTTTGCTCAATGAAAGATGTGGTCCTTCCAAAGTTTATTTTGTCATACATTACAAACCGAACAATCTTTTGTTTAACATCTTTTTGTTTGTTTGTTCGGGTAAAAATGTTCTATGGAAGTATTAGGTGATATTGGAACTTTTGAAATCTTTGGTGATATTGGAACTTTTGTATTGTCCAATTATGTCAATTAATGAAATCAACTTGGAGTTTTTTATGATATACGTTACATTTTATCTTTTAAAACCATTAATTTATACGAAGAAGAAAAAACAATATTGATATAGCCGTACTTACCAACGGAATTGGCAATGTAAAAAAGACCTTGCAAAACTCCTACAAAACCAGTTGGTGATCTCCAATAAACTACTATTGAAAAAAACCATTGATAATCACCAACGAACATTCTATAGAAAAAAAGTGTTGGTGATCTCCAACGGACCTTCTATGGATAAAGGCCTTGGTGATGTCCAATGAAATTACTAACGGAAATTTTTCATTGATAATTTACCAACGGACCAATGCAATGGTAATGCCGTTACAAATAACATATTTTACGGCCGTTGGTAATCAGCAACGAAATACATGTCGTCGCTATTCCGTTGGTATATTTCCAACGAACCCTCTGGCCGTTGGTAAATTACTGACGGAGGTTTTACCAACGGATTTTACCAACGACATTTTGCCGTTAGAAAACCCATTTACCAACGAAAATCTGGGCTTCACCAACGGAAATTTCCGTTGGTGATGGCGCACATTCTTGTAGTGGATGAAACTTGAAATCTGAACTATTAACAGGAAAAATGAAAACTAAAATAGATCAGCAACTAAAGATTGTTATAAAAACATACAGCGTGATAGCTTGTGTTTAAACTAGATTCATATGTTGTAATCAGTTCAGGAAGGAGAAAAAAAAGTTCAGAAAAAAAAAAAGTTTGTAAACAAAAAAGGGGAAAACACATAGCTTCTACAGCTACAAAAAAATCATCTCATATTTCCATTCATGGCGAAGATTCTTGTAAATTTCTGACAACCTTGTACAAAATCAAATCCCATGAAGCAAAGGGGCTTCTTCATTTTCACTTTCTCCGGGGAGTTTTTTCTCCATTACAGGGCCAGCGATTATTGCCAAAGTTATATATTTATACTCTCCTTCTTCCCGATGGAGCTGCATTTCCATCAAATAGTTCGTCGATATTCGTTTCTATATCTTCCGGCTGGTACTTTACGTACTTCTGCGTTTGTCGCCCTGGAGTAAAAATAGAACTGAACCGGCCTAAAAACGACCGATAGGCCGGAATTACCATGTTCGATATCGAAACCCTAAGCTCGGATTGAAGCTGCTCATCGCTCACAACCCAAGAACTCTGTGTTTTGTGAATTTCATCGAACATTTTATTGAAACTGTTGAATTTCTCCTTCAGAACTGGCTTCACTACCTTCCCATTAACATTCAATCCTTCAGGATGTAAACAACTCAATAATTTTCCCCACGTTTCTCTCTGATAACATTTGTGATATTGCCTGAGGTCTGATGATTTTTTCCGGTACCACGTGTCTCCCATCAGGCTGTTGATTTCGGTTGATCCTTTGATCTTCTGCAATATGTACCGTCCATTGTTCATCATGAAAATCGAGCTCAATGAAATGTCCTTGTAAAGTTTTGATTTAGCATCAAGATTTCCATCCAATAAATCCATCACCTTCATCATCTGCAGTTGGAATGGGGATTGTTTTGCTGTCTGATCATTGTTAGCATTCTTGACTTGGGATTCTGGATTGTATTCGAATTCAGATCCTGTCGCGGACTCGACTCTATCAATCTTCTGATGTTCTCGAAAAACTTGCTCTAGTGAATCCTTGTACTCGCATGCATATTTAAGATAATTCATGGTGTAACGAGTCAATGGATGAACTGCGCCACCTGGAACCGGCGTCTTACCTGAGTCAGCCTTAATCGAGTTTTCGAGTTCACCAAAAATGGAAATCATGGACTCTGCAAACCAGCTCCGAATCAACGATGTCTCCGTTTTAAGCTCATCCACAATCTCCACTGACAATAAACTCTCCAATGTCGGAAGAACATCCCTCAAAACCTCGTAAATATCAAGAAACTTGAACAGTTTTTCAGCAGCACGTTTCGTCATTGCAACGGCCTTGGAGAAAGTCAGGAGCTGAATCACCATGTTTCGTGACAGGCTGCTAACCAGGCTCTCCGATATCAATGGATAGTCCGAGAAAATGGCATCGGAGAGTTTCCTCTCACTCGGAAAATGCACTGTGGCGTATTGCCGGAAAATCTTGAGCCAGGCCACGATCTCTCTCTCCAATGATTCCCAGTGCATTTTCTGCACATCATCAATGCTATGTTTTTCAAATCCGTGCTTATGCAAACTTTCCTCCAATGCATTTCTTCTTGCTACAAAATACACCAAACGACATTCGGTTTCGTATCCTCCTACAATCATTGCCCTGGATAATCTAATCAAGTTTGATAAATTTTCTTCCGAGTATGCTGGAGAATTAGTTTCCTCTACAGGGCCAGGTTCTGGTGCGTCTTGATTAGGGTTTAATGATGTAGATTGCCTGGGCTTTGAATCATTATTATTATGATCCGAAGCGGATAATTTATGATCTTCAAGGAGTGATTTGAATTCTTCCTCAAAGTACGACATTGCACGTTGGAGAACTCCACCAATTCGATTAACGGTATAACCATATTTATATTCTGAAGAGAATTCAGAAAGTGCAGTTGATAACCTGAAAATCCGATTGACTGAATCCAGAAATGAAATTGAATCTTGTTCAGAAAGTTTACTCCATTTCACTGGAGTATCACCAGAATCATAGTCTTTGATCTTGGCTTCAACAAGAATGGCAAATTGTTCGACAAAAATAGGCACATCGGGGGGATTGGAATGATCTCGTTTCGAGCTTGAAAAATTGGAGATATATTGATCAATTTCTTCCGAGACTTTATTCAGATCAGGAGGCGAAGGAGAAGAGTCTGGAATCTTTACTTCACATGAATCTTCTCCCTCTTTGATGTCCATCTCAGAGTCCACAGCTGCAACATTGTCTTGTTTGGCTTCAGCATCACCATCAGGTGGCGGCTGTGCAGCTTCAGCGGTGGTGATTTCATCTTTCTGATCCGAATCAGGCTGGTGCCCCTCATGTTTTCCATCATTTTCATTGTTTCTAGACACAGAACTCTGGGATTTTTCAGGGATATGGGATTTCTCTCTCTCTGTGTCCATGAAATTTTATTTGTTTGTATATATTTGATTCTTGACAAAAAATGGCATGAAGAAATGAATTAAGGAAAGGAAGGGAAAATAAGTGATGGGAATATGGGAAACATGCAAAAGGACGGTAATGTAGAATTATCCGTTTTAGTAATTTATTTTTCTTCTGTTGGAGCTTTTTTCGAGGGTTTTTCTTTGACAAGTAGAAATGGTCCTAACGATTATTGGTTTAGAGAGGGGGAGAGAGAGGTAGTACACAAAGAGTGGAATTTTCTTGGCTGGGAGAAGAGTCCGTCGATCTGTTAAATCACTTTTTAAAAAATGGATACGAAAATGATAGAATTTACTACTTTCTTGTATAAATTAGAAAAAATAGTTGACTACAATTGGTTATCATTGTTTGATAATAAGAAATGACTATATAGTGGCACCCATGTTCAATGAACCCGGTCCTGGCCAAGTATCTTTATCCATGTTGCATACTGATTGCCACGTCTTGCCATTCTATAAAGACCTAAGATGTTACAAATAGTTACTATCGATACAATAACAGCCTGTACCATTGGAATGCTAATAACTACTAAACATTTGCTATTTCATTATATTATCATTAGCATTTAGCCCAACCAAATCTAATGATCAATTTCTTCCATAAGCAACTCAAAGAAACTTATCCCAACTCCATGTAGTCAAATATGTTAAAATAAAAAACAATAAGTTACAAACATCTACAATGCACAATACCTAATTATGTATGCATGCCAGACTACTCTTAGAGAACTTAATGAACTCCGAATGGGAAAAGGAGAATAAAGCTCCATAAATCTCTTAACACTGCCCTTGTTAACAAGAATTTCACCTGTCAGGCAACAAATCGACCAGAGGATCAGTTCTACTGGCGGGTGACAGGTGTGGGCCCATACAAACCACCTTCAGTTGGATACATTTGGTAAGCACTCGAAGGATGAACCCCCAAGGGAGAAACCCCATTCATAGGAGGCCCAACTGGAGGATAACCAGGTAGGGGTGCCCGGTGCTGGCTGGTGTTATAGCCATATGGTACATTAGGGACCAGGCCAGCAGTTGGCATATATTGGGGAATAGGATATGGCTGCATAGGTGGTAGTGGTGGTAACGGAGGTGGGTGTTGGGAAATCTCACACCAATTTCCCTTTTCTACTTAACCCGCAGGATCTTTTGTTGTTCAGAATAATATTAGCAAACAAGAAAAATAAAGAATATAACGCACAAATTTAAATGGACCCTCAAAGCTTTTTTCACTATATGAAAATTGTTACAACCATATAGAATTTCACTCACCAACCTAATTCCAAAGTATTACACAAGAAAATAGACTTCAACATACACCAGCCTGCCCGCCTCTGTTACTCACCACAGAAGCTATCGCCTTCAGTGTATATATATATATAACACCTGCCAACTCTTTGAACTTTTGTTCCCAAGAATCTGCCAATTAGCCTTTGATCCTGTGCATATTAATTTCAGCAGTAAGCCTTTTCCCTTTTCAAGCCGTAATGTTTGACTCTCTTCACATGCACAACAGCCAATTGCAGTTTCTCTTAGCCTGTAGATAATATGTATATGAACTCTTGGTTGCACTGCCTCCGCCTATTTTTCTTCTCTTAGGTCACACGGCCACACACCAAAATAATGAAATACTTTCATTATTTATAGGACAAATAATCAAGTAGAAGAGTTTAATTCAAATTCAAATAATGACTCCAAAATCGACTATAACTTGGAGATCAAATTCTAACAGGATTCTGCCCTCAACTTAAATTAGAAGTCTTCTATATAATAAAAACCTTTTATTATTTGCAATAGGAGTCTTCCAACTTTTGACTTTTGAGGCAATTATCCAACAATCTCCACCTTGCCGAAAACGAGTCAAAATCTTGATATCTCCTCTACAACTTTGAATCACAATACTTTGGGAAAAACAGGTAAGCATTTGCCACACTTTGACGATCCCATACTCCACCATATGAGTATAATCACTCAGAATAACCTCCGAGCATTTCAACGGCTACATGTCGAAACAACTCTGCTGATAGTTATGGTGCAACTCTCCCACTGACTTTCCAAGAGAGCTCATCAGCCATCGACACTACAACACCACCACATACCCACACACCTTGCATCAAATGTCAGTCAATGCTATCTGCAGATATGCTGACCCACGCCAGTAAGAACACATCCTCTATAATGGCAACTGGCAACATGCCATGAGGACGTTCTCATCTTACTTTACAGCGCATCAAGCACGTCCTCCTCCAACAGGAGAGATGCATTGTCCGAACCCGAGCAGTTAGCCGACCCTGCTCTGCTTTTTGGACAATTCCTCTTCACATGACCAGTCTGACCGCAGTTCCAAAAAGTTGCCTTTTTCTTCATGAAGTTTCCCCTCTTTCCATTTTCAGTCACAAATGCCGCATTGTCAGAATGAATATTCTGACACGCCATCTCCTTTCTTCTGAGATTAATTTGCTTGTTACTTCTGCGAAACTCACAGTTTCCTTCCCATACATCAAGATCGGCTTGATGTGTTCATAGGTAGACGGAAGAGACCAGATGAGACGTAATGCCTTATCCTCATCATCTATCTCCACTCCAATAGCTTCCAGTTCTGAAACAATCCCATTGAGAGCACTCAGATGATCTGAGATTTTCGTACCTGTCTCCATGCGCAATAAATGAAATTGATCCTTCAGGTACAGTCGATTTAAGATGCTCTTCGTTTGCTGGA
The DNA here is from genome assembly GCA_035079005.1 of Fraxinus americana. Classification (NCBI taxonomy): domain Eukaryota; kingdom Viridiplantae; phylum Streptophyta; class Magnoliopsida; order Lamiales; family Oleaceae; genus Fraxinus; species Fraxinus americana. Next base: position 15,358,453 of record CM068718.1, on the reverse strand, counting down.
GTGAACTTAAAGAACACCTCATCAGGCACCTTATCAAGGGCGCGCACCAGGGGCAGGGGAAATCTCATCATCTAATATAAATAAATATTCCTAGAACGAGTGAGAAAACATTTGCACGGGGCAACATACACCTTCAAGCTCTGTAGATCCCCTTCAGTAACCCAAAATAATGGGTAACTCATGAGCCATTATAAAATCATTAATGAAACCGCAGTCACTAATCAACTAAGCAACACCTACCACTACAATGAGGAAAAATTCCTTCTGTTCTCTTTTATCTTCTTTTTGAGATTTTGATGCGTATCTTATAGCGTGTTTTTTTTTTTTTTTTTTGGACGAGTTGGTGAATGGAAGTAGAACACGTACAAACATACTCACTATGAAATAAAGTCAAATCAGTTCCAAGAAACTATAAAATATGACCGATCATAACTAAAGAGGCTTGCAGTTAATTATCAAGGTAAAAGGGAGTGAGCAACTAGTGAATAAGTTACCTGAAGTTGATTGCGGACTTGGTCCAAATTATATTCCTAAGAACAAAATCACAGCAGCCATTAAGTAGAAAAAAATTAATTGAAAACAATTGCAGTATAAACATAACAGTTTTGAAGTTGTTGCATGTGCTAATCATAAGGCACTCTACCTGCTCCTGCAGAGCTTCTTGCAAAAGAAACACACGAGCTTCGTTCTTGAAGATTCAAGAACTCTTAGGGGCCGTTCTCTTTGTGTTTTAGTTTTGAGTTTTGAATTTATTTTGTGTTTTGTGTTTTGAGTATCTGTCTTGAAGTTTTTGAAAATGCGTTCTTTTTGTCATTTTGAAAAATTGTTTTGAGAAATATGAAAATGAAAAACACGTTTACCTTGAAATTTTAAGAATATTTTTTTAATAATATTTTATTCAAGAAATATGATTATTCAATAAATTTTAATAGTTTAATTTTAATATAATATTAAATAACATAGAAAATTTGAAGTTGGTGAATTTTGAAGTATTTGTTTCCAGATATAAAAAACACATTAAATTAAATTTGACAAATCCTTATTTTTGTCCTTGTACATAACTTGTGACAATAATTAACTAGCATCAAATAACAACCAATGCTTCATTGATTTAGTAATGAGCTAAAATAAAAATGATTTGACCTAAGTTTTGAAAAATCATTCTCTCATATGTTTTGAGAGCCCTGTTAAGCATGCAATATAGTGAGGCACATGAAGAGAACTTCGTCATGATTGGGTCAAGTGCACTTCTAACGCTACGAATGTTATTTTATTCATATTTTTATTCTCTTGTCCATCTTAGTTTTTTTTAATCAAAAAAAGTAATTTATCGTTAATAAAAAAGAATTGCATCCTTCAAGAGAACAATGTATAATATCCATATACTTCATTGACATCCATGTTTACAATATCTACGTGTAATAATACAACAATCAGAACATTGCAAATCCTTAGTTCACAAATTGCAATCAAGGAAATTAGAAGTTTTTCAAATGAATCAAACTAACAAATACCAAGGCCACAAAAGACAGACCAGTTGATACTGCAAAATAAATTCCAAGACAATATAAATTTTGGACTTGCTTGCCATGACCTCGTGAAGTTCAACAATGTTTGGGTACTTCATCATCTTCATCGCCGAGATTTCACGCTTCACTTGCTCCATCATCCCTACACGAATCACCTTCTCCATCCTGTAAAAAATCTGGGAGAGTCAAAACTCTTCCATTTGTGCGGAAATTTCAAATCAATGGCAGTGAAGAAATCAGTGGTTCATCCTCTACAGGATGACCATCTTCAGTTAAAGGAACAAGGCAGATCGAAGGGAAAAAGAGCTGGTTCTAGCTCAACAAAATGGAGTTTAACAACTCAACAAAATATGGTTTCATAAGGGGGAAATGTGGGGAAGATGGAAGTGATAAACATCAATAAAACATAACATAAAAACAAGTATAAAACATAATTAAAACACAAACATCAACTCTGCTGGTTTTACCCAGTAGAGGAGTCGAGAGAGAGCAAGAGACTACATCTTGAATATAATTTTGTATTGGTTTTCTTCTGTTTTTTTCTTGTACATTTATGTTGTATTTTTCGTGTGTTTTCTCAAGCTCCACAATGGAGCATATATATAGAATAATATGGAGGCCAAACTACTATCAACTCACATGCCATACTCCCCTTATCTTAGGCTAGTACAATGCCTACTTATAATACCATTTTCCATACCAAACTAGTTGGATTTCTACCAAACTAGACAACTAACAATTTAAACCACAATTACAAAGATTTGGTTGACAACTAAGTGTCACCAATACCCAACAAACTCCCCTTGGCAGTCAAATGATTCTCCCTCCATCTATAATGCCAAATGGAAAAACTGAGATTCATAAATGCTTATGTCACAAGAGAATGAAGTTGTACTGAATGGAACTACAATTTCTACAAGATTTTGCCTATTAATCAAAAGGTGAGTTACCAAACCAAGCATTCTACAAGATTTTGCCTATTAACCAATCTCACTGGCAACATTACACTGACAATGGCATGTGCAATTGGGAAGTCCTAATAGAGGACTACCAGAGTTAATAACATAATAGTAGAAGCAAGAAAGCTTCTTGGCCAACTCCGATTAGTTGATTACAACAATATTCTGGAAAAGGGAAGATCTAGGTCCTTGGACAGCCGACAGAATGAAAACAGAAACCAGACATGCATCAGACCAATCCTACTTACATGACACCGACTCCACACTTGCCTTCAAACTTAGGCTTTCAGATTTTATTGATTTTCGAAGCACATTTCACAGTCAATGATCCACTTCAAAACCAACAAATCTGTGCTAGATCTTTAATGCCAAGTGCTTATAGCAAAAATAAATTCAATTTTGAAGACCAAAAGGCCTCAAACGAATAACAGAATACTTGTTTACCCAAATAGATCTTAATCATTTTAATTTACAATCAGGTGAAATTACAGCTCAGATCTTCAATAGTGAATGGCATAAAAAAGCACTTAGCCATGGGAAAAAAAGGAAAGAAGGAAGAAAGAATAGTTTGATTACTCTATAGCAACAAACGAACATGAAAATGGTCAATGCGAAACTTAAACTTCAACATTCAAAAAGAATATATAATACCATAACATATAATAAGAAGAAAATGCATAAAATTAGTAATTACCATCACATTTGACGTGCAGAATTGAATGTAAGAGCACAAAAGAGGAGGAAAAAATTCACGTTGTAGAAAACGCGTGACACTAATCATCTACACAATATGGTAACTCTGGTACCTTCATTTGCAAGGTCGAAAGCCAAAGCCAAAGCCAACATAAACAAATTTAATTCACAGAAACTGTAAAACAGATTTATGGTCCTAGTATGTGTAGTTGAAAACTCAGAAATCCAGGCATGTTTAGCATCGAGCCTCGCCAAAGAACCCTAAAATCCACATTTTCGAGTGAGATTTCACATTATTCAGGCACCAATAAAATTAAACCATTACTCAAACAAACAAACACAGACCATCCAAGAATACCAAAATTGCCCATATCCACGAACCGAAACAAGGAGAACACGCAGATTTCGAAGGTGCAAAATCTGACCGAAGGAAAATAATTTCGAACTTACCGCAAACAGATATAGCACGCAAAGAACGAGATGGGAAACCTGATTGAAAACGCGAACCCGGAGATTTGGCATGGAGAGCTGCTTGATTTTCAGATCTCAGAGAGGAAGAGAGGGGAAAGAGGAAGGTTGGAGATCAGTTTCCGTGTTTTTTGCTACAGTGCCGCGTTTTGGGCTTTTGCCTTGTTTTTGGTTGAAAACTCACAAAACGTGGTTTTCCACGTTTTGTGTTTTGTTTGTTAAATTTTTAATCATTTTAAAAAATGCGTTTTCAAAAATAGTAAAAAGAGCGCATTTTCAACGTTTTTAAAAATTGAAAATTGAAAACGGCTTGAAAACGACAAAGAGAATAGGGCCTTAGCTGCTCAATACAGTCCCTCAATATTGTATGCTTCCCCTTCAGCTCATCCATGATGCCAGATTGATTCAGATGGCCTACTTATATTTTTTCAACAGAAAGAAGAAAGGACCCAGACGACAAAGAGGAGATACGAGTATAATTAGTTGGAGAGATGAAAGCAAAGCTGGTTGGGAACACGAACAGGGAATGCTCAATGTAAAATAAATAAATGAATTTTTTTTTTATTGATAACCGTGGATGTCCGGCCCAACTTTGCCGCACCTTGACTAATCCCACGGGACCCTAAAATTTACAGTCGGATACTCATCTCAGTGGCCTTAAAGGGACTCGAACTGATGACCATTGGGGAGCAAACCCAAGATCTGACCAATTGAGCATCTCCTTAAGATTAAAATAAATAAATGAATTAACAAAACAGAAAAGAAATTAAAGAAATAATGGTGGGCACAAATCCACATGGGCCACAATTTTTTTGGACATGAAATTGAGCAGTTACTTTGAAATACAAGCAAATCCAAAAAGCAACCAGTGATACTAACAAAAAGTTCCACAATATAGTGTTAAACAAAAACACTGAACCCTGCAATAATTGATTTTCATGTATGGACATTTACTTGACAAAAAACTTGACAGTTCATGTACGCCATTGAGTCACGACTTATTATGAATTCCATGCTTGTCAAAGTTTGGATCGATCAGCAGTCATGCAGTTGTCTCATCACTGAAAAGAAGCAATGGCTTCCATTAAAGTTCTGCTTGACATAAACCCAAATTAATTTTTAAATCTTTATATTACACCTTAATATATGCTCAATCACCCTTTTATGTAATTTTATGTCAACCCCTGAACGAATATAAGCACAGGAAGTTATATGCATCTAACAGCTTCAATGCGCTATCAGAATCAAAAAATTTTAGAAAGAAAAATGCAATCAACATGTCACAAGCAGAAATGCCACTTGATTCGATAAGATATACAACAAATTAGCATGAGAAGGAAGTATCACAAAGACGCAACGTGAAAGTGGAGAAAAATATACGTGTCCCGTAGTCACTTCCAATATCCCTGATTATTTTCTCAATAGAGCTGATGCCATTGCTACAGTTGTTCAAAACAGCATCTTCATCCAGTTGACCACAGTACACAACTTGATAACCTGAAACTAACTTGTCCAATGTGTTTCTAGCAGTTGGTTTCTGGTTGCAGAGAAGGAATGGAAGCGGTAATCATTGGACTACATTCACAAAAACCACAAAAAATGCATATGAAAAGCATTCAGCAACACCAGATAAGGTTACCATTTCGAACCCAACATGCTTCCCATTTTTATTATCGTTGTTGAGTTGGTTTTTCACAAACTCTTCCTTAAGAATTTGCCCTCTGGAGCCAAATACCTTCCTCTCCTCCCAAATACTGATCTATATGTAATTCGAAAGCAAAAGAAAATACATTAATCAGCAAAATTCATTGCAGTTACACAAATTTGAAATAGACGACTTATTCTATCCCAGATGATTGTAAATTTATTTCAACAAGAAGCTTAAAATATGTTGCTTGGACTTGGGTTTAGGTGTCAGATACGGGTATGTCTAAAATCTAGGATAGGGGAAACGGCTAAAAATATCCAAAATTTAGACATGGGTACATGCAAACTTAAATATGTTTCAGAAATATATTTACGGATAATTTTAGATGCATTTTTTAGGAATATGTATATAATGTGTTTGACTCTAAACTTTAGACAAATTAAATTGCAAACTGTAATAGTTCATTTAGTTTTCATTTCAAATTTAGAAATGTGAGTTACAATCCCTAACAACTGACTAAAACCATAAAAGAGGAAAATAGTAATAGAAATCATCGAGACCCAAATTGGGTGGGAAAGGGGTGCACTAGTTTTGCAACAAGGATGATTTTAAGGGCAATTTTCTGAAAATTATGCAATTGTAGGTCAATTTAGCATTGGTAAGCGGGGTGGGACGGTAAAGTATACTGTCATATTTATATATTTTATTTGAGGGTCTGGGGTTTAGGCATGGCCTTTGATGATGGCGAGGCAGCACAGGAGCTAAATATATGAATCCATGTTAGTAGTTTACTGGGATGAGAAGAAAGAAAGATGAGACGTTGGAGCTGGGATTACGTAGTGTTTGTATTTTCTTCCTTTCCGTTATTGATCTAGTGGGTTTGCTTCAGGGAAAGAGTTCAAAACAAGATTCCTATTAAGGAAGTGCGAAACTATTTTGAAACGACTCAAGAAGAAAAGAGGAATTTATCTAAGAAGCCAAAAACTGTGAAATGAAATGAAATAGACCTCCTTTCAAATTTAAAAAAAACGCTGCATCCATTAGTCAATAAATTTAACCCAAATATGCCTCTCAGAAAAACCCAGAACAGCAGTAGATCCAACTTAATTACTGAACCTGAAGAAACCAGTAGCACCACTCTGCACAACAGGTGTTAGAAACACCACATCAGCTGCCACCACACCATCCCAGCTCAGCAAAGCACCAGCAAGAAATAGGATGATTCTAGAATATATGAGCTGGAATTCTGTTATAGATATTCTGTTCAAATTGTTAGGAAATCAGATTCTCTTCCTATAAATATGGATCTTCACACATTGTAAATGTAAGGCAAATAATTCACCTGAAATACGGCACGTCTGCAGCCTTCTTCTTCATTTATTTCTTTAATTTTCACTTAACAAAATCTGAAATGGTATCGCAGCATTGATGCGAGATGGCCGATGAAAATACCGATTCTTCAATCGCACCTAATCCTTCCATCAACTCCCCCATCAACACCAACCCCAAAGATCCCTCTAGTCCTTATTTTCTCAATCCAAACGATGGCCCTGGAACTACGCTACAACTCACCTCCTCACAATTGACAACTACCACTCTTGGGCTAGGACAGTGCGACGCTCCCTTCGAATCAAAAAGAAACTGGGATTCATTGATGGTCTCCTCTGTCAGCCTTCTGCCCCAAACGACGCCCTGTTAGAGCCATGGCTTGAATGCAATGACATGGTTGTGACTTGGCTCCAAAATGCTATGTCTCCTGAAATTAAGAATAGTGTCGTGTATGTTGACTCAGCTCATGCCTTATGGCTGGAACTAGAGCAACGTTTTGCACAAAACAATGGTCCAAGAATTTTTGAATTAAAGCAATCCATCCATTCCCTTGCACAAGGAGATGATTCTGTCAGTCTTTATTTCTCAAAATTAAAGGGTTTATTTGATGAACTCCTCAATTTTGAACTCATCCCATCTTGCACTTGTGGCGCTATGAAACCTGTCCTTGAAAATCAACAGCGTGACTGGATGATGAAGTTTCTTATGGGACTCAATGATTCCTTTACCAACATCAAAGCCCAGATCATCCTCATCAAACCCATTCCTTCCTTAAGCGAAGTTTATGCACTTGTCCAACAAGAAGAGAAACGAAGACAGCTCTCTCCTACTCCCAACCTCCATGATACTCTTGCTCTGGCTACTAAGAGCAATTTTTCACCAACCAGAGACTACACCAAACACTTCAGCTATCAGAAAAGGGAGAGGCTCTTTTGCACTTTCTGCAAGGTTTCTGGCCATTCTTTGGACAAATGTTTCAAGGCCAATCCACACCTTGACAAGCCAACTTGCTCTCACTGTAGTCTGCCTGGCCACAGCATTGATAAGTGCTATAAAATCCATGGCTATCCACCGGGTCATAAACTTGCCAATCGAAGCCTTGGACCTGCACCTTCAGTAAATCAAGTTAGCATCTCCAGCCATGAACGGATTCCTGATGATGCCCAGATTGCTCTTACAAAACAGCAATATCAGCAGCTTATTGCCTTGCTCCAGCCTCAGTCCTCACAGCCTGCTACCAATCCGGTTCAGTCCCCTGCCACATCTCAGGCTAACTTACCCTTGGCCTCCACTATGTCTGGTATATTTTCTTGCTTTTCATCTTCTCACAGAGCCTCCTCACATCATATCCCTTGGATCATAGATACAGGGGCCACAGATCACATGATCTCACGCCTTCTATCTACACTTCATTACCCAGCAAAGTTCATTTCCAGGTTAAGTTTCCAAACGACACTCATGCCACAGTTACTCATAAGGGTATCGTTGCATTAAATAAGCATCTCACTCTCACTGATGTATTATGTATTCCATCCTTCCATTTTAATCTTCTTTCCGCACAGAAATTAATTCGTGACCTGAACTGTTGCCATTTTTCTAAACATCACAGGTTACCTTTTTCAGTTAGTACAACTCGAGCACTAAAACCATTTGATCTCATCCATTGTGACATATGGGGACCTTGCTCCCAAACGGCACATGACGGATCCAGATACTTTTTAACTATAGTTGACGATTTCTCAAGATCCACATGGGTTTATCTAATGAACAATAAATCTCAAACTAGAGTTTTTCTCCAATCTTTTTGTTCACTCGTTGAAACTCAATTTCAAACATCAATTAAGGTCATCCGTTCTGATAACGGCACTGAATTCGCAATGACAAATTTTTATATACAAAAGGGCATCCTTCATCATAAGAGTTGCGTAGAAACACCACAGCAAAATGGCGTTGTCGAACGAAAGCATCAACACATTTTAAATGTTGCTCGTGCCCTGAAATTCCAGTCTAATGTTCCCCTTTCTTTTTGGAATGAATGCGTTCTAACTGCTACTTATCTAATTAATCGAACACCTTCTCCCAACTTGCAAAATCAGACTCCCTACGAACTTCTTTTCCAAACCAAGCCTACTTACACTCACTTGAGAACATTCGGCTGCTTGTGTTATGCATCCACTTTAAAACAAAATAGGCTTAAATTCGATTCTAGAGCAAGGCGTTGCATCCTACTTGGCTATCCATTTGGCATTAAAGGGTACAGGCTTCTTGACTTAGACACTAAATCCACTTTTCATTCTCGTGATGTCACCTTCTATGAGGATGTTTTTCCTTATAAAGATACCACCACATCAGCTGCTTCACAACCACCAGCCCCTCTTCCACCACCTATCCCAATTCAAATCACAACAGCTTCCCATAACGACTTCATTTCAGATAATACCACTCCTCCTCTTCCATCCCCCATTCCATCTTCCCCTAACACCCTTTCCCCTTACAACCTCCAATCTCCCAGCCCACATTCAGCTTCTTCTTCTGACCAATCACCCTCACAGCCTCAGCCCCTCCTCGTAGACCACACGTAACAAAGAAACCCCCTCCTTATCTTCAGGAATACCTCTGTCAGCAGGTCATTGTACCTTCCACTTCCTCATCAGGCTCCAAGATAGCAGGTACTGCACTCAACACTTCACTTTATCCATTATCCTCTGTTTTATCTCTTGCTCAATTATCCCCAACACATGCTGCCTTCGCAACTTCCATCCTTAATCATACTGAACCACACTCTTATGCACAAGCTGTGAAACACTCTGACTGGCGCAAGGCCATGGATGATGAAATTGCTGCTTTAGAACTGAATCACACATGGGATATTGTTGATCTGCCCCCTGGTAAGCAACCTATTGGCTCTAAGTGGGTTTACAAAATTAAGTACAACTCAGATGGTTCAATCGAGAGGCACAAGGCACGACTGGTTGCCAAAGGTTACACTCAAAAAGAAGGGCTTGATTATCACGAAACATTTTCCCCCGTTGCTAAACTTGTCACAGTCAAGACATTACTTGCAGTTTCTGCTATCAAAGGCTGGTTTTTACACCAATTTGATGTCAACAACGCCTTTCTTCATGGCGATTTGGATGAGGAGGTGTTTATGAAGTTACCTCCAGGTTATGTTATTCAAGAGAAAAATAAGATCTGCAGGTTAAGAAAAAGCCTTTACGGCCTTAAACAGGCCTCTCGCCAATGGTATGCAAAGTTCTCCTCTTCCTTACTTCAATTTGGTTTTACTCAGTCGCGAGCTGATTATAGTCTTTTCACGAAGCAATCTGATCATTCCTTCATAGCCTTGCTTGTTTATGTCGATGACATCATTGTGGCCTCAAATGATCATCAAGGTGTTTCGGCTCTCAAAACCTTTCTGGCTTCCCAATTCAAGATAAAGGATCTTGGTGCCCTTAAATACTTTCTTGGTTTGGAGATAGCCCGTAACTCCAGTGGTATCCAACTTTGCCAAAGAAAATATGCTCTAGACATTTTGCATGATGCCGGTCTACTTGGCTGCAAGCCCAGTTTAGTTCCCATGGATCCAAACCTAAAGCTTAGTAAAAATGAAGGCGAGCTGCTTCCTGATCCCTCTGAATTCAGACGACTCATTGGTAAACTCCTTTATTTAACCATCAGTAGGCCTGATCTATCTTTCTCAGTCAATCTACTCAGCCAATACATGTGTCAACCTCGTGTTCCTCATCTTCAAGCTGCTTATAAAATCCTGCATTACATCAAGAGATCTCCTGGCCAAGGTATATTTTTTCCCTCATCCTCAACCTACCAACTTACATCATATTGTGATTCTGATTGGGCTTCTTGCCCCGACACACGAAGATCCACTACCGGTTATTGCATCTTCATTGGTCAGTCTCTTGTCTCATGGAAATGCAAGAAACAGTCCACGGTTTCACGAAGCTCTGCCGAAGCCGAATATAGATCGATGGCCACTGCCTCCTGTGAACTTCTTTGGTTGAAATATTTGCTCAATGACCTCACTGTTTTACATCCTCAACCAGCTACCCTTCACTGTGATAGCAAATCCGCTTTACATATTGCCTCAAACCCGGTTTTCCATGAACGAACGAAGCACATTGAATTGGATTGTCATCTGATTCGAGACAAAATTCAGGAAGGCCTAATCGTCACTGCATACACGCCTTCAAGCTCCCAGCTGGCTGACATTTTCACCAAAGCTCTTCCTTCTCCTCTGCTTCGCTCCTTCTTGCTCAAGATGGGAGTCACCGACATACACTCTCCATCTTGCGGGGGGATGTTAGAAACACCACATCAGCTGCCACCACACCATCCCAGCTCAGCAAAGCACCAGCAAGAAATAGGATGATTCTAGAATATATGAGCTGGAATTCTGTTATAGATATTCTGTTCAAATTGTTAGGAAATCAGATTCTCTTCCTATAAATATGGATCTTCACACATTGTAAATGTAAGGCAAATAATTCACCTGAAATACAGCAGCACGTCTGCAGCCTTCTTCTTCATTTATTTCTTTAATTTTCAGCTTAACAAAATCTGAAAACAGGGAGTTTAAAAATCAAGAAATTGAAGGACAAGAAGGGTAAGTTATCATGAGAAGGTGCAATTAATTACAAATGGGATCCAGGTACTTCCCATTAGAAATACTGCAATACTTTACATAGGTTGGGTTTTTGGAATAGCTTTCCTCGACAGCTCTAACTCCCTGCTCTGTCATCTCTTTCTTTTTCAAGAGAAAACCCCTCTACTTTCTAACACCATATCTCTCTTGCTAAGGGCCACTTGATATTTAGACTTATCCTCCAATGCACTGCAAAGTTCCCAGCACTATAAGTCTAAAACCTAATTTCTCATAAATCTGCAAATTCTCAAGGAAAAGGGAGAAATTCATGCGATGCAAGAGTAAAATAGTTCATGCATCATCCTTAGGAATTCAGGTCAAGATTATGAATTCAAGTCTATGTTGCTCGGACTCAGGTACAGCCGTACAGGTATCGGGTACGGGTATATATCTGAATGTCGGATCCATTATTTTCTAAAATATAGAATACGGGGATATGGCTAAAAAGAGTCCAATTTTTGAACACGGGTACGTGAGTACATCTTTCAAACTTTAATTTTTTTATTAATCCAAGATATCATTTTAAATAGACCAAAATCAATCCTTCACAAAGAAGGAAATAAGTATTGAATGGGAGGTTAAAACGAATAAAATGGAATTTTGAGATTTAGTTTTCAATTATGAAAAGTTAATTACTAAATGTTATATAAAATAGAAAATGAGGAATTTGATTATAATTTAAACTTAATGAAATACTAAGTTGCACTATATGGAACCCATTTTCATTTCATACAAAGAAAAACCCAAACAATCGATACAAAGAGGAAAGAAGGAAAAAAAAGAAAAAGGACAAGAGAAAAAATAGAAGAAAAAGAAGGAAAAACCTTGTGCCGTCGCCCAAGAAGAAAAAAGGAAGCAGAAATGGCGAAGTGTCCGGTTGAAATTTGGATGATCCGACACATATCCCATACCCATACCCATGTCGTGTCGTGTCCGACACGATTACTTTGTCCATTTCGAGAAGTCTGAACATCAGAGATTCAAGCAGAAGGTTTCGTACCAACACATTATTGTCTCTCTTTTGCATGATTTATTGTATCTTATTGTACATGGAAAAAGCCTTAAAGAATATCGCAAGTTGACGGGCCACAAAAGCCACTATCAATAATTTCTTTATTAGCTTTTATCTTTCTCATCCAAATTTCTGAGACCCTATATTGTAAATGTATAAATATCAAAATAATTTCTTGCTTCGTATGTCGAGACAAGAACCTTTCAATGGGTGGAGACAGGAAATAAAAATCTTTTAACCACATAAGACCCTGTTTGGTGCACATTAAAATTTTCATTATCATTCTTCTACTCATTTTCAAACACACATTCTTCAATAAAATAATATTTTCCATCACATCAATAACTTTTTCTTTTTTTCAACCACACATTCTCCATCAATCTACTATTCCAGAATACATTCTTTCAAAATAATGTGGCTCAAACACACCTTAATTATAAAGGAAAGCATAAGAGAGACACACCAGCCGAAATGCAGCATTCTTTCCAAACTCATCTCCATGTTTAATTACTTCACGGAGAGCATCAGAAAGAACCTTCCAAAACTCTGTAACAAACTCGGCACCTTTTCGCCTGCTATTCTGAATAATATCATTTGCAAGATACAAAAATGCCAGTCGCTGCTCATAAGGAGAGCAATGAAACTGCCTGTCCCACGTTTCGACAACTTGTTTTGCATTATTCATGTGAAAAATGCACCAATGCAAGAGAGCTTCATCGCATTAAGGATAACGTTGATTTCGTTTACTGGGGCAAGAGATCATATAAAGAAAATAAAAAACGAAAAGGCAATGTGAAAGAGCTATGATGCATTACATAGGATGAACTGAGGAACTTAAAAAGTGAATGCACGAGATCATATCCTTCATATTAACAAGATGTAAACCAATAAGGGACATGAAACAGTTCCCCAAATAATGGGCAATGTCAATTACCAGGAACTGGTAGTTCCAACAAGTTTTCAACTAGGAAAATTCAAATGTGAAAAACATAATATTATGCCAATATAAGTGCAAATCAACTAATAACAAGTTACAGAAGAAAATAAGGCAAACTGTAATCATCAGGAGGATACTCTCAATGCTCTGCTGCAAACTGTTGAGCTTCATCAGCTTATCACTCAAAATCTGTGTATTAGAACTGCTCCCCATATTTTATTGTGCAAAGTCTGCCTGGCTAGTGTGTCTCAAGGCTGACCGCTCAAATTGAATAGCCTAAGCCAGAAGAGACCGAAGAAAAGTAAAGACAGAGTCATGATCTTGTACGCCAGGCAGAATTGAGACAGATTTATCAATTTGCAAGAGTAACTCGAAGGGGTGAGATTATGGGAAACTGTGGAAAATTTAAACCACTCAAAAGCTCTGCAACTGAACTTATATCTAAGCTCCAAGGACTAGATAGTCTAAGGAAACTCAAGGTGTTAGAATGCCTTTTAAGGAAGGGTGTAATTGTGTTATTTTCCAGGATGGATATCATGATTCATTTTGATAGGGAAAAAACTTGGAAAACAAAACAGAAAGTTCCAGTATTTCATTAAAGAAGCAACAATACAGATTCAAACACATATAACAAGATGAGACACCACATAATAAGTGCTAAAATATCATAAAATAGACATGTTATTTGCATATGCATACATGTATAAATGCAAACCTATATGACACAAAAATTTCTGCCTATTTTAAATCTATCAAGAACTGAAAATTAGTTTAATATTTGAGATAACATATGTTACAATGTAATTACTAGTGTATATGATTACAAGGTGGGACTTATGTCAAACTGGACTTTGAAACAGACCCGCATTAATATCAATCTCCCTATATGACTTCACAATATACTGATATGGTCCAGTGAAGAGATGTGACATTTGGGGGTTAAGCCACATCATCTATTTCTATGTTCTCCATATCACGGTTACACTAATACGTCGTCCAACCCACCTATGCAAAACATGTGGCTATCAATAAAAACCCAAAAATGTGTCTCATGGATCCACAAATTTTTATGTTATAGTAGTATTTCTGCAGAATCACCCATCTGCCTACTTGAATAGTTACAATGAGTAAATAGCACAAGTGAGCCTTTCTTGGGGTTTCCTCGTCACTATGAATGCTAACCATGTTGTTTTTAAGATTCCAAAAGAATCTACTAAACCACTAATTTTTTAGGAAGTCTACACACATGCCAAAGAACTGATTAAATCAAGGAATTTGATTTATCTAGCCTATGTTTGATACACATTAAAATTTTCATTCTCATTCTTCTACTCATTTTCAACTACACATTCTTCAATAAAATAATATTTTCCATCACGTCAATAATTTTTCCTTCTTTTTCAACCACACACTCTTCATCAATTTACTATTCCAAAATAATATCCATCAAATACACCCATAATAAGTAATCATAGAAATATGAGCCAGATATCTAAAACCAAGATTTGGAGTTTTAGAACACTTCTAATTATTGCGAAAAATACTATTCATCCCTAGTGGGGATGCATCCCCAATCTATGTGGATGTAAATGATTGGTTAAATGATATGTGAAATTAATCATTTAATGTCACATTAACGCCATATAGACTGGGGATGCATCCTCAGTGGGGATAAATAGCATTTCTCAATTATTGCAGTAGTTTAGTAAACAAAATTTCCCTCCTTGCACGGAAAAAGACTTGAACAAAACTATTTAGTCAACAGTGCTGGAAAAGCCTTTCTTTGTCTAAAATATAGAGCCCAACAAGGAACGGATACAGTTATGGTTAATGAGGTCCGCATTTGCCTTGTTGAAGAATTCAGCCCATCTGGCCACAATAAGTTTTAGGAAAATTACATAATTCCAGACATTTCAAAATCACTGTGCAAAAATCAGGTGGGAATGTTTTTTATTCAAAATTCAGGTATTGATTTAACTATTAAAATATAAAACCCATCTCATCCCATTCCAATTCCAAACCCTAAAAAAATTCATTTGACTCCATCTTCTCTCCTCCCTCTCTCCACTCAACCCACACCTGTGGCGCCGCCGCCCGCTGCCGAAGACCACCACCGAACTCACAGGCTCTTCGAGATATCTCCACATCACACTCGCGGATTTAACTGGGCAAGAGACCATGGCTTGGATCTGGGTTTTCATTGTATCAACGGGGAAACATTGCCATGTGCTCCACCACACCCGTGATTGATCCAACGATCATAAACTACCAAAAGTGGAGGCCATCGTGCTCCGCAAAACTATAATTTACGGGTGGTTGAGGGACCGTTATCAAGTCGGCGAGGCGTCGGTAGCCATTGAAACTAGTAAAACCCACAAATGCCCTAGGGTTAGAGAATCAAGTCTAGATTGGGTTAAAATCAGTTTGTAGGGGTGGTGGTGCGTTGTGCAACCGTAGTGTGGTGGTATTGAGGGGCTGTAGTAGGGGTGGTTTCTTATTTGTTGGTGTGGTGGTGGTGTAGCAGGTGATGATTTTGAGGGGCTGTAGCAGGGATTGGGCTGTTGTTTGCTGGTGGCGGATTTTTGGAGCAAAGGATTGGTGGTTGGCTGTTTATGTTTGCGGTCATTGGGGCGGATCAAATATTTGGTAATCTGTGACTGATTACTCAACTGTGACCTAAAAATTTAGTAATATGTGACTCAAAAATAATCTGTGACCAACCAATTTTTGAAATATGTGACCGTGTGACCTATAAATTTTGATATGTGACCATGTGACCTATAAATCTTGATATGTGACCAACTAAATTTGAAATATATGACCAACGAAATAATTGTGACCTACAAAATTTTTAAACTGTGACCGTAAAATAATATGTGACGTATAAAAATTATTATCCGTGACTGAAAAATAATATGTGACTAACTAAATTGTAAATCTGTGACAAAAATGTGACCTAAAAATATAATAATACGTGACTCTTTAAAAATCTATGACCTCGGAATAGTATGTGACCAATTAATGTAAAAATATGTGACCTCGCCGGAATGGTCGCCGGAATCGGAGCAGTCGCCGGAATGGTCGCCGGGGAAGAGTGGTGGTCGGAATGGTCATCGGAATAGTCACCGGAGCAGGGGGGTGGTGCATGTGGGATGGATTTATTATATTACATTATATTAGAATTAAAAAAAAAAACCTGATTTTTGAATTTTCAAACTATAAACCTTTTTTTTGAATTGGTGTAAAGAATACACGTTATTTATGAATTTTTCCCGTAAGTTTTTTAGCCTTTGTTTTCCACTTCACTCGAGAATTGAAAGCAAAGCCTCTGGCTGCAATAATAGAGTAAAATTGAGCAGAATTCGAATTCATTCATTCATTTAAGTTTTAGTCCTTTAAGAAAAGTTAAAAATACTTAGGGGCCGTTCTCTTTAGCCGTTTTGGATCATTTTCTGTTTTCGATTTTCCAAAACAATGAAAACGTGTTCTCTTTCCTATTTTTGAAAACGCGTTTTTGAAAACGATAAAAAATTTGTACACAAAACACAAAACGTTGAAAATATTGTTTTGGTCGTTTTCAAGCAAAAACAGGGAAAAAATTGAAAACACGGCAAATGGCCATTTTTAACGCCTCCGATGCCACAATTTCAATTTCTTCCATCTTCTTCCAATCTGGGCGAGATCAATACAGTGATGAACTCGAATTCTCCATCAACGAGTACGAGAGAACCTGGATCGGCCGATTCAACAGGGCCCGGAAGGAATCTGTAGCGGCCCAAATGTATTTTTCTCTTCATACACAATCTGTTTTTCGTTCCTTAATTTTACTCATTTTTATTGAATGATATTTAATTTGAGAATTGATGAGTAGAGTGGAAACAATTGTCTTTAATTGAAAATTTGACTGGGTTTAAGGGTGGGAGTTTGTCTTATAATCCTTGTTAATTTGTATATATCTGGGAAGTGCATCGAGCATGTTATTTTATATATTTACAAAGGGTACCCACACAATACTAAAAGATTTGGCTGCATAATTTTTCTACAATTTCATACTCGGTTGCTGCCAACAGTAGGAAACTTCAGTTAAGTCGAATTATATCTGTGTGGGTTTTTACTTGAGGCATATTAAGGCATGGAAATGATTTTAGAATACAAAGTATTTTTTGTCAACATGATGCATCATTGACTAAATCGATTGGCTAACTGATTTACCTACAAGGGATTTTGAAATAATTAAATTGCAATGACACCACAAATGTATGCGTCTTTAGGCTTGTTTTCAAAGAGAGATGATCCAGACCTAGTTCCAGCGTTTCAGGGTCTGAGTAGTTCAATAGGTTGGGTTCTCAAAGCTCACATCTCAGAATTAGTGGGGATTTAAATCCACAAGGCCTGGGGTGGGGAAGTGCTTAATGATTCACAGGGAATGCACTGGCCAATACTTCTTTTTCATTGGATGCTTTGTACCGTAATCATATTGCTTTGCCTGAGTTTGGGATCAAAGAAATATTTATAGAGCAAGTGATGTAGTTGAAGACTTGAAGTGAACAAATGGTTAATTGAGGTAGAAATGCATATGAACCATATAAAGATTGCCTAACAAATAAGCTGCAGGCCATGATGCACTTCGCCTATTGGTTTATTTTATATGGCAAAGATTGAGCACATCTCTATGTGATATCAAGTTGTACTTATTGACACTGTTTTGGAATTTTTTTGGAGGACACTTGTTTTTAACTATAAAAATCCTCCCCTCCGCAAGATGTCACCCCTAAAGAGGCTTAAAAATTTTAGAAAGGACTCAATGCTTACCAACTCAGTGCAAGTATCATCCATAGGATGCTAGGATGCAACTACCTATTTTGTAAGGGCGGTTTCGAAATGTAAAAAACAATTGTTTGACTTGCTAAAACATATTATTTATATGGGAATGTTGCAAAATCGAATGCTTGGGCTTTCAATTTCGTTTGGAGGTTGCATTAGTCAGTAAAATATGGGAATATCAATTCAATACCTTTCTGCATCTTCAGAATGTATTGTGAAGCAATAATATATGTATTTTGATCGCAATTTGAATTTTGATTGATTAAAGCATCATTTCTGTTTTCATTATTTCTTCAGATTCAAGGTTTACGCAACAAGAACTTCCAGCATGCAAGCCTATTCTAACACCTAAATGGGTAAATATTATAAATTGTTCCTACATATTAGTGGTGCCTTATTATTTGTTCACCACATTATGGGGATTTATTTTACCTATGGTTTTACTCCCTCTCACAAACTCTGTTCCATGCAGGTGATTTCAGCTTTCTTGCTTGTTAGCGTAGTCTTTATTCCCATTGGAATTGTCTCGCTATTCGCTTCCCAGGATGTATGCTCAGAATTTCCTAACCTGTTCTTTTGTTTTTTGTTCTTCCCTCACTAAAATGGTTTCTTTTCATCAGGTTGTTGAAATTATTGTGCTAAGAGGAGAGTGGAGAAGTATCTTGGTTCTTTCGTATATTTTGAATGAGCTATTGAAATGCTCATAGATGAAATTTTTAGTTGCAGTGATCTATTTTATAATTAAGATTATGCGTATTTTAGTGCCTTAGAGATATGAATTAGGCAATATTCTTATATTTAAAGAAAAAATCTGCTCGAATAATCTGTCTTGAATTGTATCATTGGAGTAAATGATATAAGAAAGTATAATTACTTGCCAGATAAAGATTGAGTAGAAGGTCATTGTTCCTATTTATATATTTGTATGCTCTATATGGATAGTTTGAGTTATTATGAAGGGATCATCAATTTTTTAACCTTGAGCACAAATTATACTTGCTTTTATTGCCTTTGAAAATTTTTGTAAAAGAAAATCATCACCTATATGGATAGTACTCATGAGGACTGGACAACATAGTAGTTCAATTTTTAGTTTCTTTTTCTTACTTGATATTGTCCATTGTGTTGTACAATTCAGCTTACTAAACGAGCCATATAAGTTTCCCACCATCTAATTCTTCCAATTTTCATAACTCTCATCTACTAATGTTGAATGTCTCTATAACCTGTAGATGACATCTTGTTTCAGGTTTACAAATTTCTTGAAGAAATGTTTGTACCAAACTTGTTTATTTGACTTAGTTGTTGTTATTGCTCAGGTCCGGTCGAAATAGCTAATGTAGGAGTTTCCATTGCTATTTTGAATCAAGCCTCTAAGGTTATTGCCAAAAACCTGATGGATTTGTTGTTAAGTGATCAGAATTATTATTATACTGTTATAATATTAGCTACAAAAGATAATGTATAGAAATGTGAAAGCAATATTGTTATTTCCTTGTCTATAAGTACCATCTATTTGGTAAACACTTGCCATTTTCATTAGTTTCTTTTAATGATGACATAATTTCAGGATATTATCATCCTAAAGACCAACGACAAATTGACACCCTTTAAAATGAAATTTTAAAGTTTTAATACAGTATTAGAGTCCATTAAAGTGTGTTTCATTCCGACTAGCACTTGGATGTTAAAATTTGTCTATCTAAACGAGCCACTTGAATATTAAAATTTAGGTTGTGTTTTGATATGTGGAAAAAATATTTCAAAATTTCTCCATTAACATTATTATTTAATATTATATTAATATTAAACTATTAAAATTTATTAAATAATTAGATTTCTTGAATAAAATATTAAAAAAAAATTCTCAAAATTTCAAAGTAAACGCGTTTTCTAATTTTATGTTTTCAGAAACAGTTTTCCAAAACAACAAGCAGAACGCATTTTCAACAATTTCAAAACAAACACTCAAAATACAAAACACAAAACGAATTCAAAACTCAAAACATAAAACTGAAACACTAAGGTGGTGTTCTCTTTGTGTTTCAATTTTGTGTTTTGAGTTTTGAATTTGCTTTATATTTTGTGTTTTGAGTGTCTGTTTTGAAATTTCTGAAAATGTGTTCTGTTTGCCATTCTGAAAAACTGTTTCTGAAAACATGAAAATGGAAAACGCGTTTACTTTGAAATTTTGAGAATTTTTTAAAATAATATTTTATTCAGAAAATCTGATTATTCAATAAATTTTAATGGTTTAATGTTAATATAGTATTAAATAATATATAAATTTTGAAATTGGTAAAACTTCAAATGTTTTTTTTTTTTCAGATATTAAAAATACAACCTAAATTACATTTGACAAAAACAGTTCAATCGATACGATTTGAATTTTGAGGTTGATTCTTTTCATGTGTCAAACTCTATATGTGTATAATAATTCTACTCTTATCGTAACACAAGTTTTGTTAGCGGGAAAGCGGAGTACAATGTGAAACGATTGCATGTATTGGTCTAAAAATGACTATTTACCATCGTGTTAAGAGCACATTTTTAAATTCACAAGTAAACTACTTTTTTTTAAAAAAATGATGCCAAACTATCATCCTGGATCTTGTGAGATAAACAAATCTATATATTGAAATAAACATTAAATTTGAGCTCAAAAGGATAAATCTCACTGTAATAAAAATGGATTTGAACAAATCCAAAGCAATATTTAAACAATTTGATCAACATAATATCCTTTCAAATCTCCTGAAAACAATGATAGTGCTTCCCTTCATTAAGAACATTAGAGCACTCTTATCCTTCCTGTTCTTTATCTTTGCTTTGACATCCAAAATTGCCCTGAGCTTTTGATATGATTTGGCATCGGGAACTTGGCCACTTTTCACCATCTGCTTGTGATAAAAGAACGCCCTCTTGAAATCGCGGACACGAATATATGCATATATCATAGTGGAATACATTTGCAGCCACGTCACTCATTTTCTTCTGTCTCCCATAGGCACTTATTAGACATGTATAGGATCTAACATTTGGCTCCAGCCCAGTAGCTTCCATCTCTAGAAGCAGTTTCTCAACAATTTCAGGTTGCATTCTTCTACTATAGGCGTACCTAGATACTCATGTAGGACTGAGTTGGATATGGCACATAATTAGCTGAGGAATCGGACAAGGAATAAGAAGAATGACAGAGAGAACGAGCAAGTACACGTACGGCTGATATCATAACTTCAAATAAATTGTCACGAGATTTAAATTATTAATAGCATGACCACAGAAATCATGTATCATGTACAACAGCTTTCATATTACATATGCTAGGAATCAAACTGACCTAAATTAGCACCCTTCTATGAAAGAAGGAACTTTAATAGTAGAAGATAAGATGTACTATAAATTCGGTATTGAACGTAGATGAATTATCTTAAAAAAGATGGACGTGATAATTAACTGCTAGACATACAGATTGACATGCCTAAAAGGTCTTCTGCATGATGACATAGACATCTTAGAAGTTTTCAAGCTGGCCATATTATAGATTTTATCAAATACATCCAAACAAATCTAAACACTGAAAGGTATACATCTCATAAAATTCGAATCCTCGTCCAATGCTTTTCAGAAATAAAGAGAACATGTGTATATGAAAAAATCAAGAATGAGAACATAAGGACAAACCTTATAGATTTAGGTTCATCTTTTAGCGCCTCCAAATACTCAGAATTCATCGATAAAGGCTCCCTAAGGTTCTCAGTTGGACTTGTAGCATTGACTGGTTTCTTGTGGTAGTGCAGAGTTTTCTGATTTTGAACTTTCATGTTTGTTGCAAGACATAGTTTCTTCTTCAGTTATTTCTTCAATAACGAATCCTATACAGGAAAAGAAAAAAAATAACTAAAATAAGATTGAAAAATATTGGCAGTGCAGATGGATATATAAAAATATACAAATTATGGAATTCAATGTTCTAAAGAACGTAAAAACATAGAATTAGTAGAAAAAGGTCAAAAAGCAGAAAAACTTGACAACAATTTGGCATCATTTCCAATCAAGAAAAATGTCACACAGCTTTCTTTTATTATGTTTGAAGCAAGTGTATAGAACATGATTCCCTGGCAACATGGTCATAATATTTCATTGAAAGAATCACCTAGCATTATCTTTACGCTTCGCCAGACGTGGTCCTAATATTTCATTGAAAGAATGACAGAACATCTTCTCACCTCTCCTTCCAATATATCACTTAGTGAATAACAGAAACTATAAGAACTGCACATCTTTCTTTGGAGTTTGGTAAGCCTCCTTTACAACTAATCAACAAATCCTTTGTGTCCTTGATCTTAATTAACAAGTCATTATGTCCTAAATGATCTCAAATAGAAATGGCGATGTCTCCAAACATTTATGCTAAGTACATATATGGAAGTATGCACACATTAACTAATTTTGAAACCACCTATATCCCAAGCAAACCTATTAACCATGTCCCTGTAAAGAATATCAACAGATTTTACCAGTTTACAGACCTTTTCCTTCTTCAACTCACAATGGATTAAATAAATGTAACAATAATCGATTGAGCACTAATTAGAAGCATTATTATATAATACTTATGCACGTTGAAATTATGCAGAAAAATCATAAACTATTCAAAATAATTCGAAGCCTGAAAAAATCAAGTCATCTAAATAAAATAATAGGAACAAGAATGCTTGATTTGAGAAAAAAGTCGAGAAAATCCATGCCACAAAATATACTAATAAATATATTTTGGTAGTTACCTGTTGGTAGCTGCAAACAGAAAGAAAATGTGGAATAGACTGAGTTTTGAGCGGATTTGGGGGAAAATTGCACAATTTAACATAAAATTTTGAGCCAACTCAATCCATAAAAACTTTCACTCCACAGCGAGATATTTGCATAAAATATACAACCACCACAAAGAAGAATACAGTCATAATATAACATTCAAGCAAATAGTCAATATTTAAATTTATACAGAAAGGGAAAGTGATAAACCTCGCACAAACTTACACCCAGCAAAAATTCGAAGAAAAAATAGTGTTATCGAAACAGATCAAACGAACCCAACAAAAATTCGAAGAAAAAAACATGCCAATAAGGTAAAAAATACTAAAAGATACCACTTTTTTCCACATGGGCAGCTGAAATTGTCGTTTTGGTTGTAAAATTTATCAAACTTTGGCTTCTTCACTTCTATGAAATTGAAGAAAACGAAAGTATGGCTGAGAAGTTATGAAGAAGAAGAAGAAGAAAGGATTGATTGATTGAAGTCAACAAGATATAAAATGGGTACCTGAGATCAGAAATGGAAAATCTATGGAAGATTTGGATTGTGGATTTGTGAGATCGAAAATGGAAAATCAGCGTGAGCCCAGTGGAAGAGGGAGAGAGAGGGAGGAAAAGGCAGAGTAGTCGTTTCCCGTGTTTTCTAAAAAAACTGTGTTTTGGCTGAAAATTCCCAAAATGTGGTTTTGCACGTTTTTAGTTTCCAGTTTAAATTTTTTTTTTCATTTTCCAAAACACGTTTTGAAAAATAGGAAAGAGAACGTGTTTTCGCAGTTTTAAAAAATTAAAAACAGAAAACGGCTTGAAAACGACAAAGAGAACAGGCCTGTTCTCTTTGTCGTTTTCAAGCCGTTTTCTATTTTCAATTTTCAAAAACGGTGAAAACGCGTTCTCTTTTCTATTTTTGAAAACTAGTTTTTGAAAATGGCAAAAAAAATAACAAAGGAAACACAAAATGAGGTTTTGCACGTTTTGAGAAATTTCAACCCAAAACAAGCCAAAAGGCCCAAAATGCGGCACTGTTTCAAAAACACTGGAAATGATTTCCAATCCTCTTCCTCAGTCTTCCTCTTTCCCCTCTCTTCCTCTCTCACAAACTGAAAATCGAACAGCTCCCCTTGCCAAATCTCTGGGTTCTATACGGGCGTTTTCAAGTAGGTTTCCCTCTGATTCTTTGCTTGCTATATTTTTTGCGGTCTGTGATTGCTATTCAAAATTATTTTCCTTGGGACAGATTTCGTATTTGCCAAATCTACGTGTTTTCGTTGTTTCTGTTCGTGGATATGGGCGATTTTGATATTCTTGGATGGTCTATTAATGGTTTGATTTTGTTCGGTGCCTAAATAATGTGAAATTTCACTAGGAAATGTGGATTTTAGGGGTTCTTCGGCAAGTCTCGATGATATCACATGTAATTAAGTTCACCAAATTGTTTTCAGTGTCTATTATGTTTTTAATTAGAAATGAATTTTTTGATCCTTTTTGTGGCTTTTGATAACGAACCAAAATCATGTACACATATACTAGGACTATAAATCGGTTTTAAAGTTTGTGTGAATTAAATTTGTTTTTGTTGGCTTTGGTTTTTAAACTTTGTGTGAATTAAATTTGTTTCTGTTGGCTTTGGCTTTCCAGCTTGCAAATGAAGGTGCCAGAGTAACCATATTGTGTGGATGATTAGCAAGTTGATCATCGTTAAACTATCAATTTAAGTGCCAGAGTAACCATATTGTGTGCATGATTAGCAAGTTGATCATTGTTAAACTATCAATTTAATCCCTCCTATTGTTGCATAACTGTGACTGTAAAGTGTCTGGTCCTTTCAGTACTTTTGGGGATTGATATCAAGCTTGCTACCTTCCTAAATTGAAATTCCTCATGTGTAACAAGGTTTTGGTAAAAATCAAATTTTGAAACAACTCATGAATCTTTGTCTTCCATTTCAAATAATGCATGTGTTTGACTTGAATCCCCCAGCTTTTATATTTCAATACTTTTGTGGTGATGAATGTTATCTTATGAAATAACACTAGCATCTTAGGACATCTTTTTAATTTATGTGTTCGGATTACAGCTGTTTTCTTACAGATGAAGGGAACCCTTGAATTAAAATAGTATGAGATTTTGTGTTACTTATAGAACAAAAAGAGTAGTAGTTGATTTTTTTCTTCTTCAGGGGATCAACAAGGGAAAGAGTTTGATAACTGAGGACTTTACAAGGAGGGAGGAGAAGAGGATTGACAAGGAGTATGATGTGGTGTTGGTGCCATCAGATGGGGTTTGTTTGTCCTGTTCCGAATCCAACTGTTCAGTTGGCTGGTAATGTTGATGCTGATTTGATGACTGCTGGTGGAACTGAAGCTGCCATTATTCCCATTAGAGTGGGAGGTTTTGTCGCATGTGGAGCTTTGTCTCAAAGAAACGATGATCCAACACAAAATGCATTTGATGAGGCATTGATGAAAGGGAGGAATACCGAGGACGAGGCCATGCCCCACAAACAATTGTCGCGTGATGTGTTGCATAATCTGTGCTCAGATTGCCAGATTGCAAGGGAGCCCCCACAAATTTTTTTTTATCTTTGCCCCACATCATATGTTTATTTTTATCTCAGTTCTTGGATGGCTAATGTTGTAGCAGTGGGTCAAGTCAGGTTGGTATGGTCGTGTCAATCAAATCACTTCAAGTTATCAAGTCAAGTTATCGGTGGTTTTGTTCATTTGTATTTGAATAAATGCATGGCCTATTTGTTTCATGTTATCCAATTTTATTTTTTAAACTAAGGTGCAATGGAACCGATCAAATTTGGTTTGAACTTTGTAAGTTAAGGTGAAGGCATAGCACCTCAATCACTCTGCTAACAATCTTGTATTTGAAATTTTCAACTAGAAAAAACGATTAAAAACTATAATCATGACCGAGATGGGGAATTTGCCAAAATGACTATACTCACACCGTCTTTAAACATTCAAATGGTTATAAAAAGTAAAATAATAAGCATTCAAATGATTATTAAAGTTTATTGAATAATCAGATTTTTTGAATAAAATATTGTAAAAAAAATATTCTCAAAATTTCAAAGTAAACGCGTTTTCCATTTTTTTGTTTTCAGAAACAGTTTTTCAAAATGACAAAAAGAACGCATTTTCAGCAATTTCAAAACAAACACTCAAAACAGAAAACACAAAATGAATTCAAAACTCAAAACACAAAACTAAAACATAAAGAGAACACCACCTAAAGTTTTGAATTTCCAACTATATCTCTTCCAACCGAAACAACCATTCTTACAACGAAAAGATAACTATCTACGAAAATTAAAATACGAAATAAACCAAGACAGTGGAACCCTAGATTGAGACAAGCAACGAAACAACAGTAAAAAATTTAAAATAATAATAATTGTTGGGCGAACCTGTTCACAAAGAATGCGTTACCCCGTCAGGCATCGAGTACTCAATTTTCCCATGAATGCTTCAAAATTTAACCAAAAAAAGGATTTAATTCATCGAAAATTAGATTGGACGAAACTTTCCCCTTTTCGGGTTGTGTCTAAGAATTGAACTGAGGATTTGTGCAATTTTAGAAGTGTAGTTATTGGAAGATTTTGTCAGAAAAGGGGGTTTGTCTTTAGGCGAGTGGGCTGAATACCATTACTGCCATTTGTTACGTTCTTCTACATATATGAACCAAGTTTTTGCGATGGTGTGGATTTAGCTAAAAATCAAGCTTTTGTTAAATTTTCACGAGAATTGATAAAATATTTGGTTAAAAAATTTGTAAAAATAAAAAAAAAAATGAATTTTAAAAAATAGAAACAAAGCAGAAGTATAAATGTCATGAACCCTAATGTTTTTTCATACAAATTTTGAACTGACAAAACTGGAATTTCATTTAGGCATCCTGGTACTCGTCAAATCACGTTTATATCATTGATAATCTCATCAATTTTGCTTAAAGAATATATTTTAAAATAGCACTACTGAAATTTTGCATGACATGGATAATTATATTTAGCCGTTGTTTAAACGGATGATAAATATTATAATTAAAGTCAACAATTAATTTTAATCATATATTTTATTGAACTTTTGAATTTTTATCAACATTTCAAACGTACATTTTATCAACTTTATTCAATCTACTAAAAAATTGGTTTTTTATTTTATTTTTTTTAGCAATACCAAATAAGGTCTTAATAAAATTGAGACGAAAAGCATATTTCACTTTGACATAAATTAAGTATGGCTGTCATTTTTTGATTTAAATGTAGCACCGAGATACAATATTTCAAAATAGGAAAATTCGCTAAGTATAAGAATTATTTCACTAAATCCCTACAGCAACACCGGATTTGCAGACAGTTTTTTTTTATTATTATAATATTTTTTTTGTCATCTGCCAATGAATCTGTGCCATGTGGAATCATGTAAAAATTATATGAAAATTCACATTTACCTATAGCATTAATCTTCAAAATAAACTGCAAGTATTCTAAAATTGATTACTAGATTTACTGTAAGTGTTACGTCATAATTCCAATTGATTTTAAATGTATACACGGCTAATATAGTGGATGCATTTTATCTAGATGGCGAATCTATTAATAAATTAAATTATTATTCTGATAAATTAAATTAATAGAGTCTCTAGATTCAAATTTTTGGTAACTTTTTAATCACAATGAGTTGTGATTATGAAATACAAACTTCATTTGATTGAATTTTAAATTATCATTGATAATAACGTTATATAAATGTTTTTATTACAAATAGACCAACACATGTGGTATTTCACTTATGAAGTGAATAGATGATTAAACAAGTTAAAATGTAGTGACACTTAAATGAATGCGTGGATGTTTTGTTAAAAGAACAAAATATTGCAGGTCCGCTATAGAGATTACTCATATATAATTATCTAAGTGTCAGCTGTTAATTTCTAATTCTCGATAATCGAAATTGGTCCTCCAACTTAAGGTCATTATAATAACTTATATGAGAGCAGTCATACTTTAGTGATGTTGCTCTACAAAAATTGCTAATACTGCATCATTCAAATATGTCAAAAATCATATGAAAGTTTTTAATTTTATTCTTAGATAGTAGGAGACTATGATCTATGTTTCATCTGCTTAAATAATTTTAGGGTTTGGGTGAATTTTGGGGGCGGAGATGAGGGATGTAGTGCAATTTGTGAAATTGTAGGCCCCTCGAAATTTTAAATTAGGGGTCAAGTTGTAATTTTAAGAGGGCGTGTTCTAGAATTTGAGAAATAGTAGGGTCTTTTTTGTAATTTTAAAACTTGGTCAGATTGCGACTTTTAAAAAGATTTTGAATGCAATTTCGAAAATGGATTTAAATGTGATTTTCAGAAAAAGTTTGACCTAAATTTCAATTTTGACCATTTAAAATTTTTGTAAGTTCACGACTTTTTAAAATTATTTTTTAATTGGAGTTTAAGTAAAATTTAAAATTTTGATAAATTGAATTTTATTTTAGCTTAAGATTTTTATTCTAAATTAAAATATTAACTCAATTTGTCCTAAAATTTTGGGATTAGAATTGGACTCTAATTTGGTATTTAATTAAGATTTAAGTTTAATTAAATAAGTCCTCTAATTAAATTAATTGATTCATTTGATTAATTGATGATTTACTTGTTTTGATCTATTTTGTCTAAATTACTTTAAACGACTTTAATTACTAGAAATTTGAAATATATTTATATAATATTTGATGTCATATAGGAATGTGTTTATGTGATGAATGTATACTTAATGGATGCTCATGAACTTGATCGGTAAATGTATTGAATGGTTGATTTTTAATTCTTGTTATTTTGGGCTACGAGCTCTTTGTTATTAATTTTGGACATGCTGGTTATTATTATTTCATGGGCGTGCGTGTCCAATTGTGTTAAGCATGCGTATCAACCAGTATAGGATACATGTTGCATCTGGATTAATCAAAAATGCAAAATGTGAAAATCAAATAGATGGAGCATTATATGATTATATGATTCGATGCTATATCTATGAGGAATTGATGAACTAGTCTTTATTTTTGGTTGAGAATGCTAGATAGTACAAGTTCATAATCATCCAAGCTATATATTATGTGTATGTTAGATGTATGCTAAAATATGTATATATATAATTATGATGAGACCTTTGCATGTTAAAAATCTCGTTAAATATTAAGTGGGTGTTTGGTAGGGATTAAAATTAGATTTTTAATAAATTGTTATAGAAGTTTTTGAAATGTGTGGTTGAAAAGTTGTAGGACCCATGAAAGATGTGGTTAATATTGATTGTTTGACTTTAACTTAAATTAAAATTTGATTTTAATCTGAAACAAACATGGCCTAAGTCTGATTTATAATTTGTCTTCTATCATTGTAATTAAAAACTAAAATCCATCATCGATCGCAGCTTGTTGAGTACACTCAAAGTTGATCCATTAGAGATATGTTTAACACTATGAAATATGAGATATTTCTGAATGATAGATTCGATTTAATTAATATTGATTTTTTATTGAGTACACTTAAAGAGATAAACTTTAGGGAGCATAATTAAGTTAACACATAAAATGTGTGAAGACAAGGAGTTGTCACTTTTTAGGTTCTATTAACTGCTCATAAATCATTGTATTTAATTGAACTTTTAATTTAATACTACATGTGTTGCCACCTAAACTGGTGTTAAATACTAATAGTGCTAAATAGCATTACTCTTGATAATGATATCTACTCAAATATTTCATTAAAACTTGTTGACTACACTAAATGTTAATATATAACAAATGAGATCCTAGTCTACTAGGAGTTAAGTACAAATTCCATAAATTTATGTGAGTGGATCATAAAATTAAGTTAAACGGTGGAAGCATAATTAATTTAATAAAAAATCATATTAAATTAATTGATGCATTTTTCGACATATTATTTCTTTTATTTTTCATCATTTACAATTTTTCATCATTAGTAATCATATGAATTTGAGAGACTTACTGAATGCCAATAAAATGATGGGGCCAAGTTTTCTTGTCCGACATTGCATTCTGAGAATTGTTCTCAGGTATAAAAAAAATTCATCATGTCCTTAATCAGTCCCTTTCCAGAGATACCTATTGAGAAAAAGGTGACTGGTTATAATAAATATGATAGTAACCATAATACTACAACATGTATGATACTTATAGCTATTTCACCTGAGTTACAAAAGTAACATGAGGTTATGGATACTAACACCATAATTTTTCATCTCAAAGAATTGTGCGATGAACAATCCATGTGTAGAAGGATATGAGATTTTCAAGCAACAATATTTATGTAAAATGGTAGAAGGATTTTTAGTTAAATCTCATATACTAAAAATGATTGGCTACGTTGAAAAGTTAGCACAAATGGGATTAGTTTGGACCATGATCAAAGTATTGACTTGGTTCAACAATTTCTGCCAAAGAGATATTCACTCTTTATTATGAATTTTAACATGAATAAGCTCGAATGAACAATTCGTGAGTTGTTGAACATGATTAAGACTATTGAACCCAATATCAAGGCAGGTAGTGGGCAAGGCTATTCTTTCCTCCAAGGGCACTAAAAGAAGTCTAAAGGAGGCTTTGGGAATTCTAAGAAGGTTAAGACAAATAAGAAGGCAGTCAAGATACAAGAGGACAATACCACCCTTGCTATCATTGTGAAATGAAAGGTCGTTGGAAAAGAAATTGCAAGACTTACCTCGCGTGTTTGAAGGGAAATAAATCTTCTAAAACTTCTACTTTAGGTGTCTTTGTTATTGGTGTTAATTTCTTCTTCATTAGATTGTTAGGCATTAGATATCGGATTTGAATATCATATTTGTTTAAATGTGCATGAATTAAAGAAAAGTAGACAACTGCAAAAGAGAGAAGTTGACTTGTGCTTGTGAAATGGAGCAAGAGTTGTTGTATTAGTTGTATGAACATACTTCTTACATTTGCCTTAGTATTAAAATTAAAAAATTCTTAATTTGTTCTTGCCATTACCAAAAATATTATTTCAATTTTATATTTGGACATGAATGATTTTATAATTAATGTTAAGAACAATTGTTGTATATTTTATTTTGATAAGATATTTTATGATTCTGATAAATTATAAAATATCATTTATGTTACGAGTCATAAACCGGAAGCGACACGTGGCACCATATTTCAATAGTGGAATCAACCTAATTAAATCAGGGTATATTTTCCTAGCCTCCGACGTGGATTCTGAGGCCTTGACTTGTTTCGAGGCCATTGTTGCTAACTAAAGCCACGGTTCGGTGGACATGCACTATCCGAGGCCCCTTTGTTGCAGCTGGTGGAGATCCACGTGGAAAGATATAGCATTAATGAAGATCTTTATTTCAATGATTGACGTGACTTTCGTGAAAAGTACATTTGTGTCTTGTCTTGTCTTGTCAATGTAAGAGCATTTAATGCTTTGTAAGGTTAGGAAAGTCAACTTGATAGTTAGGATTTGATGTCTTGGCCGAGAAGATGAGGTAACGTGTAACTTGATCCAAAGGCCACCATTTGATTTGAAACACTACAAATACCCCCACCATGTAACACAAAAGGGCTAATGCAAATTCGAAATGAAATTCTAATTACTTGAAGCTATATTATTCTCTCATTTTATCAGCATATTTCAACTATAAATCTTGTTCTTTATCGATTAGTTTCTTATACAATCGTGTTCTAGTTATCTCGCCGGAGGCTCGAACAGAGACGTCTCGTGTCGTTGAACTCCTCCCACGTTCAGATTCTGGAGATATTCTGACCTTTGATCGGCCCTAACGTGTTGGATTTAGCTTATGTGTACACGAGTGGGTCCGACATCTGTTGGCAACATTTTTTGGGGTCAACAGATTGGAGCCGTCTGTGGGAAACCACACCATAACCGTGAGTAACCCCGTGGAAAAAGCTATTTGAGAAAATACTTTGGGCATCCCCCTTGAAAAAAAGGGATTTGTTCTTATGAAAAGGACAAGAGGAAGCCCCCAGAGTTGAAAAATATTCGTGACTCCGAACTTCATAAGGTATGAGTTCAGAAGAGGAAGCCCCCCCAGGCAAACTAGAGAAACTGATAATAAGGCCCCAGCGGTCCGACGTTGACCCCATCACCATCATAGATGAGGTGGTAGGAGGTTCGCGGCCCAACTTACCAGAGAAATAGCTACTATAGCAGCCAATATGAGGAGCATTACCAATCAAAATCTGGCAATGCAAGAATTGTTGATACAGATGCAAGGCCAAGAAGGACACCCAGTTCCCCCTTATATGCCCTAGGAGCAATACCAATTTGAAGAAGTACAAAGTTAAAGAGCTCATCCTCCTAGGTATAACAGGGGAGGAAGTCCTATTGAAAGAAAAGTGGGAGTTGACATTTCCTCCAACTACGCCTCTGGCCGACCCACTGAGGCCCCGTTTAATATGGAAGGCAACTTCCCTCCAGAATATGAACCAGAACCAAGGCCCCAAAGGTCCGTTAGTGTATTTGATCGACTAAGTCTAGCACCTAGGAACAGGCCACAACCCCTACCTCCTGGAAGTTGGCAACCGGAGGAAAGGCAAGAACATGCCCCCCGTGTTGTGCCGCCTCGGAGGAATGAAGTTCCAGCGCCTAGGAATAGGCCATAGCCCCCACCCCCTGAAAATTGGCAACCGGAGGAAAGGCAAGGACGTGCCCCCCGAGTTGTACCGCCTCAACATAAACGCTAAAGGAGGAAAGATGAGGCTGGCAATCAAGCAAGACCCTCTGCATTACCTAGATATGAGGCTGAAGCTAATTATGATTCAGATGATCCACAAAGATCATGTGGTTTGGATGACGACGATGACAACCTGCCATTTTCACGAGAGTTGAGAAATGCCTAAGTTCCAAACCACTACGTAATGCCTAAAATACCAAAATATGATGGGAGAGGCGACCCAACGAAACATTTGAACAGCTACAAAACACATATAAGTCTGAGAGACGCCACCCCAACTGTGAAGTGCAGGGCATTTCACTTAATACTTAGTGGAGCAGCTGAAATATGGTATAGCAGGCTGCCGCCTGGGAGTATTCGTAGTTGGCCAGAGTTCAAAACCACCTTTCTGAAAAGATTTATTGTGAGTAAGGAAGGAGAGGCCCCTATTCAGCGTCTCTAGGATATGAGGCAACAGCCTAATGAAACCCTAAAGAATTTTTTATCCCGCTTCACAGACGAAATGACATGCTGTGTTCAAGTCACGGATCGTGAAGCCCTATCTGCCTTGAGAGAAGGCTTGAACATGAACACGTTGTTTTGGAGAGATGTACAAAATTAGGATCCAACTACATATGATGCACTATTAGAGATGATGCGACGGGAAATCATCAATGAAGAGCTGATAGACTATAGTAATAGGGCAAGCAGAGGCCTCCAGCCCCAGCAAAGACAACGTGGTAGAGGTCTAACCTCCCACCTGATGGACCAATAATGGAACCAGCCTAATGCTGAAATTGGCCAAAGCTCAGGCCAAGCACTTGCCACAGCCACATTGAAGGCCGTACCAACGTTGGCTTATGAGAATGTACTAGCTACCGACACTCAACCAAACCAGGCGACACATCAGGCCCCCCGTAGAGGACGAAGCCGGGGAAGAGGTTCAAGCCAAGGCAGAACTAATTCCCAAGGATACTGCACATATCATCACTCTTATAGCCACGACACGACGGGTTGTAGGGATATAGCCCAACACCCTAGAAACTTAAATCCCAAAAATAACAATCAGGATACTTCTAGACCAAGGAGCAGGCCCCACCGAGGCGAGAGCAGTAGCCTAGGCGAGACGAGGCCCCTTCTCGTTATAGGAAAGTATCTCCTAGAAGGGGGGAACATGAAAGGCATGGGAACCCAGATGAGCATCGATGGAGAAGCCATTGAAACAGGGAAGAGGACATCCCAGTTCATAAGATTGATACAATTTTTGGAGGTCCCTATGTTGGTGGAGAAACTAGAAATTCTCAAAGAAATTATGTTCGAGAGGCGAGTGGTCCTCCACTGACCAGCCACATTGTGGGCAACAGCTCTAGAAGAAACCAGTCACCTCCTATTGTGTTTACACACGAAGATTCTGAGGGTGTTCACTACCCACATTGCCTGGTGGTAAGGGCTGTGATAGCCAGAAATGGACTGAGACGAATGCTGGTGGACAATGGTAGTTCGATGAACATACTATTTGGGTCTGCTTTTGATAAAATGATCTTAGACCATGAGCTAACCCCCACTAACACCCCTTTGTATGGTTTCACCGGGAATAGCATCACTCCGAGGGGAAAGGTTACCCTCGCTGTGGAAATGGGAGAGCCTTCCCTATCAATAATGAATTTCATGGAATTCCTGGTAGTTGACAGTAGATCAGCTTACCATGGGGTCTTAGGAAGGCCAGCGTTAAAGGACCTAGGAGATGTCACCTCCATTTACCACATGTGCATGAAGTTCCTAACTCATCAAGGAGTGGCAACAGTAAGGGGAGATCAGAGATGAGCCAGGGAATGCTACCTTAACTCTGTAAGGAAAGTTGAGCCTAGGGACATAAACATGATGATTAGCATCAATGGCCCTGAGATGCCTACATTTGATGAACTCAACCCCCGAGTAATCGAAACCGACTCCCAGGCAGCTCCCATGGAGGAACTAGAAAATTTTCCCATCGATCCATTGAGTCTCACCAAACTACTGCAAGTTGGTCAAAGCCTTGCCCCTAGGCTCAAAGAGGAATTGAAAGAGTTTTTACGTAGGAACCAAGATGTCTTTGCTTGGAGGCATGAGGATATGGGGGGCATTGACCCAGGGGTCAGTTGCCACCATCTGAAAATTGATCCTAAAGTTGCCCCGCATAGACAGAAGAGGCGAGCCCTCAACCCAGAATGATATGAAGCCTTGAAGGAAGAGGTGCAGAAATTAATCAGCAATGGCTTCATCAGAGAGGCCCTCTATCCAAGGTGGATCTCCAATCCGGTCCTGGTGAAGAAATATAACGGGAAGTGGAGGGTGTGCATCAACTTTTCTGATCTTAATAAGGCGTGCCCAAAAGACAGTTTCTCACTCCCTAGGATTGATCAGTTGGTGGATTCCACCGCGGGACATGAGTTACTAAGCTTTATGGATGCTTATTCAGGCTACAATCAAATTCCCATGTACCCAGGCGATGAGGAACACACCTCATTCATCACTGACCGAGGCCTCTACTATTACAAAATGATGCCTTTTTTATTAAAGAACGCCAGAGCAACTTACCAGAGACTGGTAAATACGATGTTTGCTGACTTGCTTGGTAGTACCATGGAGGTCTATGTGGATGACGTGCTTGTCAAAAGCCTGAAAGCTAAAGATCATATACCCCACCTCCACAGAGCTTTTGGGATTCTACGGAAATACCAAATGAAGTTGAATCCCCTCAAGTGTGCATTTGGGGTAGCATCAGGTAAGTTCCTAGGATATATGGTCAATCAATGAGGCATTGAGGCGAACCATGAAAAGATCCAAGCGTTGATTGAAATGAAATCCCCCTAGAAGCCAAGGGAAGTACAGAGTTTAACTAGCCGGGTAGCCGTTCTAAGTCGCTTCATTTTGAAAGTCACGGACAAGTGCCTCCCATTCTTCAAAGTATTAAAGGGAGGCCAAAAATTTCAGTGGACGGAGGAGTATGAAGAGGCTTTCTAGGGGTTGAAAAGGCACCTGGGACAGGCCACCCCTCTTGTCAAAGCCCAAGTTCGAAGAAGTGTTGCAACTCTACTTAGTCGTCTCCCTTGATGCCATAAGTAATGTGCTTATAAGGGAAGAGGGTTCGACCCAACTGCCAGTTTACTACATTAGCAAGGCATTGTTACCCCCTGAGACGCGTTATCCTGATATGGAAAAATTGGCCCTAGTATTGATCATTGCATCTCGCAAGTTGAGGCCTTACTACCAAGCTCATACTATTCATGTGTTGACGAACTTTCCTCTTCGACAAGTATTGCAAAAACCAGACGCTTCAGGGAGGTTACTAAAGTGGGCAGTGGAGTTGAGCGAGTTCGAGGTTCTATTTAAGGCCAGAACCGCCATTAAAAGCCAAGCCTTGGCAGATTTTGTGGTAGAATTCACCAATGCCCCTGAAGTAGAGGGAGACGCCCCCGTTGAGCCTCCAATCTGGAACCTATTTGTAGACGGATCAGCTGGGAAAACAGGTTCAGGTGCAGGCGTTTTTCTTGTAAGCCCTAAAGGTTACAAGTTGAACAGTGTTGTACGATTCGGCTTTAAAGCAACCAACAATGCAGCGGAATACGAGTCCCTCCTCGCATGCTTAAGGCTAGCTAAGGAAATGCAAGTAAAGAGGCTCCACATCAACAGCGACTCTCAACTTATTGTGGGAAAAGTGAATGGCAACTTTGTAGCCTGGGATAAAGCCATGGTCTCCTACCATAAATTGGTAATGAGCCTACTCCCTTCCTTTGAGAAATTCGAACTATGTCAAATCCCACGCTTTGAGAATGCAGATGCCGATGCCTTATCCAAACTTGCTAGTAGCAAGCATTTTGAATTATTAATAGTGGTTCCTATTGAGCACCTCCTGAAACCATCCACCTCGGCAGAAGTGGTAATGTGGGTGGAAGGAACCCCAACTTGGATGCAGCCTCTTATATCTTATCACAAAGATCAATCCTTACCTGATAACAAGGAAGAAGCTTACCAAATACGAAGGAGGTCTGCCCATTTCATGTTAATGGATGATGTCCTCTACAAACGTGGATTCTCTGCACCTCTCCTTCGGTGCGTAGGAGAAGAAGAAGCCAATTATGTGTTCAGGGAAATTCATGAGGGCATTTGTGGCAACCACTCCGGAGGATTGGCGTTGGCAAATAAAGCAGTGAGACAGGGATATTATTGGCCTACTTTGAAGAAAGGTGCTCTCCAATTTGTTCGCAAATGTAATAAGTGCCAACGTTTCTCCCAAATACAAAGGCAACCCTCACAGGAGCTTACTACAGTGTCCAGCCCTTGGCCTTTCAGCAAGTGGGGCGTGGACCTCATTGGCCCCTTGCCTAAAGGTAGAGGAAATGCTAACTTTGCCATTGTGGCTATTGACTATTTTACGAAGTGGATGGAAGCTGAATCCCTGGCAAAGATTACCGAGGCCAACACCTCCAAATTCTTATGGAAGAATATAATATGCGAGTTTGGCATCCCTCACTCAATTGTCTCTGATAATGGGAAGCAATTTGACAACGAAAAGGTGAGAGATTTATGTGAAGAGCTTGGGATTAAGAAGCATTTCTCTACTTCCCATCATCCCCAGGCTAATGGTCAAGTTGAAGCTGTCAACAAAACCATAAAGCACACCTTGAAGAAAAAGCTCGACATGACCAAAGGGGCCTGGGTGGATGAATTGCCCCAGGTGTAATGGGCAATACGAACTACGAGCAGAACTCCTACTGGTAAAACCCCTTTCTCCATAATATATGGTGCTAAGGCTATAAGCCCAGTTGAGGTAGGATTTCCATCTCCTCGACGATTAAGCTTCAGTGAAATATCAAATGATGAGCTTAGAAGATGCGAGATTGATTTCCTTGAATAAAGGAGGAATGATTCCCAGCAGAAACTAGCAGCCTACCAAAGGAAGATGACCCGATATTATAACTCAAAAGTGAAAAAGAGGTCCCTCGGGATAAACAACCTGGTGCTCCGCAGGATTTTCCTATCCTCAAAGGAATTAGGAATGGACACTTTAGGACCCAACTGAGAGGGGCCAATCGTATAGAAAAAGAAATTCGGCCTGGTACCTACTTGATCAAAGACATGGACGGTGTAGTTCAACCTCATCCGTGGAATATCGAGCATCTAAGGATGTATTATCGATGAATGTAATACTTAGCTGGAAGTTATTTCCAACTTTTGCAAATCAAGCCTTTAAAAGTAAGGAAGAGTTGGCGCTTTGGAGGAGATGATGGAACCTTAAAAGAAGGCCACCTCGTTCGAACTCCGAGACGTACATCACAAGCCTCCCTTTGACGAGATTGAACGTCAAGAGAGAAACCTTTACTTGGATGAACCATCCACCAAGTAAGGAAGCGTGGACGCTTCGAAGGAGAGGATGGAACCTTAAAAGAAGGTCACCCCGTTCGAACTCCGAGGCGTACATTGCAAGCCTCCATTTGATGAGGTTGAACGTCAAGGGAGAAGCTTTTACTTGGGTGAACCATCCACCATGTAAGGAAGAATGAGCGCTTCGAAGGAGAGGATGGAACCTTAAAAGAAGGCCACCTCGTTCGAACTCTGAGGTGTACATCACAAGCCTCCCTTTAACGAAACTGAACGTCAAGGTAGAAGTCTCTACTTGGATGAACCATCCACCAAGTGAATAAGCACTATTAACATCAGAATAAAGACATTCGATAAACTTTAAGAATTCGATTGATTAAGGTAGCTTCAGGATAACAACACTTTGAGAAGTTTGAATGTTCAGTTTTATCTTGTTGGATGGATTATCCAGTCTTATCCTGTTAGATTGGTTATTTAGTCTTATTATTAAGAGATCAGCTGATTAAGTTTGACGAAGTTTTAACAGCTCATTGGACTAGTTATTAAGTTTGAATAGTTCATTGCGAGATAATATAAATTACAACAAAGAGAAAGAAGCAAAGTTTTTCATTCATATCAAACTAAGAAGTTCAAGTTACAGAGGCCACCGGCCTTACAAAATTTATGAAGTAGGGGGAGGAAGAGCTGGAGCATTGGAGGTAGAAGTTTTGGTGGATGGCAACTTAGGCGCTTCTATATACTGAGGCCCTTCGGTTGAGGCATCATCAGATTCGAGTTCCACCACTTCGCCTTCCTCCGCTGGAGTCTGAGGAACCTCCTCCTCTATGAATTCTGCTTTTAGCTCAGAGATGTCCAACCCCAATTGCATCTCCTCCAGCCTCTCAAAAACCTCTTGATACGCCATCCTGCTCCAATAAACTCCGAAGAGCCGATATTCCTCGGTGAGATGGAAATTGGCGATGTAATTCTTCACTGCGATATCCCTGGCTTCGAGCACATCGGCCTCATATTTCTTTACCTCGGAGGCATACCATTTCAACTCATTCTCCATGAACTTATTGGCATCTCTGCATCCAGTAAGCTCCAGGTTTGCCTTCTCCAAGGCCCCGTCGGCGACTTTCTAGTAGCTATCAAATAGCTCCACTTTCTTTGTCAGAGCTGCCACCTAACACTGAGACTCGTGTACCTCCTTCTTCAAAGCCTCAATCTCAGCAAGGAGGGAATCCCGTTTGGCATCATCAACGTCCCTCTGGATCCTTAGCTCCATATTTGCCTCTTTCTTCTGCTCAAGCTCCGCTTTGAGCTCTGCCAACTCGTCCCGTGAGGCCCTGTTCCTTGACTGAATGTCAGTAAGAACTGTTTGGCACTCGAGTGCCATGCCAAAAGCCCTGGCAGTTTGGCTCACTAAAGTGGCCGTGAGGTCCACTGCATCGCATATGGCCACGTAGTTCTGCCACCTCTCCGTCCAAAATTGTTAAATCCTTCGGTGGTAGCCCTCACTTCAGGTGAAAGCATCTCAATGAGGGCAGGTGCTATCTTATCATCCCTGCCTCCTAAGAAGTTCCCAGACTTCCCTGGGGTCCGCTCCTCTGGCACCTTCTTTGTAGCCTCGACGGTTTTCGCTGCATCTTCTATAATTTTTCTCGACTGAGCCACCATTACAGCGTCGA
The DNA here is from genome assembly GCA_035079005.1 of Fraxinus americana. NCBI lineage: Eukaryota > Viridiplantae > Streptophyta > Magnoliopsida > Lamiales > Oleaceae > Fraxinus > Fraxinus americana. Next base: position 15,318,824 of record CM068718.1, on the reverse strand, counting down.
TCGAAGATTGCAGGAGCTTCGGCTGTTTAGAGGCGCCCTTCTCCATGAATGACACCAACGTCCCAAAGCTTGAAGACCCACTGCCTGGGCCCAGTTTCCTTTTCTTCTGGGGCTCCTTAACCACCCCTTTGCCCTTAATGGCAGGCGGTTTGCCTCCCTTAGTAACCTCATTGGGGGCATCATCCTTAGCATCTTTGTCATTTTTGTCCTTGCTGAGGCGATCCAGTTTGGACTTTACTTGTTTGGCCCCAGAGGACCCAGGCTTTAGCACCTTTGCCACGGCAGTAGACGTAACCTTCATGATGCTGGCCATATCGGGCAGGGCATAGTCCTTTTTACTGAACTTATCTACAATCACCAGAGAAAAGGTTAGAATTATGGAAGTCATATGGAATGTTGGAGTTAGGAAGCTTTATACCTTTAGGAGCCATAAGTCCGAAGTCGATGAAGTATCGGTCCCTTTCCATGAGATGGGCAACTCTTCGGAGCTTCTTATAACTATCAGCAATAATACTCCACTCCGCCTCAGTTAGGTCGTATCGAGTACTGCAGTCTGCGAACCAATAAATAAGGATCAGTATCATGGAGATATGCTGAAATCAAAGAAGACTTAAGGCGAGGCACTCACAAGCTTCGTAGTACTGGGTCGGTACGGTAACAGCTGGGACATCATCTCCCTCAACCATCTGCCACCTACCCATCACCCAAAACCAGGACTCCTTCCACCCCTTAATGGAGGAGGGTAGCCCAACAACGAAGGGGGCATGGGAGCCCCAAGGATGATATAGTACCACCCATTCGAGTCGTCCTTCCCTACGACCCTAGCATGGAACAGGGTTTCGAAGACGTGAATGGGCAAGTCCTCGCCTAGAGATACTTCCTTCTATTAGGTCCCTTCGACTTGGCTCCACCCGTTTGGAAGGATTTGAGTGGGAGACAACATGAAGGTCCTCAGCACCGCCCTAAAAAAGGGGTGTAGAGGCAGACGCATACCTGCTTTAAGCAGGTATTCACTGAAAGCTGCGCAGTTTGGCCTCGGAAAACAGGCTCTTTCGTGGGGATCAGGAGCTATGAGTTCTACATAATGGTGTATGTGATAAGTGTCCCTAAATTCGACTAGTTTGGAAGAGGTTATATTGGATGGGATCTTGGCTGCCCCCAACCCGCCTCGTAATCTATTGGCTCTTCAGACATGATGTACCACTCTCCTGAAGCCCCAGATACCGACTCCTCCCTACATCTAACTACTGTGATGGCCAAAGACGCCTCGGTAGACATGGCAAGAAAAAGAAATTTGCAGAAAGACTATGAGAATGGTGTGGAAGGTCAGAGAAGATGCTCCTCAAATGAGAATACCTAAATGCACAAGGAAGCTTGCCGGAAAACTCGCCGGAAAAGATTTGACAGGAAGAAAAACTTTAGAGGTTTTGAAGAGTATTTTGCGAAGGTAAAGTTTGAAAATCACAAGGTTTTAGCTTTTATACCAGTAAAGGACTCAATCCCAACTGTTGGATTGAATCTCAGTTAATCTGAGGCGTCCAAAAGTAAGTGGATCCGAGCCACAGATTTCGAACAGTTTATATTCTCAACGCTCCAAATTAACGCGTATGTGTACCAACATAGATCCACGCGTGAACGTATTCTCCAAAACCACACGTCCTAATAATTAGTCATCATTATGCATTAAATTCCAACAGCTGTACGACTATTGGAAGTCGTTTCGATGCAGCCAACTTGCCTTAGAAACATAAGAAACCATCATGTCACAGGCTCTAATATCTATGAATGTTGCCTCGCTCAAAGCATTTCAGTCTCGCCAGTTCGAATATGAACTCGCCTCGCTCCAAAGGACTTCAGCCTCGCCAGTTCGAATATGAACTTGCCTCTCTTCAAAGGAATTCAGCCTCGGTAGTTCAAATACGAACTCGCCTCGCTCCAAAGCATTTTAGCCTCGCCAGTTCGAATATGAACTCGCTTCGCTCCAAAGGAATTCAGCCTCACCAGTTCGAATACGAACTTGCCTCGCTCCAAAGGAATCCAGCCTCGCCAGTTCGAATATGAACTCGCCTCGCTTCAAAGGAATTCAGCCTCGCCAGTTCGAATATGAACTCGCCTCGCTTCAGCTCCAAAAGAACTTCAGTTTTAAAGGTAACTTTCTTAGCCTTACCCATCACACTTCTTGAATTCCACGCACAGTATGAATATCTCTGCCGGACTTGAGGGACTGATGTGAAGTACAAAAAATTAAAACTTTTTCTGACTTATTGAAAGCCCACGCATGGCATAAGTTACACATGGACTTGGGGGACTACTGTTACGAATCATAAATCGGAAGCGACACATGGCACCATATTTCAGCAGTGGGACCAGCCTAATTAAATCAGGGTATATTTTCCTAGCCTCCGACGTGGATTCCGAGGCCTTGACTTGTTCCGAAGCCATTGCTACTAACTAAAGCCACGGTTCGGTGGACATAACTATCCGAGGCCCCTTTGTTGCAGTTAGTGGAGATCCACGTGGAAAGATATAGCAATAATGAAGATCTTTATTTCAATGATTGACGTGACTTTTGTGAAAAGTACATTTGTATCTTGTCTGTCAACGTAAGAGCATTTAAAACTTTGTAAGGTTATGAGAGTCAACTTGATAGTTAGGATTTGATGTCTTGGCCGAGGAGATGAGGCCACGTGTAACTTGATCCAAAGGCCACCATCTGATTTGAAACACTACAAATACCCCACCATGTAGCACAAAAGGGTTAATGCAAATTCGGAATGAAATTCTAACTACTTGACGCTATATTATTCTCTCATTTTATCAGCATATTTCAACTATAAATCTTGTTCTTTATCGATTAGTTTCTTATACAATCGTATTCTAGTTATCTCGCCAGAAGCCCGAACGGAGACGTCTTGTGTCGTTGAGCTCCTCCCACGTTCAGATTTTGGAGATATTTTGACCGTCGATTGGGACTAATGTGTTGGATTTAGTTTACGTGTACATGAGTGGACCCAGCATCTGTTGGCAACATTTTTTGGGGTCAACAATTTATATTTTAAATACCGAGTCTTCTATTATGAGTAAAAAAAATTAAAGGTATAAAAATAATAACCCAAATAATATCTATCTCTCACACTATACACTATGTCATATAAATGAAAATTGCATTTCTAACTTACATAGAGAGGATATTTGGGATCAAATGATTCTATATCATTTGACAAATATGAATCATATTTGCTAGACGAGATAAAATCTCATTTTATTGGAAAAGAGAAAGAGTTATACAATTAATGAGCCTAGTACATACTAATATATGTGCATCCATGTCAGTTACTCGTAAAGGAGGTTTCCTATATTTCATCACTTTTATTGATGACCATTCTAAATATGGTCACGTATACTTGATGAAATTCAAGTAAGAAATTTTTGAAAATCTCAATGAATTCAAGCTAGAAGTAGTTTCTCTAATTAGACAAACTATGGCCCACCACGATTTTAATTTCACAAGTTTATGGTGTTGCATATCATTCTATTTAATTGGATTTTGATTCTAAGTTCAAATAAGTTCTCTCCAATTGTTCTCTCTCGCCAACAAAATTTTGTAATTTTGATTTAATTATGATAAAAAGAAGATTTCGCAAAAGGATGAAGCTTGACAGAAAAATTACTTGAGAACTCATACATGTAGACAGAGTCGTACTCGTATTTAAGCTAATAAAATATTATAAACAAAAAATATTTTATTAATGTACGTAACATTTTGTGTTTGGGTAGGACAACGGCTGACAGGTGCCAACCAGTTCACGTTATTGTAAGTCGCGGTGGATCCACGTCAACAACAAATAGATGAAATTAAAAATTGGCAAGACAGACAAAATCCACCATTCCGGATCCGGGTCCGTTCATTTTGTTTGTTTGGTCAACAAATCTATCTTCATAGGTTGGACATAATCTCCCATTTGCCAATTCTCATCCATTTTCACAATTTTCTATTTTTTAGTACAAAAATCTCTTTATGAGATACTCAAGGCTGTGTTTTGCATTACTTCAAAAAGAGAGGATTTGCTAATCGTATAGCAATCTAATCAAACTCAAAGCTGAGTAGTACGTAGATTACATAATATCTAATTGCGTGCAAGAGGAAATTCCTAAAGTATTAGAACATGTATAGTCTCTCATATTAGAATGTACGTTAAGGTGAGGGGTGGGGTGTGTATCGATTGTTAGTCAGAGCTCTAACTTCAAAAGTGCAACCTCATAGGAATGTTTTAGTGCTTTTAAGTAAGTATCTTGAATATGTCCTTAAATTTATGAAAAGTGTGATCTTCGAAGTCGAATTCTATTTCATAAGCGATGCTTTCAACGAAGAGTTGGGTTCTTCAACTTAAGATTACACGTGAACTTTTGCCCTTGTTTGAACTTCATTAAAATGATTTTTTGGAGAAGGTGTGGTTAAAAAATAAGGATAAATTTGAAATTTACGTATAATTTTTATTTTATTGAATAATGTGTTTTTTTTTGAAAATGAGATTTAGAAAATTGTATTTTTTGAAAATAGAGCCCAAATACGATAAATTAAGTTACGTAGAAAAATGTCAAACTAGCTCTTATTATTTTACTTATCCATACAATAAAACCTAACAATATTCCACGACCCTCTCCATCATTGGTCGGCCGAATCCTTTTTCCGGAAGGCAACCTCCTAAATTCTTGCAGAAGTATTAGATATTCCAAAGCATATTCTGTAGATGTTGTAGAGGTAATATTCAAGCCGTTACACTTTAAAAAAAAAAAAAAAAAATTGAATAAAATTTCCTAATCCACCAAAAAAGACCGAAATGTCAAGAGACGGGTGGAAATTTAAATTGGGAAGTGGAAGCCTGGATTAAAATAGCATTGGACAATATTTACTTGGGTAGTTCAATTTATAGGTTCATATTATGTTGGTCACTTAGGGCGTGTTCGGTAGAGATTAAAATCTGATTAAAATTGAAAAATAGTCGTTATTGTTGGATTTTATTAGACGAGTGAGACTCAATAACGGCTATATTTTCAATTTTAATTGGATTTTTAATCCCTACCAAACATGCTCTTAATTTCAATTTGCATTTTTATTCAATTTGATCTTTATGCTTATATCCATTATCATAATTGTCCGAATTCAGAACATGATCAATAGCCATATAGGATTTGATGAAATATTTTTTATGTGTATTATTTAGGGTCCGTTTGATTACAAATGTGGAAAATACGTGGAAAGAAAATGTTTTACAGGGAATTGATTTGTCTAAAAATTGTTTTACTGGGAATTGTAATTAATTGTGTTTGATTGGTATAATTTTTCATGGAAAATGTTAAAAGTTTGGTGTTCGCTTGGCTTCATTCTTTATGAAAATTGTCCATTAAAATGATAATATTTTCTACCATTGAGTCTAATTTGTTCCAATTTAAAAAAAAAAATTGAAAAAAAATAATCATATCGAATATCATTCGTTTGACTTTATTTTGCATGGAAACTGTTAATAAAAGTGAAAATGTTTTTATCATTGTATCTATACTTCTTTTCAATTAAAAAAAAAAATTTTGGAAAATATTTACCCACCAAAACATCAAGAATTTACTTTCCTCAAAATGTGGAAAATTTGAAAATTTGAAAAATATTTTCCCGAAAAATTTTGGGTATCAAACACTACAAAACTTAGAATGATTAAAAAATTTCTCTTCTAATTGTATAGATTTTGGATGGTTTGACTTTGGCTCTAAAAACTCATTCGTCTGAATTAAATGCATATTTGAATTTTTTTTGTTAGGATAATCAAACACACAAACATTTACTATCTATTTATTATCTATACATTACATGGAAACTACCAACATTTCAAAAAATTTAAAGTTTGTCAAAATCATACAATAAAGACTAGTCAGGTCATAAATTACATCAAATTTGATAATAATTACGTACAAAATAGTCAAATTAAGATACAAAGTAAGTTGAGATATCAAATTGAAATTAGATTGTACAAACTGGACGGTAACGGCACCGTCAGCACGTTAAATTGGAAAGTGAACAGTAGAAGAATATCCAAAAGAATATGACGAGTTCAGGCAAAGGAATATTCCACTGATATGATCTTCTTGAACGATCCAATGCTGCTTAAGAGTGTGTTTGGTAGGGATTTTTGGGAGAAGAATTGATTTTTGAATAGTGATATGATGTGAAATGTGTGGTTGAAAAAAAAGAAAAAAGTATTGATGTGATGGAAAATATTATTTTATTGAAGAATATGTGGTTGAAAATGAGAATTGATTTACTGTAGAAAATGAAAAGTTTTACCAAACAGGCTCTAAATACCCTCTCCCAAATTCCTTCTTCCGCAAAAATTCAAGAATTCCATTCTTATCCTCTCCTTTTCGACACTCTGTTTAAAGTTTCTATCTAACAATGGCTCTCAAGGCTGTTCATGTTTCTGAAGTCCCAAAACTTGATCATGTCCCGGCAAATTCATCTTTTTCCCTTTACTCCACAAGATTTTCCAAAGGTACGTACTATTTTATAAATTTATGCGTTTATTTCTTTGGATATTTCATTTTCATTATTTCGAATTTTGGTGGATTTTTTTATTTTTTGTGTTTTTGCCGGTGTATGGTTCAGGCGCGGAAGTTGGGAGAGCTTCCTTTAAGCCACCAAAATTTCTGGTGATTGGGCACCGGGGAAATGGGATGAATTTATTACAGTCCACCGATCGGAGAATGAAGGCCGTTAAAGAGAATACAATTCTCTCTTTCAATACCGCCGGAAATTTCCCAGTTGATTTCGTCGAGTTTGATGTTCAGGTAAATATAATCTGGTGATTTTTTAACCTGCACAGGATTTTACCTTTTTTTCAATAAAAAAAGAAGTGAACACATTTGATTGGCTCTTGACGTTTCGTTGTCGGCGCGTCATACCGTCGCCGCATACGCCAAACCAGGTTTTCTTGAAATTACGAAATTATCCCAGAAGAGGACATGAATGTTTTGTCCTCATCTATTAAAAACCAAATCTTTATCTACTAAACTGAAAATTCGATTTACATTTTACTTGCAGGATAGAATCCCTTTCCATAATTTTCTTGAGGGTTTGAGTGAAAATCCCATTTGATTCGATTCTTGTAGGTGACAAAAGATGGCTGTCCGATCATTTTTCACGACAATTTCATTTTATCCGAAGAAAACGTAAGTCTTGATTTCTGTTATGTCAAAATATCTAAACTCTGTTAAAAATTCGAACTTGTTTTAGAAATTATTTCTGAGGGTTATGTGATTGTAAATCTTTAGGGCACAGTATATGAAAAGAGAGTTACAGAATTGAATCTATCGGAATTCCTTACCTATGGGGTCCAAAGAGTATCGGGCATGGTTGGGAGAACTCTTTTAAGGAAAACAAAGGATGGGAAGATTGTTGGGTGGAATGTTGAAGCCGATGATTCTTCGTGCACTCTACAAGAAGCCTTTCAGAAAGTTAATCCTTCTATCGGGTTCAACATCGAATTGAAGTTTGATGATCACATTGTGTATCAAGAAGAATATCTAGTCAGTGTACTTCAAGCGATTTTGCGAGTTGTATTTGAAAATGCAAAGGATAGACCAGTTATCTTCTCAACTTTCCAACCAGATGCTGCTTTGCTTGTCAAAAAACTTCAGAACACATACCCTGTGAGTATGCCAATTGGATACCGTTGATTTCTTTTATTGGAGTTAAAAGTGTGATTAGTGTGTTCTATGGATCCTAAATTATACACTATGGATTGGCCTTTCGCGGCAAGGTTGACGGGTTTACTTGCCATTCATACAGGGTCGTCCTTGTATTCTTACTATATTGATGATTTACAATTGGGTAGGATGCCGACTTACAGTAAATGTGTTTCTTGCCAAGCAGGTATTTTTCCTCACGAACGGAGGAAACGAGATTTACTATGATGTAAGAAGGAATTCATTGGAGGAGGCCATCAAACTATGCTTAGATGGTGGTTTGCAGGGAATTGTTTCGGAAGTCCGAGGCATATTTAGAAATCCAGGGACAGTGAAAAAGATCAAAGAATCGAAGCTCTCTCTCTTGACATATGGAAAATTGAAGTGAGTAATTATTAACTTGTAATTACTATAAATATTTGAAATCTTTGAATACTGATACTTTGCTTCATTTATCTCAGCAATGTGCCTGAAGCCGTGTATATGCAACATTTAATGGGGATCGACGGAGTGATTGTGGATTTAGTTCGAGAAATAACAGAGACTGTTTCCAATATGATGAAGCCATCTGAGGAAGCGGTATCAGGAGGAGAGGGACTAATTCCAGGACAAGGAAAACCTCAATTTTCACAAACAGAATTGACATTTTTGCTTAAACTGATTCCAGAATTGATACAACAATGATTGTTTCTGAATTTTTTCTTCGAACTTGAGAGTATAGGTGGTCCTAGAATGCTTGTACTTCTGTACATAAGTTGGTAATCTAAGACAATATTTGCATCTCTAACCGTTCGCGTATTTGGTGTCTGGTATGGACCTTTTTTCTGTATAATGTTGTGAAATCTGTTCGATTTGAAATACCACTAGTATTGCACAGTTTGTTAACAAATAGTAAAATAAATTTTGAATCCGAGTATCATAGGTTGTATCAGTTTAAATTCAAATGAACTTCGTTAACTGAAACAATGAAAATTTATGATTTTTCTAAAACTAGATTGTCACTAACTATATATATTTAAAAATGCAAGACCTAACTTAACTATAATTGATTCAAAATTGTCATAAATGCAAGTTTGATGAAAATATGATGATGAAAAAAATTTACTAGGATTCTAAATACCCTTGTATCAATCCCCTTTAATATTGAATCTTACAATTTGACAACACGATTTTATTTTGAAGATCAATATTCTTAAATTGTTTGACAATTTTTCTCGAGTAAAATTAAATATATACTTACATGTGATCCAACTATATTTCTATGCTGAATGAGAACTTATAAGAATTCATTAAGGATTTATAAATACTTAAAGATCACGTAGAGTATAACGGTATATTTTTATCTCATATAGAACACTACGACAATTGACAATATGTCTAACTTATTTTCAATCTTTCAAAGGCAAAATAAGCCACATAACTCATATAACCATTGCGCATATGATTGTAGAGAAAAGAACTTCATTTCAATAATTAAAAACGTGCTTTGATTAATGTCAAAAAGAAATAAAATCATGATATAAAGGTTGGTAATACAAGATTTATCGTAATCTTAGCACAAAAAATAATTAGTTATCATAATGTCAAAATTAAACAAATAAAACTGAAAAGAAATCACCGATAAATGAAAGAACGTGATTAATTTTCAAATTTATTTTACAATTATTGATGAATTAATGCACAAAAATTTGGAATTATTCTTTTATTGCTATGCGTCTGCCCTCCCTTTATTCCAATCAACTGACGTTTTGTTCCATTAAGGGTTCGTTTGATTGCAGAATGGTATTTGGGTGGAAAAAAAATGAATTTCAAGAAATTGAATTGCCTACAACTTGTGTTATTGATAATTGTCAATTAATTGTGTTTGATTAATATTATTTTCAATGTGAAAAATATTGAAATTTTGGATCTTTTGATATTCATTTGACATTATTTTTCATGAAAATTATCCATTACATGGATATAATTTGTTACAAGAAAAATTCTTGATTTACATATTTTATGTACATAGAGGTGTCCACACCCCTCACATGGGGTGGGGTCTACAAAATGCAAGTCCCACCCCATGTGAGGGGTGTGGACACTCTTATGTACATAAATTATGTACACATAGCATATACCATGTTTTAATTGGAGATAAATTTTGTTTTCATTACAAAAAAAAAAAAAAAAAAATGGAAAAGTTGCATAGAAAAAGCTTTTCCCACCACAGTGGTGGGAAAAGTTTTTCTTCTAAAACTAAGAAAAATGATCAAAAGAGGGGTTAGGTGGAAAATCATTTGCCAAGAAAATTTTGCCAATCAAACAAGAAAAAATGTGAAAAATGAAAAATCAATTCCTAATTTCATAAAAAAGAAATACTTTCAAAAAGAAAACCAAGTCCTTTCGATTTCAGCCACCGCCTTTTTTTTTTAATCCCAAGAGTCTCTTTTCCATTTGATTCTCTTTCCATTCCAATTTTAATTTGATCCAAGCCCATTTAAAATAATATTTTCTCCAAGGCCACACCTTTCTTAAATAATGCAATTTAGTCCTTGAGTTCATCAATTGTGCAGCCCTTGTCCTCTTCAATTTCTACTTTGTGGAATTTGATCCCACAATTGCACATTTTATCTAATTTTGTCCCTCTGTATCCTTCTTTCTTTTTAAATTACATAGAAATGGGTCAAACACTGAAACAAATAAAAATTAACCTAAATTAAGATAATTTTTAACTTTTGGACGACATAAAGTCAAGTAATTTGGCTCGAATAAGTGCACAAAATGCACTTATCAAATACACTCAAACTAAAACCTTTGTTCATCCTCGAACAAAACAAAACTTAGGTTTAAATCATATTACTATCCTAAAATGAATCATAAATAACGTACTCAATGTTGAACTACTTCCCATATGCCCCAAGTTCGAATTTAAGTCAACAATTTATAAAGATTCAAACAACATCAAAAAATAATTTTTTACCTATCCTATACTCAACTTAGTGTATGTGATTAGCCAACATTGAACCCACACCCCATATTAGAACACAACCAATCTAGTGTTGTTGATTTACTTGTAATTTCAATCCTTTTATGGTCAATATTTCCTTACACCCATAATAGAACACAACCAATTTAGTAATTTGGCTCGATTAAGTGCACAAAACGCACTTATCATATAAAAAAAATAGCTTAAGTTCATTTGCTGAAAGAAATACCAAAAATATGAATGCTGATATATTATTTTTCTTAAGGTATTGCTGCCACGTGTCTGACATGTAAAGATTTTAATAGAACATGTGAGCTTATATGTGAAATATTGTGTATTAAATTAAAGGCTATCAATTTTGGTGTGATCTAATAAAGTTTCGGTATTTTGAGCTTTGAAATATCTAATTAAAGTATGAGCTTTTATGTGTAGAGATCAGGCATGTTCCTAAGTTCATGATGAGTCGAATTAGGTTAATGGGCCGTTAGTGTGTGTGTGTGTGTGTGTGTGTGGTTATGGGGTCATGCATTTTTGTTCATTCTATTCTGACTCTCATTATCAGAGAGAAATAAAGAACTACGTGTTGATCTGGAAAACTAAAATCATAGGATTCATTCATTGCATTAATCATGTCTGATTCAGATACGCTTTCGCTTCGATTTGCATATTTTTTATGATCCAACATGAACAATTAATATGACGGTAAATAATTTTTCCAACAAGTGGTATCAGAGCTTATTCATATTTAATTATTGAGAATCAAAAGTTTAATTTGGTTCTTGTATAATTTAATTTTTTTAATTTAGCAATTTCATTTTGTTAAATTTGAAAATTATTTGGTTGGTTTTCTAGAATTTCAAATTTCTTTATTTGGTCGGAAACACGCGAACGTTGCCTTGGGCACTACCGCCTACGTAGCAACATGCATGGTGTTGCGTTCATGGCGTAACACCGTTGCCTAGTGCACAGTGCCTGTCGCCGCTGCGAACAGCGCTTGCCGCGTCGGCTTTTGGGCTCGCCAGCGCCGCCTTCGGGTTTTCTTTCACATCTCTCATTTTTTTAGGGTTGTGGATTTTAGGGGCGAGGTCTTGGGCTATAAATTAGAAGATTTAAGGCCCTTGTTTGTAATTTTAGATTAGGGCTAGGGTTGCAATTTTAAAATATGAATTTTTATTGATTGAGCCCCTTAAATTTAAAACTTTGGTCATTCAACCCCTTAAGGTTAAAATTCATTCAAATTTGTCCTTTAAAGTTCTGGGTTTAATAATTCAATACCTGAAATTTGAAAATTATTTAATTTGAGCCATTAAAGTTGTAAAATTTGTAATTAAGTCCCTAAAAGTTCATAATTGATTTGAATTTGCCCCTAAAGTTTTGAATAATTAATTATTGACCCCTAAAGTTTTGGATAATTAATTTTTGATCCCTAAAGTTCTGAATTATTATCCCTTAGGCCCCTAAAGTTTCAAAATAAATCAAATATGCAAATTCAGTTATTTTCTCTTTCAAATTTTGGTACAAATGATTCTTTTGAGAGATATGATACTTGAAAATGAATTAATTGAAGCAACATGCTACCAAAACAATATCTCTTGTGAAAATTAATTAACTTAGAATATTAAAATGTGTTTGTGTGTGTTATTCATGCGAATATTTGATCGATCCAAAGGAAGTTCAATATTTGCCGAATTGTACGTACACATATGGTGATAAACATGTGGCGATTATTTGGTTTAACGTGAGATCAATAAATTGGTCCAAAGAAAAGTTTATTGATTGACATGTTTCTTTATTGTCAATATTTGAGCACTACGTCAAGAGTGCTGCTTACAAGTAAATATTTTTGTCCAATGACTAAATATTAATGTTGTGCTAGGTATCTTGTGATGAACCCTACCATTATTTAAAATTATTATTTGCATATTAAGGATTGTGTGCTCTTCCAATTAATTGTTCTCTAATTCAGTTTCAGGTTCTGCTGCCAATATCTCTGCTAGCATCAATTCAATTCCAATACTTCATGGCACCAACTTTAAGGCATGGCGAGTGAAGGTAATGATTGTTCTTGGAGTCATGGATCTGGACCTTGCTTTATGGGTCGATCAACCTTCTGCATTTACTGATAAAAGTACCTCTGATGACAAGAGGGAGATGAAAAAGTGGGAACGATCGAACCACATAAGCTTGATGGTCATAAAGCGTGATATTCCAGAAGCGTTTTGGGGCACTATGTCCGATAAGGTGACTACGACAAAGGGTTTCATTGAGGACCTTGAGAAGAGGTTTGTTAAGAATGAAAAAGCTGAAACTAGTACACTTTTGGCAAAGGGAGAGGAAACATACGGGAGTACGTTATGAAAATGTCTCACATTGCTTCAAAACTAAAGATACTCAAGTTGGATTTATCTGAAGGCTTGTTAGTGCACTTGGTCTGATATCCCTTTAGGCACAATTCAATCAATTCAAGGTGAGCTACAATTGTCAAAAGGACTTATGGTCCCTTAATGAGCTCATCTTACACTGTCTCCAAGAAGAGGAAAGATTAAAGCATGACAAGACCGAAAGTGCTAATTTAGCTACCACCTCTAATGACAAAAGGAACAAGAAAATGAAAACTGATAAGGAAGCTACGAATACAATATCACAAAAGAAACATCATAAGGAACAAACTGAGGGTGGCTATTTCTTCTATGGAGCTGCAGGTCATAAGAAGAAGAACTATATCAACTATCACGAATGGCGTACCAAGAAATGTATTATTCTTCATTTGGTTTATTCTGAGGTTAATTTAATTTCAGTACCTAGACACTCGTGGTGTATAGATTTTGGTACAACAACTCACATGAGTTTGTCTATATAGGGTTGGCCGAGTTGTCGAAAATCAAGTGATGGTGAAAGATACATCTATGTTGGCGACGGCAAGACGGTAGAAGTAGAACTAATATGAAAATTTAGATTATTGTTAAAGACTGAATTTTATTTGAATCTTAATGAGACATTTATTGTACCGTCTTTTAAAAGAAATTTGATTTCTATTTCAGTTTTGGAAAAATCTGGTTATTCCTGTTCATTCGGGAATGAAAAATTTAGTTTGTTTCATAATTCAAAATTGGTTGGTTTTGATTCTTTATCAGGTTACGATAATATTTATTTAATTAATACGATTATTTCTTTTAATGAATCATTGTATGTAAGTACTCGAAGTGTAAAGCGAAAATTAACCGACGAGAATTCTGCCTCATTATGGCACAAGATTATGTCACATCTCCAAGAGGAGAATTGAGAGACCTGTGTCTAACAAAATTCTTGATCCTATGATATATATATATATATGTGTTAACTGTATAAATGAAAACAAATCAATAAAAGGAGATTTCAACCCAACATGAATTTAGACGTCTTAGAACTTATACATAGGGACATTTGTGTACTCTATGGCTTCTTAGAATGGTTAAAAATATTTTATAATGTTCATAGAAGACTTATATATATATACAGAGCCTTTCCTCCTACTCATTAATTTGACACACTTATTTGACATATAATCGTGACCTTTAATTTAAGTCAATTTAACGCTCAATATTTTATGGATATCAAGTGGTTATAACAAACTCTCACATGATCTTAATGAAATACATATTGATCGTTGGATTGACTTAAATTAAAGGTCACGATTATTTGTCAAATAAGTGTGTCAAATTTATGAGTAGGAGGAACGGTCCCGATATATATATATATATATATATATATATATATATATATATATATATATATCATTCATGAAAAATCAGAGTCGTTGGATGTATTCAAAAACTATAAGCTGAAGTTGAAAACCAACTCGACAAAAGGATTAAAAGCTTCAGCTCTGATCGTGGTGTTGAATACTATGGCAGATATGACGGTTCAGGTGAACAACGTCCATGACGATTTGCTAAATTCTAGAGAAATGCAGTATTGTCCCACAGTACACTATGTTGAGTTCGCCCACTATGAATGGTGATGCTGAAAGAGAAATAGAACGCTTATGGATATGGTGAGGAGTATGATTACTTATTCTACCTTGCAAAACTATAAGCTGAAGCTGAAAACCAACTCGAAAAAATGATTAAAAGCTTCAGATCTAACCGTGGTGGTGAATACTATGGTAAGTATGACAGTTCAGGTGAACAACGTCCAGGACCATTTGCTAATTTTTTAAAGGAATGCGGTATCGTCCTACAGTGGTCTATGTTAGGTTCGCCTACTATGAATGGTGTTGTTGAAGGAGAAATAGAATGCTTAAGGATATTGTGAGGAGTATGATTACTCATTCTACCTTGCCATTCAAAAACTATAAATTTGAAGTTGAAAACCAACTCGGTAAAATGATTAAAAGCTTCAGATCTGACCGTGGTGGGGGAATACTATGGAAGATATGACGGTTTAGGTGAATAACGTCCAGGACCAATTGCTAAATTTCTAGAGGAATGCAGTATCGTCTCACAGTACACTATGTTGGGTTTGCCCACTATGAATGGTGTTGTTGAAAGAGAAATAGAACACTTAAGGACATGGTGAGGAGTATGATTACTTATTCTACCTTGCCAAAATCACTCTAGGGTGAAGCATTAAAGATCGCAGTGTATATACTCAACAGAGTTCTAACTAAGGCCACTGATAAAACCAATTATGAGCTTTGGACGGGCAAGATGCCTAGTTTGAAGCATGTACACATTCGGGGATGTCTAGATGAGGCAAGGCCTTATAGGTCAAATGAAAATAATCTGGATGCAAGGACTATTAGATGCTATTTTATTAGATATTCTGAAAGGTCCAGGGGTTATAAGTTTTATGATCCCATAACTAAGGCAATTTTCGAGATGGGAAATGCCCGGTTTTTTGAGGATGTTGAGTTTACAGGGGGAGGAGGAGAGAGAGATAGGGTTGCAGACTTAGTCTTTGAGGATCAATATGTTGAAATTCCTCCAATTGCCATTGACAATGATTTGGACCAAGTTTCTATCCCTGATATTATTCAAGAAGCAACTCCAGATCAAGATAATATCGTTGTATCTCTCTTGGAAGGTCAACAACTTGTTCCAGAAGAACAAACTCTACAGCTTCAAGAACCAATGTTATTAAAAAGATCCACTAGAGATAGGAGAAGTGCGGTTTCAGATGATTACATCGTATTTCTCAAAGAACATGAAATTGACATTAGAGTGTGGAAGATGATCTGATCAAATTCCATCAAGCCATGGAAAGTTCTAACTCTCAAAAGTGGCTCGATGCCATAAATAAAGAGATAAAGTCCATGAAGCACAACGACGTAGGTGACCTCGTTCCGTTGCCTGAAGGTGCGAAACCATTGGTTGTAAATGGATATTTAAGACCAAGAGGGATTCGAAGAGTGATGTGGAAAGGTATAAGACTTGTCTTCTTGCAAATGGTTTTACACAGAAAGAAGACATCGATTATAAAGAGACTTTTTCTCCAATTTTTTCGAAAGACTCTTTCAGGATTATAATGGCATTGGTAGCACTTTTCGAACTTGAGTTACATCAGATGAATGTTAAGATAACGTTTCTCAATGGTAACATTGATGAAACAATCTATATGATACAACCAAAAACTTTATGTCAGATGATTCAAAGCAAATTGTTTGTAAACTAAAGAAATCCATCTATGGACTCAAACATGCCTCTCGTCAATGGTATTACAAGTTTCATCAAGTGATCATCTGGTATGGTTTTGAGATGAATTTGATCGATGTTTGTATATACGACAAGTTTAGTGGCAGTAACTATATTTTTCTGGTTTTATATGTCGATGATATATTACTTGCCAGCAACGATATATGTTTATTATACGAAATCAAGAGATTTCTAGCAATGAATTTTAAGATGAAAGATCTTAATGACGCCTCTTTTGTATTAGGAATTCAGATACACCAGGATCGTTCTCAGGGTATTCTTGGATTATCACAAAAGAGTTATATCAAAAAGGTACTTAAAAGATATGACATGCAAGATTGTAAACTAGGTGACATCTATGTGGCTAAATGAGATAAGTTCAGTATAAGTTAATGCCCAAAAAATATCTTGAAAATTAAAGAAATGCAGAAGATTCCTTATTCTTTTGCTATATAGAGTCTGATGTATACTCGGGTTTGTCTGCGTTCAGATATAGTGTACATTATTAGGATGCTAGGAAGATATTTAAGTAACCCGAGAATGAATAATTGGAAAGCAACTAAACGGGTCATGCGATATTTACAAAGAACAAAGAACTACATGCTCACATACAGGAGATCGGATCAGTTGGAGATCATCAGTTTTTCTAATTTTGATTTCGCTAGATGCCAAGATAGTAGGAGATCCACTTCAAGCCATATCTACCTGCTTGTTGGAGGTGCTATTTTCTAGAAGAGTGCTAAGCAGACACTCATAGTTACTTCCACTATGGTAGCGGAGTTTATAGCGTGTTATGAGGCATCAAACCATAGAATATATCTGCGAAATTTTATCACTGGGCTGTGCATTGTGGACAGTATAGAAAAACCACTCAAGTTATTTTGTGATAATAAATCAGCAGTGCTATATTCCAATAATAACAGGAGCTCGAAGAAGTCAAAACATATCGAGATCAAGTTCCTGGCTTTTAAAGAAAGAGTTTAGAGTGAACATGTGTCAATAGCATGTCGGGACAAACTCCATGATTGCGGCTTACTAAGGGATTGATACCCAAGATCTTTCATGAACAACTGCTCATATGGGTGTAATATATCTTGAAAATATCTAATTTTAGTGCGAGTTCATTTTTCTATGCTTTTATATTAGACACAAGTACTGTCAATTTGGATATGGTTTATGGTTAAAGTTACTTTCAGATATAAAGTCCTGGTTTATTATCTCTAAACTCATTTGAAAATAATCTCGCTAAGGTATTAAGGTGGACCAATTGGAAATAGGCATGCTAAGATCACATCAGATGTAATTTTCATGCTGCACATCCATGCTTGATCCATGTCATTCAGTTATGTCAATATACGTGACCATTGATGGGTTTAGTTAAGATATAAGTAGAGAAAGCTACTTTGATCATATGTTGATATGATTGATGGACCCAATTGTTTGGGAATGCATTCGGTAATGATAGAAAAATTTTGAGTACTCATAAGGTTATATTTAATGCTCAAATATAAGGTAACACATATAACCCAAGTAGGAGATTGTAAGGATTTTAATCGAACATGTGAGCTTATATGTGAAATATTGTGTATTAAATTAAAGGTTATCAATTTTGGTTAAATGTGTTTAAAGTGATCTAATTAAAGTATGAGCCTTTATGTGTAGAGATCAGGCCTTTTCCTAATTTCACGATGGTCCGAATTAGGTTAATGGGCCTTTAGTGTATATATACACGGTTATGGTACCCAAATCACATATTTTTCCTCATTCTGTTCTGACTCTCATCATCAGAGAGAAATAAAGAACTACGTGTTGATCTGGAAGACTAAAATTGCAAGATTCGTTCATTGCATTAGCCATGTCTGATTTAGGTATGCTTCCACTTCGGTTTGTATATTCTTAATGATCTAACATGAACGATTAATATGATGGTAAATAATTTTCCCAACATGCCAATCTTTGACAGTGGTTTAAAGACTCAAGTTGTTAGGCGCTGAATTTTGTGATGAACGAAATGAAAATCAATCTTGATATTTACTGTAAGAATTTAAAAAATTGGGGTTGGTACAAACATAAGTTGTACACTGTAAACCGCAGGCTGTGATGTAATTGAAGTAAGGAGTGAGCCAATACGTATAATTTAGCAGTGGTGATAGAACCCGTTCTGGTAAAGGAACAATCAATGGTTCTTTTCTTTTTGGAGCTCCAAGAAATGGAATTGTGGTCAAGGAAGATTGCATATTTTTTAATCTTGATTTATCTCCAAATTCACATCGGAGAGTACGCGTGAAGTGAGGCAATTGATGGCACAGGAATATAGAACCATGTACAAGCCTACCTTTGATGTACTACAATAATCCTTTTTAGAATTGTAAACTCAAATTGAGAAGTAATCACAAAGGAGACGTGTTTGTTCATGACCAAGAGACGAAATCAAATCTAGTTTCTTATTTGAAGCTTGCTTCCTTGAGCGATGAATTCAAATTTCCGATGTGAAAAATTGTATCTCTTGGTAATAAATTACCTCATTTCCAGTTCGCTGAAAGGTCATGGTGACCGTAATATGTGTGTGCATGCACACATGCATGTGTGTTCGAAGGATTATTTTGAAGCACTACAAAATTTATGTCTTCCTTTTTCATTAAAAATCTCGATTTCAGAAAATTAAGGGTGCTTTTGATTTGCTATTTTCAATCTGCTTCAGTTCCTTTGTAAGATTTTATTTTTGTTTTGTGGAAAGTTACCAAAAACCCGTCGTATCCGCAAAAGATATTTGTCAGAGTGATCCCCAAAGCAATCTCTAGCTGACAGTTATTTAACTTATTGTTATAGAAGATATACTTGTTCATGAAAATTTTCGTTTATGCGTTGTAAAAAATTAAAAATTCTAATTTTTTTCAATTTAAAGAATGTGAATGATGTAGATGGAAATCCTGTATTTTGAACGAAAAGAACATCAGCCAAGTTCTAGGTGTGTATTTCCTTATTTATGTGGGAACTATAAATATTTTAATCATTTTTGTGATGTTCGTGAATGATTATTTTTGTAATCCTAATCCATTTTGTATGCATGCACTATATTGTTTTAAAAAAATGAAATATTCTTCCTAATTTGAATGGAACTCAGTTGATTCCTCATTACTGCTCCGAGCAATTGAAATGAATTAAGTTACGATATTTAGCCAAGATGAATTGAGAAGTACACGAACAAACCTAGAGTTCACTGCAGCTAAGGAAAATTCAAGAATTAAGGTTCAAATGAAGTTATAAGATAACAAGTTGAGGACTTCAGAGTTAAATATTTACGATTGTTTGATAGTTATGAAAGCATTAGCTCAATACGTGATGGTGGTGTAGCATAATGAATTTTCAAAATTTAAAGGGCATCAAGGAATGTGTAAATTTTAAGACGAAGTTTCTTGAATAGAAGAAGATTGTAACATCCCAAAATTCTTCTATGACTTTTAGAATATTTTAGGAATTTTTCAAAAATTTTAGAGCATTACAAAATATTTGTTCAACCAAGTAGTTTCCAAGACAAAATTAGAGTTGAGAAGAGAATGAACAAATGTTTTAAAGTTCAAGTGTCACACTCTCTTCGTATAAATAATGATACACACATATGTACAGAGATAGCAATTGCAACTTGACCTACATATGTGAGCGTACACTTTTTTTGGTGTTTGTTAATATGATTTGAAAACAATAATATGGAGTTAACATTTTCACAACAAAATCCCTGTAAATTTTGATGATCACTTGTAACGTTCCTATAGTAAATCGAGACTAAACCTTGCCCAAACATGTTTAAATTAAGGCTACAAAAATATTTACCATACGATTCCACAAGTCATATATACAATACAAGATTCCTAAAGTATAGTATAAAAGACTGTATAACCACAACAATAGTCCACAAAATAAACGTTAGGTCATCATCCGTATAAATTGACCATTGAAATCCTGTAGGAGCTTCAACTATCCATGTCATCTATGAAGCTCCAAACTCGCCAAACTCACCTACTATGCAATAACTACATGAGTACATGACACCATGTCCGATAGTAAAAATGACACAAACTATATATATGAATATAGGACACCATGTCATTGTCTTTCAAAATATAATATTAGAAATGCATCATATTCAAATGTTCATCAAGGTAAACTCGAGAGAATTTTACTTAATATATTGTCTTTTCATTAGACCCTTAAACCATCTACTAAGCATCGAATAGAGCTCAATAATCAAATGGTCAGTACCATATCAACAGAGTTGAGTGGACCATCCTGTTGTGACCATCAGAGATACATCTCCTAACTTTCCCTATGTACCTAAGAAGTATCCTACATGCAACACCAATTATCATAATATTACAAAGGCATAATCAAATGCACCATCATCCCATGACCATCAAAGGTACAACCCATGTTCCTTTGTGATCTTTCGAAAAAGTTTCCCACCCCGATGTCAACAAATATCAAGTATACATGCATCACATTTCTCGGTGCCCTAATAGTGATTAATAAAATATTTTTATAATGTAAATTCATTTATCTTAATCATGTCATGCATGCAAGATTCTCAATAATGGACATATGTCATGCATACACATGCAAATGTTCTTGAATAGTATCCTCAATCAATGGATGCCAATACATTTTAGAAACACATACTCAATCACCATGTCCAGCATAAGATAAAATAAATTCATTACCAAAATAATATGATAGTCATGATAATGATGATAGAAAACACTTCGACACATACTATAGTAAAATCTCAACAAATGAATATTCGATAAATTAATAATCTCGCTTAAATAATAAAATTTTTGGATCCCGACTTGGGCCAGTGTACTAATTAATAACTCCGCTAAATACATAAGATAATAATTTCTTTTGAGTCCCTTAAGTCCCCCACGAATATATAAAATAATAACTGCTTAAATTCATAAAAGTTTTTACTAATACAAATTAATAAACCTTTAATTTGCCAACTTTTTTTTTTTGTTTTTTCAATTCGCCTCTTTTTCAAAATTTTCATTTAAAATCTTATGTCTTTCTTTGCACCTAAATTAAACTCAACTTCATCTCTAATTTTTCGCAATGCACATACTACATTGGCACATTTGTCTCACTTTGTACTAAGTAATTATTTAATGTTATGACAGCTTGAAATGTCTCTTTTGAAGAAATAGTCGGCAAAATTATCATCTGAATGATGATCATAATTGATAGGTGTATTGAGTATTCGTTGAATTGTCTTTTCATTAGTAGGAGATTACATCACCTCGTCATTTTCATAAGGATAGTTTAAAAGGTGATTTCCATCACATTTCTATAAGGTAGACCACCTTAACGTAATCCATTGATTACTTCATTTTCACTAAGTTTTGGTCAACATTAATATCTGCGCCTGACCGAATCTTGTAGTGCCAAAAACAGTTTGCGGTAGTTGTTGTCTACACATCAATGTTCCAAGCCGCATTAATAAAATTGATAGGATTCAATATGTTTATTTTTTTAGGATTGTTGTTCCTAGCTCATAGCGATGCTAGAATAAAAACGACATCGAATTATGAATTTTTAGCGCTCTATTAATTCCAACATCACATGGTTGAATCTTTGATTTGTGCTAGGAGGCAAGAAAAATAGCTCAACATTTCTTAAGCCTTCAATCGTTCTTGGATGTGTTGGGCAACTGTCCGCAATAAACACAACCTTTCTACCATTTATCGTTGTATCAATCCAACAAGCAAATCTTGAAAAAGTAAATCGGTGATCCATGGTTTCCTATTTGCTTGATAATAACAATAAAGATTGTTCATATTCACATATTTAAAACATATAGGATTAGAAAACTTACCAATAACCCAAAGAGTTACTATCTAACCGTCACCATCACAGCAAACAACAAAAGTAATTTTCTCATTCTGCTTCTTGCGTCCTTCCAATTGTTCGTAGAATGTGTTCTAAATTATTCAATAACCCTATTTCATCCATATTAAAAATATCATTCCTTTGGAATTGGTCTATTTTAGCTCGTATTTCCAGTAAAGCATTTTTGATGTTCATGGAAATTGAACTAGTTTCACCAAACCGTCGGTTAGACTTAATTCTGTGTCTTGATAAGAATTTTCTGGCCTACCACTTGAGAAATTAAATTCTGGATTGCTTTCGCAATACATTTCGAGCAAGAACTCTTTTGTTTTCTTGTGGATCATTTCTCCAGTCATATTTACTTCCTCTCAATATTGGAGAATCACTCGTACAATACATTTTCTAACTCACAATATTTTGCTGATTTGTGTCTCTTAACATTGCTATTTTTCATTTCATCTGACAAATATTTTGCTGACCTCTTGAGAGTGTTAGTTATTGTTGATTGTCTAACGGAGAGATAATTTTTCTCTTGAACCCACTGTTGTAAATCTTTTTTGACTAAAAGAGGGATGCTCATTTTATACACAATGCTCTTCCTCATCTCATCAGTTAATGTAGATTTTTTAACTCATTTAAAATGAGTTGCCATGGTAGAAAATGTATGAAATTTGAAATGATTAGGGGTCCTAAGTTAAAACTAATGACTATAGAAAGCATATTCCATGTGTACATGAAATAATTTGAACAATTAATCTTTTAAGATATAAACTTTGAAGCAAGGCATGTATATTAATGTTTCATTTTTAATGTACGTGTATGACTTTTTGTGTGCTTACATATTAAATTTTGAATTTCACCACATTCAATGTTTATTTTTTAAAATTTTTTTCTACATGTACATAATGTTTCCTCTTTAACGTTTTTCAATGTTTCTCCACATTCAAGGTTTGCGAGAGAGCAAGTCAAAAGTTTATTGAGGGAGATGGGGTCAAAATTGATAAAATAACCAAGAGTTTCCATGATCACAATTCAACCTAGTTGACTGGAGATCCTAAGATCTAGGTCAAACGGGACAACCGAACTATGAAAAACTCAGTATGCACTGGGGAGTTTTTTTTTCCTATCCATTTCTATGATTTGACAGTGCCTAACTGTCGCAAATTAGGATAAGTTACGCTTTTAATAATCTATATACCTTGATCTGTTAAAGTGGAGTATAGCAGAATACTCTTTATGAAGATCATTTCTGTGAGTGAGAAGGGCCACTTCTACGAGAATTATGTAAAGATCAATTCCCTAAAAACAATTGTTAATTGGAGTTCCTCCTAGGTTAAAATGGACACAAACGTGAGAACCAATCATGTTTAAAGAGAACTGTATGACTTCTATTGTCTAGGTTTACACAAATGACCAACTGTTTAAAGCATCTTGCAATTGATTGGAGCAATAAATTTGATAGATTTTTACTAGGAAAAGTTCAAAGTCTCTATCTAATTATCCCGACACAGTTTCTCTTCATTTGTATTTGAAATTCGATAAGCTATTTTTGTTTGAAAAAAAGCTGATGTATCTCATTCATGTGGGAAATTGTTGTAAGTGGTTTTTTAAGTGAAATGAGTCAACTTTGGACTCTAATTTCAGTAGGATTTGTACTCCGATATTAATGGGACCAAGCATATTTATGTTCTACTCCTCGAGGTGATTAACGTAATATATTTATTTGTCGAAAATCATTTTGAATTGAATGAAATATTTGATTTTAAAGTTACTCACTTGAAACTTTAAATAAGTGGAGAATTTGATTTAATTGGAAATTGTTGAACACTTATCCTATATAGGAAACATTGAAAACTTTTGTGTGGTTTATATAATGGAAGTTTGGCAATTAGGTTTGGACTTCAAGGGGGTATCAATAATATTTGGAAGGGAGAGACCTAAATCATATTGGTTTGGTCTTAAGCCCACACTCTGATCGGGTCGGCACGATACGAGCACGGGTCCGGGTTCCTTATTCGATTCCAGTTCGATTCATGTGGGGGTTTCAGTGGGTCTTTCTCTTAAATATCTTCTTGGACAAAAATTATTTAAATTTTTGGGGTCAAATTATAATTAGTCAAATTCTAGGGTACTTAGTGAAATTATTTTTAATGGTATTTTAAAATTTCTATCGTTGGGCTTATTTCTGCATATTTTCTGGTGTGAAAGTCGGGTAAGTCTGCTAATCGACGTAACCAACGTTTGTTAATAGATCAGACGTAGTATTTTAGTCTATATAGAGCTATTTGTTTGTTTTTGGAGAATAGTCTAAACAATCACCATTGTTATGGAAAAGGCTTGTAGAGAGTTCGAATGACCAAAAATAAATCTATAAATTAATATCATGCCCTACTGCCAGAAAATTTACATCATTTTCATTGCAAATATTATTTGCTTTGAATCCCATTCACTTTCTCTTATTCTGATACTGTTCTTTGAAGTAGAAAAGTGCTTCATTTAAGTTCGTTGGAACTCCTATAGATTATTGTGCTGCTTCTGTATGAGAAAAAATTCATTCTATTGTGAGAGATAATTGTTGAATGTCTTCATGCACAATAAGAAAGCAAATTCGTCTAAAGGATACATCGTGAAATCGATGGACTCCAATTAACTCCCTGTTGATAATCCTGTTACTCTGTTCAATTTTATTCTAGTAAATCTACACTACAACAAAAAGAGTCATTCGCAACATTAAAAAGACAACATTTGTTGATAAATGTAGCTAAAAGGGTCTTTTGGCAACATTTTAGTAAGTGAATGTTGCCATTGGTTAGTATAAATGAGTTTTGGCAACGTTTTTTAGAAAAATGTTGCTATATACCCATTTTCACAACGTTTGTTGAGTGTTGCGGAAGGTTTTATTTCTCGCAACGTTTGGCAAATGTTACGAAAAGTGAGACTTTTAGCAATGTTTGGCAAACGTTGCGAATTGCGAAAAGTCTCAATAACTTAACTTTTTGAAACGTTTAGGAAACGTTGCAAAAAGATTGCTAATAACTTTTTTGTTAATATACATAAAGGAAAGAAAAAAGTTCTGTAGCCTACCTTTACTCTTCAAATCCCGTCTCCACCCTCATGTCTCTCATCTCCACTCTCGTCTCTCCCGTCTTCCATTCCCCAGTCTCCCCATCTCCTGGCAGCAGAATCGGCCCCGCCGTGAGTCACACCTGGCATGGAACGGATACCCTATCTCCTGCTCCACGTCTGCCCTTTCTCTCTCGACTCCCGGTCTCTCCCACACCACACATAGTCACGCCACAGACCCATTTCGAGCTCCGCCCAACTCCAGTCTCCAAGTACAACTTCCAAGCTCCACCGCAGTGCTGCTCCGAGGTAAGTCGGTAATTTATTGTATTGACTACAGACTGTGTAGTTAGGGATTTTGAACTGTATTTAAGGATTTTTTTTTGGTGGAAGGAGGGCGGTACCTCTGAAATTTTATTAATATGTCCTCACTTGTGGTGGAGGAATACTGTGGTTACAAATGATATCAATGAAATCAATAAATAAGGAAGTACTACTTCCCTTACAAAAAAAAAAGTTAAAGCAAAACTAAAAGTAAAAGCAAAATACAAAAACCTAAACTCTAGTGCTAGGCAAACCATACCTATCAATCTGAACAAGCGTCCTGATATGTCGTGGTAGGTTCGTTGATCCATATTCCTAGTATCTACGATAATGCCAACTCTCAATAGCAAGTGCATCTGTAACTTGGTTCCCCCATCTGAAAATGTGGGAGACTATATCTCTGTCAAATGAAACGTTATCTGCAATCTGTCTGAATATCCCCTGAATAGGCCACGGTCCGCCACCTCTAGTGATGCAGTGAATGGCAACAGTTGAATCTACCTCAACCCAAATACCTGACAAACCAAGCTCTCTAGCCAATAGTATCCCATCACAAATAGCCCTAAGTTCCGCATCTAATATCATACATTGTCCATATGAAGCTGAGAAAGCCCTGATACAATTTCCTTCGTAGTCCCTGATGATGCCTCCCCCGCTTACAAACCCATCCTTGACACAACCATCAGTGTTGATCTCGACAGATCCAAATGATGGAAAGTGCCACCAAACCATGATAGGGAGAGGAGATGGGGGAGATTTAAAGAAATACCAAAAAGTATAGCAAGCTGCATGTCATTACGCCAATGTAACGGTCGGAATAGTCCACCAATATGGAGGCAGGATACCATATGGTAAACTATCCAGATAATATGTCTCGAGCTCATATATATGTTCATGTGCTTTGTATTATTCCTCTTAGTCCAAAGAAACCAGAAAATCAATAGAGGAATAATGATGCTAATGTGTTCAGTCCTTGCAAACTGTCCAAAATACCTCCATTTCAGAAATATCTATCTGACACTCTCTCCTGTACTCATGGTAATCTGAAATAAAGCCCCAAAATGCTGCCAAACGTGATCTGAAATATTACTACTAGTAAAAATATGAGTGATGGTCTCAATCTCAGAACAACACTGACATCGAGAAGCCAAATGACTGCCGATCCTCCTCTGGATAATGATATCAACTGGTATTAAATCCTGCCATAGTCTCCAATAGAAGAACGAAATGGTAGTAGGTATGATAGGACTCCACAATAGGCGAAATGAATCCTGAATTGGCCTGCTAGAGCGAATCAGCTGCCATGTTGATTTAGTATTAAATCTACCATCTGATGTGGCCCTCCAGAAAATACAATTTGAGACATCAAGACATAGTGGAATGGTCGCGATTTGCTCAGCCATAGTTGATGGAAGAGCCTGAAGTAATCGCCCAAAATTCCATCCAATCTCCTCGAAAAAGCCCTGCACCCTAGCAGATGTATGCTGTCTGTGTGAGAAAATAGATGTCAATGTAGAATTACCCATCCAACAATCATGCCAAAAGAAGATCTGCCCTATCCCAAGGCGCTACGTAATGTGTGTCTCGCCTTATGGTCCAAATTTTTTCAGTCTCTTCCAAATAGGCGAGGTTGAATAAGGAACTGCTGCAAGCGAAGGATGTGTCCCTCTACAATATTTTCTCAGTAGAACCTGAGCCCAAAGAGAACTCTGAGACCTAAACAACCACCATAACTTCAATGAAAATATAACCATTGTATCCTGTAATCGTCTAAATCCCAGACCTCCTTCGTCAACAGGAAGTCAAATAGCCTTCCAACTACGCCAATGTAGACACGCATGATCCTTAGAATCCCATAAGAATCGTGCAAATATACTTTCTAGCCTTTTCAGACTGACTTTAGGAGGTCGCATAATTTGAAATAGGTACAGTGGTATAGAGGAAAGAACGGACCTCGAACTGCATTTAGGGATTGATAGTTAGGGATTGATAATTAGGGTTTTTAGGGATTTAGGGATTTTAATGAGATTTGATTTAGGGATTGAGTTTCTTTTTTCGAGTGCTAGTGGAAAGGTGAAAGATACACACGAAAGATTTGTTATAATGTATATATTAGAAGTTATCTAAATGATTGATTTTTATTTGTTTTTGCCTGGTGGTTACTGCAGAGCCACCAGCTATTGACGACCATTAATGGAGGAGCACGACGTCACCACTGTTGACCCGTAACTAAAAGAAGCCGAAAGTGGTGGTGCCAATAGCATTAATGGTATTTCCAAAGAAGATTTCGGAAAATTGCTTAATGGGTTGAGTTTTTCCTCTCCTTTTTACTATTTTTCTTTTTTGTTTAGTTTGGTAACTCGACATAATCACAATTCTCTGCACTCTTTAATTTGTGTGTGGAATAGGTACGACCATTATAGGAGAAAGTGTAAACTGCGAGCTCCTTGTTGCAACCAAATTTTCACTTGCCGCCATTGTTACAATGAAGCCATGGTTCCATAACCTTCATTAATTTATTTTTTCTTCAATTCACCACAATATTTCGTTCAAGTGAATATTACTCTTAAGATTTATATTGTTGAATTATTATTATTATTATTATTATTATTATTATTATTATTATTTCTAATAGAGTGCTTTGAGCAATCCGAATGAACGTCACGAGCTTGTCCGGCATGAGGTTAAGTAAGTAAGTTTATGCATCTTTTCTTCATTCTGGTTTGTAGTGTTAGTCTTTAGTTTGAAGTTATACTGAGCCTGATCTTGATAAAATTTTGGTCTCTTTGCTCTAGGTTATTTGTGCAGTATGTGATACAAAACAAAAGGTAATATCTGCTTATTCAAACTTCATTTTTTTTGTGTCATATTAAGCACTAGGTTTTATGGTTCTGTTGACGTTTTCTGGTTCATTTTCCATTTATTTGTAGGTTTCTGATATATGTTCAAATTGCGGTGTCAAATTTGGCGAATACTTCTGCAACATTTGCAAATTCTATGATGATGATGATGATGTAATGATATTCTTATTCTTTTTTTAGTAAAAATGGTGATCCAATATTATTGTAGCAATTATGTGTGTACATGGTTTCCAAGTGAAATTTTTGAATGATTGACCTTCATGATTTGCCTTGAAAATCTTCATGGTTTTTTTTTTCTTTGATCGATCATCTGTATAGGATTTGCCATGGAA
This sequence comes from Fraxinus americana, assembly GCA_035079005.1. Classification (NCBI taxonomy): domain Eukaryota; kingdom Viridiplantae; phylum Streptophyta; class Magnoliopsida; order Lamiales; family Oleaceae; genus Fraxinus; species Fraxinus americana. The sequence continues at coordinate 15,289,990 of CM068718.1, read as the reverse complement.
GCCAGTACATTTATAGTTATAAATTAAAACAAGTTTTGACATATAAAGCTAACAACATTGTAAAGTTCAGTAAGATGTATTGAGATAGCGTCATACATTTTATAGGTAAACGTGTTTGTGATTTACAGTTAAAATATGTATGCAAATCTATTGTTCCCTACACTGTTCATGTGCCACACCTTTAATTCCTAATGTCTTAAGAATAGATTGAAATTAACCGATATGTGAATGTTTTGCTACCAATTGGTGCCATTCATAGGTAATGCAAATTTACGCTCTCAATAGTAGCTTTGTTCGATAATTTTCTCTCTTAATTTGCATTAAGGGTGTGTTTGATAGGGGATATTTTCCATGGAATGTTTGAGGGTACAAATTTTCTCTATAAAACTTTTTCCACAATTCCCTCACACATGTGCCAATTCCATGATTTGTAGGAATTGGGTTTCCCACTTTTTTGGTGGGAAAATGAATTCCATGTTGCTGTTTTTTTTTATTATATTTTTTGGAAATGGAAACAAATTTCATAATCAATTGTAAAAAAAAGAAAATTTCACTTTAATTGACAATTTTCATGTAAAATAAAGCTAAATGAATACTAAACTTTGATAAAAAAATGATTTTTTAGGAAAAAAACAAATTTTCGTTTTTTTTACTTTTTGGCAATGGAAACAAATTTTATAACCATTTGTTGAAAAAATTATCACTTTCATGGACAATTTTCATGTAAAATAAAGTCAAAGAAACATAAAATTTAAAAAATTCTCGGGTGGAAAATTATACCAATTAAACACACTTAATTTCCAATTCCCTAGAAAACAATTTCTAGGCAATTACTTTTCCTGAAATTCATTTTCTTTCCACCAATTTTCCACAATTGCAATCAAACGGACCCTAATAGTATTCATCTTCCTATAGAGTGAATGATTTTTTCCTCTGCATGCAGTTTTTTTTTCTGGCTAATGAAAGATTTGAGGCTATTTATCCAACTCTTAAAGAGGTTTCTCTTGCTAGTTCTCCTAGAAGCAAGGCAATGAAGCAAGTCTCCCAGCAAATACAGACTTTAGCTGTTAAAGCAGCTGGAGAAGGTTAGTTCAACATCAAAGTGACATTTTATCATCAATCATCTGTTTGGATATAATTTGTTTGCTCCTCTGGTGAGACTGTAGTCATATATAATCTGTGATGCTGTAATGTTTTATTTGAATAGGACAAGATTTATATGGATAATGTTCTGAGACTCCGGAAGAGAAGAAGGCTGCTGAAGAACGTGCTGCATCCGTAAAAGCATCTGGAAATAAGAAAGAGAATAGTTTGTGTGTTCCGTTTATGATCGAGTTTTTCCCTTACCATTTTATTTCATTTTGAAGTTTCTTTTTATTTAAGTAGTGTTGTATCCCATTCTAATGTTCAAATGTATGGATTAAAAAATTTGTAATGAAATTATCAATTTTTATATAATTTTAAAATTTGTTCATAAAGTTACATTTTCAATTTTGCCAATCTATTTGCATAAATTGTTGTTGTTAAAAAAAAAAAAAAAACCTCGACCCTACGACAACGTTTGGCAAACGTTGCTGATATATTTACGACAACGTTTGGTAAACGTTGCGAAAGACTGTCTTTGGCAACATTTGTCAAATGTTGCCGTATCTCTACGACAACCTTTTTTAAACGTTGCCGTAGACTTTTGACAACGTTAAAAAAAATATATATATATTGCCTTATCTCTCTACTCTACGACAACACCTCGATTTGTAAACGAACGTTGTCGTAGGTCTACGACAATGTTAGACTGGTTTTGTTGTATTGCTATAAGTGTAAGTATTTTCATATTGTTCGAAGGAGGAAAATATACTCGAGAAACAACAGTTTTCTGAAAGTTTCACACATGTAGTAATCATAACAATTTCGACTAGTGGAGAGAAATGTATCCGTTCAATTCAATAAAGGCGCGTTTAGTTTGCTGTTTTTAAGTGATTTTAGTTTTTATTTTTGCAAAACACTTAAAACGTGTTTGGGCAACTATTTCTGAAAATGCATTTTCTAAAACGAGAATAAACTTATAACATAAAATTCAAAATGCATTTTTAACGTTTTGAACGTTTTTAATGAACATTATGAAAATACTCAAAACGTGGAAAACAAATGTTTAAACAAAGTTTTATGCAATAAAATTTTAAAAATTAAAAAATTTTAAAAATAAAAATAAAAAATAAAAAAAATTAAAATTCCAATAATTAAAAATAAAAATTTTGAAACATAAAATTATAAAAATTTCTAATTTTTTTTTAAATATAATGAAAAATAAAAATAGTTGAAGCTCTTAATGATTATTTACATAAGAATTCTAAAAAATATTAAATAAACACTGATAAAACTATAGTCAATCCACATCATTATTTTTTATTTTTTATTTTTTATTCTTTGAACTAAATTTATTATTTATTTTTATTTTAATTTTGTAACTAGAAATAATATTTATAAGATTCACCAATTTTAAAATGTATATATTATTTGATAATATATTAACATAAAATTGTTCTGTTTTTATTCAATAGTCAAATTTCATGGAATAAAATATCACAAAATAAATTTTTAAAATTTCAAACCAAACGTGTTTTCAAGTTTTCTGTTTTAAGAAATAAATTTTCACAATGACAAACCAAACGTATTTCTAGCAATCTTAAAATAGATACTCAAAATAGAAAAGTGAAATAGAACTCAAAACTTAAAACTAAAACACAAATCAAATAGGCCCTAAACTTTCTTACCAGGTGTGCCTAAACAATGAAGTTGCAGCTTATCTAGTTTCTTGGAATTGAAGAATCATTTAAGCAAATAGAGCAATTCTGAGAGACTTTTTAAACATAAAAAACTCTATATTTTAAAAAATCGACGCTTAATATTATGCTCTAATAAACTATTTAAATTAACATTTTAATTTAGAGAATTAGTTTAACTCTCTAAATTTGGAAAGTCAAACTCACTCTCTATAATTAAATGTATCAAATGTATTTCAATTTTCAATGATGAAAAATAATATAATAACTTGGAAGGAAGCTAAAAAAAATATAAAGATAGAAAAAGATAATAAATATTTTTGGGAATAGTAAAATTAAGTGTTAAATATAAAGAGTCCATTGAAGTACTTAAAAATTTTTACTCTCTAAATTTATAGATACTCTCTAAATTATAGAATGTACTTTTTAAAATTAGAAAGTTTGTTGGAGATGCTCTTAAAACCTTAAAAGCCAAGATCCTATTTGATGAAACAACTAGGATTACAAATTAATAAATGTTTACCCGAAACAGAATAATTACATAAAATCTTCATTCCAAGCAATTTTCAAAATCATTGAAGGTAATTTTGGTTTTCTTTCATTGCTGTCCCTTCAATGTGTTTTTTTGGTGATTTAATATATGTTCTTTTTTATATTTTAACAGCTTTAAGGTAAGAAATTTAGTAGCAGATCTATGTTCTTTCATTTTTGTTTTTTCTACATCCTGTTTTCTTAAGGTAGGCATATGAATTTAGAATGATAGATTTTATTTGGTTTTATTCTTGTCTAATTACGTAAATTCTTGTGGTCGCTGAAATACCCCCAATTGCACGTGTAAAATGACGGGTACAAATCCAGCCTGATTATTGGGGTTTCAACGACAATAATAGTTGGTTGCGTAACCTCATAAGCACCAGCAACCACATTATGGTCGCTGGTATGCCTTTTCAGCAACCATATATTCTGGTTGCTGAAATGCTCCCAATTGCACGTCAAAAAAAGGCGGGGTACAAATCCTGCCCTGATTATTGCGACCGCATTATGATCCCTGATATGCCTTTTTCAGCAACCAATATATTCTGATCACTAAAATGCCCCCAATTGCACGCCAAAAAAAAGCAGGTATAAATCCCACCCTAATTATTAGCGACCAAAATCTATTTGGTCATTGATATTCAGAACTAGCCACCAAACTTTGGTCGCAATAAGGCATTATAAAATTGTTCAAATATTAACCTACCAAGAACAATATCAACCAAAAGTTGGTCGGTGGAAGTGTTTTACACCTACCAATATGATGTGGTCGTTGAAACTCTGGTTGCTTGAGCTCAATTTTTTTGTAATGGTGGATGAAAATAGTGACTCCCTATTATTTTTTCTACATTATTTGAGGAGTTTGGATGAGTGAGATTATATATAATTGTAATAATTTTTCATATAGTGAAAGTCTTGCTAGTTCATAAATTTTGCATTTTATATATTTCTGTCTTGTAAATTTTTGATGTTTCACTCTATGGGGGCAAATATGCACTCTAATAGGAACTTGTAGTAGGACATTTTTGTAATTTTATCATAAAGAGTAGGAGAGATCAGTGCTAAAATCAAATGTAAGTTGATCGAGTAACCAATTTAAAAAAAAAAAAAAAGTTGAGTGACAACTTGAAATTTTAGAGTAGTAATGTCATGACCACTAATATTTTTTCCCTCGTAGCCTCTATTAATCTCAGAAAAGCAATTGCATTTCGTTAACTAGATTTCGAGATGAAATTTGTAAATCATTCAACAAAATAAAATTTCACATAAATTCAAACAAAATGGTAATATTTATTTACAAGACGAATAAGAAAAAGAGATTGCTCCCCCTCCCCCCTCTTTCTCTCATAAATTTATTCATCGATAATTTTTTTTTCAAGTGATTTGGTATGGCCTTCTTTATAAGAAGAAGCATTAGGGTTGTAGCAAGTCGACACATTTAAAAAGTTTCTAACACCACTTGATCTGTGCATTGGAAATACTTTTATGAATCTTCTTCCTCTTCTTTTCTCCGTAACATGTACCTACCAAATAAAATCATCGAGTGTAAGAAGAAAATATTAGAATCAGTTAAGTATATTAAGTGAAAATAAAAGGGAAAAATAATTGCATCATTTGAGAATTTAAAGCTACTGTTTGTTCAATAATTTAACGGAAAGAAATGTGGAATAAAATTATAAATTATAAAACCATAAAATCCTACCACATTGGACAATTTAATTTTGTCCCCTGCACGGATCTCGATTTCCCTCTCGTCAGCATCTTCATTACCTGCAAGATAACATGCACCGAACGGTTTAAAATGGAATCTCAATATTCATATATCATGATCATAAAAAAAGAAATAAATCAAATGCGCAATTCAACCCATCTTAAAATTTAAATGAGTTGTAGTGTAGGTTTCAAGATTGATATTCTCGATCAAGTAATCATATTATTTGACATGTTAAAGAAAAAAATCAACATCAATCGATAACGTCAATTGAAATTGGAAACTACCCTTGAAACCATCTTCTGACTTGCAATCCACGCAATACTCCCGAAAACTTGGTGATCCAATCCAACCATTGACATCTGAAATTCTTTCACCCTCTCGTTCATCATCTTCTTCTTCCTCATCATTATGTATTCTCAACTTCTTTTCTATATTCCCCTTATAATTAATCTCCCTGTCTTTATCCTGTCCAACTAATTTCTTGTTCCCCACATTTCCATTAATAACCTCCTCTTCTTTTTCATGATTCTGGTTTTCCATTTCATCTCCATTTTTTACAAGGGAATGGATGGAACCGGGATATGTCTCTGGTAATTCATTGGATTTGCAGTTGAGGGGGGCATCTTCATCATGCAGGTGGAACCGCGAAATGCCACAACCCATTGGAGGAAATCATAAAATAGGAAGGGAGAGGTAAAAAATAATAAAAGAAAACGATCGAGAGGAGATGCATAGAAAAATGGGAAGAGAAAGTTTTCGAATGGAATATGTTACTTTGTAACGTCCAAAATATTGTGGTTAAAATGTAAAGGAGGAGTAAGATTCTTGGATCATATACTTCTTGCACCTATTTTATCTAATTCCAAGAATAGTTTATAGCTTAGGAGGGTATATGCATTTTTTGTGTATGCCTAGCTTAACCCTAAAGTTTTTTTATGTTAGGTCGTAGGGGGCCATGGCATGCATTGAGCACCCACGCGAGCCTTTATTAAAGAAAACTATATAATTTAAGAAAAAAAATTAAATTATATAGTTTCTGTTCACATCGATTTTCGGTTGTACAAAGTAGCCAACAAATTCAGCTCCACTAACATCCACTTTTCTTGCACACTTGTGTTGTAATTTATTGTTCAAGTTATAACGATAAGTGTATTGGAATGATAATACATTTATATGGGTGTGTCGAGCAAGTATAGAAACACCGAAAACAAAATGAGAAAAAAATGGAGGGACTGAAATTTTGGCATGGGAGGCCCAAACTTTGGCCTAGGCAAGAGCCTTATTTTGTACTGGGTGATCGCTGATTTTATTTATAAATAGGAGATAGATTTTATTCTAAAAAACAATCACCAACAATTGAAATCATTCTATATTGAAAAAGTAAATGAGAAAAAAAATGGAGGGACTGAAATTTTGGCATGGGAGGGCCCAAACTTTGGCCTAGGCAAGAGCCTTATTTTGTACTGGGTGATCGCTGATTTTATTTATAAATAGGAGATAGATTTTATTCTAAAAATCAATCACCAACAATTGAAATCATTCTATATTGAAAAAGTTTTACCAAAGTCTCTTTACATATTCATCTTTGAGTGTTCTTCAAGTTCTAAGGAGAAAACACAAGTACTTAGTGTCTTTCTTCTTTTTCTAAGGCTTGTTAAATCTTACAAACCATTTATCTGAGTCCTTTTAAGTATCAAAATCTATCCTAGAGAGGGCAAAGTAAGTTTGAGGATAGCGATTACACGTTCAAGCCATTTTTCGTGTTGGTCTTTTTCTTTGGTTTCTCTTCTCCGTTCCTTTGTTAGGATCAAGTTTTTCCAACATTCTAAACAAAATTTTCGTTATGGAGAATGAGACTACCATGGTTACCATCAAACCTATGAATCAAGACCTTATTCATTTGAATCGATTTGACAGAACAAACTGAACTCGATGACAAGACAAGTTGAAGTTCTTTCTCATGGTGTTGAAGATTTTTTACATCTTTGATCCAGAATTGGAACTACTACTAGAACCAACAAATGGAGATAGCATGTCGTAAGAGCGAAAAGGCAAAATCGCCAAGAAGATGAATTGATTTTCTAGGATCATATATTCAACACACTACCCGATCGGCAGTATGGCCTCTATACCAACACATCCTTGACAAAAGAAATTTGGGTGCGTTAGAGAACAAACACAAGGCCGAAGAAGATTGTCGCAAGAAATTCTTGATATCAAGGGATTTCGAATTTAATTTTCTTGAAAATATTCTTCTTCTCTCCCAAGTGCATGAATTACAAGTACTTGTCAACAAACTAAAGACGGTCAATATTGAACTTCCGAAAACTTTTCAAGTGAGAGCTGATAAGTGTGTTTTACACACTTATTTAGGTCACAAAACATGAAAAATTGTTGATGTATATGTTGAAATATGACTTAATTCGATATAATTTGTGTTTGTAAGATTACATTGATGGATGGAATGAAAAGTATGAGAAAATGAACGAAAAAGGGCCAAAATGGAAGAATATGAAACTCCGAGAACCAAAATACAATTATTCAAAAGATGACCCGAATAACGAATCAAGCATGATGTTGCGCTAAGTAACATATGGTGATACCATGGGATGTTGAAGAAGAAAGAGAAGAAATCTAGGCCAAAAGGTGGATGAAACCAACTTGGGGACAAAAGTGAATCAAAGGACAAACAAGTTCTACCATGCAGTTGCATGGTAGAAAACCCATGTAGTCGCACAAGCATCTATAGGAGTTGAACAGTAAAAATTTTATATGACTATGCTGTCGTATGGGTTTATACCATGCAGTCGCATGGTTCATTCCGAGCTCGAAAATTCTGGTTTCCTTATTTGAATCAAACACTTATGGTAATACATCTAGAACTTCTTTATAACCCTAATCTCGTCAAGAAAGAGGGGCTACACATTCTTAGAGAAAAAAAACACCATTGAAGAGTAAGGAAGAGGGCGAGAACAAGGGATTTCATTCAAGATTTCAACCATAATTCTTAGTTTTTGGGTGATGTCTTCTCTTTATTATTTTTATTATTCTTTTATTTTATCCATGTTAGGCTAGATTTTCATGTACTAGATGAACGATGAACCTCGCATTGTGATATTTTAATTTCTATTTTGCAATTTGATATTCAAACACGTTTGATGGATGTTGAATGATTTATATACACTTTCTTGCCTCCATGATTATAGTGCACGATAATTGTGTGAGTTTGGGTGGTTTATTTTATGCATTCGAAAGAAGGAAAATAAACTCAACAAGGTATAAATCATCATTTTGTTCATAAAGGATAGATATATACCGATATGCATTACGTGAATCTCTAAGTGTTTACAAAACTTCATGTATTCTTGTCTATTGTATTTGTCATAGAAATATAGTCAAATGATATGCTAGAATAGGTTCAATTCTACTCGAAAGAGATTGTTGGATATGTTAGAAATATTTATTCTTCAACCAATTCCCCGTGTTGTCAAATTGTAAAATAGGGGTAAATGGTGAACTTTGTTTGGGGATTCGGGATCCTAGTACGCTTTTCATACATTAATTTCACCAACTTTGCATTCAACCATTATTCTTGCATTTAGATCACAATTTTAATTTAATTCGCATATTAGTCATAATTTCATCATAAAATCACAAAAACAATCATATTGAATTTATAGATTCGGTTAAGGTCGACATAATAAAAATCACTTTAAATCAATTCTCATGGGAATGATACTCGAAATTCTTGAATTTCCACTTTATTACTTGTGAACGATCCGTATACTTGCGGGATTTAAATTCGAAACATATTTTCATGAATAAGTTTTTGGCGCCGTTGTCGGGGATTGAGTATTAATTTGGTTTTTGTTATTTAGACACTAATTCGAACTTGTTTGTTTTTATTTTAGTTTACATATTTTTTTCTGTTTAGTTTGTTGACTTAGGCTGAGCTAAGTGCTACTATTTTTCGCCTCTTCAGGTATTGCATGCGAAGATCGATCAGCTGTGAATTATTTCAAGCTGATTTGGAAATTGAATGAACTTTTCATCTCAGACGGCGGGAAGCAAGAGCAGACAGTAGGAAACTCAAGGACAAATACAAATGGCTGAGTAACAATTGGAACCGAGAGAAAATCCTGGAGCTTCAGCAAATGCTGAAGTACAATATGATGGGAATGCTTTGCTTGGGGATTTTTGGGCACCGTTCATCATTCAAAGCCAATCTAGCATTGTCTACCCCGCATTCGAACAATCGAACTTTCAACTGAATATAAATTTCATTCAACTCTTTCAGAATGGACATCAATTCTACTGGACAACCAACGAGAATCCACATACACATGTATCTCGTTTTCTGGATATTTGTCAACATTTCAGATAATAAGGGATATCAGAAGATGCAATCAGACTGAGGCTATTCCTACACACTCTTCGGGATAAAACACTTGAGTGGCTTGATTCACTTCCGGTGGCAAGTATAACTACTTGGAACGACTTGGCTCATAAATTTTGCAACAAATACTTCTCACCAACGAAAGTGGCGAGATTAAGGCATGACATATCAATTTTTAGCCAATATGAAACCAAATCATTGGATGAAGCGTGGAATAGGTTCAAGAGCATGCTAAGGAAGTGTCCTCAGCATGGATATGACAAGAAAGAACAAATCAGATACTTCTATGTAGGACTAACACCAACTTTCAGAAGCATGGTGGATTCTTCATCAAATGGCTCCCTAACCACTAGGTCAGTCGAGGGAGCCTGGGAATTGTTCGAGAGAATGGCTAATACCTCAGCCATGTGATCTTCAGATAGAGTGGGTCCACAGAAAGTAGCTAGAGTGTATGAGGTAGATATATATTCGGCACTATCTGCAAAGATTGACTCTTTGTTTCACAAGATAGAGGGCATGACACAGATCGTGAGTTCAGCACAAGTGAAGAAACCAAATTGTGAAGAATGTGGAGCGGAGCATGGTATAGCTGAATGTCATATCCTTTCACAAAGGATGGAACAGGTAGACTTTGCTCAATGGGGTCAACGTCAACAAAACAATCCTCACTCTAAAACATACAATCTAGGATGGAGAAATCATCCGAACTTCTCTTGGGGTGGAAAACAGAATCACAATCAGAATCATAATCGGGCGCAAGGGCAATTTCAACAGGAGAGGAAATCTCAGTTGGAAGATATGTTTGCGAAGCTCATGGAAAAAATAGATAAATATATGGAAACCTCAAATCAATTCATGAGAAAGATTGAAACAAACTTCTAGAATCAGGGTGCAGCTATTAAGCATCTAGAAACTGAAATAGGACAGTTAACTCTCTCTATGACAGGAAGGGTACCTGGTACATTGCCAAGCAACACAGAAATAAATCCTAAGGAGCGTGTTCAAGCCATCACTACACGGAGTGGAGTTCAGCTGCCTAAGATACATGTCAAGAAGCCAGGTGCAAATAACGAGCAAGTGAAGTCGTCTGAAGAAGAGAACGAGAAGCAAGTTGACAACACTAGGAAGACACTAGTAAGAGAGAGTCCAGAAGAACCATGAAAATGCCTGAAAATTCGGTGAACCCCTATGAGCCACCAATCCCATTTCTACAACACTTGTGGAAGCAGAGAATGGAGCAACAATACAACAAATTCCTTAAAATGTTTAGAAAGCTCCATATAAACATCCCGCTGGTTGATGCACTCTTCCAAATACTGAGCTACGCTAAGTTCTTGAAGGATATTCTATCAAACAAATGCAAGTTGGAGGATTATGAGACTGTAATGTTGACTGAAGAAGTTAGTGCTAGAATTCAGAACAAGCTTCTACCAAAACTAAAGGATCCAGGGAGTTTTACTGTGCCATGTACTATTGGTGAAATTTGCTTTGATAAAGCATTATCTGATCTTGGTGCCAGTATTAATTTAATGCCCTTATCTATTTTTAGAAAACTTGGACTAGGAGAAGTTAAAGCAACCACGGTTACATTGCAACTGGCCGATCGATCTCTGACACACCAAAGAGGGATCATTGAGGACGTGCTCATCAAGGTCAAAAAATTCATATTTCCTACTGATTTCCTCATGTTGGACATGGAGGAAGACAAAGATGTTCCGTTGATTTTGGGCAGACCGTTCTTGACCACTAGAAGAGCACTGATTGATGTTCAGAGGGGACAGCTCATCTTGAGACTAGGTGAAGAACAGATATCCTTCAATGTTTTCAAGGCAATATAGTTTCCTTCAGAGGCAGATAGCTGTTTTAAAATCGATGTCATTGATAAGGTGGTGAATGATACTTTTCAACTTCAACATCATTCGGATGCATATGAGGCATGCATCGCTCATTCTCAATCAATCAATTCAGATTCACTTGAGAATGAAACTTGTGCACGGTTTATGGAGACCAACCCACCATATTTTCGAAAACAGCACTTCCCAAACTTTGAAGAACTTGGAACAGGGAGCAAGAAGCACGTACCATCTATTTAGCAGCCACCTAAATTGGAGCTCAAGCAACTACCATCGCACTTCAGGTACTCTTCCAGTGATTATATAGAACTCAATCAGTGAGATGGAGGAAGAAAAACTACTTCGGGTACTCAGGGAGCACAAAACAGCCATAGGATGGACCATTGCAAATATTAAAGGGATCAGTCCTTCGTTGTACATGCACAAGATTCTCATGGAGGAGAATTTTCGACCCAGTGTGGAGAGTCAGAGGAGGTTGAATCCAAATATGAAAAAAGTGGTTTGGGCCAAAGTATTGAAGCTCTTGGATGCAGGAATCATCTATCCTATATCCGATAGTGTACGGATCAGTCCAATTCAGGTAGTGCCAAAGAAAGGAGGAATCATAGTTGTACCTAATGAGAAGAATGAGCCTATTCCAACCAGAACAGTTACAGGATGGAGGGTTTGCATTGACTATCATAAACTCATACAGCTACTAGGAAAGATCATTTTCCTCTATCCTTCATTGGTTAGATGTTGAAGAGGTTGTTAGGTCATTCACATTACTGTTTTCTCGATGGGTATTCCGGCTACAATCAGATTCCAGTGGCCCTGGATGATCAGGAGCAGACCACATTCACATGTCCCTATGGTACTTTTGCTTATCGTAGGATGCCTTTCAATTTATGCAATGCTCCAGCTACGTTCCAGAGATGCATGATGGCTATATTTTCCGACATGGTTGAGAAATTTATAGAGATCCTCATAGATGACTTTTTTGTGTTTGGATCTTCATTTGATGAGTGTTTGGAATATCTGAACTTGGTGTTGGAAAGATGTAGGGAAACAAATCGGTATTGAACTGGGAGAAATGTCACTTCATGGTGCAAGAAGACATAGTTTTGGGACATCGAGTTTTAGCTAAAGGAATAGAAGTGGACAGGGCAAAAATTCAAGTCATTGAGAAATTACCACCACCTATTTCTGTAAAGGGTATTCGTAGTTTTCTAGGTCATGCCGGGTTTTACAGATAGTTTATCAAGGATTTCTCGAAGATCACTAAGCCACTGCGTAACTTATTGATGAAAGATAACCCATTTGACTTTGATGAGTAGTGTCTGACAGCTTGTCACACCCTAAAAGAAAAGCTTACTTCAGCTCCAGTGGTAGTTGCACCAGATTGGGAATTACCGTTTGAATTGATGTGTGATGCTAGTGACTACGTCGTGGGAGTAGTTTTGGGACAGCGAAGAAACAAAGTTTTTCATGTGATATACTACGCCAGCAAAACTTTAAATAATGTACAGTTGAATTATGCAACCACAGAGAAGGAGTTATTGGCGGTCGTGTATGTATTTAATAAGTTTCGACCTTACTTGGTTGGGTCAAAGGTAGTTGTTTACACAGATCATGCGGCGCTAAAGTATCTGATGACGAAGAAAGATGGCAAGCCAAGATTGATTCGCTGGGTGTTACTGTTGCAAGAGTTTGACATTAAAATCAGGGATAAAAAGGGTAGTGAGAACGTTGTAGCACATCACCTATCTTAATTAAAGCTTGGCCAACCAGAAGAGTCAGTGGAAATAAATGAGATTTTCCTAGATGAACATATCCTCAGTGTGGAGACTGGACTTTGGTATGCAGATATTGTCAACTACTTGGCCAAATCCATTCCTCCACCGGAATACTCTAATCATCAGAGGAAGAAGTTTTTTGCCAATTTGAAATACTACTTTTGGGAAGATCCAATTCTCTATAGGCGAGGTGCAGATCAAATTATTCGATGATGCGTGCCTGAAGAAGAAGTGCATCAGATTCTGGAGCATTGCCATTTATCAGCATATGCGAGACATTTTGGGGCCTCCAAGATAGCAGCTAAGGTCTTACAGTCTGGATTTTATTAGCCTATATTGTTCAGGGACACCTTTGAATTCCTGAAGAGATGTGATCGGTGTCAACGGACTGGGAATATCTCGAGGAAGCATGAGATGCCCCTGACAAGTATTCTAGAAGTTGAGCTTTTTGACGTTTGGGGGATTGACTTCATGGGACCATTCCCATCATCATTCTCCATCAATACATACTTGTGGCAGTTGACTATGTCTCTAAGTGGGTAGAAGCAGTAGCATTGCCTACTAACGACGCAAAAATGGTAATTGGATTCCTCAAGAAGCACATTTTCACTCGTTATGGAACACCTAGGGCTATCATTAGCGACGGGAGCAAACATTTCTGTAATCGCTAGTTTGAGCAGTTGTTGAGTAAGTATAGAGTAAAACACCACATAGCAACCCCATACCATCCTCAAACCAGTGGGCAGGTTGAAGTTTCTAACAGAGAATTGAAGAGAATACTTGAGGTCACGGTGAATTCTTCAAGAAAAGATTGGTCCAAGAAGTTGGATGATGCTTTGTGGGCCTATAGAACAACATTCAAAACACCGATAGGAATGTCACCATACCATCTGGTGTTTGGAAAAGCATGCCACTTGCCAGTTAAGTTGGAACATCGAGCATATTGGGCACTTTGAAGGTTGAATCTGGATCTGCAAGTAGCGGGTGAACAATGTTTACTTCAGCTAAATGAGATGGATGAGTTTCGTCAGGAAGCTTATGAAAATGCAAAAATCTACAAGGAACGAGAAATTTCATGACATGCATATTCAGCGAGGGAAGTTTCTTGTGGGGCAATAGGTGTTGTTGTTCAACTCTCGCCTAAAGCTTTTCCTAGGAAAACTGAGGTCACGGTGGTCTGGCCCATACACTATTACACAGGTATTCCCACATGGAGCTGTGGAAATCACCCATGAGAGCAAAGGAACATTCAAGATAAATGGACAGCATTTAAAACACTATTGGAGCAGGGACTCCTCGAAAGATAAATCCACCATTCATCTTCAGCCACCAAAATGATCTCCACACGGTACAGTCGAGCACAGTCTAGCTATCGATTATAAACTAGCGCTAAATGCGAGGCAACCCATCATTTCTAGCCTTTTATTCATTCCCTTTCTTTTTCATTTGTTTTAGTACTTTTCAATTTCTTCATGACTTTTTGGTAGTTTTAGGTCATTACTTGCCTATGTGGTTCACAAAGTACCCATGCATGCTCCATATGAGTTTTGAATGCAGTATTTATGTCTTATGTGGTATAAAAATCTTCTTTGGGCACTTGGGGAGAAAACTCACGCATATCGAGGCACAACTAGACAAAACGTGCTTTCATGTTTAAAAATGCTTTTAGATGTATTGTTACAGCTCATAAGCATTTCATGTAGTTTGTAATATGGTTGGATACCGTTTTGGGGTGTTACATTGGTCATCTTTCCATTCTGTGCGAAATTCATGTGTTTTGGGGCAAAAATGGTCAACAACTGTATTTTTCATATCTGCATGTGCATTCAGGTTAAATTCAATTTTCGGAGTGAGATTCTCAACGTACATACACACACGAAGTTTTGATAGATGTGGGGATGTAGTTTTGGGAGATTTTGACACCAACGTGGACTACTTGATAAGAATGTGTTTTTCTGTAATGATTTATGCCTTGCATCTACAACATATTTTCATGCAATATTCTTGAATCCTCACCCTCATTATGATGCCCACGGGGTTTTCTGAGTTGGGAGGGTGTTAGGATGTCATTTGGCAAGGTGAGGTCGAAAATCGAGATTTTGAAGATCAGATTCCTTTAGTATCGACTTCGGCATGTTTTGCAAACTTCAAAATATTATTTAAAGATTATGTTGTTCATAGCCATGCGGTCGCCCAATATGGGTCACGGCCAAAATTGGCCTTGACCCCATATTCTATGCGACCGCATGGAATTGTACCATGCGGTCGCATGGTACGAAAATATCCCCCCTCCCCTATATTTTTTTTTTGTTTCTTCTTTTTCTCAACACAAACTCACACTTTCCCCCCTCCCTCACCACAACACATGACCCATTCCCCCCTCCAGCACACACGGTCCCACAACACACCACAACACATTAGAACCTCGATCACTACCTTCAATTCAACAAGTTGCACAAATTGCACCTAAGATACTAAGGTTTGCCCTACCTCTTTCATTTGCTTTGTCATGTTTCCTTTCTTGTTTCTATTTATTGGAGTATTATTACTTAAGTGTTGAGAAGTTGGGGATGATTAGTCGCTGGTTTAATCTTGTTTGGTGTTGATGAACTGGGATTTTGAAGGTTCACCATGGAGCTTAGACATTTGTGCAACAACATTGTGCTTTCTAGGTGTTTGATGAAATGTCCAAGTGCACAATTTTTCCTTTCTCATTGCTCATTTCAACCCCCACTTGTTTTCCACGTGTTCTAAACTGCATTTCATGTTCTGTGCCACCCCCACTACACTTCCAATCCATTGATGTCACCACATGGGACAAATGGCTAGGCCGTGGCTCCTCATGGCACCTACTTTGCTCATCACATTCCCTAACCCACTGACGTCCGAACTGAATGAATTTTTTATATGTACTAGACTACCTTACATACTTTCATATGCCTGGAGGATGCCCGAAAAAATCTCAAATTTTCTCGACAGTGTCTGAGGGTAACGTTAGCTGGTCCACCATAGCACATTTTTCATGACGTGCTTGCATTACACTCCTTTATGGTTGACCTATCATATGTTTGCATTCCTATATCTATTGCTACACACCAACATTGGTTTTTGACATGGTTAAAGCACATTTGGAATACTTTATGTGGCCTATAATGTTCATTCTTGCCTTTAGCCTCATTCTTCCTCTTTTAACCAATTTTCTCATTTCCCTTTTACAGGATGTGACCAAAACGAACTTTGAAAGGGAAAGAAAAGGTTGGCTCTGCTTCCGACACGTCCCGTACCCAAACACCCGAAGAGCACATAAGGCGCTTTCTAGGTCCCAGGACTCGACTCAAGTTTGCTGAGATTGTCTCTCAATGGACGCTACTTCAGGAGTGGCCAGTTAAACTTTCAGATTTCCCAGGTTATGGATTGCTAACTTTGGTACACAATTGTGGTTGGGAAAAAGTGGTGGATCGACCGCACCCAGTCTATGACGGCTTAGTCCGAGAATTCTACGTAAACTTCAACAGTGAGATAGACACGCCAGGGTCCAAACACCAATACCAAACATGGGTACAGGGCAAGTGGTTGATGTTTACACCAGAAATCATTCACGGCTTCTATCAGCTTACTTGGGATAATATCACCCCAATTTCCATTGATTTTCCATGGCCTAAAGTCGAGAAGGTTTTGTTGGGGTGTACAGCTGCTTGGCCCCTACAGACAGGAATGGTATCAGATTGAGCTCACACCATCCTTAGCCATACTATGGCTCTTCATTTGCCATAACATTGAGCCAACCTCACATCGCTCCACGTTCCCAGATCCGAGAGCTAGTCTTCTTTATCACTTGGCTCGGGGCCAAAGGTCGATCTCGCCTCTCTAATCTATGAAAATCCATTCCTTGGGAGTATTGGGTGATCGTCGAAACTCATTGATATTCCCGAGCCTCAATAGTGGCATTTGTAAGCGCTCGGGAATTGTTATCCTGCCAGAGGAACTTCCGATCAAACCGAGCCCGTTCATCAAACGCAAAACTTTAGAAGCTCAGGATAGAGCATGGGTAAAACATCGGGAGGCCCAAGAGAGGGCTTATATGGGGCTGCAGATATGGATATACCTCAAGAGGCAGCACCACAAAACCACCACCTTTTGGGGCCGACACATAGATACTATGGCAGATGTTTGCTACCATGACAGGTTGCAGTAGAGACATTCAGAGCTTACAGCAAGCATTTGGGGCTTTGCGCACAGACATACAGCAGGTGCACTCCGACATGCAAATTACCCGTACTTTCGCTTCTGATTCCGATCGGGAGTCTCTCGCTTCCAGGCGGGCATTCGAGATGATGAATGGGCAGTTGAGCTTGTATGCAGGCAGGGTCGATGGTCTACAGCTCCGAGCGGATGAGATATGGGATTGCCTGGCCAGCCTTGAGACTGAAGTGAGGAGGCATTCGAATTTCCTTCAAGAGAATTCGGAGTTGATTCGGGGGAATACAACTTTACTTCAAGAGCAGTCTGGGATGCTGCGGTAACTCTTTGCACGACTAGATCCACCACCAGTTGATAACATTGCGGGGCCCAATTTTCTTGCCCCATCCCCACCACTGCCTCATCTTTGATTAAGGAGTTGCCTCACCCCTTCTTTTGCTTTATTTTCACATT
This sequence comes from Fraxinus americana, assembly GCA_035079005.1. Taxonomy (NCBI): domain Eukaryota; kingdom Viridiplantae; phylum Streptophyta; class Magnoliopsida; order Lamiales; family Oleaceae; genus Fraxinus; species Fraxinus americana. The sequence goes on along the minus strand of CM068718.1, from coordinate 15,272,285 downwards.
GTCCTTCACATTTGAATTCTAACTTTCTCTTATGCACATTGAGGGCAATGTTTGTATAAGTTTGGGGGTGGTAGAATTTGTATGACAATCCAAGGGCAATGTGTACAGTACTTTTTAGCTTTCATAGATACTATTTTATGATTTCTTGCTTTTGTGTGCCTGTTGATTTCGCAATATATAAAAAATAAAAAAATAAAAAAATTCAGTTTTCATTATTCTTAGTCTTACGCAATACTAGTAGTAGTTTAGAATTTTGTGTGTTTGTGTGGTTTTTATGGCCTTGCCAACAATGATGAAAATATTGGAAGCAGTATAGCTGTGAATTGTGAAAATTGTGCAAGTTAAATTGATCGATACTTGTCTATGTGAAAACTTGACATTCTTTTTTGGGCATAATACTTGTGTTCGGCATGCTAAGCTAATGATGGAATGTATGAATCATAGTAGAGTTGAACATGATAGGTAAACCCCGAAAACCTCTATTGCACTTATCAATAAACCATCATTTTAGAAGTTTGGAGATGATTTAGCTATTACAGGGGAACATTAAGATGAGTAGGGATTCCATGCGTGAAAAATTGTGTTGTGTGGATTGGATTAGGCCAATGAGACAAAAACGAGGTAAAAGTTTCAAGTTAGAGGTTAGTTCTAGAAACTGAGTGTCTAAAAGAAAAGGGGCATTGCACTAATCATTGAATAAATAAAGACATCTGTTCGAGCCTGTATAACTCGAATGATTAAGCCTACAAAGGTTTAAAACTTGGTGCCCTATGGTTATCTGACTTAGGAGTCATCGGCTTAAAGCTCGCTATAAGGGTTATATAGAAAGCAAATGGAGAATGTTATAAAAAAAATTTAATTATCCATTGAAGAATAATATACATGCTTCTATGTATGAAATGCATTGATTAGTACCAGACACCCGGTTGATAGAATCATATCTCTAATACGAAGCAAGTAATTTAGTCTAATCTTAACGGTTGAAACAATCAAAGAGATAGGAGAATCCCTGCTTGTTGAAGTGTGAACTTGTGACTGCGAGATCTATTCAAACTAAGAGAGGGTAAGGACTTCAGTAAATCAAAAACTCTATTCTAGAACACACTCCGGGATCTTTGAGCGAAAAGAACAAGTTTGGGGGTGTGAATCTCTTGAGTCAAGAAAGGAAAAATTTTACTATTGTAGGTCGGGATTTGCAACCATGATCAGTTTGGTATGTTTCACATAAGTATGCACACACCTACACATCAAGTTTTGCATATGATAAGTGGAGATTCATTTGATTTTGCACTATTGAAACTGTTCATTTTGTTTATTACTGAATTCTGATCCTGAGACATGACAGGCTGTTAAACCATGCTTTGTGTCAAGTTAAGTCACCATCTTGTTTGAGGACAAACAATAGTTCAAGTTTGAGGGATTTGATAAATGTGTTTTATACATTTATTTAGGTCACAAAACATGAAAAATTGTTGATGTATATGTTGAAATATGACTTAATTCGATATAATTTGTGTTTGTAGGATTACATTGATGGATGGAATGAAAAGTATGAGAAAATGAACGAAAAAGGGTCAAAATGGAAGAATATGAAACTCCGAGAATCAAAATGTAATTATTCAATAGATGATCAAAATGCAATTATGCATTCGAAAGAAGGAAAATAAACTCAACAAGGTATAAATCATCGTTTTGTTCATAAACGATAGAAATATACCGATATGCATTACGTGAATCTCTAAGTGTTTACAAAACTTCATGCATTCTTGTATATTGCATTTGTCATAGAAATATAGTCAAATGGTATGCTAAAATAGGTTCAATTCTACTCGAAAGAGATTGTTGGATAGGTTAGAAACATTGATTATTCAACCGATTCCTCGTGTTGTCAAATTGTGAAATAGGGGTAAAGGGTGAACTTTGTTTGAGAATTCGGGATTCTAGTACGCTTTTCATACATTAATTTCATCAACTTTGCATTCAACCATTATTCTTGCATTTAGATCACAACTTTAGTTTAATTCGCATATTAGTCATAATTTAATCATAAAATCACAAAAACAATCATCTTGAGTTTAATAGATTCGGTTAAGGTCGACATAATAAAAATCACTTTAAATCAATTCTCGTGGGAACGATACTCGAAATTCTTGAATTTCCACTTTATTACTTGTGAACGATCCGTATACTTGCGGGATTTAAATTCAAAACATATTTTCGTGAATAAGAGCAATTATTGCTAAACTCCCGGCGATTTGGAAAAGATACCGAAAGAAGATTCTTCATAGTTCTAAATATTACTCTTTAAAACAAGTTCAGAAACATCTTTGAATTGAGGAAGAATTGAGGGTAAGAGATAAGAGTGAAAACTCTTATGAAGGCACATCAAAAGTCAACACCATTGAAAGATCATGTGGTTCAAGAATTCAAACAAGAGGAACCTTTCTCAAAACTTCAAAAAATTTAAGAAAAAGTCTAAGGGAGATTAATTTGTATATGGAAAACTCGGACATTTTGCAAAGGCATGTCGACATTAAAAACAAAACAAGAAAGAGGGAACATTTAATTCCATTGGTGAAGATAGTATTGTGGCTACAATGAGTGAGATCAATGCTATCAAGGGCAAAGTCGCAAGTTGGTGGTATGATGCATGTGCAACTATTCATGTATTATATGATAAGTCACTCTTTAAGACTTATTTTGAATCAAATGGAGAGTAAGATATTCAAATGGGTAATGAAGGCAGCTCCAACGTGGTTGGGAAATGAAATGTTGAATCATCTTCACTTCTGAAAAAAACTATTATTTTAACAAATGTACTACACGTTCCAGAAATGAATAGGAACTTAGTGAGTTGAGATCTCTTAAGAAACTAGGCATCAAAATGGAAAATTTGTTGGAAAATACTATTTTTGTGGGAAAACGGTCAAATTAAGTATTATTGACAATATTAATAAGAATAAAGTAGATTTTCCTTACTTGATTGATTCATTTACTTTATGGGATGCTATATTAGGTCACTTGGGCACTAGTACAATGAAACAAATGCTTAAATTTGACATGATTTCATACAATGCGAATGATGCTTATAAATGTAAAAAGTGTTGAATCTAAAATGGTTAGGAAGCCTTATTAAAGTGTGAATAGGACTGCTCAAATTTTAGAACTTATTCATTCGGACATATGTGAACTTAATGACATGTTATCTAGAGGTGCAACTAGATATTTTATTACCTTTATAGATGATCAATCTAGGTATAATTATATTCATGAAACATAAATATGAAGCATTTGATATGTTTAAGACATATAAAAATGAAGTTGAAAATCACTTAAATAAGAAAATAAAGACAATTAGAAGTGTGAGAGGATGATAATACTTCTCTAGTGATTTCAATTCATTTTGTGAACAGAAAGGTAAAGCACATCAATGTTTTGCACCTAGAACATCCGAACAAAATAATTTGGCTGAAAGGAAAAATAAAACATTAGCTGAAATGAGAAATGTGATGTTAACATATGCTAAGTTGCCATTTAACTTGCGGGGGTGAAACCTTGTATATTGTAAGAACATGGACCTTAAAAGGTTTCCTTCAAAATTTACAAAGGTTTCCCCCTATGAATTATGGAAAAGAAGAAAATCAAACATATGATACTTCAAAGTGTAAGGGTGTCTGCCATATTGTAAGAACATGGACCTTAGAAGGACTATGTTGGGTCCAAGAGATAGAAAATGTGCTTTTGCTGGGTATGCTAGTAATAGCAAATAAAATATAGATTATTGAATTTGGAGACCAATGTGATAATTGAATCAAATGACGTGGAGTTCTTTGAAAATTCACCATCTTAGAATAATGAATTAAGTGAAACTCATAGAGATTCCTAGCTTTAGTGGAACACAAAATGAAGCATAATAGAGTTCATTATTCATCCAATATAATAAAAAAATTAGCCTAACATTCTTACAATTAAATTACACAAGAATAATTGGAAAAATATCACCTGAAAATAAGAAAGATGGAAGAAGTAGGAAAAATCCATGTTCTTGACTCAAATCTTCAAATCGAGCTATGAATCTTCAAAATCCTTGTATGATTCGCCTTGAATTAATGTATAGACTTGTTCTTCACCTCCAAAATATGTAGAATATGATGAAATTTAGGTTCAATGGAGGTCTCTCATATGTATTCTATTGTTAAATATTTGTAGGAGTGAAAAATTGGTTGAAAATCACGTCCAAAGTGGTTTCCAAAAGAGTTCCAATTAAATAAGGAAAGTTGCCTTCGCATGCGATTTTTTTGTCTTTGAACAATAGTCAATATTTTGGCCATAACTTTCACTCTTGGTATCCGATTGAGACTATTCAAAGTGAGTTAGAAAGATAATTCAGAGGGATACAAATTTGTTAGCAATATAATATTTCTAATTCGGATGTTTACTATGCCAAAAATAGGTCTCAATCTTCAGTTAAAAATTTAGTATATAACTTTTGCGATTGGAAATTGATTTTGATAATAATTTGGTCATATTTCAATCCTTTTTGAGTTCGAATTCCATCTGATCTTCTCCTAAGAATCTTCAAAGTATCATCTTGTGATCCGAATCAACTATTAAATATTTACAATTTGCTTCTCAAATTTTGTATTTGATACAATTGAGCCATTTTTCGCTATTTTTGCATTCTTTTCTCAAATTCTTCATCAAACATTGAATTTACCTACAAAATGAAATATAACACAAGTTTGGTAGTATTTTATCCAACAAATAGTAAAATATCATCATTTAGAACCTCGAATAAGTGTAGAAACTACACTTATCAATAATACATCCATATGGGTGTGTCTAGCAAGTACAGAAACACCAAAAGCAGAATGAGAAGAAAAAATGGAGGGGCCTAAATTTTTTCTTCGGTGAGTGCCTAGACTTGAGGCAAAGCACTAGCCTAGCCTTGATATGGTTTACTAGAGGCCAAAACTTAGGCCTAGGCGAGAGCCAGTTTTGTACTGGGTGATTGCTCAAGCCAATTTTTTTTTTCCTTTGGGTTAAAAATTCTGATCCATTTTTAGTATTTTTCATGAAAAAACTCATATTTTCATTAAATATTGAGACCTTTTTGTGGTGTATGAATGATAATCTAAAAATAGGAGATAGATTTCATTTTTTAAAAAATAATAATCAAACAATCAATAATTGAACTAATTCCATATTGAAAGTGTTTTACAAAAGTCTCTTTACATATTCATCCTTTTGAGTGTTCTTCAAGTTCTAACGAAAAAACACAAGTGTTTACTGTCTTTCATCTTCTAAGGCTGGTTTAATCCTACAAACAATTTGTTGTGAGTCCTTTTAAGCATCAAAATCAATCCTTGAGGGTGCAAATTTAGTTTGAGGACAACGATTACGCGTTGAAGCCATTTTCGGTGTCGGTCTTTTTCTTTGGTTTTTCTTCTCCATTCACTTGTTAGGATCAAGTTTTTCTAACAACATGAACAAATAGTTAGAAGTGCGTGATTTTTTCCTCAGATAGGAGAGGCAGTCAAGAACACTTTGACGATCAAGTCAGTCAACCATAGAGGTGAACATTGGATGTGTAATATATAGAAGACGGGAGTCACAAGAGTGTGTAAGGACACTTAGCTTTAGAGAGGAAACAATGAGCTAAGTTACAAGTTAAGAATGTAAAATAGCGTTACCTATAAATGGTATTTAGTGTGAACTTTTATAGAGGAAGAAGTGAAGTAGTTACTGTTGGATAAAAGACACATGGCCTCATCTTATCGATCGACGTGTCATCCCCTTAGGTGTCGTTCTACTTCTTAGGTTCAGAGGGCATTTAATGATTCTATAAAGTGGCCATCTTTTCATCTAGGCTCGACATTTGAAAATGTAGATTAACGAGTTAAGTGATGGTTATCTATTGTAGAGAGGTCACATCTGTCAATTGTACAAGAGATCTTGTATTAAGGATTTTAGGGATAAGGCAAAGCTATGGAATATGCCTTTTGGAGTGTAGGCCTAAGGTGGTTTGTTAGTTGGGTGTCATGAAGCCAGTAGTTGAAGAGTAGTAGGATGAGGTGTAAAAATAGTCCACCCAAGTCTAGGCAAGAATATTCATATACGGTGTGGACTTTGTCGGGAAAGTAAGAGAGATAATAGATAATAAGGGAGGGTTTATGTAATGCCTCTGATATTTAACTTAGTTAAGGTGATAAAGTGATTGCGGTTGGAGAAATGGTGATGTTTTGACATGCAGTTTTCTATGTTTACGAGGCATTGGGGTGTGTTTTAGTGGTCCTCATTTTGAGGTGGTATTGGACAAAGTGATTAGTAGCCTTATTGTGATAAATTACAGAGTTTGTTCCCTAAGTTCACACATGAATATTCATATAATGTGTAGACTTAGATTGCTAATGAGATTTGTATGCCAAGGCAATGAGTTAGGCTAAGAGAATTTATTTCATGGGCAAGGTCTATGGTTCAAGTTCAGGATGGCCTAGGTGTACTAGGGAAAAGAATAGAAGAATAATGATCTGATTGAAACCTTTAAGTTGGAGAGAAGCATAGGGACGAAGTCGTAGTATTAGGATGAGGTCTTGCACGGTAGAGGTGTTAATGCATAGGCAAAGTTCCATTTTGAGGGTGGGCACATTGAGAAATTGTAGTTATAAAGTTGGAGTAATATATTCCAGAAATGAAGCCATTTACTTAGGAGAAACATTAGGTATAGAGGAGAAGTCCCATGTTTTAGGGATGAGGCCTCTAAAGATAGATGAAACATTGATGCATAGGCGAGTTGATGCCTTGGTGTGAAAAGACCTTAATAATATGCGTGCAAATGATTTGAAAGGTTACCTATTTCCAACAATCGGTAGAAGAGCCATTGCGTGTTTTCAGTACACGTGTTACTGAGGCATTTAATGTGCAATGATGTGCTATCTTTATGTATTTCGAAGCGGTGTGCATCTTCATCTTGGATCTTAATCTAAATGTGAATGGTGCCTCTTTATTTCAACATTTCGGAATGCTTAGACTGGTAGAAGTTCCACTTCCTTCTAATTGATTCATCGGCTGAGGTGATTTGCCCCTGCCTACAAATAAGGGCCTTTGCTCAATTTTCAACTTTTTTCACTTTGCAAAATTTGAAAAGCGTTTTGAGAAAAGTCATTTCCATTTGAGAATTTCAACAACCAAGTGAGATTTTGGCCAAGTTTAGTGGTTCAGTTCAGAATTTCATCACCAAAAAAGCTTTCAAGTAAATTTTTTTTTATTTTTACGTCAATTCTTCATCTTTGTTTCTTTCTTCTTCCACACTTTTGAAACACTCCAAAGATGGCTTCTAGTTATAGTCAATTATTCTATAGTAGGGGGTAGATTTTAGTTTGATAGCTTCTAAAGATGGCATTCCCAATTTAATATGACCTAGGATCTTGTCAAAATAATTAGACTAGGGTAGAGCATATGGGTGATGCAGGAGGGCCCAATAAATTATAGTGTGAAATGGAGAGTTATCGATGTACCTTCAAGTGTTAAGGAGAAAGAATTAGAAGAGTTCAGGAAACATACAAGATTCTCAAAAAGATAAAATTTCTAATACCTAGACCCAATGAGAGGACCTGCCATTATAGACGATGGTGTGTAACTGTGAGTGAGACCATGTTGAAGGGTGGAATCTTACTTCATTTGGAAGGGGACCTCATTGAAGTAGGACATCTCCTTCCATTTATTCCAAACTATTTTCCACCTAAGGGCTCCTATATGACTCACTACATGGGATCACATTGACTCTTCATAGTAAGCCTGCTCTCCTCAATCAAAGGTTTAAAGGGGATATGGTTTTGGGCCATGGGGAGGTGTCAAATTGTAAAAGGAGATGTTGTCCCTGCTCTATCCTTGTCAACCTAATACTTCGAAGCCAATGAGTTTCATTTTGAAGTCATAGTTGTTAAATTTTGTTTGATGTTGACATTTATATATTTGTTGTTTTCCTTATAGACATGATTTCTAATTTTGATTTATCCGCTTTAGAATTGGGGATAATCATGGACATTTATAGGCATCCAACGTCATCTCGCCACTAATCTTGCCTTATCGAGCGATCTAACCTCTTTGTCGGACTTGGGCTAATGGCCTCTCATAGTAAAGATCTGAAACCTCTTGTCTTCCAATTTATTTTCCAATTAATTTTCAATTACTAACAAATCATTCCTGACTACGGAGAATTATTCCAAAAATGTCTACCCAAAGCCCGACATAACTTCGATAATGAAGGCTAGTCCGAAGCCAAAAGAGTTAAGTCAACCTTTAATACTTAAAAAACTAGCATGACGAACTGTTTAAGGTTAGACGAGCTCATGCTAATAGGGCCTCTACCCGAGAAAAGTTCCAACCAGAGAAAAGAAATCCTCAACAAGAGAGGTTTAAGAAAAGAAAAAACCACTCGGATACCTGGAGCCTCTTCTACGGTAACGAAGATTGCATGTCTTCCATCACCTCCACCAAATAATATTCCTATTGATATCCCAATAATAAAGAGTTCGAAGGAAGACGAGGTGGACATCAGGACATAGTGAAAATGTTTAGAACTTCTTGGGGAACTTCATGAGGAGTTGTCTCCTGAGTCCTTGGTGATGCTATCGCCCAAGGTGTAGATTGTCTATGTAGCATTTTACAACTTTTGATAGAGATATGGCAAAATTGTATTGCCTTCTATGAACTTATTAGAGGTTGACACCTAACAATTAGTTAGGACACATTAGGTCAAAATAGAGGACCTGGTTGTTCTAAAGGTTTTTCAAAAAGTTTGTGGCAAGAACTAATTAGGTCGACGGAGAGGTTAAATAAACTAAGGTAGAGTATTTTGCCAACTACTAGAGGACCTTCGCCTATAATGAGCTCCTGACTCGGGTAAAAGAAATCTATCCTAACTTTGATACCACTACTCTTAAGAAGGAGTTTCTCCCTACTAAATAGTTGGCTACCATGAAAGTGGACGAAGTGAATGCTTAGGATGAGGCTGATAAAGCTACCCCAGTTGACCCTTGAGACCATCCAATCGACCTAGGGTTGGACATGGTCCAGTTCTGTTCGGTTCTGAGGAAAATCGAACAGAACTCGTATTGTTTTTGGTATTTAGTAAATGGAACAGTTAGGGTTTCATACAATAATTAATTTTGTTGATATTTACAACAACGATACATTAATTCAACTAATGATATGTTCAATTCTAGTTCTTACAAAATAATGTAGTTCAATCCCGTGATATCTTTTGCGCCTCTTTTTGCTGAGTTCTCATAGATTTGATAGTTAAAATCATAGGGAGAGGAAGATAGCAAGCTCACAACAATAAAGAGAGGTTTTCAATTCAATTTCTCTATATGGAAATGGCACTATGGCAGAATAAGAGATTTTGGTGAAATTTAGGTCGATTTGATTAATTGAACTTGGGCTGGAAATTAAAAATAGCTAAATCATATTTTAGATTTGAGCTAAATTAATTAGTTAGCAAATTTATTTAGAAAAAAATAAAATAATTTTGCTTATTTAAGATAAAAAAAAATTAGGGATATTAGGTTCTTATTCGGTTATTTGATTATCAGTCTAGAAACAAGAATCGAACCCAACCTATCGGTTCTCGGTTTAGATACCTATTTGGGTATTTAATTTAAAAAGAACCGCTCGATTCGGTTCAGGTCCGATTCGATTGGTTTGGTTCGAGAGTTTTTTTCAGCCCTAGATCGACACCTAAACTCAAGGCCTTAGTTTTCTCTATCTTTTATAATCTCTGAATACTTCGGCTTATGTTATAGATTTTTTCTTATTATGAATGAACCATTTCTTTTTAACTTTTGTATCCCATTTCTTTATGCACTATTAGTAAGGTTTGGCATCTTCGATCACCTAAATGATAATGGGTCACCTTGACTAATTAATAGAATGATTGCCTCATTTGAATAAGTAGTTGAGTACCTCAACTGAATAACTTTGAACACTGCATTAAATCGAATAGTCTATTGGGTGAGGCACCTTTGATTGGGGTGGCCTCGTCTATGTCGATTAATGAGATAATTTAGGGATACATTGCGTGGTGATGCTTCTTTTATGGCAATGAAGTATGAGGTTAGCTTCGTAGGTTTTTGAGGTGAGTTCTCTTTGGGATAAATCTAGCCTTTTTTGTTAAAGGATAATATTTGTGCATCTTTCATGCATTGGAGTGTTTTCCACTGCCAGTGAGGTGGAAGTTTGGCTTTGTACAGAGGCGAGATCTCTTTGAGAGATGTATAGTCTCTCTTATCAAAGTGACAATATTTGAACACCTAACATAGGGGTCTTCTTCCATGGAAAGGGAAATATAGTTCGGTTTCATAGGTTTTGAAGGCGAGTTCCCGTTGGGAGACGTCTAGTATCTTCTACCGAAGCGACAATACATAAGCATCTTGTATAGGGATGCTTCTTTAATGGCAGGGAGATATGAGGCTGGCTTTGTAGGTTTCTTAGGCGAGTTTCCTTTGAGAGATGTCTAGTCCCTCTTGTCGAAGCGATAATATTCGTACACCTTATTTGGGATGCTACTTTTTGGGGATATGAAATTGGCTTCATAGGTTTCTGATGTGAGTTCTCTTTTGGAGATGTTTGGCCTCTCTCAGCGAAGAGATAATTTTTTAGTGCTTTGCATGGGGATATTTATTTCATGGGAAGGAATATAAAATGTCGACTTCATAGGTTTTGGAGGAGAGTTTCCTTTGGAAGATGACTAGCCTCTCATATTGCATCGACAATATTTTAGCACCTTGCAAGGGGGAGTTTTTTTCATGATAAGAAAGATGGCTCCTTGATTTCAGAGGCAAGTTCCCTTTAGGAGATGTCTAGCCTCTTTTGTTTAAGTGACAAAAATTATGTAGGCTTGTAAAGGCATTGGAGACCAGTCTCTCAATTGGAGAATAGTTTGCCTTGTTTAGCTAGGTAGAATAAAAAATGCATATGTTGGAGATATCTATTTTTTTTTATAAGAAATAAATTGTTACATAGTTTGGAAAGTTTATCCAGGTCGAGGAGTTTATTGGTAGTACTTATTTAAGTACTCTATGCTAATGGATGGGGTTGTTCCTTCCTATCAATATCTTCAATTTTGTAAGTGCTAAGAAATAGCTCTTCTATAATAAGATGGGGGCCCAATGTTACTACACTGGGCTGGGCTCTTTCAAATAAAGGAATGCCTTTATTGGAGTAAAATTGCATATACGAAATGACCTCTTTTTGACTTAGCATTGCAGTTGCAGGTCATTTTCCTTTGATATGAGGCGGGTTTTATTTGTGACTCATCCCTCATTTTTTCAAGAACGTTAAGTTCTAGTCTCTTCAGTTCATCATTTATCATTTTGTTGCAGTGCATCCGCTGAGTGAAGGTAGGCCCACTTTTATAGGGCTCATAACTTCATCTCCATTGGTCGTGGAGTTTTTCTAGTTACAGTTTGGCTTGTGGTCAGATGACCTTCAACACTCGAGGAAACTTGTCAACCGAAGCTCCTTTGGAGATATCAAGTTTTTTTTCCAGGATATACTTGATAGCTTTGTTGATGGCTTCAACCTGGTCGTTCCTTTGAAGATGATATGGTGTGGAGAAGTTCTTCTTTATTGTTATCTCTTAGCAAAGCTCTTTAACCTTTTTATCGTCAAATTCTCACATGTTGTGAGAGAGATCGAGTAAATATCAAATTGCATATGGTGTTCTTCAAGAAAAAAATGGACGTATTGGCCTCTGCGATTTTGGCCAAGGGTTTATCTTTTTACCTACTTGAGGAATTAGTCCATGGCAACAACAGCATATCATGCACTACTTCTCACCTTTGGTAGAGGTCTAAATAGGTCAATCTCTCATTTTGCGAAAGGTCAAGGGCTCAATACAACATAGAGCTCCTGGGAAGTTTACCTCTTATGGTGGTGAAGTACCGGCACTTGTCACATTGGTGCATAAATTGAAGGGCTCTCCTTTTTTATGATAGGTCAGTAGTATCCTTGTCTAAGCAACTTTTGTGCGAGAGCGTGTCCTCCATGATTACATTATCGGCCTAATGAGGATGTTGGTCGGCTATTCTCCTCCCAGTGCATTGAAGGAAAGGCAATGAAAAGATTCTTTTGTATAATACATCAACTTGAAGGATGAATTGTACAACTCTTCGTCTAAATTTGTGGCTTCTTCCTTGTCTTTAGGAATGAATTGATCCTAGAAAACGGCTACGATTTGTTTAATCATGAAGACCTTCTATCCACATCACTTTGTACATCCACTGATAGATGGCCTGAGGAGGTGTTCAATGGGCACTATTTGAGCACATCTGAATCTTTACTGCTGATTAATTTGAATTGTTCAGCTTGGGCATTTCAAACATTCAATGAGTGTGAGCAAGTTCATTACCTGTTTAAGGTATGATACCATGCTCTTCTCCATTACAGTGAAGTTTCCATTAATGGGCTCACCACTAGATGGGAGTCGTTGTTCACAAGTAATCTCTTCACTTGTATCTCATGAGCTAGCCTGAGTCCAGCCATACTGCTTTATGCTAGGCCATATTATTGGAGGCTTTAAATTTGAACATCACTATGCAGTTGAGCTTGTAGCACAACTTCTGCTGGGGCTAACCTCTCTAGATGAGCTATTGAAAAAGGGGTTGAAGTTGGGAGCTCGAAAGGTTCCATTTCAGCTCTAGTTTAGGGAAGTTGGTGAATTCAACTACAAATTCGACAAGGGCTTAAGTCTTGACGAAGGTCCTTGACTTGAAAGTAATATTAAATTGACTTAGCTCAAAGACATACTTCATCAACCTATTGAAATCGTATGTTTTTGGAGCATCTACTTTAGTGTAAAGTTTGTTAGCACATAGATGCTATATGTTTAGAAGTAGGGCCTTAACTTCTTATAAGCAGTTATAAGTGAGAGGGTAAACTTTTCCATATCAGGATAGTGATTATCTACTTGTAGAAGTGCTTTGCTCACATAATAGGCTGCAATTGTTGGTTGACTTCTTCTCTTAAAAGCACAGAGTTGATGGCTGCTTCAAAAACGACGAAGTATAACAACAAGGCTTCTTTAGCCTTGGGCTTAAGAGTAGAGGGGTGGCCGAGGTGATTCTTCAGCTCTAGGAAGGTCTCTTCACATTACTTTGTATAATGTAACCTCTTTTCCTTTTTGAGTACTTTGAAGAAGAGAAGGCATTTTTTGGTGACTTTTGAGATAAAGTGATTCCAAATTACCACCCAATCGATGAGACTCTGCACCTCTTTAGGTTTCCAAGGAGAACACATCTCCACCAATGCTTTAATCTTTTCAGGGTTGGCCTTATAGTGTTCTAGGTTGAGAGGCCTTCTCTTTTAGACATAGGGGTGAATTTTGGGTCAATCTTGAGATGGTGGCCAACTCACTTTTGGATCAATGTCGGAAAACATCTGGGGTTAGCTCTTCTACTGAGCTCCTTTTCAAGAACTTCGATCATCTCAACTTCTTCCCTTTTTTTAGAGGCCTTCCCGTTTTTAGGGGCGTCGATCATCTCTATGTCAATTATCACCATTTTGATATCTTGATTGGCTACCTTTCACAAGGAGTTCATATAAAATTCTTTGGCCTTCTAGCTTTATAAAATTTCCAAGCTATCTTATATAAAAGAGATCCATTTCACTATCTGTAGAGTAGTAGCCTTTGACCATATATATTCTTTCAATCCTTGAGATTTTGGTATAAAATCCGACCCAAAAAATTTTCAATCAGTGGTCGTGTATACGGAATTTTTAGTACTAAGAATTTCGATCTCAAATAATCTTTCAATCCGAACTTAGTTTTTTAAGAAGATGCTCTTTCAATAATTTTCCATACAGCTTGTAGGATTATAGTTTACAATGGGTTCTTAGCTTATTCCCCTATTTTGTTTATAGGGGATAATCTTTAAATCCTCTAGACAATTTATCCATACAAGGAGTAAGTCTATGATGGATGCTCAATTTATCTTCCATGTAGGTTTTTGTTTGTAGGGGATACTTTTTCAATCCCTTAAATTTCCTAAAATCAAAGATACTATTTCAATCCCAAGAGATTTGGCTAGCACAAGGCAAAGAAAGATAAGTCCACTTTGGATGCCTAGCTTTTCCTCATTGCCAAGGGCCTAGACAAGTATCCCCATGTGAGTTAATGGAGAAAGACCTAGATAGGAGCTCAAATTCTCCATTGGGGTCTTTAAACATAGTAGAACCTATTCTTTAATAAATTAATGGAGAGAAGCCTAAATAGGACATTAACTACATCGTTGGATCTTCAAATACAACAAAATACCAATAATCTTTAATAAATTAATAGAGAGACCTAGATAGGATAAAGACGCATGACCTCAGAAGATGTGAAGTCCTTGTCCATCATTGCCACTTATTGCCTACGGGAACATGTGTCTTAGAATAATGTAGTACTTCAGCTTTCATTTATTGAAACACGTTAACTATTAAATCATTGGCACATATCCAATTAATGTCACTTCACATCAAGGACATGGCCTCAGGAGCTAACATTTTGCTTGCATGAAGAGGTAGCATCCTTGCAAAATGGGACATTGCCTCTACATCTATGCTTCTTCCAAGTGAAGAGGTCTCATCCTTGCAAAAAGGGACTTCGGCTCTACATCTATTCTTCTTCCAAGTGAGCAGACCTCATCCCTATAAAATGGGACTTCGCCTTTACAACTATGCTTCCCCTATGTAAAATGGCCTCATCCCTACATTGGAACTTTACCTCTACAATTACGCGTCTTTTATGTAAAGCACCCTCATACCAGTAGAATAGAGCTTTACTTCAGTACTCCTTTCTTGGGCATGTATGCCTCATCAACAATCAAAGTCCATGCCTTGTACAAATATGCAGGCTTGGACTTGGGGGACTAATTTGTTACACCTCGCCAACGAGGTAACTATTCACGTTGCCCTAGTGTTGTCTTATAATGGGTACCAGTTGGACATTTCGCCACTTTACTACTTACAATAGACTAAATGGACCATGACTTCATTGTCTTTCCAACCAAGCTTAGCAAATATAGAAGACCAATCAACATATCATCTCAGACAACTTTACACTTAGAGACAATTCCTAAGCCCTTATCTCTCATTTGTTATCCTTTTTCATTGACTCTTATCAGCATTCCATACTTTATATAAATAGTTATCTGGACTAGGAAGACTATTGTTATGCCTCGTTTGGTGAGGTAGGCCACGTGAAAGCCAGCTAAGAAAGAGCAAAAAGCCACTCAAGGCTCACAATCCACTAAGGATGCAACGGGGCGGCCTCCTCCGTCCCCTGCCCCCGCGAGGCAATTTTATGCCCCGTTACCTGTTTAAGACGAGTCGGGCAGGGCCCCTGCCTCGTTTACTACTCGTTTTTTTTTTAATAATTCATTTTATTGCTCATATTCATTAAAGTGAGATAATAATATATTTTTTAATTTAATTTTTTATTTTTAGAAGTTAAATTATTCTAATATATTTGGTAAACTAAGACTTTTATCATTTGTCAGATTTTTTAGGTAATCTTAATTGCCATTTTTTATTATAACTAATGAAATTTTGTGAGAATTTTCTATTTAAAATATTGAATTCTAAAAAAAATTAAGCGAAGCGGGGCGGGGTGGGGGTTACCCATTACCCGTATTTGCCCGAAGGCTAAGTTACCCGCCTCGTCCCCCGTCCCGAATACCCTATTAAGAGGGTAATCCTCAGCCCGTTCGGGGTGGGGCCCGCAAGTATCGGATTTTTCTATTTTTTTGCCATCCCTACAATCCATGTCATCTTGTCCTTCCAAGTTTCGACTGAAATAACTAGGCAAAAGGGTGAGGTAATTGAAGCACTTCGTCTAAAGCGACATAGAAAAACGAATTTCCATGTCCAAACTGCGATGATTCAATATGTCTTGGCTTCACAAGGCATCTTCTATATTTCGTAAGAAAATATTCTGTATGTTTAATAAAATTGACAGATTTGTAGCACGCGCTTTCAGTTGACTTTTCATTCTACTTTTTAGGTGACAAGCCTAGGATGTAGGACGACCACTTTTCTATTCATTTAAGGTCCCACAGATCTAGGACAGCTAGGATTGACGCATACCTAGTTGGTCCGTGAGCCATTAGGATGAGGCTACATGCCATTGATCCAATAAACATCACCTCTTTCCTTCCACTATATAAGGTCATGGTGTCTTCTAAAGGTAATGTAACTATACACATCTACACTATATTGCTTGGTATTTTTCTTCAACTTAGATCATATTTTACTCACGTTCATTGTCTCTACCACACCCATAATATCTTCCATCGTTGATTGACTTGTGCGTCGAATGACCGCGATCACCTCATCCATTGTCAGAAAAGAGGCCACGTGCATTTAACACTCTGTCCAAGTGTGCAAGAATCTTACACGTGGACAAGAGTGAAGTTGAAATATATTGGTCACATGTCTCACCTGATTTCAAGGTCAACATAAACTTTTGAAGTGTATTTATGAATTGTTCCATTCTTTAATCTATTCGAGTGTATGTTTAACATAGTTTATAATTACTTGTATTTTTATTCATAATTAGTAAGACCTACAAATTTTAATTATTATTTTACCGCATATTTTTTTAAACCTATTATGTAGACGCATTTAAAAACATAGCCAAATGAGCACTTATTATACTACCTCTAATGTATTAAATTAAAATATATCGTCTGTCTCTAACGAATTAAATTAAAATATATCGGCTGGAGCCTAATAGCAAGCATAAAGTTTGTGCATTGCACGAGAACATAATATTTGTAACCTTATTTCGACAAGTTATTCAATTTACAATTAAAGTGTGGAATCCTTTACGCCTAGTTTCATTTTTGGTCATTGAACTTTCAGTAAAATCTCAACAGGAACACTCAACTTTAAATTATTTTGATATTTCAGTCAAGACTTGATTAGGTTGCATATTTACCTTAAAATGTAAGACATGCTAGATTTTTTTTTTTATTTTTTTTTTTCAATTTTTAAAGTACACGTAGAATATGGATGTTACTTTACTTAAAGTAAATTACCATCATTGAAAATAAATTAAAATTTAGTGATTTAATTTAGATAAATTAAAGTTGAGAATTGTCCAATTGAAATTTCACTAGAAGTTTGGTGACCATAAATGTAAATATTTCTTTAAATTTTCAAATAATTTCATAAGACCAGCCTGTCTTGATCTGTACACCCAACACTTAAAAAACATTTTTAATAGCCATATTTATTGGGTCCAACGAACAATTAATTGAGGGTCGGCATATTAGGTGCAAAAGATGCCAATGAAAACAATGTACCCCATGTGCAGATGCCATGAACCGAATCACCACATTTTCATTTGTCACGGCTGTAGTTTGGCCAAATTCAGAGGTTAAAATTTACTCATTCAAGAAGTAAAGAAATCTCAGCTCATGTTTGACTAACCTTGTCATGATCTGTCAAATCATTTGTATATACTAGTCAAGGTTAAACGTGCATTGATCGTTATTCTGAAATACTTTATAAGTGTTGTAAGAGTAATATTTGATCATTCATTTACCATTTTGATTTAAATATGAGAAAAATGCAAGTCCTAAAAATAAATCTTAATTATTATACATACACGTAAATAATGAAATATATACCTAAATATGAGTATTAAAATTACAACTAAATGCATAAATGGAAATGAATGGCAAATACGATGCATGATTTAACGTGAATATTAATTAATTTAGAATTAATATCAAGGAATATATAAGTGATAATGAATGTTAGATCATTTTTATTAAATAAATATAATTTAATTTTCAATTAAATGAAAATCAATGCTAATTAGCATACAAGAACGTGAATAATGAACTGAATGTAAATGTGAAATTCTAATTAATATTAATTAAATGAACGTAAATGCTAACGTTAATTAATAATAATAAAAAAATGTGAATGTTAATTAATTAATAATTAATTATAGTTTTTATTAAAGTTTGTAAATTAAATACATATTGAAAAATGAAATCTAAGGGTATATTGAAACAATTGAATTGTAGTAGGACTATAATCGTTCAAAAAATGATTATCACTTGATGTTATGTTTAAATATTAAATATTATATGTTAAATAATTTTTATTAAATGAATATAATTTAATTTCCAATTAAGTGAAACTCGATGCTAATTAGAGTATATGGACGTGAATAATGAAAATGAAATTCTAATTAATATTAGTTAAATGAATACGAATGTTAATTAATTGAGAATTAATTATGGTATTTATTAAAGTTTTAAATTAAATACATATTGAAAAATGAAAATGTATTATTGAAATAATTGAATTGCGGTAGGGATATAATCATCAAAAAATGATTCTCGCTTGATGTGATATTTAATATATTATAGATGTTTTATGATAATCATAAATACTATTTACTAACTTATTCATCATTCATTTTTATCTATTTAAAATTTAAATTATTTATAAACACTTTACTAGTTCGTGTTATGCAGTGATTTTTAATGTTAATAAATAAGTAGAACATCATTTTTAACTATACAATTTTTAGAACATATTCACAAATTCCTTAAGACTCGTTACTTATAAGCATTTAAAAAGGCTCAGTAAACAAGAACTTAGAAGATTGGATTGGTTTTCCTAACCAATTATGCAAAGTTCATCTTCTCGATGTCAAAATAAGACGGGAAAAGTTGGTAACTATCATCAGGTTTCCGTTTTCACAAAGTTTGTAGAAAGGAAAAACCCCCCACGTACAGGTGGGGGTTTCACAGGGGCTTGTCAGGCCTCTCATAATCGGCGGGCCCCACATGTTTTAAAAAAGAAAAAAAAAACCCACCCCTCCCCCCTATGTGTCTTGCTGGTAAACCACCCACTCCCTTTTCCCTGTACGTCTAGCATCATCCTTGTAGAAATCAGGTCACAATTCACAATATTTTTAAAATGGATGGATATATAAGGACTAAAGGTTACATATGTAGATATATTTTGCTCTCTCAAGGCATCTCCAGCCAAACTTTAAAATGCCCCAATTTGGTGCGAAAATTATATTACAATTGGAATTTTAGTTTTTACACCAAATTAGAGTAATGAATAATGTTACATCAAATTTGATTCAACAGAGATCATTTGATGTAATATATACAATTTTTATTTGTGACCTCCAATATATCATCCCATGTCTCTATTTGTGTAAATTGTGTTTTTGACCTCCGTTATCTATAACCATATGTGATATGACATGCCTGTCTTTGTGACTTTTCTCTGAAATTGTGATAATATTAAAAACTGAGTCGACTTTGACGTATGTCTTGTCCAGGATAATAGTTCAAATATGACCAGTGTTATGGAGAGACATAAAATGTGACATCTATCTCTTCTTCGTTAATGAAGCTGTGAAATTGTGACGTAAATATAAATGCAAACTAAATTAGATTGATTAATATAGGTCGGAAAAATTCATAACGTGTCACCCGAAAAGTTAAATGGGGAAAGAAATTCTGAACATGAAGGATTATTGCTCTCTCCACATCAGAGTAATGACGCCAAGGATAAAATTATTAAATGAATTTAATTTTTTTAAAATAATATAGTTTTACTTTTACTCATGAAGATAAAAAATGAAAATATTAATAAATAGATTCAAATTAGTTATTTTTTTAATAATAAATACACGAATTGTGAAAAATAAATGTATGGCCTAATTTATGAGAAAGGAAACTAATGGTCCGTTTGATTGAAATGATGGAAAATGGGTGAAAAGAAAATGAATTAAAAAAAAAAAAATGATTGCCTAGAATTTGTTTTCCAAGGAATTGTAAATTAAGTGTGTTTGATTGGAATAATTTTCCACACGAAAAATTTTAAAATTTTGAATCTTTTTGTGTTCGTTTGGCTTTATTTTACATGAAAATTGTCTATAAAAGTGATAATTTTTTCCACAATTTGTTATAAAATTTGTTTCTATTGCCAAAAAATTAAAAAAAAAAGAATATTTCCAAGAAAATCATTTTTTAATCAAAGTTTAGTGTTCGTTTAATTTTGTTTTACCTGAAAATTGTCCATTAAAATGATTTTATTTTTTTTACAATTTGTTATAAATTTGTTCCAATTGCAAAAAAAAAAAAAAAAAAGCTGGAATTTCATTTCCTCACCAAAATGATGGGAAAACTAAGTCCACAATTTCCATGAAAATGTACACGTGTAGAGTAAAGTAAGAAAAAAATTTACGTGACAAAAAATGACTATTAAATAAGCTAAAACATGGAATATGGAAATTGTTTCTCATTTTCCATGGAAAAACATGGCTATCAAACATAGCCAAAAGACATGGTTCAATCCAATATTCTCAAGCAAGACTTAAAAACCTGCGAGTCAGCACGTGCTTTGGGCTCTTTTTCTTCGATAATTTGTTGATAAAATAAGTGACTTGAGAGAAGAATAAACTTATTTTTAAGCCCAAAAAAAATATGCATATTCACACGTGGCGCTGCGTAGGTGGGGTGGAGTGGAGTGGAGGGGGATTTCCTTTTCACAAAATTCTAACTAGATAGCATTTGAGGTTCTGTCTTCTTTCCTTGGATGCTTCACTTTATTTCTCTTTGCATCATCTTTTTTGTTCCAAAAAATTAACTTGCCTTTTAACTGGAAAAGCTTCAGATACGGGAGATTAATAATCTGTGATGCAGCCTTCATATTCTCTTAAATGATTGATAAGATATGGAACCTTTAATAATTAAATTGGTAATGGGAAAACAAAAGAATAAGCAAAGTTGGCAAATTAAGCATCAAGAAAAACTTTTTTTCTCATAAGTTGGCAAAACATGCCTTATCAATCAAGAAAGAGATTCTGCACTATGGAACAAAGTAACACAAGCAAAACACCACGGAATCAAGAATAGTTTCAGTGGTTGATACTTGACAGTATAATGAAATAAAAATTTGAACTCGAGTCCTCAAGTACAGTGGATAGAAATATCGAGAGGTTTCCGTGTATCTATCTTCATAAATTCTAACAACTCGATTCATTACAACACGGTATTCATTACAGAGATTATTATTGTTTCTGGATTTAAGTGCTAGATTGAAAACTAACACAACTACTGTTAAGAAGAAATCTCAGTGATCCCACTTGAACAAGATGGAGAAGCAATTTGGGAAATATTGTTTGCCAAATTCATAGCTGGTCTCTTCGTTTTCCTCCGAAATACGCAGCAAACCACCCACTCTCCCTCCGGCATCCTGATTTTCTGCAGAAGATTGTCAATGAACAAGATTTTAGCTATTTTTTCTAATTTAATATCCAAGCATATATGTATATTTTTTCATACCTGAGTTGATAATGAAGTTATTAAAGAGTATTGGTGCATAACCCAACTAGTTTTTTTGCAGTTCCCTTTATAGAATATGAGGGATTTCTTCACCCCAATTGTTTGGTTATTTCCAGGAGCTACAATTTTCTTATCTTTTCCAGTGGCTTTCCAGTAGCCATTGCTACACTTGTTGAAATTCATAGTTCTTTTGCTGAAGAAATATCTCTTCTCCCACGAGTCACCTATATTACAAGAATCGTTACGCATTAAGCCTTAATCCCTAGAATACAAAATGAAATCAGAAACTAAAATATCAATATTTAAGAACTAACCTGGCAAGTCTCTGGGATTAGTTTGGAAAACATCCAATTCAGGAATGACAGTGGCTGGCAATGGCAGAGAATAGACCTTTCTCTTCAAGTAGTGAATAATCAGTTCTTCATCTGTGGGATAGAATCTAAACCCAACAGGAATTTTTACATCCTTATTTCTTTGAATCTCCATTTTCAAAAAATTTGAGCCCCCAATTTATGAACCCATTTTCGAATTTTTTTTTTTTTAATGCAAATGGGTTTGTAGATGGAAATATAATGCCTCAGTCTGATCTTGTGGGCTAGTTTTGAAGAAACTATGGAATTGGGTTTATATAGGGGAAGTGGAGGGGGAATTCTAATGTCTACGTCCTATATATTCTGAATCCAATTCCTTCCTTAACTTGTAATTTCTTCATTTTGACCAAAATATATGGTCCATTCACAAATGCTCTTTCCTTTTTTGCTTTTATGGGAATCAAAATTTTCAATGAATTTTAACATTTTTCATAAATATAAAATTTTGAAATTGTTTGCTTATGTTATTTGGGTGAATGTCATTTGTAGACACTGAACTTTTAGAGAATCCTCAATTGGATCATAAAACTTTAATTTGTCTCAACTTGATGGTTGAATTTCAAGTCAGTTCAATTGAGTTACTGAACTACAATTTTAGTTTCAACCACTCTTTCTATTATCTCTCAAATTAATGAGAATCGCTCCCATACTGACAATGAATCTTCCACGCAATCTTTACTTGACATGAAAACTTAAAAATAGGTCGTGTCATAAAGTTTGCAAATAGAAATACACTATATAAATATATTATCATAACCATCATTTTACTATTTTCGTTTCTAGGATACCATGCAGTGTAAGATAAGTTATAAGATGAAAGCCAAATAATGAATTTTAGAAGATGATAATAGGTGACTAAATATGACAAAGTGGTGAAATTTCATAACTCTTTTTTCTATGTGTTCATTTTCTTCCACACATTCATACAATAAAATATTTTATACGTAACATTTTTAACTACACATTATCCAAAATGTACTATTCAAAACAAAAATTTTTTTTTTTTTTAAATGGAAACGTCCGATTTATTCACCCACCATATATAAACTAAAGTTTAGTGATATAATTTAAATTACCCTGAAAGTTCAATGACACTAATGAGATTTACCTTAAGTTATTTCTTATTTAAATTATTAAAAGTAAGTTTAACATCTTATCCTTTTTTTTTCCTGGCGCATTCACCGCTCTATTATCCCTATACCCTGACCATTACTACCGCTTAATATTTTCCACCTTCAATCTTGGGTCATGATTTATGCCCAATTATTCCAAACACTGCTTAATTACATATAATGGTCACCGAACAATCATATTACTTAACAAATAAGTAGATGTCATTGCTGTAATAAATGCGAATATCAGTGCCCTAATCCCATTGTATTAGGTTCCCTTGGCAATTTCTCTATCCAAAAGATACGACTTTCGTCCACCAAGAAAGGTTCAACTTTTTTATGAGTGGTGTATGTTTGTTATTCATTACTTCAGTGTATCATGTACAAGCATCTCTTAAGATAGGTTAAATCGTCTAAATTAATGAGTGTTGTAAATAAAAAGTAAGGCTTAAACGTGACACACTCCCTAACTGATTGTGTTATAAACTAGCCCAGCTTTATAGTCGAGCCGGGTTGATCTTAAGTCTCGCTTTAGACGAACATATTTAAAAGTAGAAAACTACTCATGCAAAATTAAAATCGGCTGAGTTGGCTACCTCAAAAAGGGTTCATGTTGAACTAGAGCAACTCCGTCCACACATATAATATATTAATACTAGTATAAAAAATAGTGTTTTGAGACAATTTTGAACTTACTTAGTCAAGCATATAGAATATTCTTGTATAACTCTGTTTATCGAATTAATACTTTTTAAGTGTCATTCTGATTAATTAGAATAATGCTATTTGCAATCGCTCATTAACGTAGCAGTCCTACGTGACATACATGTAGGGTGACTAGTGTAGTGAGAGATTGTAAATAGTATTACCCGATTAATTAAGAGTCCATCATTATTAGAATGTTAATTACTTCAAAATATTGATTCATAATCCAATTCAAACATCCCACATGGAAGACATCTCTAAGTGCGTGTATTTGTTTGGAAACATTGAATATTATTTCTTCCATTGCTAGTCAGATGGGAATGCCTATGTTTTGTCATTTGTGTTCTTCCATGTGAAAGTATTCTACGACAAAAAGAAACACAACAAAATAACTAGTCGTTCACATTGTACTCTTGTCTGACTACTCGCGCAATTAGGATGTTATATTGTACCGTCACTAGTTCAATCCATAATGAAACATATTTTTTTGTTGAGGGAAAATTCAACGTTTCACATAGTATAGTTATAAGTTCCCAGCTTTTAAAATAAATGTTTTGAGTTTTCAACCTATTTAAATTTGAGAATTTCGGCCCCCACATGATGAAAATTGATAATTTGAACATTAAAATGACACGCGACTTTCATTTGAATTGAAAATAAGTATCAAGTGATTTGACGATTATGTCCACTAATTGAAAGTTGTGTAAAAGCTGCATATTATTTTTTTCATCTACATTTGTTATTTCTTTCACATAGATAGGTTGGAACTCAAAGCTTCATTTTAAAATATTGGACACCCATAACCACGTAAAGTGAAAGATTAAGAAGCCTAGTCCTAATTTTCTCATTTGTTGAAATATGTTAATCTTTGTGATGTGTAACCACCAAATTTATCAAAATTATTTGTCGAGAATTTTTAAAAGGTATTATTTGAACTTATTGACTAATAAAATTATAATTTTGAGAATAAAATTTACTAAACACTTAATTGAAAGAAACATCGACAAATTGTTGAAGATTTTCTTGAAAACTACAAAATTGAGATACAAGCAAAAGTTATATAAATAATAATATTATGGAATTTTAAAAACTAAAAGAGAGAGACAATAATAAGAGGAAAAATTAGAAAGAGTCAATATTCGTATGTGTATTTTATTGAGAACTAAAATTCTATATTTATATGTAAGAATTAGGAACGTAATGATACAATAGTCATTCAATATTATTTAATTACACTTCCCTTTGAATCGCTAATACACAATATCTGCTTCATTAAAATCCTTATTTGATAAAACCATGGAGGGACAAAAATTTCAAAGGAAGGAAAAGAAGTATTAAACAAATGTTTGTGCATCATTAAAATTTTGTCCAAAATCCAATAAGATAAAACATGAGAGAAAGGAAAAGAGAAAGTTAATCTCTTGACCCTGATAATTGAAAACCTTCATATCGACGTCTTTCTATCTCATGTGTCAATTTCTTGAATGTAAATGTTGACAATACTTTTATGAAAGTTAGCCACATTATCTCATGAGTGAATTCATTGAACATCGTGTTACCAGTTTTCTAAAGCTCTTGTATAGAAAATTTTAGAAGGATATACTTTGTCCTGTCCCATTTAAAAAAGACTTATTTGAGTTGTGCAGTACAAGTTGCATTCTCTTCATACAATATATTTGAAAATTTTAGAAAAATATACTTTGTCGTATCCACTTTAATAAAAACTCATTTGAACTGTGCAATACAAGTTGCATTCTCTTCATAAAATATATTTGTTTATTATTGTTTGAATTTAGTTGATATGCTAGTCTATTGAAGATCAAATTTTGTTGTTACTTTCTTCAAGAGTCTCGTATAAAACATATATTATATGAAGGTAAAACATAAATTTATATTAAGGATAAATGTCTTATCGGTTATGAACATTCATTAAATAAACAATATGCCTGGTAAAACCTTACTAGAAAATCATGTGGAAAAAATCACTTGAACTATATATTTCAGGTATATTAAATCATTTAAGAATTTATATAAATAGTATTCATAAACATGTTAGTTTATTATATTATTAGACGTACATTGACTTTTATGCATTGTGAAATTCATCATGTTAGGAATCGTATATTAAAAAGTGTATTTTATACACTTATTCGGGGCCTAAAATATCGATATTTGGTAATTCATTTGACAAAATATATCATAAAATGTTGTGTTTTATGTTATATAGGTTATGCTGGATGGTTGAACGAAAAATTTGAAGAAACAAAAGAAAATTCAAGGAAAAATGATAAAATCCAAAGTTTGAAAATTGTAAATATTCAATAGTTAATTCGGACCACAAGACAATACTTTGAATATTGTTAAGAGACAATTGGATGGAATTAGAACTCAAAAAGGAATGAAATATGATCAAAATCAATTTCCAATTGCACAAGTTATATTCCAGATTTTTAGTTGAATGTTGAAATCAATGTTTGGCATAGTAAACGTTCGAATTGGAAAAGTTCTTCATATATCAAAGCTGTAGCCCTTTGAATTATCTTTTCAAGATACTTTGAATCGTCTCAATCGAACTGCGCGCAAAGGCAATTTTCCTTAGTCGATTGGAACTCTTTTGAAAACCAATTTGATTTGATTTTCAACCAATTGTCTCTCCTAAAAATATTGAACATCAGAATACATATGGGGGACCTCTCATATATACATCTCATACTCCAATACTCACCAATTATTATCATCAAATGAGGAAAATTCATAGTTTTTGTTAGAGAATTGAAGGGGACTTGGAAAAATTCAATCAAGTAAAAATTTGATCTTAATTTTTGGGTAGAGAAGAGAAGGCGCAAGTGGAGATTCATCAAGAAATCATTGAAAAGATTCAAGATTTGAAAATTCTTCTACTCTTTTTTTACATTTCTCAATTCTACATTTCTCAATTCTATATTTCTAAATTCAATTTCTATTATCCATAACAAATGGATTCACGATCATTTGTTGAAAGCTTGTTCGGTATGGAGAACGAAACACAAACACCTGCTCAAAATTAATTTGGGAATGAATTCTTCGGTCTCAATGAATTACCAATCCCCTAAAATATTGAAGATTTCAACATTCGTGATAGTCATCCAATTGATTTGGATGACAATGATGATGTTCCAATTGATTTGGAACAAAATGAAGAACCGACATTAAATATTCCCGATGCAAGTGCAACCGGGAAGAGAAGGGGGAAGAAGTAGGTAAAATGTTGGGATAATTTCAAATTGGTTTCCACTGGTCATGTGGGCGATGGACTTCGAGAAACCAAAGCTGTATGTAAATACTGCCAACAACGACTGGCATGGCAAAAAGGCATTGGAACCACCCACCTCAACCGTCACTACAAATCATGTTCGGTCAAACATGGGCTTCTTCCAGCTGGTCAAATGCAACTACAATTTGGTACTCCATAAGCCAGTGCTACTACTACGCAACTTTCTACATGAATGTATTCGGAGGAAGAAGCTCGAACGGGAATGGTGAAGTTCGTGGTCAGGGCTGCCACTTGGGGAGACGGACTCATGAAGCTCATGCCTCAGCCGACTTACTTGGACTTCGATCGAATCCAGTTTGGTAATGGCCATGATCCATTTCTCCTCTACCTCCACCTCCACCTCCTTCTTCGCCTTCGCCACCTCTACTTTCCAAGTTTTAGAGGCCTTCAACTTCTCCTCTAACTCATCGTTCCATTTGCGGAGGCCTCTAACCAGGTCTTTCGTCGCGGTACCCATACTCAAAGCTCTAGCCACACAGCCATTACTGACAACCAATAGTCCTCTATATCTCACGAGGCGGCGTGGTCTTGCCAGTCCTTGGTCCAATATTTAGCGTGGACTCGGGCGGTAGTGGCGGTCTCCGGAGGCAGCATCTCCAATACTGCCTCGGAGAGTTCATCATCTCTACTCCCAATAAAATTCGCTGCTTTGGTTCGGGCCGAAGCAGTCGCAGGCTTCTTCAACCTTTTCTTGGTTGGCCCCTCAGAAAAATAGGCCGTGATGGGGATGATGGCCTTTGCAACGGAGGCAGTAATGGCGATCACCCCCGATTGAGCTGGGGAAGAAACCTCCGCCGGAAGAGCTGAAGCAAACACCCCTGTTGGGCCGCTCTCTTCTTTTTCACGAGGGGGGCTCCATCCTCCTCCTCATCTTCCTCAGCCGGCTGCGAAGCCTTGCTGAGGGAAAATAGTCTCTCCGACTGCTTCTTGTAAGCAGTCGAAATCGTCTTCAACATTTTCGCCTCTGCCACACTTTGACGAATCGTTGCAAAATCAGGCGTCGACACCTTCTTCTTTGCAAAGTCTGCTGCAGACAACACGAATGGCTAAGTACTTTCATATAGGAGGAGATAAAAAAGGGAGCTAAAGCGGGGTGTTTACCTTGATTCGACATCAGCCCGTAGGAGACGAAGTGGGTATTCTTGTCGATAATATCCTTGTAACTCCTCTCCGACGGAGACGTCTGATATAGCTGGCTTATTATATCCCACTCCTCCTCGAATATCTCACACCTTGGAAGAGAGCCTGCAAACAGGATATATTAAGACCATGAGCAAAGATGCACAAGTAAAATTAGGTCGGGAAAAGAACTTACTATAAGTCGAGTACGATGTGGGAACGGTAAGAGGCGCCATGGGGTCGCCCTCTATAGTATCCCACTTCCCGGCTACCCAAAACCAGAAACTCCTCCAACCCTTAACAGAAGTAGGCAATCGGGTTATGAATGGGGCGTGGGACCTCCAAGGCGCCAAATAGTACCACTCCTTACTCTCATCCTCCCCCCCTCGCTACACACTTAGGCAAGAAAAGAGAATGAAATACACTGAAGGTCATATCCACCCCGATGCTAGCCCAACGCCACAACATCCACGTTCCCACCATATGGGACCACGCGTTCTGGCTGAGCTGAGTCAGAGCCAACCCATACGACCGAAGCGCTAACCAAAAGAAGGGATGGAATGGAAGTCTAAGGCCTGCCTTGAGAAGGTTTTCACTCATGGCTACACACCCGGGCCTCAGGTAGTAGACCCTCTCATGGGGCTAGGGTACGATTAGTTCTATGTTATCAGGGATCCTAAAAACAACCCTACACCTCTCTAGCACATCTCTGGTAATTGTTGAAGGGTAGTTTGAAGCCCCCCATTGAACTGAAGTGTCTACATGGGAGGCTTGGCATCTCCAGATGTTCTCATCTGCCCTAATGGCCCTACTCAATTCGTATGAAGACACTAATATGGGCTCCTGTGAAGTAAAACTCTTTTTACCTCTCCTCTCCTTGCTCCCAGAAGCATTAATAGATTGTTCACTCAGCATTTTTCCCGAGTTTGGATAGAATCTAAAGGAAGGAACGAAGAAATTGAAAAATGGGAAGTATTACCTAAACTCGTTGAATGATACTTGCTCGCCGGAACTTGCAGAGAGATCGTCAAAGTCCTGAACGCTAGCCGGAGAAGAAAAATCACAATGAGTCTTAGAGAGTTCGAAAGCAGTATGGAAATTTTCGCGATAGTAAAAGCTTGGAAATGAAGAGAATGAGCCTTTTATAGGCATTTCGAAACTTTTAGATCACCCAAACCACATCTAGACCGTCCAAAGAGAGACCACAGGGATCTCCATCAAACCTAAAGGTCATTTAAATTAACGGCCCTAATTAAGAGGTGAGCTACACGTGCGACCCAAACACGTCACCTTGAGGAACGGACGCCATCATCATCATTACAATTTATGCCAAGGGAAGCTTGTCTTGGAAGCAAGCAGGCGCCCCCTCATGATTGTCTTGGGAAGATACAAAAGCTTTCAAATCATTGACACAAGACCCAAGACCCTCTGGAATTTATTTCAACCACAATAGCTTCGCAGTATAACAGCTCTCTACAGAGTTGGCAACCCACATCGCTTCGGCCAGAGCAGAATCTGTGTTGCAATAGCTCCCTCTTGAGTTGCCAACTCCCATCGCTTCGGCCATAGTTACTTCACGTGGCAACAGCTCTCTACAGAGTTGCCAACCCACATTGCTTCAGCCAGAGCATAATCTGATGTTGCAACAACTTCCACTTGAGTTGCCAACTCCCATCACTTTGGTCACAATTGCTTCGAGTTGCAACAGCTCTCTACAGAATTACCAACCTAAATCACTTCGGCCATAACAAAATCTGATGTTGTTACTGTTGGGAATTTACTTAACATGTACAACAAAAAATTAATAATTTTTCAATTCCCACCACAAATCTGCTATGTGTTTGATAAAAATTGTGTTGAGAATAATACCTTTGATGAATTCTGCAAACTCTTTTGCTGATTCTCGAACTCCAATGATCACAATCTGCAATCCAAGCTGTCCAATTGTCCAGCCTCCAATTATGATCCACACAGAGAGCAAGAATGACGGTTAGGCTTTTCTTTTCTTGTGCTAGCAAGAATAATGAAAATTTCATACCATTTACAAACTCTAGTAGCTTATTAATATAAATTCAAGTGGGGCTTGGCCCATATCTAAACTTAACCCGGTCCGATATTTAAAATTAATTAAATCCGGTTCATGAATTAATTAATCCAATTAATTAATTCGGATCTATTAATAAGCAATTCAATTAATTAATTATTCAACATTTGTCAATTAATTAATTGGTAAATCTCATTTTTCTGGTTCTCTTTTGTGTGTGGCCCATTAAGTTCCCGATCACGATGCCTAACGACGTGAATAATTATTTTGATCTCATCAAAATCGAGAAATTAAAACACCCCTTTTAATTTATTACTCATTCACATTCGTCGTCCCAGATTGACATCTAGCAATGTGTCGGGAAATACATGTGATGGGAAATTTCACACGATGTGACAAACCAAACTTGTTCATTTACCGTGAAATTATAATCATTTCGTCAATATGATCCAATCAATTATGAGATATGGATATATGTCAATCTCAATTATCAATCATATCATTTATTCCACTGTTAAGTCAATGTAAGTCAAAAACTCATTTTCGACTTATGAGTTCACCTTGACCAAAGATTTCATTATCAATTTAACTGGATAAAATGTAGATCATAATATCTTACTATCTAAGAGTGACGAATTCTCTATCGATCATTCACAACCTTCATATAATTCTTGACATACCCGAACGATACTGTATTAGCGACCCTTGACAGAGTAATATCCAACACTATCAAAGTATGACTGTCCTCATATAAGGTACTATGATGACCTCAAGTCAAAGGACCAATTCCACTACAGAACGTTAAAGATTAACCACTAACACTCAGATAGTTATCCATGTAGAATCTCTCTGCGGGTCTCCAATGTTTTGTTCTATAACAAAACATTCACGTGTTTTTAGCTTGTGAGATCAGCTACTTACTTCACAAGTAAGAATGTCACACGCGATGGTCTATCCATAATAACGATATCCGTATCTCGTTATTACTTCGGCTACGGACGATTTAAGATTCAGTTATATGTAATTCGTGTCTCACAATCACAACTCCTTGTGATTAACAAATCACCCAAACTTAAATCTACGGATTCTATTATTTAATTTATTAGAATATTAATTCAATTAAATAATAGATATTGTCATAAATATGCATCGATTATATATATCTAAAGTGTTTATATCCAAAGTCGATTGGACTTAGGGCATAATACTTACAGTTACAACTTACCCTCCTCAAGTTGCCAGTCCTTATCACTTCGACTATCCGCCTCCGGTGCTCGTCCCCGTTCGTACCTACTCATCTATTGAAATTAAGTCTGAGTCAGACCCGCACCTCACCCTCCGTGTGTCATCAGCGGTGGCCCACACTACGCCACGTATCAGTCGAGGTGATTGTTCATGGGACGAATTGGCTGTATATGCCGAAGTGATCCCACAGTGACGAACTAAATAGGCGTCAGCGAACGAACCGGACTCATCCGCACGTGTATCGCGGATGCAAAGGCCCGCACTCCACTTCTACAAACGCTGCAACGCCTCCCCTTCCTCGTCTCGCCTCATCAAAGATCCCTTGTACAAAGATCTTTCCTAAGTCAAGTCACTGACTGATGGGACGGGCGGCAGGACCCAAACGGTCAAATCAGTCACTTTTGTTAGGAACATACAATGTTAGTCAACCTATGGAGGGATGACACCTAGGATGGGACGAGCCTTGAAGATCTGGCAACACGTGTCTCCTCATCCAACGACTCTCCTCTTCCCATCCTTGGTATAAATACCCCCTCCTTATGCCTGAAAAAATATTGGAATCCAACACTCTAAACTACCACTACATTGTGAAATTAAGTATCCTCTTCCCTCGAATATTATTATTTTCTGATACACACTTTTGTCAACCACTTCCCGGTGAGTGTTCCACTGCCGGTGAACCCTTCTCCTGTTGAACTTTAATTGACTTGACCGTCGGAGTACTTACGGATCCATTTTTCGAGGTCATTTTCTGTTGGCCACGTGTCGGAGCCATTTTTCGAGGTCAACAATTTCTATGCTAAAAAATGATCTATCTGTTAGATTTGAGATGAAGAAATTGGGGAACAATTCGTTGTTTTCTTGGTCAGGAAGTTGAAAAATCTGATAAGAGATATTTCATTTCTCAAAGAAGGGTATGCAAAGGATCATGAGAGAGTCAAAAGAAAAGGCCACTCCAATGGAGTCGGATCTCAAACTGAAGACAGGTGAAAGAAAGCTGTTGAAGGATGCTAGAAAGTTTCGACAACTTGTTGGTTGTTTAATTTATTTAACTATAACAAGACTTGAAATTACTTATTCTGTTGGTGTTATTTCTCAGTTCATGTAGTGTCCAAGAAATTCTCACTTAGATGCAGCAAGAAAATTCTACGTTATGTAAAGGCTCTATAGAATAAGGACTTATGTACAGAATGCGTGAAATTCTCTTGTTAAGTGGCTTTACTAACGCAGACTGGGCAGGAGATGCAAATGATAGACATTCAATTTTAGGCTATTGATTCAATACTGGTTTAGTAGTGATATCCAAGTGCATCAAGAAGCAATCTATGGCTTCTTTATCTAGCACTGAACTTGAATATGTGGCAACAACCATGGTTGCACAAGAATGTATGTGTTTTAAAAGGTTGATGAGAGACATGCTGTCCTGATTAAAAGTGACAATGAAAGCGCCATCAAAATTGCATCAAATCCAATTTTCTACGGGCAAAACGAAGCATATTGGAGTTCGTCATCACTACATCAGAGAGAAGGTGATGGATCAAGAAATTGAGCTGAAGGGAATCTCTAAACATGATCTAGTTTCTGACATATTTACGAAGGCCTTAGGAAAGCCTAAGTTTAAATGTTTCAGAGTTGCTTTTGGAGTTATTGACCGTAAGCATGCACTATGGGGATTGTTAAAAATTAGTTTTTCTTACATGGAGTTATTTCTTTTAATATTTCTTGTTACAAAGTCAAATAATTTAATTCCTTTTTTATGGGTAGACTAAGTCAGATTATGAAATGTCAGTAATGGAGTTAAGTAGGATTTTTAGCAAGTGATTTCAGAATTTTTAAGAGGTTGACGTTAGTAGATCATGTCTATATAAATTTTCTGCATTTGATATAATTTCATTGAAGTTTTAAGTAATAAGTATTTTCTCAAATTT
The DNA here is from genome assembly GCA_035079005.1 of Fraxinus americana. NCBI lineage: Eukaryota > Viridiplantae > Streptophyta > Magnoliopsida > Lamiales > Oleaceae > Fraxinus > Fraxinus americana. Next base: position 15,239,077 of record CM068718.1, on the reverse strand, counting down.
TTTATTTTTCTAGCTATGTAACACACTGTTTATTTCTTCTCTATTTTTTTGTTCGCTTATAGATATCATCTTCTCTTCAGATTCAACTATGAGTTTCGAGCTAAAAGGTGGTAAAATTTGGTTGTACAGTCGTCGATGAATCGAGCACCTAGGTGGAGATTCTGGAGTTGCTAATGTAGAATATGTAAGGGTTATGCCATAATTCCAATCAATCTCGGAAGTAAACATTTGTAATATGATTAATGCATTTTATTTATGGTAAGATCTATAAATTATACTAAATAGAGTATGTGGATTCAAGTTCAGGTAATTTACTAATTACAAGGAGTTATGATTGTAAGATACAAATTACATATAAGTGAATCTTAAATTATTCATAGTCATAATTAATAACGAGATACGAATATTGTTATTATGGTTAGACCGTTATGTGTGGCATTTCTCATTTTCGAAGTGAGTATTTGATCTCACAAACTAAAATGTAATGACATATAAATGAATACGTGGATATTTTTGTTAAAGAAAAAAATTTGAGACCCGTTGAAGATATTCAACATGGATAACTATCTGAGTGTCGATAGTTACTCTCTTACGTTCGATAGTAGAATTGGTCATGTAACTTGAGGTCATTACAGTGCCTTATATGAGGACAGTCATGCTTTGGCGATGTTGGATATTGCTCTGCAAAGAGTCACTACTATGACATCGTTTGGCAAGTCAAGAATCATATGAAAGTTGTTAATGATTAATACAAGATTCGTCACTCTTAAATGATAAGAGGTTACGATCTACGTTTTGTTCAGTAAAATTGGTAACAAAATCCTTGGTCAATGTATACTCATAAGTCGAAAAGAGTTTTTGCCTTACATTGACTTAATAGTATGATGAAATTTATGATCGATAATCGAGATTGTCACACTTCGTATCTCGTAATATATGATTAAAATCAAGATTAAACGATAAACGAACAAGTTTATCACGTGACATTTTTCGTCATATGTATTAGTACCCGACATACCCAGTGCATTAACCATGCTATAGTGCCATACCCAATGCATTAACCATGCTATAGTGCCAGAATCATTGATACAATAGTTGACAAAATGTCACGCGACACTCTATTATTTGACTTTTTAAAACACGGTCATTTGTTCCATCAAATTAATTTTTACCACATAGGATTATGTCAACCCTTATATCATAATTCATATGGCAAAGTGGTATAATCCTTAAATTTTTGAGAACCAGGGGATATTGATTTTTATTCCACTTCCCAAGCGTCTATAGTAGCGCTGGTCATTGGTAAATGGCCTTGGCGCAATCGGAAAATGATAAGAACAACAATCATGACAATCAAATATCAATACAAGATCGAATTCAATAGAGAAAATACTCTATGTGCAGTTTTATTCAATAAAAATCCAACCCTCGTAGTGAAATAGAAGTAGCACTAAGGTGAGTGAAATAAAAGCGAGTCAAACTCTCTGTCTTTATTCCTACCCTCTTCTGCTTCTTATCCAACTCCTCAAAGTCGGGCTGTGGTGACTGGACCCTATTTTTCACAATCAAATAACCCTCTAATAACGCCATTCCCGAACCAAAAATGAGAGCCGAGTGTGAAGTCGGGCCAAGGCCTCGATGCATCTTGACTAATCCGACGGCAGTGGCATCAGAGAGGACAGAATTCCATGGATCATCCTTCTGCCTTACATGTATCATAAAACTCTCCAAGACAGATGAAAGACCACCAAAGATGCCACAGTTGCTGCCAAAGCGAGGGGCGTTCATGCGTACAGCTTGTAAGCCCCGGATGAGGCGCTCACCTTTAGGAGAGTTGTACATGCCTTTCAACATGTTGAAAGCCGACCCGCCAACGATTCCAACGAGGAAATAATCGACAGTCTGATCCAGTAGGCGATCGAACCATGGTTTGTCAATTTGCATATAAATAACTACCAAACTAACTCAAATTTAAACTTCATAAAATAACATAAAATTGGTTAATTGCAAAGTTTTATCAACATGTAAATGAAATTAATCTAAAAGACAGTAAAAACCAGTGTTCTAAAAGGCGGCGAAATGCACTGCCTAGGCAAGCCTACGCGCGAAGCGTGGCCAAAACGCCTCGCATTCGGGGTGTGAGTGTAACAATGCGGTCAACGCAAGCATTGACCACTAAAACGTGCACAAAGGCGTGATAATGCACGCGAAGGCGCGCATTTTTTTAAATTTTTTTAAATTTTTTTTAATTATACCATTTACTAATATATTATTATATATAATAAAAATATAAATTATAATCTTTCCAACCCACCAGACGACAGGCCCAGGAAGTATTTGGAAATGAAGGTGGTGTTGGCCAATTTATTTATAGGCAAAATTTCTTGGCTTCCATCTATAGGATTCCGATGTGGGATCAACTTTGGTTGTGTTACTGTGCAAGCAACCATTGAAAGAGGCTTCTTCAGTGGAAACAAAGCCAATTACGAGCCAAAAATGAGGGCGGTGGTTGGAGTCCATTGCTTCTCTCTTCTCTCTACAAGAGAAACAGAGGAATTAGAGATTTGGGGAAAGAATATTGTTAATGGTTGTGGTGTCAATTAAAATTATTTGATGTTAAAGGGCGGGGGAAATGAAAGTACCCTTATTGTTAAATGTCAGTGTTAATTGTTGGCCAACATCTATTTTTGAAGAAATGAGGGTACTGAAAATGATCTCGTCTTGTTGATTCCATACGAGAAATGCGGGTTTGGAATGGTGGCAGCTGCATTTGTAGTGGGTGTGGGGTTGGGTATGGTGGAAGGTGGAGGAAGATTGACCTGAGCACGCCAAAGGAGGAAATCCGAAATTCTTCTGGGCTAATTTGATGGTGATTAGATGATGAATGTTGGTGAGGCTAGTGATAGGAACAGAGGTTGGCTGTGGGGGGGTTTCGGTAGAAGATGAGGGTGGTGAGGAGTGAAGACACGGGACTGGCCATTGGAGTAGAGGGGAGATGCAAGTCTTGGAGTGGAGAAGATGAGGGTGTTGATCAAATTTGGGATTGTCAAATTTGTGATGTAAGTCTCCAAGCTTCAAGTTTCAACTATTTTGGTCAGTAACTTTTAATTAAAATGAAAACGGTCCTTCAATTAAAATGAAAAATGTAAAATCAAACCGTTTTTTTTTTTATGATATAGTAAAAAATCTATTTTTTTATATAAAAATCTATTTAATAACTTAAAAATAATTAAAATAATATTAAAAAACGCATTATGGCGCTTATTCTTCGCGTTGACATGCCTAAACTTGTAATTCTTGATTCTTGACCTCGACGCCTCACAACGCATTACGCCTTTTAGAACATTGGTAAAAACCATAGACGTAACTAATCGGAAATAGCAGAAAGAAGTAAGAAATTATAACTCGAAAAAATTAAAGAATCGAGATGGACAATCATAAAATTAAATTTAAAAGACAATCATTGTGTGTAGTATACAATAGAGAGAAGGAACAGGGTTCCGGGGAGGAAAAAAACTTTTCATATATTTTAATGTCGAAAATTTGACCATACATTCTATCATTTTATTTTTTTATCAAAATCTACTGAATTTAATAATTAAAAAAAAAAAAACAAGGGTTATACCTCTGTTCTCAACCCCTGCATAAAAATGCAAGCACCAATATGAGTGGATTAGCCAAATTGAAGTAGCCGAAACCGAAAGCCAATTTGGCGTAGATTAATCAAATTAAAATTTCAAGTCAAAGTAAACAAATAATTTTAACCACTTTAATTAAAAACCTACTAAAATTTTATCTCATGTTTGATAATCATTATCTGAAAGCTCTTTATTTTATGTACTCATTTCAATCACACATTCCTACAACAAAATATTTGCACGTAAAGATAACTTTTTAATCACATATTCTCCTAAAAATCATTAGTCAAAATATTGTTTAATGACCATCAAAGAGGGGCTAATTGTAGAGGGACATTATCATAAATCTCAAAGCACCGAAAGAAGAATGAAGAAAAAAAAGAATAGTTGTCACCTTATCCATAATATTTAATTTTAGTATTGATTGGAGCGTGTGCTTGATTAGACAAGGAGAGCTTTCCTCTGCGTAACAAATTCTCATAACACACCAGGTCTCCATCATTTTGTCAATCGCCCCTACTCAAAAACTTACCAATTTCACTTCACTTAAATTACAAAATAAAACAAACCCAACCCATTTACATGTTTAAACCCACACTCAACCCAAATTTGATCTAAAATCAAACAAATCCAACCCATTTATGTGTTTGAACCCAAGCCAACCAAGTTTCAGCCGGATTGGATTGGCTAGGGCAAACTGTTGGAAATGTGAAGCATCAAACTGGATGCAGAAGTGAAGCATTAAGAAGAATGTAAAATTAGTTAACATTTAATCAAGAAATGAAGAAAAAATATTGACATATTTCAACAAATAAATCTGACCAACACAAACATAAGTAAGTTAACAAACGTTGAACAACACATTTCATTTCAACAAATGAAGAAAAAAAATTGAATTTGATCAATGGAGAAAGTATGAAATGTAAAATACTGAACACGTTAATCAACAATGGAACACATGAAATAAGAAAAGAAAATGAAAGAAAGAACAAAGTTATTGAAAAAATTTTCAAAAATTGAACAAGTTGATGTGATTCAAGCAAAAATTGAAAGAGGAGATTGACCTATGACTGGCTAAGGGAGACCAAGGACAGACGTGGGCGATTTGGGTAACCCGACCCGACCTATTTGTGTAGCCCAAAAATCAAACCTAGACAAAATTGAAGCAAAATTCAATCCAAAATGGTCAGTTCAGTTTTGTTCTATCAATTGAGTGGGTTGGTTCGATTTTCGCCCACCCCAATGTACCACTACGACGTGTGGAGGAAGATGGGCGGATGAATGTAACAAATTGGTGAAATTTGAAACTAAAATGAAGTTCACTGACCTAAACTGTTGGTGATGAAATGTGACGAAATTGTGAAATTTGAACATGCAACATATTTTTTTTAAGTAACAGAACATGCATTCATTTATTAATTTTCAATTTGGTCACCACTATTATTCAATCTAATTTCGTTTTGAAAATTAGAAAGGAAAAAATAAAAATAAAACGAACAAACTCTGCAATTTCCGTACAGTAGGAGATAGAGACAAAATACAACAATCATTCTGTACACAAACAAACCATTATATGCATACATACTTTCTCACTACTGTATAGTATAGTTAGTCTTCTCTCATTTTTGAGCTTTCAAAAACATAACAATGGCGGATCCTAACACAAACGACTTCTGGAAGCTATCTACAGAAACATCAAAAACCAGCCACAAACCAAAATCATCCTCCAATTCCAGAATGTTCTCATGCCTCTACTGCACTCGTAAGTTCTGCACTTCTCAAGCGTTGGGAGGTCACCAAAATGCCCACAAGAGAGAAAGAGCGGCCAACAGAAGAACATTCACCGCCGGCGGTCTCCTCGTCCCACCACATTTCTCTTATTGGCTCCATCCACGTTCTCCTATCCACTATGCCTCCAGTGGCGGGTCCACCTCAGCTCCTCTAGGTGTTTTTGGTGTTGGAACATTAACCCCAGAACCATTTTCTCCTAACAACGATTCGACTGACCACGTAAACCTTGATCTAATACTCCGTTTGTAATTTAACATAGGGCTTAGTCAGTTTCAGTTACATGGGTTTTTAGTATTAAACATGAATCATATGGAGTTTCAGCATCTAGAAAGGAAGATTGTTTAATGATGCGGGATTTAGTTTAATTTGACACTCTGTTCATGTGGAAGTGGAGATCACTTTGATATTTTTTTCATGTCGTTTTCAACAACTACAAATTAATTGCTGCTTCATCTATATTACCAGTTGATCTCTCTCTCTCTCTCTCTCTCTCTCTCTCTCTCTCTCTCTCTCTCTCTCTGTATATATATATGGTTATGTATAGAAGATTATTCATAAAAATTAAGACGTGAAGGAATACTCAATTATCTTTTGGAAGTGTGGCAGTAGAACTGTAGAAAGGGATGTTAGTTGTTAGTGGTTCTGAGCAGCTCAGGTTCAGTAGCAGAGGCTGAGGCTTAACAAACTTTGGTCGGATCCCACTGCCTCTTTCACCTCTGCACATTATACACGCACACACTCCACTTCTAGTGAACAAGTATAGTACTGTACTACAATTGAATTGGCAATGAAATACACTACACTAACAAATTTCAAGTTACATCCTTTCCAAGTTTGAGTTGGCAGTGAAATACACTATCATTGTCAAGATTATATTTTGAACCTCATTTTTCACTAATACAATTTGATTAGCGTATTTTATGCACTACTGAGCTTCTAAACTTAATGATTTATTGCTTAATTGAGAGGATCTACCTAATTTAGTATAAATTATGTAAATTGTAGGAAAATTCTCAACTTGAATACAATTGACGTGAAAAAAGTGTTCTAAATCTTAATTAAAGTTGATTTGAAGCAATTAAAGATTTTTTGAATTGCACGTGATCAATTTAAAGAATTAAGAGAGCAATCAAAATAAGTTCACAAGTGTCGAGAACTAAATCCAACATCTGAAAATTGTGAGAACTAAATTGCGAACTTTCAAAAATTGAATTACGGATTAATTGAGAATGATTAGGATCAAAGATGAAGAACATTTGGTGCAAATAATGAAGGACTCGAAGTAAACCAAAAGAGAAATCAAGCGGCCAAAGTGAATAAGTGTCAAACTCGTGCTTTACAATCGCTAGGTGTAAACCCTTGCAATCAATAATGTGTGATCGTATGCATGGTTATATATGACTGGTTTGATTTTGATTCAACCTCTTCATAAAAAGTAATTAAGGCATGAGATTTGACCTAACTCTTGGGTCTATATATATATATACAATATGCATCTCCCATTCAAAAGAAGAGAGCATCTTGGATAGAAAGTTAATATTCATTACAAAGAAGAGAGACATAAGAGGCTCTTGGGTAGTAAATACGTATTCATTACAAAGAGAAGAGTTCTAAGAGTTGCTCAAGGGACATAAATATTTTTTTTTCAAAATCTTAATTGCTAGTTGTTGGAGTATTGCTTCACACATTGACGACATGGAGTTTAAAAGAAAAGAAGAGTTAGCAAGAAGAAGTTAGGAGTTGGTTAGCTTCAGTTTTTCTAGTTAATCCAGTTCAATGTTGTTATTACAGATTAGTTAGGAGTTAGTTAATGCAGTTTAATTTTCTGTTATGACATATTATAAAAAGGTAGTCCAAACCTTGATGTAATTCATTTAGTTTTCTTATCTTTCCATAAATGATAAGTTCTATCTTCAAGATTAATTTTTCTTCTGTCTTTTCTGCTTGAATCTTCATGTATCGATCTAATCTTTGACATGGTATCAGAGCATACAATACTTGCTTCCGCGCCTTTTCTCTGATCTTGAAATTACGATCATCGAATTCTTGATTTTCTACTAGATTTTTTTTCTGGAATCTTAACTCTCTATCATTTCTGAAATGAATTCTGGGAATCCAGTTATCAATCCCTCGGATGATTCTTCAAGCCCTTATTACCTTCATCCAAGTGACAATCCTGGCACTTTATTAGTATCAGAAATTTTTAGTGGAGGAAACTATGTAGCTTGGAGTCGATCGATTACCATAGCCCTGACAGTCAAGAACAAGATTAAATTCATTGATGGCTCTATCACCTCTCCTCCTGCTGATCAAATCATTGAATATACAGCTTGGCTACGAGCGAACAATCTAGTTCTTTCTTGGTTGATAAATTCTATTTCTAAGGAAATACGAAACAGCCTGCTATTTGTTACTTCTACCATGGATCTCTGGAATGAGCTCAAAACAAGATACCTTAGGAGTGATGGACCAAGGGTTTTTCACCTAAAAAAATCCCTGAGCTGTATAAATCAAGGTTCTCTATCCGTCACTGAATATTTTAGCTCTTTTAAAACTCTTTGGGATGAATATATCAGCTATAGACCATTTCCAACATGTACATGTGGAAAAATGACCTCATGTACTTGTGAATTGCTCAAGTTTCTGGAAAGAAGACAACAGTCTGACTATGTCCTCAAGTTCTTGATTGGTTTAAATGATTCTTTTGCATCTACTCGAAGCCAATTACTACTTATGGTTCCTTTGCCGGGGATGAGTAAAGTGTTTTCCTTACTACTTCAAGAAGAAAGCCAGAGGCAGCTCACAAATTCTGGGACATATAATGAGACACATGCTTTGATGGCAAAGCATTATAATCAGCAGAGTTACCGGCCAAAATCTTTTAAAGAGAAGTTGAAATTGTCCTACACTTCACATATTGTGGCTATAATGGGCATAGAGTGGACAAATGTTTCCAACTTCATGGATATCCACCTGGCTAGATTGGACCAAAAGGAAAAAGGAGTATATTTGCACATGCTGCTCTTACGAAACCGGAAGTCCAGAATCAGGCAAGTGATGAGCAACCAAAGTTTATTTTCACTCCAAAGGAATTTCAAAAATTAATGGCACTTGCTAATCCAACTTCATCTGATTCTTCTACCCAGAATAAAGTTCAGCCATTAGCTAACATTGCCTCTACATCTTAATTTTCTGGTAAAACACATCCTATATCACAATCAGGTTACTAGAACTCTGTTTCATCCATATTACATCCAAATTTATCTTGGATTCTAGACACGAGTGCAACAGATCACATGATCTGTTCACCACTCCTATATTATTCTACACCAAAATCTGTCAACACATTCATAAACCTTCCCAATGGTATTAAAGTTCTTGCTTCACAAATTGGAACCGTGTGCCTTTTTAATACTTTGTTTCTTCATAATGTTCTATGCATTCCCTCTTTTACATTTAACCTGTTATCTATATCTAAGCTTACCAAGCAATCTGATCTTTGCCTTACTTTCACTGGTTCTTACTGTACTATGTAGGACTCATCAATGAAGAAGATGATTAGGATTGCCTTTGAAAAGGAAGGGCTTTACCACTTGATGCAAGATTCATCAAAAACTCAAACATGCAAGACTCAATATAATTCTACATCTTTTGCTTCAGCTATTACTCACAATCAGTCAGATATATGGCATTACAGACTTGGACATGTATCTAGTTCAAAATTGTTATCTCTCAAACAAATAGATCCTTCAATTACCCTTGATTGTAAACATGTCTGTGGCATATGTCATCTAGCAAAACAAAAGAAACTCTCCTTTTCTGTATCACAGAGTAAATCCAATGAAAAATTTGACTTGATCCATTGTGATATCTGGGGTCCTTTTGGCACTATCTCATATTCCGGTTTTAAATATTTTTTAACAATAGTAGATGATTTTACAAGATGCACATGGGTATACATGATGAAGGCAAAATCAGAGGTTCCATCTCTAATCAAAACTTTTTGCAAAATGGTGAAAAACCAACATTTTGTCAATGTGAAAATCTTGAGGTCTAATAATGGCTCAGAATTTTTCCTTACCATATTTTACAACAAATATGGCATTTTGCATCAACAAAGTTGTGTAAAAACTCCACAACAAAATGGTGTTGTGGAAAGAAAACACCAACATTTATTAGGAACAGCTAGAGCTCTAATGTTTCAAGCCAACTTGCCTCTAAATTTTTGGAGTGATTGTATCCTTACTGCAGCTCACATTATCAATAGAATTCCTACACCCCTTCTCCACAATAAAACCCCCTTTGAAATGATGTTTAACAAACCACCCAATCTTTCTCATCTAAAGGTTTTTGGTTGCCTTTGTTTTGCATCCACATTGAAGGACCACAAACAAAAATAAAATGTATATTCATAGGATATCCATCTGATTACAAAGGATACAAACTCATGGAGTTGAAAAGCAACAAGTTAATTGTTTCTAGAAATGTCACATTCCATGAAACAATCTTTCATTTTAAAGCTATTCCATCAAACCAAGATTCACATTCATACTTGTTTTCTGATTCAAAATTTTTACCAGAAGCCTGCCATAAAAACTCATATTTGCCTTTAGATCAAAATACTCAATTTTCCTCCAATAACCAATCTCCCCTTTCTGAGCCAATCACACTTATTAAACAAATCCCTTCTGCCCACACTCAAATTCCAAATCAGAATGATCAGCAACTCAGAAAGTCTAGCAGGGTTAAACATCCTCCAAATCTTTTGCAAGATTACTATTGTGGTAATGACTCTTTAGCTCAAGGGCTAACTCAAGCATCTTCTTCAACTGATGGATCTTTAGCTGCAGGTATTATATACCCTATTCAGCATTTTATTTCAGCTAATAGACTATCTACCTCACATAAAGCTTTTGTAGCTTCTATCTCAAATTCTTCAGAACCTAAGACATTCAAACAGGCCTATCAAATACCTGAATGGAAAGCTGCTATAAAAACTGAAATTAAGGCTTTGGGGTTAAATAAAACTTGGGAGCTTGTTACTCTTCCCAAAAACAAAGTGGCCATTGGATGCAAGTGGGTTTTTAAGATTAAATACAGAGTCAATGGAACCATCGAAAGACATAAAGCTAGATTGATGGCAAAATGGTATACACAACAAGAAGGTTTAGATTTTTTTGACACATTTTCCCCTGTAGCAAAAATCACCGCTATCAGGCTCTTACTTGCTACAGCTGCAGTCAAAAATTGGAACCTTCATCAACTAGATGTAAATAATGCATTTTTACATGGAGATTTACATGAAGATGTACACATGGCTTTGCCCCCTGGTTTGACTGCAGATGGAAGAAAGGTTTACAAATTGCTGAAAAGTCTCTATGGTTTAAAGCAAGCTTCTCGCCCATGGTTTGCCAAGCAATCTAATGCACTCATCAACTATGGTTTTGTGCAAGGAAACTCTAATTGTTCACTATTCATCAAGAAATCAAATCATTCTTTTATTACATTATTAATCTATGTAGATGATGTCATACTAGCCAGTGATAGTATTTTGGAAATTCAGAAATTGAAAACATTTTTACATGACAAGTTCACCATCAAGGATCTAGGGCAGCTGAAATACTTTCTTGGTATAGAAGTTGCAAGGTCTAAAAATGGTATCTCTTTGTGCCAAAGAAAGTATGCACTTGACATCCTTGAAGACACGGGCTTAACTGATTCAAAATCAGTTGCTTTTGCCATGGAATCCACTCTCAAGTTGTCTGTAACTGATACAAATTTATATAATGATCCTTCCAGCTATCGAAGACTTGTTGGGAGATTATTATGTTTAACCATCACACGGCCTGACCTAGCTTACTCTATCCAAGTGCTTAGTCAGTTCCTTGCTAAACCAGCTGTACGTCATCATCAAGCAGCTACCAGAGTTCTGAGATACCTAAAGGCTACACCAGGACAAGGCCTGTTCTTCCCATCTTCTTCAGAACTACAACTAAAAGCCTTCTCTGACAGTGATTGGGTAGGTTGTATAGACACTCGTAGGAGTGTCACTGGGTTTGCAATTTTTCTTGGCGATTCTTTAATTTCCTGGAAATCAAAGAAACAGACCACCATCAGCCGTTCTTCAGAAGAGGCAGAGTATCTAGCCCTTGCAACAACCACTTGTGAAATCCAATGGCTCCTATATGCCTTACAAGATCTTAACATTGCTCATCCACAACCAGTCTTACTCTATACAGACAGCAAATCAACTTTATCAATAGCCACAAATCATGTCCAACATGAAAGGACAAAACACATCCAAATTGATTGCCACCTTGTTCGAGAAAAGTTGCTCCAAAATATCATTAAGCTATTTCACATTCCATCCAGACTTCAGCTTGCAGATATTTTGACAAAACCTATCGGATCTTTACCCTTTCATCATACTCTACAAAAGATGAACCTTCTTAACATACATGTTCATCTTTAGGGGGGGTGTTGGAGTATTGCTTCACACATTGACGACATGGAGTTGAAAAGAAAAGAAGAGTTAGCTAGAAGAAGTTAGGAGTTGGTTAGCTTCAGTTTTTCTAGTTAATTCAGTTCAATGTTGTTATTACAGATTAGTTAGGAGTTAGTTAATGCAGTTTGATTTTCTGTTATGACGTATTATAAAAAGGTAGTCCAAGCCTTGATGTAATTCATTCAGTTTTCTTATCTTTCCATAAATGATAAGTTCTATCTTCAAGATTAATTTTTCTTCTATCTTTTCTGCTTGAATCTTCATGTCTCGATCTGATCTTTGACACTAGTGACATAAATATATTAAATAATGGATGAAAATCGTATTCAATTCGACGTGTCAAACTTTTGATTTATTAATTAGAGATGGTGTGGACGTGGATTGCATCAAACACTCTCTTCGTGACACATACATAGCCGACGTTTGCAAGGCATCAACGAGCAATTGATCTTAATTAGAAAAATTCCAAAGTCTCATCTATGAAGTAAAAACTGCAACCTTAATTTAATTTTATTTAACATTGGCCATTGCCAATCGTTCAAGTAGACAAGTAATCTGACAGACTAGTTAAAATATATTTCCTTTTAATAAATAAAGACAAAGTAAAGAGAAAAAAATAGTAAAATTTCACTTCCGCCTTCACAACACTTTCCCATTCAAATGCAATTTCTCTTAATTTAAAAATGCAAAAATATAATTAAGTTCAACTGAATTTACTTAAAGCACCAAATAATGGAGAAAAATACTTTCTCATTTTTTGTTCTTTTTCAAATTCTAATTATTCATTCAGGGGGTCGTGATTTTGACTTTGATAATTGAGAAAAGTAATAAATCTACTGTAATTAGTAGTTTATAAATTTTTGGTTCATTTGAAAATTTTCATCTGAGATCACTGCATTTCAGCATAATCTCAACCGAATTACCATACTATAATTTATTTAATTACATTACTGAACTTCAGTTTAGTTTAAAATTTTATCGTATCGTACCAAAATTAAAAAAAAATGCTTAATTGACAGTCACTCACACACACACGTAATCATTGTTTGACACAATAGAAATGAAATAAAAATGGTAAAATGATGTGCCCCGGGGTACATCCAGATGGCAAAGATAGTGCAAGGCTGGGCTTGCAACCCCAGTATGGGGAGTTCGAATCACGGACAGAGCAGCCAAGTGTTGTAATACCTAAACCATGTGGTGGAGCAGGTTGGTGATGTAAATTCGGCGCAGGAGGGCTCCCTTGGAGCCGAAGTATAAAGCTTGCATGGATATTGGCTTGATTGGGCATAACCCTTGATTTACCTCCACCCAGAGTTGAGGCACCGGTTCTAGGTGGTCCATGACATAGTCTGGTGTAAGTTGGGAGACCTGGGTATCAAAAAAAAATGGTAAAATGATGGTGTTGGCAAAGCTTTTTGTTGGGTTTTGATACCCATTGAATTCCGAGTTATTATATAAATGTCTTAATATAATTTCACAGGCCTGACCAATGGTGAATTGATTACCAACAACCAACTTCAAAAGTTTGACTCGAAAACAATGTGGACCGTTGGAAGTATTTAAGAAATTAATGTTACTCACGGTTCATATATATTACTTTTTGGATGGCTTTAAATCTCGACTCATTTAACCTTATTATTGGTCCCACTAAAGTCTAACCTAACCCTATATATATGTTGTTTCTATACTAGTCGTAAGTGTGTGATTTGTGTGTTTGAAGGAGAAAAGTGTGTGCCCCTTGAGAGAGCAAAAAATTAGCTGCCTTCTTGCTAAAACATCGATGACTTCCTTTGTGTTTTTTGGCCTTTTTTATATCTCTTTCACTGGTTTTCTTCTTACCTTTGTGGCTACAAATCATCACTGTTATCTTGTTATTTGTGAGCGAGATTGAGGAGCAACCGATGTCAATATATTGGTTGTGGATTGAAACCGTTTGATTGGTTGTTTGGTAAAGAGAGGGGAAACTGAGCCCAAAAATCACCATTTTGACGATCCTTGGAGCAAGTTTCGGCAAAAATTGGTATCAGAGCTTCAAGGTGGTGGATTTAGCTCAAAAAATATACCAAAAATTGATCAGAAAAACGACATAAACAAAGCAGAAAAACATATTGAAAAGCTATCAAAAAAGCTGTAAAAAAAAGGATCTGATTATGTGTTTTCCGGCCGAACCAGAAGGGTGTCCAACGCGTGAGACTGTTTGATGGCGCGTGTGACAGCGCTGAAGCCCACACGTAGAAGCCTTTGGTGGCGTATGAGGGCAAGTACGGCGTCTTTTGGCAGAGGTCTCTTCAAGCAATTTGTTGTGACATTTTTCTGATATTGTGGTGTTATTAGTTTTCTTTTTCAAGTTATATAGCGAAAACTGGACAATTTTGCTCTTTGCGTGTTCGAGATTTGATCGTTGTTTATTAATTCCTACAATCGTTGGAGGCTTTACAGTGAATAGTGTAGCCCTAAAGTGATAAATTTCCATCTCTCGTTATTTATGGACTCAGATTGATCCGCTTTGATATATTGGTTTATCCCAATTTTAAATTTTAGCATTAGAACATAATCGTGTGTGTTGACTTTAGGATTGTGGTTACCATGTGGGGTAACCATTACTTATGTTAAAAATTTAGGAATTATTTGCCATGTTTGAAGTGTTGCATTTGATTGCAAGTTGGTAATTGATTTTGTCCCTTAATTATCCTAAGAAGAAGGATAAGTAGAAGGATAAGATGAGATGTGAGACGAATGTGGTTATATGGTTGAGTGATAACTCTAGTAATATTTATTGAGAGTAAACATGATTACTGCATATGCATCTGTGTATGCTCATTTCTGCATGTGTGTGATTGCTTAATTCTGTTGCATGATTATATGTTTCATTTGAATGTGTTTAATACGTGCATTTGCATGAATTTGAAAGTTATCTGATTACGTGGTGTAATTGCTTGCATGCATAGTAGACTGTGATGCATTAGCAGTGTGTGTTATGTGTGTCTATTGGTGAGGTGAAATATAGATACTTAGGGGTACATTGGTGATTTGTACTAGGGATGGAAGTACGACATCAGGATGTGGAGAGGTGATTAAATTTTGGAATCCTTTATCTGAAGGACCCTGGTCTGGTGAGTATGAGAGAGACACTTATATCACTTCTGTTAGGTGGAAACTCATTATCCACTTAGGTTGGAAAAAATGATGTGGTGATATAGGATTATTTCGAGGACTTAGGATCTATAGAGGTTTACCAGTTAAACATGGGTTGAGCGATCGGTCTAGTGAGCATAGTGAGCGATAAGAGGAGAAATGTGTTATCGAAGTGTAAGCAATATGGAATGGGATATATAAGTGTAGTGAGATCTTTTCGTGGGGTCATTTATGCATTTTTTGTATATGTGTTGGTCGTTCGTTGATTAACTTAGTATTAATCTGTTATTCTGTGAAAGTATTTTTTGAAAAGATTTGTGCGTTATCATATGTTATATTTTCATAGCATATTTATCTGCTCTTGATTGTTCACTATAATTATCTGCTTCTATTTGGGTATTTGTTTGTGACTTTATCCATGGTAAGTATATGGTTGGTATCCAAAATACGAGGTAATGTCTGTGATTTCAATTTTATTAGTTACCTTAATTATGCAAGCATTAACTTTATGTTTTGATTGCTTACAGGTTGATTGGGTATCTAGGTAGAGATTTGTTGGGTTTTGATATCCAATTAATCTCTGACTATAATGTAAATGTCGGAATATAATTTTATAGGCTTCGGCCAATGGTGAATTTATTACCTACAACCAAATCCAAAGGTTTGACTGGACCGTTGGAATTAGTTTAAGAAATTAATGTTACTCACGACCTATATATATTACCTCTTGAATGACTTTGAATCTTGGTTCATTTAACCTTATTAATGGTTCAACTAAAACCTAACCTAACCATATATATATATTGTTTCTACCCTATCACTAAGTGTGTGATATGTCTATTTTGAAATGAGAAAAGAGTGTACGCCTTGAGAGAGCAAAAAATCAACTGCCTTCTTGCCAAAAAACTGGTGACTTCCTTTGGTTTTTTTTTTTTTTTTTTTGTGTCTCTTTCATTGGTTTTCTTCTTGCCTTTGTGGCTACAGATTATCACTGTTATGTTGTCCTTTGTGGGTGAAATTGAGGAGTAATTGAGATGAACATATTGGTTGTGGGTGAACCGTTGGATTAGTTGTTTAATAGATAAAGGTAACGTGAAATTGAATCCGAAAATAACCGTTTTGACGATCTTTGGAGCAAGCTTCCAGGACACCTTTAAATTAAAAAAAGTTAAAGGTTTGGTTTATGATTGTGATACAATGATGACATAGCATGTTTCATCAATAATGATGGACGAAGTGCTGAAATTTGAAATTAATTTTAATATTCAATGAATTAATTTAGTTAAGCTGAATTTTAATGACCAAGTTGAGACAAATGAGAGTATAGTGACCTAATTGAGTGCAGATGAAATTTTCCAAATGGCAAGCACATTGCAGGGTCTCGTGAGTTAAAATAAAGAAATGAGAAAGAAAATGAAACTTTAAATATAAATGAATGAGAAAAAGGGTAGAGATAGTGTGATGACGCAAAAATGAAAAACTAACCACTCTCAAAATGAAATGATGTCCTTCCTTTTCTTTTTCTTTATAACTTTAATTAATTAATTTACTGCATTTTCAATTTCTTCTGGATTAATTGTTTGGGGACTTCATTTAAAGAGCCTAGTCAAATCAAGTTTTAGTTTAAAAAGTCCACCAACTAAGTTTTTTAGTTAGATAGCCTCAAGATACAAAAAAAAAAAGAAAATACAATTTGTAAATTACTAAAATATCCTTGTATGAAAAATGCATAGATTTTCATTACGATATTGAAATCGTTCCTGAAACACAAAACGATATTTATGTCATTCTAGTACGAAAATTACACCAATTTATATAACGATATTGAAATCGTTCCTGAGCTATAAAGTGAAATTGATGTTGTTCTAGTATGAAAAATACACTGCTCCCAAAATTTTATCTTTCATTCAATGGATACCTTTTCTCACATAATTTTAGAAAAACGACAACAAATCATAAGTATCAAACTTACGAAATAACATAACGATATCCGCATCATTTCATTACAAATTTGGATAGATAAAATCATTATTTTTAGTCAGAACGATACAATTATCATTTTGTATGAAAAGAAACAATATCTATGTCATTGTAGTTGTTATTTGAACTGTAAGGATTTCAAACTCGTCAAATTTGCACTGAAACGATATAGACGTTGTTATATTATTTTGTGGGTTTGAATAACGACGTCCATGTCGTTTCAGTACAATTTTGATGACAGTGATATCGTTTCAGTTTAAATCATAACTAAAACGATACACATATCATTTTATTTTATATAAAACGATAATTATATCGTTTCTGTTAAAAATTATGATTCAATCGTCCACAATTACTCGGTAAGCATCTGACATATGTAGGGCGATCGAAATAGGTCATCAAGCGGGTTCGATCTCTCAAAAGAAATTAAGAGAATATTTGTGTTCTCATGACTAAATAAACATCGAAGGTTGGATACAATCATGGCAACACAAATGTTCTTATAAGAAATTTGAAAAGACATGTACGTGTAGGAAATTTGATCTAGACACGACTTGGATATCGTTTCAGTATGAAATAAACTCTGATTTTTGTAACGATATAGACATCGTTTCTATTATAAAAAACGACTTCAATATCGTTTCCGTATGAAATATACACTGCTTCACTGATTTTCGTAACGACATTGAAATCGTTCTCGTAACAAAAAAACGACTTGGATATCGTTTTAATATGAAATACACGTTGATTTTCGTAACGATATGGACATCGTTCCTATAATAAAAAAAACGACTTCAATATCGTTTCTGTATGAAATACACACTGCTTCACTGAGTTTCATAACAATGTTGAAATCATTCCCGTAACAAAGTAATGACGTCCATATCGTTCCAATACAAATTTGTCGAGTTGAAACTCGTTTCAGTCAACATCGTAATTAGAACAACATATATGTCGTTTCTTCTCATATGAAACGACTTTGATGTCGTTGAAGTGGCATCATCCCACTTCATGACCTCTTTCGATCGTCTTATGTGTGTTAAATGCATATCGGGTGGTTGTGGACAGTCGAATCGTTATTTTTAGCCAGAACGATATCATTATCATTTTATATGAAACGAAACGGTATCTATATCGTTGTAGTTATTGTTTAAATTGAACCGATATCAATGTCATCAAAATTGTATTGAAACGATATGGACGTCATTATGTTATTTTTTGGGTTTGATATATAACGACGTCAATGTCGTTTCAATACGATTTTGACGATATTGATATCGTTTCAGTTTAAATCATAACTAAAACGATACATATATCGTTTTAATTTATATAAAACGATAATTATATCGGTTCAGTTAAAAATAATGATTCGACCGTCCACGATCACTCGACAAGCATCCAACATATATAGGACAATCGAAATAGGTCATCAAGTGGATTTGATCTCACTTAAAAGAAACTATGAGAATATTTGTGTTCCCATAACTATATACAACCTTCGAAGTATTCCGATAGAAAGAAAGTATTTTTGTTCGTTCTTTCTAAGTCAACCGAGTGACATCAACCCACTTGATAACCTTTTTCAATCGTCCTACATATGTTGAAGGCATGCTGGGTGGTTATGAATGATTAAATCATTATTTTTAGCCAAAACGATAATTATTGTTTTGCATGAAAAGAAACGTTATCTATATCATTTCAAACTCTCCAAATTTGTACTAAAACGATACGGACGTCATTATGTTATTTTATAGATTTGATATATAACGATCTCCACATCGTTTCAATACAATTTTGACGACATTGATATCGTTTCAGTTTAAATTATAACTAAAACGACATATATGTCGTTTTAGTTTATATAAAACAATAATTATATCGTTTCTGTTAAAAATGATGATTCTACCGTCCACAATCACTCGACAAGCATCCGACATATGTAGGACGATCAAAATAGGTCATCAAGCGGATTCGATCTCACTAAAAAAAACTATGAGAATATTTGTATTCCCATAACTATATACAACCTTCGAATTATTCTGATAGAAAGAAAGTATTTTTGTTCGTTCTTTCTAAGTCAACCGAGTGACATCAACCCACTTGATGACCTTTTTCGATCGTCCTACGTATGTTGAAGGCATGCTGAGTGGTTGTGAATGATTAAATCATTATTTTTAGCCAAAACGATAATTATCATTTTTGCATGAAAAGAAACGTTATCTATATCGTTGTAGTTATTATTTGAACTGGAACGATTTCAAACTCTCTAAATTTGTACTGAAACGATATGTACGACGTTATGTTATTTTGTGGATTTGATACATAACGATCTCCACATCGTTTCAGCACAATTTTGACGACATTGATATCGTTTCAGTTTAAATCATAACTAAAACGACATATATATCGTTTTAGTTTTATATAAAACGATAATTACATCATTTCTGTTAAAAATGATGATTCGACCTTCCGATCACTCGACAAGCATCCAACATATGTAGGACGATCGAAATAGGTCATCAAGCGGGTTCGATCTCACTCAAAAGAAACCATGATAATATTTGTATTCACATGACTATATACAACTTTCGAACTATTCCAATAGAAAGAAAGTATTTTCGTTCATTCTTTCTAAGTCATTCGAGTGACACAACCCACTGATGACTTTTTTCGATCGTCTTACGTATGTTGAAGGCATGTTGGGTGGTTGTGAACGATCAAATCATTATTTTTAGTCAAAACGATATAATTATTGTTTTTGCATGAAAAGAAACGATATCTATATCGTTGTAGTTATTATTTGAACTGGAACGGTTTCAAACTCTCCAAATTTGTACTGAAACGATATGGACGTCGTTATGTTATTTTGTGTATTTGATACATAACGATCTACACATCGTTTCAGTACAATTTTGACGACATTGATATCATTTCAGTTTAAATCATAACTAAAACGACATATATATCGTTTTAGTTTATACAAAACGATAATTATATCGTTTCTGTTAAAAATGATGATTCGACCGTCCACAATCGCTCAACAAGTATCCGACATATGTAGGACGATCGAAATAGGTCATCAAGCGGGTTCGATCTCACTCAAAAGAAACTATGGGAATATTTGTATTCTCATAACTATATACAACTTTCGAATTATTCCGATAGAAAGAAATTATCTTCATTAGTTCTTCTAAATCATTCAAGTAGCATTAGCCCACTTGATGACCTATTTCAATCGTCCTATATATGTCGGATGCATGTCAAAGGGTCGAGGTCGGTCGAATCGTAATTTTTGGTAGAAACGATATAAATATCGTTATATATAAACTGAAACGAGATATATGTCGTTTCAGTTGTAATTGTCCTGAAACGATATCATTATCGTCGAATTTGCAATAAAACGATAATGATATTGTTATGTACTAAACCCACTAAATAACGTAAGAACATACATGTCGTTTCAGTACAAATTTAATGAGGCCGAACTCGTTTCGGTTGAAATCTACGCTAAAACGGCATCTATGTCGTTTCAGTTCACATAAAACGACATGGATGTCGTTATGCGTAAAATCGACGATCGAATCGTTGTTTTAGCCAGTAAGATATAATTATCGTTTTCTATTAAAAGAAACGATATTTATATCATTGTAGTTATAATTTGGATTGAAACAATTTCGAACTCGTCAATTTGTACTAAAACGATATGAAAATTATTATGTTATTTTGTGAATTTAACACATAACGATTTCATTATCGTTTAATACAATTTTGACGACATTGATATCGTTTCAATTTTAATCTTAATTAAAATGACATATATATCGTTTTAGGATATATAAAATGACAATTATATTTTTTTAAGGTATATAAAAAGTATATATTGCGTGCCGTAAAAAGTTTACGTAAGGAATGAAGGGAGAAAAAATAAAAAATTTAATAGTTGGACCGGTCGATGATTACTTAAAAATATAAAAACAATTATTTGAAATAAAAATTAAAGATTTTAAATTAATTGTCACTAATTATTTATATATTTCGAAATCATAAATTTTGTAGACATTCAATTCATCTTTATTAAAATTAATCTTTCAATACATAGTACGTATATAAAATAAAGTGAAATATTTGACTATAATTTTTCAAGATATTCAGAACTATATGGTTATATATATGTTATTACATTAAAATAAACAATATTTTTTAATATCTTATTGGTGAGAGAACCATTATTTTTCTTAGATGTTGAAGTTTCAAATGTCTGGACATTAAAACTTGACTATAATTTTTTAAGATATATAGAGGTTATTGTAATAAAATAAACGACGTTGTCGTCCTAGTGGTAAGGAAAACATTCCAATAAACTTTTTCTTCAAGGTTGAAGGTTTGAATCATTTGACTTTATAAATTTGAATATAATTTGTCAAGATATATATAAGTTATTGCAATAAAACAAACAATTTTGTTCAATGTCCTAATAGTGTGGGAATCACTTTTTTTCCATGAGGTTCAAGGTTTTGAACCTTCAAAAAATTCTTCATTTATTTAGGAGGTGTTTGACACCCATTTTTGTGAAAGAATGTGTTTTTGAATAGTGATTGATGGAAGAATGTGTGGTTAAAAAGTAAGAAGAATTTTTAGGTTTATGTGTAATATTATTTTATTGATAGAATGTGTGGTTGAAATGAAAAAAGAGAAAAAAAAAATGAAAATGAGAATGAGAAAAAAAAATAGGTGCCAAACGGGGGCTAATTATAAAAGGGAGGGTAAAGTAGACATTTGAAATTTTTAAATAATTAATTCTTTTTCCTTTTAAATAATTTTGGTCAAAGTCATTTAAACAAAAACTTGTTGGCCATTCAAACTCATTCCCCCTAATTGTTTTGTAACCGAAAAGTTATCAAAATCGGTGCGTATGTGATTACGTAGAATTTAACCATTTTTATTTCGTTCATTATATGTTGGTGTTCTAATTTTTCTTTTCTATTTATGTCATAGAAATATTTTAATGGTGAATCTGTGCCGTAAAATTAACTGTTTTTCTGGTGACGATTGATCTGCTCTATATGGCAAACCATTTTTTTTCCCATTTTGGACACTGATTGGAGATTTGATGAACAATGTTGATTCTGAATAATTGCATTTTTATGCTTTTTTTTTTTTTCTCTTTTCCATTAAATGTTGGATTGTGAAGAAATGATCCTCAAATTGACTGTTATTTGTATATATGAGGCTGCTTTTTATTTTGCATCTATCTGTACGATTTTAGCTTTTTATATTTGCACTTTAAATGAAAATTGGAACAGTGTAGTTGCTGCAATTGCAATTTATGGAAGTCAATATTATAATTTTGTCTCTAGAAGATGTGCAATTTTATGTAATCAAAGTACAAACATAATTAATGTGACGTGATCAATTTTCTGTAACGATTTATGAGTATCCTAATCAACTCCTACCCGACTTTCTGTTCTGTTTCAGGTACTCAATTTGATTCTGTTGCCATGAACTACGCTTTTCAATCACTGCAACTTGGTTCTCAGGATTATGTGCTCGGGTTTGAGTTGTAGTTAAAATGGCATAATTGGTAACTGAGATTCTGAGATGATGATTTTTGAAAAAAGATGGAATGAAGTGAGAGCTCTTTTAGTTGGGTGCTACTCTTTACTGTTCGGAATAGAAATTCTGATTATTTGAATTTGAATTTTGATAAGTTATTTTGGATCGAGAATTGGGAATATCGGTTGACAATATTTTGTTAGACCGAGGATGTCAATTATTAAATAAAGTTGAGCTCTTTTTAGTATACAACAGCAGGAAGGAAGACAATTAAACAGAACTTATTGAGTTCTGTTGATAAATACTGATGGGATTGCCCCAAGTTTCATCCAGTGAAAACTCTGAGGAGGTCAGTACCTCACTCAACACATATGTCTACAATGCATCTCAATTGGATGGTGTTAGCATGAGTGATTTGGACGGGATTCATGTGGGAGCTTCGAGCCAAACACGCCAGGACTCAATATATTCTTCTTTAGGTGACTTCCGATGGAAAACCTCACTGGAGGTCTCAAAATTTCCTGATGATGCGATGAAGAAAGAGCATTTGGATGATAAACCCAATTTTCACGTGTCAAATACTTGCGTCAAGGAACTGGTTGACTCAACTGCTAAAAGTAGACGGAATATTCAGGCTCCCATTTCTAGGATTGTTGGTTTCGAATATGAGAAGGATGCCTTCTCTAATGGATTAGATGAAGTATCAGCGAATCATGTTCACACTGATTCTGCCGGTGTCATATTGAATCATATTGAGATCAATGGATCTCTTGTTAGGAAGCGAATGCTGTCTCCATTGAATAGGATGCTTCTGTCTGAGCAATTTAGGGGAGATTTTTTAGAAACTGGCTGCAGAAAATTTCATCATTGTTCTCAAGCGAAAGATGAAATATGTAGTATTTCTTTGTTGCAAGATAATAAAACAGAAAATGTTGATGGTAAAAATCACTTCACAGCGCCAATTTGGTCTGTGTCTAACTCTACAGTACGGAATGATATGTTGTACAACTACAGTAGATCAGCCTCCATATATTTCAAGGATGGCCCTATATTAGAGGACAAAGAACTACGCCATTTTACATATGTGCCTTCATCTAGGTTTAATCCTTTGATAGAAGCAGGTGAGGGCAGATCATGCTCCAGGACAACATCAGAAGAGCAAATCTCGCTCCCACTCTCTCGCTCTCCCCTAGGTCCAAAATTTTCTAATAGAACGATATCTGCAGGCCGTGGCAGGAATATCCGGAAAGAGACTAAAATCTTAGGAAATGTATCTTATTCTGCCGAGGCAAACTGCTCTGGCATTATCTTTCCCTCTGAAGAAGATGGATTTCAGATTGCAAGCACATCTTATGAAGGTGTTAATTATCTTCAAAAAGATGTTCAATTTTCATTGCCAGAAAATAACACTGGAATAAGTTGGCCTTTCTGTAGAAATTCAAGGACCACTATCAATTGCATGAAGTTGGATATAAGTTTAAGGGGATGTCCAGTGAGAAGGCCATTGGTTGGATCATTTGAGGAGTCGCTGCTGTCTGGGCGGTTGTCATCTGGAAATCTCAATCAGGTTTTCTTTTTCATTACGTGACCTTCCTGCGATTTTGTTTTGTTTTTTCAAAATATTTTAGGGTTGAAGTTATCCAAGCTGAAATAACACTAGAGGTTGCGAGAGCCTGCATATTTTGATTCAATTCCTAATATTATCTATTTGGTTTGAATTATCAGGCAATAGATGGTTTTCTTGCCGTACTAAGCATTGCTGGAGGGAATTTCTCTCCCAAGTCACAGAAACTTCCATTTGCAGTAACAAGTGTTAGTGGAGATAGCTATCTATTATACTGTGCATCTATAGATCTTTCTGGAAATTTGCAATCAAACAAGTGCAGAGGGGAAAATATAGAGAGATCCCTTGGCAGCGACGATTCACAAATTGGCAAGAATCATCTGCGCATTCCTACGAAAGGACGCATCCAGTTGGTATATTTTTGTTCTCCTTTTAAATTAATCTGGGTTATCTGATTTATTATTGAATGTCTTTGAAATTACATTCGATCTTGATACATCATGATGTGTGATTTCTGCTGCACCTATATGGCTCCTTCTAAAAACCCACCAGCTAAACTGCTACTTTTCTGTACTTAGTCGCTCTTCTAGTTCATAGTTGTCTAGCCATGGACTGTCCTCATCTTTCAGTACCAGCGATGTTTCATGGACGACCTGCGTGTTATCAGCTTGCTTTTTTTCTCTTTCAGGAAGTCCTCCAATTTTTATGAACTTTTTTATTCTGCAAGGTGGGTAGTATCTGGGGCAGATCAAGTCTTACCTCACCTATGGGCGAAATCACTCAATTTGAGACTCTAGTTCTCAAGAACTTGTTACGTTCTCAAGCAACCGTGTGAATCGTACAGCATAGCACTTTTCGTGTATCATTCATCCCCCCACCCCCTATTTTTACCATATCGCTAGTGTTTACTCCTGATTAGAAGCAATCATGATATGGCCTCTCACCTAATATCTGCTTCGAATGAGACTTCATATCCAAAACGCAAGAACGGTCTGACTAGAATGTCACCTAAAACTTGATCATCGGGTGTTCATAATCTGATGCAGAAGTGTGTCCGATATATCCTCCAAAATCTGACAACAGAATGAATAGGGCACAGTATATTCATATTAACCCATGCCATTAGCAAGGCTTAAATTCAAATGATCAACACGTATAGAGTTTTCTTTTTTCTTTCTTTTTTGTGACAATTGATCAAGATGTGCTAACAAGGGCATGAGGACTAAGAGCATGTTTGGAAAGTATTTATAAAAAGTTTAAACTATAAATACATAGAAACGAGGGTTGGATAACTTATGGGTTCCTTGAAATGTGTGGATAAAAAGTGGCTTGAGTCTTTATAAATACTTTATTTACATGAGCAAAACGTAGGCTAATTCAGTACTACATAGCTATTTATAAATAGTTGTGGTTGAAACAGTTATGTGATTATAGGTCAATTTTAAAATAACCAGCTAATTTGATTGAGGAAATGTCAATTACTGCTAAAATTGGAATTATCTTATAGGTCCTGAGCAACCCTGAAAAGACGCCTCTTCACACCTATTTCTGTAACTACGACTTAACCGACATGCCAGCTGGTACCAAGGTGAGCTCAACAAAATCTTCCGCTCTTGAAGTTATATAGATGCTAATAATGTTCTGTTTGTGTAATCCCCAATCAGTGCCTAAGGAAGTTAATATGACGTTCTTTTTGGATAGTTGTTGATGGGAAGTTTTTTTTCTGGCTTTATGATAGTCTCACAAATTTATGAGACCATAAAAAAATAGATTGCTAAATGCAATATTAATGCTTTAATGTTTATTTGCAAGAACAACCAGTGAATGCTTTGACCTCTGAGAGTGTCAGCCACTCAATTCTGCCTTCCATATAGTCTTTTTAAAACTACTGTATGAAACATTTGCACAAGCGCCAATTGATTTTTTCATGGAAATGAGTTCAATTCCTCTCTATCTAGTTTTTGTGAAAGTATCCACATCTTAAATCAGTAAAAGCACTTTCTGAGCCAAGCTCCTTTTCCATCCATGGATTGTTTATCAGCTCAGTGTATTTTTGTCATTTTTTATTTTATTTTATTATTATTATTATTTATTTTTTTTTTTGCAATCAATAGCAATGCTTCTGAGGTCTTTGTAGTCTATCACATGTTGAATACATCAGAAGTAATTTGAGCTTCTACAGTTTCCACCTTTTCCTCCAGAAACTACATCAAATGAAAATATTGTTGACTGGTATGATCTAAAGAAAGAATTAGAATACTAAGTAGCAGTAGAGCATGTTAATGCACCATATAGGACTCATCCTCTTACTTGTATGATAGAGTCCATAATATCATGCACTCAGAGATGGATTTGAGCGAAGCTGAAGAAAAATCTTCTTACAGTTAGTGTTCTGGAGCTGTATCTTCCATTGTGATTTATGGTTATTTTCTCCCTATTTTAGTGCTGAGTTGTGTTAATGATAATGCCGTGTGTCCTTCTGAACCAGACGTTCTTGCGTCAGACGGTCTCACTTGCTTCCCCAGGATTGAATTCTATAAATGGAAGAGGAGAGCAGTTAAGTATTGATATAAAAGACGATGACAAGGTTTCTTTAGTCCCCAAGAAAAGTCATATTGACCAGCCAGACAATGGAAGACAAGTTTGTGGGCATAATTTATGTTGGAATGATCAGGTTGACATATATGTTGAAACTGATGGAAAACATGAACATTCTTGTTCAAAGGTCAACAGAAATGCCACAACTGTTGGTGCTTTACGTTATGCTCTTCACTTAAGATTTGTTTGTCCATTCCCAAAAAAATCTTCTAGGTCGGTCCAAAAATCAGAACCTTTATCAGCAACCGAAAGCAGAATAGACATTTCAGGGGAACGTAGATTTTATCTGTACAATGATCTGAAAGTTGTGTTCCCTCAACGTCACTCAGATGCAGATGAAGGAAAGGTATGTGATATAGATTTTATATAGCTCCTAAAATTTATCTAGCATGTGACCTGAGAATTCTTAATACATTTGGTAATTTCTGTTTGGACGCTTGATAATCTCTATGCCATGTTCTCGTTGCTGCTGCCATTTGCCCATTGCTTTGTTTCATTTCCTCACTGTTTCCTTGTGTTGGAAATCTATGCCATAATTGGGTTGTAGGACCTTTAGTACATGTTTAGTACACAATATTTGAAATGACCAAAAAGTATATTAAGTAAGATTGTAGCTTATTTTTCATCCTTAATACAATTGAATATTATCTTATTCTCCCTACCAAAAATGTCATTGTTATTTGTGAGATCTAGTTGATGAATAATGCCTTCGATTTACGCTCCACCCCATAGTGGAAAGAGGAAAGACATCCTGCTCTTTGTGGTTTGGTGGGGGTTCGTTCTCATATGCATTATTCTCATTCCCATAAGAGTAATGTGTGAAAACTAATCTTTGGTTGAAAGTTTAAAGAATAGAGTAGTCCACGCTCTTTAAGGTTTTAGATACTAGTTCATTTAATGTCATTTTCTGTTTTCCTTTTTTGATAACCTTAGATTTGTTTTCACATCAACCATGGAGATGTTCTTGTCCCCAAAATCTTAAATTCACTTTGTTAGGGAATTTTTTATTCTTTTTTGCTGAACCCAGGTCATGGAAGTTTTGAATTGGTCTTTTGAGAGAATAAGAAGTGCAGTTTTGTTTTACCAGTATCTTTCTCTTATTGCAGTTGAAGGTTGAATACCATTACCCGGAAGATCCAAAATACTTTGCTATCAGCAGCAGCTGAAATGTGTTCACTGAGAAAACTAGCTTCCTTGTACATTTGTCCACTATATCTCACAGTGGCACTAATAATAATAGAATCTTTAGATTCGGAATGATAACTTAGTTTTAGGAAATCGTCCTTCGTAGTTGCTGTTTGCGTATCCAGTTTTAAGTGCACTTAGATTTGAATTTGAAATCTATCTAATTAAATTTGAATTTTCCTCTCTAATTAAATTTGAATTTGTTTATGGCCGAGCGAGTGACTAGGAAGAGCTGAAGCCCACGTCTTACGGCTGGCCCTCACTGTTTCAAAAATTCATTTTTTCAAAACCTATTTTTAACCATAAAATCTCTCATAAAATAATTTACACGTAAAATAATAATAAAAAATTCTTATTTTTAAATTACACATTCTTCATAAAATCACCATTCAAAACCACGTTATCCCCAGTTGCTCAGTCCTCAATTTATAATAATATCATTGTTTCTTTCAAATGAATAATCAATCATCAATCAATCAATCAATTACATTAAAGATAGATATACACAGATCCCATTTCCTCATTTATATTTCAAATGAGTCAGAAGATGTTATGTTTGGGGGGTTTAAGTTTAAGTTTAAGACATAGCTAGCTGCATAGGGTAGGATAGGTGTGTAGATGTGAGATTACTAATACCATTTTGATGCTTCAATTATCACTGTGACATCTTAAACGGAGGGGAATGAATATACACGAGTAAGTTTTAGTAATGGAACTTGTGTCATCTTCTCCTTTATTCACGCCACACAGACACACAGGGAAAGAGAAAAGGGTACAAACAAACAAATTGCTGGTTGGTTTCCGACATTACCTCTCCTTTCTTTCTGCGCCACTAAAACTTACTTTCCTCCTTACAAACTCTTGGTTTCACAAACTCCGCCTTTGTTGGGTGGAGATTTAAAATTAATTTTTTAATAAATTTTGATAAAAGTTGATAAAATGTGTTGTTGAAAAAACTATGAATCTCATGTGATTAAAATTTACTTTTAACTTGTATTAAGTAACAGATTACACTTTTTTCTTCTAGATTTTAATTACCAAAAATTAAAATAACTACACCCTTTAACTCTGATAATACAAAATTATAAGTATTATTTTCACAATGCTGGTGTCCCTACTTTTTTTATGTTTCTATATGTAGTGTTATATTTTCCATTTATATTTCCGAGTAATCCAAAAAAGAGAGAGAAAGATATGTATGTTATAAACTAGAGAGAAAAAGAGAAATCTAAAGAAGTCAATGAACTTCTGTTTGTTTTATTGAGAACTAAAGCCCTATATTAATAGAGAATGATTAATGATATAATGATAATAATTCCTAGGGTTATAGGGGTATAATTGTCATTCACTAATAAATTTATCATTTACAACACTCATTTTGAATAACACATTACAAAATATCGGCATCATTAAAACATTGTCAAGAAAATCTAGTAGGACAAAATTTGATCGAAGGAAAGAGGAGTACAGTTGCTCCCTCTAATTTCAATTCTTGTATCAATTCATTCTTATTTTGTACGTCAATGTTTTCACATAACACCATCTTCATGCGAGATATTATCAACTTTTGATAACTGTAGTAACATGATAATTCAAAAAATAGCTTTTGTTGCTCTTTTCAGGAATCTCATGTATATCAAAGTATTATTTCGAGGGTAAATATCTTGTATGTTATGGACATTCATTATATAAAGAATATGCTTCGTTAAAATTTTATTAGGAAAAACATTGTGGAAAAAATTTCAATGAAGGAAAAACAGTACATTTATTCTTTTGAATATGCCACAAAAGTTGTCTCATAAAAAATCTCGTCAGAAAAACCCAATAGGTCAAAACCTTGGTTAAGGAAAAAAGAGTACAACGCATATTTTCTCCCCCTCATAATAATATCACTTGAATTATATGTTTTATGCCTGTGAAATCTTTCAGGAATAACATTAATAGTCATGACAAATGAGTTAACTATAACATATTTCAAATTTCATGCAACGTCAAGATACACCTTTAGATTTTTCGAACTGCAAATTCAGAAACTTCATGTTTCACTAGTAAATTCAATTTTAGAATTGCGTCCATTTTATTTGGTCAATCATTTTTCGATAGATATGTTTTGATTAATATATTTTGATTTCTCGCTATTAATAATATGATGCAGTACATCATGTGTAAAAATGTTATCAAGTGCAAACAACTTTTTCTTTTTTTTATTCTATTTTTTGTATAACGACATAACTTGTAGAACTATTTCGATTTTCATCATGTCAAGTACCTAAACCTTTTTTTGTATTTTACAATTTGTTATGTCTAAATACTCATCAAGACTATGTGCCTCCTTAACGAGACCATTTTGCTAATTGCTTTATTTTCGTTTGGAGATTTTATATTAGAATTGAAGATCATCACACTTCAGGTGTACCATAAATTTATCAAATATAATATTAAATAATTGTCATTTAGAAAGTTAATTCGAGTTGGAACATTTAAAACTAGCGTGAGATATTGTTGATCTCTTTGTTTAGTAAATGTATCTAAATAAATCATCTTTCGAACTTCTGCTTCAAATTATCTTTTACGAGGATTTAGATAATAATAATAATACATTTGTACCTTACTTCAAGCTTCTTAAATCATCCCCTAATGTTGAGAGAATTGTCCAATCAAATTGTCAATCAACAAATTGTATTATAAAATATAATCCTTTAGGGATAAGAGTTCAAACTACGCATTTATTATCAACATTCTTTACTTTTCATTTCAGTGCATTGTGGTGGATCAATTTTATATATAATGCACTATCAAAATAAGTAAATGGAAAAATTAGACGTTGGTCATAAGTCAATTATAACAAGGAGAATTATGATGTAATAACATTCCCTAAACATAAATGGGAAATACTTTGTTCTAAATTAAATTAATTGAAAGCATTTAACAAACAGTAGTTTTAAATCATTTATCGATATCCTAACTAGTACTTAATAAAAGATTGAGATTTGAGCTCGCCGGCATAAATAAGACACTATCTTAATTATGTAATTTGAAAATTATGCTCATAATTTAAAATTGACCAGTAATTTCGCAAAACTCAGGTTGCGAACACCATCCAATCATTTAGTATAAGTATCAAATATATTAGAAACAAATAATATCTAGATGATTAACGTGGTAAGTGACGGGGCACGATTTATCGCCCTAATTTATTTTCAGAAATATAAGTAATTAAGTCCATATTTTAGCTTGTGGCAATCAATGACAAATTTTCAATAAAAAAAAATAAACATCATATATGCATTTTTTGTATTGAAGAATCTTCTGATTCTTCGTTAAATATCCATTTGAATTTTGAATTTTGCGTCATTATTGATTCAATTATGGTTCAACTGATCATGGCAAACAATAAAGTCAATGAAATTCTAATTCAATATAAGATATAATTATGATTAAACATTAAATAATCACATAATAATCAATATACACATAACATAACGTAAGTCGTATGTTTTCCTTCAGAGATAAACACAAATTCATAAATTACACATATACTATATTTTTCGAGACGTGTGCTAATTTGAGAGCACTTTTAATTTTATATCGCTTCTTTAACAGTAATATGTCAATATTCTTCTGAAATACTGAAAATTATAATTCCATGCTATTCATGAACAATCACATATTATTATAATAAATTATATAAAAATTTACTTTTCAGAAGTAAAAATATAATTTCTATTAGATCGCATTTAATTATACTCTTTGTGAGCCAATAAAATCTAATTAAAATATATGTAAATAATATTATGCTATTTCAGGAGCATATTTTATTAAACAAATCTATAAGTAAATATTATTTTGGAATATTAATTATAATATTGTGTTACTTTAAGAGTAACAACATCATAGATTATCAATTTAAAATTTTTAAAAAATATCTAAAAAAATTAATCATATTAAAAATATTAATTACCAAATTACCATACATGCATTAGGGAAAAAAATCTTAGTCATCAAATAAATCTTCACAAGAACGATAGATTCCAATTTAATGCTCGTCCATCAAAAAATAATTTGCTTTCAATAGTCAATTGATGTCAAAATTCTTAAGGATCAAATAACTATTTAAGATAACTTTTATCAAATCTCGTGCCTATTTTACAAGAATTTTACAGATACATAATATAACGTACAAACAATTCATAGTACAAATAAAATTTGCACATGCATGAAATATGCCTTGAAGTCAATTAAATATACCGACACAAAAATAAAGACAATAAAGGGTACATGTTGGAAAGTAATCATTATGTATAATAAAAAAATTATTATTATGAATTTGCATACAAGCAAAAAAGTATAGAAAAATAAACAACATTTTGGTGTATATGTATATAGAAAAATTCACATGCTACTAAATTAATTTTGGTTCACGTGACACAAATGATTATGTTTATAAAAAAAATATTACCTTTTAATTAATTCACTTTAATTTTGAAATAATTGTGTCGATAACGTATTATAAATTAGAGAGAGAATAAAAAAATCTAGAGAAGTCAATGTACTCCTGTCTATTTTATTGAAAATCAAAGTTAAATATTTATATGGAATAATTAGGGATACAATGATCATACTTTTTAGAACTGTAAGAGTATAATTATCATTCACTGATAAAATCACAATTTACAACTATGTGTATGCAAGGGTATAAATTATCATTCAGTGATAAACTCACAACTTACAACTATATACACACACACAAAAGTATTGATTGATTTTGTTGAATGTACAACTTTGTATTATTTTAATTTGAAATTGATTGATTAGATAATGAGAGCTTTCCTCTGTGTATCAAAATTCTCATACCACACGTCTCCTCACATCATTTTGTCAATCGCCCATACTCCAAAACTCTTATCAATTTCAGTTCACAATATTAATTTATAAAATAATGTTATTAACGAATTTCAAGAAGGGATTCTTTACATAATTACCAATGTTCTAAAATGCGTAATGCGTTGCGATGCGTCGAGGTCGAGAATCAAGAATCACAAGTTTAAGCGTATTAATGCGAAGAATAAGCGCCATAATACGTTTCGTATTTTTAATATTATTTTAATTATTTTTAAGACATTAAATATATTTTTATATAATTTTTTTTTTACTATATCATTAAAAAAAAAAAGATTTTTTTACCTTAAAATAAGAAAAAAAAAAACCCCCAATCCCTTACCTGGAAAATCAGTAATCTCAAACCAGAATAATGCTTAACACTATTTATTCTAAAAAACCAGTGTGCTAATGCTTAATAGCCTTTTACAAGGTAAAATTCAAGGACTCAGCAAAATAAAACAAACAAAACTGAATTCAAAACACTATTGATGGCATAAACCATCATCCTTAAGATCCATTACATAGACAAATTCACAAACCAAATTCCAGTTTTCACAAAGAACTCCTCTCCCTCCCAATTCCCAAATAAGCTCTCTGAAAATTTCCAATCTTCCTCCTCAAGCTTAAATTTACATACATTCACATGATCCATAATGAAAAATTAATCAAACGATCCAAATACAAAATCAATACAAGTTCACTTATTTCAACACGCAAACTTCTTTCTCAACAATAAAATCTCAAATTTAAACAAATTCTCGTATCCATTCCAACTTAATTACAAATTATACCAAAAATATTTACTTGATGAAAAAGATTACCATAGAAGTTCCCAATCCTAAACGCTAATTTCTTATTTTTGGTGATTGAAAATCTATAAAGACAATGAATCAAAAGAATTAAAATAAACCTGCAGCTCGATCAAGCGAGAATCAGTTGAAGAGATTGTGAAGAGGTGTGGGCTGGCGAGAATCAGTTGAAACTTGAAATGGAACTAGAAAAACCGAATCGAAAACCAGCAAGGTGAACTGGAATTCCGGTGCCTGGACACGAACCCAGTCGCGGGTAAGAGACGATTATCAAGCAAGATTAATTTTTGCTTGCCGTGAAAAACTCGACTAAAGAAGGAAAACCTCTACAAGACAAGAGCCCTTAGAGAGAGAGAGAGAGGCAAGGTTTCAAGGTTCTCCATTTTCTCGCTTAGAGTGGAGAGACGATTATCGTAGACTCGAGTCTAGTGTAATGCTTGTTTCGCAGCCGCTTATAGAACATTAATTCACATCGGAATCCTACAGATGAAGGAGAAGAAATTTTGCCTATAAATAAATGGGCCAATATTGGAAATATAAGCTTGCTTTCTGGGCCTGTTAAATGGGCTGGAAGTTGGAATCAAAGAATTGTTTAAAAACAAAATTAAATAAAATTTAAAAAATTCGCGCTTTTGTGCTCGTTTTTCCCGCTTTTGTGCGTGTTTTAGTGGTCAACGCTTGCGTTGACCGCGTTTTTACACACATATGGGGTATGCGAGGCGTTTCTTCGACGCCTCGCGCGTAGGCGCGCTAACGCGGCGCATTACGCCGCGTTTTAGAACACTGGATTTAGGTAATTAATACGCGCGAGGCGTCGAAGAAACGCCTCGCATACCCCATATGCGTGTAAAAACGCGGTCAACGCAAGCGTTGACCACTAAAACACGCACAAAAGCGGGAAAAACAAGCACAAAAGCGCGAATTTTTTAAATTTTATTTAATTTTGTTTTTAAACAATTCTTTGATTCCAACTTCCAGCCCATTTAACAGGCCCAGAAAGCAAGCTTATATTTCCAATATTGGCCCATTTATTTATAGGCAAAATTTCTTCTCCTTCATCTGTAGGATTCCGATGTGGGATTAATGTTACTGTGCAAGCAAGCTGCAGCCTGCAAGCATTACACTAGACTCGAGTCTACGATAATCGTCTCTCCACTCTAAGCCAGAAGAATGGAGAACCTTGAAACCTTCTCGCCTCTCTCTCTCCTCTCTAAGGGCTCTTGTCTTGGTAGAGGTTTTCCCCTTCTTTAGTCCAGGGTTTTCTACGGCAAGCAAAAAATTAATCTTGCTTGATAATCGTCTCTTACCCGCGAGACCTGGGTTCGTGTCCAGGCACCGGAATTCCAGTTCACCTTGCTGGTTTTCGATTCGGTTTTTCTAGTTCCATTTCAAGTTTCAACTGATTCTCGCCAGCCCACACCTCTTCACAATCTCTTCAACTGATTCTCGCTTGATTCAGAGCCT
Source organism: Fraxinus americana (assembly GCA_035079005.1). Lineage (NCBI taxonomy): Eukaryota > Viridiplantae > Streptophyta > Magnoliopsida > Lamiales > Oleaceae > Fraxinus > Fraxinus americana. Next base: position 15,203,971 of record CM068718.1, on the reverse strand, counting down.
GCTGCTTGAGGTTTATTTTAATTCTTTGATTCATTGTCTTTATAGATTTTCAATCACCAAAAATAAGAAATTAGCGTTTAGGATTGGGGCTTCTATGGTAATCTTTTTTCATCAAGTAAATATTTTTTGGTATAATTTTCTGTAATTAAGTTGGAATGGATCTGAGGGCTGTTGTTTGAATTTGAGATTTTGATTGTTGAGAAAGAAGTTTGCCGTGTTGAATAGTGAACTGTATTGATTTTGTATTTGGATCGTTTTGATTAATTTTTCGTATGGATCATGTGAATGTATGTAAATTTAAGCTTGAGGAGGAAGATTGGAAGTGGATTTTCAGAGAGCTTTATTTGGGAATTGGGAGGGAGAAGGAGTTGCTGTGAAGCTGGAATTTGGTTTGACGGATTTGTCTATGTAATGGATCTTAAGGATGATGGTTTATGCCATCAATAGTGTTTTGAATTCTCAGTTTTGTTTGTTTTATTTTGCTGAGTCCTTGAATTTTACCTTGTAAAAGGCTATTAAGCATTAGCACACTGGTTTTTTAGAATAAATAGTGTTAAGCATTATTCTGGTTTGAGATTACTGATTTTCCAGGTAAGGGATTGGGGGGTTTTTTTTTCTTATTTTAAGGTAAAAAAATCTTTTTTTTTTAATGATATAGTAAAAAAAAAATTTATATAAAAATATATTTAATGTCTTAAAAATAATTAAAATAATATTAAAAATACGAAACGCATTATGGCGCTTATTCTTCGCATTAATACGCTTAAACTTGTGATTCTTGATTCTCGACCTCGACGCATCGCAACGCATTACGCATTTTAGAACATTGCCTAAATCAAGTTTTGATGAGAGCTGCTATTTGTACAATCCCCTGACCGGCCCCCTCACAATAGGGGGGCCCACATTTTTCCTTTAAGATATATTTATATTTTTCTATATTTTCATGAACAAATTGAGTTCCCGTTTGGAATTAAACTATTTGTATAATGAATTTGCACAATGATTTGATAATGTGTGAGGTGTATAGATCATTGTCATTGAATTCAAAGACAATCTTTCAAATCAATGAACATTATGCCTGCTAATTCACACATTGTCAAATTCATTGTACAAGTAACATGGTTCCCCTGTTTGATTCCGCTAGTTGTTTAGTAATTTTTGTTAAAGATTAATAAAATATATGATTGAAAAATTGATAAAAGAATGTTTATCTAAAATATGATATATGTAATTGAAATTAATTAATCGTTGACTTTTACTTAAAATTTTATCAATTCTTAGCAAATGTAATTGTCAGAAATTTCAACATAAATTTAAAATTGCTTTTATACTACGTTTTAAAATTTTGTATGATTCATTAATTTTGAAAAACATAATCACTACAAAAGTATGTATAGGGTAAAACTTATTTGCGGTCATTAGTATTTTAATTGTGTTATTAAACTTTCAATTGGATAACTCACCTTTAATTTATGTTAATTAGGTCACTGAATTTCAATTTTATTTTTAATTTTTACCTCCCTATCACATATTGTCTTACAAATTGATGAAAATTACTGTACAACATATCTTTCTGTAATCGTAAAGTGACATAAAAACTTACCGCTACGTCATGTGTGATGGAATGTGACAGATTGATGAAATTTAAAAATAGACCGAAGTTCCCTAACCTAAACAGTAGGTGATGGAATAAGATGAAATCGTGAAATTTGAAACTATATTAAAGTTGAGTTACTCAATTGCTTTTAGGAGCACGCAATTCATTTCCCAAAGAAATTATTAATTCAATTTAGGTCCTCCACAAAATAAAAAGAAAAAGAATATAAAACGAACAAACTCTGTAATTTCCGTACAGTAGCAGATAGAGACAAAATAATCAGAATTCAGTATATATACGTGTGCACACACATTCTCACTACTGTATAGCATAGTTACTCTTCTCTCAATTTTGAGCTTTAAAAAACAAAACAACAATGGCGGATCCTAACACATATGATTTCTGGAAGTTATCTACAGAACCATCAAAAACCAGCCACAAACCAAAATCATCCTCCAGTTCCAGAATGTTCTCATGCCTCTACTGCACTCGTAAGTTCTGCACTTCCCAAGCTTTGGGAGGTCACCAAAATGCTCACAAGAGAGAAAGAGCGGCCAACAGAAGAACATTCACCGCCAGCGGTCTACTCCTCCAGAATGAAATACCATCACCACCTTTCTCTTACTGGCTCCATCCACTTTCTCCTATTCACTATGCCTACGGTGGCGGCTCCACCTCAGCTCCTCTAGGTGTTTTTGGCGGTGGATCATTTACTCCAGACCCATTTTCTCCTAACAAGGATTCGACAGACAACGTAGACCTCGACCTAACGCTACGTTTATAATCAGTTTCAGTGACATGGGTTTTTGGTATTAAACATGAATCGTATGGAGTTTTAGTATTTAGGAAGGCAGAATGTTTAGTGATGCTTTGAGGTTTTTTGTGGGATTTGAGTTTATTTTGATACTATGTTGAAGTGGAAGTGGAGATTACTTTAATGTTTTTTCAACAACTACAAATTAAATTAATTACTGCTACACCCATATCACCAGTTTGGTACTCTCTCTCTCTCTCTCTCTCTCTCTCTCTCTCTCTCTCTCTCTCTCTCTCTCTCTCTCTCTCTCTCTCTCTCTGTGTATATAAATATATGAATGTTTAGGTATTTTTTATTTCTGACTATGTATGGAAGATTATTGATAAAAGTAAAGATGTTTAGGTATTAATGATTCTGAGCAGTAGAAGGGATGTTAGTTGTTAGTGATACTGAGTTCAGTAGCAGAGGCTGAGGCTTAACAAACTTGGGTTGGATCCACCACCTCTGCATATTATAAACACACACACTCTACTACTGAACAAGTGTAGTACTGTACAATTTAATTTTAGCTAGTTGTTAAATGTACTGGGTTTCTTGTGAACGGTTTTTTTTTTTTTTAAGTATCTGATAGTGTGGGCATTTGGAAAACCGTGAACAAGACTCTGTTTTGGATGAATTTATATCATTAATATATAGAAATAAGATATGGATAAATGAATTTATAAAAATATATGATTGAAAATAAAATTTCACTGTTTATCAATTAATTAAAAAAATTGGCAAAGGAAAGCTCAGTAATTGTCATAAATGAGATTACATTCTGTAATACAATTAAGCCCTTATTTGGTTTAGATAAAAAGAATATATTTTAATAAAAATTGATAGAATATGTGCTTAAAAATTATGGATCCCAGTAAAAGCGTCGTTAAAATTACTTGTTGATTTTGGTTTAGATTTAAATCAATTCTTTTTAGCTGAACCAAAAAGGGGCCAAGTATAAATGTCTCGACTTGCTTGGAGGTAATACCAGACAAAAAATGTAGGAGGGGATCAAAATCCAATCAATTTAACAGGCTAGTCTTTATCATCAACGAATTTCAATTAAGGTACGTAGCTTGGCAATTATTCTTTGGTAAAATCCATGAAAGCCTCAAAATTCTTTTTAAATGTTTGTAATCAATCATATATCAAAAGTTGGGAGCTCCTCCATGCGTTGGTTAGTAACACTTGAACGTGCAAAAATATTCCGATATTGGTCGTTTTCTCTTTTATCCTTCAAAAAAGCTATGCATCTTTCTCTGCTTTTGAATTCCTGCTTCCCTTGTGCAACAAGCTATATTAAAATCTAAACGACCACAACCTCAAAAAATTCAGAGATTAATACCTTCTATCTCTATTGTTGTAACTTTTAATGAAACTTAAACTTTATGAACTTGCCAAAATATTCATATCAAATTATCAAGAAACTGAATTAACGTGGAACATACCTTAATAAATTGATTTCTGACTTGAATAATGAATCTTGAATCTTGATCAATAAATATTCAATTTGGTTGCTTCAAACCTCCTTCTTAATTCCTGATTGTATGTTTATGGATCTTCTTCTTCATATACTTTCTCTTGTATTCTTGTATTGATGGGATGACCCAAAGAATGAGAAAATCACATATGATGGGGACCATAACCCTTTATATATTTTCATATGTATTCGGCCCGTCATCAAATACAAACCATAATGGATCCGGTCTTTACACATATAGTCCAGCCCACACTTTATTTAGATGCCCAAAGCCCAATTACTTAATTCCTTATTAGATCACTTTAATTTTTTTGTTTAACTTTAAGATATCATTTATACACAGTTAATTACATATGTCGACCTACATGGCAAATTAAATAATTTCCCAACAATCTCTCACTTTAGCCACATATGTTACCTTATAAATGTGTATAATCTTATGAGCTCAAATCTTTTGCTATCATAACCAAAAGTATTTCCAAACAATCTCGTCCACTGATTATATCAATATATGATCAAAGCGATTTTCGTTATAAGCCCCTGTTTGCCCCCCATTAATTTAAATTTTTGGGGGGTAGATAATTTTTAAAATAGTGATTGATGAGAGATGTGTGGTTGAAAAGTTTTTGATTTGTGTGTATTATTATTTTATTTGATGAATGGATGGTTGAGATGAAGAGAGAGAAAAAATTAATGTAATGGAATGTGATATAATTGGGGGGGGGGGGGGGCAAACAAGGGCTAAGTAACATAACTAAACCCATCAATGGTCACGTACATCAATACAATCAAATGACATAAATCAAGTGTGGATGTGTAGCATGAAAATTACATGTAATGTGATTTAAACATGCCTATTTCCAACTGGTCCTACCTTATTCCTTAATACCTTATGAGATCAACCATAAACTTTAATCAGAGTGGAATTGAATACTTTATTTTTGAAATGAACTGAAATAAATTTGAATGCGCACAACCAAAATTATGTGTCAAAGACAACATCCAAAATACAAACTTCCACTAAACTGACATATCATCAAAAGATGCAACACCCATGTGAGTTTTATGCTCATGAATGACATTGGATGGTAACCATTGAATAAATGGATCCATGATTATAGAGTTTGTTGTTATATGCTTTATAGAAATCTAACAACTCTGAATTCTTTCCTTGACAATTACGAACTTAATGTTTATAAATTTTGACCCATTGGAATACAAGATTGCTGTTGTCACAAAATAACTTAAGTGGTCTTTCATTTCCATCCAAAATATGCAGTCTAGTGACAATATTTTACAGTCAAATTCCATAATCAAAATCAGAATATCCAACGATCTCCAATTGGTCTGATTTTCCTAAATGTGATCATGTAATCCTTTGTTCTTTATAGATACTGAATAACCTAATGACTGCTTTCCAAATTTTCATCGCAAAGTCAATTAAATATATGCCTAGCATTCCGACAATGAATTTTATATCCGGATGTGTGCAAACCCAAGTATACATTAATTTTCAATTGCTAAAGTATAGAAAATTTGATGTATATCCTTTACCTTTAAATTTATCCTTGTGACATTGATTGAGACTAAAGTTGTTTCCCTTAATTGTAGGGGTATTACTTGATTTTCATATCTACATTACAAATTTTTTAAGAATCTTATCGATACAACTCTTTTGTGGTAATCCAAAAATACACCAAGAATAATTCTTGTGTATCTATATCCTTAATACAAAAAAAGTATTACCAAGATTTGCTTACTCCCACTGAACTTGTGATATCCACAATCATCAACTGAATACATCTCGAAATCAAATGAGATAATTATTTGATAAAATTGTGATACCATTTCGGAAAACCAATTTAAGCCCATAGATGTATTTTTTTAATTTGTAAACCATTTAATGTAACTTACGATCAAAATATGTCACATATACCATAATTGTCCTAAAAGAGTTTTTATAGAAACCATAGAAAAATCTCTTTATGTATGACATCAATCTACTCTTTAGAATTATTCCTTTCATGACTTGATGAAAGTTGATTAATAAGTTCTTCTTTCGTCAATCCATGTCATCCTTATTTTCTTGGAGAAAGACTATAAAGTTATCCAGATTGTCTTTCTTCTTTTATAGTGGATTTCCTTAATAACATTTGTTCTTGAGGTTGTTGAGTTTGTTTTTCCGGAACAATCTATTGATTGTGTATGTGGGATTTTGTAATATTGTCTTGATCCGAAATTACTTCTTGAACAAGATTTGGAGCAAGAATTTGTCCCTAAACCAAATCATTATCAATTGGAATAGAATGAATATATACATATTCTTCATCCGAGATAAAATCATAACCTTATAACCTTATCTCCCATCGCAAACTCTACATCCTCAAGAAATCGAACATTTCCCTTTTCGAAAATTGACCTGATAGTGAGACCTTTAAAAATTCGTAACCCCTTAACAATTACGTTACTTGGAACTTTGTTGAGAATTTAAGTTGCAGTCTGTAGTGCTTATACCTAGAAAGATCATGATATATTGTGGGTAGATTCCACATTCCTCTAGGAATATAGCGAAAGGCCCTGGACTTTGTTATCCTAATTCGTCATATCTGTCATAGTATTCACCACTATGATAAGATCAGACTTGTTAAATTCTTTTACTGAGTCGATTTTCGAACTCAGTCTTGTATGCCTTGAACATGTCCAGTGTTTAGGATTTCTCATAGATGAAATATAGGTAGCCATATTGAGAAAAAATCGTTTATGAACGTAATAAATGATTGTTGATCATTCCAAGAAATCGAAGGGAATGATCCACAAATATCCATATGTATTAGTTTTAAGACGTCCGAAATCCTATTGGCACCTAATCTCCTTATGTTTCTTTGTTTTCCCTTAAGATAATTAATATAAACACTTGAGTCTAAAAAAATTAAGGAAATCAAGAATTCCGCCTGACGCAACTTTTTTCCATTCTCTTTTGAGAGATGTGATATAATTGTTTGTGCCATAACAAAGCAGAACTCTCATTGGTTAATTTATGTTCAATACCACGTGAATCCACATACAAGGTTTCTTTATAAGAGGCAACCGTATTAAACAAATATAGGATATCATAACCGGATAAAGAAATGACACCCACAATATTTGAATGAAGAAAAAGATCAAACTGACTATTTTTAATTGAACAAGAGTAACAAAATTTGTCCAATGTAGAAATAGAAACCAAATTCCATCCAAAAGGACAGTACAGCAAATGTCTTTTTCAAATTCAAATAATAATCAGGTTTTAATGATAATCTAAATTCCCTATAGCCTCAACCTTAATTGATTTGCCATGGCTCCAGACAGATGAATTTCAGCATCAATTGGTTTTGACAGCTCAGAAAACCTCGCATAGACACACTTATGTGAGTGGTGGTACTGAAATTTATCCACCAAGTGTGTCTAGGTATTGATACTAAATTTACTTCGAAACAAACCAAAGTGAGAAATTTACTTTTTTTTATACGTCAAGCGTGGTATTTAGTATAGTCTCTCTTTATATCTCCCAAATTTTCACAAAAGTTAAAGCTAAATTTATTTCGTTGTTTATTTTGAACGAATCGGATGCAGCTTTCAGTCCTTTCTTGCTCAGCCTTTCTTCTTTTTAAACACAGTATAAAATGAGCTCATTTAGAGTCCACTTCTCCCTTTGGCAGTTATAACTGATCTTGAATTGTGTAGGAAGAAAAATTAAAACCAGATGCATGAGCAAATCATCAAATAGCTCAAGTTTTAGAGCCTTTAATTTTGAAACAATATGAGACATCTAAATGATGTACTCCCGAATATATTATTTACCTTTATACCTTAGTGAAACTAAGTATGCCAAAAGTATACTAGTTTCAGCCTTATCGCTATTTGAAAAGTGTTTTTCAATTTCAATAAGAAATTCTTTGGCAGTAGTTACCTTATTGGACACAGCGCCCCTGAATGATTCTGGAATACCACACTTCATGAACATAAGACTCTTGCGGTTTGAACGATCTCACTTATCAAAGTTCCTTTTTCATCAGTGGAACTTTATCCGTAAGTGCAGTGGGTTGTTCAGTCCTTAACGCAAGATCTAAGTCCATGCAGTCAAGAACGATCGGAACGTTCTCTTTCCAGTTCTTAAAGTTTGTTCCATTTAATATGGGAATGGAGTCGATGTTGGTAGATATTGTGGAAGTTGATAGATTAACTGAATAGAGAACTTATACTTAATTAACATGTTCACATAGGAATTCGTATTAAACAATTAATCAATTCAAATAATGGAAAACCCCATCACAAGAGACTAAGCACAACATTGATATTTAGTCTTTGGACAGAAATACCAACTTGTAAGTGGTATTCTTGGTGTAGTAATCAAATATTGACAATAAACTATGTCAAACAACAAACTTATCTTTGAATCGATTTATTGTTCACATAAAACAAAACCTTATAATTGTCGCATATTTATTACTACATGTTTAAAATAATTAGGTCAAATATTAACCTTCCTTTGGGTCGGTCAATACCCACATGAATTACGTATACACAACCATTCTAATATTCAAAATAAATCAATCTGGGCAAGAGATGTCACTTTGGTGACATGTTGCTTTTTGGTGACATGTTGTTTCAATTAATGTATTTAGGAAAATTAATAATCCAAAAGAAATATCAAAATTTGAATTATAATTGTTAATCATTAATTCTTTTATTTTATTTTGAAATATTAGGGGCATAGGGTTAATAATTCAGAAATTTAGGGATCCAAAAATAATTATCAAGAACTTTAGGGGTCAATAATAAATTATTGAAAACTTTAGGAGTCAAAAATTAATTATTCAAAACTTTAAGAATCCAAAAATCAATTATTGAAAAAATTTAGGAGTCAAAAATTAATTATTCAAAACTTTAGGGGCCAAAATTTAAAAAATTTAAAACCTTTGGGGACAATTAGAACAAAATCAGAAACTTCAAAGCTTTAATTACAGAATCAGAACTTTAAATGGCCCAAAAATAATTAATTTTAAAACTCCATGAGCTGAATTATTAAAATCCATAACATTAAGGCTCAACTTGAATGAACTTTAAACTTGAAGGGTTGAATAACCATAGTTGTAAACTACAGGGGCTTAAACATTAAAATTAAAACTTCAATAGCCCAAAATTAATTAATTTTGAAACTTTAAGGACTAAATTGTTAAACTTGAAACTTTAAAGGCCCAATTGTATGAATTTTTAACCTTAAGGGACTGAAACACCAAAACCTCAAACTTAAGGGCTGAATATTTAAAATTAAACCCTAATTTGAAGTTGCAACCAAGGACCAATATTTCAAATTTTCTACCCAAGCCCCCCGCCCCAAAATTCACCCAAAACCTGTAAACCCTAAAAAGCTAGGGTTCATCACGACGGTGCCGCCAAGGGCCAAAATAGGGCGGGAGGGCAGCGACCCCCCTTTCCCTCGAACAATAGCAGCCATGCTGCTATTCTTACATCAACGTGTGCTGTTGTAATAAACAACAGCCACGCCTATCTTCTTTGTTACACGGCCAGCGGCAATGACGACCCCAATTCTTTTTTAAAAAAAAACTGAAACTGAAAATCTTGAAAAAACAACCGAATAATTTTCAAAATTAATAAATCTAAATCCGAAATTATTAAATTTGAAAACCATAAAATTATACAAGAACCAAATTAAAATTTTTGATTCCCAATGATTTAACATGAATATGCTCTGATACCACTTGTTGTAACTTTTAATGAAACTTAAACTTTATGAACTTACCAAGATCCTCATGTCAAATCATCATGAAACTGAATTAACGCAGAACATACCTTAATCCATTGATTTCTGACTTGAATAATGAATCTTGATCTGTAAATCTTCAATTTGGTTGCTTCAAACCTCCTTAATTCCTGATTGTGAGTTCATGGATCTTCCTCTTCAAATTAAATAATTTCCCAACATCTATTGCCTTTCCAAAGTAGAAATAGTAATTTCAATTTTCACCAATCACTTCAAATAGGATTTTACATGTTCATAAAACTGAGACTTCAATTTGATTTGTTTACCATCTTAAGGATTCATACTTTCTAAGCTGCAGTGATTATACAGTAAAAATATGAACTTCTGAGGAAGTCAAAACTTTCAGCTTACTAGAACAATATCGTCTTCCCCGACAAAGCCAAAAGGTTGATTTTGTTGGCTTGTATCTACCTGAACCAGTGTTCTGTCATGGTCAACTTTATGTAGCATTGTCAGAGCTAAAACAAGCAAATGTTTAAAAATTCTACTAAAACCATCAAATCCAGACAATTTACACACTAGATGTACGAAAAATGTTGTCTACAAAGAAATTATTTCATTCATATATATTTAACATAATAAATATTTTGTAAGTATTTCCTTCACACTTATTCCACACTATTTGAAAACATAAATGCTGTACAAATTTTTTTTACGACGCAAATTGTATAATTTTTTCCCTAGTTATGAACAAAGTTATATGCACTAATAATTTTCTACAGTTTGCGTTAATTGCTTTGAACCTCAACAATTCCATAACTTCAAATATTACTGTAATTCATGTTCTAATACATGTTACACTTGTTGTTATCACACATTTCTAATTAAAAAATAAAGTTTAGTATGATAATGATTCGCTGAAAAATAATAAATGTATCAAATTGTTTTCCATAGCAATAAGCTTGCATGTGAAAAGGAAATCAATTAGTTTCAACAATAATTTTTCTCATCTCGGAACAAAAAAAACAAATAAAAAAAAAAAATTTCCACTACGTGGAGCATCACTCCGCGTAGTTCGGAGCAATTGCTCCGCAATTTCTTCCGCTTTTTTCTGCGTTCCTTTGTTTTTCCCAATTTCCTATATTTCAATGCAATTAAATAAAAATAAACACAAAAAAAAAAAAAAAATTAACTTCCATTATTTTAATTACTTTTGTACTTATTTTTAATATAGTTGAATAAGTATTAAGATATTTTAAACAAAAATATTATAGTTAAAATATATTAATTACAATTTACACTTTCATTTGTGCAGGTTTTTTTGGCTTCAAATCAATGCAGACAGTAACAAAACATCTAACTATTATGTCATGTTAGTATTTCTACTTTTGCCACCTCTACACTCAAACTAACTTATCTAAATATGTCTCAAATACTCTTAACTATATACTTAAACTCTAATTGAAAAATAAATACCGTACGCTATAAATCTTCTATAAATAGCTTCCCCAGTTGCTTCATCTTTCGCATCTATAATCATAGAAACATATTACATTTATAACCTATACCTGTGAAAATTTCGTTAGTTCTACTTTCAATTTCCTGCTGGTAATTTTTAATATCTCAAATATACTTCTTTGTTCTTGCATGATTTTTACACCATCATCTTTTTTTCATTTATGTTCTGCTCCATTCTTTTGCAATTTACAGATTTTAATCAATGAATATAACTTACAAATTTATCCCACAAATTACTACATCAGAGACCAACTGGTCTGTAAAAGTCATTGTTGCAAGAAAACAATCGCCTAAAACTGCACGTAACTCTATAGCTTGACATCAAAATCTCACATTCATGGATTTACAGGTAACTGTATATAGGAATTTCACAAATTTTTCATTTTTAGTTTACAATATATTTTTCTTTTCCTATTCGCTGTTCATCTTATTCTAATTTTCAATAGGGTAACAAAGTCACAGCTACAATGTATGATGCTAATATTATAGTCCTTACTGACCAGTTAACACTCGGGATGACATATATAATCTCAAACGCAACCGTGAAAGATAACAAAAGTTTATTCAAAACTACAGAAGAAGAAAATGTTTGGATTACAACAGGAAGAACACGAGTTGAGGAGTTGAACGAAAATAATTTGGACTTTTTGTTTTCTAAATATGAGCTCACTCCATTCCATGCACTCGAACGTCATATGGACAGCGATACAAACATAAGTAAAAATACTACCATATCAGCTATACAAATAGTACTTTAACGTAAGGTTTCATAGTAATTAATACATGCAAAATACATAACAGATAAATTTCTTGTTGTCTATGCAGATGCTATTGGTGTTGCTATAGAAGTTCGACATAAAAGAATTATCCAAACTCATGTTGGTATTGAGGTCGGTTTTCAAGATGTCGTGCTAATAGACAAATATTTTCAAACTGTAATATTTACTTTATGGGACACTTTCGTTGAAAGAGAATGCATAACTATTCTTCAAAACTTACCAACGAAACCTGTTGTGTGGGCTACAAATCTAAGGGCTTCCTCTTTCAATGGTAATTGTAACTTCAACTTAACGTTTAATTTTAAACATTATACAAACATTAACATAATATTTATCTCTTCTATTACACATGCATCACACTCTCTACTAAAGTGAATAGCAACATTTTCATTGACGTTGACTCTTTAGTTGTTGCGGACTATAAACAATGGTGCTGAAAAACATTTCAACATTTTTTACCATACTCTTGTCCCCCTAAAATATTAAAAAAACATTATATTCTAACTTTTACGTAAAATATAATATAGTTATTGTTTTCCACAGGGTGCCAACAAATTCTGAAAGCCTAAATGAACTTACGAATGGAGCCTCATTAATTTCTATAAGCTCACCAAAGCTCTCGCCTCCTGCAGACGACAAATTCATATCTATTGCAGAATTATTTAGAGTCTATTTAGATGTATTGTCTACATTATTAAACACATATATATCACATACATATTACTAAAAATTCTATTAGTTTTTCCATTTATTTATATTCACAATTCAATCATACATTTTTTCAACAGAAAATTTTTTATTGGATTATAGCCCGTTGGACAATCAACACGACTCATCAGAGATTTTGATATATGTCCGCACCAATTGTAAAAAAAGGTCAACTGGAAACTTAGGACAAATTCACAAATGTCGCTTATGCAAATATGAGAACGCAAAAGCCGAACATGTAGTTAAAAATATACTTAAATTTCTATTCATTTTAATGTCGTTTAAACTTTTTATATTCAGAACTAATGCTTTTGTTTGCCTCGAAGACACAACTGGACAATTAGATGAAAGTATTATTGGGGAAGCTGAAGAAACCTTGTTGGGAACCAATGCTACTACAATAATGGAACACTTCGATAAGGTAAATCCTACACTAACAAAGTTTACAAATACTTATTGGAACATACAAATATACTAAAGAAATATATTTCAACTATCGCAGAATCCAGACACAGTGATACATAACTTTGACAGACCCATAGTGAAACAAAATTGATGTTCTATATTAAAACCAGTCAAAAAAAATAGAGATCCACTCGAGTATCATTTTGAAATTGTTTTTGTCTTCAACCCTACATCATCGATTCTTCGCACTGCTTCTTCGGACACAATGATGGACATACATCCTTCACCTATGAACAACTTTGATTTGTCGACTGAAATAACCGTGAATGTCGACGACACCGAAAAAAGAGATAAACAAAAAAATTCTGCATCAGGTACAAAAAGGCCTTTCCTCCACGAAGCATGCGAAAATCCTGAAACAAAACTCACCAAGAAAAAGAAGATTTCTAAAGCTTCGGATGATACTGCCATTGTTAAGCTTTCTGGAAACAATAAATGATGAAGATTGTATATTAATTTTGTACTAGATGCAGTTGTATATTTTCTCCATTTGAAACGCTCTAAAAGACAACGTCAATATATATATGTGTGTATGAGGGTGTGTATGTTTTTCCTTAATCAAGTGAAATTATGAGTCCTTGAAAATTATTTATCAACAGGGAAAAAAGGAAATAATTATTTTTCTTTGCCCATATTTAACAAAAATAATTTTTCTACCATCTCACAATAACATAAAATAAGTTTTTATGTTATTGGCAAAATATGTTGCTCCAAATGCCTCTTAATTATTCAATGTTTTGTCATATTTAAACTTTCTACACGAGTCAATGAAAATTCTATATCCAATGGTAATGGAACCTTCAAAATTAGAAATTCCGTGCATCACATGGGCCAACACTAATTTTAATAAAAAAGTCTCACTTAACTTTACACAATTTTTTTTACTTTCAAAATACTTTTCACATTACTTAAAAAAAACCCTGATTTTAACGGTATTTCTGTAAATTGACGGTGGTGATGTTTTGGTGCAACGGCAAATTTTAGAGGAAACTTGGACCAATCCGATCCGCTATTTGAATATTCCAAGTCCAATTGGGAAGCCCAGTCCGTCAATAAAAACGACGTCGCAGAGGAGGTTAAACTCTCAAAACACAAACAGAAGTACGTCCACAACCCTAAATTGTATCGTTCATTCTCAAAATTCATAAATTGAACAAAACCTGCTCTGAATTTGTTCAGCAATGGCGGGTTGTATCGAATGGTCTTTGATCAGTTTCCTGGCGATTCTGTTGTTGGCCTCATCGACGATTGTCAGCTCAGAAGGCCCCTTCATAGTTGCACATAAGAAAGCAAAGCTCACAAGGCTCAAATCCGGCTCCGAACGTGTCTCTGTTTCCATTGATATCTACAATCAAGGATCCTCGTATAGTCAAATTCCATCTATTTTACTTAGATCTGCCTTTAATTTTTTTATTGTTCCTAATATAGAATTTTCTTATTGTTTGATTTGGAATTTGGATTGATTCTGTGTTTTTATAGTTGATGAATTTGATTGTAATTATTGGATTCGATTAGTTACCCAGGAGTTTTGTTGTTTAATTAAATTTTATTCCTCTTTTGTGATAATTAATTACTTAAAGTGGAAGAAGTTGAGTTCCTTTAAATGGCTTACGAGGAACTGATCTGTCGTTATTTTTATTGATCTTAATTTAGATTTTATTTTTTTTTATTTTTTTATTTTTTGCTGCAAGAGTTTTGATCCGGAATTTGGATTTATTTTGTGTTATGGTAGTTGACGAATTTGATTTAACTATTGGACAAAGTTAGTTAGCGATGTGATTTTTTTTTGAATTATTACTTTTTCCCTTTTTGCATTAATTAATGACTTGAAGAAGGAGAAATTTAGATGCCTTGCGAGGAATTGGTTTTGCTTCTATTAGAAATGGAAAGCTTTTAAAGCTAGATCAATAATTATTGGACATTCCCTAGTATAGATTCATTAACAGATGCTAAGTGATCACTGTACACATATCGGGGGTCTTTCTGATCTACGGTTTGTTGATTGGTTTATTCCAAAATTCAGCAGCTAAAAGAAACATTTTTAAGCTTCTGACTCTCCTCACATTTGCCTTCGTTTTATATAAACTTAGACCAAATTGTGGGATTCTACCTCTTTAGCACACTTGGAATAATGTTTAACTACTGCTAGTTCGCCCTCTTCTAATCACTTTCTAATATTTAAATGGAATAGCTTGAGCGAAATTCTGCATGTTCCCTGTATCAACAGCCATTGAAGTATGTGCTTTTGAAAACCTATGGAGATATTATTTTGTTATCGGGGGTTATCCCATTAATAGACGTGAAGCATTGAAATGCCTTGTAAGGACAAGACTATTATTGTTGGTGATCTGATTTTAAATAAAAGATGAATTTCGTTTCTTACAATGTGTTTGTTTATTGTATCGTAATTCTGGGATTGTGTTACAATGTGTACGTGATTTGTATGTTCAGGACTGCATATGATGTAACCCTCAATGATGGTGGTTGGACCCAAGACATATTTGATCTCGTCTCTGGTAACACTTCAACGTCATGGGAAAGGCTTGATGCGTGAGTTCCTAATTTGTGATTCCGCCCCCTCCCCCTCCCCCTCCCCCTCCCCCCTTCTCTATTCGTGTTGTTGATTGTCCTTTTCTGATCTACACTTGCTGTAAGTCTGCCCGCAATTAATCTATTTGCCCTGCTAAATTTGGATGATCATAGGGGGGCTCTTCTGTCACATGCCTTTGAGTTGGAAGCCAAAACCAAAACTATGTTTTATGGAGCACCAGCAGTTATCACATTCCGTGTCCCCACAAAGGCTGTGTTACAGGTTTGGCACTGTCACATAGTTATGTCATCTGTGTATGTTTTCTTAATATCAACGACATTTTGCAAATGTTGTGCAATGTCAATGTCATTTGATTGTCTATATTTTAGGAAGCATACTCTACTCCAATCCTGCCTCTTGATATTCTATCAGATAGGCCTCGCGAGAAGAAGTTTGAGTGGGTAAGCTTTGACATAGATAGATTTAAACATTTTCATTGTTCAGTTTACATTGTTTTTTGTTCATTAACGATCTTGTTGTTTCCCTTTTCGTATGGAATTGTTATGCGGTTGCATCTGAAATCTTACAGGCTAAGGTATGTTCACTCTTGATAAATTGTCCACTATTCTTGTAGTATAGCCCATAAAAGTATCTGTATCAAGATCTTTCTGGCTTTATAGTGAACAGCAGAGGCTACTTCGAAAATTTGATATTTCTGTTTACTCTAAACTTCCCTTGTGCAGAGACTGTTCGTGAAATACGGGCCCCTTATCTCTGTGGTCTCTGTAGTGGTTTTGTTTGTGTACCTGGTTGCAACTCCATCAAAATCCAGTGGTGCAAAGGGAAGCAAGAAGAAACGCTAATCAGTAAATTCAACTACTGTGCAACTGTCTTTCTTTGTCCAAGCATGCGTAGCAACACTGTTTTACCTCTTACTCCTCCTCTGTTGTGACCAGCTAAATATTTCTTTTACGTTTGTTAGTACAATTCTGGACTACGAGTTCAGAAAGATCTAAATGGTAAGTTATATTAGACATGAGATGAACTGACTTCATATTCCGGCCTTCGTTTAAGCTAGGATTTTACTTTTAGGATTACCAACTTAGGTTGCTGCCTGGAATCCACAACGTTTTCTTGTGTTTAATTGTACTTTTCTTGAGCACTGCAATTTATCAATCTTGAACTCTCTTCATTCCATCGCTCTGTTATTTTTTTTCATGTAGTATTGAATTTGAATTACTTGTTAAAAACTTATTGGTCATTTCTGAATGTATTCTTTCATTCTGGCTGATTTGAAGGGGAAATCAGATTTTGATGTCTCCCTACATGGTCTGAAGTGTTTGTGCCTGTAGTATGCCACCAATGCTTCGAGATGATGACATGGTTCGAAGGGTATATTATGAGCCAAGTGCTTGTTTTTTTAATTTGGTTATGAACGTACTATACTAAAAACCATGAAAAAAAAAATCACTTGTTGATAGTTTTATTGATCTTTCGAATGCCCGTTAAATGATCAGAGCCCCTCCATTTCATGCTAGGATTGGAAATAGTATATTTTAGAATAATTACATCAATGGTCACTTAAATTTTGACTAATTATGTCAACGGTCATTAAAGCAATTTTCTTACGCCAAGTATCTCAAGTTTTTAACTATTACACTAATGGTTACTTTGTTAGAAAAATTAATATTAACTTATATATGGCATTATTAAGTGATAGGTTTTACCAAATGATGCTATTTGTTATCCTAAGTAGGAGTTAAAAATTTGGATTAAATACATTCAGATTAGAAAACATAATACAACTAAAGTTTTGGTTTGATTTTTTACTGTAAAACAGTAACCTCCTCTTTTTTTAACTACAATTTTTACTGACTTGATGTAATAAATATCATTTGATGATGCGTTGACATTTAGTTGTGTCATGTAGCATTTAACGTTAAACTTTTAATCGGGTGATAACTAGTGTGATATTTAGAAACTTGAGTGACTATTACTGTAACAAAATAACGTCAAAGACCATTGATGGAATTACTTAAAATTTTGTTGATTATTGATGTTAATTAACCAGTTGTGATTTACAATGTTTATACTATTTAATCCTTTTGGTTTTTGAAGTGAAAAAAGAAGTGCATAGAATAATGATATGTGATTCAAGACACAAACGCTGTAGACTTGTGATCAATCCATAAATTTTACTGTAAAACAAATAGGCATTTCAAACACGTACAGTTCAAGATCATTTGTCAACTCTTTATCAATCATGTGAACAATAATTTAATGATTTGATTATAAAATTAAGCTCAACCTTTATTCTTACATACATGTTTTGTGGAGCATGCACTATAAAAAGAGGTTGAAATTTATTGATACACACTTTATTTATAGGTGATGAACATCATTTAAGTTTACTCAAATTGAATTGCATCTCAATAACAAAGAGATAAGTTCGATTTATAGGTCTCAAGCTCAACGTTTTCGTTCTAAATTAGTTGTCTCGTCATATCGTTTGACACATTGTGTATCATTTCTTTTTAATAAATGAGAAGATGACAACATACATTACAACTTATTGCCTTCTCATTTTATTAAGAAAAAGTGATTCGTCAAAGTGTTAATAAATAACGATAGTTAAAGAACAACAAACTCAAAACAGCATATCTCAACTCATCGGAGTCTTTACATATATATGTTATTTTGATACAAATAACTTAGCTTCCTTTTGGGAAGAACTTATAAATGGCTATATTCATAAATAGAAAAAAAATGAGTATAGGATGAGTAGATGGTACATTTTGGTTCATTGAAATGAAATTTGATTATTTGATAAAGATTGATAGCCAGATAGAGGCTTTGCCGTTCTGTTCTTAACCACCCTTTCTTTTGTTGACTCAAAAATATTTGAAATCAAGTAAATAAATAACTAAAGATTGGTGTTTAAAAAAACGTTGACTATAACCATTGACTTTTTTCGCATGTTTTTGCAAGACAACAATTTAGTTTTTTGTGATTAATCAATTACACCATTTCTGATATGCAGGCCCTGTCCAACACGGCATCAACCGATTGGATACAAAGTAGCAACAGTAGAAATTGTATTATTCATCACAATTTTACTACACACGTACATCCTTAGTTACATCATGCCTTACCGAATTTATAGTTGGCAAATCTTACATAATCTTTCACATCTCGCAAATTTAATCCAACAATTATAATACTTTCACGTCATCATTCTGTCAATAAAAGTGTACAAAAATCTTAATTCTATTCATTACAACTGATTACGAAACCACATCACCATATACATACAAGAAAATTTCTATTTTTTGAACTTGATCGATCGAGTTGTATTTCTCGGGAAGAGACAGAGAAGATGAGTTATCCGATGTGCCCCATATGTACCCTACGACCCACCAGGTACATTTTCTTTCTCCAATTAATTTCTTAAATGAAATTTCTTGTTTGAGTTTTTGGATTGATTTTGATTCTGGATTCGTATAATTAGGGTACGGAACAATGTAAGTTGAATTTCTTTTGGAATTTCTGGATTGGTTTTGTTGACCTCAATTTTTTTATAGGAGACATGGCCAACATATCTAACTCCACTCGTGGCCGCGCAAGTTTGTTCCTACATACTTGGACAAATTGTTAGTTGCATGCAGCCTTCTCCGATGGTTAGGAAGGCGATTGCAAGCACTTCGACAGTCAAGTTAGTCAAATGAGTAATATATGTAGGTGTGAGACGTGCTTTACACATGCCACTTGAGTGTTCGGGATTCAAAGTCGTGTGTGAGTTTATATAAAATGAGAGAGCAATCTTACAAAGTTTTTGGGAGTTAAATTACCCTTGAGTTGGTGTTGGTTGTGAGTTTTTATAGTGACATAGGTGAAGTGGTAATCGTTGGATGAAGAAATATGTAGCATCATCCTAACGGTCGAAGCTTTCAATCCTAGGTGCCACCTTTTACATCATAGGACCCGTAGCATTTACTATGATATAAAAAGGTATCACCTCTATGGCTTAGGTCTACTATCTAGTAGGCTGACAAGACTTGGTATTCTTCTATTGTAAGATGTTACATTAATCACTTTCATAACATTTTTATGCAGATGATCTCTTGGGAGAATTGGCTACGAAAGATGCTCATCTTTGGCTAGGAGGTCTCCACTTTAGTCATGCGGGCTTCAACTGAGACGATGGGTCACCTCTCTATGAGTGGCTTGCAGCATAGGGCATCTCACTTTAGTCACCACGCTTCAACTAGAAGGACGTTTCAGTGAGGTGCCTTTGCTTCGTCATCTTTGATGATGTTGAATGTTGGCCTTTAGTAAGCCTATTGGATGCCGTCACATGGGCCTCTTCTTGAGCTTCAGTGGTGAAGTGTACCAATATTTTCCCAATACCATGTATGATTATTTATATAATGTATGGACTATAGAGTATGTTGTGGCTTCATTTTGAGAAATGATATTCTGAGGTGGCGCATCCCTTGTTAGACTTGGCGGTTCAACTTGTTATTATACTTATGACATAACATATTAATTCCCCAAGTCCAAGTATAGATATTTATATCATGGTTGGAGTTCAGAAAAATAGGACCTTTCATGACGAGCCTTAAAGTTTCGTAGAAGCATGTCATTTGATTGTTGAATTATTTTGAAGTGGCAGAGATGAAGTTCTAAAGTTGTGAAGAGGCCGTGCCTCATGTATTGCAGATGCAATGCTCTGAAGTTGAATCGATGCTTCAAAATTTGTTGAGTTTTAATGAAGAGACGGTGCTCTGAGTTGAAGTGATGCTTCAAACTTTGCTAAAGTTGTGCTTCAAATGGTTGTAGAGGCAATGCTTATTGAAGTGATGTGATGAGGTGTGTTATGGCCTCGCCTAGCTAAAAAAACTTTCTTGGAATTCGTGTTAATGATTTGATAGCTTCGTACTTCTTATAAACAGCATCTGAGGCGATGTGTATTCTAACACACATGTTTACGAAGGCATTAAATAATTAATGATGGGTTGTCCTTTCATTTTTTCAAGGCGACGTGCGGTTACGTGTGTTTGAACAACACGCCTCAATCATGGGCGTTCAAAACTAAACGCCTCAAGTTTGCCTAGTTGATGGACATCCCAGATTGGGCGGATTGTGATCTAACGGCTAGTGGCTTGACACTGCATATGAAAAGAGTCATTTTCCCATTTCCCACCTTTTTCCACTTTTACAAACTTGAAAACTCTTACATTTTTCGGTTACCAACTACTCCTTCAGCAACCCATGACCGGTTTCTTGCTACTTTCTCCCAGATATTGTCTAGTTAAATCTTCGTTAGTGTTTATCTCTCCCTTCTTCATTTTATAAGTTCATGAATTTTGGTTTTGGGTCCAATTATCGGGGAATAGATCTCCAGTATATAATGTTCGAGGTTGATATAGCTAACTTCAGGAATACTGAAGAGTTAGATGAGTCAATCAGGTCAGGACAGAGTGTTTGGGTCATGCGTGAGGGTCCAATGGACTACAATGCTGGGTAGGGGGCTGCCAAATTGCTACGACAATGATCCCTAGTGACTTAGATAGAATTAGAGAGAAATATAGTGTCCCAACATCATAGAATTTTAGTACTTGATACTGAAAAGCGTGCCTACTATTCGAGGAAAGATTGTATGGCCGTAAGTGAGTATCTCTTCAAGGAGGATTCACTTTCCTCTTCATCCATTTTTTAGGGAGGTACTAAGACTCTATATGATAACACCTACCTAGCTTTTTCCCAATGCATAGAGCTAGTTGGTGGGGGTTGTACTCTCTTTAGAATGAGACCTCTCTTGGTGAGTATATGTCACTTCATGTGTCTCAGAGATTCTTCCAACCTAGAGACTTAAGTAAAGGAGAGTACGAGGGACAGTATTACCTGACCCCCTAGGGAGCTCCTTCACCATTCATAATGGGTACATCTTCTTCAGTAAAAGTGTGAAAGGAGTCATTATTCTAGGCTAGGGAGAGGTGACAGACTGTGAAGAATGACAAAGCTTCTATCGTAAAAGTGATGACCCAGTACTCCAAAGCTGGTGAGTTTCTTACGTTTGACTTGGTTTTATTTTGTTAGTATTTTTACTGATGTTCCTCTCCTACAAGAATTATTGATAGGTGCGAACTGTCTGATGCTAAGTGGGGAGTTATTAAGGACATTTACAGACGTCTGTTGAAGTTTTGCCGCTTTGACTATCTCATGAACGATCCAAATTTTTCATCAAATTCAATCTGATGGCCTTCAACGGTGAAATACTATCCAATGCCAGACATGGCTTCGATCATAAAGGCTGCCTTGAAGCCCAAGGTCTTGAAGCCTAACTCCGCTAGTTATAAGAGCCAGAGGGAAGAGTCGGATCGATTAAGAAAGATCCACTCGGAAGAGGCAGTAGAAAAACATAAGCCCTAGGCAAAAGGAAAATGAGAAGCTTCTTCATAAGAAGAACAAGGTGTCGATGTATCTGGCTCATCTGGGTCTTCTATTGGTGCATCAATTGCTCACCCATCCTCGCCTCCACCTGCTAAAATTATTCCTACTGCAACCCGACTATTAATTTAGTTGAAGAAAATGAGTATCGCGTGGAGGCTCTGATAAGAAGGAGAAATAACCAGCTTCTGTTGAAACGCCTGAAAGGCGAGGAATTTTCTAGGGGGCTAAGATGAGGAGATTTCTCCCGAATTTCTGGGGATGCTTTCGACAGAGATTCAAATTTCTATTGCTAACTTCTACAAGTTTTAGACTCAAAAGGTGTCATAATTATATCGCCACTTGTGATGTAGTGGATCTAACGACGACCTTGGTGAGCCTTAGTGCTATGGCCTCTGGGATGGCGATCGAAACTCTTGCTTATGAAGGACATTCAGCGGCGGAATAGGAAGTCCCTAGAAAAGATGGTCAAAGTTGAAGACGAAGTGAAGAAAGTCACAGTTGAGGCTGAGTCTCTGAAGTGGAGGTAGCAAAATTGGATTATACCTTAGTAAAAATTGTAGCTTTGAAGAACAAAGTCCACCCGTCTCAGTACGAAGTGGCTTCTTTGTCTGGAGATTTAAAAGATAACTACAGAGGCCCCTTGAGGCGGCCAACATAGAGAATGTCGAACTAAAAGCTCAAGTGGGGAGGTTTGGGTACCCAAGTGATCGGGCTCACTGAAGAGGTTGAAGAGCTTAAGTGTGAGATTTAGACTTGAGATAAGGATGCAGTAAAGTCATATATTGCTAATTTTCATCTCATCAAAGCGTACTTGAGCTTTGCTAGTTACTGGCATCGATTCGCCTATGTGGAGGTCTTAGACAATTGATGAGCTTCATCCTAAGTTTAACACTTCCTATCTAAGATCTGAATTTCTAGTGGAAAACCCAGAACCCCTGCTGATAGTGCAATGGCTAACGAAGCAGATACTGCTAATGCTGATGGTTTGACAATCAGGCTTTTGTTCATGCCTCAAATACCAAGGCCCCTGGTGATGCTTCGAGTAGTGAAGTATCTCTTGTCTAGCCTTAGGATTTTCTTGTTTTTTATTTGTAACTTAGTTGGGACTTTTCTTGTACTAAACTACTATTATCAGTTAAGCCTTTTTTTCTTTTTCTGTTTTGTATTCTTATACTTGCACAAGTATTTCGCTTCGTCTTAACAACAAATCTTGAGGTCTTAGTTTATAAATTGCTAAGTAAACATGCTACGTCCAACTATCACCTCGATAATTTTAAAATACTAACATGCTTCATCCATCTTCATTATCACTTCGTCTTAACGTAGTTGAATAATTTTCCAAGTTTTACAAACAATAATGCATCCTTGTATGAAATACCTCTAAACAAAGCTCAAGTTTATATGCAAGGCTTAGGTTTTGATTTAACATTTATACTGCTTCAACCTCTCTGCCTTTACTTTATGCATGTTGGCTTCGGTACCTCTAAAGTTCACATCATATTTAACTAATAACACATCTTCAGATAAGAAACTGGTCTTAACTGAACATTTCACTTGTAATTAAACACTTCGCTTCGTAACATCACAACATAATTCTTATGATTACTCTTTAGATGGCATTAGTGCTTCGCCTCAGGTAGGTGGAAGTCACATAGACCTATCACTTTAGACCGTAGACTAAAATTTATAAGTATTAACTCTTCAAAATGAACGTTTAGTTCCTTAGACTATTTATTATAAACTTTCTTTCATGGTTAGCTCATCCATATCTAAGGCTTCTCCCATGGTGAATGGTTCATCCATGGAAAGTTTCATCTTCGAAAGTATTTGAGGTGGGCCCTGTAGGGTTTTCACACCTCTCTTTTCGAATTGGACATTCATGTCAAGGGCTTTTCTTATGATGAATGGTTCATCCAAGTAGGTTTCATCTTCGAAGGTATTTGATGCGGTCCCTTGTAGGGGTGCTTTACACCTCTCCTTTCGAAGTGGATATCCTTGTATGGGGTTGGCACATCCATGTTAAGGGCTTCTTCCATGATGAATGGTTTTAGCCATAAGAGGCTTCATCTTCGAAGGTATTTGAAGTGGACCCCGTGTGGTACCTAACACTTCTCCTTTCGATGTAGACATCCTTGCATAAGGTTTATACATCTATGTTAAGGGCTTCTCCTATGGTGGATGGTTCATCTATAGGAGACTTCATCTTCGAAAGAGTTTGAGGTGGGCCTTTTGGAAAGGTTTCATACCTCTCATTTTGAAGTGGACATCCTTGTATGGGATTAGCACATCCATGTCAAGGGCTTCATCTCCAAAGGTATTTAAGATGGGTCCGTGTGGAGTGGTTCACACCTCTCCTTTCAAAGTGAACATCCTTGCATAGGGTTGGCAAAGTCATGTCAAGAGCTTCTTCCATGGTATATGGTTCATCCATGGGACATTTCATCTTCGAAGGTATTTGAGATAGATCTCTATAGGGTGCTTCAAACCTCTCCTTTTTGAAGTGGACATCTTTGTATGAGGTTGACATATCCATCTCAAGGCTTCTTTCATATTGGATGGTTCATCCATGGAAGGGATTATGGTGAAGTGAAGACTTGATGTTGAACTTCATTATATTAGAGAGAACATATTTACATAGGCTGGGAAAGATCATCCAACTAAAGTAATAACCCTTACTCATTGAAAATATCTTATTTAAGTGCTCTATGTTCCATAGGTGAGGTTGTGTCTTTCCATCCGGTCCTCAATCATGTAAATTTCAGGTCGTAGCTCTTCCTTGAAGTGATAAGGGCCTTTCACATTGGGGCACAACGTACCTATGCTTGGCTCTTTGGAGGAGAAGATCTTCATCGACATAAGATCGGCTATATAAAATAACCTCTTCATGACTCTAGCATTGTAATATCGGGTCATATTGCATTGGTATGAGGTAAGTTTCACTTCGGACTCATCTTTCATTCCTTCAAGAAAGTCAAGTTCGTATCTTCTCAACTTGTCGTTGGATATTTCATTAAAGTATAGGTGATAAGGTAAGGGCAGTCCTATATCCAGCAGACTCATAGTTTTTTACCCCGGTGGCAATAGAAAAAGGGATTTCACCAGTGGTAGTTTAACTTGTGGTATGTATAGCCCACATCACTTTAGGGAGCTAGTCAACCCATACTCTTTTAAAGGCATCAAATTTCCTTTTCAAGGTATAGTTGATTGTTTTGTTGACGACTTTGACCTGGCTATTTGCTTGAGGGTGGTGAGGCATGAGAAAACATATTTTTTCTTGATTCTTAGTTCCTCGCATAGGTCGCCGATGTTTTTGTTATCAAATTGTCTTCCATTTTCTGATACGATTGAGTGGGGATGTTTAAATTTCATGTAATGTTCTTCTAATGAAATTTGGAAGTGTTGGATTCTATAGTTTTGTCCAAGGGTTCAGCTTCTACCTACTTTATGAAGTATCAATTGTGAAAATAGTGTAGCTTGCATTGCCTTTTCCCATGGGCATGGTACCTATGAGGTCAATTCTCCATTTAGCAAATGACCAATGCAAGAAACAACTGTCAACCATTGGGAGGGCTGCCTTTTGCACTTTTGAAAAACATTGGCACTTGTTGTGCTTTCGCATAAATTGAAGTGCATCATTTTTCAAATTAGGCCAGTAGTACCTTTGCCTAAACACCTTTTGTGTAAGTGTCGATCCTCTGAAGTGGTTGCTACCTACCCCTTCATGAATTTTTCAGAGGACATACGTTGCCTCTTCTCCTCCCGTGGATCTAAAGAGGGATAAGGAGAAGCCTCTTTTGTATAGCACATCATCTTGGAGAATGAAATGTACGACTCATCTTCTATGCTTGTGGGCTTTATCTTTGTATTCAGGTAAGACCTAATATTTTAGGAAGGCGATAATTACTTGCATTCATGATGGGGTGCCTTTAATTCACATAACTTCTTCCCCTTTTCAGATAGAGGGTTTGGCGAGGTGCTTAATGGGTGCTATTTTGAGCAGCTCAAAATCTTTGTTGCTTGCTAACTTTAATAAAGCATCAGCACGGGCATCCTCAAGATGAAATTTACACCAACTTAAATTTTGAAAAGATATGAGAAAGTAAATAACCCGTTTGAGGTATACTACCATGTCTTTATCTCCTACAATGATGTTGCCATTTACAATTTCCCAAAAAGCATCAGGCTTTTGAAGCACCTTCTTGAGTGGAAAGTTAGCTAGGACATGTATGCTATGGGCCTGAAAGTATAGCCTCAACTTTCTAGAAGTGGTGACGAGGAAGAGGACAAGCTTCTCCATGTCTGGATAGCGGGCCTCAGCTTGTAGAAAGGCTTCTCTCACTTAGTAAATAGGCAACTTGAGATTGTTTCTTCTCCTATAATAATTAAATTGGAGGCCACTTCATGTACGACCAAATAAAGAAATAGGGGCTTTGCCTTTGGTTCAGAAAAGAGAGGATCTGTCTTAGGTGCTTCTGCAGCTCCTAGAAGGTCTCTTCACACTCTTTCATACACTGGTACGTCTTTCCTCCTATGAAGACTTTGAAGAAAGGAAAGCATTCATCGATGACTTTAAAGACAAAGTGACTCAAAGCTGCCATCCACCCGATGAGGCTCTACAATTCTTTGAGTTTTTTAGTGGACTTCATCTCTATTAAGGCCTTGATCATTCTATGATTGGCCTCAATGCCTCTTTGGTTAACTATGTAGCCTTGGAACATTCTAAAGACAACACCAAAACGCACTTATGGGGGTTTAACCTCATCATGTACCTCCTTAGAATTTGGAAAGTTGCATCCAGGTACTTGATATAGTCCTTCATTTTGAGGCTCTTTACAAGCATTTTATCCATATATACTCCATGATTTAGCCAATGAAGTCAACAAATATCTTGTTGATGAGCCTTTGATAGGTAGCTCCGATATTTTTCAACCACCCAAATGGAATCACCTTGTAGCAATAGAGACCTCGCTCCACTAAGAGTTAAGTGGAACGCCCTACACTTCAATGCTGTTGAGGTACTTTTTTAGATCACCCCTTTCTGCATACATAGGAACTTTGGAGGCACAAAGTGGCTTGGCATATGTGCACTTCGGAGCTCCTAGGAGAAGAGAAGGTTATCATCGTTGTCACCAAGTTCGTAGGACCTATAAGGCCCATCAAAATCTTCCTCATATGCTTGGTATCAAAGCGATTGGAAAGGTCTTGTTTGATCCCTCTTTGCCTCTGTTGACCTTCTCTCTCGCCTATTTCTAGATTGGGGGGGTCATTTTTAGACCTCTATTTTTGTTCATGGGAGCCTTGCTATGGGAAGTGGTTTTTGAGTCATATTTTTAAGCATATCGGGGCTAATCTTATCAAAGACATGGCAGATCTTTGAGGTCTTCACTCTCGCTTATATTCAAGAGGAAAATTGTCTTCTTCAGAGAGCATGTCATTTGTAGGTTGGTCAGATGAGTAATTTGATGATACATCAACTCATATTTTCTTTTCTATAGGGCTAGCACATCTCCTATGCCTATTAGAATGAGCTATTTGGCTTTGAACTTTATTTTCCTCTTATTGGTGGAAGAGGCCAGGTTGAGGCACATTTTGAGGCATTTGATAACCTTCCTCTCCATGCATTTGCATGATAAGCTGCTGCATGCAGCTCTATTGAGGGGTGTAGCAACCTTTCCACCTCAGCTGTGCGTGACATTAGTTCGAATAATCTCTTCTTTAGAGACCTCCGTTGCTCTCCTTAGATTCACGTCTTCGTCGCTAGCATTCATATTGGGTGGACGCCTCTTTTCATTAAAAAGGGTGTTTTTCAAGTAGATTTTTATCTCAAAATGCTCATTTTTTAAGGAATACATACACATAAGGTATTGGATAGCACATTTTCTTTCTTTGAAACTTATGCTTGTTCTTTATTAAAAAACAAAATATTTCTTCAAGAGAGAAGTTGAAGCACTTTTTCGATAAGCTTTTTACATGGAAATGCTCATGGTTGATAGTGTGATTTCTCAGAGACAGTGTCAATTCGTGACCTCGATTTTTGTATAGATGACGTGGTCAACAGATCCCGACTCCATTCACGTCAACACAAACTTATTCTTATACACTTGAACAAATCATTAGTTGCACGTGGCCTTTTCTAATAGAGGGGGAGATGATCGTGAGCACTCTAAGGGTTAAGTCAGTCAAAGGAGTTAATATATGTGGGTGTCGAACGTGCTTTAGATGTGAGTCACTTAGGTTTTTGGGTACGGGACGTATATGGGTAATATAAAATAAGATAGCAATCTTACTAAGATTTTGGAAGTTAAAATTGTATTACCCTTCCATTGGTGTTAGTTGTGAACTTTTATAATGGCATGGACGAAGTGGTGGCCGTTGGATGAAGAAAACTATGGCCTCATTCTAAAGGTTGAAGTGTCACATCTTGATGACACATTATACATCATAGGACTGCAATGTCATCTGAAAAGGTAGTCACTCTATGGCTTAGGTCTGCGTACCTATGTAGTAGGTTGACAAGACTTGATATTCTTCTATTGCAAGAGGTCACAAAAATCATTCTCATAAGATCTTTATACAGAAGACCTCTTGGATGAAGCGGCTATGAAAGATGCTCATCTTTGGCTTGGAGGTCTCCACTTCGGCCATGTGGGCTTTGGCTGAGACGGTGGATCGTCTCTCTATAAGTGGCCTACGGTAGGGGACGTCTCGCTTCGATCACTATGCTTCAATTGCAAGTGACACTTCGATTGAGGTGCCTTTGCTTTGCCATGTTTGAAAATATTCGTAGTTTAGAAGAGAATAGTCACAGTTTGGCAGAGAGTATCAATTCTTCAGTTAAAAATAACCAATCAGCAACCAGTAAAAAGAACATGGCGAGCCATGACTGGCTCGCGAGCCACTCATGTTCAGCTTGCCCCATTTAACAACCCTAGACATCATTGAGACACTAGGAGTTTCAGACACACAATCAGCAAACTACATTATGCTTTTAACACACTATTGTAATGTTCATTTGTTTGTTGTCTTAAAAAGTTTTTGCAACGTTAGGCGATTGTTATCTTTAGTTTTTAGCAATGTTCCGTGACTATTGCAAACAACTTTTTAGCAACGTTGCATGGCTGTTGTGTATGACCTTTTGCAACATTCATTGTATGTTGCTATAATTGTTTTGGCAACTTTAGGTGATCGTTGCAAATAATTTTTTGCAACGCTTTTTATTTGTTGTCTATTCTTCATCCTTATTTTTGACAATATTTTTTGTGTGTTACCGTAGGTCATGTTATCATTTTTGGCAACATTTTCTAACTGTTGCCGTAGGTCAATTTACGTTCTTTTTTAATTGTGTATTTTTTTTCTATATCTATATAAAAAATTTCAAATAAACCAACAAGTTAAAAATATTTTTTGGTCCTGAAATTTGATAATAATTTCATTACTCCATACAAAATAAACATAGAACTCGCATCATTGCGAGAAAGATAACTGTTGTAAGTCATCTCACAATTACAATATATATGGGTCTGATATGAGTAACAAAAAACTAGAATCCTGGTTACAAAATAAGGTCATGAATATCTAGGTTAGCCATGTGGCAATTGATAAGTAGAGCTTAGAAACTTCTACGACTTTCACCAGCTTTTACCAAAAAAAGCCCGGAAGCTAGTATTCACCAACCACTTTCATCCCTGAAACAATTCTCCAACACCATCATATATTCCATTAGATTCTGTAAAATATATCAACTTTAATCATTTCGAAGGAAAATAATCAAACTTCATAGACATTAACACAAAATGTAAGATCGACTTACATGCTAAAATTCAAGAACTTTCACCAAGTTTTTTGTTTGATGAGGAATGAGTTTTGAAATGATTTATTCCACACACAAAAGCAACCATATGCTAAAACATATAAGGGAAAGCTAGAAATTCATGTTTATCATACGGGTTGATGCATATTACATCGAATAAGGGACTCATAAAAATAACATTAACGAAATGCACATAGATAATATCCGACAAAGCTAAGCTAACTTCAAACATCTCTTAGACATGTTTAAAGTTTCTAACCATTGCTATTTGACTCATACCACATTCATATTAAAAATATCATCAATTCTTGCTACTGGTTATAATTTATCATGTTTCATGGATAATATGATGGCATACTTTGCTCAACTTTGGGACCGTAGAAACTTCTGTAGTGCATCTTCCTTTATGAAGAATTATTGGAGCAAAGATAATATTGTTGACCCCAAAAAATGTTGCCAACAGATGCCGGGCCCACTCGTGCGCACGTAAGCTTAATCCAACACGCTAATGCCGATCAACGGTCATGAGGACTCCAGAGAATGAGCGTGGGAGTAGCAAAAAGGCACGAGACGTCTCCGTTCAGGTCTCCGGCATAAAAGAAATGCGATTGTATAAGTAACCAATCGATAGATAACAGGGTTGCGTTGTAATAAAATGTTGTAAAAATGATGTTGAAACAAGAGAAATATAGCTCCAAAAGATTCAGTTTATTCTCCAATTTTTGCATTAGTCCATTCTTGTTACATGGTTGGGGTATTTATAGTGTTATAACTCAAATTGTGACCTTTGGATCAACTTATACGTGGCCTCATCTCCTCGACCAAGGCCTCAAATCCTAGCAATCAAGTTGACTCTCCTAGCTGTACTAACATTAAATGCTCTGACATTGACGAGACAAGACACAAGTAAACTTTATACAAAGGTCACATCAATCATTTGTTAGAGATTTCCATCATAGCCGAATCCTCACAAGTGGGCCTTTGATGGACCTAGGACGTTAGAAGGAGGGGCCTCGGAGTAATTGCGAGGGCCTCGGACGAATAGCCAGGGCCTCGGAACCCACAACTGAAGTTAAAGAATCATGACCTGATCGAATTAAGCTGGTCCCACCGTCGTGATGTGACGCCACGTGTCTGTTCTGTTCTTTAACCCGTAACAATAGTCCCCCAAGTCCATGTGTGGTCATTTATGCCAGGCGTGGACTTTCAAAGTCTGAATTTTCTGTGCTTTACGCCATTTCTAAGAAAGTCGCCTGTGAAATTGAAGTTCTTTTGGAGCTACGTCGAGATGAGGTGAGTTCGTATTCGGACTGGCTGAAGCTGATTTCCTTTTGATGAGGCGAGTTCATATTCGAACTGGCCGAGGCTGATTTCCTTTTGATGAGGCGAGTTCATATTCGAACTGGCCGAGGCTGAATTTCTTTTGATGAGGCAGTTCATATTCGAACTGGCTGAGGCTGAATTTCTTTTGATGAGGCGAGTTCATATTCGAACTGGCCGAGGCTGATTTCCTTTAGATGAGGCGAGTTCATATTCGAACTGGCCGAGGCTGAATTTCTTTTGATGAGGCGAGTTCATATTCGAACTGGCCGAGGCTGATTTCCTTTAGATGAGGCGAGTTCATATTCGAACTGGCCGAGGCTGAATTTCCTTTGATGAGGCGAGTTCATATTCGAACTGGCCGAGGCTGATTTCCTTTAGATGAGGCGAGGTGACGTTCATAGAAATTGATGCCTGTGATGTGACGGTTTCTTATGTTTCCAAGGCCAATGAACTGCATCGAGACGAATTTCAATGGCCGTACAGCTGTTTTTATTTAATGCACAATGATGGCTAATTATTGGGATGTGTAGTTTCGAGGACAAATTCACGCGCGAGCCAGTGTTGCTTCATGCACGCACAAATCTGAGGCGTTGATGTAAAGAAAACGTTTGATTTCAAGGGTCAAGATTTGTGCAATTTTGTACGCCTCGGATTAACTGAGATCTGATCTAACGGCTGGGGCTGAACCCTTCGCTAGTATAAAAGCCAGAACTTTGTCATTTTCATACTTTACTTTCACGAAACACACTGAAATTTCTGAAACTGTCCTGCTGTCAATCATTTTCCGACGAACTTCCGACGAACTTCCGGCGAACTTTCTGAGTCTTTCCTTCGCTTTAGGTACTTTCTCCTTACGTAGTTGTCTTCCTATTTTCCTTAGACACCCTTTTCTTGCACTATTCATATTCTTCCAACAACAATGTCTTCCGAGGCGTCTCTAGCCATGACAGTAGTTAGGAGTGGGGAGGAGTCAGTGTCTGGGGCCTCTGGTGAGTGGTATAGTATGACCGAAGAGCCTATAGATTATGAGGCGGGATGGGGGGCAGCCAAAATCCAATCCAATATCACTTCTGCCAAACTAGACGAACTTAGGCAGACCTATAACATCCCCCATTACGTCAAACTCTTAGTCCCTGAAGCTCACGAAAGGGCTTGTTTTCCGAGGCCCAATTGTGTGGCCTTCAGTGAACACCTGCTAAGGCGTGTGTGCGTCCCCTGCCTCGCACCCCTTCTTTAGGGCTGTGCGAGGACCTTCATGTTGTCCCCCACCCAAATTCTTCCCAATGGGTGGAGCCAAGTCGTGGGGACCTACTTCCCCGCTGGAAGGAAGTGTCTCCCGGCGAGGACCTCCCACTTCATGTTTTCGAGTCCCTCTTCCACGCGCAGGGTCGTAAGGAAAGATGACTCAAAGGGTGGTATTACACCACTCCTCGGGGCTCCCACGCCCCCTTTGTGGTTGGGCTCCCTTCATCCAGGGGTGGAAGGAGTCGTGGTTCGAAGTACGGGTAGGTGGCGGATGGTGGAGGGAGACATCGTCCCGGTGCTACCGCGCCCGACCCGGTATTACGAGGCTTGTGAGTGTCGTCTTGAGTTCTTATAGCTTCAACGCATACTGTTTCGATACCGATAACCGCCTCGTTTTTTGCGTATTGCGGCATAAGTGTACGATCTTTCGAGGCCGAGTGGGCCATTGTAGAAGACATTTACCAACGATCTCCGAGGCTCAGAAGCTTTTCTCACTTAATCGAAAGGAGCGAATACTTCATTGATTTCTGATGATGGCCCCCAAGGGTAAGAGGCGCCTTCACTTTTAACTAATCGCCCCTTCAATGATTCGAACTCGACTTTCGTAATCATGGATAAATTCACCAAGAAGGATTATGCCCTACCCGATATGGCCGCATAATGAAGGCCACCTCCACCGCCGGGCGAAAGCACTAAAACCGGGTCCAATGGGGCAAAACAGGGTAAAGTCCAAGCCGGACCGCCTCAAGAAGAACAAAAATGAGAAAGAGGCCGAGGAGGGGGTGCAAGAGGAGGCCCCAAAGGTGGCAAGCCAAGACGGCGATGGCGAAGGGGGTGGCTGATGAGCCACAAAAGAAGAGAAAACTGGGCCCAGGTGGGGGGTCGTCAAGTTTTGGGACCACTGTGTCCTTTTCTGAAAAGGGGGGTTTGAAGCAGCCGAAGCTCCTCCAATCTTCGATTGATGCTGCCATGGTGGCCCAGTCTAGGAAGATCGTCATGGATGACGTGGCGAAAGTAGAGGGGGCCACCAAGAAGAAGGTTGTGGAGAGGACCCCAGGAAAGTCTGGGAATTTCCTGGGGGGCAGGGAGGACATAATAGCCCCTGCTGTAATAGAAATGCTGCCTCCGGAGGTGAGGGCGGCCACTGAGGGCTTCAACAAGTTCTGGAAGGAGAGGTGGCATAATTATGTGGCCACCTGTGATGCGGTGGACCTCACCACTACTTTGGTGAGCCAAACTGCCAGGGCCTTCGGGGTTGCATTGGAATGCCAAACTGTTTTGGCAGATATTCAATCAAGGAATAGAGCCTCTCGCGACGAACTGGAAAAGGTGAAGGCGGTAGTCGGGCGAGAAGAAGGAGGCCAACATTGAAGCGAGAATTCGGAGAGATGTTGATGATTCGAAACGCGATGCTCTCCGGCGAGATTGAGGCCCCGAAGAAGGAGGTTCATGAGAGCCCGATGTGAGGTGTTGCCTCACCAAAAAGGTGGAGATTTTCGACAACCACCGGAAGGTCACCGCCGGCTAATGGAGAAGGCAAACCTCGAGTTAACCGCTAGGGATGCCGGCGCTTATGGAGAAGGAGGCCGAGGTGGCCGGAGGCCGAAGTGAAAAGATATGAAGCCGACGTGGTCGAGGCGGGCGATATTGCAGCTGAGGAATTACATAGCCAACTTCCATCACACCGAAGAGTATCGACGCCGGCTGTATTGAGCAGAGTGGCCTATCGGGAGGTCTTTGAGAGGTTGGGAGAGGCACATCCGAGCTCGACGTTTCTGAATCGAGCCGAGTTCTTGGAGGAGGAGGTTCCATGAGACACCGCCGAAGAAGGTGAGGTGGTGGAACTTGATCCCGAAGATGAGCTCTTACCGAAGGGCCTCAACCCGTTGAAGCACCTCAACAACGATGCTCTAGCTCCCCCACCCCCTGCTCCTTGATACCTTTTTGTAACTTCAACTTATTGTTTTGTAATTCCTCAGCATATCAATAAAACACAGATTTTGTCTCATCATTGTGCTACCACTTATCTTTACTTTTCGAACTTAACTTAATGCAATAGTATCAAGGCCTTGCCGTACTTAAATAATTAACTAGAATGGGATAACTAAACAAACCATTCAGCAAAGCAACCAAGCAAACTTAATAAATTTGGGGTAACTTAACAGAAGCTCCTTTATAAAATTTTTGACAACTGCTTTCCCAGGATATCATTCTGAAACTATCTTAACTCAATTCTCGATCCCGTGTTCCCCAGTGATGATATTGTTTTTACCCTCTTGCTTGGTGGATGGTTCATCCAAGCAGAGGCTTCTCCCTTTGGCGTTCAGCTTCACCAAAGGGAGGCTTGTGATGTACGCTTAAGAGTTCGAACGAGGTGGCCCTCTTTTAAGGTTCCATCCTCTCCTCCGAAGCGCCCACGCTTCCCAGCCTGGTGGATGGTTCATCCAAGCAGAGGCTTCTCCCTTTAGCGTTCAGCTTCACCAAAGGGAGGCTTGTGATGCACGCTTTGAAGTTCGAACGAGGTGGCCCTCTTTTAAGGTTCCATCCTCTCCTCCGAAGCGCCCACGCTTCCCAGCCTGGTGGATGGTTCATCCAAGCAGAGGCTTCTCCCTTTAGCGTTCAGCTTCACCAAAGGGAGGCTTGTGATGCACGCTTTGGAGTTCGAACGAGGTGGCCTTCTTTTAAGGTTCCATCCTCTCCTCCGAAGCGCCCACGCTTATGGTAGTTGACGAAGACTGGAGAAAATTTATTTATTTATAAAGGCTGGGGAACAACATCCAGCTACTGATTACATTCACTGATAGTACATTCTCAGATGCTCAACATTCCACGGGTGAGGTTGAATTCTGCCATCCATGTCTTTTATCCAGTAAGGTTCCGCGCCTAATTTCCTTTTCAATTTGGTAGGGTCCTTCCCAGTTGGGTCCTAGGGTGCCCACCCCCGGCTCCTTTGAGGATAGGAAAACCCTACGAAGGACTAAGTCGTTTATGCGGAAGGACCTCCTTTTCATCCTTGAGTTGTAATATCGACTCATATTCCTCTGGTAGGTTGCAAGCCTCAGCTGGGAATCATCCCTCTTTTCTTCAAGGAAATCAAGCTCACACCTTCGAAGTTCCTCATTGGATATCTCATTGAAGCTTAATCTTCTGGGTGAGGGTAATCCTACCTCCACTGGGCTCATCGCTTCAGCGCCATAAGTCATGGAGAAAGGGGTTTCCCCTGTAGGTGTTCTGCTCGTCGTTCGTATCGTCCATAGCACCTGGGGTAATTCATCTACCCAAGCTCCCTTAGCTGTGTCAAGCTTCTTTTTCAAGGTGTGCTTGATGGTCTTGTTGACGGCCTCCACTTGGCCATTGGCCTGGGGGTGATGAGGCGTAGAGAAGTGCTTTCTGATCCCAAGTTCTTCACAGAGGTCCCGGACCTTCCGGTTGTCAAATTGTTTGCCATTATCAGTGAGACAATCGAGTGAGGGCTGCCACGACAAATGATATTCTTCCATAGAAATTTGGAAGTATTAGCCTCAAGGATCTTTGCCGAGGCTCGACTTCTACCCATTTCGTGAAATAATCGATAGCTACTATGGCGAAGCGGCGCCTCCTCCGCCCTTAGGTAACGGGCCAATGAGGTCCACACCCCACTTGCTAAAGGGCCATGGGGCTGGTTACCGTAGTAAGCTCCCCTGAGAAAGTTGCCTCGCACGTTGGAAAAACGTTGGCACTTGTCACATTTGCGAACGAATTGGAGAGCATCTTTTTCATTGTAGGCCGCAATATCCCCCGCCTCGGTGTTTTATTGGCCAAAGCTAATCCTCCGCAGTGATTGCCACAAACGCCCTCATGAATTTCTCTAAGTACATAATCGGCCTTCTTCTTCTCCTACGCACCGAAGGAGAGGTGCAGTAGTATCCACGTTTATATAGAACGTCGTCCACTAACAAGAAGGCGCACCTTCTACGTATTTTATACGCATCTTCCTTATTATCGGGTAAGGAATGATCTTTGAGGTAAGATATGAGAGGTTGCATCCAAGTTGGGGTACCTTCTACCCACATCACCACCTCTGCGAGGTGGACGGCCTGGGGAGGTGTTCCACTGGGACCACCGCTGACAATTCGTAATCTTTCTTGCTAGCAAGCTTAGATAAAGCATCGCGTGCACGTTTTCAAGGCGTGGTATCCGACTTAATTCAAATTTCTCAAAGGAAGGGAGTAGGCTCATTACCAATTTGAGATATGAGGCCATAGCTTTGTCCCTGCCACGAAGTTGCCGTTTACACATCGTCCCGCTATAAGCCGGGAGTCGTCGCCGATGTGAAGCCTCTTTACTTGCATTTCCTTGGCTAGCTTCGAGGCCAGCGAGGAGGGCCTCATATTCTGCGACATTGTTGGTGGCTTTGAAGCCGAACCGTGCACTATTCAACATATGACCTTCTCGGCTCACAAGAACTACGCCGGCCACACGAGCCTGTCTCCCCGCCGAACCGTCTATGAACAAATTCCATGTTGGGGGCTCGGAAGGCTCCGCCTCCCCGGCCAATTTCTCGGCACATTGGTAAATTACCCGCCACAAAATCATGCAAAAGCTTGCCCTTTGACGCCAGCTTCCGAGCTTTAAGAGGATTTCAAATTCGCTCAACTCCACCGCCCACTTCGCAGTCTACCCGAGGCGTCCGGCTTTTGTAGAACTTGTCCGCAGTGGAAAGTTTGTCAAGACATGAATGGTGTGAGCCCGAAAATAAGGCCTCAATTTACGAGAAGCGATGATGATCAATGCCGGGGCTAACTTTTCCATGTCTGGGTATCGCGTCTCAGGAGGTATTAAAGCCTTGCTGATATAATAAACAGGCAGCTGAGTTGAATTCTCCTCCCTCACAAGTACTGCACTTATAGCCTCGAGGGAAACTGCTAAGTAAAGTTGTAGCACCTCGCCAAGTGTGGGTTCTTGATAGGAGGGGGCACCTGCCCTAGGTGCCTTTTGAGCCCCTGGAAAGCCTCTTCACACTCCTCAGTCCACTGGAACCTCTGTCCTCCCTTGAGTATTCTAAAGAATGGGAGGCACTTATCAGTGGATTTCGATATAAAGCGGCTCAAAGCAGCCACACGACCCGTCAAACTTTGCACTTCTTTTGGTTTCTGGGGGGATTTCATCTCAATCAGCGCTTGGATCTTTTCTGGATTTGCTTCGATGCCACGTTGATTGACCATGTACCCCAAGAACTTGCCTGACGCTACCCCAAATGCACATTTTAGGGGATTCAATTTCATTCGGTACTTTCGCAGAACTTCAAAGGCTTCATGGAGGTGGGATATGTGATCATCCACTTTCAGACTTTTAACAAGCATGTCATCTACATAGACCTCCATAGTTTTACCAAGCAAATTAGCAAACATCTTGTTTACTAACCTCTGGTAAGTTGCTCCAGCATTCTTTAATCCAAAAGGCATCATTCTGTAGCAATAAAGGCCTCGGTCCGTTATGAGCAGTGTGCTCTTCATCGCCGAGTACATGGGAATTTGATTGTAACCGAGTAGGCGTCCATGAAACTCGGGGACTCGTGTCCGGCCATGGAGTCCACCAACCGATCAATTCTCGGGAAGCGGAAGGCATTTCGTATTTTGGACATGCCTTGTTGAGATCAGAAAAATCAATGCATACCCTCCACTTCCCATTGTGCTTTTTCACCAGTACCGGATTGGATATCCATTTTGGGTAGAGGGCCTCCCTTATAAAGCCATTGTTAACAAGCTTCTGCACTTCCTCTTTCAAGGCCTCATACCTCTCGGGTTAAGGGCTCGCCTCTTCCGTCTGCAGTGGGCAACTTTAAGATCAATTTGTAGGTGGTGGCAAGTCCCGACCTGTGGTCAATGCCTACCATATCCTCATGCCTCCGGGCAAAGACATCGTGATTCTTGCACAAAAACTCTTTAAGCTCCCCTTTGAATCTTGGGGCTAAACTTCTTCCAACTGCGGCAAAGAACTTGGTTGGTTCCTTTGAATCGATAGGAAAGCTTTCTAACTCTTCCGTGGGAGCTGCCTGGGAATCAGCCTCGGTTATTCGTGGATCGAGTTCATCAAGTGCTGGTAATTCGAGGCTACTGGTACCTGCCACCATGTGCATATCCCTAGGCTGCCTTCCTCACAGTTAAGGTAGCATTCCCTTGCCCCTCTTTGGTCTCCTTTTGACCGTTGCCACCCCCACTATCGTTTGGAACTTCATGCATAGGTGATGAATGGAGGTGATTGCTCCCAAGTCCTTCAATGCGGGCCTCCCCAATACCCCATGATAGGCTGACCTGCTGTCCACTATCAAAAATTCCATAAAACATGTGGTTGTTAGGGGTGGAGCTCCCATTTCTACGGCTAGGGTAATTTTGCCCTTGGGATAATCATCCCCGTGAAACCATATAAGGAGTGTTGGTGGGGGTCAACTCATGATCCAGGATCATTTTGTCAAAGGTAGATCCGAATAGGATGTTCGCGTAAGCCATTGTCTACCAAAGATTCGCCTCGGTCCGTTCCGGCTATCACGCGCTCTTACTACCAAAGCATCACAATGAGGGTAATGAATACCTTCGGAATCTTCATGTGTAAACACAATCGGAGGCGATTGGATCCTTCGAACCGTCGCCCACAATGTAGCTAGTCAATGGAGGGCCCTTGCCTCTCGCACATAGTTCCTTTGAGAGTTTCGGGTGCTTCCACCAACATAAGGACCCCCAAATATAGTGTCAATCTCGTGAACGGGAACATTTTGTGTCTACCTCGATGATCCCTTCGTTCTTTGTTCATTTGGGTTTCTATTCCTTTCTCTTTCTCTTCCACGAGGAGATGCTTCCCCCGTGATGGGAAGGGGCCTCGCCTCACCTAGATCGTGAATCTCGCCTCGGCGGGCACCTCGCTCGGCCTCGAGGTGTTCCTATTGTTACTCACCGGAATCCGAATTTCCGGGATGCAAGGCTCTGTCTCTACAGTCAGCAGTGGCATGGCTGTAGGAATGGTGATAAGTGCAATAGCCTTGGGAGTTGCCTCTGCCTTGATTCGAGTTCCTTCCCCGGCCTCGTCCTCTATGGGGGGCCTGTTGTGTTCGTGGGTTTTCAGGGGTACCCGTAGTCGGTACGTCCTCGTAGGCCAAAGTTGGTACAGCATTCAATGTGGCTGCGGCAAGTGCCTGCCCTGAGCCTTGGGCAACTTCCACATCGGGTTGACCCCATCGCGATCCATCGGGTGGGAGGTTGGACCTCTACCACGTTGCCTTTGTTGGGGTTGTAGACCCCTACTTGCCCTGTTTCGATGTTCTATCAGTTCCTCGTTGATGATTTCTCGTCGCATCATCTCCAACAAAGCATCATAAGTTGGGGGATCTTGATTCTGCACATCTCTCCAAAACAGAGTGTTCATGTTGAGTCCTCCCTAGGGCGGATAGAGCTCGCGATCGGTGACTTGAACACGGCAAAGTCATTTCGATCCCAGAAACGGAATGAAAGCTTTTCAAAGTTTCTTCCCGTTTGTTGTCTCATATCTTGGAGGCGTTGGATTGGGGCCTCGCCTTCTTTCATCTGCGAATCTTTTCAAAAAGTAGTTTTGGAATTCTGGCCAACTTCGAATGCTCCCAGGAGGTAACCTACTATACCAAATTTCAGCAGCTCCACTTAGAGTCAAATGGAAGGCTCTGCATTTAACAGCTGGAGTGGCGCCTCTCAGGCTCATGTGTGTTTTGTAGCTATTCAAGCGTTTCTCCGGGTCGCCTCTCCCATCATATTTGGGTATTTTGGGCATAGTATAATGATTCTGGGACACAGGCATTTCTTAACTCCCTTGAGAATCGCATTGTCATCGTCATCATCTAAGTCGCGAGGATCTCCGGGGACCATCCGAATCATAATTAGCCTCGGCTTCCATACCCGGGTACATTGCGTGGAGGGTCTCGGCTCGTTTCGAGCCTCCTCATCCCTCCTAAGGCGTTCATGACGAGGTGGCATAGCACGGGGCACGTTCTTGCCTTTCCTCCCGCCGCCGAACCTCGGGAGGTGGGGGGGCGTGGCCTATTCCTAGAAGCGTGGGCTGCATTCCTTTGTCTTCGCCTCTGACCTATCGGGCTCGGCCTATCAAATACACCGGGCGGCACCTGCGGGGCCTCGGTGCCGGCTCATATTCGGGAGGAAATTATCCTCCATGTTGAACGGGGCCCTCGGAGGGTCACGAAGCATAATTGGAGGAAATATCGACCCAACTTCCCTTTCTACCGGGCTTCTCCCTATACTGCCTGGAGGAATAAGTTCTTTGATTCTGAACTTCCTCAGGTTGATATGGCCCTTGTGGAACAAAGGAGGGAGGTGG
This sequence comes from Fraxinus americana, assembly GCA_035079005.1. Taxonomy (NCBI): domain Eukaryota; kingdom Viridiplantae; phylum Streptophyta; class Magnoliopsida; order Lamiales; family Oleaceae; genus Fraxinus; species Fraxinus americana. The sequence continues at coordinate 15,163,169 of CM068718.1, read as the reverse complement.
GGGACCTCCCTGGCCTTGCATTTGCCTCAATAGTTCTTGCATTGCCAAGTTTTGATTAGTAATGCTCCTCATATTGGCTGCCATGGTTGCCATTTCCCTAGTAAGCTGGGCCGCCAACCTCCTACCACCTCGCCTCGTGATGGTGGTGGGGCTTCATGCTGCACCGCAGGGCCTCATTGTCGCCTTCTCTAGTCGTCTGGGAGCCTCTTCTTCTAAACTCATGTCTCTTGAAACTTGAATAATCTTGAACTTCGGGGCTTCTCTTATTCTTCCTTGAAGAATAAATCCTTTTCAAGGGGGATGCCCAAAGATGCTTCGTGAGCTTTTTCCACGGGGTTGCTCGCGGTTATAGTGTGGTTTCCCACGACGGCGCCAATCTGTTGACCCCAAAAAATGTTGCCAACGAGATGCCGTGCCCACTCGTGCGCACGTAAGCTTAATCCAACACGCTAATGCCGATCGATTCGGTCATGAGGACTCCAGAGAATGAGCGTGGGAGTAGGCAAAAAGGCACGAGACGTCTCCGTTCAGGTCTCCGGCATAAAAGAAATGCGATTGTATAAGTAACCAATCGATAGATAACAGGGTTGCGTTGTAATAAAATGTTGTAAAAATGATGTTGAAACGAGAGAAATATAGCTCCAAAAGATTCAGTTTATTCTCCAATTTTTGCATTAGTTCATTCTTGTTACATGGTTGGGGTATTTATAGTGTTATAACTCAAATTGTGACCTTTGGATCAACTTACACGTGGCCTCATCTCCTCGACCAAGGCCTCAAATCCTAGCAATCAAGTTGACTCTCCTAGCTGTACTAACATTAAATGCTCTGACATTGACGAGACAAGACACAAGTAAACTTTATACAAAGATCACATCAATCATTTGTTAGAGATTTCCATCATAGCCGAATCCTCACAAGTGGGCCTTTGATGGACCTAGGACGTTAGAAGGAGGGGTCTCGGAGTAATAGCGAGGGCCTCGGACGAATAGCCAGGGCCTCGGAACCCACAACTGAAGTTAAAGAATCATGACCTGATCGAATTAAGCTGGTCCCACCGTCGTGATGTGACGCCACGTGTCTGTTCTGTTCTTTAACCCGTAACAAATATATTTGTTTATTATGCAATGCAATTTTGCTGCACTTTGTTGCTGTTGTATATTTGAAGAATGTTACTTTTGAGCGTTCATGGTGCTATGGGATGTATCAGGGTGTCTAGTAGTTCATCGTTTTGGTATAATGGAATTTTCGCTTTTCACACCTTGTTCCAGGATCGTTCATAATGCTAAGATGTTTATCAATGATAGAACCGAGTAGTATTTGAGTGCTATTTTAGTTTGGTACGAAATTGATGTCATTTCTTTGTCAAATTGTAAAAGTTCTATCTAGGTTTGGGTGAAAATCATCTCCTTGGTAGGATATTATTTCTTACCTGATTTATGTACATTCTGTTTGAACCAACAATGTGACATGGTGATGAAGCCTTTCTCGATTATTTCAAATTTGTGTTTTTCTAGCTATTGGAATAGAGTTATATGACAATTAAATAACATTAAATGATAAATTCATTTAATTGCAAAGTTAAATAATTAATTTAATTATACATATCAAGTGTGATCATCTACACTGGTACTAAAACAATGGACCTATCAAGTGTGGTCATCTAAACTGGTGCTCTAATATCACCGATACTAATTAATATTATTCGTTGGAATAAGTTCTTTAATGTCATGTTTGATTGAACTTCAATTCCATGGAAGATGAACATTAAATTTCATTTTCCACATTTTTGCATGTTTGATTGCCCAAATTTTTCATGGAATTGGTTTTTCATCTTCACCTACATGCTCACATTTTCTTGGTTTTTGAGGAAAAAGCTTGACAATTTTTTTTTTTCTTTTGCAATGGAAACAAGTTATATCCCTTTGATGGACAATTTTCATGGAAAACAAAGTCAAACGAATATCAAAAGATCCAAAATTTCAATATTTTTCAGGTGAAAAATTATACCAATTAATTGACAATTATCAGTAAGATAAGTTCTAGACAATTCATTCCTTGAAATTCATTTTCTTTTTACCCAAATTCTATTCTTGCAATCAAACGGACTCTAACAATTTTTGCCTGATGTTTTGCTTAAATATAGTTTAGTGCTTTGCTTCGGGCTCAATTTTCGTTTTCCGCCAAGTTAGACTCATGAACATGGGTAAATTAATTGCACAACAATGCCTTTATGATCTCTCCTAGAGGAAATGTCTTCTTTAGACTTAAGGCCCAATTTGATAGCACACATTTTCTATAAAAAATGGACTTTTTTTTTCTATTTTCCAATATTTGTAGTGTTTAATAGGCAAAATTTCCCCGGGAAAATATTTTTCGACTTTCCAAATTTCCACATTTTTGAGGAAAATAAATTTTTGATATTTGATGGGTAAATATTTTCCAGATTTTTTTTTCTTTTGTAATTGGAAAAATTTCTACACAAAAAAAAAAAAAAAAAAATTCATTTTATTAATAATTTCCATTCAAAATAAAACCAAACGAATGGTATTCGGTATAGTTATTTTTTTTCGAATTTTTTTTTTTTTTTTTTTTTGCAATTGGAACAAATTCTAGATCCAATTGTAGAAAATAGGGCTGGACATGGTCTGGTTCGGTCTAGTTCTTTTCAGAACCGAACCGAACCGAACCGAACCAAAATTTTCGGATATTTAATAAATGGAACCGTCGGGTCCAAATAAAATTATGGAACAGTTCGGGTTCGATTCTATACCAAAATTAATTTTTTTTAACAGATTTATAATTGTCAACGATCGTTGGTCGTGATTGGAGGTTACAGCATCCATGGGCATTGGAGAGGGGAAGTCGGATTCAACAGTCGACGATTTCAATTTGGACATGTAGATGTAGGTTTTCAATTTTTTAAATGATTTGGGGTCATTGATTTAGTGATTACCAAATAAAAGTGTAAAATTAGAAAGAGAATGATAAAACTTAAAAAGACCTAAATCTTGGGTTAAGAATGAAATTAATAATGACCAAAAAATTAAATCAAAAAATTGAATTCAGAAATTGGGTTGGGTTGGATTGGGCTAGTTAGACATAGACTTGGTTTGAGAGTTAGAATATTAATAACTAAATTAGTTAATTTACAAATTTGTTTAGAAAAAATTAAAAAAAATTAATTAATTCAACATAAAAAATTAAAAAATTTATTTAAAGTTTGGTTCTTATTCGATTTTTCGATTATGGGTTTAGAACTGAAAACCGAACCAAACCAGTCGACTCTCGACTTAAATATCCATTCGGGCATTTAACTTATGAAGAACTGCTCGATTGGTCCAATTCGGGAGTTTTGTCTAGCCCTAGTAGAAAATCTTATCATTTTAATGGACAATTTTCATAAAAAGCGACGTCAAACAGACACCAAACTTTCCACATTTTCCATGAAAAATTATACCAATTAAACACAATTAATTACAATTCCCAGTGAAAAAATTTAGGGTGCGTTTGATTGTAAGGGTGGAAAATGGATGGAAAGAAAATATTTTACAGGGAAAAGATTTGCCTAGAAAATGTTTTGCAGGGAAAATGATTTCAAGTGTGTTTGATTAATATAATTTTTCACCCGAAAATTTTTTAAATTTTCTATTCGTTTGGCTTTGTTTTACATGGAAAGTGTTTGTTAAAGTGATAATTTTTTCCACAATTGGTTATAAAATTTGTTTCCATTGCCAAAAAGTTAAAAAAAAAAAAAGGAAAAAAAAATTGTTTCCTAAAAAATTATTTTTTTCATCAAAGTTTAGTGTTCCTTTGATTTAGTTTTACATAGAAATTATCCATTAAAGTGAAAAATTTTTTACCATTGGTTATAACATTTGTTTTCATTGCAAAAAAAAAAAAATAAATAAATAAATTTTTCCGGCCTTCCCACCAAATCAGTGGGAAAAAATTTTCATCAAAAAGTCGAAAAATACACACGTGTGGAGGAAAGAAGGAAAATATTTTCTCTGAAAAATTTAACGTATCAAACAGGGCTTTATAGACAAATCAATTCCCTGTAAAATATTTTCTTTTCACCAATTTTTCACATTTACAATTAGACGGACCCTAAATATATGATATCAAGGAGAAAAAGGTTATTAGTATCTCAAATTCTGCACAAGTATATGGTAGATGTTGCCCAATGTCTAGAAGTTCGGTGAGACACGCACCTACTCAAGATAATTATCCATATTTGGAAAGAAATCTCAATTCTCATTCACGAATGCCACTAATAACTGGAAAAATCACCTCTGGAAGTAGAATTGGCAAATGAAGATAGATAAGGGTAGAAAAATTCTAGTCTTAAGAAAGTCACAGATTCCATAGGTTTCATGCAATCGAAAAACGAGAAAAATGACTGGAGTAGGGGAACTTCATGTGTATTTGTCTCTCTCTCTCTGCGGAAAAGTATATCATAATCAATTTAACTTTCATTCATGTTCAGGTAGCCAAAACAAAGGGAATAGGAATGCAATACCCACCACAACTTGCCTTCGAACAAGTAAATTTCCAAATCAAAACAGAGCATCCTCAAAATCAACACTGTAAACACGAGTAAATATCAAATCATGGAGCAAGAATTTAATGGTAGTTCCCCAGTTATTGATAGCGCTGAAAATGGTCAATATCAACAAAAATTACAGAACGTGAGTTTAAATTAATAAAGTACTAATGAACCACACCATTGAACTAGCAACATGAATACTTGATCAACGAAATACAGCTAAATGATACAGAGAAGAATGGTACAAGTGAGATGCATCTACAACGTCCACACAAAATCTGGTGCATCTTTCCGGGGCCCAACCAATGTTCGATACAGGTACATTTTCTCTACTTTCTGCTTATCATCAACACTATCCTCCATCTGGTCACTTTCATTGATGATCTCAACATTAAGCTTTGGCATCTTCTGGGCAAGGGTTTTGCATGCTCCAAGGGTCACTTCACAGGACGACATCCAAAGGGATCGCATTGTTTCATACTTCCCCATGTCCGCTAGAAGTGCCACATTGCCAAAAGGGCTATCCCTGATCTCCAGCTTCTTGAGCTTCTTGCATCCATTCAACACATAAAGCATTCCCTTGTCACTATCCCCAGCAAAGGCAATTGAAAGCATTTCAAGCTGTTTAGCATACCTTCCGAAGTAAAGGAAAACTTGATCAGTCAGGAGGCCAGAGACAGATAACCGCTTAAGACCCTTGCATGACTTGACAATTGCCCCAAAACCTTCATCTAATGGTTGCATGGTTACGGCATCTGGTACAGTTGGGTTAAGCGTGCACAATCTGAAGCGAATGAAATTGGGGCAATTTTTAGCAACTGTAATGAGTGCTGCATTGGTCATCTGCTGACAGAAATAAAGTATCGAATTAAGCTTGGGACAACCAGCTGATATCGCAACTAATCCTTCTTCGGTTACAGAAGCATTGCCAACAACATAGATATCAGATGGGAAAACCCTCAATTCCTGCAGTTCTTTACAAGTTGAGGCCACAACACCAAGCCCTTTATCTCCAATGGTATCTAAAACCTGTAAATACATTCTTAATCTTAGTAATTTCAAGATAGAATAAATAAATATTGAATTTAAACAAACAGTTAAAAGAGAATCGAACCAATAGGCGCTCTAATTTGTTGCAGTGGCATATTAACTTTACAAGCTCATCACTATAGATTCCTGGAGCATAGCTCAGATTCAATGTAGTCAAGTGTCTGCAAATTGAGTAAATGGCAGGCAAGCAGCGTGCAGTAACATCCAAGAACCCTGACAAGCTTGTGATTGAGGTACACTTCTGCATAGAAGTTTCTAATTTGTTATATGATTCTGAGTCGGGATCGTGGACAAATGACCCAGTCCCTAAATCCACCAGTTGAGGTGCTTGTGCTAAAATTCTCTGGAGAGCATCGAGAGGCACTGCATGGTTAACCCTCAGACTTCTAAGGTTACAACATCTTGCAACCAATCTTTCTAGAGATGCCAAATTAACTTCTCCCTTGAGGCATGCAAAATTCAAAGAGACAAGAGAAGTGCAGCTGTCAGGAAAGCGGCTAAGCCACTGCCCTCTACGGTCCTCAACTTCATTTTCTTGCAAATCCAGCTCCCTAAGAAACCTTTCACAAGGACCACACTGTCAACAGACATTAAACTATCCAAAGGAATAGCTAGAGAAATCAAAGGCTAATAGTACTCATCCAAAAAATCTACATTCACCTTGAGGGAAGTAGTAATCAGTACTATAATAAAGTATTGGAGATGTTGCAAGGCAGTTATAATCCAAAGACTAGTCATTACCAATCAAACATGACTTAACAGCTGTATACTCTATGTTTACATCTTGGATTTTATGGAAAATGATTAATTAGTACTTCCCAACTCTTAGTGCATCTTCTACTTGCAATCTAACATTGAGTTTATTAGCCAATAGATGAGCAAATCACAAAAGAAAATACATGTCAGTGCTGGAGCTTGAAAGAGTGCACATACAAGGCATCACATTCACAGGGAACAATAAAATAAAATAATAAAAAAAATGGATTGTACATAGTAAAATACACATTATGCCTATTTAAGAGCTGTTTTGGAGTGAAAGCAGGGCAGGGCCAAGACCAGTAGTGAAGCACCAGAAGGATTGTATGACCTACATAATAGCTATCAATTCAACATCAAGATCTACCAATAATCAGAAATTTAAGTAGCCCAAACCAAGAACAGCTCCAAGACAAAGCCAAGCAATATCTAATTATATTAATAGCAAAATTGCAGATAAAGTGACAGCAGAGCAAAAACTAAAGCTGCTAAATTAAATCGAAGAAGATCTAGAAAACGTGAAGTCTAGACCTGCAATTGGATGCAATGGCAGCAAGACCATCCGTGGTGAATCCTTCACAGCTAACCAAAACCAAAGACTTGAAATTGGGAAAAGAATTTGCTAGCAGCTCGAGGCTTTCATCAGAAACCAACATCCTCTTCAGCCTTAGTTCCTCAAGATTCACACCGCCTTTAACCATGGACTCGATCCAGGGTTGCACGTATCCACCCCAATCATGGGGGACCAAGTTGAAATCCGCAAAATGGGGCTTCCCTTTGAGCGTTAACGACCGAACCCTAGGGAACCTCGCAATCAGCCTGTCCGGGCTGATGGCATAGCAGTTGCCTATGAAAACCTTCTCTCTGCTGAATCTCTCGACCGCATACCACGACTTGCAAACCAAAGACACCGCATTTCGGTCACGATGTGATGTCAAAAAGTCGAATACATGCTCTAATACCTCCTCCGGGAAGTAATTCAGCATACTCTGAAATGAACGCATCTGGTCCTTTTTAACTCTAGCTGACCCGATCTTTAAATAACACGGCTCTTTCCCAAAATATATGTGATTTTTGAGGGGTGAAAAACCCAAAAAGCTACTAATATACTATGTAGTATTTATTGAACATGAAATATGATAAAACTACGGATTTTGAAGTTCAAAAAAAGGAGTCTTTCTTTTTGTGCATCTGAGCTGCAATATACAAGATGCAGGCTAGATCTAAAGATTTTTGGCCCAAAATAAAGCTCTGGGTTGTCTTCGACTTTCAGATTAGATCTGAAAGAAACAAAGAGGCAAGATAAGAAAACAAATTTTTTTTCTCGAGAGGAAATTATAGGATAAGTAACTGAAAGATAATTCGGACCTCTATCATCATCATCCAAAAATCAAAAGGTGATGATTAAAGAGTTGAACAGCAAAAAATGATTAAAAAACAGGAAATACAATAACAGACTGGAATGGAAAAATCACAGATCTGAGAAAAACTAAGCTAAATTCCCATTTATAGAAAAAAAGAATCAAATTTCACCAACAAGAACAGCATAAAAACAAAGCAAATTACCCCGAGCGATTATAATCACTCAACTCCGTAAGAAAAAATCCAAAGCCTCTATCTCTCTCTCTCTCTATATATATTGATATATGTATCCATTTTCTCACTCAAAAACTGAGCACAGGACTATCATTTCATCATGAGAGAGAAGGAGAGAGAGAGAGAGAGAGAGAGAGATTGTAGTAAAGTAGGGTTTCCATATCTTAACCATGCTTAGAAGAAGATCTGACGGTAGATGTTAGCTCGATGGACAGAGAAGGGAGAAATCTTGACCGTTGACATGCAGCGTATGTCGTTATCTGTGGTTCTCAAAAGTGACCTTGCTTTCACTAAATATTTACGGAAATACCATTCTGTTGATAAGGTTTGGATTTTCCACTCGCCGATTACAGTGTATTCGCGGAAACAGTCCCATGTGGGGTGGAATCTTAGTGCCCGGCTAGCCTCACATACAGCGAGTGTTTTGTTATTTCTACTCTCGAGAATATGATTGATTTAGCCATCACAAAATTATGAGTTTTTCTCGGGGAAAGAAAATTTCTTTTTAGGCTCAACTTTTGTTTGAATAGCTAATAAGTTCCTTATATTTTGAAAGGAGAAAATGTTTTCAACTTGTAATCATAATAACGTAATTAGCCTTGAGCTCTATTATTTTTAAAAGTGTGTTTGAACCACATTATTTTCAAATAATGTATTTTAAAATAGTAAATTGATAGAAAATATGTGGTTGGAAAAGTAATGTGATGAAAAATATTATTTTATTGAAAAATGTGTGATTAAAAATGAGTAGAAAAATGAGAATGAAAATTTTAATGTGACTCAAACAGGGGCTAAGTGTGTTCATATACTAGTGAGTGTTTGACACCCATTTTAATGGGTTGAAAAATTTAGAATAGTGATTGATGAGAGAATGTGTGGTGGAAAAGTGATGAAAAATTTTGATTTGTGTATAATATTATTTTATTTAAAGATTATGTGGTTGAAATGAAAAAAGAGAATGAGAATGAAAACAGAGAATGTGTGCCAAACATGAGCTATATTGTTATTTAAGTACCATTTTCGTTAACGTAGCATGTCAACATGGTGATAAAATATTGAGCCACATTATTTTGGAAACTGTATTTTGGAATAATAGATTAATGAAAAATGTGTAATTGAAAAAGAAGGAAAAATTATTGATGTGATGGAAAATAATATTTTATTAAAAATGCGTTGTTAAAAATGAGTAGAAGAATGAAAATGAAAATTTTAATATGACTCAAACATGGGTTAAAATTTATTTTCCTCTCTTATTTTCAATTATACATTTTTCAATAAAATAATATTACACGTAAATCTAAAAAAAAAATCTCTATTTTTTAACCACAAGTTTTTCAAAAAATCATTATTTCAAAACACATTTTTTTTCCCTAAGTTTCATTATGGCGGGGCGGGGACCAAATCTAAGTTTAGTCATTGTTTGAGCCCTGTTTTTTAAAATTTATTTTTCTTTAAACTCATTTTAAATTATGTATTCTCTCAATAAAATAATTTTACACATAATTCAAAAAATTTCTTACTTTTAAATTATACATTCTCCAAAAAAAATCATTTTTTTTAATAAAATCTACTCTCAAAAAATAGGGCTCAAACGGGGCTTTAAGAGTTGGACACGTGAATGTTTTGAATAAAAATTTGTAGAGCGGAATAGTGTTGATATTAGGAAAATGCTATTTGTACATTAGGGAATACATAAGGATGTCCATTATGAACACCCTTATGTACACTTCGATATACTTGTAGCACCTTCCTTGATATTATGTGAGGGAGCAATGGTGTAATTTTTGTTTCGGGAGTTGAGTGGCTCATAAATGATTAGGAAAATTGAACAGTAGAGGAAAATGATTTTGACAAAATATAAGACCACTTCAAATTCAGGCAGACAGACAGATCTGTAAATGGAATCTATAATCATAAGATTTTTATTGGGTTGTGTGGTGTGAAAATGGCAAATGCTGCACACACACACACACGCACACGCACACATTTAGGAGCTACCGAGGAATCCTAGGACATTGCAATTTCATTATTGCTTTTATTCGGAGCAATTAATCATAGTAAGAAAATGATCATACACTTACTTTGGATTAGTTTTTGTTGATTAGACAAGTACTCAAAGTCAATTTATTGTGCCTTATATGCTTGTATAATGTATATATGTGTCTTGTGTTTCTGCATCTACCAACAAGCATGGCTTAATTCTCACATTCTCCTTTGTCTTTCATGCTTCCAAATGTGAAGTAGAACTACTTTGGCCGAGTTACTTTTCATCAAGGACATACGAGTCTTTAGTATATATTTATTTTCTTCTGCTCGGGCGCGATATTTTCTCACAGTCATAAGAAATGATCATGAAATTTAGCATATTGAGCCTTTAACTCGGCATTTCTTTGTGGAGTTCGTCTACTTGTTAATATGTACTTCTTGCCATAAAGGATATTCATGTTAACTAATGGCAACCCCACGGGGGGCATGACGAACGCTCAATGATATTTTGAAAAAAAAAAAATTATGTTTATGAATAAATTTATGAATTTTTTTAAACATATACAAAATATATGTTTATTTTACCCCTTCAAAAAATTTTCGCCACCTAACATTGAAATCATGGCTCCGTTGTTAGTGTTACAACCAAGGCGGTGCTGTAGAGTGAGAAAAAAAATTATTTTCCAACAAACTATTCCCTATTTGATGGCCATTATTTGGTGAAAACAAAGTTTGTAACAATGAATTTTTCGAGAATGTGTAGTTAAAAAGTAGAAAAATATTTTGATTTATGTACATAATATTTTATTGTGTGAATGCATAGTTAAAAATGAATATGTAGAACAAATAATTTTTAAACAATGGCGATGTATGTTTTATATGTGTGTACTATTTGAATCATTTTATGTCTAGACAAGTTTAATGTTTTTGCAATGTTTGATACGTTATAGGTCAATGATCAAATTAGCGGTCTATTTAATTGACGGAAATAACTTTCACGAAGTAAGAAATTTGATATATTGTTCAAATTGAATTGATTAATGTATGAATTAGACACCGCTATTTTGTTTTTTCTTACCTTTAATTGTTTTCGAGAAATAAAGGTCTCTGAGTAAAATAGAGTTTAAAACACTTAACTTTATGTGAGTTGGTCGTGTGATATGGTTCATGGTCTAGGAATGTAAGTGAAGACTTTAAAATGCTTGGAAGGGCATATATATACATGCCGATACCCATCTTTGGCAGCGTGTAGTGGGACTGAGAATTCGTGTTACATATTACGTTCAGTTCCAAATATAAAGTGAACAAAAGAGGAAAAGATCCAAATAAGGAGTTGGATACTTGCTCAAAGTGGAGTGGGAGACCAGGGAACGTGTTGATAAATTTCCCATGGAATAATTTCCTTCAAAAAGACCTCAGTGTCCGTTTGATTACAATGGTGAAAAATGGGTGGAAAGAAAATGAATTTTAGGGAAAATAATTGCCTAAAACTTATTTTCCAGATAATTATTAATTAAATGTGTTTGATTGGTATAATTTTTCACCCGAAATATTTTTAAAATTTTGGACCTTTTTGTTCACGTTTGACTTCATTTTATATGGAAATTATTCATTAAAGTGAATTTTTTTTTTACGATTAGTTATGAAATTTGTTACCATTGCCAAAAAGTAAAAAGAAAAAAAAAAGTTTGCTCTAAAACTATTTTTGCACCATTTTTTAATTAAAGTTTAGTGTTCGTTTGGTTTCGTTTTATATGAAAATTATCCATTAAAATGAGTTTTTTTTTTTAACTGGTTATGAAATTTGTTTCCAGTGCAAAAAAAAAAAAAAAAAAAATTTGGCCAGAAAAAAAGGTGGGAAAATGAATTCCCTAATTATATGGAAAAAGGGCGCGTGGGTGGATTGGGTGCCATCAAACAACACAAAAGTGGAAAGTGGGAAAATATTTTTTACTTTTCATGGAAAATTTTACAAATCAAACAGGGCCGTAATGTACATAAAATGAAAGTTTGAGACTCTCAAAATTAAGAATATTTGATTTGAGACCTGTGAACTCTAAAGGGTCATGGTTAGATACCGAAATTACAAGTTTCTTGAAAAAAAATAGAAGTTTATCTTCTCTAGTCACCCTATGTGCCTTTATCCTTAGCAGTCACCACCAATAGGCTAGGAGCTTGAGGCAGAGCCAAGAACCTATTTCAGTGGAGGTAGGATTATTTAAGCATTATGTACGTATTGGGGATTAAAGAAGTGAATGTATTAAAATCGCAGTATTACTAGTTGGCTTAAGAGACAAACATCCAAGATCAATTTTTTACTGAAAACGAGCTGCTCCACGTGTGAAAAACAATGATAAGATTTTTTTTTATTATAGTTATAATTGAAAAACATCACTTATCCACTCGAAATAAAGCAATTTTCTCTCAAAATTGATTCTCTTTCCTTATAATCAATACACGAACAAGCAAAATCCACTCGAAGTAAAGCAAAAGTTTCCCTCAAATTTTATCCTCCTTCCTCATAATCAATACACGAGTAATAAAATACGAAAAATGAACGACTTTTTTATACAAGAAAGACATCAAGCAAGGGACTCCTTTAGCAACATAAATCTGTGTAATCTAATAATTAGAAATGAGGTAGCGAAATGAAGAGAGATTAACAAAAAAAGACAGTAATCGATTCTTGAATGAATGAACAATTTAAAAGACTGTTTCAAAATACAAATTATTAATAAAATTTCAAGATTCCAGTGGGAGGCACTGACCTCCTCCACCCTCTCCACCACTGCTAGGAGCAACAAAAGAGAGGCAAGGGTGGAGGAAGACCATTGCCATTTGTTTTTGTCATAGTTATTGTTCGTTAGATTCCGCAAGTGAATGGATCGTGATAAGTAATAAAGTAGATTTATCAAGTCTAAATATCGTCTCACAGAGACTACTATCTATTATAAAGTTTTAAACTAACATAACTTCAATTTAAATTAAACTAGTAACTACTGATCAAATCAAATTATGTTTTCTAAACGAAGTTCTAATAAATAAAATAGCCATTTTTCACACGTGCTAACGATCGAATTAACATGATGTAGTTAGTGATCTCTCTCGAGCAAAACTAAACATTTTCATATGCCCGAACTTATTATATCTATATATAAATTCACACACATATGAACGCATTTATCTATAGGAATTCAACAAAGATTGCACAAGCTAGAATTATCTCTCGATCTCTTATAATGTCCGTGTTAATTATTGTACAAGCTAGAATTATACATCACTTCTCGGTCTCAGTATTATCCCTAAATAAATTAATTGTTGCGCAAATAATTAAAGCATTAAACAAACAATAATTAATTAACAAGTATCAAAATGACATAAAAATCTTGAAATTAAACATATAATAAAAATATTTAGCTACATCAATAATCCTAACAATAAAAGTATTTAGTTACTCATAACGTTGAAATTAAACACGCAAAACTGAAATGATATCACCAAAAATTGACGGAACGTGAATAATTTCCAATTGAAGCCGTCTCCTTTGCTTTTGCTTGTATATATAAACAATTTAAGTCAATGTTTTCTTCCCAGAAGCAAGCCGGATATATATATGAACTCAATCCAATTCTCCACTTCCAGCTGCCTGCGTGTTGTGTGAATGTATATATAATTTCTACCCTTCTTCTTCTTCTTTTTCTTTTTTTTTCACTTTCTGCTCGTGTGTGTCATATATATTGCAGCCAATGTGTAGTTTAATTTTAAAAGCCCAAGTTGAAGCCCAGTAACATCCAATACCAAATTAAATTAATTTTTTCTTTCCAAGTTCTCAATTCTTTTATGTAACGCAAGTTGATCCTTAAAACAATTTTATTTGTGTTCCGTTATTTTGCACTTTTTTTTTCAATTTTTCATTAAACATTAAGTTTTATCTACAAAATACAGTATAACATAAATTAGGTAAAATTTATTCAAGAGACAATAAAATATCATAATTTAGAGTCTCGAATAAGTATAAAAACTATACTTATCATACCCCCAAACTTGACTTTTTGTTTGTTCTCAATCAAAACTAAAACGTGACAAACACAAACATGCACTGCTAATTACCTAATTGGTGGATATTTAATCAAGCAAAGCAAAAAGATTTAGCAAGCTAACTTGGCTTTTTAACTCAAGTTTGAAATCATAATATTAAATATAATCACAACTTCAAAATCACAATAACGAAATTAAAATCTTTTTCAATGTAGAATCGACATGTGTGTGAAGAATTAAGCATAGTATTATGAATTTATAAGGTGTTTCAATTTTCGACTCTCATTGGTCAAATATATTCTTTCATCACTCGTAAGATTTAAACACCCCAAACTTATTCTTCTTGCTTTTTTCAAGTGTGTGAACTAAGGTTAAATTTTATACTATCTCCACCTCTCTAATTTAGGTGAATCTCATTAGTTGTAATCAATATGTCAATAAACAAAGATTCTCTATAGTTTGATTGTTTCAATATATAGGACTTAACTAGACTAATAATCCCTTATCAAAAGTTAAATTTTCTCAAATAAGTATTTGGGACATAACCAAAGTATTGGTGCGTCTTCTGTTTCATACACCTGCTTTTTTTTTATTTGAAGTATTCTCACCCTTAAACTTTCTAAATGACTCATGAAACAAGATTTCGGTCGATGACTTACAGGTCATATGACCATAGGGTTTTTTATATGTCTTAATTAGTGCAATGTCCTCATTAAACACCAATTTAAGAAAAACAATCTCTAACTTGAGATTTTTCACTCAATTTCATCATATCGACCTTAGACAGTTGACACAAGATTTTTTTTTTTTTTTTAACACGTGGAATCCCTATTTATCTCAATATCTTCAACAACAGTAAAATCCCCCAAACTATTCTAAATTTGGTCAAAGAGTGTAAAATTTAGTAATTTTGGGTTTAGCATCTATGGTCCACTATTTCAACATATCCAATTATGAATTCAACTCATTCATACACAATACTTAACTTAATTCATGTGCTCAATATATATCAAATTTCACATGAAAATAAAAAATTAGTCTAAACATGCAACTTATTCACCATTCATAAATCAATTTATGATTGGGTTAATTTTACAAATTGTCACTCAAGTTACACCAAAATGTCAAAACGGTCACTGAAGTTACAAAATTGCACTAACGGTCACTCAAGTATCACCCAGTTTCAAGAATGGTCACTGAAGGACCAAATGAGTTTAACACTGAAAATGAGGACCTACACCGCAAATTTGACAAGAGCCATTTTTCTCCCATTTTTCCGGCCATTTTGCAACGAAATTCCGGTGCCGTCCGACCTCCTAAGCCGCCGGAAATGAGCACTAGTCGAAAGCACTCCTCTTCCTCTTCAATTAGCATCTAACATCTTCCAATTTCATCAACTTATGTGATTGGAATCGATGCTCAAAGTTCAATGCCCATAAATCTGAAAATCGTCAAATAAATCGAGCTCCAGTCGAAATTGGCCATGACCCATACCTAGGCAAGTTTCGACAGGTGAAGAGGATCAAATCCCAGGTGGTCCGAGATCGGGGCGTGGACGGACGATTCCGAAATTTGAGTTTTCATAAGACGCTGCCGCGACATCCGCGACTGGCGAGGAACTTGCTGCAAAATTAAAATTTTCTGCTGTTGTTTGTGTTAAATTGGAGACATGGACGTAGTCGTCTGGTGATGGCGAAGCTTTCCCAGGTATGGGTCATGGCCAATTTCGACCGGAGCTCGATTTATTTGGCGATTTTCAGATTTATGGGCATTGAACTTTGAGCATCGATTCCAATCACATAAGTTGATGAAATTGGAAGATGTTGGATGCTAATTGAAAAGGAAGAGGAGTGCTTTCGACCGGTGCTCATTTTCGGCGGCTTAGGAGGTCGGACGGCGTCGGAATTTCGTTGCAAAATGGCCGGAAAAATGGGAGAAAAATGGCTCTTGTCAAATTTGCGGTGTAGGTCCTCATTTTCAGTGTTAAACTCATTTGGTCCTTTAGTGACCATTCTTGAAACTAGGTGATACTTGAGTGACCGTTAGTGCAATTTTGTAACTTCAGTGACCGTTTTGACATTTTGGTGTAACTTGAGTGACCATTTGTGAAATTAACCCATTTATGATTCAATACATTCCTCATTGCTAGGCATGCCAACTAACTCACACAAGCACACAAAAAGAAAATATTTTTTGAAATTTTTGAAAATTTTCAATTTTTTTTTTTTAAAAAGCACTCAAAAACAAACAAAAAAAAGACTCATATTTTCCACCCTCAAACTTAAATTAGATATTGCTCTCAATGTCTTAAATCTTAAATTTGCATATAAAAGGGGTGTTGAAGAAAGTGAAGAAAAGACTTCCTTGATATGGTATGTAATTCAATGGCTAGCTTTCATATTACTTCTGTTAGCTCCTTGGTCAAAATTAGTTTAAATGTTCTGCGACGTCGTGTTCTTGAAAAATCAAAGAAAGCATTAAGATCAAATAATTGGAACAAGTGTTACTTAGTTCTAATATTTAATAAACGAACATGACGAAAACCTAAGGGAAAACAATGTCTGGATGATGAGTCTCAAATTAACTTAAAATAAACTAAACTATCCTAAATTGCAAAAACAGAATAAATAAAAAAGAAAAACGTCTGTCTTGCCTCCCAAGAAACGCTTCTTTAACGTCATTAGATTGACTGCGGTGATGATTATTCTGACTCATTTGATAGGATGGAGGATTTTTCTTTCGAGAATTCTCCTTCCAAATACCATTTCCATATTTGACCCTTAACTTTGAAATTACCCTTTTCTGGATGTTGTAGCTCAATTGTGCCATAAAGATATACTTTCACCATCATAAAAGGTCCAGCCTATCGAGATTTTAATTTTTCAGGGAAGAGCAGTAGTCAAAAATTATATAGTAGCATTTTCTCTCCCACCTGAAATTCTTCTCGTTGAATGAATTTGTCATGCCATCGCTTTGTTCGTTCCTTGTAGATGTGGGAATTTTCATAGGCATCATTCCTGAACTAATCCATCTCATTGAGCTGTAGAAGTCTTTTTCCTCCAACTTGTTTCATATCAAAGTTCAGTTTTTTCATTGCCCAGTATGCTTTATGCTCCAACTCCATAGGTAAGTGACAAGTTCTTTCATACACCAATCGATATGGGGACATTCCAATAAGTATTTTAAACGCTATCTTGTATGCCCGAAGGCGTCATCTAATTTCTTTCCCAATCTTTTCTTGATGCATTAACTGTAGTTTCTAAGATCCGTTTGATCTCCCGGTTGGAGATTTCCACTTGACCACTTGTTTGTGGGTGATACACTGTAGCAATGCGATGCTTTACTTTATATTTTGATAAAACCGAGTCCAACATCCTATTGCAAAAGTGTTTGCGGCCATCACTAAGGAGTGCTATTGGTGTTCCAAATTCACTGAAAATATTTTTCTTTAAAAACTTTATGACTACCTGAGAATCATTGGTTGGTATAGTAATTGCTTCAACCTACTTAGAGACATAATCTACCACCACGAAAATGTACTGACATGAATAAGATGATAGGAATGGACCCATGAAATCTATACCCTAAACATCAAAGAGCTCTACTTCAAATATGGAGTTCAGAGGCATCTCATTTCTTGTAAAGATGTTTCCAGTTCTTTGATACCGATCACATGCCTTAACTATGCTATCTACATCTTTAAAAAGAGTTGGCCAATAGAAACCAGATTGGAGTACGTTAGCAACTGTTTTCGTTCCTCCAAATTACCTTCCATATGGTGACCAGTGACATTGTCTTAAGATTTCGACCATTTCTGCTTCAGGTATACACCTTCAAATGATTTGATCCGGACCACACCTATGTAGATATGGATCTTCCCAAAAGTAATATTTCAAATCTGAAAAGAATTTTTTCCTCTGTTGGTGGGTAGTGTCAGGAGGTAAAAGATTGCTAGCGAGATAGTTGACTATATCTACATACCATAGAACCTCAAGTAGAGCAAGCAACTGTTCATTTGGAAAGAATTCATTGATATGATTATCCCTTGCTGGTCTGATCTTCTCCAATCTAGATAGGTGATCTGTCACTACATTTTCTGTTCCCTTCTTGTCCCGAATTTTCAAGTCAAACTCTTGTAGAAATAATACTCATCTGATAAGTCTAGACATAGTAAATCATGTGTTTATCGTCTTTCTTGGCTAGTAGATGTCTAAGGGTTGCATGATCAGTCTAAACTATGACTTTCGACCCAATAAGATATGATTGAAATTTGTCAAATGCAAACACCACTGCTAACAAATCTTTTTCAGTAGTAGCATAGTTGATTTGAGCATCGTTGAGGGTTCGACTGGCACAGTAGATCATGTGAAGTATCTTATTTATTCTCTGACCCAATACTGTTCCAACCGCAAAGTCACTTGCATCACACATGAGTTCGAAAGGTAAATCCCAATCTGGTGCTATAATGATAGGTGCAGTTACCAGTTTTTCCTTAAGTGTGTTGAATGTTGTCAGACACTACTCAGTAAACTAAAATTGATACCCTTCTCAAGCAGATTACATAATGGTTTAGTAATCTTTGAGAAATCCTTGATAAACCTTCCGTAGAATCACGCATGACCTAAGAAACTTTTAATTCCCTTTACTGAAGTATGTGGAGACAATTTTTCAATTACCTAAAATTTTACCTTGTTAATCTCAAAAATTAAAGCATTAAACACACAATAATTAATTAACAAGTATCAAAATGGTATGAAAATCTAGAAATTAAGCACGCAAAAATAGAAAGACATCATCAAAAATTGATGGAATGTGAATAATATCCAATTGAAGTTGCCTCTTTTCCTTTTGCGTGTATATATAAACAGTTTAAGTCAATATTTTCTTCCCAGAAGCAAGCTGGATAGATTAATTTAATAGGAATGCACATGAGTCAGTCAAAAATCGGCTTTGACTGACTTAACCAATCGTTTTGATCGAGTTAACTTGGCTGGTTTACCGATTTTCAAAATTACCTTTTAAAATTTTGGGGGTCCAATTGAACATTGGACCTCTAAGTAAAACAATTAGTTTATCACCATTGGAATTGTAGAATATTTCAATGTTTTTTATGTGTAATAAGTTATATGTATCCAATGAATCATATATATGTTTTCTAGAAGTATTTTTATAAAAAGTTTGGTCAAATATTTTATTTTATTTTATAAACCTAAATAATTAGTGAGAAATAATTTAAAAAATATATAGTTTTGCATAAAAAAGTTTTTATACTTTAATTTTTTTTATAGATTTTTATGCAATGACCCACCGGTCAGACCATTGACCCACTAGTTCAACCAGTAACTCGAGACCCAGTGCCTTGTCCGGGTCGAGTCTAGTAACTATGATTTCTATAGAGTTTTCAACTTGGAACCCGGTGTCCTTTTTGATGAAAAATTGGCTCTTTTCATCATGTTTTGGCATCATTCGTGTAGTATTGGTTGAAATCTATATATACGCGATTGATGATCAATACAAAATATATACAACCATTTGAGATCAAATGCCATTCCACAAGAAAGATTAAAAAATCTTTTATTTCATATTTAAACTCCTGTTTTTGTGTGATTAAGTTTTGAAGGAATTTCACTAGTACTTATTTATTCCTTTTCAATGCTTGATAAATCCTGCAAATCATTCAAGAATCTCTTTAAGCATCAAATTTGATCTTAGATGGGGCAAATATCTTTTGAGAACAAAGATTACGTGTTTAAGCTTTTGAATTTTCCTTAAAGTTCTTGATTCTATTCTTTTGTTTCTTTTTCTTTTCTTTTATTTGGGATTATTTTTCCCAATAATCTCAAACGATAATATGTAATAGAGAATGAAACTATGATGACGACGATCAAATTAATAAATCAAGATCTTGTCGACTAGATCAATTTGATGGGACAAATTTCACCAGATGGCAAGACAAGCTAAAGTTCCTTCTCACGGCATCGAAGATCTTCTACATTCTTGATCCAAAATTGACACCACTTGCAAATCCAAAGAATTAACATACCGAATTCGCAAAAATGGAAAGACAAAGCGTCAAGATGATGAACTTATATGCAGTGGTAATAATCTTAAAGCTCTCTTTGATTGGTTGTATGATCTTTACACAAATACATCATTGACAAAAGAAATATGAGATACTTGGAAAACAAGTACAAAATCAAATGAGAAGGTATTAAGAAATTCTTAATATCAAGGTATTTCGACTTCAAATTCCTTGATAACATTTTCCTTTTTTCCCAAGTACATGAGTTACAAGTTCTTGTCAACAAGTTGAATACGGTCGAGATTGAAATCCCCAGAATCTTTATAAGTGGGATCAATCATTGCGAAACTCCCGGACTTGGAAAGGATATTGGAAGAAAATAATGTATATTCAAAAAATTATCTTTGGAACAAGTGCAAAAATATCTTCGAATTGAAGAAGAATCGAGAGCAAGAGATAAGAATGACAATTCTTACGAGGCATTTCAAAGGTCAATGTCGTGAAGAAGACCGAACCTTCAAATAAATCCAACAAGATAAAGCATTCTAAAAACTTGAACAAGTTTAAGAAGAAGTCAAATGAAGTTGTATGTGAGAAACCCGGACATTATGAAAAGTAATATCGATACCGAAAGCAAAACAACTTCGAATGAAAAGTGAACTCCTTCAAAGAAAACAATATTATTACCACCATAAGTGAGATCAATGCAATCAAGGAAAAAGTTCTTGGTTAGTGGTATGATACATGTGAAATTGTACATGCATCATATGATAAGTCTTTATTCAAAACCTATTATGAAGTGGATGGAGATTAAGAGATTCAAATGGGAAACGAAGGCCGCTAAAAAGAGGTTGGAAAAGGAAATGTAGAGATTATCTTCACTTCCGGGAAAATCATTACTTAACAAATGTACTACACGTTCCTAACATGAATAAAACTTAGTGGTAATCTTTTAGGAAAATTGGGGTATAAAAAGTGTCTATGAGTCTGATAAACTTGTATTATTCCTAAATGGGAAATTTGTTGAAAAATATTATTCTAGTGAAGAAATAGTCAAACTTTGTACCGTTGACAAAATTATTAATGAAGTTGATTTTGTTTATTTTGTTGATTCATTTAGGGCTGTCTGTGGGTCGGTTCGGTTCGGTTCTGAAGATACCCGAACCGACCCAAAACTTTCGGGTATTTAATAAATGGACCCGTCGGGTCCAAATATAATTATGGAACCGTTCGGGTTCGGTTCGGGTCGGTTCGGTTCCATTCGGTTCCGTACCATAATTAAAATTTTTAATATTTTCAGCAACATTACATAAATACAATTAATAACATTTCATTCGTAACTTTTATAAATTAACGTAGCCCAATTCAAAAAAATATACAAAACTAGCCGTCCAATAAGATTAATTCAATGCATATAAATACCAAAAAGTAGATATTAATATTACAGCAAAACTACATAAAGTATATTCATTTGCTTCAAATTAAAATGGGCTAATGGATTTAAAATGATTTGGGCTTAAAAATTAAAATTATGAAATAATCTAATTTATTCAATTAATTTGCTAATTTTTATAGGAAAAAAATAAAATAATTTAATTAATTCAATATAAAAAATAAAAAAATTATTTAGTTTCGGTTCTTGTTCGGTTTTTCGGTTCTTGGTCTAGACCCGAGACCCGACCCAAACCCATCGGTTCTCGATTCGGGTACCCGTTCGGGTATTTAATTTATGAAGAACCGCTCGGTTCGGTTCGGGTTCGGTTCGGTCCGGTTCGGTTCGGGACTTTTGGACACCCCTAGATTCATTTACTTTATGGCATGCTAGATTATGTCACATAGGTAAGAGTACCATGAAAAGAATGTTAAAATGTGACTTAAATATCATATAATGAAAATGATCCATTTAAATGTAAAATATGTGTAGAATCTAAAATGCATAAGAAGCCTTATCAAAGTGTAAATATGACTTCTAATATTTTAGAATTAATTCATACCGATATATGAGAATTAAATGGTATGTTAACTAGAAGTGGAAATAGATATTTTATTATCTTTATATATGATCACTTTAAATATACTTATAGTTATTTAATGAAATATAAACATGAAACTTTTGATATGATTAAAATATATAAAAAAGAAGTTGAAAATTACTTAAGAAATAAAATAAAAACTCTAAGAAGTGATAGAGGAGGTGAATATTTTTCTAGTGATTTTAACTTGTATTGTGAAAAACAAGGCATAATTCATCAATGTTTTGTACTCAGAACACCCGAACAAAATGGTTTGGTTGGAAAGAAAAATAGAACTTTAGTTGAAATAATAAATGTCATGTTAACTTATGCTAAGTTGCCATTTAATTTATGAGGTGAAACATTGTGAGTGCATTAGGATAATAAATAGAATTCTCTTGAAATTTATAAATGTTTCTCTTTATGAATTGTGGAAAGGAAGAAAACCTAACATTGGATACTTCAAAGTGTGGGGGTGTCTTGAGTATTATAGGAACTTGAACCCTAATAGGATCAAGTTGGATCCAAGACACATTAAACGTGTTTTTGTTGGTTATGCTAGTAATAACAAATCATATTGATTCATAAATTTAGAGTCCAATGCAATAATTGAATCAATTGATGTTAAGTTCTTTGAGAATTCAATATTCCCGGATAATAAATGAAGGGAAACCTACAATGAAATCATTAGCTCGAGTAGAACATAAGATGAGACATCTTCTAAAGATGTTCATGAATCTAGTGAATCACGAAGAAGCAAGAGAACTCGAATCGAGAAGTATTTAGGATCAAATGAATTTGACTCTGAACTTATTTTGTTTTACCCAGTAGAAGGAAATGAAAAAAATGTTGTAAGAACAATTCATTTCGTTCTACAAGTGAAGACCGATCCTAAAATTTATAGAGAAAATATGACTTCTCGTAATAGAATCTTTTGGAAATATGCAATTAAAGATGTAATTGATTCAATTATATCAAATAATACATGTGAACTTGTCGATTTAGCACCTGATCCAAACCTATTGGATGTAAATTGGTGTTTAAGAGAAAATACAATGTCGATGGTTCTCTTAATATCTTTAAAGTTAGATTGGTAGGTAAAGGGTATCGACAAAAGGAAGGAATATATTATTTTGATATCTATGCACCGGTAGCTAGAATAACTTCAATTAGGATTTATTCGCATTAGTTTCAATACATAACTTGCATGTTCATGAAATGGATGTCTAGACGACGTTCTTAAATGGAGATCTCGACGAAGAGGTTTATATGGAATAACCTGAAAAGTTTGTTCTACCCAAAAATGAATATAAAGTGTACAAGTTAGTGAAATAGTTATACGGTTTAAGGCAAGCACCTAAGAAATGGCATGAGAAATTTGACTTAACTATTTATTCATTTGGTTTCATAAATAATAGTGTAGATAAATGTTTATCTTCTAAAGTGTGTGATGAATATATAATCTTTATTTGCTTATATGTTAATGACATGTTGATTGTGAGTAATCACATGGATAAAGTCAAAGAAATGAAGAGATTTCTATGTTCCATATTCAAGATGAAAGATGTTGGACAAGTGGATACTATATTGGGTATCAAAGTTACAAAAACTAGTAAGATTTTTTACTTGAGCCAGTCACATTATATTGAGAATGTAATTAATAAGTTCAAATATTTGAACATGAAGATAAAAGAATTCAACACCCCTCTTAATCCAAGTTTAAACTTATAAAGAATGATGGAAGAGAAATTGCTCAATTGGAGTATGCAAGTGCTATAGTGAATCTGAATTATGTAGTTCAGTGCAAAAGACCGAACATGGCATTTCCAATTAATAAACTTAATAGGTTTACTAGTAATCCAAGCAAGGAATATTGGAAGGCCATTAGAAGAGTTCTTGGTTATTTAAATAAAACAAAGAATTTAGGTCTACAATATTCTAAATTCCCGACCATATTAGAAGAATTTACCAATACTAGTTTTATATCTAGCACAGGTGAAAGTAAGTCTACTTCAGGTTGAGTGTTTACGCTTGGATGATGTGCTGTTTCTTGAAAATAAATGAAACAAACATGTATTACACACTTTACTATGGAATTTGAATTTGTAGCATTATCAGATACCGGGAAAGAAGTTGGATAACTTAAGATTCTTCTTTATGAGATACCTTTGGGACCAAAGAATACATCTTCGATATCTGCCATATATGATAGTCAAGCTACATTAGCAAAGGCATACAATGAGAAGTCTATACATATGAGTTTAAGACATAACTACATAAGGAAATTAATCGAAAGTGGAATAATTTCCCTAAATTATGTTAAGTCAATTGAGAATCTAGCAGATCTCTTAACTAAAATAGAGATTTATTAATATCTACTTCAAGTAGGATGTGGTTGAAACTCTTAAAATAAAAGATTCACCAACGATGGTAATCCTACATGTTTAATACTTAACAAGTAATTCACGGGTTCAAATGGTAATAAAAAGGCATTCAATAAGTGAATAGGTTTCAACATTATAAAATCCACGATAACCCTATTCTAATAATATAATGTTGTTTGTTACTTGAATGAGTGTTGAACTTTAAAATCTTAATGAAATTTAGTACTAACGTATGAGTGCCTCTAAAAATAACAAAGATACTGGAAGAATTTCACCTAGATGAACTTCAAGGTAGTCGCTTCAATAGAGAGTTGGAATTTCTCTTTTAAAAATTCGTTGAATAGAATGAGAGCAAGGCCATGTTAGTGCTAAGCGGGATTTAGGGAATTGAAAACATGTTATGGTTGTGTATGTTCTTACTTGTATTGTAACAAGGAATGATTGGTTCAAACCTTTTTTACTACTTTTAATTTCGACTTTACTTTATTTGAATTACACTATGGTTAGATTCAAATAGAAAGATATCTAATCTCTATGCATAAGTATTATATATTTTGAATATGGAATTTTATTGAATATTGAAAAAGTGGAGAATTCATGAAATTGGTGTTTAAAATCAATAAAAAAGTATATTGAATAAAAATGGAATTGACGGCCAAAACTTTGGCCTATGCAACCGCATAGACTTTGGAGAAGTCTATGCGGTTGCATGTAGGCGCAAGCGAATATGCCCTGCCATTGAACAACCTATGTGGCGACATAGGTTTGTTCTACGCGGCCACATAGAGTGAAGAACACCTTGTTGATTGATTTTCAACTTGGAACATGGTGTTCTTCTGGATGAAAAATTGACTCTTTTCATCATGTTTTGACACCATTTCGTATAGTATTAGTTGAGATCTAAATATAGGTGATTAATGATCAGTATAAAATATATACAAATCACTTGAGATCAAATTTCATTCCTCAAGAAAGATTAAAAACTCCTTTCTTTCATATTCAAAATTATATTTTCGCTTTCTTAAATTTTGAAGGAATTTCATTAGTACTTAAGTGTTTATTCATTTTCAAGGCTTGATAAATCTTGAAAACCATTTGCCAAGAGTCCCTTTAAACATCAAATTCAATCCGAGGGAGCAAATATCGTTTGAGGAGGACAATGATTATGTGTTTAAACCTTTGAATTTTCATTGATGTTCTTGATTCTATATTTTTGTTTCTTTTCCTTTTCTCTTATTTGGAATTATTATTCCCAACATTTTGTCCTTCATATATTTTTTGAGACAAGTTCTGCCAGTTCATAGGTTCTCCACACCTTGACTTTCGCATCTCTTATTGCATTGCAAATGCAGTATGTAAAAGTCATTGGAACATGTTTGGCTAGCTTGAACATAAGAAAAAAATATGATTTAAATAATAATGTTATTCATCACTAATGTGTGATCATCAACGATATAGGTGATAGTGAATCTCGTGGTATATTATTCAATGAATTAAAATGTATAACAACTTCATTAGACAATGAATCAAAAATTCACTACCACCTAAATTGATGATAATCACATATAATGATATGTAACATTTGTATGCTTAGACTAAACCCTAATACCTTGATAAATTAATTAGCTTGGGATGAATCCCAGGAAAAAAAAATTAATTAAGCAGATGTCAATAATATTTAAATTGATAAGTTACTAGTTTGTGAAAATAACTCTTATTTTGTCAAAATATTGTATCTTATATCTTTTTATTGCTGTTTGGAAATTGATTATAAGGGTGCGTTTGATTGCAATGGTGGAAAATGAGTGGAAAGAAAATGTTTTACAGGGAAAAGATTTACCTAAAAAATGTTTTGTAGGGAAAATGATTTCAAGTGTGTTTGATAGGTATAATTTTCCACCCGAAAAATTTTTAAATTTTCTATTCGTTTGACTTTGTTTTACATGGAAATTGTCCATTAAAGTGATTTTTTTTTTCCACAATTGGTTATAAAATTTGTTTCCATTGCCAAAAAGTTAAAAAAAAAAAAGAAAAAAATTATTTCCTAAAAAATCATTTTTTTATCAAAATTTAGTATTCGTTTGACTTTGTTTTATATGAAAATTGTCCATTAAAGTGAATTTTTTTTTTACTATTGGTTATGACATTTGTTTCCATTACCAAAAATTTTTTTTTTTTCTAGCCAGTCGGGAAAATATTTTCCCACCAAAAAGGCGGGAAAACATTTTCATAAAAAACCCGAAAAATGCATACGTGTGGGGAAAATCCGGAAAATATTTTCCGTGGAAATTTCGCCCATTAAACAGCAAAAAAAGTGGAAAGTGAAAAATATTTTTCTACTTCCCCGAAAAATGTGGTCTATCAAACACGGCCTAATAGCTTTAAATTATAAATAGATGAAAATGAGCAGTGGATAAATCAGTAACACTTACAAGTTTCACAAAATGTACGTATAAAAATTAGTTTGAATGAATATTTATGATAGAAATGCTTGCCAACAAGCTCAAAGATTATGGGCCCGTTCTCTTCGTGTTTCAGTTTTGTGTTTTGAGTTTTGAATTCATTTTGTGTTTTATATTTTGAGTGTTTGTTTTGGAATTGCTGAAAACGCGTTCTCTTTGTCAATCTCAAAAACTGTTTTTCAAAATAAAAAGCTTGAAAACGCGTTTACTTTGAAATTTTGAGAATATATTTTTTTTAATATTTTATTCAAAAAATCTGATTATTCAATAAATTATAATAGTTTAATGTTAATATAGTATTAAATAATATATACATTTTGAATTCGGCGAATCTTAAAATATTTTTGTTCCAGATATAAAAAAGACAACCTCATATATTTTTTATAATATTTTATTCAAAAAATCTGATTATTCAATAAATTATAATAGTTTAATGTTAATATAGTATTAAATAACATATACATTTTGAAGTCGGTGAATCTTAAAATATTTTTTTTTCAGATATAAAAAAACGTATCCCAAATTAAATTTGGCAAAACAGTTCAATCGATACGATTAAAAGAGCTTCCTATTTGATGCCTTGAGAAGCATAAGCATCTATTCAATTTGATGGACTTGTTCAAGTTCTTCAGTATCATCGAGAAGGCAAATAAATACACGCTTACTGCTCAAAAAACATCGAAAACGCGTGAGTCTAGTTGAGCCACATATCATACTTATAATTTTGGCAATTAATTTGTTCAAGTATCACTCAAAATTGCAGGAAAATATAAGGTAAACATACTAAAAAATAAAGTTAGATAATCCGCCGAAGAAAATAACAAAATCATAGCCTCAAATGGAGGTGGCCTCATATTTTATTGAAGGCAACAATGTCGCAGCTTTGCACATATTCATTGATAGGCTTGGTTGTGAGATGATCGTCAATGAGATCATCAACAGAGACGAGATCGTCAACTATGGTCATCATGATCTGCTGTTTCTTAATTCCATATCCAACCTTAACCAATTTTGTTGAGCAAGATCACAAATTCAAAAATAATCAACCGCAGGCTATGTAATAATGTGCAAGATAAACAGAGTCACGAAAATAAAAGCTCAAATGGACGAAAGAGTAAACTATACATGCTCCCCACAATAGGCCAGGCAACTCAACACTACGAACAGCATCTTCCAGCTTTCATGTCTGTCTCATCATCCTAGCGGTGGCAACGAGCGGAGCCGGGAAAAAAAAGCTCGGGCTCATTTTTAGACCGAACTTTTTTCGGCCCGAGTCGAGCCGGGCCAGGCCCGGCAAGGCAAAAAAAAATGAGGCTCGGCCCGAGCTTTTGGCCCGAGCCTTAGCGGGCCGAGCCGAGCCGGCTCGGATTTTTTGGTTTTTTTTTTATTTAGCTGCCTTTGCAGCAAGAAGCGCAAACAGCAGTACCAAAGCCGCCCGTAGGTGCAGACTTGCTGTCTTGCCTGCAACAAGCTGTTCTTTGTCTTCTTCTTCTTTGTCTTGTGAGCGCAAAGAAGACAAGAAAAAGCAAGTCTGTGCAAGCTGCAGGCGTTCAAAAAAAATTTTTCTTTTTAAAATAATGGAGGCTCGCCCGGGCCACGGGCCGGCCCGGGCTCAAGCCGACTCCCCAAAGTGGGGGCTCGGCCTGAGCCTGGGCTCGGTTCCACCGAGCCCGAGCTGGGCTCGACTCGAGCTTTTTCCGAGCCGAGCCCGGGCCGTCCGATCCTCCGAGTTTTTTTGCCACTGCTACATCATCCCAAGGCTTTACATCCAAAAGAACAAATGATTTCCCGCCTAGAGACAAATTCCAAATTGCAAAACTCAAAAAATAGATAAAAGTAAATGGATTTAAAGATGGTAAGCCGAGATTTAGTTAAGTATAATTTCCCACCCACACATTTGATCTTGTTTTCATTTTATCCGTTCATGATAGCTTAAATATTATAAACTCCAAATTATCATTCTTGGATGTAATGGCATCGTTCCAAATTCTTATTGAGAAAGTAATATTAAACCAAAATTTAGGAAGCAAGTGATGTAAAGACTAAGCCAACATATAAATGTGAATCAAAGAATGATAATATCCATTCTTCCCCAACCAGTGAATGATAGGATTGTTCCTTCATCAACAGACAACCTCACATTCCTAACATTAATAGGTTTCAAAAAAATGGGGATGAAGAAGGACACAGTATATTGTTAAATGTTAATAAATGAGAGAACTACGTCTTCATGAATATGCATCATGTCCATGAAAATGATGAAGCAACTCTAACAAACTTCACTTAAAAAATCTAATCACAAAACTAAAAAAAAAAAAAAAATCGTATACCTAACCTCTTTCAATGCATTGATAAAGCTCCATTTAACACTATCTTCACCTTCACAAAGAGTCAAAATATTACCTAGATATCCTCTGAAATGTACCTGCAAAGAAAATTTAACATAGTATAACTATTCTATCAACCAAAAAGGTTTCAGTTGCTTAAGATGTCATCACAGGCTGTAGAGCTACTTCAATGATAGCAACAACAAAACCTAAATGTATTTTAACAATAAATCTACCACTCACATGTGTACTAATCTAGTTGCTTATAAATCTACAGGGAGATATGAATTTCATATCAATTAGATACATCATTTTCTTTTCTTATTCTTAAAGCAACATCCATTTGCTGTTATACGCAATTAGAAATTTTTAGCTCAATTATTATTTGGACAAGGAAAGTAATGCAGATAAATAGTTTTTTGTAATTTCTCCATTCCAAAGGAAGAAATACTCTTAAAGATATCAATTCAATTCTCTAAATATACACTGATGATGTGTTGGGCAAGGTTTATTACAACAATTCTCTAAAGATACATTCTCATTGTAACAGTTTCGTGCCTATAGTTATATGGCATAAATTCCTGTAATGGCTTTACAAATCATAGGATCATAAAGTATCCACTGTAAATAAAAATTTAATTTTATACCGTTAGATTTCAAGGCCTCTCTGCTTCTGCACAAAGAAGATCAAAAAGCATCCCAATAGGTATGTACCTGGAATAAATATGAATGGTATCCATACAAATATCAAAAGAAATGCTACACTTTTTGCACTGAGAAAGTGTACAATATATGTATAAAAAATAAAAATAAAAATAAAAATATACGGCATTCTATGTCATTCAATTTGATTCTACTAAAATTTTAACGATGAAATATTAGATTAGCTACCAAGCATGTCATTTAGAAGAATTTGCAACTTCTACACATCATCTGATGCTACAAAAGAGTTCTATTAGTTATATTTAACATTATTGATTACGATACCAAATTGTGCTTAAGAGATAAAATTAGGTGATCAATCGAACAAATTAAATAAAAACAAGTTTATACATTCACAAGGCAAACAAGCTGAACACGGATAGAAAAGCAAAACCAATTATTCGACATAAAAAACTGAGAAAATCAGAACTGTACACGGGTATTAATGAATAAAATTAAAAGGAATCCATCAAAACTCTACACAAATTTGATTAGGTTAATAGTTTTTCCTTGGGGGAGTTTGGGGTTAGGAATCTAAATGGGGAAATATAAAAATAGTTCCAATCAAATCTTCGCTCCAAGAAAACCTCGCTCTTATCTCGTCGATTCACGAGTTCAAACACATAATTCGACTCCTCTCATAAGCAATGATAAACATCTTGAAGAACGTGGGACGCCACCACTCTTTTGAACGCCACCCCCGTCCATCCAAGCAACAACAGCGACCCACCGCCACCACTCATTCGAAGACAAAATTCGACTCCTCTCGTAAGCAATGGAGGTTTTGCTACTTCATTCTTGCAGGAGAGAGAGAGAGAGACGGAGAGAGAGAGACGTGAGAGTAAGGTTGTATTTTCTTTTTAATTTGGCTGCGTTTCGTGTGTTTTCAGCCCTTCCCGTGTTTTTGCCTGGAAACGGTGAAAACGACATTTTTGTTGTTTTCAGTTTTGTGTGTAAATTTTTTAATGTTTTCGAAAACGCGTTTTCGAAAATAGGAAAGAGAACGTGTTTTCATTGTAGTAAAAAATCGAAAACAGAAAATGGCTTGAAAACGGCAAAGAGAACAGAAGCTAAATATTTTGTTTTATGAAACTACCAAATCTCCATGAATATGCACTTTCCAAAGGACTATTTATTTTTTTTTTCCAAAATAGAACATTACATGGTCAAAACTATATGATCTAAGTAATCCTTACTGTTCATTAATGGATTTATGGTATATATTTAATCATGGCATAAATATTTTCCAATTGTGTTGAACTTTTCCAAATATTTTCCAATTATCATTGAACTTTAAAAACATTTTAAATTGCCACTGATCAATTTCATATACTTTCATATTGTCATTGAACTTTGAAAGCTTTCCGTATTGCAAACCGAACTTACTGAAATATTATCTCCTTCACTACTACGTTACTCGTCAATTTAAATATACCGATTACATGACATTGCAGATGAAATGGTAGATGTAATAATATTTTGATAGGTTCATCAAGCCCGTTATATTATAAAATAGTGAGTGATAAAGTAGTGGTTAGGATAAAATTTTAGTAAGTTCAGTGACAACGCAAAGAGCTTTTAAAGTTCAATGATAATTGAAAAAAAATTGAAAAATGTTCAATGGCAATTTGGAGAGTTTTTAAAGTTCAATTGACAATTAAAAAATATTTGAAAATTTCCAATGATAATTGAGATATTTAACCCATTTAACCACACAGAACTCCCCTTTTTTTTTTTTTTAATAACTGTCACAAAACTCTATTCAAGTAAGCAAAACAAATAGCACCAAAACATACAACAATGGCTTCTCAAGAAGAAACAAGCAATCATGATTGTATATTTTAGACAAGCCTCCTAAAAATGCATTTGAACTTTGTTGCATATTATGCTGAAAGTTGGTCTATAAGGTTTTTCTATGATGTATTATCTTAAAAAATTATCGAATTACTAATTTAGGATATTGGTTAAATGGGAACTGACAAAAGATATTATTTAATTGAAGTTTTACTGTACCTTTTAGTTCAATTTCATAGTCATTCTTTAAAATAATAGGGTACGTGCCAGACTTTTGATAATCAACCTAACGAAACACATATCTAACAACTTCAACTTTTTAAAGAAATCGCTAAAATAAATTACTTATAAGCAGAGGTGAATATACAGTCCAATACCAGCCCACATCCATTTTTATTCATCTTTGTTATTTTTTTTTTCTCATTTTTGTAGTTCTCTTTTTTGTCAATTGTTTTTGTCCTTTATAGTATTTGATTGCACAGGGGTGAATAGTTAATAAATATGTATAAATTTTAATTGTTGAGTTGAAAAATTAGAAAGAAAATTATCGTATTTGTATGATTATGCAATCAAATTAACAGAAAAATAATATTAAAAAGTGAAAAATCATCTAGAATGATATTTTGACAATCAATTCTAATTGACATAGACGACATTCAAAGCGTGACCGTGGCCATTGATTGAGTGAACAATAAAGAAAAATGTAGAATTCTTGTTTTTCTTTGAAAGAGTTTGATTGATATAAAAAAACGATTGCCATTTTAAATTTTTTGAATTTTTTGGGTTTAATTTCACATAATAATACTAAAAAACGAAACCAGGAACGTATAAAATTTAACCCTTTCTCATTAAATTTAATATATTATTTGTGTGTTGATTTGATATTCATAATGTTGTTACTTGTTTAATCAATAGATTTCTATTCCACATTTGACTTTATAAAGCTTTATTTTATATTGCTATTTTTTTGCTAATATTTAGAGTCATGTTCCCCACCTTTGCAGTTGCTCAAATTGCAGACTATATTTTACACTACTACACAATTAGCCCCCGTTTGGTGGCCATTTATTTTTTTGGAAAAAAAAATTATTTTCAATAGTGAACTTTTGAAGAGTCAGTTGCTAAAA
This sequence comes from Fraxinus americana, assembly GCA_035079005.1. NCBI lineage: Eukaryota > Viridiplantae > Streptophyta > Magnoliopsida > Lamiales > Oleaceae > Fraxinus > Fraxinus americana. Next base: position 15,130,364 of record CM068718.1, on the reverse strand, counting down.
GTAGTGAAAAATTTTATGTTTAGGCGTATGATATTTTATTGTGTGAATGTAACTGAAAATGAATATGTAGAATTTTTTTTTTGAAAAAACAACGGAGGACAAAAAAGGACTTAGTAAATGATTTATTAACATCATGTCACTAATATTTTGTTTATACTCTAATTATTATTGATAATATTTATATCTAAATGAAAATAATGTATTGTTATTGCATTGTGGACTTCTGTAATAAAACTCATATATAACATTGATTTTTACAAAATTTGGATTATAAGTAAACTATTATAATACGTTAGTTAGTTCAAAATTATGTTTTCCAATCATCCCACAAACTAATATATCTTTTTAGTGAACAGTTTGAATTTAGATAATTTTGGAAGTATATAAAATTGGTTAGGCCGAAAGTAATTAATTAATTTATTAATAGTTGCATATGATTGATTACAGAGGAGAAAGGGCATTTTAAGAAGTAATATTTTAAAGTGATCATCTTCATATTTGTTGGAATTGCAATCATTATAGGTAATTTATAATATGTTTGGCAACCGAGTACAGACTAGTTGGTTAGTTAAGTTTATTATAGGCAACCGAGTACAGACTAGTTGGTTAGTTAAGTTTATTATAGGCAACCGAGTACAGACTAGTAATTAAGTTCCTGTTTGAGCCCCATTAAATTAAATTCCATTATATTAATTTTTTTCTCTCTTCATTTCAACCATACATTCATCAAATAAAATAATATTACACACAAATTTAAAACTTTTCAACTACACATTCTTCAATTAATCACTATTCTAAAAATTTTCAACCTCCAAAAATGGGGGCCAAACAGGAGCTAAGTAGAACTAAATGAACCGAATATGGATCCTATCTGAACATGCAAATGGCTAAAATCAAGTAATTGAAATTTCACGACAATAACGAGAAAACTTACCTTCTAAAATATGTTAGCATCATTACACATTATATTCCTCTTCGCCCAATCTAAGTTCCAATCAAGTAGAAGTAGTAGTTTTCGACCTGATCTGGATATACAATAAGCAAATGCTTATCAAAGAATAGAATCTACAATCTAAGAGTAATGCTATGTAGTCCCACTGGGGTTTAGGTGACTCTAAATGATAGACTAAATGAAATGTGAAATTAAATGACTTATTTGATTGAATTAATCTTGTAGCCCAAGTTCAATGACACCCTGGTTTCAAAATTTCCCACGTGTGTGGGTTAGTAATTGGAGGGAAATTGGATGGAAAATATCACACGAGAGAGAGAGAGAGAGAGAGAGAGAGAGAGAGAGAGAGAGAGAGAGAGAGAGTGAGTGAGTGAGTGAGATATTCACGTGAGCATATGGCAGAGAGTGTGGGTTCCTTTACCATTTACGAAAACGAGAAAAACGGGAGAAGTGTTCCATAAAATTAATCTTGAAAGTTAATCTTTTGCCTGAATCGGATTTGGGCCAAGATTTCTTTTTGCATGACATCTCTCTAGCAGCTGAGAATTGGGAAAATAATGCAGCTGTGTGTTCCAGAAATTAATCTTGTTATAATCCGATTTGGGGCAAGAGTATTTGGCAGCTACCGGTCCTGCGAAGAGGAGAAATTACCCATTAAATAGTAGGCTGAATTTTTTTCCTGGCTGAGATTCTGATGTTTGTTTCTTTTATGACTACGTTTTGCCTACATTGTTGTCAAATGTTTTGGTCATGTTGAATGAAAAAAAATGTTAACTTTTAGTTTAGGTGCTTTATCCAGGGCACATTAAAATAACTTTGTGATGCAGAACTTTGATTTGAAAAGATGACCAAATGGAAGATGATCAGAAAATGGAAAATGGTAGGCGGTTTACTTTCTCATAAGCTCTTAACTAAAAGTTATTTTAACATTGAATTAGAGAAGACTTAAATGCGGTGCTCGACTTCTCATAACAATTGAAGTCAAGTCCTTGTTTTGTTTCATGCTATCAATGATTTTGGAAATCAAAAGCAGTATGCAGCAAATATTTTATGGTCAGTAATTATCAGACAATTTGAAATTGTTTATGTTAAGAAACAATATGATGAAGATGTTTAAGAAATTATTTTGGGTTTATCTTACAGCTAATTTGATATATTTACAACTTTGCTACCTTTAAGGGTAAGATTGGATTATTGTATCTAAAGATGTTTACTTGCTCATGCTTCATCTGAAGTGACTGTTTTTATTAGAATATTCACAGTTGGAATGTAAAGCGTAACACTTTTACACAATTACACAATAATATGCACAGTTGTTTATTTCAAATCTATAAGAAAATAGATGAAATTAACTGTAGTATTGAACGTGATTGGTTATGTTATTGCAGCTAAAGAAATTATGGGTGAAGTGTCAAACGAGCATGATGATGTTGTGGTGGAAGAGGATGATGAGAACGGGATGGACTCCGTAAACATAGTTGAAGGTAAAACCTCATTAGGAGATGGTGTGATTGTACCTGAGGTGGGTATGCAGTTTAACAATTTGAAGGACATGTTTGACATGTACAAAAAATATGCATATGCCATTGGGTTTCCCGTTAAGAAAAGAAACTCGAAGAGGGAAGACGATGGAGAATTACGATCTCAGCATCTACAGATATATATGGAGTTTGGAGACTTAACATGGTCCACTTTGACCATAATCATGAAACTAGTCCATCGAAGTCGAGATTATTTCGGTGCAACAGAGAGTTAAGTGCACATGTAAAATGCAAGCTACAAGTAAATGATTTGGCAGGAATTCCATTGCATAAAAGTTACAATTCTGCAGTAGTAGAAGCAGGTGGATAGGATAACATGAGTTGTGTGGAAAAGGATTGTCGGAATTATATTGAAAAAGTGAGACGATTAAGACTTGGAGAAGGAGATGCTGCAACAGTAAAATCATATTTTTCAAAGAAGCATTCTGTGGCGACATCATTCCCGTTCCCACATTATTCGATCGCAAGCCCATTATCCCGCCCGAGTTTGATACATCCATCATCATCAAATGTTATATACATTTCACAGGGTAAGAAAAGCGGACGACATTTAAACAACGTGTACTTATTTCATGTAATCACATTTCATGTTCTCATTTATTGTAGGTGAAGGCATGTCGTACTACTATCCCCATTTACCGGATCAAAGTGGCTTAGGCAACTTATGGTGGTTTATGAATGGTTCGTAAGGTGGTTAACCAAGGTATTTTGTATATGTGTGGACATTTTTATTCTTCTGTGCATTTCTACCGTGAGTTAACTATTTTGATTGGTATTATTTGTCGCACTTTTTTGCTGTGGACGCTTTTGCCTTGGCGGAATGGAATAGTTCAGTTGCTGTTTGAGATTAATTGCCTTAGATAGGAAAAGTGCAGTTGCTTTTGCCTTGGAGTTAACCATTCTTCCTCTTGTACTAGAAACTTTCAGTTGTTGTTATGTTGAGGAATAGTTATTTGAAGATGGATTAATTAACGTCTCTGTTAATTGTTTTAAAGTACCTAGGAATTGGATAATTTATCCCACTACTTTCTTGGACATATATATATATATATCTTATTTAAAAGCTGAAATTCTGCTATATCGGTGTACTGGCATGCTATATTGCTTGAGCTTGCAACTATTATCACAAAACTTCACAAAATTTATTGCTCAGAGTATTTATATACTTTTAACTTGGTACTTTGCAGCGTTAGGTAGGAAGTTTTTGGTGACCATTTCATTACTAAAAATAACAACACTTCCAAATGTACATGACAAATTGTTAACGAACATATTTCACATAGATTTGGTAGTAATCAGTAGTCCTACATATACAAAAGTTCGTGTCATCGTTCTAATACTAACTAATCAAAACGACGGTTCCACTCATGTATTTGACTCGGTGCTATCTTTTGTCTTGCATACCGTCACATTCACCGAAATTCGAAGGTCTATTTCATCGTTCACACGAATGCGAGATTGGAACATTCGCGACAAATCATCAACCTTTTCGGCAGCTGCATGGTTAAATAAAGTAGTGTTATCGCTAGAGCATGCGCCGCTTGACTTTTCTTTTACAACCCACTCCCAAAAATCATAGTTGGCACTGCAGCAAAGAAATAATCGCCCTTTAGTTGCTGTCTCCTTCTCCACCACGAAATATTTCTCAAATCCATGCTTGCACGATGGATTTCGGCGTTTCCGTGGGCATTCGGCAAAGTAGTGGCTTTTAGATCTGCAACTATGACATATTCCAACATTCCTTCCAGCCATTCTATAATGGGAATAAACCACATAACATTGTCAACTCCAGCAATAGCTAATTCGACATACCAATTCACGTAGGAACTAAACACCGTAATGAACATATGAAAAGTAGACACAAACCAAACGTATCTCGATGATGATCGAAGATGAAAAATGACATGTAAACAACATTTGTAATTTCAGAACACAGGACACCTTCAGAATCTTAAATGTGATGACAATTTCTTCTCCACCTCCATCCACTAGCATGAAATTCTTGAAAATAACATGTAGCTCTCCAATACAAATTGTCAACATTTCAGTGATGTAGGTCACTTTCATTCCAACCGGCTCTAAACAAAATCAACATACAATATAACATGCTAAACATGACTTCAATAACCCAGCTTCATCGACAGAGAAATTATAGATCGAAAACTAAATGTGAATTGCATTTCATTCATTGATATGTACCTTTAAGACGCAGGGGATTACACGTACAAGAAAAAAATTTGTTAGACAAAGATGGATGAGCAGAGTACCAACACACCGCAAACTGGAGACATATTCAGAGATGACGATTTGAAATTAAAAAATGGTAGGGATAAATAAGAGAATCAGAATATAGAACTGAAACTACTACACCTTAGTAGTGATTCGAATTATAAGGTGAAAGGGAGTCAAACACAAATTAGTGGACAAAGAGGATAAGGGGAGAAATACGGTTTGCCCGAAATATAATGAAGTATAAATTCGTTGAATTAATTTTACTGTTAGCTACGCCGTAAAAGGCAGTCGGAGTGGAACAGAGGAAAGTTCAAGTACAGTGCGACCTTCAAAATCTTCAGGCGGATGCGTATTAAGAAGTGCTGTCAGAGGAGGGACGGTACCATACAATGACGTGTAGCCGGAGATGATGATGGTGTGAAGCTTGATTTGGGTGGAATTGATTGTGTGTATGGTGGGTGTGGAAGTGTTGTCAGAGGAGAGGGCTCCGTTTGGAGTTTGGCTTCCAATTTGGGGGAAGAGTCTCGGGGAAGGAGGAGGCCCACGGTATTGATTTAATTCTTTATTCTTTTTCCTTTGTTTTTTCTTTTTTTTTTAAATGTTGCCACATCAGCCGGGAATTGCCCTGTCAGTTAGCCTGGCTGTGTAGCGGGATTGTATTTGATTTCACCTATTATTTAATACAACATTAACGCCACCTGGATTGAATTGTAACCCCAGTGGGGCTACATAGCATTACTCATAATTCAACAATTAATTAAACTAGCATGTCCTAAATGCATTGGGATGACATCCAATCACCCTCGTAAATGCATGCATACGAAGGTGTAAAACCCAAGCATTAGACCATCAAATATGGAGAAAACGTTTCATATCTCCCCAACACAAATGCCAAGAGATGATGGATTATATTAAAAAGATTATAACAAAGTCAAAACATAATAGGTGGGTTGCAACTACAGGATCACAATATACGTTGATGAATTAGAAACAGAACATTTTTAAACAGAAACTGAAGGTAGGGGAACACAGTTTTAACAACGAAAGGATTACAGTTTATGTATGTCTTCTGCCATGGTTGCAAGAGAGAACTGAATGACGGGGAAAGGAGTGTTGAGATTTGGCAAACGGGGAAAGTTGGGTCCACGATTTATTGGACCTTATCAGATTACGGAGCGGATTGGTCCAGTTGCATATCGATTAGATTTGCCAGATGAACTATCCAGGATCCATGATGTTTTTCATGTTTCTATGCTTCGTAAGTATATCACTGATCCGTCTCATGTTCTAGAGTCTCAACCAGTTCAGTTGAAAGAAAATTTGACTTATGAAGTAGAGCCAGTGGGAATTTTAGACAGAAAGGAGCAGGTTCACCGAGGTAAAGTAATTTTGTTGGTAAAAGTCTTATGGGAAAATCAGATGGTATAGAAGGCTACATGGGAAGATGAGGAACATATGCGTGCTCAATATCCTCATCTATTTACTGATTAGCCAGTTGTTCATCGAATTTCGAGGACGAAATTCTTTTAAGGAGGTAAGATTGTTACAACCCATTTTAATTAGTCAAGGTCAATGGTTGAATTGTCAAGGTCAAAGTCAATATGGACTTAATTGGAATAAATTTTTTTGGGGCTTATGTTATATTTAAGAAAATTGAGGGTTAAGATGGATTAATATTGAAGTGGAGGACTAACTTATACATCATATGATAGTTGAGGGACTTTCTATGCAAATAGCCCATTATTTTACCAAATTTTAAACCCAATTCCTTACCTTTCCACCCTATTCACACAAAGGTAAGTGTTGATTTTCTCCATTTTAGGTTCGATTTATCCTATTTTTTTTCATGAGATAAGGAATATATTATGTCAATTTTCTAGGGTTTTTACTTGGTTCGAAAATTTCAAATGTAGGTAAAAGATTATGGTTTTTAGTTCAAGTTTTCTTGGTGGTTAGCTTCCATTTACATTTAAGATAAGAAACTCTAATTTTGGGCAAACCCTAGAATTTCTAATTTGATTCTTGAGTAAGGATAATTGTGGGAAATGCTTGTGATGATGAAATATTTACTTGGAAGTATATATTTATGGAAGAAGAGGAAATTTAATGGAATGAATTATCATTTCTAGTTGTCACTAAATTGAAGTGAGTATTTGCATATATGCTCGGATTGAAGGTTATGTTGATGAGTTGGTCATTAGTAAATGGACTAGAAAGTGAGATTAGCTCCAATGGATTAAAGGAATAATTTGGGGAATTTATTCAAGTATGGAGGAATTAAGTTATAAGAGCTTGTATGTTAATACTAAGACTACTTTCTATGGTGGTCGCTAAATTGATTATTTATATCGTATTTCAGGTGGTGACGAGGAGATTGGAAACGTCTATCAGCCAGTCTAGCTTGTAGCTCGTATTTTGTGAGTGGAAAACCTTATTTTTCAGAAATAAATATTTATTAAATATATATTATATCCGAAAGTTAATTATTACCTATATTTGATTTGACGGCATGATTTCCAAAATCAAATGAATTTTTGTAGTCACTTTACTTTTAAAAGTTAAATCTAGTTCATTGAAATTATTTCTCTAGCATGTTATATTCATATTATATATTTCAGCATATTTATAGTTATTTTAAAACCATCGGAAAGTACCCAGGTGATTTTACCCGCTCTGCACTGATGTGAATGTGTTTCCACGGTGTATGACCAGATTATCAGAGATCTTTGGGACCCACTCTCGTACACATATAGGCTTTGGGCCGTGTATTAGGGTGATTAGCCTTTGGGGCAGCTCTGCGTACGTATGACCGGTTTATCAGATTATCAGATTTGAATGGTTTTGCCTTGTACATCGAGATTACTCTGTACATGAGTAAGGCTATTCATTGGGTACTTCTTGGTGTGATTATTTAGCGTATCATTTATATTCATTCAGTTTTAGATTCACAGATTTTCAAATATCAGATAATAGTTCATTTCAGAATATAGAATTCAGCTATTTCAGTTACAGAAATACAATTTTAACTTATAGAAACGATGCTTTACAGATATTTATGTTGATACCAGATTGTCTATACTTGGCATATTTTTACAATTGGTTATTCAGAATAAATAGTATGAATTTTATGATTTTAGCATGTTTCAGTTATAAAAGGAAATTATCAGAATTTCTACAAATTGTAAGAAGAAAAGAAAAGAAAATAAATCGCATTTTCGGTAGAAAATGTATAAATGGAAAAAGTATATGTATTTGCGAACTATCCACTCACTGAGTTACAAACTCACATATTTTGTCATGTTTTTCCTATCAGGAGGCCGCTGAATTTGAGATACCTGGAAAGCCTGTTGAAGTTCAGAGCCTGACTACCCATCATTAGGTTGCATGATTTTAACCATATCTAGCATGTAAATGTTTAATTGGAAACTTATGTCATAAAACACTTGGTCTAATATTTTGTGTAATGTTCACTTTGTCGATGGGTTGCTTCATTGTTGTGATGCATGCATGCAAACATGGTGTTTTAAAGTAGAAGTGTTCGTTCAAGTTTAATTCCATATTGATTTAGTTGTGGTGGCATTGATGGATTTGGTGATCCCAAAATATTTGATATTGATTATTGTATGGGGTCTTTTGTAAATTTTCATGTTGGTTTTGTTCTATTTTCAGGGGAAACTATGCCAAAATTTTTACAAAAATATTGCATTCACTAAATAGTCAAACAGTCGTAGAACAGTTTATGTGGCCTTGGTGGTGGGTCTAGCATCTAGTTGGAACTCATCATCGGCGCACGTCATGTCTGGGTCCACTAGTGTGACTCGAGAAGGGGTCGTGTCAATTGGCATCAGAGCATGGTTTTAGAGTCTATAGGTAACACTGCATGTATTTGATGTTCATATATCATACATTATTGTAGGTTAGTCATGCGTGGTGGTGGCAGAACTCGCAGGTGTCAAAATCCAGTATCTCAAGCTCATGATGCTCCTGAGGGAGGACATGTTGGGGGGGCCGTGGGGCCGCAGAATCTGTTCATCAGTCTCAGGTGCAACCTGACCCTGTCACCGATAGATTAGTTGCAGCTATTTCTTCCCTTCTACCCAATGCTGACAGAGATAACTCTATTGAGAGGGCTATGAAACTTGGGGCGAAATTTTTTATGGGTACATCTAATCCAGCCGATGCTGAACTCTGGATGAAGACTTTGGAAAGTATATTTGATGTGATGGAATGTTCAGATGATAAAAAATTACGCCTAGCTGTATTCTTATTGAAGGGGGGAGCTGCTGATTGGTGGATTTCGTTTCGATGTCGATATCCAGATCCTAGTGTCATCACTTGGACTAATTTCAGGGAAGCTTTCTATGAAACGTACTATCCTCCATTTTATCAGGATGCAAAACAGAATGAATTTTTGAGATTGGTTCAGGGATCCATGTCGGTTGCAGAATACCATGTAAGGTTTGTAGAACTGTCAAAGTATGCCAATGCAATGATTGCGGAGGAGAGAGAGGTGTAGACGGTTTGAACAAGGATTGAGAGCAGATATCCGGCCTATGGTTACTGCTCATGGGCATCGCAATTTCGGCTTGTTGGTAGAGGCAGCGTTAAGGGTTGAGACAGCCATTCGAGAGGGACAAAGTCAGGGAGCGCAGATGACCTTCCGAAGTGGTAACAGTCAAATAGGAACTTCTAGAGAAAGGTTTAAAAAGAACAGAAAAGGTTTTTGGCCTGGTGTTGCTAACTCTAGCGGTTTTAAATCTAAGTCTCGTAGTTCTGGGTCTAGCCAGGGATCAGGCCATAGTCAGAGTTCGGTACATCAGCCAGTCGGGAGTCATTCTCGTTTTCAGGGTTCTACACAGAGAAATCAGAGTGTGAGGCAGAATGAGGGTTTTGATCATCATAGCTTTCCACAGTGCCAGTCTTGTGGGAAGTTTCATCCAGGCGAGTGCCTTAGAAGAGCTGGAGTTTGTTACCAGTGTGGTCAGATGGGACACATGAGGAAAGATTGTCCAGCTCGATCTCAGCAGATTGGAGTAACTCAAACGGTTTTTCCTCAGCCAGGGGTCAGTACAGCTAGACAGAATCGAGATCAGAGAGCTGCATCAGCAGGGTCGACAGGAGGCGCACAACCTAATGTTGCTAGGGGCAGTGCTTCTAGACAAGGAGCTCAAGCGAGTCGATCCAAGACCCAGGGCAAAGTTTTTGCTATGACGCAGCAGGAGGCAGAGGAGTCACCAGATATGGTACTGGGTATGTTATCTATTTGTGGTAGAAATGCTCGTTGTTTAATTGATTCGGGTGCTACCCATTCCTTTATTTCTTATGCACTTGCTAGCTATGCTGATCAAATGTCAGAGTCTTTAGATAGTAAATTGGTAGTAGCGACTCCTGTAGGGGATTCACTTTTAGCTGATCGGGTATTTAAAAATTGTGGGATTAGAGTGAACGATCATGAGTTGAAGGCAGATCTAATTCTACTCGATATTCATGATTTTGATGTTATTTTGGGGATGGACTTTCTATCTAAATATCATGCTTCAGTTGATTGTTTTTGCAAGGAAGTGGTATTTAGAAGTCCAGGAGAGTTAGAAATTGTCCTTATTGGAGAGCGCAGAATTTTACCATCTTGTGTGATATCTGTCCTAGATGCCCGGAGAATGCTCAAAAAGGGTTACCATGCATATTTAGCTCATGTGATTGATACTCAGATCACTAAACTGAAAATAGACGATATATCAGTTGTGCGAGATTTTCCCGATGTCTTTCCAGAAGACCTTCCGGGATTACCCTCAGACAAGGAGATCGAGTTTTCTATTGATTTGATCCCCGGGACAGCACCTATTTCGCAGGCACCTTATCGGATGGCACCGAAAGAGTTGATGGAATTAAAGGTACAATTACAAGACTTGGTTGATAAGGGTTTCATTAGACCCAGTGTATCCCCTTGGGGAGCGCCTGTTTTATTCGTGAAGAAGAAGGATGGTACTATGAGATTGTGTATCGACTATAGACAGTTGAATAAGGTGACTATTCGCAATAAGTACCCTCTACCCCGCATTGATGATATGTTTGATCAACTTCGAGGAGCCTCGGTATTTTCAAAGATTGATTTACGTTCGGGGTATCATCAACTTAGAATTAGAGATGTGGATGTACGAAAGACTGCTTTCAGGTCTCGATATGGCCATTATGAATTTTTGGTGATGCTGTTTGGATTAACTAATGCTCCAGCTGCATTTATGGACTTGATGAATAGGGTGCTTTATCCATATCTGGATAAATTTGTTATTGTCTTCATTGATGATATATTGGTCTATTCTCACAGTCGTGATGAGCATGCTGAGCATTTGAGGATTATTTTGCAGACTTTGCGAGATAAGCAGTTGTATGCTAAGTTCAGCAAATGTGAATTTTGGTTCTATAAAGTTGTGTTTCTGGGTCATGTTATCTCAGTAGAAGGCATTTATGTAGATCCTGTAAAAATTGAGGCTGTGACGAAATGGGAACGCCCTACTAATGTTACAGAAGTACGGAGTTTCCTTGGGCTAGCAGGTTATTACCGTCGATTTATAGAGGGTTTCTCCAAAATTGCCCTTCCCTTGACTAGCTTGACTCGGAAGAACTCTAAATTTGTGTGGTCTGAGCAATGCGAGAAGAGTTTTCAAGGATTGAAGAATATATTGGTTTCTGCTCCTGTACTTACTCTTCATTCACCAGGTGAAGAGTTTACAGTGTATAGCGATGCTTCACGTCAAGGTTTGGGTTGTGTCTTGATGCAAAATGGAAAGGTTATAGCTTATGCTTCAAGACAATTGAAGAAGCATGAGTTAAACTATCCAACACATTATTTGGAGTTAGCTGCAGTAGTGTTAGCATTGAAAATTTGGAGGCATTATTTGTACGGTGAGAAATGTCAGATATTTACTGATCATAAAAGTTTGAAGTATATCTTTGATCAAAAAGAATTGAACCTGAGACAAAGAAGATGGTTGGAGTTGATAAAAGACTATGATTGCAAGATTGACTACCATCCAGGGAAAGCTAATGTAGTTGCAGATGCTCTTAGCAGAAAGACTAGTTCTTCCCCTCAATCCAACGCAGTATATGCTGGTTTGTTGTGTGAGTTCAGGAAGTTACATGCTCGATTGTCAGCTACTACTTCAGGGGCGGTATTAGCTCATTTTCAGGTGAGGCCCACTCTGGTGGACAGGATTGGATTAGCCCAATCTCAAGATCTGACCCTGAGAACATTGAAAGCCGAAGTTAGCGCTGGATTAAGAACAGACTATGCAATTAGGAGTGATGGTATGTTGGTTATGGGAAACAGGTTGTGTGTTCCAAATGTTGCAGAATTGAAGAAAGAGATCTTAGAAGAGGCGCACAGTGCTGCTTATGCGATGCACCCAGGCAGTACTAAGATGTATCATACATTGAAAGAGCATTATTGGTGGAATGGCATGAAAAGAAATATAGCAGAATTTGTATCTAAATGCCTGGTGTGTCAACAGGTGAAACCGGATCGTCAGAAAATAGCTGGATTTCTACAACTTTTGCCTATTTCAGAATGGAAGTGGGAACACATTACCATGGATTTCTTGTTTGGTCTTCTTCGTACTCAGAATGGTCATGATGGTGTTTGGGTGATTGTGGATCGTTTGACCAAGACTGCCAGATTTTTGTCAATCAAAGCCACTTATTCCTTGAGTAAGTTGGCAAAATTGTATGTTGATGAGATTGTTAGCTTATATGGTGTGCCAGTGTCTATTGTATCGAATAGAGATCCTCGATTTACCTCTAAATTTTGGCCTAGTTTGCAGGGAGCCATGGGTACTAAACTACATTTTAGTACAGCTTTTCATCCTCAGACAGATGGCCAGTCAGAGAGGACCATACAGACTCTTGAGGATATGTTGAGAGCCTGTGTTTTAGAGTTCAAAGGTAGCTGGGATACTCACTTGTCTTTAATGGAGTTTGCTTACAATAACAGTTACCACTCCAGTATAGCAATGGCTCCTTTTGAAGCTTTGTATGGTAGAAAATGCAGAACGCCAGTATGTTGGGATGAAGTTGGTGAAAGAAAGTTAGTAGGTCCTGAATTGGTTCAAATGACTTCAGAAAATGTGAAAAGGATTAGAGAAAATTTGAAGATAGCACAAGACAGACAGAAAAGCTATGCAGATAGGCGCAGGAAAGATCTTGAATTTGCAGTTGGTGATGAAGTATTTTTGAAATTGTCACCTTGGAAAGGAGTGTTGAGATTTGGCAAACGGGGAAAGTTGAGTCCACGATTTATTGGACCTTATCAGATTACGGAGCGGATTGGTCCAGTTGCATATCGATTAGATTTGCCAGATGAATTATCCAGGATCCATGATGTTTTTCATGTTTCTATGCTTCGTAAGTATATCACTGATCCGTCTCATGTTCTAGAGTCTCAACCAGTTCAGTTGAAAGAAAATTTGACTTATGAAGTAGAGCCAGTGGGAATTTTAGACAGAAAGGAGCAGGTTCACCGAGGTAAAGCAATTTCGTTGGTAAAAGTCTTATGGGAAAATCAAATGGTAGAGGAGGCTACATGGGAAGATGAGGAACAGATGCGTGCTCAATATCCTCATCTATTTACTGATTAGCCAGCTGTTCATCGAATTTCGAGAACGAAATTCTTTTAAGGAGGTAAGATTGTAACAACCCATTTTAATTAGTCAAGGTCAATGGTTGAATTGTCAAGGTCAAAGTCAATATGGACTTAATTGGAATAATTTTTTTTGGGGCTTATGTTATATTTAAGAAAATTGAGGGTTAAGATGGATTAATATTGAAGTGGAGGACTAACTTATACATCATATGATAGTTGAGGGACTTTCTATGCAAATAGCCCATTATTTTACCAAATTTTAAACCCAATTCCTTACCTTTCCACCCTATTCACGCAGAGAGGCCAGCTGAAGCAGTGACCGAAAGAGAAGAAAGAAAGGAGGAAGAAAAGGAGGAAAAAAGAAAAAGAAAAAAAGAAGGAAAAATGGAAGAAAAGGTAAGTGTTGATTTTCTCCATTTTAGGTTCGATTTATCCTTATTTTTTTCATGAGATAAGGAATATATTATGTCAATTTTCTAGGGTTTTTACTTGGTTCGAAAATTTCAAATGTAGGTAAAAGATTATGGTTTTTAGTTCAAGTTTTCTTGGTGGTTAGCTTCCATTTACATTTAAGATAAGAAACTCTAATTTTGGGCAAACCCTAGAATTTCTAATTTGATTCTTGAGTAAGGATAATTGTGGGAAATGCTTGTGATGATGAAATATTTACTTGGAAGTATATATTTATGGAAGAAGATGAAATTTAATGGAATGAAATATCATTTCTAGTTGTCACTAGATTGAAGTGAGTATTTGCATATATGCTCGGATTGAAGGTTATGTTGATGAGTTGGTCATTAGTAAATGGACTAGAAAGTGAGATTAGCTCCAATGGATTAAAGGAATAATTTGGGGAATTTATTCAAGTATGGAGGAATTAAGTTATAAGAGATTGTATGTTAATACTAAGACTACTTTCTATGGTGGTCGCTAAATTGATTATTTATATCGTATTTCAGGTGGTGACGAGGAGATTGGAAACGTCTATCAGCCAGTCTAGCTTGTAGCTCGTATTTTGTGAGTGGAAAACTTTATTTTTCAGAAATAAATATTTATTAAATATATATTATATCCGAAAGTTAATTATTACCTATATTTGATTTGACGGCATGATTTCCAAAATCAAATGAATTTTTGTAGTCACTTTACTTTTAAAAGTTAAATCTAGTTCATTGAAATTATTTCTCTAGCATGTTATATTCATATTATATATTTCAGCATATTTATAGTTATTTTAAAACCATCGGAAAGTACCCAGGTGATTTTACCCGCTCTGCACTGATGTGAATGTGTTTCCACGGTGTATGACCAGATTATCAGAGATCTTTGGGACCCACTCTCGTACACATATAGGCTTTGGGCCGTGTATTAGGGTGATTAGCCTTTGGGGCAGCTCTGCGTACGTATGACCAGTTTATCAGATTATCAGATTTGAATGGTTTTGCCTTGTACATCGAGATTACTCTGTACATGAGTAAGGCTATTCATTGGGTACTTCTTGGTGTGATTATTTAGTGTATCATTTATATTCATTCAGTTTTAGATTCACAGATTTTCAAATATCAGATAATAGTTCATTTCAGAATATAGAATTCAGCTATTTCAGTTACAGAAATACAATTTTAACTTATAGAAACGACAGTTTTACACATATTTATGTTGATACCAGATTGTCTATACTTGGCATATTTTTACAATTGGTTATTCAGAATAAATAGTATGAATTTTATGATTTTAGCATGTTTCAGTTATAAAAGGAAATTATCAGAATTTCTACAAATTGTAAGAAGAAAAGAAAAATAAATCAGATTTTCAGTAAAAATGTATAAATGGAAAAAGTATATGTATTTGCGAACTATCCACTCACTGAGTTACAAACTCACATATTTTGTCATGTTTTTCCTATCAGGAGGCCGCTGAATTTGAGATACCTGGAAAGCCTGTTGAAGTTCAGAGCCTGACTACCCATCATTAGGTTGCATGATTTTAACCATATCTAGCATGTAAATGTTTAATTGGAAACTTATGTCATAAAACACTTGGTCTAATATTTTGTGTAATGTTCACTTTGTCGATGGGTTGCTTCATTGTTGTGATGCATGCATGCAAACATGGTGTTTTGAAGTAGAAGTGTTCGTTCAAGTTTAATTCCATATTGATTTAGTTGTGGTGGCATTGATGGATTTGGTGATCCCAAAATATTTGATATTGATTATTGTATGGGGTCTTTTGTAAATTTTCAGGTTGGTTTGTTCTATTTTCAGGGGAAACTCTGCCAAAATTTTTACAAAAATATTGCATTCACTAAATAGTCAAACAGTCGTAGAACAGTCTGTGTGGCCTTGGTGGTGAGTCCAGCATCTAGTTGGAACTCATCATCGGCGCACGTCACGTCTGGGTCCACTAGGGTGACTCGAGATAGGGTCGTGTCATTAATCATTTCCTCAACATGCCCTTTGGGCATTCGCTCACCCTTGGCTACGAGTCCGTTGGACCATAAGTCCACAACATGATTCCTAGAGCACACTCCTTGAAAATCTCTTGGCTTAGCATTGATGTGAAAATGGCTACCAAGAGGAATTCACGACAGTTACCGAGGCTGATAAAAATGGCTCCATATTGACAATCGTAAGGTCCTAATAAACGGCATCATATCTATGAATTTTAGGTTTAAATTGTTCCAACACAACGACAGTGCATTAACCTACAAATTTCCATATCTACACTTGTTCAAAGATAATCACAATTAGCTTCCCGATAAATGAGTTGTAATTTCAAGTTTTATACAATGCATTATCTACAAACATCACAGAGTTATTTTAGACATTCGCGATGACTGAGGCTCAGAACATTTAACTAACATCTCATCCTGGAATTATGGAACCTATCCAAATACACAAATAGCTAAAATCGACAAAATAGGAAAACTTGCATAATAAAATGTGTTACAACACTACAACAATGAATTTCTCTTCCCCCAATCCAAATTCCATTCAAGTAATAGTAGCACGATCTCGATATGCAGTAAGTAAATAATTATCAAAGATCAGAATATATACCTATACACTTGATTAAACTAAACATGCCCTACATGCATCAGAATGGCATCCAATCAAACTTGTAAATGTGTGCATATGAATGTTTTAACTTCCAAATATATGAAGAACAACAATAATTAGAATTCGTCAAATTGACACAATTACATCAATGTTCCAAAGCCAAGCATGAGGCCATCAAATATGGAGAAAGAAAACACTTAATATCACCACAAGACAAATGCAAAGAGATGATGGATTATATTAAAAAGATTATAGCAAGTCAAAACATATGAGATGAGTTACAACAACAAGATCAAAACATATGTTAATGGAAATTGAAGGTAGGGAAGAAAGTTTTTATCAATGTAACAATGAATGGATTACAGTTCAAGCATATCTTCTGCCATGGCTGCAATACAGATCTGAATGACCATCTTCAGTAATTTGATCAATAGAAATCTACAGAGAAGACAGCTTACATAAATAAGAAATCACATTAATCATTTCCTCACCTGAATTTCCCTTCGGGTGCGTCTCTGGACCAGTTGCCCACAACTTGATTCCCAGAGCACATTCCTTGAAAAGCTCTTGGCTTAGCATCGATGAGAAAATGGGCTACCAAGAGGAATTCATGACAATTATCTAGGCTGGTAACAATAGCTCGAAATTAAGTTGTCAAATACTAACAAATGGCATCATTATGTTGAATTTTAGGTTTAAATTGTGCTGATACGACGCCACTGCATTAACCTAAAAATATTTCCATATCTGATCTCGTTGATAGATAATCACAATTAGCTTCCAGATAAATAAGTTAAAATTTCGAGTTTCATATAATGCATTACCTACATCACACAACAGGATTGTCAAAGCAATTGTATTTTTGAGTTTCTATAATGCATTACCTATTTCACATTGCCGATTTGTTTTAACAATTCAACGTAACATGAGACAGAGATAATAAAGCAAACATCTCATTCGAAAAATAAAAAAAGAAAAAGAAAAAAGAAAAGGAGACAGATCGAAATTTCATTACAATAACAAAAAAACTGCATTAATTAATCAAGAGAAGTCAATAATGTTTTACAACACTACAATATTGAATTTCTCTTCACCCGATCTAAATTTCCAGTCAGGTAGCAGTAGCAGTAGGAGTAGGAATAGGAGTAGGAGTAGCACTAATAGTAATAGTAACCTTGAATTTTGTTCCCATTTTTAATTAAACCGAAAATAATTAAATTAAGCATCACTACCCTGGTTGCGATCATCGGAGATATGGAATCCAGGTTGAATAGCACTCCGTCGTGTCCTGGAAGGCAGAATATTATCCAAATCGACCTCGGCAAGCGGATCATCCGCCAGATCACTATCAAAACCAGACAATTCACTTTCACAATCATCACTGGAATCATCATCATCATGATCGGATTCCTCAATCAATTTCCCTTTCCCTTTATCATCCCTCACAATCCCCTTACCCTTCCCCTTACCATTAAGAATTGCTTCTTCACCATCCGACTGTTTGTCTTCTTCACCTTCGTAATCTTCTTGATCATCGTCATCATCCTCTTCTTCATCTTCGTGATGAGAAGTGTTATGATGTTGCTTTAAGTCGGGGTTTTTCTCATCCGCAGCACATGAAAAGGCGTCATTGCATGAGGGGGTTTCGAGCTTTCGCTTCTTGATGGAATCGGCTTCATGTTCTTCTTTGTCTAGAGTTTCGCCGATGGATTCTGGGGTATCGGTCTTGCGTTTTACGGTAGAAACGTGTTCTGCTTTCACGTCTGCCATTGTCAATTTGAGAAGGAAGGTTTTTAGAGTTGGGATTCAACTAGGGTTTTGCATACTGCTAACATTCAATTCTAACCATCCTTTCAATTTTTATTTTTTTTTTCCTTACTCATTTTCAAACATTCTTACCCTAAAATATTCTTAAAATAAATTTAAAAATTTTCCCTACTTTTTAATCACATTTTCTCTGAACTTTTATTATTAATATCATGTTTGAGCCCCATTAAAAGATAAATAATGCATTTTGGAATAATAGATTAATAAAGAGTATATAATTAAAAAGTAAGGAAATTTTTTGAATTTGTAAGTAATATTATCTTATTAAAGAATGTGCATTTAAAAAGGAGAGAAAAAAATATATTTTGAAAGAAATAAAAATCAAATACGGGCTAAATATTTAAAAACTCATTCTTCCAAAAAAAAATGATTGTCAAAGCTTAATCGCACAAGGTGGGCGGAACCTTTGGTTTTGCTGCCAGTTACGCTCTTTAATTTGGGAAATAAATGAAAGCCATGTTTTTAGGCTCCCATTATAAAAAAGAACCTTGCTATTTGAGCCTTCGGTCAGCCCCCCTCCAATAGGGGGGCACCACATAGGCGCCCTGTTCTTCGGTCAGCCTCCCCTCCAATAGGGCAGCGCCACATAGGTGCCTTGTTCTAGGGCTTGGCCAAGAATATTTGCCCTATAAAAAATTAGGGATAACTTATTTTTATTCACAAATAAGGTTAGTGTATTTTTTTAAAAAAAATGTAAATATATATAATATTTTGT
This sequence comes from Fraxinus americana, assembly GCA_035079005.1. Taxonomy (NCBI): domain Eukaryota; kingdom Viridiplantae; phylum Streptophyta; class Magnoliopsida; order Lamiales; family Oleaceae; genus Fraxinus; species Fraxinus americana. The sequence continues at coordinate 15,111,403 of CM068718.1, read as the reverse complement.
TTTTAATTTTTAATCCAAATCCCGTAAATGTGCTAATTTTTTTTTTTTTTTTAAATTATCTTTTGAAATTCAATTTGTGATATAGTAATTGTATAAAATTATTTGGAGAGAGAACATAAAATCATTTGCCTCCGTCATTCGGTGACATGCCTCCTCCACATCTCTGTCTTCATCTTCGTACTGATAGTAGAAAAATGAATAACTGCCTACCACCCATGAAAAGAAAGACTACAAATCCTATTTTGGAGGAGCTAGGTTTGTGACCGCTTGCCAGTCGAATAATAAGTCGATGATTCATAAGCAGTGATTTGGTTAAGGGAACCCACTGGAACCATAATGGAAGTGAGTCTCCATAGGGAAGAACTTCACAAACCTCATCATCATCACTAATAGATGAAGCGCCCAGATGATTTGAAGCATTGGAGTCTAGTTGAATCTTTACTGGATCGAACCATCTTGGGCCTCTTGGTGACTCAATGCTTTGCTATAAATTACATGGCGAACGCTAGAGATTTATGTACTTGCATTTGTCAATTATCTATCTATTTTTGCTAGGATACGTTAATGCAATTTTTTAGTTTCATCATGAGAGTCAAGGTAAGTTTCCCTTAATTTTTTATTCTATGTGCTATAGTAGTTACATTTATTCATAATATACTTGTATGATTTATGTGATTAGTAATAGTAGAAGAAGAAGACGATTAGGAAGTCGAAGAAGAAGTGTCGAAAGATGAGATAGAGATCCAAGTTGTTTTCTTTGCTAATTCTAGTTCTCGGCTCTTTTGCATTATGTTGAGATATTAATAATAGTTGAGGGTTATTTTAGTCTTTTACTTTGTTCAATTCAGTTGATCGTTAGCCTCGTCTATATAATTGGCAATTGGCCCCCTTTCCATTCTTAGATTTTGTAATTCTCAATTCAGCTAAATCAATTCGATTTTTCTCGTCTTTCTTTCTTCTTTTCTCCATTTGCTTATCTCAATTCAACATGATATCAGAGCAATTAACACTTTTTGTGTATAGATCTGCTGATTTCTTCCTCTGATTTTCATCTATTAGCAATGGCAAATAAATCAAGTGTTCAGGCACAATCTCAAAATCAGTTTGAGTAGACGAATTCGTTTGGGGAATCATCAGCTGAGGATCCAGCTGGAGGAGATGTAGTTTCCTTGGTCAATCGTTTGATGAGTGATCCAAGTAGCCCTTATTACCTTCATTACGGAGATAACACTGGAATGCAGCTGATTTCAGTGGTTCTTACAGAAGAAAATTATGCTACATGGAGTCAAGCAGCTATTATGGCGCTCAGTGTGAAGAATAAAGAATGTTTCATTGATGGATCTATCATCAAACCCTCTCAGACTGATCCTCTATTTTCGGCTTGGAGAAGATGCAATCATGTTGTTTCCTCTTGGATCATTAATTCGATCCCTAAGGAGCTCTATCCAAGTGTTATGCATAAGGATTCAGCAAGAGAAATATGGATAGAATTACGTGATAGGTACAGTCAGGGGAATGGCCCTAGTATCTATGAGTTGAAGAAACAAATTGCTTCGATTTCGCAGGGAAATAATTCTGTTAATTCCTACTTCAATAGGCTAAAAGGCCTTTGGGAAGAACTAGAAAATTATAGACCTGGAGTTGAAAACACTGAGTACAAGCGTGAGGATCAAATTATGCAATTCCTCATGGGATTGGATGATCAGTTTTTTGGTGTTAGAGGTCAAATTTTATTGATGGATCCGTTACTAACATTGAATAAGGCTTTTGCTTTTGTATTGCAAGATGAAAAATAAAAGGACATTACGGCTAATAAACCTGCCTCATATGATGCAGCTGCTTTTGCGAGTAAGGCATTACAGAGGCCTTTTAATCAGAGATCTAATTTCACCAATCCTTTCCAAAGAAGAGAGAGACCTGTTTGTAGTCATTGTGGAATGCCTGGTCATATCAAGGGAAAATGCTACAAACTTATTGGTTATCCTCCTAATCATCGATCTGGTTTTACTTCTTCAACAGATAAGGGAAGTCCTCCCAATTATCGATCTGGTTTGAGTTTTTCCACTGATAGAGGAAAACCTCCTATTGCCAATGCTGTAGGGCAAATACATCAGAGTCCAATGCCTAATGTTGATACATCTGGAATAATAAATTCTCTATCACATCTTACTTCCACTCAGTGTCAACAGATTTTGGCTATGATAATGCCTCAATTACATAGCAAAAGTACTCAAAATTCACAGCCTCAGAATATAAGTTCAACTTCTGCCACTGATATTGATTCATTTGCTTTCTCAGGTAGTCGATTTCAGTTTAATAATGCATCTGTATCTTATTCATAGATCATAGATACTGGTGCATCTAAACACACGGTTAATTCTGTCAAAAGTCTGACTAATGTGTCTGAAATTGTTGGTACTTCTGTGAGGTTACCTAATGGTACTTCAGCTGCTGTTACTCATATAGGAGAAGTGAAGTTGTCTCCTAATTTATGCTTACAGAATGTACTAGTTGTGCCATCATTTAAGTTTAACCTGATTTCAGTGAGCAAGTTGATTCTTCAACATAAGTGTTATCTGACTTTCTTTCATGACGTTTGCCTTATTCAGGATCCTTCGACGTGGAAGATGATTGGGGAAGGCAGACTTGAGCATGGGTTATATCACTTTCATCACTCACAATTCAATTCTGTTTCTGCCGTTCTTCCTTCACATCACCAGCAGCAACTTCAATCTGCTCCTGCTGATGCTGCTGTCCTTCTTTCCAATTTTCCTTTTGATTGTAATAAGTCAATTCCCTTTTGTAATACCATTGATGGTAATGATTTCACAATGAATTTTTAATATCTGGCATTGTCGATTGGGACATTTGTCTACTTCTAAACTTTCTCTTTTGAATAAATCTATTCCTAATATTGATGTCAATAAGTGCTTGCATTGTCCTATCTGTCCATTGGCGAAACATCACAGGCTGCCCTTTCCTAATAGTGGCACTAAAACTTCCAGACCCTTTGACATTATACATTGTGACATTTGGGGACCTTATTCAATCCTTTCCTTAAACGGTTCCAGATATTTCCTCACTATCGTTGATGATTATAGTCGAATAACTTAGACTTGTCTCATGAAGAACAAGTCTCAGACTAGAGTCCTAATTCAATCCTTTTATCATCTTATTAAGACTCACTTTCAGTGCAATATAAAAACCATCAGATCTGACAATGAATTAGAATTTCAAATGCTTGATTTTTATCATTCTAAGGGCATTGTTCATCAGCTTACCTGTGTCGAAACACCTCACCAAAAAGGGGTAGTTGAGAGAAAGCATCAGCACTTACTCAATGTTGCTAGAGCTCTCAAGTTCCAAGCTAATCTTCCTTATCAGTTTTGGGGAGATTGTCTCCTAACTGCCACTTAACTCATAAATAGGACTCCCACCAGAATTCTTGATCATAAAACTCCTTATGAAAGTCTATTTCAGACAGCCCCTTTCTACAACCACTTAAAGGTCTTCGGTTGCCTATGCTATGCTTCTACCTTGAAGAGGAACATGACCAAATTTGATCCCAGGGCAGTACCTTGCATCTTTCTGGGCTATCCTTTTGGAGTAAAAGCTTATAAGCTTTTCAACCTTCAAACCAATGTGATTTTCGTATCAAGAGATGTCTCCTTCTTTGAGAACATCTTCCCTTTCTATCATCCCTCTTTTCTTCGGTTCCTTTCAAAATCTGACACTTCAATCGACTCAATCACTTCTTTATTTCCTATCAGCCCTCATCAGTTTATGGATGATCCTTTTTTCAGACCTATCACAGATACTCATCACTCTCTAGCCCCTCACGACTCTCCAGTTGATTCTTCTCCTATACAGCCTCCCAATGGCTCTTCACCTTACCCTACTTTTTTACCAGTCACATCTATCAGAAAATCCACCAAGGTCAAACGAGCTCCTCCTTATCTGAAAGATTATCATTGTAGTCTCATGTCTCAATTGTCTCCTCAATCAGCTTCTATGAAGAAAGAGACTAAATCTAGCAAAACATATCCTATTGAAGATCATTTGGGTTATGATATGTTGTCCCCTCAGCACAGAAATTACACACTGGCTCTGTCTACTGTCTTTGAGCCCAAAACTTTTGCTGAGGCTTCTCATCATCCTGATTGGGTTGCAGCCATGGATGATGAATATCATGCTTTACTTTCAAATAATACCTGTGAAGTTATGGCACTTCCAGATCACAAGACTCCTGTTGCTTGTAAATGGGTCTTCAAGGTTAAGATGAATTCTGATGGCACTGAACAACGGAAAAAGGCTCGTTTGGTGGCTAAGGGTTTCACTCAGCAAGCTGGGCTAGATTATGAAGAAACGTTTTCCCCAGTTACAAAGCTGGTAACTGTAAAAACTCTTTTAGCAGTGGCAGCTGCTAAGGACTGGCATCTTTACCAGTTGGACATTAACAATGCTTTTCTCCATGGTGAACTGGCTGAGGAAGTTTACATATCTATGCCTCCTGGTTACGAGCAGTAGGGGGAGAGAGGTAAACAATTGGTTTGTCGACTGAATAAATCAATTTATGGATTAAAACAAGCTTCGAGACAGTGGAATGTGAAACTTACTTCCTACATTCTGTCACAGGGTTTTAAACAGCCCAAATCAGATCAATCCTTATTCATGGATGGCTGCTCGTTCACCATTCTTCTAATCTACATGGATGATATTATACTTGGGGGAAATAATTTGACTTACATCAATCAGTTCAAGGAAGTGTTAAATAAGCAATTCAAGCTTAAAGATTTAGGCATCCTGAAATATTTCTTGGGTTTAGAAGTGGCAAGGAACTCAACAGGCATATCCGTATGTCAAAGAAAGTATGCCTCAGATGTTTTGCAAGATGCTGGGTATCTTGGTGCCAAACCAGCTAGTAGCCCTTTGCCTTATAACCTGAAATTGAAAAAGGATGAAAGAGAACCTATAGCTGATCCCAGTAGTTACAGGAGACTTGTTGGGAGGTTTCTGTATCTAACCATAACCAGGCCAAATCTGTCTTATCCTGTGCAAGTTTTGAGTCAGTTTCTTCAGTCTCCAAGGCAATCTCATTTGGAGGCAGCATATCATGTACTGCGTTACCTAAAGACCACACCAGGACAGGGGTTATTTTTTCCCAACAAATCGATCTTCAATTGAAGGGGTATTGTGATGCTGACTGGGCGTCATGTTCAGATACAAGAAGATCAGCCACAGGGTATTGCATCTTCTTGGGGAATTCTCTAGTGTCATGGAAATCCAAGAAGCAACATACTGTCTCAAGGTCTTCAGCTGAGGCTGAATACAGATCCATGGCAGCAGTGGTCTGTGAATTTACATGGCTGAAATATATACTTAGTGACTTAGGAATTGATCATAGCAGACCAGCGTTATTGTTTTATGATAATCAGTCTGCGATTCACATTGCTAGCAACCCGGTTTTCCACGAAAGAACTAAGCACATAGAGATAGATTGCCATTTAGTGCATGATAAAGTCCAAGCCAATGAAGTTAAAATGCTGTACACGGTCTCTCAGCTACAATTGGCAGACCTGTTGACTAAAGCCTTAACTGGAGCACGGATTGCTTCACTTCTCAACAAGATGGGAGTGATAAATATACACTTGCCATCTTGAAGGGGGGTGTTGAGATATTAATAATAGTTGAGGGTTATTTTAGTCTTTTACTTTGGTCAATTCAGTTGACCGTTAGCCTCGTCTATATAATTGGTAATTGGCCCCCTTTCCATTCTCAGATTTTGTAATTCTGAATTCAGCTAAATCAATTCAATTTCTCTCGTCTTTCTTTCTTCTTCCCTCCATTTGCTTCTCTCAATTCAACACATTATGGGGTTTTAAATTTAGATGTAATTTTGATTTCGTAAATTTCAATTGTCAAAGTTTAAATTTACTGAATAGTTTAGACCCAAAATGCGGAATTAAACCAATTAAAAGTAACAAGTTACTTATTAATTGTTTTTAGATGATTAATGTAATTAATTCAATTAATTCTTATGGTTAAACAATCGCAAACATTCAGATCAAAGCAACAAATAAATAAAATAACACCAATTATGATCACGAATGAAATCCCAACTCATGATAAAAAATCTTTGGTCAAACTTACCAGTAAAATTCACTAGAAAAGTTAACTTACAATCAATCCAAACACGGCTAAATCTTAGCTCATTCTGGCCATCTAACTTGTAAATCACTAATGAACTCCTTTGGTTGTGCACACTTGCACTTCTAAAAAATTTGAGTTACTTTTCTCTTCACGTGGATCAACGAGAACAAACCTCGTTCTTGAGCTCCGAAACACTAGCTGCTTCTTCTTAAAAATCCAAGACTCTGAAGGCTTATTGGAGAATGTAGGATTTTTTATTTTGATATTTGATTAAAGATCTTTTTGTGTTTTGATCTAAAGTTGAGGTAAGAGAGTGTTGGAATATGTATTTGATCTTTGAAGTATGTTCTCTCGACTTAAGTCAAAAGCCCAACTGATAATGAAGAATGTTTGGGATGAATATATGAATCAATGGAACTTGGAGTTGAATAAAGAGATCTTTGGGAATGTGTGATTGATCTTCAAATAGTGATCTTTATAATAAAAATAATATTCAACCACACATTAGGAAGCTCCATTGCTTATATATTTATAATAGAAGTGTTTTATGTTGACTGTGATAGAAAAATAATAGTTCTACACAAACTAAGGTTTCTGTTCGTCGAATGGCCGCTCGAGCACCTAGTGGGCGGCCAACGAGCGATCCTTGAGTAGTGGTCAGTATTTTCATCAACTGAGTTGGAAAGCTAACTCCAAGAGATGCAATTCTTCTAGAAATAACATATTTCAAATTTGAATGCTTTCTATGTGAAAAACACTTTGCAACATGCGACTGATAATTTGAAACATAACTTGTACAACATTTTAATACTCATTTGACTTTTAATTGCATTTCATTGATCATATGTGATATTTATCCTTAAATCCTCCAAGGATTATACTACCAATCCTTAACTATTTTGACTTTAATTACAACTCAATTATTTCTAAAGAATAGTCAATTAGAAATAGAGACCTAAAAAATTGTATTAGTATTATTGAATTTTGGCATTACAATTGATACTTATCGGACCTTTAAATATAGACATTTAGGAGTTCTTATAATTAATTATGGCCTAATTTCTTGTATATTTTGTATGTTAGGTGAAACTCGACGATTGGAAGTGAAATTGAAAGAAATGAGCGAAAATGGACGCAAAGATGAAAAAATTCAAACATTGAGGACCAAAGGTCAAATGTGTAATAGTTTATTCGAGGCATAAAATGATGATTGAAGATAAATTTGGATCAATTGGATGTAACTAAAAGTTAAAAGCGTTGAAATATAATCAAAATATTTACACAAATCAATTTTCACCAACACAAGTTATGCTCAAGATTCTCAGTCGCGGATTAAGACTTATTTTTGACATAGTAAATGTTTGAATTGGAAAAATGTTATTTCTAGAATAATTGTATCCCTTGAGTCAGCTTTCTGTTTACCTCTTTGAATCTTCTTGATCAAATATCGAAAGAGAAAGTTATGACAAAAAACTAACGATTACTTAGAGAAATTTCCTCGCATGTGTGGGGACACGTGCAGACCCAATTTTTCCTTAAATCGTGAGCCAAACCATGACGACACATGCACAAGAGTTTCCTTTCTCCACGTGGATTGCCTAAAAATCTAGTGATAGGCAATTTTCCTAAATTGATCAAAACACCTTTTGGAAACCAATTTCGAAAGGATTCTATCCTAATTTCTGAGACATATAAATAGAGTTCAACCTCATACACTTCAATACACCTCTCATATCATATTAAACATTAATTATTGCAATCAATAGAGGTAAAATCATTATTCTTTTGAGAGAATTAAGAGGTAATTACAAGATTTCTATCAATTGATCCAAATCCAACTTTGGTTTATAGGCAAAGAAGGGAAGGTGTAGCATATTTCAATCAAGAAACATTTGAAGAGATTTAAGAACTTCAAGATTCATCCTCTTTTCCTTCATCTATAAAAAAATCGGGTGATGTTCTACAAAATAATCATGTTTTCTTATAATTTTGCAATGCTAGGTTATATTCCCATTTACTAAGATATAGATAAACCCTTATTATGAAGTTTTTATTATAATTTCAACATTTTGATATCCAATATGTGTTTATTCATGGATGATTGTTATTGTTTAATAATTTTCAATTACTTGATCACTAATTTGATTGATTTGTGAATTTTGTTGTTATCGAGAGAGACAATAGAATAGATTGCACTTATAACAATCATTGTGAGTCCTATATGGGATAAAGAAAAACCTCTACACTTTGTTCAATAAATGTTTCAATGCATGCTTTCATATTTCTATCTATCACAGAGATATAGGAATGTCACATGGGAAAATATATTTAATTCTACTCGAGAGAAATTATAAATAATTTAGAAACATTGATCAATAAGAATGCATACATATTGTCATGATATCGAATTGAATTAAAATGGAGTAATAAGATAAGTTCTAATTCTTAATAATCATCTCATATAATTTTACAAAAACATTCTTAATTTGCTCAATAGAATAATTACTTTAATTAGATAAAGAAGTATTGTCTATTCGATTAAAGTTAGAATTAATTGATCGTAGATCAAGTGCATAGTTCTCCTGGGAACAATACTTATCTTTTATTACTTGTTCAAGATATCGTGCATTTTCTAGATTTCGTGTGACCAAGTTTTTGGCATTGTTGATGAGAAACTATTGTATTTAATTAGTTTTAATTTGTCTTGACTTTAATATGAACTTTTTATTACTTTATTAGTTTTTTAGATTCATATTAGAAAAAATATGGCATTCTCTCTCTTTTTTTCTTCAGGATATTACATTGCTCCATTTGACTTGAAAATCAAATGAACATTCATGTTGAGAAGAAAATAACAGCTTGAAGCACACCAAAAACAACAAGTAGAATCAATGGCAGAAAACATTCACAACCCATTGGCATCTGGGGTAAATGTAAGTGTAGCATATCCAGTTGTAGTTGTGAGTAATGAAAACTAGAGATTAATGAGGAAATACATAGTTCCATGAGTGGTAGAAAGTCAATCTAGGATAACTTATTCAGCTTTCGGGCAAGCTAATTTCCTTTTGAGGACAGATGTGATCAATATGGTTTAGAATGCATTGCAGTTATTTGGGAGACTCATTAACAATCCAAATGCTCATATCTCGAAGTTATTGAATATGTATACAATGATTGAATATCCAGGGATTTCTAGTGATGTAATTCGGCTGAGACTTTTCATACACTTTGAAAGATTCAGCTAGGGAATGGTTGAAAATATTCTCATCTCATAACATCACTACTTGGGACAGTTTGAGCTAGAAATTCTTAAACAAATACTTCCCACAAAAAAGGATTGCCAAGTTCAAGGATGAAATTATTACGTTTTCTCAACTTGATTCAAAATGCTATTTAGAAGAATGGAAAAGATACAAAGGTTTGCTTCGACAATGTTCACAACATCATTTTCAATAATAGCTCAAAGTTCAGTACTTCCACATTGGGCTAAATCCGACTAGCAGGGCTAATGTTGACTCTACCTATGATGAGTCAATTACAAAAATAATAGCGGATCGGGTATATGAAATAATGGACAATCTAGTATACACTAGTTTATTGTGGCCAACAGAAAGATCAAGTGGAAAAAAGCTGCAGTATTATAGGAGGTTGACACATTAACAACTATTTTAGCACAGCTAGCAGGACGAGCTAAAAAGTTATATGGTACGAAAACTATTCAAACATTGAATGCAGTGCCGAGATACAACCATTGTGGAAGAAAGCATGAAAGTGTGGATTCTAATGTGAGGAGTTCATTTGATCAATCAGTTGAGGATGTAAATCACATATAGAATTACCAGATGTTGCACAATAATCCGCATTCCAATATATACAATCCAAGTTGAAGAAATCACCCAACTTTTCGTGGTACAATACACAGTTTTGTTAATATGCTCCATATCAAAATGCACCACTATATTTTTAAACCCTCATGGGAAGAATCATTTGACAAGATGGCTGAGGTATCAACTCAATTCATGTAGAAAACTGAGAAAACTTGCGATTCAAGGGATTCCTATTAAAAATTTGGAAAATCAAGTAGGATAAATAGAAGTGCATTGTATAATAGAACATAGAGTGCCCTGCCTGCCAAGCAACACAAAAAAGAACTCACGGGAGCAGGTTTTAGCTATCACAACCATAGAGAATGATGAGGTCGACGCTCCATCAATCAAATTTGATTAATCTATACAAGAGTATGTGCCACCTATCTCATTCCCTCAAATGCTTCGAAAAAGGTTGGAAGGAAAAACAGTCTAGACAATTATAGTAAAGAGATAGGTAGTATTGAATGAAAAAGTACATTCCAAAGATGAGGAACACGTAGATTGCTTTTAACAATAAGTAAAAATAGTTCCAGATCGGTAATCGAACAGTTTATATAGGCTAAAGCAACCACTCCTATCAAGACATATGATCCTCCCGTCTCCTTTCCTCAAAGATTGTAGAAGAAGAAGCTCGAAGAACAATTTGCAAAGCTCTTGGATATCTTCAGAAAGGTTCATGTCAACATCCAGTTACTTGAGACAATATCTCAAATATATAGCTATGCAAAGTTCTTAAAGGAAATCTTATCAAAGAAAATAAAAGAAAGCTTAATGAATTTGAGATCATCACGCTAAATGAGGAGTATAGTGCTATCTTGCAATGCAAATTACCTACTAAACTAAAGGATCTATGGAATCTCAAAATACCTTGCTTATTAAGAAATAGCTCTAAGTTTAATTATTTATGTGATTTTGGAGCAAGTGAAAATTTTAATGCCTAATTTTGTTTACAGGAAACTAGGTTTGGAAGAGCTAACAGACAAAACAATCTCCTTTCATCTAGAAAGCCGATCAACTAAACGTCATTTAGGAGTGGTTGAGAACATGCTTATTAAAGTCTGTAAGTTCATATTTCCAGTGGACCTCATTGTCTTAGAAATAGAAGAATATTGAGATGTATCGCTAATCTAGGGGCGGTCCTTCTTATCTACAAGTTGAGCTATCATGAACTTCGAAGCAGACGAGCTGACCTTGAGGGTAGATGATGAGCAAGAGAAATTTCAAGTCTATAACATTGTCAAAAAGCCATCCCATACTAAGGAAAGTCAAAATGTTAAGGAGGAAGAAGTGAAAATTTATGAAAGCTGTCTACTTAGGAAAGGAATTGGTGGAATAATTGCAAATCTTAAGAATGAAAAAGGAGGTCATCAAGCTTGGATAATTGAAAAGAGAGTTAGCAGCAATGCTGAACATGGTGTTCAATGCTTTGTCGATGAAGTCCGCTTTGAACCATAATGACTAACTCCTCCACAAAACCTAGCTAAAGACTTTAAACGCTTATTTGGAGGCAACCCAAATTTTTTACCCTTTTATTTATTATACTTTAAGTACTCACATTGCATGTAATTTTATAGGTTACATTAGTTTTAGTCACATTTTGTTTACAATAAAGGGTCATCATGTCAATATTAGGCCTATTTGAGTAAAAAAATAGTAAAAGAAACACCTTGCACATTTTCAAGGTTCCAGATGTGTAAAAAATTGGTTATCATACACATCACATTGTAGCTTCTATACTATTTATTGACTTTTTATATGGATTTTCTTCTATCTTTTGAAGCTACAGTGATATCAAACGTTAGGGGAGGGAGCAACTCAACAAGATGAATAATGAAATGGATCGATCCACAATCTTGCCTCCAATATCAGACACAAATTCAAGGAGCACCTACTTCTTTTCTCCCCCTGCTTCTGTTACTAGATCGTATTTTAAGAAATTGAGAAAATGTCTGATTTAAATGGACTTTTTATCTGCTTTAGTTCTTTTTGGCTCACTCACTTCCTGCTAGCTCTCTTCCACTTCTTTTCAAATCTGTCTTTCGACTTGGAACTAGAGGAGCTATCAATATGTAATTGCATGAGCATCACCACTCTTAGCTTTGAGAATACTTCTCCATATTTTGCAACTTATTCATCAATAATAGCATTTCAATTTATACAAGTAGTCTACATTAAATTGTGAGAACATATCAACTAAAAATTTTAATATCATATCAATGAGTCACTAAGTCAATAGTTAAACCTAGATTCTACTACATGTTGAACTGTGCAATCATAGTCAACATATAATCATAGTCAACATATGATCATTCACATGCATTCCAAGTTTCATGCAGATGTTTTGAAAAATATGAATGATTTCAATTCGAGCCCTCCTAATTTATTATCCAAACATGTCTTGAAGACTTTGCTTTATGTCATAAGAGGTATTCATAATTTCAAGCTTTTGCTGCAATACATCTGAAATGGATACCAAACGGTAAACCATTTTGTCTACAGTCACCCACTTATCATATGCAAACTTTTTGGACTTGACTATGGTCTCAGTAGCTTCCTCAGGACACATTCATCTTCAAGTGCAAAATCATGTTTCTTTGCACTAAGCACAGATATCAAGTTATGTCTCCAATCCACATAATCTTCCTTGATGTTTCTAGAAAAATAGAAACTAGACCGAGTGATATTTTGTTGTAAAATAACATTAATATTTCTTATTAAAAATGACAATTTGGCACATGATGTATGAAGTTACATGTAGATCAATATAACTACAACAATACAATGATTAGTTGATCATTGTGATACAACATGTCTCTATAGGAAAGGTCATTGTGTCCGTTGATCAAGCTAGGACCCTCCCATTGAACAAATCATATCTAACAACAAATGCTTAGATAATCCTATTATCATTTTATTTTGTCACTAAATTCATAAACAAGAGCCTCTATATAAGGTTCGCAAATGACCTCAACTTTAGTGTATAATCTTTCTCTAAATATTTGTAAATAATTTCACTATCTATAGAATATTATGCTATTTTGACAAATCTTACCAAAAAAGAAATCTAATCAATTAACTAGAATTGCGGAATCCTCTCATAAGGAGTCTGTTGCATTACTAAAAGAAGACCACAAGGTTTTATTTAATTAATCACCATCTCTCTATCAATATTTTAAAATAATTTCTAATTTTACATAATTATCTATTGTTCAGATTAATCAATTAACATACAAGTTAATTAATATCTTTTCATTTTAAGAAAAATTAATAAAAATTAAATTAGTTGCGGGAAAATCGAAGTTCAATAACGCATTCCATTCTTAGTTACACGAGACATGTCAAAATTAAATCTATATGTCATGATTCACATAACGAAAATATTTCATAACGCATACGAACAATAAATTAACAATTTTTTAAGTATAAAAAACAAAAGACTCAAGAATTAAATTTAAAACTAATTAGGCCCAAGCCTAATATTCAGCTTAAAACCCCAGCCCAAAACATCTAAGGATGTAAACAACAGCAATCCATATAACCACAAAACAACCATCTTCTTCTTTCTTGATACTCTTTTACCAAAAAAAAAAAAAAAAGACTCAAGAATTAAATTTAAAACTAATTATGCCCAAGCCTAATATTCAGCTTAAAACTCCAGCCAAAACATTTAAGGATGTAAACAACAGCAATCCATATAACCACAAAACAACCATCTTCTTCTTTCTTGATACTCTTTTGCAAAAAAAAAAAAAAAAAATTGTTGCCTATCCACCGAAATTTTCCACCATAACTAAAGATTAATTTTTTTTGACATGAACCTTGTAAATTCGACCTAACTCGTGCACCGACGTGGCACACGGATCTAGGCCAAATCTGCGTAACCCAAGTTATACAAATCGGTAGATTTGCCTAAGGGATGTGGCACACATCGCATAAATTGGTCTCGATCTACATTTCAGCCTTGAAGATCTACCGTGATCTGCACGAATGTGGCACAGGTGTCCGCCAAAATTTTGTTTTGCTATTCGTTTTTGATCTCCGTCGAGTCCGATCCTTAATTCTTCAATTAATACACAATAAATTCCAAAAATACAAGAATTAAAAAATTATGAATAAGGAATCCAATCTACTGGGATCTTTTTTAGACTTTCATTTACATCTCATTATAAAGAAACATATATTTAGAATTTACCTAAATCGATATTCTATTACTCAATTGAATCTGATTCACGAACCCCTAGCTTTTAATTTATGAACTTCCAACTTTTAGTTCAAGAACTTGATGCTCTCAACCTCAAAGTCTTCCATTCGTATTTTCCAAAATATAGAATACACTGGCGTGTGGACACCTTTGCAGTTAAAATAAATTACAATTTTGGACCGAACATATCGAGAATAAGAAACCAAATTTTCTCATTTTGGAATTAATAAACGCACATAAGTTTTTCTCTTAAGAAAAATGGCACCCTATTCTATATATAGACAAAAGCATTTCAATCTAGAGAGCTGCTATGCGTACAGAAAAAGTGTTGCCACAATTTCTACAATAGGCAATTTTCTAAAGGAAAAAAAAAAGACCAAACAAATGCAACAATTCTGGCCACATTCCCCTATATACAAGGGGAATTGATGTTAAATCTAAGTCCAAATATATCGTATCTAGTTTAACTGCATTGTAGTACCTGACATTTAATTATAAATAAGTTCAAAACTTTCATAATAATTGCAATTGAGTCTAAAACTTTATAGAGCTATCACAAGAACTTGTTCCGACATATTTTCCATGCTCCAATAATTAGATTTTCTGTAATCGATCCTAGACCACCTAATTCAACTATTAATCCTTATTTTTCCACTAAAGACAAGACTACATTCTCGAAATATATGAAATCACATAAACTAAATGCAAAAGGCTAAAACACTCTGACCTACCGAGTATATATTTCATCACATCCGAGATTCGATAGTTAGATATGAGCAATAAATAACCATTCGCCCCTATAGTTATTATAACTAACTTAAATTATATGTTCTTTAGCAATCCTATGAAACAATCACACATGTCAAAATTTAGTCGTTGCTATACATGGAGATCAAATTATATCATTCAACAAAAATACTTAAATAGTCACTCGACCAATTTTTCAGAATGACGATTCTCGATGCAAATGCTTGTTCTCTGCTTCATTCAATCTCAAGCTCCCTACCACCAAGATATTTGATCAATTAAATTAATTTTACTTATTGATAAATCAAAAAACCATTAAATTCATGAAAAGATATTCACAATCATGTCAACGAATTTATATGAAATATCCTGTGATCAAATGGGATTTAATACTCTGTGCAAGCATTCTAGAGAATTAAATTCAATACGTGGTTCATTCGTACTCTAAATGTACTAGTATCACCATTAAATCATTTTCATGATAAAGACGAATTGCACTCTCAAATGGTGAAATAATCAACATTACAACATCCAATACAATTTTCAACCCTTAAACATTGGTTGTGAATAATTTTAGGCTTATTGGCAAAGTACCCCCAATGCATGTATCTATTACCAAATACCCCTCACCTTTTGAAATTGGCAGAAAATCCACCTTATGAACTTTGATGTGTTCCAATCAATGCAATGGGATGTGTATATTTATCTATCTTTTAAACCGAAATGAGGCCAGGTTTGAAAAAGAATCTTAAAGTGTCCAGGGTTGGGCCAGAAGGGTCATTTTACTGTACAATTTCGTTTGTTTAGGTGTTGAAAACAGTAAAAATGGTTAAAATTTAAAAAAATGATAATTGCAGGTTTGTTTCAATTTTTTTTTTTTATTTTTTTTTGCAAATTACATCCAAACCTTTTATTTGTACTACTCACGATCCCAAATTTTTAAACCTTTAGGTGGTGTTCTCTTTGTGTTTCAGTTTTGTGTTTTGAGTTTTGAATTCGTTTTATATTTTATGTTTTGAGTGTCTGTTTTGAAATTTCTGAAAATGTGTTCTGTTTTCCATTCTGAAAAACTGTTTCCGAAAACATGAAAATGGAAAACGCGTTTACTTTGAAATTTTGAGAATTTTTTTAAATAATATTTTATTCAAAAAATTTAATTATTTAATAAATTTTAATGGTTTAATGTTAATATAGTATTAAATAACATATAAATTTTGAAATTGGTGAAACTTCAAATGTTTTTTTTCAGATATTAAAAACACAACCTAAATTACATTTCACAAACCAGTTCAATCGATACGATTGGAAGTTTACATGTCATGACAAAATAATCTTACACTGAACAAAATATAAAATAAACAGTTCAATCGATACTATTTGAATTTTGAGGTTGATTCTTTTCCTGTGTCAAACTCTATATGTGTATAATAATTTTACTCTTATCGTAACACAAGTTTTGTTAACGGGAGAACGGAGTACAATGTGAAACGATTGGATGTATTGGTCTAAAAATGACTATTTACCATCGTCATTAAGAGCACATTTTCAATTCACAAGTAAACTACTTTAAAGAAAAAAAGAGATGCGAAACTGTCATCCTAGATCTTGTGAGATAAACAAATCTATATATTGAAATAAACATTAAATTTGAGCTTAAAATGATAAACCTCACAGTAATAAAAATGGATTTGAACAAATCCAAAGCAATATTTAAACAATTTGATCAACATAATATGCTTTCAAATCTCTTGAAAACAATGATAGTGCTTCCCTTCATTAAGAACATGGCGACTAGAAATTTAGTGTGAACACGAGCCATACATAGAAGAGTAGCAGCAGCTACGCCTAGGACAAACGCGTTATGGCTTGGCTCTTTGCACTCAAATATCCAGAGTCTCAAATGCTTTTCCTGTAGTGAAAAACGTAGAAAGTATACGTAAATCTCATGTTCTATTTCTATATGAAATATCGAACATTATTTAAGACAAGAAGATTTTTAAATCAACCTGGTTTTGAGCCGCTTCAGCTTTGATCCCAAGAATTCCAGCTGTTACATCCAAAGCTACAATTAATAGACAGAGCAAAAATGGCTATCACTTTCATCATTTTTTAAGCTCTAGTGTCTGGGAGGAATTAGAATGTGAAGTGAGTAAAGGAATGTGAAGAGGATAACAATGTGCTTATATACATGAAATGCAGCATTAAATAAACAATTTTTGCAAGAGATGAGATTAGGGTGACTCTCGGAAAGTTTTCTTGTCAATGAAGGTAACTTTATCTGCTGTCTGCGTCTTTATTTATTTATTTGTGCTTTCTTGAGATTCCTTTCATGGGGTTACAAGGAAAGAAGGGTATAAACCAGCTAAGTATGTCCACACTAAATTTCTAATTAGTCCTTAGGCTTCCCATTTACTTGCATGTCATTCTGATAGATTTGGCACTTGGCAGAGTTCATATGGGTCTAATATCAATAGACTTCTAATAACCAGTAAAAGAATAGTCATCTAGCTGTCTGCTCTACAATTAGGACCATAAGTCAACTTCCAACTAAGTATAGCTATTCCCATTAAAGTTAATATTTAGATGAAATTTCTCTCCAAATCATTAGCTTAACACCAAAATCAACTTCTCTTACAATTCCATCTCTTAGAAGCTTCATCATTGGAGAGGGTGTGAGAAGTTTGACGCCTTAAAACAAAGTGGTGCATTCTACACCTTTCTCCCTCTTCTCTTGTGTCACTAGCAAACCATGAATTGACATTGTTAACCTTTCAACTTATTGCTATGGCATACTACAGACACCACAGTTTTGGTTATAATCAATAACCCACACAATTCTGCTGAAACATAAGAAGCTAGTATCATAGCCCTTGTTCAAATTCATTTCTGTGTTAGAAAAAACTTTGATGGGCATTGCAAGAATAAGTTAAATCTTATATGCTTATACATCTCATCTACATGCTAATACAAATTTAGATCTATTTCAAATAAATCATCTAGTCTAGCTTTGTATCTCAAATTCCTAACCTCTATGGATATGCATCTTCTTTACTGAAATTCATAGGACTTTCAAGCAGATATTCCACGTGAAAAAAATAAATAGAAAGAAAGAAATTTTTTGAAAGATCTTCTCTAGGATCTGCAAAGATCTTAATGAAGGTGTCAATTGGCAAATGTCAATGGGCAAATGCTCCAGTCTAAACAAATAAATTCACATTCACGCACAGATCCCGTGTGTACGACCTTCAAAATCTAGACGATAAATGCTCCAGTCTAAGCTAAATACACTGCAACAAAGTCTTCACATGACACCACATTCCTTTCAGGCATTTAATCAAACACTCTCACTGCATCTCCCAAAACCTCACACTTTATGCACAAAATTAACTGAACCAAAAATTCAAAATTTGGAAACAAAACCAAATCCATATCATAAACTAGATGCAAAACAAAATAAATTCCATAACGATTGGAATAAAAAACCAAACAAATTTCAAACTGCTCGGAAATCACTTACTGGATTGCTCCAACAAGCTCAGTCGATTCCGGACGAAATTGAGGCTGACCCATGGTAGAAATAGATGCGCATGGTTGTGAGAAATGTTGTGATGGTGCTTCATGATTGAGAGGATGGCCAGATGTGGAAGTTGCTGGCGAATAATTGTGACTGCACTCGCGGTTTTGGACGAGAATTGGGGTTGTTTCCTGCGGTTGATGGGAAGACGATGGTCGGAGGTTGTAAAGGAAGGTGAGGGAGTGTCGGTGTTGTAGGGGTTTGGCGGCTTTAGTGGTGGGTGGTGGAAGTCATTGATGGAAGGAGGAGGTGGAACAGTAGTTGAGGAAGAAAATTGGGGAAAATGGAGAGAGACCCGTTTTCCGCGTTTTTGAATTTTGTGAAGGAAACGCCCAAAACGTCTAAAAAGACGTTTTGGCTTTTCAGTTGATTATTATTTTTTTTTGTGTTCAAAAATCCATTTTCAAAAACGGGAAAGAAAACTCATTTTCACTGTTTTGACCCTTATTTTTTCCCTAATTCCACCCCACCCTACCCACCATCGCCATCTAATGATGATTCTGCATTGCTGGGAGTTTTCTTAATTATAACGAGTTTTCTTAATCCTACTTTATTTTCACTCCTGTATGTATATGTTTTTGCTCTGAAATTGCGGGAGTTGGTTTTTTAAATTTGTTTACTCTTGATATGGTTTCTTTATTCAAAATTTCGAACATTTTGATGATTTTTATTTTTGGACTTTTAGGATATATTTAATGATGAAACCGATGGAAGAGATAGTAGCAAGTATATGTCGAAAACTCTTTTGAAAGGAAAAGGCCATATAAAGAATTAGTTGTGAATGCCCCAGGTGCAATTCAGCGAACCCAATGTTTTGATATTACAACAATTACATCTTGGGAAAACTTTACTGTCATAATGATCGTTCATGTTGGATAATCAAGAATCTGTAAATCGAAATGGAAGCGTACCTGAATCAGATATGGTTAATTCAATGATTTAGTCATGCGATTTTAGTCTTCCAGTTCAACACATAGTACTTTATTTCTCTTTGATGATGAGAGTCAGAATAGAATGAACAATTACTGTGATCCGAGGCCGAGGCCGAGGCCAAGGCCCATTGACCTCATTCGACCTATCGTGAAATTAGGAACATGTTGGTCTTTACACATAAATGACCATACTTTAATTAGATGCTTCAAATCTCAAAATAACAAAACCTTACTAGATCACTTTAAACGGGTTTAACCAAAATTGTTGGCCTTTAATTTAATACACAATATTTCACATATAAGCCCACATGTTCGATTAAGATCCTTATAATCTCCCACTAGGGCTATATGTATTACCTTATATTTGTGCATTAGACAAGGACGAGTCTCAGAATTTTTCTACCATTTTCGAATACATCCCTAAACAATCCAGTCCATCAATCATATCAACATAGGATCAAAGTGGCTTTTGTTACTTATATCATAACTAAACCCATCAATGGTCACGTATATTAACATAACTGAATGAGATGGATCAAGCATGGATGTGTAGCATGAAAATTACATGTGATGTGAACTTAACATGCCTATATCCAATTGGTCTACCTTAATACCTTAGTGAGATCATTTTCAAATAAGATCAGAGATAATAAACCAAAAACTTTATAACCGAAAATAACTTTAAATATAAATCATATCGAAAATGACAGTACATGTATCTAATATGAAAAACACAGAAATACAAACTCCCACTGAAATTAGATATCTTTAAGAGATATTACACCCATATGAGCAGTGTGTTCATGAAAAACTTCGGGTATCAATCCCTTAGTAAGCAGATCTGCAACCATGGAGTTTGTCCCGATATGCTATATTGACACCTGTCTACTCTGAACTCTTTCTTTAAAAATCAGGAACTTGATCTCTATATATTTTAACTTCGTCGAACTCTTATTATTATTGGAATACAGTATTGCTGATTTATTGTAACTTGAGTGGTCTTTCTATATTGTCAACAATGCACAGCTAAGTGACAAAATTTCTCAGCTATATTCCATGGTTTGATGCCTCATAACATGCTACAAACTCTACTGCCATGGTGAAAGTGGCGATACTTAGCACTATTCCATGAAATTGCACATCCAGCAAGTAGGTAGATATAGCCTGAAGTGGATTTTCTACTATCTTGGCATCCCGCAAAATCGAAATCAGAGTAACCGATGATATCTAGTTGATCTGATCTCCTGTATGTGAGCATGTAGTTCTTTGTTTTCTGTAAATACCGCACGATCGGATGCTGGTATGACTACTGGGGTCTTGTTCGGGCTTGGTCTTCGGCCAGCCAAGTTGTAGAATACTTTTGGAACTGAGAGCCCCATTTGGCTGCTTTCCAATGATCTATTCTCGGGTTACTTAAATATCTCCTTAGCACCCTAACAATGTACGCTATATCGAGACGCGCACAAACCTGAGCATAAATTTTCAAGTTATAGCTGAAGGATAAGGAATCTTCTACATTTTTTTAATTTTCAAGTTATTTTTGGGGTATTAACTTAAACTGAAATTGTCTCATTTAGCTACAGGGGTGTCACCTGGTTTATAATCTTGCATGCCATATCTTTTAAGAACTTTTTTGATATAGCTCTTTTGTGATAATCAAATAATACCTCGAGAACGATCCTAGTGTATTTGAATTCCTAATACAAAAGTGGTGTCACTAAGATCTTTCATCTCAAAATTCCTTGCTAGAAATCTCTTGGTTTCATCCAAGAAGCCTATATCATTGCTGGCAATAAATATGTCATCGACATATAGCGGTGGCAACGAGCCGAGCCGGGAAAAAAAAGCTCGGGCCGAGCCCGAGCTTTTTTCGGTCCGAGCAGAGCCGGGCCGGGCTCGGCCAAAAAAAATGAGGCTCTGCCTGAGCTTTTGGCCCGAGCCTTAGCGGGTCGAGCCGAGCCCGGGCCGAGCCGGCTTGGATTTTTTGATTTTTTTTTTCTTTAGCTGCTGCAGCTGTGCAAGTAGCAGGCGTTCAAAAATTTTTTTTTTTTTTCAATAATGGAGGGTCGCCCGGGCTTGAGCCGACTCCCCAAAGTGGGGCTCGGTCTGAGCCTTGGCTCGGTTCTACCGAGCTCGAGCCGGGCCCGGCTCGGGCTTTTTCCGAGCCGAGCCCGGGCCGTCCGAGCCTCCGAGCTTTTTTGCCAACGCTATCGACATATAAAACCAGAGAAATATACTTACTCCCACTGAACTTGTGTATATACAATCATCGACCAAATTTATCTCAAAATCATACGAGATGATCATTTGATGAAACTTGTAATACCATTGACGAGAAGGCCTATTTAAGTCCATAGATGGATTTCTTTAGTTTACAAATAGTTTTCTTTGCATCATCAGACACAAAGTTTTCTGGTTGCATTATATAGATTATTTCATCAATATTACCATTGAAAAATGCCGTCTTAACATCCATCTAATGTAACTCAAGAACAAAATGTGCTACTAATGTCATTATAATCCTGAAAGAGTCTTTCGAAGAGACCAGAGAAAAAGCCTATTTATAATCGATGCCTTCTTTCTGTGTAAAGCCCTTTGCGACACGACGAACCTTATACCTCTCCACATCACCCTTGGAATCCCTCTTGATTTTAAATATCCATTTGCAACTAATGGGTTTTGCACCTTCATGTAATGGAATGAGGTCCCACACGTCATTGTCATTCATAGACTTTATCTCTTGATTCATGGCATCGAGCCACTTTTGAGAGTTAGAACTTTCCATGACTTGACGAAGTTGATCGAATCATCTTCCACCACTCCAATGTCAACTTCATGTTCTTGGAGAAATACGATGTAATTATTCAAAACCGCACTTCTCCAATCTCTAGTGGATCTTCTTAATGACATTGGTTCTTGAGGTGTAGAGTTTGTTCTTCTGAAACAAGTTATTTACGTTCAGAGAGAGATACAATGACATTGTCTTGATCCAGAATTACTTCTTGACTAATGTCAGGGATAGAAACTTGATCCTGATAATTGTCAATGGAAATTGGAGGAATTTCAACGTATTCCTCCTAAAAAAAAGTCCATAACCCTTTTTCTCCTGCAAACTCAACATCCTCAATGAACTGGGCATTTCTAGTTGTGGGATCATAAAACTTGTAACCTCTGGATCTTTCAAAGTATCCAACAAAATAACAATCGATAATCCTTATATCCAGTTTCTTTTCTTTTGGCCTACAGGGCCCTGCCTCAGATGGACATCTCCAAATGTGTACGTGCTTCAAAATAGGCATCTTGCCCATCCAAAGCTCATAAGGAGTTTTATTAGTGACCCTAGTTGGAACTTTGTTAAGTATATGCGCTGTGGTATTTAATGCTTTACCCCATAGTGATTTTGGTAAGGTAGAATGAGTAATCATAATTCTCACCATGTTCTTAAGCGTTCTATTTCATCTCTCAACAACACCATTCAAGGTGGGTAAACCCGGTATAGTGTACTGTGGGATGATACCACATTCCTCTAGGAATTTAGCAAATGGCTCTGGACGTTGTTCACCTGAACCATCATATCTGCCATAGTATTCCCACTGATAAGTGTAGTTTCTACACTTATTTGAGATCTTAAATGATGATATTTTACTATTCTTTGGATAAAATACTACCTAACTTGTGTTATATTTCATTTTTAGGTAAAACTCAATGTTTGATGAAAATTTGGAGAAAGGAATGCAAAGATAGCGGAAAATGGCTCAATTATATCAAATACAAAGTTCGGGGATGAAAATGCAAATACTTAAAAGTTACATCGAACCTCACGATGGAGATTTGAGAGTGTTAGACATCAATTGGATGAGGAAAGATGCCAAAGAGATGAAATATTGTCCAAATATTATCACATATCAACTTTCAGTCGAAAAAGTTATGCTTCGGATTTTCAAGCTCACATTGAGACCCAATTTCGGCATAGCAAATTTCGAATTGAAAAAATAATATTTCTACAAGAGTTGTATCCCTCCAAGTTAGCTTTTCAATACATTTTGAATCACCTCAATCGGATATCGAGAGAGAAAGTTATGATAAAAATACTGAGAACTATTCAGCTGCCAAAATTTAGCCTAAGGCGCGCGCCCTCGCCCGACTGAGGCCTACCTAAAGGATAATACACGTTCCCTAGTTTCTACTAGGTACGTGCCTCAATGTAAAGTGGGGACAGAACTATAATTCTTTAATTTCGTTTTGGTAATATTTTAGGGCACTTTTTGAGGGATATATAAGGGGGAATTCCGTGACTTTCATGGGAGAGCCGTATTTTTAGAGAACAAAGAGAGAAAACTTACATTGAAGAGGAGGAATTCACCACTTTGGATCCGATTTCAAAGGCTTGAAGAGTCAATTCCCAGATTTTCTTCAATTTTACATGATTCGGGTGATGACTTTCTTTTATTTTCTATGTAATTTTCATATCAATATGCTAAGCTAAGTTTATTTGTATTGGATGGATGATGAGACTACTTGATTTCTGATTTTTAATTCAAGACTTGTGATTTTTAGTTAATTCTTGCGTTATGATTTTATATACATGGTTTTTCATATTGTTTTAATGTTTGCCCACCATTAGGACAATAAGTTGCTTATTCGTAGTATTGGAAAACTCATGTTAGGTAGAATACTGTATATGGAACACATGAAAAATAAATATTAGGAATAATATTTGTGAAGCACATGATCGTGTGTGATAATCCCATGTTTTAATGACTGTTTGTCATATGAATGCAGACTACGAATATAATCGTGTCGTGTCAACATAGGTTTATTATATCTTGGAAAAGAATAATAAATAAAAGTGGGATTATCGATCGTCACGAATGCAAGAATTGAATTAATTATCACAAGTTGAGAATTGAATTCTAAAGTCAAGTAGTGGATTCAGAAATTCAATACATTCATCCACGTTTCATTTAAAAACCACTTTCTATCTTCTATTGCTTTCGTAGTTACAGAACGTAGTTAAATACAAATCAACCATCTTTTATTATTGTTACGAATTTAGATACATTGGATACACTAGAATTAAACCTTATTCCTTGTGGGACGATAACTCACTTATCATAATGATTACTTGTACAACGAACCCGTACACTTGCAGGATGATTTTGCGGACAATCACCATTGTTAGATCTGACGTTTTTAATCATTTTGCAGAGTTGGTTTTCAACTTGAGCGTTATAGTTTTTGAATCATCCAATGATTGTGATTTTTCATGAATGACATATATAACCATATATAGAAAAGTCGTCTATAAATGTTAAAAATATTGTTGACCATTCTAAGAAACCATAGGGAATGAACCAAAAATGTCCGTATGTGTAAGTTCTAAGACGTTTAAAGTTCTGTTGGCTTGAAACCTCCTTTTATCTATTTGTTTTCCCTTTATACAGTTAACACACATATCATAATCTGTAAGTCAAGGAGATCAAGAATTTCGTTAGACACAAGTCTCTCAATTCTCTTCTTGGAGATAAGACCTAATCTCTTGTGCCATAACAAGGAGAATTCTCGCCAGTTAATTTTTGCTTTATACTTCGAGTACTTACATGCAAAGATTCATTAAAAAAATCAATCATATCAATTAAATAAAGATTATCGTAACCTGATAAAGAACCGAAACTGACCAAATTTGAATAATGAAACAAACTAAATATTTCATTCCCAAATGAACAAAAATAACCAGATTTGTCCAAAACAAAAATAGAAATCAAATTCCATGGAAAAGATGGTACAATTAATGTCTCATTAAGATCCAAATAAAATTCAGTCTTTAACAATAATATAAATTTTCCTATTGCTTCTACTTCCACTGTTTTGCCGTCACCAACGTAGATGTATCTTTCACCATCACTTGATTTTCGGCAACTCAGATGTAACACCACATTCTTACAGTATACTAACTAGTGTGAAAATATCGTCAGTGACTTGAGCTCGACATCCAAATTCATCCTCATTTTTTTAAATGAAGGCATTTCTGAAAGTATATCCAAAACTAAAGATTATAAAATCAAAACCCAACATATTTATCCTGCGATTATAAAAGTATTTACACACTACTTCAAAAGTCATACTGGATCCCAAAATATAATACAACTGGAGTCCACAAAATGACCCTACAAGTCGTCATCCATGTACATAAAACTTCGAAATCCCATAAGAGCTCCGCAACTAGCCATGTCTCCTAAGAAGTTTCATGCTCATCTACAACGCAAGAACTACATAAGCCAATGCTTGGTAAGTGATAATCATGCAGGTCATGAGTATGAGTGATAATAGTATATGACACTATGCCATTTACTTTCAACAATATGCTAAAGATGTATCATGCTCAGATAGTCATCAAAGTCGACTCGAAATAATCTCATTTGAAATCTTTCATTGGGCCCTTGACCCACCTACTATGCACCGGATAGAGCTCTGTACGATATCAATATCAATAATCAATAATCAAGTGGTCAATCTGGCATCTACACCGGTGAGTGGACCATTCTCTTATGATCACTAGAGGCCCAATCCCTAACTGCCCCTATGATCACCCAAGAAGTATCCCACCTAGCAACATAAATAATAAGAGTATCACAAAGGCACAATCGAGTGGTCCGTCCTCCCGTGATTACTAAAGGCCCATCTCCTATCCACCTTTGTAATCAACCAGGAAGTATTACCCGTGGTGCCAAAATCTATCACATAAGCATGTCTCACATGCCTCGGTGCCTTAGTAGTGGTCAATAAAACATTTTATAAGAAAACCTCAATTTTACAATCAGGTTGTGCATTCTAGATTTTCAATCATGGGTGTACGTCATGCATGCACATGAAAATACTCGTGAGTAACATATTCAATGATCCTAACCGGCAAATGATACACAATAAGCTCCTTATCAAAGTTATGTAAATATTCCAACACTATCATACTATATTCTTGCACTGTAGTTGTAAATTGATTTTCACTTACCTTTTTGTTCTTGTGTGTGCGCACTTCTACAAGGTGTAAATCAATTTTGTTTCCTACTTAAAGTCAGGAAATCACCTGTATTACCATTTAATATCAAACACAATTCCGTGCTACGTCCATTCATGCCAAAATACTTTAGATGACATTAACAATTCAAGTTACCGATTACATTACAACCTAGTCCCATAAATCACACTATTTCTCGGGTCCAATTACAAACGTCAACATCATCAAATTGTTCTTTATCCACCTAGTATTCCTTAACATACATTTTTCATACCTAAGATACAACTAATGGACATGTAAATATTGAATTTAAGCTAAATACACCAATAGGCAGACTCTATTTTCAGGTTTCTATTGCTGTCCAAGTCTTTTTCCAATCCTTTTTCACCCCCTTAACATTATCCAAAAATTCCCAAATTTTTACCACACTTCTATAACACGTAGGTAAAAGTAATCTTGCCACATATTAGTCACAAATGAAGGATTTACAGCTTTGAAAAATCATTTCTTTTTCCAACACCAAATCAAACGTCTTTCTCTTCATGACTGTTTTGAGTTTCACTTGAACAAGACTTTCAAAAATTGGATTCCAACGTATTAAAAATCATTTCTATACTTATAAGTCTTGTATAAAAACATTCATATCAAAACAATATAAGTTATACCTCAAGGATTACTTAAAATCAAAGGTTAAACTCTTCAAATCTATCAATCCACAATTCTGCCCAGGTGATTATCTCTCAGATTCTTCTAATTAATTGCCCCTATCTTTGCCATCATAAGTCATCAAAACATCCCCAGCAGGATCTTAATAAATTATAGAGATTCAGTAGGTTATAAAACTCTCAAAAACAATAACGATATACCTCAAAACAGTGAACAACTTTAGCTGTCCAGAAATTCCAACTTTCTGTTTTCTAACTCTCTTTGGTTCTCTTGCTTTCTCTTTCACTTGGGTTCATTTGGGAATAAATTGGAGGGACAAAATACCTTAATATGGGATATTTATAGAGTCTTAAAGGGGTGGGTTCGTGAATCTTGCTTAGGGACCAAGAAACTATCTCATGCAGTCAGGTTGACGTGTGTTAAGTAAGAGGTAGCTTTGTGCTTCATTATTTGACTTTTCCCTCATCATATTTGGATCCATATGTGACTAATAAGACATATACCTATCCTATATGAAGTATCAAGGGGCTGGAAGACGTGGTGGAAGCTTAATGTTGAAGGAATTGGCTAGTAAAATGACAAGTGTCCCAACCATGAGGTGTCCAAGCATGAGGTGTTTTTTTTCCAGCCATCCTTGACTCTTTCTTTCCCATATTTGGATTCTTATGTGATTAATAAAATATATATGTCTATCCAATATAAGATGACAAGGCTTTAGAATAAGTGATAAAAGCCTTAAGGTTGAATGAATATACCATTACAAGGATAAATCAACAAGTAGAAGATGACTAAGCATGAGGTGGCCTCTTGGAGTTACAATCTGATTTTGTAGAAATTATTGCAGGTAAAAATCAAGTATCCTTGGATTATTTTAATGTGTTTACATTCCAATTTACTAGTCCTAAGATCTCAAAATATTTTATAGCATTACTTCTTCAACCGTTTATTTAATTACTTACCCGATTGACACCCGATTATCGGTCGATTTCAACAATTCGCACCTCAACATTTATAACGTCATATAAAACACATATTATTGCATAGTGATCAGGTTTTTTCATGTTTCATGTCCTAAATATGTCAATTACCTATCTAGGGTTTATGGTGATCTCGATTAATCGAACGGAAAGCTTAAAACTTTATCAATACTAATTCCGAATTTTGTAAAATTCCCATTGCTTAGCAAACCAATCTCCAATACCTAACATAACCTAATTTTTCTACCATAACTCAATGTAAAACTCACCACCTAGGTTGAGTAGCTGAAGACTAACACCATATAAAAGTCTTAACACCTCGATTATCAAATGCATCATTTAAAAGAAAACAATCAAGAAATTTAATGCAAATCACATTATCAAGCATGAAATGCATGAATCATATTGTCCAAGTGTAATGTGAAATTCGAGGTATTACATCAGACAACCCTCCATAGACACACTTATGCAAGTTATTGTACCGAAATCTATCCACCATGTATATCTAGGTACCGAAGTTAAATTAACCTTGGAATAAATCAAATGAAGAATACATTTCTTAGCACGCCATACGTGATAGTTGGTACAGTTCTTCTTCTTATGACCTACAGCTCTACAGAGAAAATGACCACCCTCAGTTTGTTTGTTATGCTATTTCTTTTTCGATGTTGTACCTTCATCTTCCTTATCATTTTTCCTTTTCTTGATCATTTTGTCCTTGGAGGTGGTGGCTAAATAAACACTTTCTATCTTGTCATGCTTCAGTCTTTCCTTTTATTGGACATAGTATGAGATGAGCTCATTACGGGACCATGAGTCCTTTTAACAATTGTAACTCACCTTGAATTGATCGAATTGTGTCGGAAGGAATATCATAACCAAATGAACCAACAAGTCTTCACATAAATCCAACTTGAGTGCCTTTAGTTTTGAAATAATGTGAGACATTTCCATAATGTACTTTCGTATGTTTCCTTTCCCTTTGCACCTCATTGAGATAAGGTTTACCAAAATTTTATTAGTTTCAGCCTTTTCATTCTTGGTAAACCTCTTCTCAATGTCCTCAAGGAAATCCTTAGCCGTAGTCACCTTATCGGATATAGTGCCCCAAAATGCTTGATTACGCCCAAAGAATAACGCAGCAATTGTAGTGTAGATTTGGAGTGTCATATCCACAGAGAGATGGAGAATGCTTAAGGGTTCCAAAAATGGATGAATTATCTTCTTCAATGTGTAGTGAAATTCAATGTTGAAAGATAAAATTAAAATCAATAAGTTGAGGCTGTGAAGGGTTAGAATTCCCTCAGTTGAATTAGATCATTCACATCAATTATTTCATTTTTATAACACAATTAGAGGCTTTCATCTCGACACTCTAATCGGAAGATATATCGTGAAAACCAATTTAATTTACAAATGTAATCCTAGAATCTAGACATATGACATATTCGCACAATTTTATTGGAATAAGATTAAAGATCAACCATATACATCAAGCATAAGGCAGTAATCAATCCGCCAATAAAGTGAAATTGAGATTAAAATTCAACAATTAGTTCAATCTAATGATAGAAGAAGCATGACTGGATCTATAAAGGATTTAATAAAAGTTAAACTAATCTCAACAATAGTAATTGAAATTGAAACTCAATAAATAGTTTGATTAAACAATGAAAAAAGCATAATCGAATCCATGAAAAGTCTAGCAATTATTAAATTGATTTCAATACAAATTCATGAAAAGAAAAGTCTAAATCCTAGGATTATTCAGCAAGAAAAGACCAATTACATGAAATAATAGATGTGAAATCACCATATCCAATTGTGTTCCTCCCTTGCTTCACCAAAAGATTTAGTTCTTCATGAGTTTTTGAGTAAAAAGAGATGAAAGAATGATGAATAATGAGGAACGAGGCGTTCTGGGACGTGGGTTGAGAAATCGTGTCACAATAAGTTATCATAAATGTTTGAGTCGTAGAAGAAAACTTGAAAATTCGAGCACAGAAATGACCTATGCGACACCAAGGTATAAACTCATGCGATCGCATGGAACAAAGAATTGCTACCCTTGAATTCTCGGTAAATGACCACGCGGTCACATGGATTTATAACCATGCGACCGCATGGATAAAGTGTTTACCCGCCGGACAGCTTTCAATATTTTGACCATATCTTCTTCTACTGATATCCAATTGAGGTGATTTAAGATGCGTTGGAAAGATAACTCCACAAGATACAACTTTTCTGTTGATACTATCTTCAAAATTAATCGTTTTCCATGTCTAAAACTGCTCTCAATATGAGACTGAAAATCAGTGCAAAACTTTTCAGCTTGAAAGTTGATATGTGATATTGTTTTAGCTATATTTCATCATTTTGACTCCTTTCTTCATCTAATTGACCTCTAACACTTTCGAATCTTCATCACAATGTTATAAATAAGTTTAGATTATTTTCACTTTAGTCCCTAAACTTTCACTTTCTTCTATTTTGGTCCATTTTTACTTGTTTCTCCTTATTTCCGCTACATTTATCTCTTTGTCCTAGGAAACGTAAATTACATAGAATTAAGCTATATTCTAACATATTAATCAACAAATTTTCATGTTTTGATAGTACGATAAGTGTGTAAAAATGCTCTTATCAAAGCTTCTAGAATAGCACGCTTTATGACCATCAAACTTATGCGGCTCGATCGTTCCACTTTTCCATCTCTCTCTTGTCTCAGAGGTACTCTTATCAGTAAGTGTATTAGGTTGATCAACCCGTAAAGCAAGATCCAGATCCATGACTCTGAGAACAATCATCACATTCTCTTGCCATGCCTTAAAGTTGGTGACATTAAGTATTGTAATTAAATTGATGCTAGCAGAGATATTGGCAGTAGAAACTGAAACTGATTTAGAAAATGATTAATTTGAAGTGCTCACAATCCTAATATGCAAATAATAATTTCAAATAATTACAGGGCCCATCACAAGATACCTAGCACAACATCAATATTTAGTCTTTGGATATAAATATTGACTTGTAAGTGGTACTCTTAAGATTAATTTGAAGGGCTCACAATCCATAATATGCAAATAATAATTTCAAATAATTGTAGGGCCTATCACAAGATAACTAGCACAACATCAATATTCAGTCTTTGAATATAAATATTGACTTGTCAGTGGTACTCTTGGTATAATGATCAAACACTGACAATAAAGAAACATGTAAATCAATAAACCTTTCTTTGGACCGATTTATTGATCACACGTTAAACCAAATAATTACCACATATTTATCACAACAGGTGTATGTGGAATTTAGCAAAATATTGATGTTCATTTGGGTAGATCAAATATTCGCATGAATAACACACACAAACACCTTTTAATATTCTAAGTTAATTAATTTCCATGAGAGATGTTGATTTGGCAATATGTTGTTTCAATTAATTTACTTTCAAATATTATACATCTCAAAAGAGTCATTTGTACCAAAATTTGAAAAAAGAAAATAATTGAATTTGCATATTTAATTTATTTTGAAACTTTAGGGGCCTAAGGGTTAATAATTCAGAACTTTATGGATCAAAAATTAATTATCCAAAATGTTAGGGATCAATAATTAATTATTCGAAACTTTAGTAGTCAAAAAATTAATTATTCGAAAGTTTAGGGATTAAAAAAATAATTATTCAAAACTTTAGGGGCCAATTTAAGCAAATTATGAACTTTTAGGTGCTTAATTACAAAATTCATAACTTTAATGACCCAAATTAATTAATTTTCAAATTTTAGGGACTAAATTATTAAACCCAGAACTTTAAACGCCCAATTGGATGAATTTTAACCATAAGGGGCTGAATTACCAAACCTTTAAACTTAACGAGCTGAATGATTAAAAATATATTTTAAAAGATTGTAACCCTAACCCTAATTCTTAAATTACAACCAAGGACCTGAACATATCTAATTTACAACACATACCCTCGCCTCTAAAACCTAAAAAAACTGTAAGAAGCAGCGCCGCCCCTGAATCTGAAGTAGCGCTCCTTGGCGGTGGACAGCGCTGCGCGCTCGGAAGCGATGTATGGTGCCGCTACAACACGCAGTGGCACCCTCGCTGCTGCGCAACACTTGGGCACACGTGCTATCGCAAGCCTCCGCGTGCCTATTATTTTTAAAAATGAAATCTGAATTTTGGAAAATCGACTGAATTATTTTTAAATTGAAGAAACTAATACTAGAATCGCTAAATTTGAAAACAATAAAATTGTCAAGAATCAAAATAAAATTTCGATTCTTAATGATTCAACATGAATAGGCTCTGATACCAATGGATGTGAAAACTTTATCGTCATAATGATCGTTCATGTTGGATTATCAAGAATTTTTGAACCGAAACGAAAGTGTACCTGAATCAGACATGGTTAATTCAATGATTTAGTCCTGCGATTTTAGTCTTCCAGATCAGCACATAGTTCTTTATTTCTCTCTGATGATATTAGTTTTAAACTTAATATGACTAGCAAAGAGATTTATCATAATGGTCCAACAATAGTGTAATCGCTAGAGACAACTTTCAATTATATCTATATAATTAATTCATGTATATACTAATAAAGAAAAGTAATATGTCTATCAGAAACAAGACATAAAAGAGCTTAGAGTGTCAAATACATAATCATCGTAAAAAATATAACATAATATCAATATTGAAAACCACTAATGCACTTTCTTTTGACACATTCATAAAATGTCTTTGGTGGCAATCCTTTAGTCAATGGATCTGCAACCATTAGATTTGTGAAAATATGATAAATTTACACTCTTTGTTTCTTAACTTCTTCTTTAACAGCAAAGTATTTTAATTCCATGTGTTTAACACCTTTTGAATACTTGTCTTCTTAGAGAAGAAAAATGCCACGGAATTGTCATAGTAAATTTTCAGTGGCCTGACAATACTGTCGAAAATTCTAAGTCCTAAAATAAAGTTTTATAACCATAATCACAAACTTTGCATCCATAGTGGAAGGAACAATGATGGTCTACTTCACACTTTTTCATGAAATTGTTCTTCCTGCTAATAGGAACACGTAACCAAATGTGGATTTTATTGTATCAACACATCCGACAAAAATTGAATCTGAATATCCAATCACCTCAAGATGATACGATATCCTATAAATGAGCATTTAATTTTTCGTTCCTTGTAGATACCTCAATATTTTCTTTGCAACTTTCCAATTATCCATTCTCGGATTACTTTGGTACCAATTCAACATTCCAACAGCAAAACTAATGTTTGCCTAGTACAAGTCTGTCCATACATAAAACTCCTAACAATGGATGCATAAGGAATTGCTTCCATTTGTTTTCATTCCAAATCATTCTTTGGACATTGAATAAGATTGAATTTGTCTCCTTTATGAATTGTAACGACACTTACAACATAATTCTCCATCATGAATCTCCTTAACACTTTATTAATATATGATTTTTAAGACAACCCCAATATTCCTTGCGATTTGTCTTAAAATACTTCTATTCTTATCACATAAGTTGCCTCTCTCATATCTTTCCTTTCAATCTTAGAGAGAGATTTCTTGGTCTCATGCAACATGCCAAGATCATTTGTGGCAAGCAAAATGTTTTATATATATATATATATATAGGTCAACGATATTTTCTTTAAAATCAAAAGAAGTAATGGTATCATTAAACTTAAGGTACTATTGATGGAAAGCCTATTTAAGTTCGTATATTAATTTTTTAAGTTTACATACCATTTGTTCCTTTTTCTCAATCGAAAATCCTTGAGATTGATCTATGTAAACTTTCTCCTCTAAATCCCCATTTTTAAAGGTGATTTTCACATCCATTTGATATAACTCTAAATCATAATGAGCTACCAAGCCCATAATGATTCTTAAAGAGTCTTTTTAGACACTGAAGAAATTGTCTCGTTGTAATCAGTGCGATCTTTCTGAGTAAGTCTTTAATGACAAGTGTAGCCTTGTATCTTTCGATATTGACATTTGAGTAGTGTTTGATCTTAAAGACCCATTTATACCGAACTCTTTTAGAACCATAAGGCAAATCAACAAGATCCCAAACATCATTATGTTCCATAGACTTTAACTCTTCTTTCATGGCGTCTATCCATTTGGCATAATTAATACTTTCTATGGCATGTGAAAATGAAATTGGCTCTTCACCAATTCCTAAATCAAAATATGATTCTTGTAGATATACCATGCAATCATTAGTAATAGCAAACTTTCTTTGTCTTTGATACTTTTTTAATGTTGTTTGTTGTGGTTCATCTACTGTAGTTTTATTAACGATAGTTTCATTAATATGGGTCGTTGGATTGTTCATAACTAAAAGAACTACAACTTTAGTATAAGTTGAAGGTACATGAACTGTACTCTAACTTATTGAATTGACATATTATGTGGTCCTTCACTCCCACCAACTTCACCACTTTCAACAAATGTAGCATTTCCAAATTCAATAATTTTTATACTATGACTAGGATAATAAAACACATAGCCTTCAGACTTTTTAGGATATCCAATGAAAAAGCCACTAGTTTTTCTTGAGTTCAATTTCTTTTCATGAGGGTCATACTCACTTTCACTAGGTAACCCTAAACATAAATGTGCCTTAAGCTGGGTTTCCATCCAGTCCAAAGCTCAAAAGGTGTCTTTGAGATTGCTTTACTAGTAACCTTATTTAACAAATACATGATGGTTCTCAAGGCATGTGTCCACAATGATAAGGGTAATGATGAATTGCCCGTCATGCTCCTAACCATATTCATTAAAGTATGATTACGGATTTCAACTACACTATTTTGTTGTAGTGTACCTAGCATTGCGTATCGAGCACAAATGCCACGTTGTTCTAGGAATTTGGCAAATGGACGTGGACGTTGTCCAGACTTATCATATTTGCCAAACCTTATTATTTTCACATTGTTGTCTAATTGTCTTTCAACCTCATTAACAAACACTTTAAAAACATTTATTGATCGAGATTCTTCATGCAATAAATAGACATAACCGTAACGTGAAAAGTCATCGACAAAGGTAATAAAGTTTTTTCTTCATTAAAGGAAGAAACATCAAAAGTTCCACATATGTCAGTGTGTATAATTTCAAGAAGTCCTATGCTTCTTATGGCTCATTTCTTTCTATGTTTGGTTTGTTTTCCTTTTATACATTCCACGAGTACATCAAGATCAGTAAAATTCAGATCATGAAGAATTTCATTTTTTTTTACCAATCTTTGTAAAGGTTCTTTGGATATGTGACCCACACGTTTATGCTATAAGTAAGTTGATCGTTCATTCACTAAATTTCTTTTCATACCAATATTATAATGCAAGGTTAGTAGAATTTAAATAAAGTGACTGTCAAGTTTCAACTTATATAAACCATCAGAAAGAATACCTGAACCAATAAAAAGATTTTGCTTTTTCATTCCCAAATTTAAAGGAGTATCCCAATGTATCAAGTCGAGATAAAGAAACTAAATTATGAGAAACGAAAGAAATGTGAAGTGTTTGAAATAAATCCAAATGATGTCCACTATCTAAAACTAAACAATAAGTTCCAATTGCTACAATTAGAGCTTTAACTCTGTTTCCTATGAACACGAATTTCTCATTTTACTTTATGGTTTGGGTCGTAAAGAATCACTACATCGTATTAGAGATATAAGTGGTATATCCAGAATCAATCCACCAAGTGTTATAAGGAACTTCAACTAAATTAAATTCGATACATACAAAAACATTAGGATTACCCTTCTTTTCGAACCATGCCTTGCGTTTATGGCAATCTTTCTGGAAGTGTCCAAATTTCTTGAAGAAGTGACACTTCTCATTCCTCATGTCCTTTTTGTCGATTTGGGAAGAAGACTCATTGATACTTAGTGGTCCGTTCTTTCCCTTTTCCTTCCATTGATTCTTTTTTATCTTTCTTTCCAACTTCCTTATCATTTATGAGATGACCAGAGAGAGTTCCTTTATGAGCTCCTTGGTTCTTAATCTTTATCTCCTCCTGAACTAACATTCTATGAAGTTTATTCACATTCCACTTATCTTTCAAAATGTTAAAGTTCATTCGAAATTGACCATATTGAGAAGGCAATGAGTTTATGATAAACTGAACCAAGAAGTTATCATCCACACTTATCCTCATATACTTCAGTTTTGTTGCTAAGCTTGTCATTTCAATGACATGCTCATGCATGGTATGAGTACCATCGAATTTCATGGTGATCAATGTTCCATTAATGTACCAGCAAACTCACTTATCAGGAGATTGATAACAATCTTCCACTAACTTCATAAAGTCCTTAGCAATTTCAGATCTTAGAAGAGTCAGTAAGAGCAGATGGTTTCTCAACTTGAAAGCACGATCAAGGTTCAGAACACCTAAGTAAAACTGAACTTGTTCGAACCATTCTGGGTAATGAAGCCCATTGAACATAGGAATAGACGAAGCTTGCGAATAAAGAGCAACATTAATATACGCTGCAAAATACATAGAATGCTCACATATTAATTCTTCGAGTCATAACTTAAATAAGCAACACGGATTCAGTTAATAATGATTATATACATTGAAGTTTTCCTTTGGGCGATCCAACAATGTATACAACAACAAACATAATTGATACTTAATTTATTACACATAATTGGCAACTAGATACACTCCACTTAGACATGCTTGTTATCTTTGGATATTCTAAACATATCTAATAAAGCATACCAATTAACCATGATTATGTTTATTGTAGAATCTAGAAGAGTCGAAGCTCTTCCATTTGTGCGGAATATTGTGCTCGATGGTGTGAAGAAATGAGAGGTTCATCCTTCTACATGATGACCATCTTCATGATGAAGAACAAGTCAGATCCAGGGAGATGCAGGAGCTGATCAATGGCTCAACAAAATAGAGTTTAACAACTCAATAAAAATGTGGTTTTGTGTGGGGAAGATGGCAGTAATTCACAGCATTAAAACATAACATAAAATAAGTAAAACATAAGTAAATTATAAACATAAACACAGCTACATACACTCTGTTCTGTTGAAGACAGAACAGAGGAAAGAGAAGACTTTTGGGGCTACATTTTGATATATTTTCTTGTGTTAAAGGGGGAGATACACGGCCATATATATAGCCAAAGTTAGATAGATTTTACAAGATTTATCTACCAACTATCCTATCATCTCTTACACAACCATACTACTAACAACTCACATGCCACTCCCCTTAATTTAAGGACAACTTGCCTACAATTTTCACCACATGTCTTAGTTGGTTTTCAACCAAACTAGACTTACATTTTGTACCACATTTACAATATACAATTTGATTGACAACAAAGTGTCAATACCCAACAAACTCCCCTTTGACACTTTGCTTGGAAATCAAATTTTGTGTCAAAGTCTTCAAAAATCTCGATCCATCTTCATCAGTTTGTTCTTCAATTTCTCTTCAGTTTTCTTCAATTTTTCTTGGCCATTTGCTGCTGCTGAATGCTTGCTGAATTTACTTCGCATACGGGTTTGAAGGTTGCATACCGGATTTTTAAGGATCTTACGGGTTTTACGAACATTTACTGGTTTTTTGAAGTTACCGTATTTGCATGGAACATACCGGATTTACATGTAGCATACTGGTATTGTGCACAAATTACGGGATTTACAAGGGTGTTACTGATTTAAAAGGAAAAACGGAGCACTCACCGTATTTGCACTCAACTCACCGGATTTACAAGACACTCACCGTATATGCATCTTACTTACCGGATATGACAGAAATTCTCTATTTTTCTCTCATCTTTCAGCGTTTTTTCATCGGCTTCTTCACTAAATATCAGCCTCCCTTTTTTTTTTTTGAAAAAATGATCAGCCATTTAACACAATGAAGGCTGCACCTCTGATTTTTCCAGCATTTTGCAACATTGAAACACGGGTTCTTCAGCTACTCTTTAAGACCACAAGGGAGAGCTTTCACCTAGTTTTTTTCAAGGGTTCTTGAGCCGTTTTTCAGGCTGTCACACCAAGGTTTCAAAGGCCTTTTGCACCACTTGAAACACAGTGCCTTTAAACTGATTTTATCCAAGAGTACTTGAGCCATTGTTAAGAGGGCTTTCTCTACAAGGTTTCAAGAGTGGGCATGCGATCCAAACGACAAAGATTCAAAGAGCTCGAAAATAGCCAGCCAATACAGGGCCTGATCTCAAGGATCTTCCCAACGCTGAGCTAAAACAACAACAATGACAACTCTCTATAAGAGTGCTCAGAAAAGGATAAAAAATTCCAAGACAAAAGGGGTTGATGAAATCTGATTTTTTGTTCAGAGTTTGGCAGCATTTTTTGAAACATTTTTTTTTGCCCTTAAGATCATTTATGCTCTGATACCAATTATAGAATCTAGAAGAGTTGAAGCTCTTCCATTTGTGCGGAATATTGTGCTCGATGATGTGAAGAAATAAGAGGTTCGTCCTTCTACAGGATGACCATCTTCATGGTGAAGAACAAGTCAGATCGAGGGAGATGCAGGAGCTGATCAATGGCTCAACAAAATAGAGTTTAACAACTCAATAAAAATGTGGTTTTGTGTGGGGAAGATGGCAGTAATTCACAGCATTAAAACATAACATAAAATAAGTAAAACATAAGTAAATTATAAACATAAACACAACTACATACACTCTGTTCTGTTGAAGACAGAACGGAGGAAAGAGAAGACTTTTGGGACTGCATTTTGATATATTTTCTTGTGTTAAAGGGAGAGATACACGACCATATATATAGCCAAAGTTAGATAGATTTTATAAGATTTATCTACCAACTATTCTATCAACTCTTACACAACCATACTACTAACAACTCACATGCCACTCCCCTTAATTTAAGGACAACTTGCCTACAATTTTCACCACATCTCTTAGTTGGTTTTCAACCAAACTAGACTTACATTTAGAAACCACAATTACAACATTTAATTTGATTGACAACAAAGTGTCAATACCCAACAAACTCCCCTTTGACACTTTGCTTGAAAATCAAATTTTTGTGTGTCAAAGTCTTCAAAATTCTCGATCCATCTTCATCAGTTTGTTCTTCAATTTCTCTTCAATTTTCTTCAATTTTTCTTGGCCATTTACTGCTGCTGAATGCTTGCTGAATTTACTTCGCATACGGGTTTGAAGGTTGCATACCGGATTTGTAAGGATCTTGCCGGTTTTACAAACATTTACGGGTTTTTTTTTGAAGTTACCGTATTTGCATGGAACATACCGGATTTACATGTAGCATACTGGTATTGCACACAAATTACCGGATTTGCAAGGGTGTTACTGGTTTAAAATGAAAAACAGAGCACTCACCGTATTTGCACTCAACTCACCGGATTTACAAGACACTCACCGTATATGCATCTTACTTACCGGATATGACAGAAACTCTCTATTTTTCTCTCATCTTTCAGCGTTTTTTCATCGGCTTCTTCACTAAATATCAACCTCCCTTTTTTTTTTTTGAAAAAATGATCAGCCATTTAACACAATGAAGGCTGCACCTCTGATTTTTCCAGCATTTTGCAACATTGAAACACAGGTTCTTCAGCTACTTTTTAAGACCACAAGGGAGAGCTTTCACCTAGTTTTTTTCAAGGGTTCTTGAGCC
Organism: Fraxinus americana; assembly: GCA_035079005.1. Classification (NCBI taxonomy): domain Eukaryota; kingdom Viridiplantae; phylum Streptophyta; class Magnoliopsida; order Lamiales; family Oleaceae; genus Fraxinus; species Fraxinus americana. Next base: position 15,071,569 of record CM068718.1, on the reverse strand, counting down.
GTTTTTCAGGCTGTCACACCAAGGTTTCAAAGGCCTTTTGCACCACTTGAAACACAGTGCCTTTAAACTGGTTTTATCCAAGAGTACTTGAGCTATTGTTAAGAGGGCTTTCTCTACAAGGTTTCAAGAGTGGCTGCTACTGATCCAAACAACAAAGATTCAAAGAGCTCGAAAATAGCCAGCCAATACAGGGCCTGATCTGAAGGATCTTCCCAACGCTGAGCTAAAACAACAACACTGACAACTCTCTATAATAGTGCTCAGAAAAGGATAAAAAATTCCAAGACAAAAGGGGTTGATGAAATCTCATTTTTTGTTCAGAGTTTGGCAGCATTTTTTGAAACATTTTTTTTGGCCCTTAAGATCATTTATGCTCTGATACCAATTGTAGAATCTAGAAGAGTCGAATCTCTTCCATTTGTGCGGAATATTGTGCTCGATGATGTGAAGAAATAAGAGGTTCGTCCTTCTACAGGATGACCATCTTCATGGTGAAGAACAAGTCAGATCGAGGGAGATGCAGGAGCTGATCAATGGCTCAACAAAATAGAGTTTAACAACTCAATAAAAATGTGATTTTGTGTGGGGAAGATGGCAGTAATTCACAGCATTAAAACATAACATAAAATAAGTAAAACATAAGTAAATTATAAACATAAACACAACTACATACACTACGTTCATTGAAGACAGAACGGAGGAAAGAGAAGACTTTTGGGACTGCATTTTGATATATTTTCTTGTGTTAAAGGGAGAGATACACGACCATATATATAGCCAAAGTTAGATAGATTTTACAAGATTTATCTACCAACTATCCTATCAACTCTTACACAACCATACTACTAACAACTCACATGCCACTCCCCTTAATTTAAGGACAACTTGCCTACAATTTTCACCACATGTCTTAGTTGGTTTTCAACCAAACTAGACTTACATTTTGTACCACAATTACAATATATAATTTGATTGACAACAAAGTGTCAATACCCAACAAACTCCCCTTTGACACTTTGCTTGGAAATCAAATTTTGTGTCAAAGTCTTCAAAAATCTCGATCCATCTTCATCAGTTTGTTCTTCAATTTCTCTTCAGTTTTCTTCAATTTTTCTTGGCCATTTGCTGCTGCTGAATGCTTGCTGAATTTACTTCGCATACGGGTTTGAAGGTTGCATACCGGATTTTTAAGGATCTTACGGGTTTTACGAACATTTACTGGTTTTTTGAAGTTACCGTATTTGCATGGAACATACCGGATTTACATGTAGCATACTGGTAGTGTGCACAAATGACCGGATTTGCAAGGGTGTTACTGATTTAAAATGAAAAACGGAGCACTCACCGTATTTGCACTCAACTCACCGGATTTACAAGACACTCACCGTATATGCTTCTTACTTACCGGATATGACAGAAACTCTCTATTTTTCTCTCATCTTTCAGCGTTTTTTCATCGGCTTCTTCACTAAATATCAACCTCCCTTTTTTTTTTGAAAAAATGATCAGCCATTTAACACAATGAAGGCTGCACCTCTGATTTTTCCAGCATTTTGCAACATTGAAACACAGGTTCTTCAGCTACTTTTTAAGACCACAAGGGAGAGCTTTCACCTAGTTTTTTTCAAGGGTTCTTGAGCCGTTTTTCAGGCTGTCACACCAAGGTTTCAAAGGCCTTTTGCACCACTTGAAAGACATTGCCTTTAAACTGGTTTTATCCAAGAGTACTTGAGCTATTGTTAAGAGGGCTTTCTCTACAAGGTTTCAAGAGTGGCTGCTACTGATCCAAACAACAAAGATTCAAAGAGCTCGAAAATAGCCAGCCAATACAGGGCCTGATCTCAAGGATCTTCCCAACGCTGAGCTAAAACAAAAACAATGACAACTCTCTATAAGAGTGCTCAGAAAAGGATAAAAAATTCCAAGACAAAAGGGGTTGATGAAATCTGATTTTTTGTTCAGAGTTTGGCAGCATTTTTTGAAACATTGTTTTTGGCCCTTAAGATCATTTATGCTCTGATACCAATTGTAGAATCTAGAAGAGTCGAAGCTCTTCCATTTGTGCGGAATATTGTGCTCGATGATGTGAAGAAATAAGAGGTTCGTCCTTCTACAGGATGACCATCTTCATGGTGAAGAACAAGTCAGATCGAGGGAGATGCAGGAGCTGATCAATGGCTCAACAAAATAGAGTTTAACAACTCAATAAAAATGTGGTTTTGTGTGGGGAAGATGGCAGTAATTCACAGCATTAAAACATAACATAAAATAAGTAAAACATAAGTAAATTATAAACATAAACACAACTACATACACTCTGTTCTGTTGAAGACAGAACGGAGGAAAGAGAAGACTTTTGGGACTACATTTAGATATATTTTCTTGTGTTAAAGGGAGAGATACACGACCATATATATAGCCAAAGTTAGATAGATTTTACAAGATTTATCTACCAACTATCCTATCAACTCTTACACAACCATACTACTAACAACTCACATGCCACTCCCCTTAATTTAAGGACAACTTGCCTACAATTTTCACCACATGTCTTAGTTGGTTTTCAACCAAACTAGACTTACATTTTGTACCACAATTACAATATATAATTTGATTGACAACAAAGTGTCAATACCCAACAAACTCCCCTTTGACACTTTGCTTGGAAATCAAATTTTGTGTCAAAGTCTTCAAAAATCTCGATCCATCTTCATCAGTTTGTTCTTCAATTTCTCTTCAGTTTTCTTCAATTTTTCTTGGCCATTTGCTGCTGCTGAATGCTTGCTGAATTTACTTCGCATACGGGTTTGAAGGTTGCATACCGGATTTTTAAGGATCTTACGGGTTTTACGAACATTTACTGGTTTTTTGAAGTTGCCGTATTTGCATGGAACATACCGGAGTTACATGTAGCATACTGGTACTGTGCACAAATTACCGGATTTGCAAGGGTGTTACTGATTTAAAATGAAAAACGGAGCACTCACCGTATTTGCACTCAACTCACCGGATTTACAAGACACTCACCGTATATGCATCTTACTTACCGGATATGACAGAAACTCTCTATTTTTCTCTCATCTTTCAGCGTTCTTTCATCGGCTTCTTCACTAAATATCAACCTCCCTTTTTTTTTTTGAAAAAATGATCAGCCATTTAACACAATGAAGGCTGCACCTCTGATTTTTCCAGCATTTTGCAACATTGAAACACGGGTTCTTCAGCTACTTTTTAAGACCACAAGGGAGAGCTTTCACCTAGTTTTTTTCAAGGGTTCTTGAGCCCTTTTTCAGGCTGTCACACCAAGGTTTCAAAGGCCTTTTGCACCACTTGAAATACAGTGCCTTTAAACTGGTTTTATCCAAGAGTACTTGAGCCATTGTTAAGAGGGCTTTCTCTACAAGGTTTCAAGAGTGGCTGCTACTGATCCAAACAACAAAGATTCAAAGAGCTCGAAAATAGCCAGCCAATACAGGGCCTGATCTCAAGGATCTTCCCAACGCTGAGCTAAAACAACAACAATGAAAACTCTCTATAAGAGTGCTCAGAAAAGGATAAAAAATTCCAAGACAAAAGGGGTTGATGAAATCTGATTTTTTGTTCAGAGTTTGGCAGCATTTTTTGAAACATTTTTTTTAGCCCTTAAGATCATTTATGCTCTGATACCAATTGTAGAATCTAGAAGAGTCGAAGCTCTTCCATTTGTGCGGAATATTGTGCTCGATGATGTGAAGAAATAAGAGGTTCGTCCTTCTACAGGATGACCATCTTCATGGTGAAGAACAAGTCAGATCGAGGGAGATGCAGGAGCTGATCAATGGCTCAACAAAATAGAGTTTAACAACTCAATAAAAATGTGGTTTTGTGTGGGGAAGATGGCAGTAATTCACAGCATTAAAACATAACATAAAATAAGTAAAACATAAGTAAATTATAAACATAAACACAACTACATACGATGCATTCTGTTGAAGACGAACGGAGGAAAGAGAAGACTTTTGGGACTACATTTTGATATATTTTCTTGTGTTAAAGGGAGAGATACACGACCATATATATAGCCAAAGTTAGATAGATTTTACAAGATTTATCTACCAACTATCCTATCAACTCTTACACAACCATACTACTAACAACTCACATGCCACTCCCCTTAATTTAAGGACAACTTGCCTACAATTTTCACCACATGTCTTAGTTGGTTTTCAACCAAACTAGACTTACATTTTGTACCACAATTACAATATATAATTTGATTGACGACAAAGTGTCAATACCCAACAAACTCCCCTTTGACACTTTGCTTGGAAATCAAATTTTGTGTCAAAGTCTTCAAAAATCTCGATCCATCTTCATCAGTTTGTTATTCAATTTCTCTTCAGTTTTCTTCAATTTTTCTTGGCCATTTGCTGCTGCTGAATGCTTGCTGAATTTACTTTGCATACGGGTTTGAAGGTTGCATACCGGATTTTTAAGGATCTTACGGGTTTTACGAACATTTACTGGTTTTTTGAAGTTGCCGTATTTGCATGGAACATACCGGAGTTACATGTAGCATACTGGTACTGTGCACAAATTACCGGATTTGCAAGGGTGTTACTGATTTAAAATGAAAAACGGAGCACTCACCGTATTTGCACTCAACTCACCGGATTTACAAGACACTCACCGTATATGCGTCTTACTTACCGGATATGACAGAAACTCTCTATTTTTCTCTCATCTTTCAGCGTTTTTTCATCGGCTTCTTCACTAAATATCAACCTCCCTTTTTTTTTTTTGAAAAAATGATCAGCCATTTAACATAATGAAGGCTGCACCTCTGATTTTTCCAGCATTTTGCAACATTGAAACACAGGTTCTTCAGCTACTTTTTAAGACCACAAGGGAGAGCTTTCACTTAGTTTTTTTCAAAGGTTCTTGAGCCGTTTTTCAGGCTGTCACACCAAGGTTTCAAAGGCCTTTTGCACCACTTGAAACACAGTGCCTTTAAACTGGTTTTATCCAAGAGTACTTGAGCCATTGTTAAGAGGGCTTTCTCTACAAGGTTTCAAGAGTGGCTGCTACTGATCTAAACAACAAAGATTCAAAGAGCTCGAAAATAGCCAGCCAATACAGGGCCTGATCTCAAGGATCTTCCCAACGCTGAGCTAAAACAACAACAATGACAACTCTCTATAAGAGTGCTCAGAAAAGGATAAAAAATTCCAAGACAAAAGGGGTTGATGAAATCTGATTTTTTGTTCAGAGTTTGGCAGCATTTTTTGAAATATTTTTTTTGGCCCTTAAGATCATTTATGCTCTGATACCAATTGTAGAATCTAGAAGAGTCGAAGCTCTTCCATTTGTGCGGAATATTGTGCTCGATGATGTGAAGAAATAAGAGGTTCGTCCTTCTACAGGATGACCATCTTCATGGTGAAGAACAAGTCAGATCGAGGGAGATGCAGGAGCTGATCAATGGCTCAACAAAATAGAGTTTAACAACTCAATAAAAATGTGGTTTTGTGTGGGGAAGATGGCAGTAATTCACAGCATTAAAACATAACATAAAATAAGTAAAACATAAGTAAATTATAAACATAAACACAACTACATACACTGCCGTACATTTGAAGACAGAACGGAGGAAAGAGAATACTTTTGGGACTACATTTTGATATATTTTCTTGTGTTAAAGGGAGAGATACACGACCATATATATAGCCAAAGTTAGATAGATTTTACAAGATTTATCTACCAACTATCCTATCAACTCTTACACAACCATACTACTAACAACTCACATGCCACTCCCCTTAATTTAAGGACAACTTGCCTACAATTTTCACCACATGTCTTAGTTGGTTTTCAACCAAACTAGACTTACATTTTGTACCACAATTACAATATATAATTTGATTGACAACAAAGTGTCAATACCCAACAAACTCCCCTTTGACACTTTGCTTGGAAATCAAATTTTGTGTCAAAGTCTTCAAAAATCTCGATCCATCTTCATCAGTTTGTTCTTCAATTTCTCTTCAGTTTTCTTCAATTTTTCTTGGCCATTTGCTGCTGCTGAATGCTTGCTGAATTTACTTTACATACGGGTTTGAAGGTTGCATACCGGATTTTTAAGGATCTTACGGGTTTTACGAACATTTACTGGTTTTTTGAAGTTGCCGTATTTGCATGGAACATACCGGAGTTACATGTAGCATACTGGTACTGTGCACAAATTACCGCATTTGCAAGGGTGTTACTGATTTAAAATGAAAAACGGAGCACTCACCGTATTTGCACTCAACTCACCGGATTTACAAGACACTCACCGTATATGCATCTTACTTACCGGATATGACAGAAACTCTCTATTTTTCTCTCATCTTTCAGCGTTCTTTCATCGGCTTCTTCACTAAATATCAACCTCCCTTTTTTTTTTTGAAAAAATGATCAGCCATTTAACACAATGAAGGCTGCACCTCTGATTTTTCCAGCATTTTGCAACATTGAAACACAGGTTCTTCAGCTACTTTTTAAGACCACAAGGGAGAGCTTTCACCTAGTTTTTTTCAAGGGTTCTTGAGCCGTTTTTCAGGCTGTCACACCAAGGTTTCAAAGGCCTTTTGCACCACTTGAAACACATTGCCTTTAAACTGGTTTTATCCAAGAGTACTTGAGCTATTGTTAAGAGGGCTTTCTCTACAAGGTTTCAAGAGTGGCTGCTACTGATCCAAACGACAAAGATTCAAAGAGCTCGAAAATAGCGAGCCAATACAGGGCCTGATCTCAAGGATCTTCCCAACGCTGAGCTAAAACAACAACAATGACAACTCTCTATAAGAGTGCTCAGAAAAGGATAAAAAATTCCAAGACAAAAGGGGTTGATGAAATCTGATTTTTTGTTCAGAGTTTGGCAGCATTTTTTGAAATATTTTTTTTGGCCCTTAAGATCATTTATGCTCTGATACCAATTGTAGAATCTAGAAGAGTCGAAGCTCTTCCATTTGTGCGGAATATTGTGCTCGATGATGTGAAGAAATAAGAGGTTCATCCTTCTACAGGATGACCATCTTCATGGTGAAGAACAAGTCAGATCGAGGGAGATGCAGGAGCTGATCAATGGCTCAACAAAATAGAGTTTAACAACTCAATAAAAATGTGGTTTTGTGTGGGGAAGATGGCAGTAATTCACAGCATTAAAACATAACATAGAATAAGTAAAACATAAGTAAATTATAAACATAAACACAACTACATATTACCGTTTCATTTGAAGACGTAACCGGAGGAAAGAGAAGACTTTTGGGACTACATTTTGATATATTTTCTTGTGTTAAAGGGAGAGATACACGACCATATATATAGCCAAAGTTAGATAGATTTTACAAGATTTATCTACCAACTATCCTATCAACTCTTACACAAACATACTACTAACAACTCAAATGCCACTCCCCTTAATTTAAGGACAACTTGCCCACAATTTTCACCACATGTCTTAGTTGGTTTTCAACCAAACTAGACTTACATTTTGTACCACAATTACAATATATAATTTGATTGACAACAAAGTGTCAATACCCAACAAACTCCCCTTTGACACTTTCCTTGGAAATCAAATTTTGTGTCAAAGTCTTCAAAAATCTCGATCCATCTTCATCAGTTTGTTCTTCAATTTCTCTTCAGTTTTCTTCAATTTTTCTTGGCCATTTGCTGCTGTTGAATGCTTGCTGAATTTACTTCGCATACGGGTTTGAAGGTTCCATACCGGATTTTTAAGGATCTTACGGGTTTTACGAACATTTACTGGTTTTTTGAAGTTACCGTATTTGCATGGAACATACCGGATTTACATGTAGCATACTGGTATTGTGCACAAATTACCGGATTTGCAAGGGTGTTACTGATTTAAAATGAAAAACGGAGCACTCACCGTATTTGCACTCAACTCACCGGATTTACAAAACACTCACCGTATATGCATCTTACTTACCGGATATGACAGAAACTCTCTATTTTTCTCTCATCTTTCAGCGTTTTTTCATCGGCTTCTTCACTAAATATCAACCTCCCTTTTTTTTTTGAAAAAATGATCAGCCATTTAACACAATGAAGGCTGCACCTCTGATTTTTCCAGCATTTTGCAACATTGAAACACGGGTTCTTCAGCTACTTTTTAAGACCACAAGGGAGAGCTTTCACCTAGTTTTTTTCAAGGGTTCTTGAGCCGTTTTTCAGGCTGTCACACCAAGGTTTCAAAGGCCTTTTGCACCACTTGAAACACAGTGCCTTTAAACTGGTTTTATCCAAGAGTACTTGAGCCATTGTTAAGAGGGCTTTCTCTACAAGGTTTCAAGAGTGGGCACACTGATCCAAACGACAAAGATTCAAAGAGCTCGAAAATAGCGAGCCAATACAGGGCCTGATCTCAAGGATCTTCCCAACGCTGAGCTAAAACAACAACAATGACAACTCTCTATAAGAGTGCTCAGAAAAGGATAAAAAATTCCAAGACAAAAGGGGTTGATGAAATCTGATTTTTTGTTCAGAGTTTGGCAGCATTTTTTGAAACATTTTTTTTGGCCCTTAAGATCATTTATGCTCTGATACCAATTGTAGAATCTAGAAGAGTCGAAGCTCTTCCATTTGTGCGGAATATTGTGCTCGATGATGTGAAGAAATAAGAGGTTCATCCTTCTACAGGATGACCATCTTCATGGTGAAGAACAAGTCAGATCGAGGGAGATGCAGGAGCTGATCAATGGCTCAACAAAATAGAGTTTAACAACTCAATAAAAATGTGGTTTTGTGTGGGGAAGATGGCAGTAATTCACAGCATTAAAACATAACATAAAATAAGTAAAACATAAGTAAATTATAAACATAAACACAACTACATACGATGCATTTCGTTGAAGACAGAACGGAGGAAAGAGAAGACTTTTGGGACTACATTTTGATATATTTTCTTGTGTTAAAGGGAGAGATACACGACCATATATATAGCCAAAGTTAGATAGATTTTACAAGATTTATCTACCAACTATCCTATCAACTCTTACACAACCATACTACTAACAACTCACATGCCACTCCCCTTAATTTAAGGACAACTTGCCTACAATTTTCACCACATGTCTTAGTTGGTTTTCAACCAAACTAGACTTACATTTTGTACCACAATTACAATATATAATTTGATTGACGACAAAGTGTCAATACCCAACAAACTCCCCTTTGACACTTTGCTTGGAAATCAAATTTTGTGTCAAAGTCTTCAAAAATCTCGATCCATCTTCATCAGTTTGTTCTTCAATTTCTCTTCAGTTTTCTTCAATTTTTCTTGGCCATTTGCTGCTGCTGAATGCTTGCTGAATTTACTTCGCATACGGGTTTGAAGGTTGCATACCGGATTTTTAAGGATCTTACGGGTTTTACGAACATTTACTGGTTTTTTGAAGTTACCGTATTTGCATGGAACATACCGGATTTACATGTAGCATACTGGTATTGTGCACAAATTACCGGATTTGCAAGGGTGTTACTGATTTAAAATGAAAAACGGAGCACTCACCGTATTTGCACTCAACTCACCGGATTTACAAAACACTCACCGTATATGCATCTTATTTACCGGATATGACAGAAATTCTCTATTTTTCTCTCATCTTTCAGCGTTTTTTCATCGGCTTCTTCACTAAATATCAGCCTCCCTTTTTTTTTTTTGAAAAAATGATCAGCCATTTAACACAATGAAGGCTGCACCTCTGATTTTTCCAGCATTTTGCAACATTGAAACACGGGTTCTTCAGCTACTCTTTAAGACCACAAGGGAGAGCTTTCACCTAGTTTTTTTCAAGGGTTCTTGAGCCGTTTTTCAGGCTGTCACACCAAGGTTTCAAAGGCCTTTTGCACCACTTGAAACACAGTGCCTTTAAACTGATTTTATCCAAGAGTACTTGAGCCATTGTTAAGAGGGCTTTCTCTACAAGGTTTCAAGAGTGGCTGCTACTGATCCAAACGACAAAGATTCAAAGAGCTCGAAAATAGCGAGCCAATACAGGGCCTGATCTCAAGGATCTTCCCAACGCTGAGCTAAAACAACAACAATGACAACTCTCTATAAGAGTGCTCAGAAAAGGATAAAAAATTCCAAGACAAAAGGGGTTGATGAAATCTGATTTTTTGTTCAGAGTTTGGCAGCATTTTTTGAAACATTTTTTTTGGCCCTTAAGATCATTTATGCTCTGATACCAATTGTAGAATCTAGAAGAGTCGAAGCTCTTCCATTTGTGCGGAATATTGTGCTCGATGATGTGAAGAAATAAGAGGTTCATCCTTCTACAGGATGACCATCTTCATGGTGAAGAACAAGTCAGATCGAGGGAGATGCAGGAGCTGATCAATGGCTCAACAAAATAGAGTTTGACAACTTAATAAAAATGTGGTTTTGTTTGGGGAAGATGGCAGTAATTCACAGCATTAAAACATAACATAAAATAAGTAAAACATAAGTAAATTATAAACATAAACACAACTACATACACTCTGTTCTGTTGAAGACAGAACGGAGGAAAGAGAAGACTTTTGGGACTACATTTTGATATATTTTCTTGTGTTAAAGGGAGAGATACACGACCATATATATAGCCAAAGTTAGATAGATTTTACAAGATTTATCTACCAACTATCCTATCAACTCTTACACAACCATACTACTAACAACTCACATGCCACTCCCCTTAATTTAAGGACAACTTGCCTACAATTTTCACCACATGTCTTAGTTGGTTTTCAACCAAACTAGACTTACATTTTGTACCACAATTACAATATATAATTTGATTGACAACAAAGTGTCAATACCCAACAAACTCCCCTTTGACACTTTGCTTGGAAATCAAATTTTGTGTCAAAGTCTTCAAAAATCTCGATCCATCTTCATCAGTTTGTTCTTCAATTTCTCTTCAGTTTTCTTCAATTTTTCTTGGCCATTTGCTGCTGCTGAATGCTTGCTGAATTTACTTCGCATACGGGTTTGAAGGTTGCATACCGGATTTTTAAGGATCTTACGGGTTTTACGAACATTTACTGGTTTTTTGAAGTTACCGTATTTGCATGGAACATACCGGATTTACATGTAGCATAATGGTATTGTGCACAAATTACCGGATTTGCAAGGGTGTTACTGATTTAAAATGAAAAACGGAGCACTCACCGTATTTGCACTCAACTCACCGGATTTACAAGACACTCACCGTATATGCATCTTACTTACCGAATATGACAGAAACTCTCTATTTTTCTCTCATCTTTCAGCGTTTTTTCATCGGCTTCTTCACTAAATATCAACCTCCCTTTTTTTTTTTTGAAAAAATGATCAGCCATTTAACACAATGAAGGCTGCACCTCTGATTTTTCCAGCATTTTGCAACATTGAAACACAAAGTTCTTCACTACTTTTAAGACCACAAGGGAGAGCTTTCACCTAGTTTTTTTCAAGGGTTCTTGAGCCGTTTTTCAGGCTGTCACACCAAGGTTTCAAAGGCCTTTTGCACCACTTGAAACACAGTGCCTTTAAACTGGTTTTATCCAAGAGTACTTGAGCCATTATTAAGAGGGCTTTCTCTACAAGGTTTCAAGAGTGGCTGCTACTGATCCAAACAACAAAGATTCAAAGAGCTCGAAAATAGCCAGCCAATACAGGGCCTGATCTCAAGGATCTTCCCAACGCTGAGCTAAAACAACAACAATGAAAACTCTCTATAAGAGTGCTCAGAAAAGGATAAAAAATTCCAAGACAAAAGGGGTTGATGAAATCTGATTTTTTGTTCAGAGTTTGGCAGCATTTTTTGAAACATTTTTTTTGGCCCTTAAGATCATTTATGCTCTGATACCAATTGTAGAATCTGGAAGAGTCGAAGCTCTTCCATTTGTGAGGAATATTGTGCTCGATGATGTGAAGAAATAAGAGGTTCATCCTTCTACAGGATGACCATCTTCATGGTGAAGAACAAGTCAGATCGAGGGAGATGCAGGAGCTGATCAATGGCTCAACAAAATAGAGTTTAACAACTCAATAAAAATGTGGTTTTGTGTGGGGAAGATGGCAGTAATTCACAGCATTAAAACATAACATAAAATAAGTAAAACATAAGTAAATTATAAACATAAACACAACTACATACACTCGCTCGTTGAAGACAGAACGGAGGAAAGAGAAGACTTTTGGGACTACATTTTGATATATTTTCTTGTGTTAAAGGGAGAGATACACGACCATATATATAGCCAAAGTTAGATAGATTTTACAAGATTTATCTACCAACTATCCTATCAACTCTTACACAACCATACTACTAACAACTCACATGCCACTCCCCTTAATTTAAGGACAACTTGCCTACAATTTTCACCACATGTCTTAGTTGGTTTTCAACCAAACTAGACTTACATTTTGTACCACAATTACAATATATAATTTGATTGACAACAAAGTGTCAATACCCAACAAACTCCCCTTTGACACTTTGCTTGGAAATCAAATTTTTGTGTGTCAAAGTTTTCAAAATCTCGATCCATCTTCATCAGTTTGTTATTCAATTCTTCAATTTTCTTCAATTTTTCTTGGCCATTTGTCTTTCTTCTTTGAATGCTTGCTGAATTTACTTCGCATACGGGTTTGAAGGTTGCATACCGGATTTTTAAGGATCTTACGGGTTTTACGAACATTTACTGGTTTTTTGAAGTTGCCGTATTTGCATGGAACATACCGGAGTTACATGTAGCATACTGGTACTGTGCACAAATTACCGCATTTGCAAGGGTGTTACTGATTTAAAATGAAAAACGGAGCACTCACCGTATTTGCACTCAACTCACCGGATTTACAAGACACTCACCGTATATGCATCTTACTTACCGGATATGACAGAAACTCTCTATTTTTCTCTCATCTTTCAGCGATTTTTCATCGGCTTCTTCACTAAATATCAACCTCCCTTTTTTTTTTGAAAAAATGATCAGCCATTTAACACAATGAAGGCTGCACCTCTGATTTTTCCAGCATTTTGCAACATTGAAACACGGGTTCTTCAGCTACTTTTTAAGACCACAAGGGAGAGCTTTCACCTAGTTTTTTTCAAGGGTTCTTGAGCCGTTTTTCAGGCTGTCACACCAAGGTTTCAAAGGCCTTTTGTACCACTTGAAACACAGTCCTTTAAACTGATTTTATCCAAGAGTACTTGAGCCATTGTTAAGAGGGCTTTCTCTACAAGGTTTCAAGAGTGGCTGCTACTGATCCAAACGACAAAGATTCAAAGAGCTCGAAAATAGCGAGCCAATACAGGGCCTGATCTCAAGGATCTTCCCAACGCTGAGCTAAAACAACAACAATGACAACTCTCTATAAGAGTGCTCAGAAAAGGATAAAAAATTCCAAGACAAAAGGGGTTGATGAAATCTGATTTTTTGTTCAGAGTTTGGCAGCATTTTTTGAAACATTTTTTTTGGCCCTTAAGATCATTTATGCTCTGATACCAATTGTAGAATCTAGAAGAGTCGAAGCTCTTCCATTTGTGCTGAATATTGTGCTCGATGATGTGAAGAAATAAGAGGTTCATCCTTCTACAGGATGACCATCTTCATGGTGAAGAACAAGTCAGATCGAGGGAGATGCAGGAGCTGATCAATGGCTCAACAAAATAGAGTTTAACAACTCAATAAAAATGTGGTTTTGTGTGGGGAAGATGGCAGTAATTCACAGCATTAAAACATAACATAAAATAAGTAAAACATAAGTAAATTATAAATATAAACACAACTACATACACTCTGTTCTGTTGAAGACAGAACGGAGGAAAGAGAAGACTTTTGAGACTACATTTTGATATATTTTCTTGTGTTAAAGGGAGAGATACACGACCATATATAGCCAAAGTGAGATAGATTTTACCAGATTTATCTACCAACTATCCTATCAACTCTTACACAACCATACTACTAACAACTCACATGCCACTCCCCTTAATTTAAGGACAACTTGCCTACAATTTTCACCACATGTCTTAGTTGGTTTTCAACCAAACTAGACTTACATTTTGTACCACAATTACAATATATAATTTGATTGACAACAAAGTGTCAATACCCAACATTTATGATTATAAAATAACTAATCAAGGTTTAGGCGATCCTTAAATATTTTATAATCAATAAATCTCAACATACCCATGCCAAGCAAAAAAAAAAAAAAGAAAAAGAAAAACATATATATATAAAATTATGTAATGTCATTAGTAGCACCACATAATCATAGGTAATTGAAAATATTGTTTAATTTGAGATCTATGAGAACTTTCTCATTTGGTCACTTCGGCGACTAACAATTTATGCATACTATAGACTAGAATTAAATAATCATAACAATTATCAATAACATTTGTAATGCCCCGACCCGCATGGATCGAAACATCACTAAATTAACTATACTTTAGCTGTTGATTTCATAGAATTAACCTTACCCTTAGCGGAAAGCTTAAACATTTAATTTATGAAATTTAAATCAACATAATTTGTTAAAAGAAAATAATTCAATATTATAAACAAAACAATTCAAAAAAATATCTTTAGAATATCTTCCGTGCATGCGTCCACAATTGACGTCAAATTTTAGGCAAAACTTTAAAAATAATGTTGCTGTTTTTTTCGTATCTCATATGGGTAGTGACAAAATAAATACGTTTGCATAATCATCGACCTCGAAACTTCTTGAACCTTTAATACAAGGTAGAAAACTCTTTATAATATGACATATCCAAAAATTGGGCTCCGTCGGCAAGAGATAGAGCATTAAAATATTTTTCGAAACCCCACAACAACTCGGGTTGGGAGGAAACCCAGCACAGTTCACTTAAAATATCATATAAAATTTTACACAAGTCGAACTGACATGAATTTAGCTATATCCAGTAGCTAGCCCTTGAGACTATCATATCCAATTTCTTTTGTCCAAAAACATCAAGTAACGGGTGAGATATAAATTTTTGAAGCCAAGAGCAGAAACTGAAAAACAGCAACACTCACCCGTGCAGTTTACTTAACATGACATATAAAATCCTACTAACATCAGATTGACATGATTTCAAGTTCATTCAGTAGCTAACATGTAAGTTTATCCAATGCCACTAATTTTGTCTAAAATTTCCAAATAATGAGTGAGTTATGATTGCTTGAAATCAACTACAGAAACTGGAAACCCAGCAACACTTTCTAGTGCAGTTTACTCTAAGTGACCTATAAAATTTTACCGACATTGGATTGACTTGATTCCAAGTTTATTTCGTAGCTAACCTATGAGGCTATCAAACGCCACTGGTTTCATTGAAAAATTCCAAGTAACGACTAAGTTACGGATTTTTGAAGTCAAGTCAGAAACGAAATTTCTAGAAAACAGCAACGTTACTTTGCTAACGTTTTTTTTAAAATATAAACCAGCGACTTGTAAGATAATTTCCATAATGCATAATTATTCATAAATAAATGTGTTTAGAACAATTCCATAAACAATATTTCATAGGAAACAAATTATTTAAAGTAAACATTTTCGTAGTAAAATTGAAAACATTAAATCACCGGCCTCTCCATAGCACGTTGCATCATTCTTTACCATCATCCATGTCCCAAGCAAAATCATATCAAATCAACCTGTAGAGAGGAAATTAACCCATGAGTTTGAAACTCAATAGATGTCATCGGTGCGTTTCGTTAACAAATTATAAAATTTCGAACTATAGATTCATACCGTCGCGTAGTAGGATTTCCAGCAAAATCCAATTTCTGTAGAGTTATGAATTAACATAACGCATAGAGCCGGAGAATGATCATTCAACTATAGTGGTGCCGAAACACCGTACCCGAATGTACCATTACATTCATACTTTTAAATGGAAAAATCATAACTTGAAAACGAAATCAACACTTGCACCTCTTCCTACCTTTGTTAAAAGCTTTTGAACGTATAATGTTGGATGATTGTTGTTGCTTCCCGACGGTATCAGAACTTTTAGAAATATGCTCATCTCCTATTCTTTTGAAAATCTTTTTTCTTGATCAAAGTGTGCACTCTCCCTCACACCCTTGCTATTCTTTCAAACTTTACTTAATATAAAGATTTTTTTTAAGAGAAAATAAGTGTAATCTCGAATTTGAGGAAATGTGTAGTTAAAAAATGCTTTTCCTCTTCTTGTAACCTCCCTTTTTAATTTAAAACTAAATGGAAGAGTTATATTATCATTAATCTTGTTAAATTGAGTCTTTAACTAGGAATTTGAAGAGTTTTAAGTCCAACAAATAATTTTATAAAATACTTTATAAAAACATCTGCATGATGATTCGAACCTGGGTGGCCAATAGGAAATACCATGCAGATGACCATTGTGGCAACCCAGTTATTCATTAAATCTTTGAAATCAAATTTACTTAAACTTAATGTCTTAAAGTATTGGGTTTATAAATAACTTATGGCTTGTACTTTCATAACCTTAAATGGGCCAAGCTTCCATAGCTTATTTCTTAAATGGACTATACCAACCAAATTAAGAATATAAAATCTGGGACATGACAACATTAGTTTTATTTGATTATTTTTTTAAATTTATTTTTATACAATGGATATTAATATACATCCAAACAGCCATAAGACAATAATGATATTTACTTTGTGTAATAATTTGTAAACATTAAATGAAATTAATAGAAATGTTGTTATTTGTTTAATTTACCACTATAAATACACTTACTTATTAATTATGTTTTAAAAAAAAAAATTACTTCTACCATTTATGACTTCACCTATGATTGTTAATTTGCTAATTAACATTAATTATGAAATTAATAGAAATGAGGTTTGAAAGAACATAAATAAAAGGCATGAATTAATTATACAAAGTTATGAACTGCCTGATTTTCACTTCCTCTTTTATGGTCAACTGAAGCCACAATTAGTGAATGCACTCAACTTACACAATTATGCCTGCAGATAAAATTACAAAAAAATTAGCCGGCATGACTTGATTTTAAGGTGGTAACATAATTATATATTTTTATATATAATTTAAGCAAAAATACATAATCAGCGAGATCAATTTTCTCACCAAGGAATTTTGACCTTTTAATTAGATAGTAAAATTAATTAACATCAATGGAAAATCATAAATTCTTTAACGAGGCGCCGATACTGTTAGAATTTGGGTGTGACCTGAATTTCTTGTTGAAATAATTGAAGAATTCTAATTGAAGTGCACGTCAAGAAAAATTCAGTTTAGAATGCTATTGGAGTCATATATCAAGTTGCAGTTCTATTTTGAAAGTCAATTGGGAGTTGAAATTTGTTTTGAACTCAATTTTTTGGTATCCTATTTCATCAATATCTCTACTAAGAGGGTTTAGACATCTCCTACATGTTCCCTATAAATATTAAGCTCTTCCATACAATTTTGGTTGTGAGAAAAGTGATTACAAGCTTTTATGATCAATTGTCAATTTTTCTATTATTATTGGTGCAATAAAATATTCTAATTTCTCTGCCATATTTTCTTGTCTTCTTTTATTATTTTGCTTGTGATCAAATAATTCATTATTATGTCATATAACTTCAACATCTCAATCTAGTGATTGGTTTTATAACAACTAGTATCAGAGCGATACGTGGTCCTTGAATTCCCAACAATTGGTATAAGAGATTATGGGCATAATTAACATAATAAGTGGTATAAGAGCATATGTTCAGCAGTTCCGCAAGAGCATAAAGTTTGATTTGTTCGAAATTTTTATACGTAATGACTTTCATAAAATATGACATTCCGCTTTTGGATCGAATCACTAGATTTTCGCTATGTCAGATTAAGATACGTGCAGTACTTGCACAGTTGAATTTGTATGATGCATTGTTGGAAATTTACAAGATGCCCGCAACTTTAAGCACAAAGGAGAAATTATAGAAGGATAAGAAGGCAGTTTCTCACATTTATCTTCATCTATCGAATACTATTCTTTAGGACGTTTTGAAAGAGGGTTCATCAGCTGCTTTATGGTTGGATTTGGAGCAATTGTACATGACTAAAAGTCTGACAAGTAAGTTGCATCTCAAGCAGCATTTATACTTTCATCGAATGGCAGAATGAGGATCATTGAAAGATCACCTGACTGTATTTAAAGAGATCGTCGCTGATTTGAAAACTTTAGAAGTAAATCATGATGAAGAAGATTTGAACTTAATCCTATTGTGTTCGTTGCCTACTTCATTTTTTCATTTAGAGACACGTTGTATAGTTGTGATACTCTCACCATAGAGGAGGTACATGATACTTTATTTTCAAAAGAGAAGATGAAGCATTTGGTTTCAGATGTCAAAGATGGAGAAGAACTTGTTGTTCATGGTAGTTCTGGAAGGGGAAGATCGAATTCTACGTTCAGTAATCAGATTTGTAACTTATGCAAGAAGAATGGGCACTTAAAGAATGATTGCTACAAATTACAGAATAAAGAAAGGTTGGGTGCAAGTCGATATGGGAAGTAATCAGAGATTTCAGGTGAAGCAGACCTCACAGAGAATACTGTAAGTGATGGAGATTCGTTGGCTATTTCTGACATCGAGTCTAAACAAAAGGAGGATTGGATTCTGGATTCAGCATGTGTATTTCATATGTGTCCTAATAAGGACTTGTTTACTATATATGAAACCGTTTCCAAAGGTATTGTGGTTATGGGAGACAATATACCTTATCAGGTTGCTGAAATTGGTATGTTCAGATTAAAGTTATTGGATGGGAGAATTAGAACACTTGGACATGTTCGACATGTTCTGAATTTGAACAAGAATATCACATCATTGCCTATCCTTGATTCAAAGGGTTATGAGTTGTTTGGTAGAGGTGGATGTCGAGATTTGAAGGTTTGTAGGGGTGCCCAGTTGTATTGGAGGGATATAAAATGTCTCAATTATACATCTTGTAGGGTCTTACAGAATATAAAAGAGACAATCAGCACATGTTTAGTAACGTGGTGGACATTTAGTTTGATACAATACCTTTAGGAGCTCGTAAATGGTCGGATTTAAAAAATACTGCTCAGTGTAGTTTAGAAGATATGGATAATGTTGCTTTGCCACCATCACCTGCGATGTCATTGTATTCAATTGTTAGGGACGGACCCAGTGGTAAAAGGTTTGTGGAGTATACTTTATAATACCTTTAGAAGGTGTACAATCTATCAAGGGGCTTTCTTTAACAACATTTGGGTTTGTTTCTTCTTTGGGATGTATTACAGTCCAGTTTAGGGAATTTTAAAATCATTATGATTTTTTGGGAATCTGAGATAATTCTGCAAAGTAGTGCTTGGATTCATTCAAAGAGATTGAGTATTTTGTGTTGGTTGGAAAAATCAATTTTAGTTATTGTTAAAGAGTCAGTTCATTCCTTGCAAACGAATTTTCTTCTCCAAGTGGAGAATATTTTGGAGCTTTGTTCGTTGTAGTAGAATTCGTATCAAGGTGGAGATTGTTAGAATTTGAGTGTGACCCGAATTCATTGTTGAAGTAATTGAAGAATTCTAATTGGAATGCACGTCAAGAAGAATTCAGTTTGAAATGCTATTAGAGTTCTATGTCAAGTTGAAGTTCTATTGTAGAAGCCCAGTGAGAGTTGTAATTTGTTTTGGACTCTATTTTTTGGTATCCTACTTTATCAACAACTCTACTTGGAGGGTTTGGACATCATCGACATCTTTTCTATAAATATAGGCTCTTCTATACAATTTTTATTGTGAGAAAAATGATTACTAACTTTTAGAATTAATTGTATAGTTCTCTATTATTATTGGTGTAATAAAATCTCCTAATTTCTCTACCATATTTTCTTGTCTTCTTTTATTCTTTTACTTATGTTCAAATATTTCATTATTGTGCCATATAACTACAACATCGCAATCCGGTAGTTGGTTTCATAACAGATACCAATTGTAAGACACGATTCTTTATTAATTCAAAACAAATCCTGTTATATAATTAGTAAGTCCTAGATTTTAGAACAAGATGATTTTTCACAATTTAGAATTTGGGAGAAAACATACATTGATCCATGATGACCTTTCTATTAGAAATCAATTGTAGATGAGAAATCCTAAGGCAACTAGGTTTCTCTCTCTTGATCCCTTAGGCTTCTTTTCATATGTTCTTAACGGTGAGAAAACTGTATATTTATAGGGTAGAGATGTGACCAATTCTTTAATGGATTCTCTATTAATTCACATTATAGCAATTATTTAAATCTCTCTTTAACATATCATCAATATGATATAGCACTTAATTGTTATTAAACCATAATTATCCTTTAATTACTTAAAAAGATAACCGTCTTAATAAAGATATTGACCATAAATTAAAGAAACCGTTTAACATTAAATCCTTCGTTCCAATGCTAATTACGACTAAGTGGTCAATTTCAAAGCAACAACATATAGATAACAATAATTTTAACGGGTCAATTTTTTCTTTTCCTCCAATCTTGGAAAGCTAGCTCCAAGATTTTGTGAGATTAAAATTGAAATCCCAATTTCAAAGTGAAAATATGGGGGATGCAATTTCGAAGATAGGCTTTCATTTTTCCGTTTCTCCTTCCTCCCTCCCATATAAAATGATGAAAAAATGGAATTTTTAGAGGGTGGGAGAGTTGATTGAGGTGGATCTTGTTTTCTTGTTCTCAGCTTTTATTTAGGGTACTATTACTGTGTGCTGTGATGTTTTTATTATCTAGTTTGGCGTGGGGGTAAGATTGGGGAAGAAAATAAAGTTTCAAAGGTTTGAGACTATTAGCTGTAGAAATAAAATGATTGGTTGTAATTTGCAAAAAAAGAAAAAATTTAAGACCTGCAATTATTTCGTTTCAATTAGGTCAATTTTCTTGTTTTTATTGCCTAAACTAATAGAATTGGACGTTAGGGGGTAATATAGTACTTCAAAGTTCATACAGAGGAATTTTTTGTCAAATTGAAAAGGAGTATTTGACAATGGACCATACGTTGGGGGTATTGCATCAATAAGCCATAATTTTATTTATGATCAAAATATAAGTTGTTTCACACTTTTTTTTTTCCTTAATGCAATCATCCAACTTGTATTATCTCAATTTATTATTGACACTTTTATCCACAAGCTCAATAATAAGCCATTGTTTGATCCCTAATATTTTCAAAATTGTTGTAAAACTAAAAGATAAATATTGACGATTATATAGTCTATCATCGTGTATAGATAAGTCTTATCTAGTTTGGAGAGTTTATTTCATTCCAATTGCGACTCTTATTTTCAACCCTATAAATACAGGTCTTGATTAACCACACGAAACAAATAAAGTAGAACGGAAAAACTAAAGTAGCCTTCCAGCCCGCCGACCACTTTCTCACTCCTCGCCGTCGACATCTTTGCCACTCACTAACTCTCTCCACCCTTATAACCGAAAAACATACACTGAGATACAAAACACACTTTTTTATGCACACAAATACATAAAATCTTGGTATATATTATTTGAGAAAATTGAGGTTTGATGATGGCTGTAATGAGCAGTTGGGGCTCCCATACTTCGCACATCACAGATTTATCATAACCAGTTTTTTTTTTTTCTTTAGCCACAAAAACTAAAACCCACTTCTTTAAAGTCTCAGCTTCTAAACATGAAGCCACAGTGGATTATCTGATAAAAAAAAAATAAGAAGATAAAGCAGTGCAGTTTCTTGAAAATTCCTTATCATGGGCGACCTCTTGATTCTTGTGATTCCCTAGTTCTTCATCTTCTTTTCATGGTAATTTAAATTTTTTCTATCTCCTAGTAAATTGTGTTGACTTTTGTGTTTTGTAAGTTATAAATTACAGTTTAACTACATGTACATTCATTTTGATAATTTAGTTTATATGTCATTGATTTGTCCAAAGGTGGAAATGCTCGGTAATTGAAAGGATAATTCAACTACATTGCTTTAGCATTGCATTGGAATAAATAATTACAGCAGGAATGTTCTAGATGGTTAGCTACTTAAATCAAGGGAGTCGTTAGAATCTATTTACAACAGAATGGTAGTGGCAGCATTAGGGGTGAAACAGAATTTTGACAGCAAGGACGGATGCTAGCAGTTAAACTGATGACAATAGCTGCCGACTGTAATCAAACTATTTAGCTAATTTTGACACCCCCTTCAAGCTGGACAGCAATGGAGTGACTCCAAGCTTGTATTTTAAGAATAGGAACCTCGAGTGAGTAAGCCCTTTGGTTAACAAATTTGCAATTTTGTCAGAGGAAATCACATATTTTGCTTCTAGTTCCTTTCCAAGCACTTTGTCTCTGATGAAGTGAATGTTTAATTCGATATGCTTCATTCTCGCATGGTATACTAGATTGGTAGCCAGAGCATTTGCACTCATGTTGTCACACCATAAGATTTGAGTTGAAGTTTGCAGCAATTCAAGTTCTGTAAAGAGTGATTGGATCCAAGCTATTTCTGAGGCTGCTGATGCAAGTGCTCTATACTCAGATTATATGCTTGATCTAGCCACTACATGTTGCTTCTTTGACGACTAGGCAACCAGATTTTTACCCAAGTAAATGCAATAACCTGCTGTTGACCTCCTATCATTTGGCCAGGATGCCCAGTCTGCATCTGAGTATCCATTTATATCCAACATGTCACTTCTTTATATCCACAGCCCCTAATTTATAGTTCCTTTAAGTTATCTGAGTACCCTTTTCAATACCTGCCAGTGAGTCGATGTTGGAGATTGCAAAAAATTGGCTCAATTTATTGACAGCGAAGGTAATGTCAGGCCTGGTGTGAAAGAGGTATTGCAGTCCTCCTACTGCACTTCTGTAGACTGAGGGATTCTCCAGCTTTTCTCCATCAGTTTTTGACATAGTCTTGCCTGCAAGAATATGAGTTGGACAAGGTTTCAGATTTTGCAGTTCAAATTTTCTGAGTAACTCAGCAATATATCTTGTTTGAGTAAGATTAAGGCCTGAGTCATGCCACTGTACTTCAATTCCTAGAAAATGATAGAGTTTTCCATATCCTTAAGTGCAAATTTATTGTTTAACTCATTTATGAATCCTTGCAGAAATTCTATATCATTCCTAGTCACCACGATATCATCCGCATAGATGAGTGCAAAAATGACTTGTCTTTCATTTTTGAAGTAGAACAATAACGTGTCTGCTGTTGATTGTTTGAACTTCCAGCTTAACAGAGTGAACTTTAACTTGTTATACCAGACTCTAGCCGTAAAGTGTCTCTTTCTAGTTTGCAAACATGATCAGGTTTTGATTGCAAAGACTTCTGGTTGATTCATGAATACAACTTCATCAAGTTCACCATTTAGGAAGGCGTTGTTGATGTCTACTTGCCTGATTGACCAACCTTTTGATATTACCATGGAGAGTATAACTCTTAAGGTTGAGGCTTTAATTACAGGACTGAAGGTTTCATCAAAATCAATTCTAGCCTCTTGATGAAATCCCTTTGCCACCAACCTTGCTTTAAATCTCCGAATAGAGCCATTAGTACCATTTATTTTCAACTATGTTATAGTTTGGTGATAGGAGAACAAGTTTCCAAGTTTTGGCTTTCATTAAGGCGTTGAACTCTTCCTCCATGGCTCTCTTCCACTATTTGCTTGTCATGGCTTCATTAACAGTTCTTGGCTCTGATGTTTCAGAGATGCCGTCGACTAGTTTTCCAAATGCCTTACGTTTGAAGACTCATGCTTTCCCTCTTATGATCATAGGATGTTCATTCAAGTTCATTACTCTTTGTTGAAATCTGAATTGTTGCTGGTTGGTTGTGAAATTTGATTCAACCCTTCCATTGTCTTGTTGTAGCTCAATTTTTCCCTCAAAACTTTGATTTATTTGGTTGTTCATATTTCTGATTTGTTCAGTACTTCCATCATCATTTATGTCTCCAAACTGATTGTTACTTGAGCTATGAGGTATGTGATGTACTGCATTGGTTGCTTTAGGAAGAGCTGCATCAATAGGACTTGAGGCTGGTTCAAGATTGTGTGATTAAGGTGGAAACTGGAAATAGATACTACAGGTTCAGGTGCTACAGTGTCATGGTGAACTTGGTTAGAAACTAATGATTCAAAAGGAAATTCTAGTTCATTGAATATAACATGCCTAGAAATATAAACTCTTCCTGTTGAGTTCAAGTATTTGTATCCTTTATGGGATTCACTATAGCCAATAAAGACACACTTAGTTGAATGGAAACCGAAATTATATTTTTGGTAAGGCTTGAGACAAGGATAGCAGGTGCAACTGAAGATCCTTAGTGTTTTGTAGTCAACTTCTTTTCCATATAAGGTCAGAAAATGGCACTTCATTTCAAGTACAGGTGTAGGCAATCTGTTTATGAGGTAAGTTGCAGCTTGAAAGGATTCATACCAATATTTTAAAGGTATTTTGGTTTGAGCTAGAAGAGTGAGGCCTGTTTCTGTAATGTGTCTATGTTTTTTTTTTTTTTCAATTATATCGTTTTGAGCTGAAGTATAGGGACAAGGGTGTCTGAATTCAACACCCTCTTGAGTTAGGAAGTTTGTGAAGACTTTATATTCTCCTCCCCAGTCAGCTTGAAGGGTTTTTATTTTCCTTGCAAACTTGTTTTCTACTAATTTCTTGAATTGTATGAACATACTTAGAGCTTCAGATTTCTGTTTTAGGCTATATATCCAAGTGAATATGCTAAAATCATCTAGGAATGTTATATAGTATTTGAAACCAGATGTTGATTGGATTGGTGCTGGTCCCCATAGGTCTGTATGCATAAGTTCTAGAGGTGTTTTGGCATGTGAAGTTGAAGAAGATAATGGCAGTAAATGAGATTTGCCAAATTGATAGGCATCACAGAAAGCCTTGCTTTCATTTTCCTTTAACCTTTGATTACAGACTTTGAGTACTTGAGATATCACTTGGCTAGATGGATGTCCAAGTCTCTTATGCCATATATTAGCTTGAAAATTCAAAGACTCTTAACTAGTTTATGGATTGGGATTAACAGATGGGACACTACAGCAGAGATTTTTTGATAGAGCAGATATCTGAGGATAACATTTGGTGTTTTGGTGAGATAAGTCCAGTTGATACAGCCCTTCTTTTAGCTTCCCTTGCTGCATCACCTCCCTCGTTAGCTTGTCCTTAACAAAATAGTGATTATAGTGAAATTCCATGAAGAATTTGTTGTCAAAGGTTAACTGTGATACACTAATAAGGTTTTTCTTAATTTCTGGTACATGAAGTAATTTATTTAATACAAGTGTTTTGTTGTTAATGGTTGGAAGATGGATTTTACCAAAATGTGATTTATGCAATTTATTTCCATTTCCAATCATGACTTCTTCTTTACCAGTGTATTCATTTACTAAAGTGAGGTTTTGCTTATCTCCAGTGATGTGATTGCTGGCTCCAGTGTCAGCAAACCAAGCAAGATCATTCAAGGTGTCGGGAGATGCCACAAAGGCTGCTGATGAAGGGTAGTTTGGCCTCTGATTTGGTGGTTCTCCTGTATATCTTTCATCATATGTGAAACTGCAAATGTTTGCCTTATGCCCAAGTTTCCCACGCACTTGACATATAAGTCTATCCCCACCATTGAAGGTGCCTCCTCTGTGCCTTTCTCTTCTACCACCTCTGAAGTTGCTATAGCCAGAGAATCTTCCATTTGAGGGTGGTCTATATGATCTGTTTTGATGATAGTTGGAACAAGACCTCTGAGAAAAATTCACTAAGGTTTGATCAAAATTGATTCCTGCCATCTTATTTCTCACTGTGTTGAGATGTTCCAGCCTACTTTCAAAGGCCATTAGTGTTGATTGGAGTTCTCCCCATGTGATGTTATCTCTGTTGTTGATCTGAATGACGATTGGTGTGTACTCATCATCCGACCTGCCAAAACTTGAGTAACCAAGTTAGAATGAGGAACATCTTTGCCAATAATTTCAATGTTGTCTACCACATCTTCAGTTTGTTCAGATATTGATCAATACTCATGGCCCCTTTCCTTGATTTCTGAAGTTCAACAGTAAGAAAAGTATCCTGGACCTGTTCTGAACTCCATAACGTTCCTTCACCACTGTCCAAAGTTCACTTGAGTTCCTTGCTCTCATTACTCTCATGGCAATATCCAGAGTCAGAGAGGAGTAAAGCCACCCCATTAGTAGTTGGTCTGTTGAGATCCACTGGTTGTACTCAGGATTCTTTGTCATTTCAAAGTTGGTTCCTGCTTCACCAGTAATTTGGGTTCCAATGAATTTTGGAGGGCACGTCTTTGTCCCCAGAATGTAGCCTTCAAGGCTATGTCCCCTGATGATGGGCAGTATCATGTTCTGCCATAGAAGGAAGTCATTTTTGTTAAGCCTAACTGATACAACTTGGGTTAAATTCATGCCAAAGGGCGAGAGATGATTGTTCCCTTGCATTGGACCAGTGTTGATGCTTGAGATGGATGCAGGTGCATAGTTTACATCAATGTTTTATGGGACGTTGGCAATTGTTCAAGCTCTGATACCAAGTTGGAAATGCACGGTAATTGAAAGGATAATTCAGCTCAACTACATTGCTTTAGCATTGCATTGGTATAAATAATTACATCAAGAATGTTCTAGATGGTTAGCTCCTTAAATCAAGGGAGTTGTTAGAATCTATTTACAACATAATGGTAGTGGCAACATTAGGCGTGAAACAAAATTTTGACGCAAAGACTAATGCTAGCGGATAAACTGATGACAATGGCTACTGACTGGAATCAAACTGTTTAGCTAATCTTGACATCCAACACCTATTCAAATTAATGGCCTAGATTTTGACACCTAATGGGATGTCAAATTAGTTGTACAAAGTAAATGTACAACTAATTTAATTCTGTAAATTATTGTATGTATGTATGTATGTATGTATCTATGTATGTATGTATGCAATAATGCATCTACTGGAAAATGAAATTGTATCCAGTGATTGATGCAAAGTTTGCTTCGTACGTTTTTATTTTTTTAGAACTCTTGGATTTTGGTTGGCATGCTTATTGAATCATTGATGCAGCTTTTTGAGTTTGAATAGGTTCTTGTAAATTCCACAATAATATATCTATTTTTTCAATTCAATTCACGTTAATGAACTCAAGCCAATATTCATGTATTATTTACTTTAATTTTTTTCTTCGTGTTTGTACAAGATATACGTTTATGATTATTAAATATTCTTCGTGTCTTTAATTTGATTAAATATTTTTTTAATAATATATCTCGTTGTTGCTCTCGAAGAAGCACATCCCTGCAAATAATACATGGCACCTGAAGAGTTAATATTTCTAAATAATTAGTTTGTTGTTGCTTCTGAAATAGCATAACGTTATAATTAATATTTTAGAAGAATATTTCTTACTCCAGAAGAGTAGATTCTTAAATAATTTATTGTTGCAAACAATAATATTTTATTGCTCTTGAAGAGCATGACGCTCCGATTTCAATATTCCCGAAAAATATTACTTGTGGATCTGTCTATTACAAATATTTTGTTGCTTTTGAAGTACACAACATTATAATTAATATTCCACAAGAACATTATTTGTTGTGAAGAGTATCAATTATAATTTTCAATATTCCAGAAAAATATTGACCAATTTCTACGTAAAATCACGAATTAAATTACTCAATTTCTTTATGTGTCCATTCTTCTGCATACCTATTTATATATTGGCGTTCTAGTTAAATTTTACTCGCTCCAAAAAAGCATAATTAAATACGATGTAACGTAAATTATGGTTTTACTCCTAAAGAGTAAATCCTTATATAATCTATTATAATAATGCATGATTACTCTTGAAAAGTATGAATTGTACCTTTAAATATTGCAGAAGAATATTGATATATTGCTTGGGAGAAGCGACAATAAAATACACGTGCTCTTGGAATAGAACATATTTCAAAAAACATATCATTTTGAATTAATGTTTAATGTCATGCCGACATTGATTAGTTTGAACACTTAATTGATTATTATATGATTATACAATATTTAATGATATTTTTCGAAATTAATTGTACTTCATTTTGTTGTGAAGTTACTCAAATGGAAAATATCACAAAATTCGAGATGAATTGTCAAGATAACTGTTTAGTGGATAGTGCAAGAAATAATGTTAATAACGATATCATTTGTATCAAATATCATTGAAAGCTCTAGAAGAGCTTGTATTATTTTATTAGAAAATACAAAATTATACATTAACAATGCGCTTTGTTCTAGCAAATTCAAAAGAAATTTATTGAGTTTTAAGTTATTCACCGCAATGGATATTACATTGAGACGATGCAAGAAAATAATATAGAATATGTTACGACCACGTCTTTTTCTACTTCAAATCGAAAGTCCTGCATCATATGAATAATCATACCTGGACTTCAGGGACTTTTGTTTCGCCTTGCAAAACTAGGACTCACACGTGGTCTCAATTAACCTACGTGGCGAACGGTTCGGCGGCCCTACGCCTTATACACTGACATGAGGTGACCCAACTACACGCAGACGACCCGATTCAAGTGGGAACTGCCCGCTTTCCCGGTATTGGATCGACCCCATTACATGTAAACCCTATTGAAAAAGCCGGTCCAAGATGAGGCAGTGACAAGATCTTGAGCAGATCTTGTGCCATATGATTGACAAAACAACTCATTGTCACCGTTACCGCCTCTACCACAAACCTATTTGGTCAAGTCCAAGCTGCAAGCTAGGCTTTAGGGATACAAAAATGATATTAGCATTTAAGGCTGTGATTGATTGATGTCTATGATTAGAAAAGTCGGTCATTTGGATGAGGCCAAGTGCATTGTCATCCAACGGCCTTCATTCATCTTGCCCAAGTATAAAAGCACACACTTAGTGCCATTCAAAGGTAATGCATGTTTAAACTCTCGAAACTATATTATTGCTACACACACATCTTAAGCATTCACCCCAAAGCTGACCCCTCTTTTTACATTGGAGGCTTACGTTTTAAGATCTCTCACACTCATATAATTATTTCTCCAACTGACTTTACTATCGAAGTGCTTGCGGCCAACTCCATCCAGTCCGGAGAAGGCCATGTGCGACTAACGGTTTGTCCAAGTGTGTAGGAACCCAGGTTGTGTAGACATGAGAGGCTTTGAGATATGTTGGCCACATCATTGGTACATTTTTGGGGGTCAATAGAATATATTAGCATTTCCTTTATATTTGGCCAGAATTAGATAAAAATAGCACTCCCTTTTAGCTTGTACTACACATTTATAACATAGATATTATTTTGAACTCGAAGTTCGTTGATCCAATATTGACTCTATATGCTATGGAAGAATTGCATATAATTTCAGAATCAACAATGCAGAAATTCGCAGAATCTGGACAGCCTGTACTACTAAGGTTGCAGAAATTTGGTACAATCGTATTCCAGCTGGCAACATTAGGAGCTAGCCAAACCTGAAAAATTCCTTTTTGAACCAATACTTGTCTAGCAAAGAAGGATAAGCCTCCATTCAAATGTTGTGTTACATGAGGCAGTAAGAAGGTAAAACTTTGAAAAGCACTTGGCTCGTTTCACGGATGAGATGATCTATTGTGAGTATGTTACAGATAGAGAGTCCCTTTCTACTCTAAGAGGAGGCCTCAACATGAACACTCTACTTTGGAGAGATATGCAAAACATAAATCCACCTCTTACCGTGCCTTGGTAGAAATGATGACGAGTGAGATTGTCAATGAGGAGCTGATTGATCACTGCAACCGAACTTCACTGTGACTCCCACTGCCTCAAAGACAGCGATGCGATCCTATATCACACTTGGTAAACCGGCAATGGACACAAGCAGGACATACAATAGTTCCTACCTCAAGCCAAGCATTAGCCACTGCCCGTTAAATGCAGTGCCTTCTTTGGCATACAAAGAGGCCGGATCTGAGGCTCAAACACAATCAAATCAATCTAGGGAAAGAGGTAGGAGAAGGAATGATGAGCCTAGAAATACGTAATATTGTACCTATCATCGAACCAGAGCCCATAATGCTAAAGACTGCTTGTCCAGACCATACAATGAAGAGCCAAAAGGCCCCCGTGTTAAGAGGAGAAACACCCATTAGGTACAAAGGAATGCACCTCAGCCTAGGCATGACAGAGAGCCTAGACATGATGAGGCGATGTGATATCACAGAGATGAATCGCCTCGATGGGAGCACGAGGAGGAAATAAATAGGCCAAGATGCATATAAAGGCCAAGGAAAGAACCCCCAGTCGATGCAGATAATGTCCCCATTAGGGAATTGAAACCATTACTGGTGGCCCACATGTGGGAGAAGAGTCAAGAAATACTCAGAAAAATTACGCAAGAAAAGCAAATGATCCTCCCATGACAAGCTATTTGGTCAATAGCACCAATCATGGATCTAGGAACGTCCCACCAATAATGTTTTTATTGGAAGACACCATTGGGGTTCATTATCCCCATTACGACTCTTTGGTGGTAAGAGTCGTTGTAGCCAGAAATGGGCTTAAGCGCATGTTGGTGAACAATGGGAGTTCCATCAACATCCTATCAGCTCGGTTGTCAGATTTTTGACACGAACCCGAGAGTGGGATCAGCGTGGAAATCGTGGAATTAATTGAAAATGCCGGGAAAGCCCAAATTCAAGTTGTAGACGGTAGAATCTCGACCCGTAAATTATTGAACCAAGCAACCAAACAAAACAAAGTTTGAACAACATCTTGATTATAAAACCAACAAACCCTAATTTGCAAATGCCACAAAGGGTACCTAATCTTTTGATAAGTTCTAAGGGTTGAACGCCACAAATATAACAATATTTGATAAGTTCGGTACATGTTCAATAAAGAACAAAAAGAGAGAAATCTCATTTAATTCATACGTCAAAAAGGTTCTTTTTTACAATGAAAATAAAGTTTCCTATTTATACTAAACCTTGGAAATATGGAAAAATGAAAATATCACTTAAAGATTACAAGAATCTTACCTAAACTAAAATTCTAACAAAATAAGAAAATTCGAGTAAAATTAAGATTATCGACAAATTGTTCTTGGCATGTTTCTATGTGATCGCAAGCCTAAAAGTATCATAAGCCCATGTAGTTTTGTGCATAATTTCGTGCCATTTTTAGAATGTACTCAGGGGCAAAAATCCGACAACCGAACTGAAAGTTATGCCCGTTTTCATCCATACTGCTCGTTTTATTTCTAAATATCTTCCAAACCTTGAATCCGGCTCGTTTCAGCTCCCGAGCCATTCACGAAACTTAAACCTTGGCTTGTTAACTTCTTTAATTTGGACTCCAAAACTCGATTGAATGATCTCCTATCCCAGATCATATTAGAACCACCTATGACAAGATGATGGTAGATCGTGAGCTCACCCCCATGATCGCCTCCTTATATGATTTTACCGGTGATAGCATTGTTTATATGGGAGGATCACACTAGTAATGGAAATAGGGAAACCCCCACTCACTGTTCATCACTTCATGAAATTTCTCATTGTAGATCACCGATCCGCCCACCATGGAGTGTTGAGGCAACCCGCTTTGAAAGAACTTGGGGTCGTTACCACTATACACCACTTATGTATAAAATTTCTCACTAAAAGAGGAATTGCTACAGTGCGAAGAGATCAGATGGGTTCGAGAAAATGATATCTCAGTTCTTTGAGAAACTTTGAGCCCCGAAGTGTATATATGGTCCTGATAGATGCTGTAATGGTTAACGTACCTGAAGAAGGTCGTACCCCTGAATAAGGGGAAGATGTCAACATGATAGATGCCCCTGAAGAAAGGGTCATCCATGTGGATTTAGACCCTAGTGTCACCGAATCAAGCTCACAAGCGACCTCAGTAGAGGAACTTGAATCTTTCCCGGTGGACCCACATGACCCTACAAAGGTGCTACAAGTAGGGAATGAGCTTGAGTCAGAAGAAAAGACGAGGCTGAAAGGCTTCCTACTTAACAAATTAGACATGTTTGTATGGAACCATGAATATATGGTAGGCATCGATTTCAAAGTTAGTTGCCATCGTCTTAATGTGAACCCTAAGTTCACCCTTCATAGGCAAAAGAGAAAAGCATTGAATCTTGAGCGGTATGGAGCCTTAAAAGAAGAGGTGCAAAAGCTCATATCCAATGGGTTCATAAGGAAAGCAGTGTACCCAAAGTGGATCTCCAACCCAATTTTGGTAAAGAAATCCAACAGCAAATGGAAAAATTGCATAGACTTCTCCAACCTCAACCAAGCATCTCAAAGGATAGCTTTCCACTTCTAAGAATCGACCATTTAGTTGACTCTATTGCAGGTCATGAGCTCTTGAGATTCATGGATGCGTACTCAAGGTATAACCAAATTCCTATCCACTTAGCTGATGAGGAGAACACCTCATTCATCACCGACAGAGCTCTCTACTGCTATAAAGTCATGTCATTTGGCTTGAAAAATGCTGGGGCAACCTATTAACGGCTAGTCAACAGGATATTTGCCGACCTCATAGGCAAAATGATGGAAGTATACGTTGATGACATGCTTGTGAAGAGCCTCAAGACTATGAATCACATCAAACACTTAGAGGCCACTTTCAAAATCTTAAGGAAGTACTAGATGAAGCTGAAACCATTAAAGTGTGCTTTGTATAGATTCGGGAAAATTCTTGGGCTATATGGTGAACCAGTGAAGCATTGAAGCAAACCCTGAAAAAATTAAGGCCCTGCTGGATATGAAATCCCTTGCAAGCACAAAGAAGTACAGAGTTTGATGGGTCGTCTAGTAGCACTAATCCACTTCATCTCCAAAGCAACAGATATGCGTCTCTCATTCTTTAAGGTTTTGAATGGAGGAAAGAGGTTCCAGCGGAATGAGGAGTGTGAAGAGGTTTTCCAGGGGCTGAAAAAGCACTTGGGATAAGCCACCCTCCTCTCAAAGCCCAAGAAGGGATAAGCATTGCTCTTATATTTGTCCCGTAAGCGCAAATGTTGTGAGTTCAGTTCTGGTAAGAAAAGAATACGACATGAAACTACCCATTTACTACGGGAGCATGGCTTTCCTACTAGCTGAATCGTGTTATACTAATATGAAAAAGCTTGCTTTATCCCTTATGATCGTTTCTAGAAAGCTAAGGCCCTACTTTTTGGCCCACAGTATACATGTGTTGACAAGCCTTCCCCTTATGCAGGTGCTCCAAAAACTAGATGCTTTCGGGACGCTAATGAAACGGGTCATGGAATTGAGAGAATGTTACATTTTATATCAGCCAAGAACCTCAATGAAGGGGCAAGTAGTGCCAGACTTCATAGCGGAATTTACTAAGGCAATGGACATCAGTGTGGAGATGGAACCAGCAGACCCCCCAGCTTGAAAATTATTTGTTAATGGATCTTCTAGAGAAGCGGGTTCTGGGCTTGGTATGTTGTTGAAGAGTCCAGAGGGCCACAAAATTCATTGTACGTTGATGTTTGGTTTCAAGACATCCAACAACGTGGTTGAGTATGAGGCATTGCTAGCAGGGCCTTAGATTGGCAAAAGAAATGCAGGTCAAGAGCTTAGCAGTTTGCAGCGACTCTCAGCTAGTTGTGAGTCAAGTCAATACAGCTTCGTAGCCAAGGATAAAGGGATGGCAGCATACTTGAAAAGGGTGATGAACTTGCTCTCCTTTTTTGATAAATTTAAGCTGACTCAAATACCAAGAGCGGAGAACCTACACGTGAATTCTCTATCAAAATTGGCTAGCAGCAAAGATTCTGAACTGCTTAAAATTGTACCAGTGGAATACCTGTCCAAACCTTCCACATCCAAAGGAAAGAAGGTGATGTGGATTAAAGGGACCCTACAGTGGATGCAATTGAATGCTGCCTACCTCAAGGATCAAGTATTGCCAGAAGATAAAGAAGAAGCCCACAAACTCAGGTACAGAGCTGCCCATTACATGCTCCAGGACGAAGTGTTTTATAAAAGAGGCTTCTCATCCCCTCTCTTACAATGTACCGAAGGGAAAAAAGCCAATTATGTCCTACGAGATGTTTATAAAGGAGTGTGTGGTAGCCACATAGGGGGCCGACCACTGGCTGAGAAACTATTAAGGCAAGGATACTATGGCTTATGTTAAAAAAGACGCGGTGCAGTTTGTGAGAAGGTGAGACAAATGTCAGCGATTCTCTTCCGTTGAGAGGTAGCCATCACATGAACTTACCATGGTATCCGTCCCTGGCCATTCGCCAAATGTGGAGTCGATCTGATAGGCCCCATGCCAAAAGGGAAAGGAAGTGAAACTATGTATTTGTTGCCATTGATTACTTCACTAATTGGGTCGAGGTAGAACCGTTAGCAAAAATAATCGAGGCAAATACTTCTAAGTTCATCTAGAAGAACATCATCTGCATGTTTAAAATTCCCCACTCGCTCGTAACAGATAATAGACGACAGTTTAACAATAGAAAGGTCAGAGACTTGTGTAATGAATTGGGTATCAAGAAGCATTTTCTTCTCCTCATCACTCCCATACAAACGATCAGGTTGAGGTAGTTAAAAAGAAGCTCTGAAATTGAGCTTGCAGGATGAGCCCAGCCTCCACTATATCAACTACATCATATGTCTCGACATACGAAGAGTACTTATCAGTCCAATAATTGTGTTGAATCCTCATAGCCCCCTGGACCTTAGCAGGAAGCATATTCATTACCGTTGAGGCTATCTCGTCAGACCTCTCACCCAAAAAGTCTTGGGCCTTTCTTTCGAAGAGGGCATTCCTAGCCTCCATGCCCCACTTCTTCCTCACTACGCTCATCCCCTCCTCAACCACCTCCTTCATGTCAATGATTTTCATCGAGAAAATAGGCTCAGCTTGAATGGGTTGTTGAAGTGACTCCCGAAGGGTTGTCAGCGCGTTGGGGGAGGATCAGGCCCAGTATTTTTTGACAAAACCAACTTCCTCTTTTGTGGCCTCTCCATCGAAGTCTTTACCTCCTTCCCATTTTCCCTTTTCTTTTCTGGAGGAGATGGTGGGTTCATTTTTGACCAGTTTATCTCGTTGATTTTTGTAGGTAGAGGAAGTGGAGCTCAATGTTTTCTTATTCTTCACCTCTCCAAGGTGCCTCATAAAGAACATGTCTAGCTTGACATATTCCTTTTTGACATGCTGACCTACAAATAAAAGACGAGCTATCATCAGTTAGGTAAAAGAAAGTCAACTCAACAAAACTACTGAAATGAATGATCAAGAGTTGGTCTACCATTGGTAGCCATCAGCTGGTGGGTCACAAAGATGTTACGCTTCCCAAGTACATTTTTGAAGTACCTCTTCTTTGAGGGCAGCTCATAGATTGCCTTGATGATGACCCACTCAGATGGCTCGAGTTCAAATCGATTAACTGCAGCTGCACAAAATGTACATTGGAAATAGGAAACAAATAATAGAAGCTAAGGAAAATATTATACCAGCTAAGGCTAGACTCACTATACTCGTAGTACTGGGTTGGCACAGTTATCTTCGAGACTACATCTCCCTCCATTGTCTTTCAGTAACCCCTAACCCAGAACCAAGATGCTTTTGAGTTCTTGATGGAGGTTGGAATCCCCTAGATGAAGGGAGAGTGGGAGCCCCAGGGGTTCATGCAATACCACCCTCTATAATCACTCCCCCCAACTCGAGGCTCGGGGTTGAAAGAGGGTCTGGAAAACATGTCGAGGCATATCCTCGACAAGAGTGACCTCCTTCCAAAGAAGAAATGCACTTGCTAGTTGGCTCCATGCATTTGGCACTAATTAGGTTGGAGCTAGATTATAGTGCCCAAGGATATATATGAACAAAAGGTGTAGTGGTAGCTTCATCTCCCCACTTTAAATGGCCTTGCTTACTGCTACACACCCCACCCTAGGGAAACAAGCCCTCTCTTCAGGGGTCGGTACAAACATTTCAATGTTATCAGGGATTCTATACCTCTCCCTAAAGGTTTTCGGCTCACTCTCCTTTATATCCGTCGCCCACAAAGAGGTCCGCATCTAATACTATAGTCTATGGGGTCCCCTGACATCATCCATGCACTATGAGGGCACCCCATGGCCTCCATGATTCTCAGTGGGAATCACATGAGGCAAACTCACCTCAGCACAAATTAGTGCAATATTTACTTCTAAAGATCTCCCCAGACACATTCTTTTTCGAAAAGGAAGACATTTTACGTAAATAAGATGGAAAATTTGAAAATGTTGGGTACTTACGCAAGTTTTAGATGGTTGGAGACGGAGAAAACTGAGTTGTTTGTCGAAAAATAGAATATTTTTCTTCTCCAACTCGAACGTTCATGCATTATATGAATAATCATACCTAGATTTCAGGGACTGTTGTTATACCTTACAAAACTTGGACCCACACGTGGTCTCATTTAACCTAGGTGGAGAATGGTTCGGGGGCCCCATGCCTTATACAATGACATAGGACGATCCAACCACACACATATGACTAGGTTGAAGTGTAAATGACTCGCTTTCTCCCGTATAGAAAAAGTGGGCCGACCTCATTGCACACAGACCCCATTGGAGAAGGCCACACGCGACTAATGATTTGTCTAAGTGTGTAGGAACTCAGCTTGCATGGACATGAGAGGCCTTGGGATTTGTTGGCCACATCATTGGTACATTTTTTGGGGTTTACAGAATATATTAGCATTTCTTTTATATCTGACCGGAATTAGATAAAAGAAAAATTACTAGCACTCCCTTTTAGCATGTACAACACATTCATAATATAGATATTATTTTGAACGCGAAATTCATTGATCCTATAGTGACTCTATATGTTATGGAATAATTGTATTATTTTAAAATCAACAGTGCAGAAATTCGAAGAATCTGGACAGCCTGCACTACTGTGATAAAAATGTTGATACTTATGCATGTCATGATCGATCGTAATGATATTTGGACAAGGATTTCACAACTCATTTTACTTCAAATTCAACGGTTCCTATCAAAATCTAGCGGTTCATTTGTAAAAAATAGTTACATAAAGCAAATTTTTAATTACTATAGTTTTTTTTCTTAATTTTATCTTTGAAAATATGAGATTTGTCAACTATTCAAGGTTTTTTAAAATTTTCAAATTCAATGTTATATATTATAATTTTCTAATCCTATTATATATTATAGTTGTGAAGTTTTAGATTAGTTAAATAGTTCAATTTAATTTGTGCTCCGGAAGAAACATAATTAGAAATTATATTTGTGCTAAACAAATAAGGTGTTAATGTCATAGGAAAAAACACGGCTCACCTTATATAAATCTTCTAGAGCTCCAAAAGAAGGAGAAATAATGTATATTAGTATTCTTGAAGAGTACCGTATTTTGTTAATGAAGACACACAAATTTGTACATATTAATATTTTAGAAAAATATTATGATTCATTTAAATGTATCAATATTCCTGAAAAAATATTGTTCTATTATTTGTGAGTAATCATAATCAAGTATATAGCAATATTCCATAAAAACTTTATTTTGATAGAGAAGAGTAAATACTATATTATGTGGGAGAATAACATTTTTACTATTGATAGTAATTTATTCCCTACCAAACTAAAGAGAAACGTACTAAATTTCTAAAATGTGTAGTATAATTGAAACAAATATTATATTGAACCAGAAGTTCAATTATTGAATGTATTATTGTTTGGCATGACTAGTTGTACCATCACTGGACCAATAATGATGTAAAATTAAAAATTCAAAGGGACATTGAATGAAGAACCTAAAGATTTTTCAATTCGATGAATTTTTTTTTTTTATTAAAAATTGATCATCACTAGCTAAAATAGGATATGAATTCCCTATATTTCTAAAAATTAATTAGGGTGATATATGGGGTCCATCATCCTCCACTTTGATTATTTAGATATTATTTGTATCTAATAGATTTGATACATCTAAGAGATGAGATTGCAAAGTATTTGCAACACGAAATTTGCAAAATTATTGCTCAAATTATGAGCATAATGTTTAGATTATATAATCAATCATGTATCTTGTTAATGCTAGTGGACATAAATCTCAACATATTAATAAGTGTTAGTTGAAATTCTATAAACAGTTTAATAATATTGCATGTTAAGTGCCTTCAATTAATTTAATTGAGACTATTCTTCCAGCATTGTTGGGACATTATTCAGGACTATATATACATGGCAGTCTTGGACTTCTCTGATGGCGACCATCTTCCATGGGGTTTTCCTACTATTACTATAGTATTGCTCACTAAGAGGGATGGTACTTGTAGATGGATCGACTTCAGACCCCTTATTACTAAGCTTTTGAACACTAGATTGAATACACTGTTACTGCGCATTATCTATTCTCAATAGAGTGGGTTCATACCTGATCGCCTCATTGGGGACAATGTTCTATTGTGTTCCAGAGCTTCTCTATACTTTGGATGAAAGATTATGAGGGGTAACACTATGTTAAAGCTAGACATAGCTAAAGCATATGATCACATGTATTGGGGTTTCATTTATTCTATATTAGAGGCCTTTGGATTTGATGATAGGATCAGGCGGTGCATCTCAAAGTGTTATTTTTCTATACTCCTAAATGGCTGCCCATGTGTTTTTTTCCCTCCTATGAGGGCTCAGACAGTGAGATCCTATCTAGCCATTCTTGTTCATCATAACTGCAGATTACTTCTCACGTCTGTTCACTTAGAGGTTCCAGGAGTATCCCAATATGTGTTATTGACATGGAGGTAATACTTTATCTCACACCTTTCATTTACTAATCATATGATCATATTCGCCAACGATCAAAAATTGTCTATCAAGAGAATTGTGAGTTGTATAAAGCATTATGAGGGGGTTCCGGTCAGTTGGTGAATAAGGACAAAAGCGGACTCATACTACCCAAACGGGTATCTACTAGTTAGATCAGACAATTGGAGATTTTGATTGGTTTTCAACAGCAACAACATCCTTTCACTTATCTGGGAGTACTCTTATTTAAGGGGACCAAGAGAAACTTCATTTACGATGACCTTATCCAGAAGGTTAGGGACAAGATCTCAAGTTGGGCTTCACGACTTTTATTACATGGGAATCGTATTACTTTGCTGAGGTCAGTGCTCTCCTCCATGCTATTACACCTCTTCAAATCATGCAGCCCCTTAAGGCTATCCTAAAGAAACTTGAGAGCATCTTTTCGCGATTCCTATGGGATTCCAAAGAACAGGCATAACGTTTACATTGGTGAAGCTGGAAGGAGATTTGGCTTCCTACTCATGATGGTGGTCTAGGTTTTAAGATTACAGGATGTGGTGGACAACTTTTCCATAAAGTTTTGGTGGTTGTTATGTTCTCAGAGATCTCTTTAGGCCCAGTTCTTATTGGGCAAGTATTGTATGGGTAAGGTTGAAATTAGTTCCCTACTTAGCTTCTCCTATCTGGAAGAGGTTGAAATTAGTTGGGCCCCAGACACATGCACACATTAAATGGCACTTTGGAGTAGATCAGATTTTCTTTTGGCATGATTGTTGGATAGGTGAGACCACATTAGCATCCCTATTCCCACACAGACAGCATACATCTGCAAGGGTGCGTGATTTCTATGATGATACTGGATGGGATATTGGACGTTTACTACAGATTTTCCTCCTTTTATTGCGGAGTAGATATGGGCTATACCTTCATGTGTAGATGTCCCTGATCGAATTTTGGAGGGAATACATCGGATGGTAACTTCGTTACCAAGTCAGTAGGTAGTTCGTACATTTGGGATGCTAGAATCAGGATTCGTACCAGTTACTATAGAGCTCTATTAGGTCTGTCACTGTCTCATTTTTCTACTGGAGACTAGGTAGGGCCTCATTCTAGTAGATGTAGTTATTCAAGAGAGGATTGGATGCCGTTGGCTTCTCGTTGCCAGTGTTGTTCCAAGACTGAGACTATCAGTCATATTTTCACCAGGAATAGCATCTCTAATCAAGTATGGTAGCATTTTGAGGATATTTTTCAGATACCTATAGGTTCAGGAGACAGAGTCAGACAGAGATTCAGAGATGTAGATGGACAGTGTGTTCGTTGTGGACACATTCGCATTGCCATTCCTTTACTGTATTTTGGTATCTATGGACCACGAGAAATGATGCGAAGCATAGGGAAATTCGCATGGTAGCTAGACGTATTATTTGGAGGGTCTGTCGCATCATATCTTTTCTTCATATGGGAGGACGGTTTCGAGCGGTGCATTGGCGAGAGGATTTGAACTTGTACTTATATTTGGTATTTTTATGTACCCCCATTCCCCATCTCCCCATATTTTGGTTTGGTGATGCACTCCATTAGTCGGATCTATCACGATAAATACTGATGGATGTGTCAGGATGATTATGTGAGTGGGTGAGGCATCATTAGAGATCACACAAGACACTGTATCAGGGCTTTCTTAGCTTCGTATGGACCATGCATGATATTAGAGGCAGAGCTCCCGACTATTCTTGATGGGATTTTACTAGCTCAAGGATTGGGTTTTTCAGCGATTTCGTTGAGTCAGATTCTACAGTGGCTATTCACTACATCACAAGAGGAGGAGGACCATGAGCTATTCGGGCATACTTGACGTATCATAGACATTATATCCTTCGACAGAGATATAGTCTCCTACATTTACAGAGAAGGAAACTAGGTTGTAGATGCTCTAGCTGCTGAGGGTTGGGATCATCGACGATCAAGGGCGGACGCAAAACTTAAAAGTTAGGGGGGGCACAATCGAACTTGCAAAGAAATTGGGAGAAATTTTACAATCGAAAATTTACGTTCAAAAAAATCAAACACCATGTAATTTTGCATCCGAAAATTCACACAGGATGTGACTTTTTCAGATGCAAAATTTTGAAAAACTTTTATGTCATATTCCATATAAAATTTCCTAATAAAAGGATGAAAATTATATTGAGAAATTTGTATTGCAAAAATAATAAATTTTAATAAAAGAATTGAATTTTTTTTAAAGAAAATCCGAGTTAAACATCTTTCTTTAAAACTCATGTTTAAAGCATTTTTAACTATTTTTGATATCTGTTCGGATTATTTAATATGCCTATAATATAGTTTTTGAAATAAGTTTTGAGATGACATAAACAATTTGTAGATTCAATTAACGTACAATCGTCAAAAAATTTTTAAAGTTAGCAAATTATCGAAATACTAATTTTGAACAGCTTACTTTGACAAGTCGTAGCATTCACTACGATTGATCGTTTCGTACGCCATTGACGACGTACAAAACTAGACCGTGAACACTTCGAAATAGTATTAAGAATGCAATATTTCGCCCTTATTTGATGGGGAGTTAAGATTTTGTTAAAAAACGAGAGAAAAAGAGAAAAATTAAAATTTATTATGATTTTGCCTTTGTTTGATGGAGATTAAAATCAAAATTTTAGTAAATTTTGATAAAAGTTAAATAGTTATGGATTTCATAAAATATGTTATTAAAATTAATTGTTAACTTTGATTTAAATTAAAATTTATATTTCAATCGATACTAAACATGACCACTTGACCTGTCACGACATATTAGAGCACTAGTACAAATTGATAGACATGGATTGCCAAGTATTAGAGTTTGAATTTCATTTTAACTTTCAATCCTTATTTTTTGTCTTTTTTTGCATTAATTCTTATTGTAAATGAAGTAGTACTTTCTTGTTTACTACTTTATTCTTCGTCATTTACTTTCATTGTAAGGAAAGTAACACTTTCTCATTTATTGTTCTCATTATTTTCATGTAACAACGATATTTTCGTACCACAAGTGAGGGTATATTAAAAAATTATAGGAGGTACCACCCTCCTTTAACTAAAAAAAATTAATTTAATTTAGAATAGAGTACTTCCCATTTACTATTTATGGAATGTTATTATACATCATGCCAACATCATGTTCTCCCTATTATAATTGGCTTATGGTCAGAGCCTAATTTCTTTATCTAATTATTTGATAGTGCAATATATGTACAATTAATCCACAACACTGAACTGGGATAACAAGCAAAGAATACTGATAAGAAATGCATAGTTTGAACCCTTATCTCAAATGGGTGATATTTAATAACGCAATTTGTTGATTGCCACTTTTGATTAGACCAATTCTAGGGGAAAAATTAAGAAACTATAAGTATAAATGTATCATCATCATCTAAATTCTCGTAAAAGATCATTCGAACCAAAAGTTCGAAAGATAAATCATTTAGATGCATTTATTGACCAAAAAGATCAATAGTATCTCACACGTCAATTTTAAATGCTCCAACTCGAATTAACGTCCTCAAGGAAAATTAATTAATATGATATTTGATGGTATGCCTAAAATGTGATTATATTTGATTCTAATATAAAAAATTTAAAACGAAAATGAAGTAAACAGCAAAGACAATCCTATTAAGGTGACATATACTTTTGAAGAGTATTTAGACATAACAAGTTTTAAAACCTCAGTTGAGATTTAGGTACTTGAAATAATTGAAAATTGAGATATCTTAATAACTTATATCATTATATAAAAGAATAGAATCGAAAAAGAAAAAGTTGTTGACAATACTCTTCCACATTATGTACTGCATCATACCGCGAGGAATTGAAATAAATATATCAAAGTATATCGATTGAAGTAATGATTGACAAAATAAAAGGGACACAGTTTTAAATTGAATTTACTAGAAAACCTGAAGTTTTTGGATCTGCAATTCGAAAATCTAAAGGTATATATTTATGCGAAAAAGAAATGGAAAAAATAAAGTCATAATATGTAATGCACGACTCTCAACATAGTGAACTTCACAAAGATCGTGATAGATAAAATCATGAGTCCATATCATGTTAAATTTGTAATACGCACTAGTCAACTTATCTAGCATGACTATTAATGTTATTCCCGAAAGATTTAATATGTTTGAAGCATAATTCAAGTTATTATAAGAAGGAGAAAATACATGTTATACTCTATTTTCCTTGACCAAGATTTTGTCCCATTGAGCTTTTCTGGCAAGGTTTTAATCGAGACAACTTTTATAGCATGCTTAAAAGAATAATGTACTCTTATCTTTCATTAGGATTTTCTCACGGGGTTTTCCTTAAATAAGATTTTAACGAAACATATTCTTTATGTAATGAATATTCATAATATACAAGACAAACAAAATAATACTCGTATATGTATAGAACTCACGAAGAGATCAACAAAAACTATTTTCTCAATTATCATGTTACTACAGTAATAAAATATTGATAAATATCTTGTATGAAGATGATATTATTTGAAAACAATACAGACAGCATGAGACATGCTTCACTAGAAATTATTGACAACCAAGACATGAATAACTTGATACAAGAATTTTCACTTATTGAAATCAATGGGATTTCCTTCGATCAAATTTTGTCATATGTTGGGAATTGGTATTGGACTTGAAGAAGAGTTCAGGATGGAGAAAGCAATTTGGACTCGATTTTTTGGCATCCAACTTCATCAACAACTCTACTAGAAGGGGATGATTGGAAGATCACCTGTATTTAAAAAGATCATCGCTGATTTGGAAACTTTGGAAGTAAAGTTTGATGAAAAAGATTTGGCCTTGATCATATTGTGTTCGTTGCCTGCTTCATTTTCTTCATTTAGAGACACGATCTTGTATAGTCGTGATACTCTCACCATAGAAGAGGTGTATGATGCTTTGTTTTCAAAAGAGAAGATGAAACATTTGGTTTCAGATGTTAGAGATACAGAAGGCCATGTTGCTCATGGTGATTTTGGAAGGGGCAAATCGA
The DNA here is from genome assembly GCA_035079005.1 of Fraxinus americana. NCBI lineage: Eukaryota > Viridiplantae > Streptophyta > Magnoliopsida > Lamiales > Oleaceae > Fraxinus > Fraxinus americana. The sequence continues at coordinate 15,027,656 of CM068718.1, read as the reverse complement.
AATATAAGTTCAGTAATCAGATTTGTAACTTCTGCAAAAAGAAGGGGTACTTGAACAAGGATTGCTACAAATTGCAGAATAAAGAAAGGTTAGCTGCAAGTCGATATGGGAAACAATCAGAGGCTTCAGGTGAAACAAACCTTGCAAAGAACATTGTAAGTGAGTGAGATCTCTAGGCTATTTCTAACATCGAGTCTAAACAAGTGGAGGATTTGATTTTGGATTCAGCATGTTTGTTTCATATGAGTTAGGCGGGTAATCTCCGTCCCATTTGAGGCGAGATCCCACGGGTATGGGGTTAAACTGGTTTTTTGTCATCCCTATTCCAATCTGTGAAGAACGCGGTGTTCTTCGTAGATCCACATGAGATAAACGATTTCACAAAATTAGGAGCTGCTGTAGGATAGTAGAATTCGAAGAGCTTTGAAAACTGCAGCTAGGAATGGTGCACGAGCACAGAATCCAAGAAATCTGTTGGAATTGCAGTCAGGAGATTAGATAGTACGTGCGTGTTATCGTCTAGGCTGGTACATTGTAAGTTACATATCGTTTATAATGATTGTTGACCGACAAAGTGCCCAAAGTTTTTTCCAATTGGGTTTCTTCGTGAACATCCCGGTGTTTGATTTACTGTTTTACAATTCATTGTTTATTATACAATTGCGGTAATTCAACTTAGGACAAATTGACTTGAATGTTGAATCATCTAGAAAAGAATTAAAAAGTGACTTGTTGCTATTTAATTTTTAAAAATATTTTTAATTCTGCATTACGTACCTATTCACCCCCCCTCCCTCTAAGTAGTGTTAGGGCCAAACTGCATAACTTTCAAAATATACTATATTTCAAAGTATGAATGTGTATGAATTTAATGCAAAATATATAACATAAAGTTCGTTGGGGATTTTCATCGAAAAATTGGTGTTCATGAAAAATTCCCTTTGAATTTGATGAATTTCGTAAAGCGTTTAGACTGAATTTAGGCACTCAATACACAGCAATCAATTCCATAAAACTAACCTAGTCTTAAACTCCATCATTGAATGACCTTTTTGCACAAAAAAAAATTTAAAAACTAATCAATCGCCATTTTGAATGGACACTATGTTCTATAAATTTTATTGATGTTTTATTTTTGAAATTCTTGCAATTATTCTCAACGAAATAATGCCTAACATCTAATATAAATCTATCATCCATGATTCAACTAATTTCATTCACACAATTTTCGAATATATAAAAGATCCACTTTTAAAGAAAAATTAGGTTTTTTAGTTCTTACCTTTAATTTCTAATATTGATGATGATTGATGAATAATGTGTGATATAGTGTAGTGGATTCCTTAATTTTGTGTTGGGTATAACGGTTTCTTGAAGAAATTGAAGATGGAAGAGGTTTTGGTTTGATTTATGAGAATAAAATGGAAAGAAATTGTTTTTTGTTTTTTATTTTTTGAAGAAGAAAGAATTTTGGTTGACCGGGGTTGCGAAGTCGCGGTCACCTGTAGCAAACAGGACCATAGTGCAAATTGGAATACTTTTAAAAAGGGCCTAGTCAAAGGCCCTTATTTCCAGTTTGACTTTTTCTTAAATGCATATTTCCACATTGGCCTATTTGAGGTCTAAAGACAAAAATGCCCTTAAGTATATAAAACAATTACAAAATATGATTTTGTTAAGAAGACAATACTAACATCTTAGTTAACAAATAAAAATCAAATAATCCCTGCTTAAAATTTCAAAATCAGGTCCAACACAGATAAAAACTCTCTCATCTTCTTCAATCTGAAAATCTCAAAAATATCGATAGTTAAAGAAAAAAATTGTTTTCTGTCAATTACTTCGAATCGGTAACTATATTTACGTATGTTTAATTTCACTTTCGTTAAATGTGTATACATTTTTAATCGATAAATTAATATTCGACATAGATTACATACAAAATTTTTTTTTTTAACAAATGTATAATTTTTGTAAGCACGAATGAAAAAAATCATCTAACAACTTTCCTATTTTGTTGTTACAGCCTTAACGACTTGCTTTTATAAAAAAAAACAGTCCATTAACGTGCCGTCGAAAGTTAACAGACGGAAGTGTCCCCAGTTGGGTTGTTACTATCCCCGGCTAACAGCCGCCGGTAACATTTGATTGTTAACGGCCGTGACAACCGGCTAACATCCAACTGTTAGCCGGCTGTTCCGATTGTTATTTATTTTTTTTTGTTTTAACAAGTTTCTGTTGCCACTATGAGCCGAATTTTGAATGAATGTTTACAAATTTGTGTTTTGTCATGCAAATATGATGATTATACTCCCGATTTGTTACTTTGGTGGTTTTGAATTGAATGAAAATAATCGATGAACAAGAAAATGGACAAATGACATACAAGGTGGTATACCAGCACATTTATCAGAGATACAGAACAAGCTGAACGTCGATTCATCTCGTTACCATATGGTGCTGATATTTAATTCAAAGAGCATTTGTATTTTCTATTCCACCTAGGAAGGTTACATCTGATGTTGAAGTGAATTATCTATTTGAGTTGAACAAAACGCAAATGACATCTATTTGCGTGACTTTAGAGAGGAAGGACGATGTTGAAGGTAGAAATGAACATTCTGATGGAGCGGATGATAATGTAAATGATTTTTGGGATACAGTGAAGATAGTTCGCGAAGATGATGCTAATATTCCTGAGACAGTTGTTCCTCATCGTGACATCTCTGTGACGTTCAGAATTCAATCGGTAGTTCAGGATATGGAGAATGTAAATAAATTTACAAATAATGATTTGATTGCATTATCCCAAAGACGTGAGCGGGGTGGGAGCTCAGGGGCTGGAACGAGCGGACGACCATCTAATTTTTCACGTGTAGTTCCCGTTGATGAAGATCTACATGTTGAGCAACTATTTGAAATGAAGAAAGATTTGTAGGAAGCTGTACACCGCTGGCATTGAAACTCAACTTTCAGTTCAAGGTAAAAAATCAAACAAATCATTGTTGACACTTCTTTACGTCGACCAAAGTTGTCGTTGGCAGTTGCAAGCGACTAAGATGGATACGAATGAGTCATTTGTAGTTCGCAAGTATATAAGGGAACTTACTTGCAAATTGGGGATTCGTCAAAACGATCACAGACAAGCTCGGTCATAGTTTATTGGTCGACGTGAATCGCACAAGTATGAGGACCCACGGATGATCACGGACCTTCAAACGTAATTAACGACGTTCGACAAGAGTACGGAGTGGTCATGAGCTACCAGAAGGCCTATAAGTCCAAAAAATGCGCGTTGGAGGATTTAATGGGCTAGGTCGAGGAGAGTTATACTAAATTGGCCAAGTACAGCCAGAATTTGTAGACAACTGATCACGATTCCACTTTTTTCATTGAGATGGAGGCGCGAGAATTGCTTTAAGTATTTCTTCATGGCTCTTGGACAATACATTAGAGGATTTCAAAATGCGATGCGACCCGTAATTTTAGTCGACTATACAACTCTGAAATCGAGATACAGGGGCAAGCTAATTATTGTTACATGTCAAGCTCTCAACATCCAGATTTACCCACTTGTATTCGGCGTAGTCGACAGCAAGAATGATCTGTCAATGCGTTGGTTCTTTACGAAGCTTAGAGAAGTGATCGGGGTAGTCGAAAATCTTGCCTTCGTAATTGATCGGGATCAGATTCTAATAAATACTAAAGTTGAATTTTACCTTGAAGCACATCATAGGTGCTGCATGTACCATATACCCTTAATCTAAAGACTAGATATCATAGCCAAGGCATCATTGAATTGTTCAGGAAAGCGATCAAAGCTTATAGTGTCGAGGAATGTAATAAGCTTATGGTCGAGATTTGCAGTAAGTTGTTCCCGAATATGGAGAATGTAAATAAATTTACAAATAATGATTTGATTGCATTATCCCAAAGACGTGAGCGGGGTGGGAGCTCAGGGGCTGGAACGAGCGGACGACCATCTAATTTTTTACGTATAGTTCCCGATAATGAAGATTTACATGTTGAGCAACTATTTGAAACGAAGAAAGATTTGTAGGAAGCTGTATACCGCTGGCATTGAAACTCAACTTTCAGTTCAAGGTAAAAAAATCAAACAAATCATTGTTGACACTTGTTTACGTCGACCAAAGTTGTCGTTGGCAGTTGCAAGCGACTAAGATGGATACGAATGAGTCATTTGTAGTTCGCAAGTGTATACGAGAACTTACTTGCAAATTGGGGATTCATCAAAACGATCATAGACAAGCTCATCATAGTTTATTGGTCGACAGATACTGCACAAGTATGAGGACCCAAGGATGATCACGGACCTTCAAACGTAATTAACGACGTTCGACAAGAGTACGGAGTGGTCATGAGCTACCAGAAGGCCTGTAAGTTCAAAGAATGCGCGTTGGAGGATTTAATGGGCTAGGTCGAGGAAAGTTATGCTAAATTGGCCAAGTACTGCCACAATTTGGGGACAACTAATCACGATTCCACTTTTTTCATTAAGATGGAGGTGCGAGAATTACTTTAAGTATTTCTTCATGGCTCTTGGACAATACATTAGAGGATTTCAAAATGCGATATGACCCGTAATTTTAGTCGACTATACAACTCTGAAATCGAGATACATGGGCAAGCTAATTATTGTTACAGGTCAAGATCTCAACATCCAGATTTACCCACTTGCATTCGGCGTAGTCGACAGCAAGAATGATCTGTCAATACGTTGGTTCTTTACAAAGCATCGTTGAATTGTTCAGGAAAGTGATCGAAGCTTATAGTGTCGAGGAATGTAATAAGTTTATGGTCGAGATTGGCAGTAAGTCGTTCCTGAATATGGAGAATGTAAATAAATTTGCAAATAATGATTTGATTGCTTTATCCCAGAGACATGAGTAGGGTGGGAGCTCAGTGGCTGGAACGAGCGGACGACCATCTAATTTTTCACGTGTAGTTCTCGATAATGAAGATCTACATGTTGAGCAACTATTTGAAACGAAGAAAGATTTGTAGGAAGCTGTAAACCGCTGGCATTGAAACTCAACTTTCAGTTCAAGGTAAAAAATCAAACAAATCATTGTTGACACTTGTTTACGTCGACCAAAGTTGTCGTTGGCAGTTGCAAGCGACTAAGATGGATACGAATGAGTCATTTGTAGTTCGCAAGTATATACAGGAACTTACTTGCAAATTGGGGATTCGTCAAAACGATCACAGACAAGCTCGGTCATAGTTTATTGGTCGACAGATACTGCACAAGTATGAGGACCCACGGATGATCACGGACCTTCAAACGTAATTAACGACGTTCGACAAGAGTACGGAGTGGTCATGAGCTACCAGAAGGCCTATAAGTCCAAAGAATGCGCGTTGGAGGATTTAATGGGCTAGGTCGAGAAGAGTTATACTAAATTGGCCAAGTACAGCCAGAATTTGTAGACAACTGATCACGATTCCACTTTTTTCATTGAGATGGAGGCGCGAGAATTGCTTTAAGTATTTCTTCATGGCTCTTGGACAATACATTAGAGGATTTCAAAATGCGATACGACCCGTAATATTAGTCGACTATACAACTCTGAAATCGAGATACAGGGGCAAGCTAATTATTGTTACATGTCAAGATCTCAACATCCAAATTTACCCACTTGCATTCGGTGTAGTCGATAGCAAGAACAATCTGTCAATGCGTTGGTTCTTTACGAAGCTTAGAGAAGTGATCGGGGAAGTCGAAGATCTTGCCTTCGTAATTGATCGGGGTCAGATTCTAATAAATACTAAAGCTGAAGTTTACCCTGAGGCACATCATAGGTGCTGCATGTAACATATACAAGGTAATCTAAAGACTAGATATCATAGCCAAGGCATCGTTGAATTGTTCAGGAAAGCGACCGAAACTTATAGTGTCGAGGAATGTAATAAGTTTATGGTCGAGATTGGCAGCAAGTCGTTCCCGGCATGGGATTATCTTACGAAAATGGAAATAGAATATTGTGCGCGGTCATATTTTTGAGGACGTCGGTACAACTTGATGACGTCGAACGACCGGAGTCTCTGAATGCATTGTTCAAGAATGATCAAGAGTTGCCAATTCTAGCAATAATGGAGAACATCTATTCAAAACTGCAGCAGTGGTTTCACAACCGACGGTGGAATCACAGAATTGCACCAACTTGCTAGCCCCAGCTCAAGAAGATAAATTGTTCAAGGTTGTAGAGGTTGTGAGAAAGTTGATTGTGGTATTGCTAGACGAGTCTTGCTGCTCCGTACAATGTGTACGTCATGTGGCATACATGGTGGACCAACTGGCAACACATGCACTTGTACTCGATTTCAGTTGGAGAGTTTTTCATGCGAGTATACAGTCGCGGTAGCTATGACCAGAGGCTTCGTAGCGAGAACATTATGCTCTCCTTATTACACGGCTGATTATTGGAGAGCAGCGTATGCTGAGACTATATTTCCAGAACTGAACGAATTCGATTGGGAAGTTCTTGACCATATTCTCTCACTTAAAAGTTTATTGCCATAGGTAGTTGAATAGCATGGCCCTGGGCGTCCACGTACATCTAGAATACCCTCTACTGGAAAGTTTCCTTGACCTCGTAGGTGCGGCAGATGTAGAGCAGTCAGCCATACTTACCAAACTTGTACAAGTCAAATTCCCCTGAATGATAATTAATTCGTATGTGAATATTCACAAATTTTACACATATTTTTTGCAATTTTTACAATTATTTCATACGTAAATAAACAAATAAGTATCCAATGTTACAACCGTATTACAATGTTTAAATATATTCTGCAAATAAATAATCAATTGAATACATATAATTGAATACAAATAAATATACAATGTTTACATCTGCAAATAAAGAATCAATTGAATACGTTTAATCGAATACAAATAAATATACAATGTATACATCGATTGCACCATGTTCACAAATATTTACAGATCACAATTGATTTCGTACAAGTCACATGCTAATTTATTCCTCCAAATCTGAATCCATGATTGGTTGATTACATCAACCTTATGTCCAATACTCAAAAATTTTATGTACTTTATTGCATACATGCCGCAGTCGCCCTTGCAATTCAAATCATAATGTGTTAGATAGAAATCGTGCAGCTAAAAAACTAAATTTTCTAGTTAAAATAAATTAGGATTGTCGACGATCACCAGATGTCCAATACTCGAGTGTGATTTGGTGAAAACGTGCACCGTGTCCTCGAAACATATCCGGCCCCACGAATATGTGTTGAAGACATCAAGATTGTCGACGATCACCAGATGGAAGAGGTCGATCGCAGTCTTCCTGTGGTGACATCTCAACATGCTCTCAAGGATGTAGACCAAACCGAGCTTCAGTCTGTCTAACATATGGTCACATCCCCCTGTCGTGTCCATCAGCTGTGGCAGAAGCACCTCCCATGTCTTTAGAAGTAAGCATCGTACGGCCTGCTACCTCTCTGAGTACTAGAACGAGCTGCATCATGGCCCATAATCTCCAATCCAATGATCAGGGAAAACTCGAACATAGAGAAACTGGTAACTTTTCCCCCGAGGTTGAAGTGAAGGGCATCATCGTTGACTGGACTCAAAAATTGACACAGTAGGACATCAATGATCTGCCACGAGAACTGAACAGTTCTCAACTCGTAAAGGGGCCAAAGAAAGGACCTACGTAGCATATCTACATGCTGCTCATCCAGCAGCTCCAACACGGCGGTGTAACTACCAAGGCTACCGTTCCAGGTAGCCTTACTCGGCAAATGTCTCAAAGTCGAGTCCAAGTGATACTTCATGCTGTAAAAATGTAAATGTTAGCACATCGAACATAAGATAATGGAATATAGTATAACTCAGAAAATTAAGTAAACCGAACTGTAACAATTGCAAGGATGAAGTTAAAAACAATATTTCATTTCGGTAATTATCAATTTAAATTTCTTCATTTAATTATATATATTTAAAAAATTAAACAAAGGGAAAATATTAAAAGTAAGTAAAGGATATAAATATTATTTAATTAAATTCAAAAAAAATGGAGATTTGTTTACAAAGAATATTTCATTAAAGAATTTTAAATTAATTAAAATATTAAAAGGAAAAAAAAATAAGAATTTGCTAATTTATTAAAAAATACTATTTCATTTTGGTAATTATCAATTTAAAATTATTTATTTCATTTTATATATAAAAATTAAAACAAACATAAAATATTAAAGTTAAGTAAACAATTTAAATATTATTTAATTACATTTGAAAAAATTAAAGATTAATTTACAAAGAATATTTAATTAAAGAATTTTAAATTAATTAAAATATTAAAATGAAAAATAAGAATTTACTAATTTGTTAAAAAATAATATTTCACTTTCGTAATTATCAATTTAAAATAAAAAAGAATACAAGTATTATTTAATTAAATAAATAATTATAAAAGGAAAAAATAAATTAATTTAAATTTTAAAAATTAAATACATAATAAAATTTTTTTTTAATATTCGAAATATTAAATTATTAATAAAATAAAATAAAATGTGTCTGGGCCAACTTAACAACCGGGTTGTTATTGGGCTGGCCCAAAACCGGACCGTTAATAGTCGGTCGGCAGTTAACAGTTGGGATGTTATTGGGCCGGGCAGACCCATAATAGTCGGCCCAAAATTGGGTTGTTAATAGTCGGTCGGCTGTTAACAGGGAGGCTGTCGACTGGAAATCGCCATTTCCGACAATTTCGAGCTAAAAAATGAGCTAACATTGCCCATAAACCACTACATTTTCTCCACAATCACTAACATTCAAGCTAATCTACCCATATATGAACAAATAAACTAAAAAATGTAAAAATCATTCGAATTCCTTATATGAAAAACACGATTTTAATCACGAAAACTAACCTTCTCTTTCGCCGGTGACGAAATCCTCTTTGTGATTGTCGGCGTCGGTGACTTCACGAACAATCTCGTCAATTTTGGTGGTTGGTTTTTCTTCTTTTGGCTGTGAGAGTGTGGTTTGATATAAGGTGGAGGTATTTTTGCCTTTTTGTTAGTATAAATTATGTTTTGGCTTTTTCCTTTTTTTTTAATACTATTTACTGGTCAAAGGTCAAAGTGGAAATATAGTCTTATCAACAAGCCATTTTCCACTATTTCCTCGTGCAGATTGCGGTATGACCACATTCAACTCATTTTTTTATTAGAAAACATGTAAACCATATCTACATATAATACGCACTCTTATTTTTCTATGTTAAATGCACTAACAAAAAAATATTAGTTCAGAAGTTAGAAAAGTAGATAGCCTTCCATTAGTTTTTGATTTATAATCTCAAGTTTGATTTTGGTCCATAATTGATCATGGCGGCTCAACCAAAGTATGCCAACATTGCACTTTGTGCAATTTCCATTCATGCACTATTTCTCTGTATCCAAATTTTACAATCTCCATTTTCATATTGGAGAGCCCTTATGATTCTATTAATTTCTCTTCGATCGAATGTCTTTGTTCGTCAAGTTGTTCTTCTTCTACATCAGTCTTTGAAGTTAGATGATTGCTCAAATGGGGTATACGTGTCAAATATTTCTTGTTTGTCCTACATTCTCGCTATCAGCTCACCCTTCTGCATGTCAATTAGGATTAGTTCTGCTTCTAAGAATGGTCAGCTCAATATAACTGGAATATCTCGATTTTTTCTATGTTTAAGACAATGAAATCTACCAAGAATATTAAATTTCATATTTTTATGAGCACTTCCTCAATTTTACATTGAGAAAATGAAATTGTCTCTCAACAACCTGTAGCGTTATTGATGCCGCTTTGACTTTATCTTACCATAATTTTCCTGTAAACATATTTTGTCATTAGGTCTACACTAGCATCGATATCAAACAAATCATTAATAGAACAAGAATTTTCAATTGAAATTGGTAAAGTAAAAATCCATGAATCTTTCAATTTAGGAGACAATTTATTTTGCTATCTTGCACTGCTTTCATTTGTTAGTGACGCGGTCTCAAACTTAGGAAGTTTTCTTTTTTTTGGTTAGCACATTTATCAAAAATCTTGAATAACTCGAAATTTTTAATATTGCGTCAAGAACATGATATTGATGTCGAGTTTCTTTAAAACATCCATAATTTTTTTAAATGTCGCATTTAGCTTGTTCTTCTAGAGCCTGTGACCAAAAGGAACAAGAGGCATATAAGCCTTGACCGGACTTGTTGCCTTAATAATAGATCTTTCTGGATGTTCCTTTGATCATATGTTTTAGGTGCATATTTTTTCATTTTTTTTCACTAGCCTCTTCATCTATCATTTATGTAGATTATTTTTTGTTTAACCTCTTCACATATACGGTAATTGTACCCCGTACTTTATAGTAATGGTATGAATATTTTTCGTCCAGCGACCTCATTTGAAGTCTCTGGTGAATGAAATTGGATGTACATTGATAAGTGTAATTTTTACACTTACTTGAAACCTAAAATAATGACATTTGATAGTTCTTTTAATAAAATATATTCTAAATTGTTGTATTTTATGTTTAATAGTTGAAACTCTATGGATGCAAAAATTAAAGAAAGGAAGCAAAATGTGGCAAAAAATGACAAACTCCAATGTAGAAGGACCAACTCGCATTATATGGAAGAATTGAAGACTTCGAAGCAAGCATTAATTTAATTCAGCAATGGATTTAATTGGGCCTCAATTGGATGGACTTTTGTTTGGTTAAATAAATTAGGCTTTATTTATGATAGAATATATATATACACATGCGGACGAGAAGAGGAGCAGCGAATGGAAGTAAAAATAAATAAAAGGCTGCGCAGATCAATACAGAGAGGAAGCTGAAAGAGGGAAAAAAAAGTGTGGCTGCAAAATTATATATACATACACGTAGCTTTGGAGGCTGCCTGGAGGAATTACACAAATTAGTGGCTGCTTGATTACATAAAGACAAAGCAAATTGAAGAAAATACAAAAGATGGGGACATGTATATACATACACAGAGGCGGAAATTGGGCAGACTTAATACCAAATTTGTTCACGTTTAATCAATTTCTGGTGATGTCGTCCCACTCTTGCTTGTTTTATTTCAATATTATGTTAAGCTAGATTTTTACATTGCTAAAGATATAGATGAACCCTTGTTTTGAAACTTTTAGTATTAATTAATTATTTGACGTGATTTGTTTGAATGCATGGATATTTATTATGATTTAGTTTGCTTTTCAATTAATTGGCCACTAGTTGAATTATTTGAATTTTATTATCATCAAGAGAGGTAATAGAATTGTTAGCACATAGTAATAAATATTGTGAGGTTCGATAAAGGATAGAGATATACCTTTATGCCTTGCATGGTTATTTTGATGTTCTAGCTCGCTTAATGATTTCTTATATGTTGGTATCTTTTATAGAGATATAGAAATGTCACGTATAGGATTTGATTTAATTGCTATCGAGAGATGCTTTTAAATAAATTTGGAACTTCGAACAACTCGTATGATAACAAATTGTCAATTTAATTGTTAAATTAAAAGTGGATGAATAAGGGGAATTCTAGATCTTGGCAATACATCTCATAAATTTGATAAACTCTTACTTTAATTTCTTGTATGTGATAGATTAGATATAGATTTATTATAAACTGTTATTGATATTTGATTAAGGCTATTATTAACTTTAACTCGATCAAACACGTAGTCCTCGTGAGTTCGACACTTTACACACTACTATATTACTTGATCACGATCCCGTTCACTTGTGGGAAATCAAGCGATCAAGTTTTTGGCGCCGTTGCCGGGGACTACTGTTTTTGATACGTTTAGTTAATTTTAACTTTAATATGAATTTTATTGTTTTTCTTTTGTTCAGTTTTTTAAGTTATAAAAAAAAGAATTTTCGTGTTTCCTGCTTGCTTTTTCGATAATGTGTATGCGAAATTCGAGAACCGGTGATCTTGCTCAATTTGACCCGGAGATCGAACGAACTTTCAACATTTGAAACAGACAACTGTTGCGAACACACCAAAAACAAAAAGAGAAAGATATGGCTGAGAAAAATCTGAATCGAATAGTCGTGGGGGCTAATCTGGAAGCAGCACAACCCAATGTGGTTGTAGCTAATGAAAATGCAAGGCTAATAGGAGAGTACATGGTTCCACAGGTTGTGGAGAGCCAATCTAGCATAGTATATCCAGCGTTTGGTCAGGTAAACTTCTACCTAAGAACTGATGTGATCAACATGTTCCAAAATGCGCTACAATTTTTTGGGAAAGCTTTGGAGAATCCCAACGCTCATGTATCAAGATTTATGGACATATGTGCAACTATCGAGTATCCAGAGCTGTCCAGTGAAGTAATCATGCTAAGGCTTTTTCCATACACTTTGAGAGACTTTGCTAGAGAGTGGTTAGACACTTGTCCACCCCAGAGCATCACTACATGAAACTAACCAAGTCAAAAATTCCTTAGCAAATATTTTCCACCGAAAAGGATTGCAAAGCTAAGAGACGAGATTACAACATTCGAATAATTAGACTCGAAATGCTATTCAGATGCTTGGGAACAATACAAGGGTTTACTCCGCCAATGCCTACAACACGGATTGCAGAAATGGCTTCAAGTGCAGTACTTCTACATTGGTCTGAATCCGATAACTAGGGCTAATGTAGACTCTGCATGCGATGGTTCTATCACAAAAAGAACCGCGGATCAAGTCTATCAAATCATGGAAGATCTGGCATTTACCAGTGCACTTTGGCCTACTGAAAGGACAAGTGGAAAGAGAGCTATTAGGATATTTGAAGTTGATTCTTTGACTGCAATTTCAGCACAATTGCATCATTGGCACAGAAGGTAGATCAGATGAATGTATCCCAGACAATAGGACCGAAATGCAAACATTGTGGATGGAACCACTAGAGTGTTGATTGTAATGTAGGATCTCGTTTTACTCAGACAATGGAGGATGTGAACTATGCTCAAAATTTTCAAAGGCAACAACACAATCCAAATCCTAACACCTATTACCCAGGTTGGAGAAACCACCCAGGTTTTCAGTGGAGCAATAACCAGGGTGTTCAAACCGTAACACAACAAACTGCATCGCCAAGTTTTCAACAGAATGAGAAGAAGTCTTCATTAGAAGATCTCGTGACGAAGTTGGCGGAAATATCTACTCAACATATGCAACGTATGGATAAGGGCTTGCAAGTTCAGGGAGCAGCCATTAAAAATTTAGAAAATCAGATGGGATAGATAGTAAAGGCGAACGAATCTAAAGGAACATTGTAAGGCTATAACTACTCGCAATGGGGTACAGTTATAAATGTGAAGAGACAAACTGTTATAGAAGATAAGGTATCTACCCCGGTTGATGAGCATTTGAAGGAATCCGAACAGTACAAAGAACAAGAAAAAATATCAGAAGATTCAAAGGTTAAGGTAACCGCTCCCATCAAAGAAATCGTTCAACCACTCCCATTTCCACATAGGCTACAAAAGCATAAGTTGGACAAGCAATTTTCGAAATTCTTGAGGTATTCAAAAAGCTGCATATCAATATACCATTTGTAGATGTACTTGCACAAATGCCCAGCTACGCAAAATTCATGAAGGAGATACTTACAAATAAGAAGAAACTGGAGGAATTGGGGACGGTTATGCTGAACAAAGAATGAAGTGTCATCTTACAAAATAAGCTGCCACCTAAGCTAAAGGATCCTAGGAGTTTTACTATCACTTATACCATTGGTGAAATAACATTTGATAAGGTTCTTTGTGATTTAGGTGCTAGCATTAATCTTATGCCTTACTCTATTTTTAGGAAACTAAATTTAAGAGAGGCAAAGGCAACATCGATCTCCTTGCAACTGGCAGATAGGTCAGTAAAATTTTCAAGAGGAATTATTGAAGATATACTGGTGAAGGTAGATAAATTTATCTACCCGGCAGATTTTGTCATTTTGGACATGGTTGAGGAAGACAAGGACGTTCCATTGATATTGGGAAGACCATTCCTTTCAACTTGTCGGGCCTTAATAGATGTTCAGAAGGGACAATTGATGCTGCGATTGAATGATGAACAGGTGACATTCAATGTCTTCAGTGCAATCAAGTATCCTACTGAATCAGACAGTTGTCTGTGCATTGATATGATAGATTTGGCTGTAGAGGAGACTTTCATTCTTGAGCACCCTCAAGACCACTTGGAGAATCTTCTTGTTTACTCACAAGATAAAAATTCAACAATTGAAGAGATAAGTTAGATCGCCTACATTGTAGAGTCTACGCCACCCTTCAGAAGGAGACTGTTTGAAGAACTTGGTAAAGGGATAGTAAACCACTACTTTCTATTCAAAAAGTACCAAATCTTGAGCTCAAGCAACTACCACCACATATGAAATATGCTTACTTAGGAAAGTCATCTACACTCCCTATGATTATTGCAAATGAGATTACCGATGTGGAAGAACAGAGACTACTAAGAGTTTTGTGTGAACATAAAACAGCTATTGGGTGGTCCATAGTAGACATCAGAGGGATCAGTCCATCGATATGTATGTACAAAATCTTAATGGAAGAAGAGTATAAGCCACTGTAGAAAATCAACGCAGATTGAATCCCGCCATGAAAGACGTCGTGCGAGCAGAGGTATTAAAGCTCCTTGATCCAGGCATCATATATCCAATCTCTAATAGGTTAGTCTAATTCATGTTGTACCAAAGAAAGGAGGGATAACTGTGGTAAAGAATGAGAATAATGAGCTGATACCGACTAGGACGGTCACGGGATGGAAACTACAGGAAGTTTAATAATGCAACTCGAAAAGATCACTTTCCTTTACCCTTTATTGATCAGATGTTGGGCATTCATATTACTACTTCTTGGATGGGTACTCAATCCATAATCAGATTGCAATAGCTCTAGAGATCAGGAGAAGACTACATTTACGTGCCCCTATGGTACCTTTGCATATAGAAGAATGCCATTTGGGTTATGTAATGCTCCTACCACATTTCAATGATGCATGATGCAATCTTTTTAGATATGGTGGAAAAAATCATTGAAGTCTTCATGGATGACTTTTCGATGTTTGGTTCATCATTTGAGAGTTGCCTCTCAAATTTGGGAATGATGTGAGGAAACAAACTTGGTGTTAAATGGGAAGAAGTGTCACTTCATGGTTCAAGAAAAAATAGTATTAGGGCACAGGATATCAGCGAATGGTATCGAGGTAGATAAAGCAAAGATTCAGGTGATAGAAAAGCTACCTCCACCAACTTCAGTTAAGGGAATACATAGTTTTCTCGGCCATGCAGGGTTCTACAGGAGGTTTATCAAGGATTTTTCCAAAATCACCAAACCACTATGCAGCCTACTCGAAAAAGATATTCCATTTAATTTTTTTGACGAGTGTTTGGCATCTTTCAACACTCTTTAAGAAAAGTTAATTTTAGCACTGGTTATAGTTGTACCAGACTGGGAACTGCCATTTGAGTTGATGTGCGACGCTAGAGACTATGCAGTAGGGGCAGTACTTGGTCAAAGAAAGGATAAATTTCTCCACGTCATTTACTACGCGAGCAAGACTTTGACAGATGTACAGCTGAAATATGCCACCACGGAAAAAGAGCTGCTAGCCATTGTGTTTGCTTTCAATAAATTCAGATCATATCTCATTGGATAGAAAGTAATTGTTTATACAGATCATGCAGCTCTTAAATATTTACTATCTAAGAAAGATGTAAAGCCTAAGCTGATTCGGTGGATACTTCTACTTCAAGAGTTTGACTTAGAGATTCGAGACAAGAAATGCAGTGAAAATGTGGTAGCAGATCACCTTTCAAGGCTTGAACAGGCAGTATAAAGGATTCTCTTCCAGATGAACGTATCTTTGCTGTTGACTGTAGGCCATGGTATGCAGACATAGTGAATTACTTGGTGTGTAATGTGCTTTCACTTAAGTTAACACATTACCATAGGAAGAAGTTCTTTTCAGAGTTGAAATATTAGTATTGGGAGGATCCCATACTATATAGGAGGGGTGGTGATCAGATAATTCAAAGTCTGTGCCAAATGAGGAGATCCCTCAGATTTTAGAGTGTTGTCACTCTTCAGCTTATGCGGGGCATTTCGGATCTTTGAAGACAGCAGCAAAAGTTCTACAATCAAGATTTTATTGGCCCTCACTATTTAAGGATGCTCATGAATTTGTAAAACAATGTGATCAATGCCAACGTACAGAGATTATCTCTAAAAGGCATGAGATACCATTGAATTCAATTCTCGAAGTTGAACTCTTCGATGTTTGGGGGATAGATTTTATGGGACCATTTCCATCCTCTTACAACAATCAGTACGTTTTAGTAGCAGTTGACTATGTATCTAAATGGGTAGAAGCAGTAGTAGCACCAACTAATGCTCGAGTGGTGGTTAATTTTTTGAAGAAAAACATATTCTCGCACTTTGGCACCCCTCGTACCATTATTAGTGATGTCAGTAAACATTCTGCAACAGGCTTCTGGAGTTAGTATTGACAAAATATGGGGTAAAACATCGTGTTGCTACACCTTATCATCCCCAAACAAGTGGCCAAGTGGAAGTGTCAAACAGAGAGTTGAAGAGAATACTGGAGATGATCGTAAACGGCTCAAGAACTGATTGGTCAAAGAAGCTTGATGATGCACTGTGGGCATACCGGACTGCTTACAAAACACCAATCGGCATGTCACCATATCGCCTTGTGTTTGGGAAAGCTTGTCACCTTCCAGTGGAGTTAGAGCATAGAGCATATTGGGCAGTAAAGCAGTTGAACATGGGCATGACAACAGCTAAAGAAAAGAGAATGCTACAACTGAATGAATTAGATGAATTCCGGATGGATGCTTTTGAAAATGCAAAGCTTTATAAGGAAAGGACAAAGAGACTACATGATAAATACATACAAAGGCGTGAGTTCACTCCAAGTCAAAAAGTACTATTGTTCAGATGGTCTGGATCGTTCACAATTGTTCAAGTCTTTCCACATGGAGCAGTTGAGGTGACTCATGAGACAAAAGACAACTTCAAGGTAAATGGGCAGCGTTTGAAAGAATATTGGGGTGGCGATTTTTATAAAGAGAAGTCACTGACCCAACTCCATAACTCGAAATGATCAAGCTGCCAAGTCTAGCTAAAGACTATAAATTCAGCGCTTGTTGGGAGGCAACTCAATTTTCTAATCCATTTATTTATTTTTTATATTGTATTTTACTTAGTTTTATTTTTAATTAATAGTTTGCATTAGTTATTAGCATGTTTCAATTTACAGGGTATCATCATCCTATCATGTTTTTTCTTATGCTTTTGAATTTATTGTTGGTTGTTTCAATTGTTTGGGTGAAGTAACACATGTTCTAGGTTATTTGATCTTTATTGTTTGATTTGACTGATATGTGCAGGAACATAACGTCGTGAAATACTCAAACCAACATAGACCAAAGGGAAAACATGATGTAGAAGATTGTCTAACCGTCACGCATAGTGCCTCATGCTTTCAACATAAATTTTGGGGAGTACCCTCATGCCTTCAACATAAATTTTGGGGAGTACCTTCTTCCTTTTCTTCCCCGTGCCCTTATATTCTTATTTATGATTTATGACATTGAGGATAATGTTGATTTTAAGTTTGGGGGTGGGAATAACTTTGAGTTTTTACTTTTTGTGTGTTTTTGAGTCTTTGTATGTTTGTTTTTCGTTATTGCTTTAGTATATAATAGAAATAAAAAAGAAAATCATAAAATTTTAAAAACAATTTCAAAAAAAAAAAGTATATCTTCCTATTTTAGGCTGTGTGCTTGTGTAGGTTAGACATTTTGGCCAACAATGATGATTAAATTTGAAATTTGGTATTGATTTATGAATTGTGATTATGTTGCATACTAGGCTAATTGATGCTTAACCTTGCAAAAACTCGATATTATACGTGCACTAGAATTAAGTTGGACATTGTGATGCTATGAATTGATTCATACAATTGATAGGATGATATAGTTGGACGCAGATGCTTTACCCAAACCATACTTATTATTTATCCTTGGACCAAATTTAGCACAGTTTGGGGGTTTTTTTACTATTTTATGAAGATACAGATGTGGACAGAGATTCCACTTGTGAAAACTTTTGTGTAGATTGTCTTAGATGAACGAGATAAAATTTGACAAAAATCTTAAATTGGAGGTCGATTTGCTTGAATAGGTGTTTGATAAGGGGCATTGCACTGATCAATGCATAAATTTTTAAATGAAAATATTATCTTCGAAGCCTTTTTTACTTGGGTTATTAAGTCTGTAAGGGTGTTTAAAACCTGGTGCCCTAAAGTCATCTGATTAGGGAGTTATCGACCTAAAGTCCGTTACATGGGTTATTTAGAAAGTTTAAGGGAGAAAATATATATATATATATATATATATATATATATATATATATATATATATATATATATATATATATATATATATATAAAAAAGGCATTTGAAAATCAGAAAAAAAAATTGCATGAAAAAAAAAAAACACCAAATAGCACTAAATGCCTTGGTTACACTCCAAACACTTGTTTGAGGGAATTTGACTTTTGATGGAGGATAATTAGCCTAATCAAGTTTTGGATGTCGAAGCAATCAAAGAATTGGAGAATCCTTGTTTATGAATGTATTGACTTGCAATTGGTAAAATCCACCTGAGCTAGAGTGGGTGAGGTTAGTGATTAAAATTCAACTTTGGGGTACGTGACACTGGGAAAAGAGTGAAAAAAAAGAACAAATTTTGGGTGTGTGAATCATACGAGAGATGAAATGATATATTTCACCACAAGGGGTCGGGAATTAAAGTAACTTGTAAAGTCATTATGTCTACTTAGTTCTTCACATACACACGTCAGTTTTGCATTGGAAGAGTAGATATTAATTTGGTATTGTGACTTTAAAATGGTTTATAGATTTAATAATGTGATTTCAAATACTGAAAAAAAAAGTTAGAATGTCTAACCAAATACTTTTGCATGCTTATTTTTTGGTATTATTATAATTTTGTTTGGGACAAACAAATGTTTGAGTTTGGGGGTATTTGATAAGTGTAATTTTTACACTTATTTGAGACCTAAAATAATTATATTTGATAGCTCTTTTGATAAAATATATTCTAAATTGTTGTATTTTATGTTTAATAGTTGAAACTCTATGGATGCAAAAATTAAAGAAAGGAAGCAAAATGTGGCAAAAAAAATGACAAACTCCAATGTACAAGGACCAACTTGCATTATATGAAGGAATTGAGGACTTGGAAGCAAGCATTAATTTAATTCAGCAATGGAAGGGCCAGGCGACATGCTTTCTTGTGATGGAGGACCCCTTCCATATCATTATGGATGAAAAGCCCCAAGGCCAACTATCCGGAACTATCCTCTTCTATAGACCCTGCATTCGAATAGAACCAGCGCTATGGCTTAGCCGATCTCTGCTACAGTTGTCTTATGCGCTTGGAAAAGATGGACTGGCAAGAGGAGTTAAATGGTGAATCGGGAAGCTAAGCCTTACACACAGGAGGCGTTCGCGAGTACTCTCTTTTCTTTTGAGATTAAGTCGGGCCCTTGTATCCCCAAATGGATCCCCACTCCTAGTGTTTCACACGACGCATGATTAGTTACTGCTTGGCTTACTCTTTTATCCTCCTGGGCCATTACACTTCGATTCTATATAATGGGTCTGGGAACAGGATATGGTACAGAAGGTCGGTCTCCTTTTCCAATGCCTAGCATGCTGGCCGACCCTACTCTACTCAGAGCAAGACAGCAGACAAAGCCCCCGGACGGAACTGGGAACCTGGTAGGCTAGGTGGGTGTCTAATCCGCGTAGAAGCTCCTGGTCGAGTGTCTTAGATTAGAACTGCTTCTGCGATTTGTCCTGTTTGTGGCTCGATCTCCTGTCGTGTTTTATTTAGATAGCAATACTCTCTTTATCTTTAGGCCCACTCCAAGGGGCATACTCCTACATCTGCGTATTCGAAGCCTGATTGAACCGCGGGTAGCTTGTATGATGCCAAAGTGAAGAAAAGAAGCGTCAGGCTCGACTGTTAGCGCTTCTCCCTACTTATAAGTAAGTGAAATCCCCATAAATGGAATGAAAGCACACCATTCCAAAAAGAAAGGGGCCTTGTTGTCTCCTAAACAGGCGAAGCGAGGTATCCATAAAAGGATAGGCTTTAAGGCCCGATCAAACTTAGTTAGGCAGAATTCCATGCTTTACGCCCGGTCTGCAACGAGCCCTTGCGTTAAGTTGAGTCGGGCTTTCCTTTCCCCTTTTTCGTGCAACTATCCAAGTTAGAGCGCATGCCCCGGGCACCCTAATTAACTGGTCTCTCTCTTGTCATCAGCTCTGATCTGCTCAAAGGGAAACGAGACAAATTTGATATGTCAATGCCTCTGTCTGTCCCTGTTAGGTTGAAAATCATAAACTGCTGCATAGGGATTTCCTTTTATCAACCCCTATTCCTGAAGTGAACTCTAGTCGCTCTCTATGTTAATTTATTTTTAGCAAGAATCCCTGTGAAAGCTATCTCATATAAGATAGGAGATAGTATACCTTGAATCAGTTTCGAGATGCAAGAAAGCAAAGAGGTAATAGGCGCAGCAAGCAGTTAAGCGACTTCTGTCTTCAAGATATGCCTTTTCTATTTAATAATATAATAATAATATAATAAAGGCGAGTAAGGAAGTGTCGTAAAGCTCCTGCCTTTGGATGGACCATAGGCCTGATACTAGGAAGCAAGAAGCTAGGAGAGTGTAGTTCGAGCATTAGAAGGAAGCTAAGGCAAGCAATCAGTACACGAATCCCCGTCCTTTAGAAAGATATGCCCGCCCCCTCTCTTAACTCTAATACACTGGTGACTAAGAGACTCTCTTCAAGTGGAGTGAAGCCAGCACGCGGTACACAGCATACAGGGGGACGAAATCAATACAAGTAGTGGGGATGCCGGCCAATCAACCATGTAGACACACAAAATATAGCAAACTCGCTCATCAGAACAGCTAATTGATTCGTTAGGTGACATGAGTTACACAAGCTAATAGGAAATCGGCACGTACCTCGCTACGCACCTCTGGTGGAGTCAATAAAGCTAGCTGCTGCTTTTAAACTTTACTAATGTAGTGGGCGGTAGTTGGAAGCACAGTACAGTAAGGGCAGAAGCAATCCCCAAGTCTCATTTTAGAGCTCATTAGTCTTAGTGTGAAACCCAAGAAAAAGGGCAATAGGTCACTATAGGGACATGAATATATATATATATATATATATATATATATATATATATATATACAGAAATGATCTAATGAGCACCGGTGCTCATCTTATCCTAAGCACCAATGAGTTGGCACATTACTTCATTGGTGGATTGGAACTCACAAAATCTTTATCCACCAATGAATTAATGTGCCAACTCATTGGTGCTTAGGGTAAGATGAGCACCGGTACTCATTAGATCATTTCTGTATATATATATATATACACACACACACATGCGGAAGAGAAGAGGAGCAGCGAACGGAAGTAAAAATAAATAGAAGGCTGCGCAGATCAACACAGAGAGGAAGCTGAAAGAGGGAGAAAAAGTGGGGCTGCAAAATTATATATACATACACGTGGCTTTGGAGGCTGCCTGGAGGAATTACACAAATTAGTGGCTGCTTGATTACATAAAGACAAAGCAAATTGAAGAAAATACAAAAGACGGGGACACATATACACATACATAGAGACGGAAATTGGGCAGAATTAATACCAAATTTGTTCACGTTTGATCAATTTCTGGTGATGTCTTCCCACTCTTGCTTGTTTAATTTCAATATTATGTTAAGCTAGATTTTTACATTGCTAAAGATATAGATGAACCCTTGTTTTGAAACTTTTAGTATTAATTAATTATTTTGACGTGATTTATTTGAATGCATGGATATTTATTATGATTTAGTTTGCCTTTCAATTAATCGGTCATTAGTTGAATTGTTTGTGAATTTTATTATCATCAAGAGAGGTAATAGAATTGTTAGCACATAGTAATAAATATTGTGAGGTTCGATAAATGATAGAGATATACCTTTATGCCTTACATGGTTATTTTGATGTTCTAGTTCGTTTAATGCTTTCTTATATGTTGGTATCTTTTATAGAGATATAGAAATGTCACGTATAGGATTAGATTTAATTGTTATCGAGAGAGGCTTTTAAATAAATTTGGAACTTCGACCAACTCGTATGATTACAAATTGACAATTTAATTTTTAAACTAAAAGTGAATGAATAAGGGGGATTCTAAATCTTGGCAATACATCTCATAAATTTGATAAACTCTTATTTTAATTTCTTGTATGTGATAGATTAGATATATATTTATTATAAACTGTTATTGCTATTCGATTAAGGCTATTATTAGCTTTAACTCGATCAAACATGTAGTCTTCGTGGGTTCGATACTTTGCACACTACTATATTACTTGATCAGGATCCCGTTCACTTGCGGGAAATCAAACGATCATACATATGCTTGAAATTTTATAGGAACCCTTGGTAGATTATCTTCCACTACTTTATTGTTATCACTTAATCATTAGGATTAATCAATGTAATGCTTGGGGGATGATCCCGGTGTGCGTTTTTAGAGTTGCTAAGCTATGTGACCAATTTGTTTTTCTATCTTTCTAATTGATACTTACTAATTTTGATAGTTTTTTCGATCTGCCAGAATACTTTGTCGATTTTCTACATATATTGATAAAACATCTTCCCCAAACATGGTATTTACTCTTGTGGAGGATTATTTGAACTACCACCTTGTTGATTGTAGATCATCTTAATTATGGGTGCTGCTTCCATCCCATATTACAAGTTTTATGAATATGGTTTTAATTGTGGGCATGAACCATTCTAGATGTGCTTTACTTGTTCTAGAGAGGCCAGCAATGAGCAATTTAAACATAGTGATTTGCCTCCACAATTCTCAAAAATTTGATTGATCATGACAACATTTATCCCCTACACTCGTGTTTTTATCAACAGTTCCACATGCTTTGTCAAAGCAGCAATATGAACATTTGTGGAAGATTTGTTGACCACTTCATGAATTCTTACCACTTTCAACTCAAACCAGTCTAACACTTGTTGAACTAATTAAGTGCACGTTTGAGCCCCTTTTTTTGTCGAAATACATTTTAGAATAATATTTTGTTAAAGAATTTGTAGTTAAAAAATATGGAAAAGTTTTAGGTTTACATGTAAAATTATTTTATGGGGTAATGTGTAGTTGAAAACGAGTTTTGAAAAAATGAGTTTTCGAAAAAAAAAAAAAAATGGGGGCCAAACATAGGCTTAACTCTTACTTAACCCGTGAGTTGACCATTTACTTGACAACTCCTTAAACCTATCACATGTTTCGTGGTAGATGTTCCCATCAAATTGTTGGAATGTAGAGAATTCTAACTTCAATTTTCAGGTAAAAAATATTTGTTACAGAATTTCCTTAACAAATCATCCGTATTGATAATGTCATGTAGATTTGAATCCAACCATTCCAATGCACTCTCTCCGTGTATAAGGGAATAACTAAAGTTTGATTGCATCTTCATTAATGAAAACTCCTGAGAAATCTTGAAATATGCATGTTTGGGTTTTCATAAGGCTTACTGTCGAACTAGGTGTTATTCCTGAAAAATTTATCAAATCAGCCTTTATCTGTAAGTCGTTATGGCCAAACTTTAGCTATACAGTACTAGAGCACTCGGGTTGCAGGAGTCCAAAACATTGACACTAGCAAGCCCCCTTCATCAATTTCTACTGGTTTGTGCTGCTGATTTTGTGGTGCCTCTATCCTAGAGGCTTTTTGCTCAATTGACAATTCGAGTGGATCTCTGTCATTTGAAACTTCTATTTTTATTGGCTTTCTTTTAGTTTTCGTGTAAAAGTGTGTTCTATTTTATGGACAAATAGTTCAATATTGTTACCTTATGAATAAAGTATATGACGAACACATTTTAACCTATATAAGAAAGCAAAATAAACTAATTAAGTAAAAGTCAGAAATATAATAATTGGCAACGATGCCAAAAACTTATGTGCATATTTATTTACAAGTATTCCATATTGTAGTAAGTAATATAATGAACATATGAATCCGAATGATCGTTACCACATAAATTATTATTTAATTCCAAATTTATTATTTTTATCTCGTAATTCATGAAAATCAAGTAGTTGTTTGTGATTATTGACCTAAATTATTTAATTATACTTAGGTTACCTCATTGCCCAAATTAATAAAATTAGAGTTTTTAGAGTATGAATGTGGATGTTAAGATTTACAATTTCATCTATTGATCACATTTAATTCGCTAATCAAAATTCTTGGCTTATTCTAGTATTTGATCGAATTCTTTTTAATTACTCAATTTATATCTCTAGAGTTCAAATTGATCATATTTAATTAAATCAATTCATCATATTTCTATGTGAACTCAAATAAGCCTTAATTAAATACGTTAAATCTCTAAAATCATAAAATGTATCTCTACACTTTTATCCAAATTATCAAATTCTAGTATGTGGTCTAAATTTATAATTTACCTCATGATTTATTATAAATTGACATATCACTGAATCAGTGGTCAATTAACTCACAGCATTAAATTTCATAAGTAAAATCAAAACATATAAGTTTAACTACTAGGATGTTTTAAATTAAATTAAAGAGCCACACAGATTATACTATTTGCCTTAACTATGAATTTTTATTACTCATTCTAATGTGTTCATATTTGGGTTCTGAAATCTTGATGAATGAAGGAATTGTATTTTGCACCTCTTCAATCCAAAAATCTTCATATCCTAGCTTTTTGCCCTTTGATCTTGTTGTTCTGTGTATTTTTTTCTATCTAAAATTGTGTCAAATAAAAGAGAATAATGAAAACTATATATAATAACTCTTAAAAAAAAAAAAAAACCCTTAAATCATCTCCCATGTGGAATTTGAGGGTAATTAGGAAACCAACAAAAGCTAGAATTTTTTCCAATTTCACGCACTTTGACCCTCCATATTAATTTCTTGTGCATTCAGGTCCTCTTTATTTTCATGACAGGTCCTTAACTTCAAATCTTGATTATTTTGATCTCCAATTCTTCAATTTTTTTACATTTTCATTTTAGTTTCATCCAAACTATTCCATTCGAAATTTACCTACATTTTATATAATTTAACTTAAATTAAGTAGACATCTGTTCAATCTAATAAAGATAAATAAATAAGAATAAAAGCTTGAATAAGTGTATAAAATACACTTATCAAGCCATCTCCCATAACAATATTAAGTGTATGTTTGAATCCCATTTTCTAAAAATACTTTTTCCAAAAATCATTTTGCAGCCACATCACACATTCTTTCAATATAATATTTTTTTAACATAAACTAAAATTTGTTCCTTAATTTTTAATCACGCAGTTTCTAAGCAAATCACTGTTAAAAAAAATTATTCTCCAAAAAAATGAACTCAGGTAGAGCCTAAATGATAGTAAGTAATACATACACGTCTTTCTAACAAAAAGATTAAGGTTCACAATCATTTGTTCAAAATTTTCTTCACAAATTTAGGAGCGAATTTGCTTTCTTTCCCCATAGTGCAATTGACTTTTGTGACTTGCCACTTGAAGATGGATTAATGAATTAATGTCACATGTCTCCCTGTGATGCTATTCTTTGAACGTGTAACATGTCTCCTTGAAGATGTTTATTTTTAAAGAGTATATACTATCATTTGGAGAGCATTTATAAATTTATGGAGTTAAAATTTTAAAATATTTCAACAAACTCTTTATATTTAATACTTAATTTTAGTACAAAATATTTATTATTTTTATTTATCTTTTATTTCAACTAGTTTTTTTAGATTATTTTATTATTTTCCTACTTTGAAAATTGAAATACTTTTAAAAAGTTTTTTATAGTATGATTTTAAATGCTAACTCTTTAAAATGGAGAGTATCTCATATTTAAAGAATATCTTGGAGATGCTATAATATTGTAACAGTCCCGTTCTCCTGTCCGCGACGGGCAAGCTTATAATACCCACTTGGAGAGAACCCAACGTGGGGTTCTCACATTTGGAGAGAACCCCACGTAGAGTTCTCCTGCCACATCAGCAGGTGGGCAGGATAAGCTTACTCATCGCGGGCAGGAGAACATTTTCGAATATTGTAATTAAACAAAAAAATGGTTTCTAGACATTTTTTATGTGTAATTTTAAATTTCAAAGATTTTATTACGTGTATCCGCTGCTACTTTATCGTAAAAATGACACGTCAATCGCACGTGTCATGAGTTTATAAGCACATAGAAAATAGTGATAGAAAAAGGTTGGTGAAAAGGAACAAAAAATATGCTGTAATGGGAATTAGCAGAGTAGTATTTTGACGGTGCTCTATATGTGACTGAAAAAAGAAGCAGTTTTATGGTTCCTCCCCCGTCCCATTTTCCAAAACCGCTCCTCTCACTCTCTCTCATAACTTACATGTACATTGAGATAGAGAAAGAGAGGGTTCTTGATTTTCAAAGAAAAAAGCAAAGGGAAAAAGCAAATTCCAAAACGTAACTCAGAACCCAAACAAACGCCATTGATTTCAGTTGCCAGAAATCAGAAGTTTTTCAACACCTGTACCTTCCTTCTTCTCTTTCATCACCTCACGCTCTTTCCAAATTACCACTCAACTCTTTACACTCCCTTTTTTTTATTTATGTAAATTCCATTATTCTCCTCCGTATTAACTTCAAGATTTAACCCATGTCTAACTCTGGTTAATCTTCCTCCTGATTATTTTAACCCATAAAAACAAAACTTTAATCCACCACCATGAACCTACAGTGCACAAATGTCACTCATATCACCTCTTTTCTTCACCATTTCTTTGCTAAATTTGGGAAATTTTACCATTTATTTTTGTCGTTTACTCGGTCAGTACCCTCTCTGGAACCACCAATTACCATAATACCATTTCATACAAAAACAAACTCTTCACTTTCTAAAGTTAGTGTGCTGAAAATTGAAAAATGAAAATGAAGAATTCGAAGCAAGAGATGTGTCCAGGAGAGAGGAGGAGGAGCAGCCGTTTTCAACAGGTCCAGCAAGACGGGTCTTTGACTCGGAATACTACTGAGTTAACTCAAAACCAGGACTTGTTTTCTGGGCCTGCTTTTAACATTCAGAGAAAACCTAGAATGGGCAGCAGGGTGAAGCGAACTGGACTTGAATGCCTGAAAATTTTCAGCTCTGCTTTCGCCGCTTGTGTAAACCCCTCTTTCTTTCTTGAAAATACTACTTCTTCTTTCTTAATTAATTAAGTAAAAATCTCAATTTTTCTTAGATGGAATATGCAAAAGATCTTTTCTTTTCTTGTTAATACAACGTTTCTGACTGGGATTTTTGGCAGTAAATATGATTATGAGTGATGAAAAAGGAATAACTGCTTCTTCTTTTTTTTTTACTGGGATTAATTTCTTCATTTTCTTGACTTCTTCCTATGGTCCTCCGTCATAATTTACTACTCACAAATAATCTAATTTTAGATTTCTTCTTTTCTTTATGGCTGCTTTGGTAATAATCTACCTATAATTCAATCCAGAAAAAATAGGCGCACGTGTTTATTCAGGAAAACGTACGTATAACATTATTATGTACTTTTAGTGGAATCCTTTGACCATATACAAAAAAGGTCATTTTATTTCAAGATTGGCTCAGCTTATAATATATACTTCTGTACATAAAATAAGTAATGGCACTTTTTTGAGTAAGGATGTTAGTTGTAAGTTGTTCTGTATTAGGATAAATACTTCATTCTCATTCTTTTCAAACTTTTTTTTCTATATAAGATCATCTTCAACCACACATTCAAATAATAAAATATTCTACACGTAAATTCAAATTTTTTCCTTTTCTTTTTAATCACATTTTCTCTTAAAACACTATTCAAAACTCTTTTGAAAAAGCCAAAAGACCATCAAACCGGGCTTAGAGTTGATCCGCCAACTTGCTCGGTGCTAGAGCCATACTCTTTAAAACTACATTCTTCACAATAAAATAATGTTGCACGTAAATTAAAAAATAAAATACTTATTATCTTAATAAAATTTCACATACTAATTATTTTGAATAATTTATCATTTAAATTTATTATTAAAATGATTGGTTTTCTTATTATTTGAATACACAAATAAACTTATTATTTAAAGTATTATTATATTCAAAAAATAATAATAATAATAATTATTATTATTTAAATATTTTTCTTATATTTTTAATAGTTTTTATTTTATTATTATTAAATTAACATATCAAGTATTGCTCAAAGGCAAAAATAAGGGCTTTTATTTTGTCCTCTACTGCCATATTTATACTTATAACAAGGGAAAAAAATTCTTAAAAACACAGGGGAGAGAATTTGGGAAAAAAATTTACATAAGCTTACCCAAACAATCTCCAATGACAACCAAATAATTTACTAGGGGGCCAAATGTGAGGAGCCATATTTTTTTCTTTATGATTTTGAATGGAGTAAATTACAAAAGCTAAAGATAAAGTCTAGGCTACTTAACCAAAATGTGCTGGATGTCCGTCACTTGCTAGAGGCATGCTAACTTTTGATCTCAACTTGTAATCCTAACAATTGTCTTATGTTGTAACCCTTTCCAATCATTTTTCTAAAACGATCATCAATGATCATGTTAACAAAAATCTCACATACTGACACTAACGAGGCATTGATGATAGGCAGATGACATTGAGTAGGTGTTGAAGAGATATCTTCCATTTTTACATAATAACTAGTAGCGGGGCAATCTTGGTAAATATTATCAAGAATGTGAATATATACCTAAATGTGGTAAATGAAAAATGATTTTTTTTGGGTTTGGGTGGGGGCAGGGGCGGAGCCAGCCCGTCGAAGTAGGGGAGGTCCCAGAGTTGAAGGGGTGGGGGGCTGGGTGGGGGTGGCAAGCAATGTCAACGTAATAGCACTCTCGGTAGAAGCCACACTTCAAAGATTTCCAAAATCAAAAGAGATTATCCAAAGTTTAACAAGTTCGAACTTAAAGTGCAATTTTTGTATGTGCATTTTAACTTCTTATTTGATAGAATCCAAGTATTATGTAAGTGTCAAAAAAGTCTTGTGATTTTATAAATGTATGCTTTGTTCATAGTTGAATATCCGATGGATGTTGTTTCTTAAAGTGATGTAGAATTTATAACTGATAGAAGATTTTAGCAATCACTATCTCTCATGGAATTAATTGGTCGTAGTTTACAAATAGCCCTTAATTTTTTAAGAAATTAACCAGAAGGTCATTGGAGTAACTGCATTTCTATTCGGGACATACATTTGCCGCAAATACATATTTACTCCTATAGATGCACATTTGACGGATTTGTTTCTACGACTAATATAATACAGCCAAGTTTCAGTTTTGCACTTTAAGGTCACTTATAATTCATCTCTTATGTTATGAAAATAACGGCCCTAATAAAATAAACAGTGGTGGTTTGTTAAAAGCCATCACTGAAGTAATTGTGCATTCATCCGTAACTAGCACCTTATTCTGCCACTCTCTCTAAGGAATATGTTTTATGCTTGGATTTATCTGTATTGTGTAGTTCATCTATTCCTCTCTGTTATATAATTCAAATCAAGTACCATATTAGGAGTCCTTCTCACATTCCTCATGATTATGCTTCAGGAAATTGGTCCCGATACCCTTGAATATCTATTCGGTAAGGTGCTTAAGAACAGCGATGTAGGCTCCCTCAGAAGAATGATCATTCCAAAGGTTTGTAAATGAAACTTTGATTTGTAGTGTAATTCGCTTTCTGTTGTTTTAACTCTAATTCCCCATGTTGCAACACTCAACAGATTTTGCATTTTTATTTCATAGTTACAATTATTGTTCAAAATATCAAAAAGATACTGATGTGGAGTCAATTTTTTTTCTCACGGTTAATTTCAGAAATCAGCTGAGAATTATCTTCCTGATCTCGAGTTCAAGGAAGGCATTCAAATCAGCATGTTTGACATGGATGGCATTCATGAGTGGGATTTCAAGTTCAGGTTTGTTTTGATCGCTATAAACTCATTCCATTTTGCCACACGTTACATAACCTGGATATTGAGATTGCTGCCTATCCATATTTATTTAATTCTTTTGATCATGTAGTTTTTTTATTTATGGTCATTTACTATGTTGCATCTCATAGTTGTTCTCGATTAATTTATAGATTCTGGCCAAATAACAGCAGTCGGATGTATGTGCTTGAGAACACTGGTGCGAAAAATCTTTTCTCCTTTTTTTTTTTTGGTAATTTTGAATTCAAACTCCTTTATATAATACATTTTCGCACCTTATTAGGGGATTTTGTGAGTGCACACGGCTTGCAAGCAGGGGACAGCATTGCTGTGTACAGATGTATGGAAAGTAAAAAACTTGTACGTATGCTGTGCTTTGTGAATCTTTATGAATATTGCAGAAAGTTGTATTTCTTAGCATTATCGTTCTTGTATTAGGTTATTGAAGCTAGAAGAGTTGGAGACCTCTACGTAGAAAGCAAAGGAGAAGATCAAGAAAATGCTGAGAAAAACAAACCAAGTACTGACAACATTCCTACTTTCGATGAGATTGAGATGATGTTATCTTATGATATCCCCTTCCCCTTGCATGACGACCCTGCCCTCGATTTTCTTGGCAAACCAGTTCAAGACTACTCAAAAGTTGATCCAGTACTGATGATGGAAAACTCGAAATTTGAATCAATGACAGGCATGGAATCTATTGACAACTTCTCAATTGATGAATGGATAAACTTATGATGTAACATAATATGTTAGATATCTAAAGCATGCTTCTCAGATATATACAGGATGCAATAAACAGAACAAAGTATTCTGCTACCTTCTTTTGACTGACAAGAATATTGGTTTCTTCGTGCGCGTTTGTGTTACAGTATATATTTTTCCTCGAAGTACTTTAAACAATATAAAATTTTTGACCAACATCATGATTGCTGGGTTGTGGCTTAGATAAATAAGTTTAGGATGTAATGATTTTTAATCGATCATGTGGGCTTATATGTGAATTATTGTGTATTAAATTAAAGACTATTAATTTTGGTTAAACCCGTTTAAAGTGACCTAATAAGGTTTCGATAATTTGAGTTTTGAAACATCTAATTAAAGTGTGGGCTTTATGTTTAGAGACCGACTCGTTCTTAATTTTGTGATGAGCCGAATTAGGTTAACAGACTGTGTGTGTGTGTGTGTGTATAAACACACACAGTTATGGTCCTCGGATCATACATGATTGTTCATTCTATTCTGACTCTCATCATTATAGAGTAATAAAGAAACAACGCGTTGATCTGAAAGACTAAAACAGAATGATTCATTTATTGCACTAACCATGTTTGATTCAGGTACGCTTCCGCTTCTGTTTACAAATTCTTGGTGATCCAACATGAAAGATCATTATGACGGTAATGATTTTCCCAATAAGTGGTATCAAATCTTATTCATGTTGAATCATTGAAAATCAAAAATATAATTCGGTTCTTGTAATAATTTTATTGTTTTCGAATTTAGCAATTTCAAATTTATTTTTGTTAAATTAGAAAACTTTTCTTCGAATTTAGCAATTTCAAATTTATTTTTGTTAAATTAGAAAACTTTTCTATCTTCTGGATTTCAATTTAAAAAAAAAGGGGGCAGTGCTGCATAGTCAGTGTACCTTCAATTACCGAGGGATGGCGTCGACGAGCGCCGCCCCTGTGTAGTGGTAGCAAACAGGTCGGTGTACCTTCAATTACCGAGGGATGGTGTCGATGAGCGCCGCCCCTGTGTAGTGGTAGCAAACGAGTCGAGTGGCTCGACCGCTCGGCTCGTGGTAGGCTCGGGCTTGTCAAATGATGAGCCCAAGCACGAGCCGAGCAGCTTGTGGGCTCGTGTTAGGCGAGCCACGAACTACACAGTGATCGAAACGGTCACTGATAAAAATTCAGTGATTGTTTCGGTTACTGTGTAAGTTCAGGCTCATGGCTCACCTAACACAGTGACCGAAACGATCACTTGAAAAAATTAGTAATTGTTTCGGTCTCTGTGCAAAGTGATCGAAACGGTTACTGATTTTTATTTATTTTTCGCTTCTTTTTTTTTCTCTCTTATTCCCTTTCCATTTTCCCTTTTTTCCACACAACTCTCACTCTCTAATCTCTTCTTCATTTTACATTTTAATCTTGATTCTACAATCTATCTATTAGACTACTACATAGTCTACATTTATTTCTCAATTATATTTCTGCGTTCAATATCAATTATTCAATATCAATTATCACACTACAAATTTACAATTACAATCTTACACGTCAACTTTCTTTTAATTCTTGATTTGTTACTTACTATGCATTTTATATCAATTCATAAATGGATCCAAACTCATTTGTTGAAGGCTTGTCCGATATCGGAGGCTTATCACCTATCATGCCTCAAAGTCAATTTCAAAATAAATTCGCCGATCTAAACGAAGTATCTATTCCCGAAAATAATATGGATTTCGATGCTTATGGAAGTAGTAATCCAACTGATTTGGATGACGTTGATATTTTCGAAGCGGAACAGAAGGATAGATATGAATTAGATATTCCTGATACAAGAGAAAAGCGAAAAGGGGAAAAATAGGCAAAAATGTTGTGATCATTTTAAATTGATTCAAACACATCGTGTGGTCGATGGAGTTGTAGAATCTAAAGTAGTATATAAATACTGTCATCAACGATTGACATGACAAAAAAGTATTGGGATCACTCACCTCAACCGTCACTACAAAGCATGTGCGGCCAAACATGGGCTTCTTCCTACTGGTCAAACACAACTGTAATTTGGTAGTCCAGCACCAGTTCTACTACTACGCCACTTTCTACGTGGATGTATTCGGAGGAAAAAACTTGAACGGGAATGGTGAAGTTCGTTGCCGCTGCTAAGTTACCTATAACAATAGCAAACAACCAACATTTCATCTAGTATGTGAAAGAATATCTTCAACCGAGATACGTTGGAGTAAGTCGAAACACACTTCGTTCAGATACAATAGAATATTTCCTTCATACAAAGAAACTATTCATTACAAATTTAGAAAATATGGTGGTGTTATATCTTTAATTTCGGATATATGGGAAGTGATTAATTAAAGATGTTATATAGCTGCAACTGTACACTACATAGACCCACTTTGATGTATGTATTAAAAAAAATATCACTTTTAAAATTATTGAATTCACTTACAATGCTAACAACATATATAACGATATTATGAACATTATTAGAGAATATCGTTGCGAAAGTAAAATTCGTTCATTTACATTCGACAACGCTAGTGTTAATAAGGTAGTTATCGATAAATTGTGCAGAATACTACAGCTCGATTCGGTAGTTATTTGTTTCATATTCGATGTGTGTACCATATTTTAATTTAATATTGAATGATGGTTTAAAACATATTAATAATGAAATTCAAAGAATTAGAGATGCACTAGTGTATATCACGATTTCATTTAGTAGAAAACAAAGATTTGAAGAATTTTGCGTGGAATTTGAAGTGACGAATATAAAAACATTTATTAGTAACGTATGGTATAAAGGGAACTCTACTTACTTATTATTAAAATCACGCGAAAGTTTTGAATATTTAATCATTGAATTTTATAACAATATGCATATTAAAAACGATGATAATACTGTTTTGAATGAATCCGATTGTATTTTAGCTTTTAAAATTAAAAACGTTTTGACAAGATTTTATGATTCTACAAATATTTTGTCAGGAACTTACTATTTCACTAGTTGTATGGTACTTGAACGTCTTTATATAATTGTTAGGGCTTTTCATTAACATAAAAATAACCCCGATTTTAGTACAATTATATATTCCTTTAAATTAAAGTTTAGAAAATATTGGGAAGACTTGTCTATGCTATTTCGGTTAGCATGCATCATGGACTCCCGATATAATTTATCGGGTACTAAATTTGTAATTGATCCGATTTTAAGAGTTTTAACTTTTAATACACATATCACTTATAGATATTTAGAACAAACTTTATGTGAAATGTATGAATTATGGCCCTGTTCGGGAGGGCTTAAAATCCAATTAAAATTGAAAATATGGCCATTATTGGGTCCCACCCGTCTAATAAAAGTCAACAATAACGGCTATATTTTCAATTTTAATCTGATTTTAATCCCTCCCAAACAAGCTCTATATGCGGAACGAATGTATGCAAATATTAATTGGGTACCCTCTGCCCCTAGTCCTTCCATTGATATAACAAAAGACGACGCTGAAGTATTAACTTTATTTGAAGGCATTAACTCATATAGATATGATACAAATGCAGGTGGTTCCTCTAGTAGTAGTTTGTCTACCGCATTTAATCAAACATCGGACGAAAGTCTAAATGCATTGTCTACTGAATTAATTGATTACATTAATCATAATATGCCTAATAAGAAAACAATTAAGAAAAGGTCAAAAGAAGTATTTAAATTCTGGCGAAAATACAAACGATGATGGTCAATGGTTTTTGCGATAACACATCCAGTTAGCATTATAGTTTCGGAGTCTGCTTTTAGTGTAGGTAAGAGGATTATGTCCGAGGTTAGGAGTCGATTGAAAGAAAATATTTTGGAAGCATTAATGTGCGTGAAGGACTGGCAAGACGGCCATTTTCAACTGCAAGATAAATATGTCGAAATTGCATGTCGTCAAGTAAGTGATATTTAATTTAACCATATTAATCAAAATTTGTTATTTTATAACACTTTCTTAAATTTTTTAAAAAAATTGTACACGTGACAAGTTGTTCGTGTACAATTTTTAACTCCGCCTATTCGAAATTGAAGTAGTCTGTCCCAAACCCGGATAAATGATGTTTGTTTATCTTTTAAAAAAATGGATGAGCTCAAGAGCTAATGTTGGCTCGGTCCACGAGCCACGAACTTCGGCTCGACCTGCGAGTAACGAGCCAAGCAGAATCACGAGCCGAGCTCGTGCGCGTACGGGTCGAGCCGAGCCTGCCACATCTACCCTCGTGTTTCCTTTAGATTTAAGGTCTGGATGAATTTTTGGGGACGGGACTTGGGCTGAAAATTTGAAGATTTCAGGTCCTTGCTTGCAATATCATATTAGGGTTAGTGTTGCAATTTTTAAAATCTACTTTTAATAATTCAGCCATTTAAGGTTAAAATTCATCCAAATTGGGCCTTTAAAGTTCTGAGTTTAATAATTCAGTCCATGTAGTTTGGAAATTAATTAATTTGGGTCATTAAAGTTCTGAATTTTGTAATAAAATCCTCAAAGTTTATAATTTGTTCAAATTGGCCCATAAAGTTTTGAATAATTAATTTTTTAACCTTTAAAGTTTTGGATAATTAATTTTTGACCCATACAGTTTTTGATCATTAACCCTTAGGCTCCTAAAGTTTTAAAATAAATGAAATTTGCAAATTCGGTGATTTTATTTTTCAAATTTTGGTAGAAAAGACTCTTTTGAAATGTATAATATTCGAAAGTAAATTAATTGAACCAACATGTTTGCCAAAACAATCTCTTTTGTTGAAATTAATTAACTTAAAATATTAAAAGGTATTTTTGTGTGTGATATTCATGTGAATATTTGATAGGCCCAAAGGAATGTCAGTATTTGACCGAATTGCACATGTACATATGGTGATAAACATGTGGCGATTATTTGGTTTAACGTGTGATCAATAAATCGGTCTAAAAAAGGTTTATTGATTGACATGTTTCTCTATTGTCAGTGTTTGATCACTACACCAAGAGTACCACTATAAGTCAATATTTTTGTCAAAAGACTAAATATTGATGTTGTGCTAGTATCTTGTGATGTGCCCTACCAATATTTGAAATTAATATTTTCATATTAAGGATATTTATGTGAGTCGTTCCAATTAATCGTTCTCTAATTCAGTTTCAGGTTTTGTTGCTAATATCTCTGCTAGCATCAATTCAATTCCAATGTTTCATGGCACGAACTTCAAGGCATGGCAAGAGAACGTGATGATTGTTCTCGGAGTCATGGACCTGGACCTACCTTTACGGGTCGATCAACCTGCTACAGTTATTGATAAGAGTACCTTGATGACAAGAGGGAGATGGAAATGTGGGAACGACCGAACCGCAAAGTTTGATGGTCATAAAGCGTGCTACGGCTAAGGTTTCAACTATCTGCGATAAGGTGGCTACGGCTAAGGGTTCAACTATCTGCGATAAGGTGGCTAAGGCTAAGGGTTCAACTATCACCCATGACGTGCCAAGAAATGTATTCTTCTTTATTTGGTTTGTTTTAAGGTTAATTTAACTTCGGTACCTAGATACACATGGTGGATAGATTCTGGTGCAACAACTCACATTAGTGTGTCTATCCAGAGCTGCCCAAGTTTACAAAAACCACATGATGGTGAAAGATACATTTATGTTGGTGATCAAGACGGTGGAAGTAGATGCAATAGGAAAATTTAGATTATTCTTAAAGACTAGATTTTATTTGGATCTTAATGAAACATTTATTGTATCGTCTTTTAGATGGAATTTGATTTCCATTTATGCTTTGGATAAATTTGATTATTATTATTCATTTGAGAATGACAATTTTAGTTTATTTCATGATTCATAATTGCTAGTTTCGGTTCTTTATTAGGTTACAATAACCTTTATTTAATTGATACAATTGTTTCTTTTAATGAATCCTTGCATGTAAGTACTCAAGGTGTAAAACGAAAATTAACTGGCCAGAATTCTGCCTCGTTACAATAAATTATGTACCATCTCCAAGAGGAGAATCGAGAGACTTGTCTATAATGGAATTCTCGATCCCTTGACTTTACAGATTATGATATGTGTGTTAACTGTATAAAGGGAAAACAAACCAATAAAAGGAAATTTCAAGCCAACAAGACTTTGGACATCTTAAAACTTATACATACGGATATTTGTGGACCATTCCCTATGACTTTTTGAAATGGTCAACAATATTTTATAATGTTCATAGATGACTTTCTAGATATGGCTAAATTCCTAGAGGAATGTGGTATCGTCCCACAGAACACTATGTCGGGTTCGCCCACTATGAATGGTGTTGCTAAAAGATAATAGAATGCTTAAAGATATGGTAAGGAGTACGATTACTCATTCTACCTTGCCAGAATCACTCTGGTGTAAAGCGTTAAAGACCGCAGCGTATATACTCAACAGAGTTCTAACTAAGACCACTGATAAAACCCCTTATGAGCTTGGGATGAACAAGATACCTAGTTTGAAGCACGTACACATTTGAGGATGTCCAACTGAGGCAAGGTCTTATAGGCTAAATGAAAAGAAACCGGACGAAAGGATTATCAGTTTTTATTTTATTGGATATTTTGAAAGGTCCAGGGGTTATAATTTTTATGATCCCACAACTAAGGTAATTTTTAAGACAGGAAATGCCTGATTCTTTGAGGATGTTGTTTGTAGGGGGAAAAAGGTTACAGACTATGTCTTTGAGGATAAATACATTGAAATTCTTTCAATTGCCATTAACAATGACCAGGATTAGGTTTCTATCCCTGACATTGTTCAAGAAACGGCTTTGGATCAAGGCAATATCGTTGTATCTATTTCTGAAGGTCAACAACTTGTTCCAGAAGAACAAACTCTACAGCCTTAAGATCCAATGCTATTAAGAAGATCCATTAGAGAGAGGAGAAGTGCAGTTTCAAATGATTACATCTTATTTCTCCAAAAAAACATGAAGTTGATATTGGAGTGGTGGAAGATGATCTGATCGAACATGTTATAAGGTATCAAACTATGGAATATGGCTCCGAAATTTTGTTACTGGGCTGTGAATCGTGGACAGTATAGAAAGACCACTCAAGTTATTTTGTGACAATAAATCAGCAGTACTCTATTCAAATAACAACAGGAGTTCGACGGAATCAAAACATATAGAGATCAAGTTCCTGACTCTTAAAGAAAGAGTTCAGAGTGGACATGTGTCAATAGAGCTTATCGGGACAAACTTCATGGTTATGGATCTGCTTACTAAGGGATTGATATCAAATGTCTTTCATGAGCACACTGCTCATATGAGTGTAATGTCTCTTGAGGATATCTAGTTTCAATGAGAATTTGTATTTATGTGCTTTTCATTTTAAACACATGTACTGTCATTTTGAATATGATTTATGATTAAAGTTATTTTCTGTTATAAAGTTTTTTTGGTTTGTTATCTCTGAACTTGTTTGAAAATGATCTCACTAAGGTATTAAGGTGGACCAGTTGGAAATAAGCAAGTTAAGATTTTATCACATATAATTTTCATGCTACACATCCATGCTTGATCCATATCATTCAGTTATGTCGATATACGTGACCATTGATGGGTTTAGTTACGATAAAAGTAGCCAAAGTCGCTTTGATCCTATATTGATATGATTGATGGACCGAATTGTTTCTGAGTACTTATAAGGTTATGTTTAATGCACGGTTATAAGGTAACAATATAACATAAGTGGGAGATTGTAAGGATTTTTAATCGATCATGTGGGCTTATATGTGAATTATTGTGTATTAAATTAAAAACTATGGATTTTGGTTAAACCCGTTTAAAGTGATCTAATAAGATTTCGATATTTTGGGTTTTGAAGTGAGACTAGACATATTCCTAATTTTATGATGGGCTGAATTAAGTTAACAGGCCGTTAGTATGTGTGTGTGTGTGTGTGTGTGTATATTGTTATGGTCTCAGAATCATACATGATCGTTCATTATGTTCTGTCTCCCATCATTAGAGAGTAATAAAGGAATAACGTGTTAATCGGAAGACTAAAACTGTAGGATTCATTCATTGCATTAACCATGTATGATTTAGGTACACTTTCGTTTCGGTTTACAAATTATTGGTGATCCAACATGAAAGATCATTACGACAGTAATGGTTTTCCAAACATAGGACACTCTTAACCAAGGCAATATATATAAAATCAATCATTATCCAACCAAAAATTCATAGTCCAGTCCAAATAAGCTCAACAATTAATTAATCTCATTAATACCCCTGTTTGAGCCACATTATTTTTTTCATTGACATTCTTCTCCTCGTTTTAAACCACACATTTTTCAATAAAATAATATTTTCCGTCAATAACTTTTCCTTCTTTTTCAAACAAACATTCTCAATCAATCTACTATTCCAACATACACTCTTCCAAACTAATATGGCTCAAGCACACCCTAACTTTGAAATATAAATAATTAGTCCAATATAATATTTGTGGCTCGGCCAACGATTGTACCCAAGACATAAAACTAACAATTTTCCACTTTGACTATATACAATCTCGATTCCGATCTTTCAATTATTTCATTTGTGTATAACTCATTAGGTTTCTCATCATGATAAAAAAACATTGTGAAATTATTATTCTGACTTGATAAAAATAAGATAAATTGAAACTTTCCTTTAGGTTATACCTAGATTAATTAATTAGCATTTTCATCTAAGATTGACATGCAACAATGTGTCAAGGAAATATATTCCGTGGTACTACAAAACTATTATGTTAAGTTTCTGTTGATAAATAATCCCTATACCAATATTACTTAACTGATTGCGAGGTTTAGATAGATGTCAATCTTGATTTAATCAATTATATTATTCTGATGACGTTATGTCTGAGCATTGGCTAAGGAATTTGTCGATCAACATAGATGAACGAAAAACATGTCATAATCTCTCACTATTGTCATACAACAATCTTCTTCAGCACACTTGAACTACACGAAGAGATTCTCCACGAATATTAAGATAATTATTCACATGGAATCTCTATTACAGGCCAATCTTCAATTCACGTGTGAAAATATGTGTTCTTATATCTTGCCTCTTGTTCTCTCTGTAAGGTTTGGTTTCTCAAAATTTGGTCTCAAAAATAGATTAAAAACGAGTTTGAATAGCATTTCATAAAGATGTTGAGTTGAAAATAAAACAAATATTATTTTTCATTTTAAACAATGCCAGCACGGTTGAACCTTGTGCAATCACATGGTTAAGCTTTTGTACCTAAACTTGACCTTGCAACCTCAAAGTGTAAACTCTTGCTTTCTTCCATTTTAATCCCTGAATTCTTCTTCTTTTTAGCTCGAGTCTCCTTTTGTATTTCTCATAAGTCCTTCAACTTCTAATTGTATTGATCCACGTTTTCTTCCATTGTCTATCCTTGGTCCAAATTAAGTTTTAGAGATTTACAATTTGATCCCTAGACTTTTACAATTCTTCTTCTTTAGACCTTCTTTGGTCGATTTTTACTTATTTTCATCATTAATCTTCCAAAAGCGAATTCATCCTACTACAATCGATATTTAACAAAATTAAGTAGTAACTCCATTAACTCGACTCCCAAATATCCATTTTTTACGGTTCGAATAAGTGTGAAAATCACACTTATCAAATACTCTCAAATTTAAATATTTGTTCATCTCCAAGAAAAATCAACTACTTAATAACACACAAACACAATGTTAATAATTTAGTTAAATAGCCTACTGTTTTGACTCAAGTTTTAGAATCACTTGAACAATTCGTGAAAGGCTTCTAACATATGCTGCTAAAATCAAATCTTCTAATTATCGAGTGCTAGATCGATGGGAGTGTGCATAGTCAATTCAACCACCATAAGTTTAAAGTTGGTTATTTCCCGACCTCAATGATCAAATATTTCATTTTGTATCTCGATTGATGCATACCCCCAAGCTTATTATTCATTATCACATCCGGGGTACTTATGAAATAATGGTTGAATGTATAGTACTCATTCCTTTTCTGCCCATGTTTAATTGGGCTTCACTAACTGAAGTCCTAGATTTGAGTGTTTCAACCTTCAGGCTTTACCTAGGCTAATAACATCATTAAAAATCAAAGTCCTTAAGGGGTTGTTCTCTTGTGTTTCAGTTTTTAGTTTTAAGTTTTGAATTTATTTTATATTTTGTTTTTTGAGTGTCGATTTTAAAATTGCTGAAAACGCGTTCTTTTTGTCATTTTGAAAAATTATTTAAAAAAAAAAAAAAAATGAAGTTTTTGCTTGGTTTTAACTGCAAATAGTCAAAACGATTTTTTTGGCGTTTTCCATTTTCTTTGTAAATTTTAAACTCATTTTTGAAAATTCGTTTCTGAAAATAGGTAAGTAAATGTGTTTTCACTATTTTCGAAAACTGAAAATGACCTGAAAACAGTAAATTGAACATGCTCTAATTGTCCAAGGGTTAGCCCGGAAGCGTAATGCTTTTCCCCGTTGTCAGTGCTTACATATCATGTAAACAATATGAAGACATTTGTTTTTCTACATGACTCTTTTTTCTATTTGTTTTATATTTACATATCTCATCTAGCATGTAGGTAGTAGTTATTTTGCTTAGTCATTGATAAAATCAACTTTGGACGGTTTAATTTATACTTTTACATCATTCTTTCTGGAGTAATGCAATGACTTTTGATGGAAAGAATAACTAGGATTAGACTTCTAGCTTATGATTCCTACATAGATTCCACTTGTTAGCAAAAAACCATTCCACAAAATTGTTTAGCACTGGAATCAACACTTATCTAAATAGTTTTGAACGTTAGCTTAACCACTGCTAAACTATCCTTTCAAATAGCCAAGGGATTGTGTCATATGGTAAGATTTTGGTTTCAACTGTTAGAACTTTATTGAAACTTAAATTTTATGATCTTGCCAAGATCTTCATGTCAAATCATCAAGAAATTGAATTAACGCGGAACATACATTAATCAATTGATTTCTGACTTGATTAATGAATCTTGAATCTGGATCTGTAAATCTTCAGTTTGGTTGCTTCAAATCTCCATCTTAATTCCTGATTGTGGGTTTTTATGGATCTTCCTCTTCATATGCTTTCTCTTGTATTCTTGTGTTGATGGGATACCACAAAGAATGAGAAAATCACCATATGAATTGGAGACCATAACCCTTTATATATTTCCATATGTATTCGGCCCATCGTCAAATACAAACCCTAATGGATCCGGTCTCTACACATATAGTTCGGCCCACACTTTAATTAGATGCTTAAAACCCAATTACTTAATTCCTTATTAGATCACTTTAATTTTGGGCTTAACTTTAAGATAGCATTTATACACAGTTAATTACATACGTCGGCCCATCACGGGAAATTAAATAATTTCCCAACAATCTCCCACTTGGGCCACATATGTTACCTTATAAATGTGTATAATCTTATGAGCTCAAAACTTTTGCTATCATAATCAAAAGCATCTCCGAACAATCTCGTCCATTGATTATATCAATGTAGGATCAAAGCGGTCTTTGTTATAAATAGCATAACTAAACCCATCAATGGTCACGTACATCAATAAAATCAAATGACATAGATCAAGTGTGGATGTGTAGCATGGAAATTACATGTAATGTGATCTAAACATGACTATTTCCAACTGGTCCTACCTTATTCCTTAATACATTATGAGATCAACCATAAACTTTAATCAGAGTGGAATTGAACTGAATACTTTATTTCTGAAATGAACTGAATGTGCACAACCGAAATTATGTGTTAAAAGACAACATCCAAAATACAAACTCCCACTAAACTGGCATATCATCAAAAGATGCAACACCCATGTGAGCACCATGCTCATGAAAGACCTCGGGTGGTTGCCATTTAGTAAATGGATCCATGATAGAGTTTGTCCTAATACGCTTTATAGAAACCTAACCACTCTGAATTCTTTCCTTGACAACTAGGAACTTAATGTCTATAAACTTTGACATCGTCATGTTCCTATTGGAATACAAGACTGTTATTGTCACAAAATAACTTAAGTGGTCTTTCATTTCCATCCAAAATATGCAGCCTAGTGACAATATTTTACAGTCAAATTCCATAATCAAAATCAGAATATCCAACGATCTCCAATTGGTCTGATTTTCCTGAATGTGATCATGTAATCCTTTGTTCTCTATAGATACCGAATAACCTGATGGCTGCTTTCCAAATTTCCATCGCAAGTTAATTAAATATCTGCCTAGCATTCCAACAAAGAATACTATATCCGGATGTGTGCTATCCCGAGTATACATTAAATTCTCAATTGCCAAAGCATAGAGAATTTGATGTATATCTTTTATCTTTAAATTTATCATTGGGGCATTAATTGAGACTAAAGTTGTCTCCCTTAATTGTTGTTGGGGTATTACTTGATTTTCATATCTGCATTACAAATCTTTCAAGAACCTTATTGATACAACTCTTTTGTGGTAATCCAAAAATACACCAAGAACAATTCTTATGTATCTATATCCTTAATACAAAAGATGCATCACAAAGATTTGCTTACTCCCACTGAACTTGTGATATCCACAATCATCAATTGAATGTATCTCGAAACCAAATGAGATAATTATTTGATAAAATTGTGATACCTATTCGGGAAACCAGTTTAAGCCCATAGATGGATTTTTTTAATTTGTAAACCATCTAATGCAACTTAAGACCAAAATATGTCACAGAAGCCATAATTGTCCTAAAAGAGTTTTCATAGAAACCGAAGAAAAATATCTTTATGCATGGCATCAATCCACTCTTTAGAATTATTCCTTTGCATGGCTTGATGAAAGTTGATTGATAAGTCATTCTTTCGTCAATCCATGTCATCCTTATTTTCTTGGAGAAAGACTATAAGGTTATCCAGAATTGTCTTTCTTCTTTTATAGTGGATTACCTTAATGACATTTGTTCTTGAGGTTGTTGAGTTTGTTTTTCTGGAACAATCTCTTGATTGTGTATGGGGGATTTTGTAATATTGTCTTAATCCGAAATTGCTTCTTGAACAAGATCTGGAGCAAGAATTTGTCCCTGAACCAAATCATTGTCAATTGCGACAGAAGGAATATATAAATATTCTTCATCTAAGACAAAATCATAACCTTATAACCTTATCTCCCCTCACAAACTCTACATCCTCAAGAAATCAAACATTTCCCGTTTCGAAAATTGACCTGATAGTGGGACCTTCAAAAATTTGTA
Organism: Fraxinus americana; assembly: GCA_035079005.1. Lineage (NCBI taxonomy): Eukaryota > Viridiplantae > Streptophyta > Magnoliopsida > Lamiales > Oleaceae > Fraxinus > Fraxinus americana. Next base: position 14,983,395 of record CM068718.1, on the reverse strand, counting down.
ACCCCTTGACAATTACTTTACTTTGAACTTTGTTGAGACTTTAAACTGCAGTCTTTAGTGCTTTAAACCTGGGAGGATCCTGATGTACTGTGGGTAAATTCCACATTCCTCTAGGAATATTGCAAAAGGTCCTGGACATTGTTCTCCTGATTCGTCATATCTTGGCATAGTATTTACCACTATGGTAAGATTTGACTTGTTAAATTCTTTTACTGAGTCGATTTTCGAACTCAGTCTTGTATGCCTTGAACATGTCCAGTGTTTGGGATTTCTCATAGATGAAATATAGGTAGCCATATTGAGAAAAAATCGTCTATGAACTAAATAAATGACTGTTGACCATTCCAAGAAGCCGAAGGGAATGATCCACAGATATCCGTATAAATTAGTTCTAAGACATCCAAAGTCCTATTGGCACCTAATTTCCTTATGTTTGTTTGTTTTTCCCTTAATTTACTTAAGTCTGAAAATATCAAGGGAATCAAGAATTCTTTCTGACACAAATATTTCCATTCTCTTTTGAGAGATGTGGCCTTATCGCTTGTGCCATAACAAAGCAGAATTCTCATTGGTTAATTTATGTTCAATACCACGTAAATCCATATACAATGTTTCTTTATAAGAGGCAACCGTATTAAACACATATAGGTTATCGTAACCGAATAAAGAACTGACACCCACAATATTTGAATTAAGAAAAAGATCAAACTGACTATTTCTAATTGAACAAGAGTAACCAAAGTTGTCCAATGTAGAAATAGAAGCCAAATTCCATCCAAAAGGACGGTACCGTAAATGTCTCTTTCAAATTCAAATAATAATCAGTCTTTAATGATAACCTAAATTTCGTAAAGCCTCAACCTTAACTGATTTGCCATCGCCCCAGATAGATGAATCTTTCAGCATCAATTGGCTTTGACAGCTCAGACAACCCCGCATAAACACACTTATGTAAGTGGTGGTACCGAAATTTATCCACCAAGTGTGTCTTGATATTGACATTAAATTTACCTCAAAACAAACCAAAGTGAGAAATGTACTTTTCTTTACACGCCAAGCGTAGCATTTAGCACAATCTCTCTTTATATATCCCAGATTTTCACAAAATTTACAACTAAATTTATTTCGCTGTTAATTTTGAACCGAACCGAATGCAGCTTTCTTGTTCTTTCTTTTCTTTAACTTGTCCTTAGAGGTACTAGCCAAGTGAGCACTTTCAGTCCTTTCTTGCTTCAGCCTTTCTTCTTCTTGCACACAGTATGAAATGAGCTCATATAGAGTCCATTTATCCCTTTGACAGTTATAACTGACCTTGAATTGTGTAGGAAGAGAAATCAAAACCAGATGCATGAGCAAATCATCAGATAGCTCAAGCTTTAGAGCCTTTAAGTTTGAAGCAATATGAGACATCTCCATAATGTACTCCCGAATATTTCCTTTACTTTTATACCTTAGTGAAACTAAGTATGCCAAAAGCTACTAGTTTCAGCCTTATCGCTCTTTGCAAAGCGTTTCTTCAATTTCAGCAAGAAATTTATTGGCAGTAGTTACCTTATCGGACACAGTGCCCCTGAATGATTCTGGAATACTACGCTTCATGATCATAAGACTCATGCGGTTTGAACAATCCCACTTATTAAAGTCCTTGTTTTCATCAATAGAACTTTTATCCATAAGTGCAGCGGGTTGTTTGGTCCTTAACGCAATGTCTAAGTTCATGCAGCCAAGAACGATCAGAACGTTCTCTTTCCAGTCCTTAATAGTTGGTTCCATTTAGCACAGGAATGGAGTTGATGTTGGCAGATATTGCAGAAGTTGATGGATTAACTGAATAGAGAACTTATACTTAATTAACATGTTCACATAGAAATCCGTATTAAACAATTAATCAATTCAAATAATGGTAAACCCCATCACAAGAGACCGAGCACAACATTGATATTTAGTCTTTGGACAGAAATATCAACTTGTAAGTGGTACTCTTGGTGTAGTAATCAAATATTGACAATAAACCATGTCAAACAATAAACCTATCTTTGGACCGATTTATTGTTCACATAAAACAAAACCTTATAATTGTCACATATTTATTACCACATGTATGTAAATAATTCTGCCAAATATTAACATTCCTTTGGGCCGGTCAATACCCGCATGAATTACGTACACACAACCTTTCTAATATTCCAAATAAATTAATCTAAGCAAGAGAGGTCACTTTGGTGACATGTTACTTCAATCAATTCATTTAGAAAAATTAGTAATCCAAAAGAAATACCAAAATTTGAATTATAATTGTTAATCCTTAATTCTTTTATTTTAGTTTGAAACTTTAGGGGCCTAGAGTTAATAATTCAGAACTTTATGGACCCAAAAATAATTAACCAAAACTTTAGGGGTCAATAATTAATTATTGAAAACTTTATGAGTCAAAAATTAATTATTCCAAACTTTAGGGGTCCAAAAATTAATTATTGAAAAACTTTAGGAGTCAGAAATTAATTATTCAAAACTTTAGGGGCCAAATTTTAAAAATTTAAAACCTTTGAGGCCAATTAGAACAAAATCAGAAACTTTGAGGCTTTAATTGCAAAATCAGAACTTTAAATGGCCCAAAAATAATTAATTTTAAAACTCCAGGGGCTGAACTATCAAAACTCATAACCTTAAGGCCCAACTTGAATGAACTTTAAACTTTAGGGGCTGTATAACCAAAATTGCAAACTGTAGGGGCCTAAACATTAAAATTAAAACTTTAAAGGTCCAAAAATAATTAATTTTTTGAAACTTGAGGGACTGAATTATTAAACCCGTAACTTTAAAGGCCCAATTGGATGAATTTATAACCTTAGGGGACTGAAACACCAAAGCCTTAAACTTAAGGGGCTAAATTCTTAAAATAAAATCCTAATTTGAAATTGCAGTCAAGGACCTCAAAACTTCAAATTTTCAACCCAAGCCCCCGTCCCCAAAAATTCACCCAAACCCTAAAATCCAAAAATCAACGTTTAAGAACCTGGGGGGCGGGATCTCCGACGCCGCCCCGCCCCCAAATCCGGAGGCCGCTTTATCAAAGAAGCTAGCCGGCGTCGCTCGCTGAAAATCTGCACGGCAACGCTGCCGATTCTGACGACTTTCTTATTTCAGAATATTACGCAATGCTGCTGCCGACGACTGCACGCCTCCCAAAAAAAAAAAAAAAAAAAATTTTTTTTTTTTTTTTAAACTGAAATTCTGGAAACCTTAAAAATCAACCGAATAATTTTCAAATTTAATAAATCTAAATCCGAAATTACTAAATTTGAAAACCATAAAAATAAACAAGAACCAAATTAAAAATACTTGATTCCCAATGATTTAACATGAATAGGCTCTGATACCACTTGTTAGAACTTTATTGAAACTTAAATTTTATGATCTTGCCAAGATCTTCATGTCAAATCATCAAGAAACTGAATTAACGTGGAACATACATTAATCAATTGATTTCTGACTTGATTAATGAATCTTGAATCTGGATCTGTAAATCTTCAGTTTGGTTGCTTCAAATCTCCATCTTAATTCCTGATTGTGGGTTTTTATGGATCTTCCTGTTCATATGCTTTCTATTGTATTCTTGTGTTGATGGGATACCACAAAGAATGAGAAAATCACCATATGAATTGGGGACCATAACCCTTTATATATTTCCATATGTATTCGGCCCATCGTCAAATACAAACCCTAATGGATCCGGTCTCTACACATATAGTTCGGCCCATATTTTAATTAGATGCTTAAAGCCCAATTACTTAATTCTTTATTAGATCACTTTAATTTTGGGCTTAACTTTAAGATAGCATTTATACACAGTTAATTACATACGTCGGCCCATCACGGGAAATTAAATAATTTCCCAACATCAACAACCTACGTTCAAGCTCATTCAATCTGTTCTATTCAAAAGACTATCGTACTAAGTATATCAAAATCTAACAATGATAAGTTTCAAAAGAATCTAAGTAGCATAACCTAATAGTAATTCAAAAAGCACAAGTAATTCAAATAATATCATCATGAGCTGGAAAGGATATCCAACTCACATAAGCACAAAATAAACAATTTTTTTAATACAGAAAGTAGTAAAATGTAAACACACATCAACATTAACTCGCAAAATATATTGATAATCATAGAAGGACATCAATTTAAGATCAATAATCCTTAGACCTAAATTATACATTGCCCTCAATCTATGCATATATAAATCATAAGGAAATAAAAATAACAAAGGTTCAAAGTCTCGTCAGAGGTGTATCGGATGGTAGAGGGGGAATTAGAGACTTTCCATTTCCCTCTCTGTGGCTGATGGAGCTCTTCGTTTGCATGCCATTGTACCTTGATTTAAGATAGAAAATGCGAAATTAGAGGTACACAAAGATAATGATAAGTATGTACACTATGAAGTACAATAAAACTTTGTTAAATTCACTGGTTGCAACCAAACTTTATACTTGGTGTCACCATGGTCACTCAACTTTATATTTACCGTCACTATGACCATCCAATATGATTTTATTTCACCAAGGCTATCCAATTTTATATAACGTTTCACCATGATCACTCAATTTCATATAACATTTCACCATGGTCACTCAACTTCTTTTTACCATTTTCATTAATTTTAGAAGTGGTAAAATGGTAACTTTTCATTATATATATAAAATAAATTTAAAAAAATTAAAAAAAAAAACTCATTTAAAAAAAAAAACTCATTTTAAAAAAGTTACTTAAAGCAATAAAATAAAATAAAAACTTATTTTTTAAAAAAAAGTTACTTAGAAAAATAAAATAAAATAAAAAGTTATTTTAAAAAAAAGTTCTTTAAAAAATAAAATAAAATAAAATAAAAATTATTTTAAGATAAACTTTTTACCCCTTTTAAAATTAATGAAAATGGTAAAACGAAGTTGAATGGCTATGATGAAATGTTATATGAAGTTGGATGATCTTGGTGAAATAAAATCAAATTGGGTGGTTATGGTGAAAATTGAGTGGCCATGTTGAAACAAAATAAAGTTGAGTGGTCATGTTGGCACAAAGTACAAAGTCGGGTGGCCACCAGTGAATTTAACTCAAACTTTAAATGAACCATAAAGTGCATGAATGGAGGGGCGATGAAAACAAGGGATGTTGGAATATTCCAATATTAAATTCTTGTTCAAGATCCTTCTCCTATTTGTTATTAGATGCTTATTCTAGATCTTTCTTCTATTTGTTATGTAGTTAGTTTGTTAGAGATTTTACTCTATAAATAGAGCAATCTATTTCCATTATCACTTGAGCTTTTGATGAATAATAAGTGTTCTACATGTTTTCCTTCATCAAGTTCCTTCAATATATTTTATATTGAATCTATCCTTCTATTTTCTTTACATGATATCAGTGCAATTGCTTCCTTCGGTTGCATAATCTCTTCTCAATTGGATCGTTCTTTTTCCTCTCATTTTCTCACTCGTTCAACAAAAAAAAAAAATCCCCCAAATCGTTTCAAAATTCTTAGTTTCTCCCACTTTCTCTTCTGGATCTCTATAAACCCAGGCTTCAGTGTCTGTCATTTTCTTTATCAAATCTTAGAGAGAATAAGTAGAGAATTGCAATGGATGAGCAAGAGACGTTTGCTTTCCAGGCTGAGATTAACCAATTGTTGAGTCTGATCATCAATACCCTCTATAGCAACAAAGAGATCTTTCTCCGCGACCTTATCAATAACTCTTCTAATGCTCTTTACAAAATACGTTTGACTGACAAGAGTAAGCTTGAGACTCAACCAGAGCTTTTCTTTCATATTATCCCTGACAAGACCAATAACACACTGTCCATCATTGATAGTGGTATTGGAATGACCAAGGCTGATTTGGTGAACAATCTTGGTACCATTGCAAGGTCTGTAACCAAGGAATTTATAGAAGCCCTTGCTGCTGGCACTGGTGTCAGTATGATTGGGCAGTTTGGTGTCGATTTCTATTCAGCATACCTGGTTGCTGAGAAGGTTGTGGTCACCACAAAGCACAATGATGATGAGCAGTATGTGTGGGAGTCCCAAGTGGGCGGTTCTCTTTGTTCATAAGAGAGCACCATTTGATCTCTTTGACACCAAGAAGAAGCCCAACAACATTAAGCTTTATGTTCACGTTAATTACAGGTTTATTACGTAAAAAAAAAAAAAAATTCAGAGAGCGTAGAGGGATTCATTTCCTTGCTGGAGTTTGTTTAGCATTTCCAGTTTTCCTTTTTGTTGATGATGATTGTCTTCAGCAAATGCCCGGTTTTAGAGTCATGGATGCTCACCTGTTCCAGTTGAATTATGTTGCTGTTTTTTTCCTCTGATATTCTGCTCAGAGTTTGATATTCTGTTTTCACTTACTCCCAATTATGTTTTAAGAAGTCTAATAGCTCAGTGGTGTATGAAACACAACTTGGAAAAGCCAACAACATTAGTGAGTGGAAGGATTAAAAGAAGTACAGATAATGGACTCCTGCTTGCAGAAGTTGGAGCTATTCCCATTCTGGTTAAACTCTTGAGTCTGCGGATGGTCAAATCCAAAACAATGCTGTCACGTGTGTTCTTAACCTTTCCATTTATGATAATAACAAAGGACCACCACTTTTTTCAGTGGCTCGCCTCAGCTAGGCTCTGACAAATTCTACCTGTTCCTGTACTTTAGAGGTAGCATTTGACGAGTTCCTCAATTCAGAATTCATCCAACAGCTTCTCTTGCATATCTGCTTTTCTCTCTACAATTCAAGATGTTCCATCTTGAGGGGGGAGTGTTGGAATATTCCAATATTAAATCATTGTTCTACATTCTTCTCCTATTTGTTATTAGATGCTTACTCTAGATCTTTCTTCTATTTGTTATGTAGTTAGTATGTTAGAGATTTTACTCTATAAATAGAGTAATGTATTTCCATTATCACTTGAACTTTTGATGAATAATAAGTGTTCTACATGTTTTCCTTCATCAAGTTCCTTCAATATGTTTTATATTGAATCTATCCTTCTATTTTCTTTACAAGGGATAGATACCTTCTGTGTGTAGTACGCATCGTGTTAATACATAATCCTGATTAGACAGTGAAAATACAAATTTATTCACATGGAGATGTAATAAAGTGGATGACATGCGTTTTTTTGGTCAAAAAAAAAAAAAGAATGGAGCCCAAAATTCACCATAAACCTGGCTGGGCAATTCACTAACCACCTTGTGGGGGTGAAAAACTACGGAAAACCAAGTGCATTGGGAAACTTGTTTGAACCCAAATATTAGTGTCCTAATTCTTCCAACAGTAACCCAGAGATCCTACTCCTAGCTCCTCAATCAAAATCATAACCAGAATTTCGAAAATGAATGTCCACAAGTAGGAAATATTCAAATTTTCATGGAAATCTTACCTTCGATGTTATGGTTTGAATTTGATGTTCAATTGGTGAGTTTGCTCCTCAATTATGATCAAATGTGTTTGAAGAGCCAAGATCAAGGGTTTGGAGAAAATGGTGTTTGCTTGAGAGAGAATTCCATTTTTTTAGGGAATATGCATATAGATTGAGAGGGGTACTTCTCAAAATGGCCATGTCAATATGGCTATTTTCTACTTTGACGAATTATTTTAACCATTCACCACAATGACCTTTTAAGTTTTAATTCGTAAAAGATAAAATTACATTTATGCATGTTATATAATTATAATAAAAAGACCATAATACCATTTTTAAGTTAAAATAATTTTAAATATTTCTCATTTAAAATTTCAAAATCAAATCAATTTCTTTATCTGTTTACTCTAACACAGATTAAAACTGTTTCATTTTTCATCTGTTTCAAACTTGAAATCTTATAAATTTATCAAACGCTCAACAAGAAAATATTGTTTATAGCCATCACTTGGAATCGGTAAGTATATTTACGTTTTTTTAAATTTCGCTTTCGTTAAATTAGTACATTATTGTAATTTTTAAACCTTATTTCGACATAGGCAAATAAAAAATTTACGATCTTAAATGGATCTATAATTTTTTTTAACTAAAAGAAGAAAAATATTCATTAGCATTGTATATATTATTTCTGACAAATTTACAGTCGTCTGTAAAATCGCCAACCCAGGCAGATGGGAATGAAGAACAACCCACACTGAAAACGGCTGACTGGAAATTGTTGGCCCAACCGACTAGGCTGGCTTAGTGATGTCAAAAATACTCGACGGCTCGGGTGGCCTGGGATCGGCCCAGGAAAAGCTCGAGTCGGGTCGGCTCGTGGCTCGGTGGCATAAAGCCAAGGCTCTAGCCAAGCCCCATTTTCGGGGGCCGACTCGAGCCCGAGCATCGGCCCATGTCACGGGCTGAGCCGAGCTTTTTTTTTTTTTAGTTTAGATGTATTTTTTCATATAATAATATTTAGTTATTATTTATAATATGTAAAAATTGCACAAATTTTAAATACATTATAAAAAATTATAGATTTATAACGCATAAAAAAAAACACGAGCCGGCTCAACCCGCTAAGGCTCGAACCGAGCCTCATTTTTTTGGCTGAGCGATCGGGCCTAAAAAATTTAGGACCTATTTTGCTCAAGTCGAGCCCAACCTTTAAGTTTTGGCTCGTGGCTCGACTCGTTGACATGGCTAGGCTGGCTGTTTCCAGACGTCCCAGCCTGTTTCCAGTCGGCCCAGCCAGCTTTTTTACTCATTTTTTTCCCACTAATTATAATTTTTTTAACAAATTATATTTTTTAATGTAGATATGAGATCGGCTGTAGTCCCAGTTTGTTTTTTTGGTGAATTTGATAAAAATGATCGATGGGTTTGGAAACGGACAAGTAAAAGACTTGGTGTTATTGCAATTTTGATGACATCGAGTATATCATATGCAAATGTATCATGATATACAAAACAAGCTCAACGTTGATCCCTCTCAATACGACATGGAATTGAGATTTCTATTCAACGAGCATACATCCATTTCAATTCCACATGTAAAGGTTACTTCTGAAGACGAAATCCAAGTTTTAATTGAATTGAATCAAAATTGTATGACTACTCCTATTTACGTAACTTTAGCAAAAAAAAATGTTCCCGAGAGTGAACACGAAGATCCTGATGGAGGGGATCGTAATGTGAATGATTTTTAGGACACAGTGGAAATAACTCGTGGGGGATGATGTGGTTATTCTCGATATAGTTGTTCCTCACCATGATTTACTATTACGCATGAAATTCACTCGATAGTTCAAGACATTGAGAATGAAAATGAATTTACAAATGAGGATTTGATTGTTTTATCCAATCGCAGAATGAGTCAGGTGGGAGCTCACAGGCTGAAACGAGTACACGGACCTCTAATTATTCGCGTGTAGTTCCTGATGACAAAGATTTATATGTCGAGCAACTGTTTGAAACAAAGAAATATTTGCAGGAAGCTGTGCACCATATTGCTTTGAAATACAACTTTAAGTTTATAGTGAAGAAATCAAACAAGTTGACTTGCACAATTAAATGCATTGACGATAGTTGCCATTAGCGTTTGTGAGTGACGAAAATGGACATCAATAAGTTCTTTGTAATTCGTAAGTATGGACTTAAACATACTTGCGAAGTGGGTATTTGTCGAAATGATCATAGGCAAACCCAAAATGATCATTAGTCGACAAATAATGTACAAGTTTCAAGACCCACGAATAATCTACAGACCTGCAGACATCATTAACGACGTTTGTTGAGAGTACATGGTGATCATGAGTTATTAGAAGGCTTGGAAGACCAAAAAAGCCGCATTGAAGGACTTAATGGTTTCGGCTAAGGAGAGTTATGTTGAATTGGCCAGATATTGCTATAACATAGGGAAAGCTAATCCTAGATCGCCATTTTTTATTGAGACGGAGGACGATAATCGCTTCAAGTATTTCTTTATAACCATTAGACAATGCATTTGAGGATTTTGAACGTGATGTGACCCCTAATTCTAGTCAACGGTACAACCTTTAGGCTAGATACGTAGGCAAGTTGATTATTGCAAATGTTAAGATCCCAACATCTAAATTTATCCTCTTGCATTTGGCATAGTTGATTGAGAGAATGATCTAACAATGCGTTTGTTCTTCACGAATCTGAGGGAAGTAACTGGGGATGTCAAGAACCTTGCATTCGTAACTGACCCGGGGCAGTCAATAATAAATGGTATTGTCGAAGAGCTGCGAGGCTTATAGTTTTGAAGAGTTTGATAAGTTTATGGTCGAAATAAAAAGTAAATCATATGCTACATGGGATTATCTAACAAAAATTAGGATCGAACATTGGGCACGATCACATTTTTAAGGACATCAATACAACACGATAACGTCAAACAATGCAAAATCGCTCAATGCGTTATTCAAGAAGGATCAAGAGTTACCAATTATCGCAATGATTGAACAAGCTACAATAGTGGTTTCATGATCAACGTAAGGAATCACAGAATTGCACAAGTATGCTAACTCTGGGTTAGAAAAATAAACTCTTCAAGACTCTGGATCAGTTTCGCTTCTCCATGAGATATGAACGTAATATCGGATTCATTATGGACTTGAATATCACATATACACGTGTAGAAAGTTTCAGTTGGAGAGTTTTCCACATACGCATGCAGTGGCTATGCATATAGGATTTCTACCATACACCTTATGCAGTTTTTATTACATGACTGATTATTTGAGAGCAGCGTATGTCGAAATAATATTTCCTCTACCAAATGAAGTGGAGTAGAAAGCTCCCGACCATAATCTCCTACTTAATAATTTGTTGCCACCCGAAGTCGGACCATGTACTTCGGATCTAGACGTGCATCTAGAATACCATCCACCGGAAAATTTTCCCAATTTTGCAAGTACGCAACAGGACATACTCTCCGATTTTGTACAAGTCAGATTCCTCTACATAACAATTCAACGGATGAATAATCTCTATATCATTGATTGTAATTTGTATGTTGCATAATTATTGTCGTCATTAAATATTCCAGTTACATTTACTTGCAATTACAAATTAGGCATCGACTATACAGTCACAATGCTTACATGAGTTTTATAATATTTACAATTATTTGATAAATAAATAAACAATTAAATATACAATGTTTACATGAAGTTTACAATATTTACAATCATTTCATAAATAAATAAACAATTAAATATATAATATTTATGGATCACATTCGTCCTCCAATTTTGTATCCATGATTGGTTGATTTCATAAACCTTATGTCCTATACTAAAAAATCAATGTACTTTATTACAAACATGCCGTAATCGCCCTTATAATTGAATAATAATGTGTTAGTTTGATACCGTATAAATAAAAACTAAGTTTCCAAGTTAAAAAAATTTAAATACTTATGATTTCAACCGTCTAGTCGTCGTCGTGTCCTGCACGATTGCTAGTCTGTCATTTACATCCACATCTACATCCACTTAGGCAGCCATCAAGGGAACGATCACATCAACTGACTCCAAGTTAAGCTCGAGCGGCCTTATATCAGATAGGAATGGTCGGAGTCGTACACATATATAGTGGAATCAGTAAAGACAATCTCACGGCCATACAATGATGATTCGCGATCACTAGAATGTATATATGCATACAACTCTCCCATGGCTTTCCTCCAACATTCGCCACATCCCTATGCCCCACTCAACCATATATTCAGGTAACGTATACTCATTATACATAAATTGAAGTGACTGATATTCAATGGTAATGGTACGTACAAACTCGGTGCTCAATATGAGTCGGCTAGGAATGTCAAATGATTTTGGATATATTTGAGCCCGATCGCGCAATAAGTCCAAAGCCAAGTCAATGCGCTGCATCAGGAAACATCAATAAAAAATAAAGGGATTTTTTTTCATTTAATAAACAAAAAATTATGTATACATAACAATATGACTTTCAATTACATCGTCGGCGAGCCAACATGAAACCACTTATGCTTGTCTGAGATCATCCTTCCACCTACTGTGTGGCTAGCTCTAAAAAAGAAACAAAAAAAATGTTAAAAGAAGTATAGTTGAGTTAGCGTATCGTACTTCACTGAAATCATAAAATATTTACCCCGACATAATTCTTCTCCACTCTGTCTCGAACGCTTTCCATTTGGTATGGTCCACATCCCGAATGAGATTGAGGTACGTCCCGTCAACAAACGTTCTCATCATCGAGTCAGCCGTGAATGGAGATACGACGTACTGTGATGGCAATCTCGACCTCTTGCTGACCACCGCTCCGGTACATCAACGGCACATCTCTTACCCTTTGTCACGACTGATGTCCTTTCGTCCTCTATCATTGGGGCCACCTCCTTCACCTCGACCACCAACTTCGCCTCTGGCACCCCGTCCTCATCCATCATTGAAGCCACTCCCTTCGCCCAAAATCTAGCATCTGGCTACAATGGTAAATGACCTTGATCTCCATCACCTATTTCGTCGCCCCATTTATCACTCCCTCGTATTCCTACTGTATCGCCTCGGTGTGCTACGACCTCCTCTTCAAGGTCTAATTAATGGCTGCGTAGCACTACAACATCTTAATGTAAAATCGATATATCGTCTCTCAACTCTCATCGTAGCGCCCATACATCCTCTCATAGCGAGCCCACCTCCTCCCTTATTTCTCGTCGTAGAGCCCCTACCTCCCATGTAACGACCTGGCCTCTCACTTGAGCTATTATCTTATGTACTGTCCACTTTGGGGTGTCCTTCTGCCCACTTATCCTCTCACAACTTTCTGACACGTCCTCCAGGATTCGAACCCAAGACATGCTCAATTGGTACCAGGATTCAACTTAAGTCTCCCATATGATGGAGGTCTTGTGTTGCTTAATTGGTACCTGGATTCAACTTAAGTCTCCCATATGATGGATGTCTTATGTTCAAATCCTGGGGGACGCGTCAGAAATCCGTGAGGGGTAAGATGGGCATAGGCTCTCCCGAAGTGGACAGTACGTAAGATAACGATTCCAGCGCGAGGTCGGGTCGTTACATCCCATCTCATCTACACCATAAATCTAGTCAGAAGGACATACAGATCAACGTGTGTAGGAGATCTACGGGGGATGTACTTGGATGGAAGAGAAGGAGATCTCATCGATGGATGTGATCCTCTCGATGGCGGAGGTGATCGTCGATCAACTAGACCGTACTCCTACACAAATAACATTAAAAATCATTAACTTAGTTAAAATAGGCTAACTTTTACAAAACGATAATCAATAAATTATATTCAATTCACATACCCAATCTCGATCCAGGATGGAATCATACAGTATTTACTTAGGAGATAGTTGGTGTCTTGGTCATCCAAAAAGCAACACGTCGTCGCCAGATCTAGTACAAAGGCAGAATACAGAGCCTACAAACTTCAATTCCAATCATTTGGTGTGATAACCTAAGTGCAGGAGCTTTGGCAACCAATCCTGTATTTCATGCCAGAACCAAACATATAGAATTGGATATGCATTTCGTAAGAGACAAGATCCTTGCAAAGGAATTGGAAGTGAAGTATGTTCCCACTTCAGATCAAATTGCTGACCTAATGACAAAAGGTATTTCTCATTCAAGATTTGCATACTTGAAAGAAAAGCTTGGAGTGTCAATAGCCCCCTCCAGCTTGAAGGAGGGTGTTGGAACTCTTAGCTAAATTGCCATCAGCAAATCATGCTTCATCAAGTATTGAACAGATTCACACTTCAACAAATCAGTTGCACTAGATTGCTATTGGCTGATTCCCATATTTTATGGTCTATCATTGATTATTCATCTCCACTTGTACAGCTGAGAATGTAGGCCTAGAACATTCTTTTCACTTGTATAAATATGAGCTCAGTCTCCCTTGTAAATCATCAATTGAATATTACTCTCAGTTATTGAAATACATTTTATTTCCAAACTTTAACCGGGGAGTTGGGTATGTGTATGGTTGAGTGGACCGTATCTGTTTGGGTATTGTATTGGGGAAAAAATCACATATAACCAACAAAAATAAAATAATTCATAATATACTACATGATATTTTATATACTATAAATACTGAATATTCTACTAAAATAAATCAAAATTACTAACTCCTATAATTTCTCTAATTATTTGTAACTGAAAGACATCAACAGCTATGGAAAAGGAAACTTCCCATAATTTGATTGTCATTAATTTCGGATTTATCTTCAATTTCACATTTATACATCATAATATATGCTATTTTTCACTGTTTAAGTAGTTTTCTTTGTTACCTTGTTCATTTTTCGTATAGAAACTCATTTGTTAGATTTTCTTGTAACAAAGATATATAGCAATAGTTATTCCATATTAAGAAATGATATTTCGCATAAAATGTTGTTTCTTATTTCAGTGTCACGAGATGTATCACTTGTATAAAAGTAATCGATTATCCTAGCACATCGCAACTGTTTTTCCTCCTATTATATAAAATTGTATGTGATAGAATGGATAAATAAAGATATGTACCATATTTGGAGATGTGAGTGCACCTATTTATTATATATTAAGTAATATGCTACGAGCAAGGTTATTCCAGCATCCATGATAATTTTTTTATTTTGCAAAATATATTCATTTCTGTAGGATTTGACTACTTACTTAATTTATAGCATCCTTTACGGGTGTGATAATATGTTAACAATCATATGAAATATAATATTTGTGTACAACAAACATGCCAAGTTGCGGGATTAATTGATGCCACTTTATATCTTGAAATATACTTCACTTTCGTTCTACAAAATAAAAATTTATTTTTTGCCTCGTATGTTATCTCATGAACTTCTTACCATAATTATAAATTATTATTTCTATTAAAAGGATTTGTTTCTTATCCTATTTAAGCTGCTATGTGATATAAAAATTACAATTTCATCGAGTTTTCTTTTGTTACGTGGTCTTTGTGAACAATAATATTTTAGGCTTCATTTTAGTGGTTTCTATGATATGTTACATACCACATCACACGTTATATTTGTAATATTAAAAATAAGTGAAATATAATATGTTCCATATTTTGTTAAACTGTGCTGTTTGCAACATTATATGGCGTTTTATGGTGGTTTATATATAATGGTCATGTACTCTTATGTGTGCATCTATTACTTAGCAAGAAAGAGGGAAACCCAATACTTGTCACCTGCTCAACATTTTGTTGTCATTTTCATTTGAAATTTTTTTGTCAAATGAATATTACTATTGTTTTTAAAGAACTAACACCATTTACATGTGCATTACATAAAATTGGATCGATTTTGTCCACCCGAAAACATGTCACAAATTACTTAGCCGAACAAACTTCATCAATTTAAATATAGTATCCTAAAGATAGGAATATCTTTTTCCAATAACCCAAAATAAACACGATAATAATATATTAAATAACAAGTAGAAGTGATAAAATCAAGGAAAGGGAAGCTGTAATTATTGAAATGAAAATTGACAGAATGCAGGAAGAAAAACAGAGAACGAACTGAAAAAATAACAGAGGATAAAAAAGGGAGAAACCGGATGATAGACCTGCTGAATAAGCAGGGAAGATGAAGAATTATTTCATTCATTCAAGCTTAAGAAAATACAATGCAATCTATCATATTTATAGAGAAAATAGCTAACCAATTATCTAACAAACTAACAACATAACAAACTTAAGAAGGAACTAGAATATGCTAGAATAAGTAAGCTGGAAGAAGGAGTCACAGGTGCTAAACGTGAACTGAAGCTGAAGAAGAGCTGAACACGTGAACTGGTGTTGCTGAAGGTGAGCTGGTGTTGCTGATGAGCTGTTGGTTTGCATGTTGGTTCGTGAACTGGAGAGTTGCTGGTTTACTGATAAACTGGAGGCTAGTTTATATTCCAACACTCCCCCCTCAAGATGGAACATCTTGAACCGTAGAGAAGGAGAGTAGAGATGCAATCAAGGAGCATCTTGTTTCGAATCAATTTCAGTTTTCTTCTGTCTTTTTTTCGGTTTATCTTCCTTCTCCTTTTGAGAAGGAATTTCTTCAAAATCTTCATTCAAAATCTTCATCACTTAGAAGATAAAATCAATTTGAGAAGCCTGCCATTCCAGCAGGTTCCATCTTCAATTTCATTTCAATTTCTGTTTGATTCCCTATCTGGGAATAAATCATCCATCCTCACAGACACTTTTTCTGCCTTCAATTTCGTTTTGATTCCCTATCTGGGAATCAATCAATCATTTTGGGAAGATCTTGAGAAGCCTGCCATTCCTTGCAGGTTCTATCTTCATTTTCCTGTTTCTATAGTTCTCAGTTTCTGTTTCTGCACTACAGCAGATTCTCAGTTTTGCAGACGGTTCGTCTAGAAATCAATTCAGAATTTAATAGCAGATGACCTTTCTGGTAATTGATCTGCCATCCTCAATCTTCAAAGAATAAGAAATTCGTTTCGACATTTCGTGAGCATTTAGTGAACCAAGTCACTATCCTGTTTTTCTGGTAATTTGTTGTTTATTTTGGGAATTTTTTTTTTTTTTGATAGATTCAATTTAGAAATGATAAAGAAGAAGATGAATTGTAGATGGAAGGATCTAAACCCGCTCTGATACCATGATAAAATCAAGGAAAGGGAAGCTGTAATTATTGAAATGAAAATTGACAGAATCCAGGAAGAAAAACAGAGAACGAACTGAAAAAATAACAGAGGATAAAAACGGGAGAAACCGGATGATAGACCTGCTGAATAAGCAGGGAAGATGAAGAATTATTTCATTCATTCAAGCTTAAGAAAATACAATGCAATCTATCCTATTTATAGAGAAAATAGCTAACCAATTATCTAACAAACTAACAACATAAGAAACTTAAGAAGGAACTAGAATATGCTAGAATAAGTAAGCTGGAAGAAGGAGTCACAGGTGCTAAACGTGAACTGAAGCTGAAGAAGAGCTGAACACGTGAACTGGTGTTGCTGATGAGCTGCTGGTTTGCATGTTGGTTCGTGAACTGGAGAGTTGTTGGTTTATTGATGAACTGGAGGCTAGTTTATATTCCAACAAGAAGCGAAATTAACAAAAGCTGTTTTATGTCAACATTATATCATCCTAATTGGCTTTCCTCACCCTCATGATCTTCATATATTTTTTTCTCGATACATAGTCGGTATCAAACTGATAACCCCACTCTTTAGATTCAACTTCATAATGATTTCGTATGGTGTTGACATCGTAAATTTACAACCAACTCATAGTGAATACAAATTAAATAATATACATGTGATATATATAGACATAATTTAGTGATTAGCACCTATTTGGACAATTCGGCATAAAAAATGAAGTAGTAAACAAGTGCAAAAATACACTAAAAAAGTGCCGTCATTCAACTTTCAAATAGGAATTTTAGTTGAAATCATACCAGAATTAGAAGAGATCATTGAGTAAGAAATTTGTGGTTACACAACCTGCCGAATATATTAGAGAGTAGCATACAGGAATAAAGATTTATTGGTAAGTCTTTAATACAAATATTTGCATATTACTATTGGCACACCATGCATTTGCACCAAGTAAATCAAGATAGAATAATCAGCAACTGTGATTAGCATGCCAAATGTAAATTTCCAAATAGATCTCTTACAAAGTTTAAAAAAAAATTAATCACAACTACTCACGATTTGAGAAAATCACATTTCATGATAATCTCTAATTTCAATAATCAAAACGTATTGTCCCTCTCTATCCATACAAGGGACACAGACAAAAGGACATAGGACGTTTGTGTCTTCTCTGTTGGAAAATTCTAACATATTTGGGGCCACACGTAATATATTAAAATATGTGGTGCTATTATTTAAAGAAAATTAGTGAATTAAAGTGATCCACTAAAGATGAATTTGACTAATGGGTACTAGTTTTCATGGAATTAAAGTGTAGAGTCCGGATGTTAATTTTAGATTGATGAATGGGCAAATTTGAAGATAATGACCATTCATTATCTTTTTGTTATATGGGGTTATGGTCCCCAATTGTTGATGTGTTCTTGAGATTCTCTACATTCCCATCAATAAAGAGCAAAATTGAAGTGAAGACCACCAATCAATTGGAAGATCCTAACCAATCAAGGCAAAGAATTAGATTACTATGAATATAGGTAGGTTTATGCTTCCGCTATTTTCATTCTCATTGATTTCAACATGGATGGTTATATTTGAGAATTAAGAGTTGATTAATGTTTTTGATCATAATCCTTTTTTGTTTTTCTATCCAGTGGTATCAGAGTCACTCCATAGTTGATTATTGAGAAATTAAAGTTTTAAAAATTCTGAATTTTTGGATGATTTGATCTATATGTTGTTTTATGGAATTTGGAATATTGCATGAAATCAAGCATGTTATTGGATGAATTATGATATAATTAAAGTTTTTCTTCATATAAATTCAGATTGTTTGGATTAAGGTTTTATAGATCTGTTATAAAAAAAAATTGGCTGCCGCTACTGGCGCCGAATGGCCCCACCAAGGGAGAGGGAGGTGAGGGGCTCCTAGGGTTTCAGTTTAGAATTTGAGGGAGAAGGGCTTGGGCTGCAAATTTGAAGTTTTAGGGCCCCTGCTTGCAATTTAATATTAGGGTTAGGGTTGAGTTGTTTGTAATTCAACCCCTAAAGTTTAAAATTAATCTTAATTAGGCCTTAAGGTTATGAGTTTAAATATTTCAGCCCCTAAAATTTAAAGTTTATTTAAGTTGGGCCTTAAAGTTATGGGTTTAAATAAATTCAGTCCCTAGAGTTTTAAAATTAAGAAGCCCTCAAAGTTTCTGATTTGGTTCTAATTGGCCCCAAAAGGTTTTAAAGTTTACCTCCTAAAGTTTAAAATTAATTAATTTTGACTCATAAAGTTTTGAATAATTAATTTTGGATCCTTAAAGTTTTGAATAATTAATTTTTTGACTCCTAAACTTTCCAATAATTAATAATCGACCCTTAAAGTTTTGAATTAATTATTTTTTGGTCCCTAAAGTTCTGAACTATTAACCCTTAGACCCCTAAAGTTTCAAGATAAATTATATATACAAATTTTAGTGTTCTAATTTTCAAATTTTGGTATAAATGACTCATTTGAGAATATAATATTCAAAAGTGAATTGACTTAGAAGCAATATGTTGCCAAAACAACATCTCTTGTGGAAATTAGTTAACTTAGAATATTAGAAGGACTTCGTATGCATGATAGTTCATGCGAATATTAGCCAACCCAAAGGAAGGTTAAAATTTGGCCGAATTGCATGAACACTTGTGGTGGTAAACGTGTGACAATTATAAGGCTTCCATGTGAATAATAAATCAATCCAAAGATGGGTTTATTATTTGACATGAGTTATTGTCAATGTTTGATCACTACACCAAGAGTACCATTTGCAATTAATATTACCGTCCAAAGACTTGATATTAATGATGCGCTAGGTATCTTGAGATGAGATTTACCATTATTTGAATTAATTAATTATTTATTACGGATTCCAATGTGAACATGTTAATTGGAAATTAGTTCTCTATTTAGTTAATCCATCCACATCTACAATATCTGTCGACATCAACTCTATTCCCGTGCTAAATGGAACAAACTTCAAGAATTTGAAAGAGGGCATATTAATTGTTCTTGGCTGCAAAGATCTAGATCTTGTTCCGGATTGAGCAACTCGCTCCTCTTACGGAAGAAAGTTCATCTGATGAGAATAGGAACTTTGAGAAGTGGGATCGCTCAAATCGCATGAGTCTAATGATCATTAAGCGCGGCATTCTGGAAGCCTTTAGAGGCGCAGTATCTGAAGAAGTGAGTAATGCCAAGGAATTTCTTGTTGAAATTGAAAGACGCTTTGCAAAGAGCGATAAGGCTCAACCTAGTACGCTTTTGGTGAACTTAGTTTCACTAAAGTATAAAGGCAAGGGAAAAATAAGGGAGTACATCATGGAGATATCTCACATTGCTTCTAAACTTAAGGCACTAAAGCTCGAGCTATCTGATGACTTGCTCGTACATTTGGTATTGATCTCGCTTTCTGTATAATTCAGTCAATTTAAGATCAGTTATAATACCAGAAGGAGAAATGGTCTCTAAATGAGCTCATTTCATATTGTGTGCAAGAGGAAGAAAGGTTGAAGCAAGACAAAACTGAAAATGTTCATTTGGCAAATACTTCTAAGGCAAGTACCTCTAAGGACCAGTAATAAAGAATAAGAAAGTTGCATCTGGTTCGGTTCAAAATAAACAGTGAAATAAATTTAGCTGTAACTTTTGTGAAAATTTGGGATATATAAAGAGTGACTGCACTAAATACCACGCTTGGCGTGTAAAGAAAAGTACATTTCTCGCTTTGATTTGTTTTGAGGTAAATTTAGTGTCAATATTTAGACACACTTGGTGGATAAATTTTGGTACCACTACTCACATAAGTGTGTCTATGCAGGGGTGCCTGAGCTGCCAAAATCGATTGATGCTGAAAGATTAATCTATCTAGGGTGATGGCAAATCAGTTAAGGTTGATGCTATAGGCAATTTAGGTTATCATTAAAGACTGATTATTATTTGGATTTGAAAGAGACATTTGTGGTACCGTCCTTTTAGATGGAATTTGGTTTCTATTTCTATATTAGACAAATTTGGTTACTCTTATTCAATTGAAAACAGTCATTTTGATTTTTTCTTAATTCAAATATTGTGGGTACCATTTCTTTATCCGGTTACGATAACCTATGTTTATTTAATACGGTTGTCTCTTATAAAGAAACCTTATATGTGAATTCACGTCGTATTAAACATAAATTAATCAATGAGAATTCTACTTTGTTATGACACAAATGATCAGGTCACTTCTGATAACCCAAGAATAACTAACCAGGGGTGGTGAATTGGTTTTTGAAACTTTTTCGATACTTAGTCTCAAAACAATATAATACACAAGATATGAATGCAAAATATAATACTAGAATTAAATATACAAGTTTGATAACTTAATTCAAGTATGAATATAACATAATATAAATGACAATGTAAAGTAAAGTGCGATAATGTAAAAATAACAAACCAATTTAATGGGGTTCGATACACAATGTGTTCTATGTCCCCGTTACCAAGCTCTCCGTCACGAGTAAGACCAAATGCACTATAATGAAATTTACAAACAAGGAGTACCGATCCTTAAGTGACTTACAACAAGGTGTACTTATCCTTAAGTGACTTTCAACAAGGAGCACTTATCCTTAACAACAATCGAGTTTTCACTAGGCTCTCGAAACCATTAAAGTATAAATGATAGTTTTACAATTGAAAAAACTCTCTTAACAAATAATATAATCAAGTCAAGTATTTAGAGAGTTATGATAACACTTCAATAGATAGTAAATCATAAAGCTCAAGTGTTTGTGTTGTAAACTTTGATGAATAATAAATAATGAAATAGTTTGTATCTTTGTATCAAAGTTTTCAACTTATGATATCTCTTAACAAATCATACAAGTTAAGTATGAAGAGGTATTTACACTTAGATATAAGTGTTGGCGAAGAAAACTTCTATCAAGAATGAAGAATAGACGAGGTTGTGAAAAATTCTTTGCAAAATAGAATTTTTGATAAGATGAGTAAAATAGGTTGAATCAATCAAGAAATTCTTTTGTAATAAATGAAATAGAATTTAAACTCAAGTAATCATAATGATCTTCAATGAATAAGCTCTCTAAAATCTCTTATAAGTGGTTGAAATTGAATACAAGAAGAGATAAGTATTTATAGAGCAAAGAAGACACAATCAGTCACTTTCGGTTGAGTAAGTTCGATCGACCGAAGTGTAGCGCCCCGAGTTCTGTTAACCCGGATTGCCACGTCATCGTCTTTTGCCCTAATTTTGTCAATCAATTTTGCGGAAATAACCTAATTTTTAAAATCACATTTGAAATTGAAAACTACTTCGGCAATTGAAATACATTGGATAATTGTTCAAAATTTAAATATCGTGTTTTTGGAATAGCGGAAACGAAAATACGTTAACAGTGTTTCAATACATAAATTCGGAAACTTAATAAATTCGATAATCAAATTTTATTTTGCCACCACTGCCGGATCAATCGCGTTCGCCTCCGAAGTCTGCAATTATTGTTAAAAATAGCAGAATGAGTATTTCGAAGAAATACTCAGTAGACTCATCGCCGATAATTAATTTACAGAATAATTGAAAACACACTCATGCAATATACAATGTGATATCATCTTTGGTTCATTTTCTTGAAAATCATAGGCTCTTAAAAAAAAACATGGGTTGTGGGTAGTCTTTCTTTCTTGTGCGGATGAAGCACATAAGTTATGCATAACATTCTTTCTTATCTCATAAGAGATTCTTTCTTTCTTTCTTTCTTTCTCATGCAATTAAGCATATAAGTTATGACAAGCATAACAATATCATATATCGCATATGACACATTCTCATCCTATGCATAAAGCATATAAATCACGTAATTCACATAAAGCATGCAATTATAATTTAAACTAATTAATGGTGGCGAGTCTACCTCAATTGTTTCGAGTTGCGTGAAAAGTGAGCGGGAAAATAACTTCAAGCTCCTAATTGCTCGTACGTATCGTCTAGCCAAAAATAGGAAATAAGTTTGAATTAGTATTTCGAACTTTAAAGTTTTAAAGTGTTGAAATTAAGTTTAAGGGCTTAATTGAAAATTATAGAAACTGAAATAAATAGCTTAAAACGATAAAATAAAGTTTGGGGCTAAATTGAAAATTTATTAAATCTGAAAATAAAAGTTTAAGGGCTAAAATAGTAAATTTTAAAAGTTAGGGACTAAGCTGTAATTATAAATAAGCTGGAATTAAAAGTTAAAAACTGAAATAATAACTTTTGTAAGTTTAAGGACTGAGCTGTAAATATACTAAAGCTGAAAATAAAAGTTGAAAACTAAAATAATAATGTTTAATAGTTTAGGGACTAATCTGTAAATATAATAAAGCTGAAAATAAAACTAAAGGGCTGAAATTAAACATTTTCAGAACTTAGGGGCTCAATTGAAAATCTGCTGGAACTGAAAATAAAATATTAAGGACTGAAATAATAATTTATAAACTTGGGGGTTAAATTAAACATTATCTAAAACTAGAAATAAACTTAAGGGACTGAAATTAAAACAATTTAGGGACTAATTTAAAACAATCTATAACTTGGGGCTAAAACGTAACTTTTTTAAAAATCAAAATCAAATTAAACTAAATTCAAAATAAAACAAAATCAAAATCAATATAAAACCAAAATAATAAAAAAAAACAAACATCCCTCATTTTCTCTCTCTCTCATTCGACAGAGAGAGAGAGAAGCGATGGAGGGGCTTTTGCCCCTCCTCCGATCCCACCACCGCCGGCGGCGGTTGGTGGCAGCGCCACCACCTGAGGTGGCGCCGGTGGTCAGGTAGGGGGGTGGTTCGAATTGGGCTTATTTTGAGTGTTTTGGGCGCACAATCGACGGCTAGGGCTCGATTTTCATTTGGGTCTCTTGGTGGTTCAAGCTCGAGAAATGGTGAGGGAAGCAAGGTAAGTTCATGGGTAACCTTTATTTTTTTTGATTGAGTTGGTTTGGAGTTGATTTGTGGTGAAATGGGGGCTGTCGAGTGGCGGCTTGGTGTCGATCTTGGGTGGTGTGGGTCTCGGTTTTTGAGATAAGTGTTGAGGTTGGTGGAGTTGGCTAAAGTGGTGAGGTCTGTGGGCAGTGAGTTTGGGGTCTTGGTTGTGGAGTTGCAGTCGGGTTTCAGCATAGATTTTGGTCTCGGTTTTGGTGGTTCGTGGGTTGGCTTGGTGGCTATGGCTTTGCTTGGTTCTGTTTGGGGGTGTGCTTGCAGCTGGGGTTGGTGTTTTGGTGGAGTTGGTTTCAGGTTGAGGTCTCGTTTTTGGGAGCTAGTTTGGTGGTTCGTTTTCTGTGGAGTTCGAGATTGAAATGGGAGTTGGGTGGCCGTTGGTCGAATTCTCGGGTGAAATGCTCGTGTGGTGATGGTAGAATGGGTGGAGTCTCTGGTGAAGGTGGTTCTGCAGTTTGGGTTCTGTTGGAGCTTTGAAATGGTGGTATCTCGGTGAAGGTGGTTCTGCAGATTGGGTTACGTTGGTGATTGAATTTGCGGTGTCGTGAGTGATGGTTTGCGGTGGTGGTTGGTGGTTTCGGTGGTGTTGATGAAAGGGCTGCATCTCGGTGTTGAGTGTTGGTGAGGAGATGGAGAAATTTCTGCAAAGCTTGGGTTTTGGGGTGTTCTATTTGGAATGGATTGAGATTGGTCGTTGATGGTGAATGGTGTTGTGTCTTTGCATTGTTTTGATGATTACACCGTTGATGCTAGAAATGGATTTTCTAGCATCAATGGTGTTTCACCTGAAATGGAGAGAAAATTGGAGAGAGAGACAATTTCTTACCAAGATGAATTTTGGTCACGTGAAATGTGGAAGTGGAGGGAATTGTGATGAATAAAATAGTGGGAATTTAGGGCACAATTTTCAAGGTGGTATATTGGGCCTATTGGGTTGTAAGGAATCCTAAATGGATTGGGCCTAAACATCAATGTTTGGGCCGACATAATTGGGCTTAATTGTAATGGACTTGAAATAAATAAAAATTGAATTTAAATAAAATAAATTGAAATTGATAATAAAATTATTATTCGAGATTGGATTTAATCGAATAGATTTGAATTCAATTTTATAACGGCTAGACGAACACGTTTCTCTAGAGAATTAGGGTTACGTTTTAGCGACACGTTTTTCGAGAAAATTACTTTATAAAATTTAAAAGTTCGCGGTCGCTACAACCTTACCCCCTTAAAATAATTTCGTCCTCGAAATTTAAACTTACTTGATCTAATATATCTGGATACTTAGCCAGAATCTCTTCCTCTTTCTCCCAGGTAGCTTCATCGCTATCCTGTCTACCCCATTGGACTTTGACTAAAGGAATCTCTTTGTTTCTTAAGACATGGACTTTTCTTTCTATAATGCACATAGGTGTTTCCTCATAGGACAGATTCCTCTGAATCGAAATAGTCTGAAAATTTACCACGTGACTTGGGTCGTGGATATACTTTCTCAATAGGGAAACGTGAAAAACGTTGTGTACGGCCGATAGCTCGGGCGGCAACGCCAAACGATAAGCTACGTTACCCACTTTCTCTAATATCTCGAATGGTCCGATAAAACGGGGTCTTAACTTCCCTGTCTTGCCGAAGCGAATAGTTCCTTTCATAGGAGCTACTTTCAAAAATACTTTCTCTCCAGTTTCAAATTCTAAGTCTTTTCTCCTTTGATCGGCATAGCTTTTCTGTCTATCTTGAGCGGCTTTGATCCGTAGTCTGATCTTATCAATAGCCTCAACTGTCTTTTCAATCAATTCTGGACCTAAAATTCTTCTCTCGCCTACTTCATCCCAATAGACTGGTGATCGACATCGTCGTCCATAAAGTGCCTCATATGGTGCCATACCAATAGTAGCTTGAAAACTATTATTGTAGGCAAATTCCACTAATGGGAGGTGAGTCTCCCAATTACCACTCAAATCTAGTACGCAAGCTCTAAGCATATCTTCTAGTGTCTGAATAGTGCGTTCAGACTGTCCATCGGTCTGAGGATGGTAAGCAGTACTAAAATTTAATTTAGTACCCATCGCTACTTGTAAACTCTTCCAGAATCTTGATGTGAATCTCGGGTCTCTATCTGATACAATGGAAGCTGGTACTCCATGAGGTCTAACAATCTCTCTAACATACAACTGGGATAACTGATCCACATTGAGAGTCATTCTGATTGGTAGGAAATGAGCTGACTTCGTAAGTCGATCTACGATAACCCAAATAGCGTCATGTCCTTTCACTGATTTCGGTAACCCTGTTACGAAATCCATGGAAATTTTCTCCCATTTCCATTCGGTATATCCAAGGGATTTAATAATCCTGATGGTCTCTGGTGTTCAGCCTTAACTTGCTGACACGTCATGCATCGAGAGACAAATTTTGCAATACAACCCTTCATGTTTCTCCACCAAAAGGTATTGCGCAAATCACGATACATCTTTGTCCCTCCTGGGTGGCACGCATAAGGTGCTGAATGAGCTTCTGTCAAAATCTCATTCTGGATATGTTCATCCTTCGGTACACAGAGACGTCCTCTGAATATAAGTGCCTTATCAGAGGCAATCTCGAAACCTATTCTCTTGCCAGTTCCAACTTCGGATCTGATCTTTTTCAAGAATTTATCTCCAGTTTGAGCTGTTATAATCCGACCTCTCAAGTCTGGTTTAACGCTCAGATTTGCCAATCTAGAAGATCCTTGGACTGATGGGGTTCGCACTTCGATTCTTAAATTCCTCAAATCTCGAATCAACTGATCTTGCGTCGTTCCTAAAGCTGATAACTGTCCGGCGTCCTTTCTGCTCAAAGCGTCGGCAACCTTATTCGCTTTACCTGGGTGGTAAAGAATGGTACAGTCATAATCTTTTACTAGCTCTAGCCATCGTCGTTGTCTCATGTTCAGTTCCTTCTGAGTGAAGAAATACTTGAGACTCTTGTGATCGGTGTAAATCTCACATTTACTCCCGTACAGATAGTGTCTCCAAATCTTAAGAGCATGCACGACAGCTGCGAGCTCTAAATCATGTGTCGGGTAATTCTTCTCATGTGGCTTCAACTGTCTTGAAGCATATGCTATCACTTTGCCATTCTGCATCAAAACACAACCTAAACCATGTTTGGATGCATCGCTGTAAATAACGAAACCTTCGGATCCATCTGGTATCGTCAAGATCAGTCTTTGAAACGAGTCTGTCCTTAAGTTTCTGAAAGCTTTGTTCACATTGTTCTGTCCACTGAAACTTAACTCCCTTTCTGGTCAACTGAGTCATAGAACCTGCTATTTTAGAAAAACCTTCTATGAATCGCCGATAATATCCAGCTAATCCAAGAAAGCTTCTCACATCTCCAACATTTGCAGGTGTTGGCCAATTTGTTACGGTTTCAACCTTAGAAGGATCGACCTCGATACCTTTAGCTGTAACAATATGACCCAAGAAACCTACTCTTTCAAGCCAAAATTCACATTTCTTGAACTTGGCGTACAACTTTTCTGCTCTCAGCGTTTCCAACACGGTCCTCAAATGTTCTTCATGTTGTGCGGAATTTCTGGAGTAGATCAGTATATCATCGATAAAAACAATAACGAATTTATCAAGATACTGATGGAAAACTCGGTTCATCAAATCCATAAATATTGCAGGTGCGTTCGTAAGACCGAACGGCATCACTGTGAACTCATAATGTCCATATCGTGTCCTGAACGCTGTCTTTGGTACGTCACCGGCGAAACCTTTAGCCGATGGTACCCAGATCTCAAATCAATCTTCGAGAAGATTGCAAGATTTTCAACTGATCGAATAAGTCTTCGATCCTGGGTAGGGGATACTTATTCCTTATCGTCAACTTGTTAAGTTCTCGATAGTCGATACACATCCTCATGCTTTCGTCCTTCTTCTTTACAAACAGCACAGGTGCTCCCCACGGGGATACACTTGGCCTAATAAAACCCTTCTCTAGCAATTCCTCTAATTGCACCTTCAGTTCTTGCAACTCTTTCGGTGCCATGCGGTACGGAGCTTTAGAAACAGGGCGGCTCCTGTACCAAATCGATGGAAAATTCCACTTGCCTATCCGGCGGAGTGCCGGGTAGATCGTCTGGAAAAACGTCACTATATTCACATACTACTGGCACTGAATCCAGAGTAATCTCATCTACGGGTTTGTCTTGAAGACTAACCAAATAGCCATGACAACTATCCTTGGCTAATAGCTTCTCCGCTTGTAAAGCCGAAATCAGGCGAGGAAGTGCTTTAATCCTCGTCCCATAAAATCTGAATACCTCCTTACCATCTTTACGAAAAATAACCTCTTTCTCGTGGCACATAATTGCAGCACGGTTGGTGCTGAGCCAATCCATACCTAGAATAATATCGAAATCTTTCATTCGGATAATATTCAGGTCTGCCTCCAAAACTTGACCATCAAAATCGATTTGTACTGCCTTGACTATCTTATTAGTATCGAGGGTTTCTCCTGACGGCAAACTAACTTCAAGGGTACTACCAGTCTCTATGCCTATTAGGTTCAGTCTTTCTAAGCATGTATCTGATATAAATGAATGTGTGGCTCCCGAGTCTATCAGAACATATACAGGTATCCCAGAAATAGATAGTATACCTGATATCATATTATCATGCTTAATATGGGAAGGAAAATACGGTATGGAAAGCAATTAAGACATGTACAAGGGTACTAGGATAACTAGTATACCTGCAATCACGTCGAGTCCCTGGGCCGCATCCATAGCGAATACCCCGTCGTCCCCTTCCGGTTCGGCCTGGTTCATCTTCCGATTGGAACCACAGGCGGGCCGAGCACGACGATCCGTTGCAAAGTGACTCGACTGCCACACTTATAGCGAGACTCCCTTCCCAAACAGCATTCTCCTTTGTGCATCCTCTGCACTTAGGGCGGTGGAGAAATGATATTGGGCATCTGTCTCCCTGTTGGCCCTGGATTGGGCCTCTTGACGAACGGTTGGTTCTGTTCTGGTTCGGAGTTTGGTTGCGGCTCGGACCTTGCCATTTTCTCTTGCCCAGGTTTCTCTGCTCATACTGAGGTCCCTGGCTTACCGTCCTCCCACCGGCATAGGCTACTGCTTGAGCCTTTTTTACTACTTCCCGGTAGGTTGGCAGCTCATGTGAACTGACGATTTGTCGGACATCGGAACGTAGACCTCTCTCAAATCTGCGGGCCTTTTTGAACTCCGTCTCCACCAGATGTGGAGCATAACGTGATAGCTCTTCAAACCTCCTTTCATACTCGACTATATCCATATCTCCTTGCACTAGTCGAAGAAATTCGGCCTCCTTGTGATCTCGAAGAGCACAGTGGGAAAAACTTGTCCCTGATCTCTTCCTTGAAATCATCCCAAGTTAGGGCTGCCTGTTGTTCCTCGCTTCTCGTGCGGGATGCAGATTCCCACCAAAAACCAGCTCTTCCGATCAACATGAACTCGGCACATCCCACTTTCTTGAATTCCAGGCTATGTGCTTAAAAATTTTCTCAATGGCCTGGAGCCATTCTTCCACCGCCAACCGATGGCCCATTTCCGCCGTCAAACGTAGGCGGATCAGACCTTCCGAATTGTTCGATCAACCGGAACAATAGGGTTGGGGTTTACCGTCATGAATCTGTCTCATTTCTGAATCGCCTTGAGTAATTCCCTGATAACGTCGGCTTGGTTCGGTGGTGCCATAACCTTCATAAATTTAAATGCAGTTTGTAATAGTTGACTAGGAGTACTAACAAAGCGAACAGTAAGGATATCTTGAAAATTAAGTTTCAAATTTCATTTCATTCATAATTCAACTTCTTTTCAAGTAGGTACATCGGGTGGCGTGTATGCCAACATTTGATTAAAAACAAAATGTTAACCCTACTCTAACTCCTATCATCTATTCTCCTTCGGTTACGCATGATTCGGCGTCCGAGAATTCTCCCAACGCTGGATCAGCGTCTTCCTCTGGTTCTTCTTCTTCGGGATCTTCTTCGGGATCTTCTTCTTCCTCTGGGTCTTCCTCGGGATCTTCTTCCTCTTCTGGGTCTTCCTCGGGATCTTCTTCCTCTTCTGGTTCCTCCTCGGGATTGCCCTCGGGTGCTAACTCATCTTCTTGCACCTGTTCAGGCTCAGGCATTGGCTCATGTTCTGGCTCCCCTTCAGGTACAACCCCAAAGCGGTGCTCAAAATACATGGGCCAATATGCCACAAATCTCAAGCAGAATGCGTCATAATCCATATCCACGTTAGGTGACGTGAGGGCATCCATGTATATGCTACGAGCTACTTCCGCATAGTCGGCCCGGAAGGTCGATAGCAAATGATGGATCGATCGGTAATCATTAGTCACATAGCCATGCTGTATGGCCCGATCGCGTACCATATTCAGCTGCTCGATGTGTTGGGCTATAGCCCAATCGAGTCTGGGCCTGAAACGGTCGTAGTCTCTAGCGGCTTGTTCCGCGTCACTTGGTGCATTTCTACGGATGGGTGCCATGTCTTAAACCAATTTTGCAAAGTCCAATTAATTGGGGTTATTCATCTCTTCTTAGTTAAAATTTACGAGGACGTAAAAATTTAGAAAATTATTTCCAATTATGCTCAAACTCGTCTTTCTTTTCTTTCTTTCTTTTCTTTCTTTCTTTCTAATTCGGATACACTTTCTTTCTCTTTCTTCTAAGTCTCGTAAATCGTAAAACAGTATCCGAAATAACATAACAGTAAACTTCAATAACTTCTTTACCTTCGGAGTCGACGGATTGAATGGTAGCAGTGGCAACTTTCATTAATGATAATTAAACAATTTAGAACGTCTCTTTGAAAAATTTTATTATTTTTTTTTTTTGAAAATTTTGCCAGTCTACAGAAACGCAGACCAGCTCTGATACCAAGCTGTAGCGCCCCGAGTTCTGTTAACCCGGATTGCCACGTCATCGTCTTTTGCCCTAATTTTGTCAATCAATTTTGCGGAAATAACCTAATTTTTAAAATCACATTTGAAATTGAAAACTACTTCGGCAATTGAAATACATTGGATAATTGTTCAAAATTTAAATATCGTGTTTTTGGAATAGCGGAAACGAAAATACGTTAACAGTATTTCAATACATAAATTCGGAAACTTAATAAATTCGATAATCAAATTTTATTTTGCCACCACTGCCGGATCAATCGCGTTCGCCTCCGAAGTCTGCAATTATTGTTAAAAATAGAAGAATGAGTATTTCGAAGAAATACTCAGTAGACTCATCGCCGATAATTAATTTACAGAATAATTGAAAACACACTCATGCAATATACAATGTGATATCATCTTTGGTTCATTTTCTTGAAATCATAGGCTCTTTAAAAACATGGGTTGTGGGTAGTCTTTCTTTCTTGTGCGGATGAAGCACATAAGTTATGCATAACATTCTTTCTTATCTCATAAGAGATTCTTTCTTTCTTTCTTTCTTTCTCATGCAATTAAGCATATAAGTTATGACAAGCATAACAATATCATATATCGCATATGACACATTCTCATCCTATGCATAAAGCATATAAATCACGTAATTCACATAAAGCATGCAATTATAATTTAAACTAATTAATGGTGGCGAGTCTACCTCAATTGTTTCGAGTTGCGTGAAAAGTGAGCGGAAAATAACTTCAAGCTCCTAATTGCTCGTACGTATCGTCTAGCCAAAAATAGGAAATAAGTTTGAATTAGTATTTCGAACTTTAAAGTTTTAAAGTGTTGAAATTAAGTTTAAGGGCTTAATTGAAAATTATAGAAACTGAAATAAATAGCTTAAAACGATAAAATAAAGTTTGGGGCTAAATTGAAAATTTATTAAATCTGAAAATAAAAGTTTAAGGGCTAAAATAGTAAATTTTAAAAGTTAGGGACTAATTTGTAATTATAAATAAGTGGAATTAAAAGTTAAAAACTGAAATAATAACTTTTGTAAGTTTAAGGACTGAGCTGTAAATATACTAAAGCTGAAAATAAAAGTTGAAAACTAAAATAATAATGTTTAATAGTTTAGGGACTAATCTGTAAATATAATAAAGCTGAAAATAAAACTAAAGGGCTGAAATTAAACATTTTCAGAACTTAGGGGCTCAATTGAAAATCTGCTGGAACTGAAAATAAAATATTAAGGACTGAAATAATAATTTATAAACTTGGGGGTTAAATTAAACATTATCTAAAACTAGAAATAAACTTAAGGGACTGAAATTAAAACAATTTAGGGACTAATTTAAAACAATCTATAACTTGGGGCTAAAACGTAACTTTTTTAAAAATCAAAATCAAATTAAACTAAATTCAAAATAAAACAAAATCAAAATCAATATAAAACCAAAATAATAAAAAAAAACAAACATCCCTCATTTTCTCTCTCTCTCATTCGACAGAGAGAGAGAGAAGCGATGGAGGGGCTTTTGCCCCTCCTCCGATCCCACCACCGCCGGCGGCGGTTGGTGGCAGCGCCACCACCTGAGGTGGCGCCGGTGGTCAGGTAGGGGGGGGTTCGAATTGGGCTTATTTTGAGTGTTTTGGGCGCACAATCGACGGCTAGGGCTCGATTTTCATTTGGGTCTCTTGGTGGTTCAAGCTCGAGAAATGGTGAGGGAAGCAAGGTAAGTTCATGGGTAACCTTTATTTTTTTTGATTGAGTTGGTTTGGAGTTGATTTGTGGTGAAATGGGGGCTGTCGAGTGGCGGCTTGGTGTCGATCTTGGGTGGTGTGGGTCTCGGTTTTTGAGATAAGTGTTGAGGTTGGTGGAGTTGGCTAAAGTGGTGAGGTCTGTGGGCAGTGAGTTTGGGGTCTTGGTTGTGGAGTTGCAGTCGGGTTTCAGCATGGATTTTGGTCTCGGTTTTGGTGGTTCGTGGGTTGGCTTGGTGGCTATGGCTTTGCTTGGTTCTGTTTGGGGGTGTGCTTGCAGCTGGGGTTGGTGTTTTGGTGGAGTTGGTTTCAGGTTGAGGTCTCGTTTTTGGGAGCTAGTTTGGTGGTTCGTTTTCTGCTGGAGTTCGAGATTGAGCTGGGAGTTGGGTGGCTGTTGGTCGAATTCTGGGTGAAATGCTCGTGTGGTGATGGTAGAATGGGTGGAGTCTGCTGGTGAAGGTGGTTCTGCAGTTTGGGTTCTGTTGGAGCTGTCGAAATGGTGGTATCTCACGGTGAAGGTGGTTCTGCAGATTGGGTTCGTTGGTGATTGAATTTGCGGTGTCGTGAGTGATGGTTTGCGGTGATCGGTTGGTGGTTTCAGGTGGTGTTGATGAAAGGGCTGCATCTCGGTGTTGAGTGTTGGTGAGGAGATGGAGGCTGCAGCTTGGGTTTTGGGGTGTTCTGCTGGAATGGATTGAGATTGGCTGTTGATGGTGAATGGTGTTGTGTGCTGCATTGTTTTGATGATTACACTGTTGATGCTAGAAATGGATTTTCTAGCATCAATGGTGTTTCACCTGGAAATGGAGAGAAAATTGGAGAGAGGGACAATTTCTTACCAAGATGAATTTTGGCTGCGTGAAATGTGGAAGTGGAGGGAATTGTGATGAATAAAATAGTGGGAATTTAGGGCACAATTTTCAAGGTGGTATATTGGGCCTATTGGGTTGTAAGGAATCCTAAATGGATTGGGCCTAAACATCAATGTTTGGGCCGACATAATTGGGCTTAATTGTAATGGACTTGAAATAAATAAAAATTGAATTTAAATAAAATAAATTGAAATTGATAATAAAATTATTATTCGAGATTGGATTTAATCGAATAGATTTGAATTCAATTTTATAACGGCTAGACGAACACGTTTCTCTAGAGAATTAGGGTTACGTTTTAGCGACACGTTTTTCGAGAAAATTACTTTATAAAATTTAAAAGTTCGCGTTTTTCAAGCTGTAGCGCCCCGAGTTCTGTTAACCCGGATTGCCACGTCATCGTCTTTTGCCCTAATTTTGTCAATCAATTTTGCGGAAATAACCTAATTTTTAAAATCACATTTGAAATTGAAAACTACTTCGGCAATTGAAATACATTGGATAATTGTTCAAAATTTAAATATCGCGTTTTTGGAATAGCGGAAACGAAAATACGTTAACAGTGTTTCAATACATAAATTCGGAAACTTAATAAATTCGATAATCAAATTTTATTTTGCCACCACTGCCGGATCAATCGCGTTCGCCTCCGAAGTCTGCAAATATTGTTAAAATAGCAGAATGAGTATTTCGAAGAAATACTCAGTAGACTCATCGCCGATAATTAATTTACAGAATAATTGGAAACACACTCATGCAATATACAATGTGATATCATCTTTGGTTCATTTTCTTGAAATCATAGGCTCTTTAAAAACATGGGTTTGTGGGTAGTCTTTCTTTCTTGTGCGGATGAAGCACATAAGTTATGCATAACATTCTTTCTTATCTCATAAGAGATTCTTTCTTTCTTTCTTTCTTTCTCATGCAATTAAGCATATAAGTTATGGCAAGCATAACAATATCATATATCGCATATGACACATTCTCATCCTATGCATAAAGCATATAAATCACGTAATTCACATAAAGCATGCAATTATAATTTAAACTAATTAATGGTGGCGAGTCTACCTCAATTGTTTCGAGTTGCGTGAAAAGTGAGCGGGAAAATAACTTCAAGCTCCTAATTGCTCGTACGTATCGTCTAGCCAAAAATAGGAAATAAGTTTGAATTAGTATTTCGAACTTAAAGTTTTAAAGTGTTGAAATTAAGTTTAAGGGCTTAATTGAAAATTATAGAAACTGAAATAAATAGCTTTATACGATAAAATAAAGTTTTGGGCTAAATTGGAAGTTTATTAAATCTGAAAATAAAAGTTTAAGGGCTAAAATAGTAATTTTCATAAGTTTAGGGACTAAACTGTAAATATAATGAAACTGAAAATATAAGTTAAAAACTGAAATAATAACTTTTAATAGTTTAAGGACTAAGCTGTAAGTATTTTAAAGCTGAAAATAAAAGCTGAAAACTAAAATAATAATGTTTAATAGTTTAGGGACTATTCTGTAAATATAATAAAGCTGAAAATAAAACTAAAGGGCTGAATTTAAACATTTTCAGAACTTAGGGACTCAATTGAAAATATGCTGAAACTGAAAATAAAAATATTAAGGACTGAAATAATAATTTATAAACTTGGGGGCTAGAATTTAAACTCAAGTAATCATAATGATCTTCAATGAATAAGCTCTCTAAAATCTCTTATAAGTGGTTGAAATTGAATACAAGAAGAGATAAGTATTTATAGAGCAAAGAAGACACAATCAGTCACTTTCGGTTGAGTAAGTTCGGTCGACCGAAGTGTGATATAGCCGTTGGAAAAATCAAACCATTGGAGTTTCGGTTGATACTTTGGTCAATCAAAGCGGCCGACCAAAACATACTTCGATCAATCAAACCGTTCGACCGAAACATACTTCGGTTGACCAAAACGACTGAATTTTGGAGTTAGTTTACTATATATCAAAAATGTTCATTTTCCAAAATCATCTTCATTTTTAAAATGTTTTTATGCAAGTGATGAATTATGAAATATAGTTTGAGCTTTGTGTGGTTTTCTAAGAATTGATTAGTATACCTTTACATATAAACGATGTTTCGATAAACAACTTCTAAATACTAGTCTTCATGATTCTTGTTCTCTTCGAGTCTCTTTTGTTTGCACACTCTTCAACTGATGACGATTTGTGTCTTTGAATGTTTTAGGGATATTTATACATGAAAACTCAAGAAACTAGATATGTTAGAACCATAAGTGTATTATTTGTTATAATCAAAACAAGTGGAACTAATCATATGCCAACAATTTCCCCCCGTTTTGATTATGACAAACAATATGTGATTTGTAGAGATATGCAAAACGTTCCCCCTATCTTTTACACATGAATACATTTCCAATTAAATATGGAAGTGGAACATAGATCATATTATAAAGCATAAATCAAAGTTATATTGGAAGTCTCAACAATTCAAAGTCATATTTCCAAATCAGTAGGTCACGCATAGTGAAAGCAGATCATAGATGACATTAGAAGTTATCATAAAGCATAAATTGAAGTTATATTGGAAGTCTTAACAATTCAATGGCACGTTGAAGTGTTGAAAATTTTTTGTGAGAAGCATGCCATAGGGTAGACCTACGATTCGAGAAGAGGAGTGGACACGCTAAATATGTTTCAAGAAGATGTAGGAAAAGTCTAATTTGCCACAAACAAGGAGTGAGTCAAGAATAAATAAATCAAGATGATGAACTTCTTCAAAATGGCCACTCATAGGGACGATAATATGTGCAATTGCACGATGAAGGACTTTACAAGGAATAGTGAGGTGGTTTAGGTTTAAAGACATTTTAGTAGTTAATGGTCGGTCGGTAACCCGACAACAGGCTTCAAGTTCGTTATAGCCTTCAAATCTAACCGAATAATTCTAGATATAGGCGTAATTTTCACATTCTTATAACTCAAGTATAGTCCGAAGAGTAGCCCTATCGAGAGTGATACGTTTACCCTTAAGTGTACAGGTAACATGTTGGGGATAAAAGGATAGATTACCATAAAAATCAAGGATTAATCTAGGATAGGCAATTTCGGAGATAGAAATAATATTTTTCCATCTTATACCCTCAAAGTATTTTTCTATCTTAAGTGAAGGAGCTTGAAGATAGAATTTGAAAACATCAATTGACTTACCGATTAAAATGGGGCAATCAGTGAAGCGATCGGGCATGGGTGTGTCTGCCTCCACGTTTGACGAGCTTCCTTCTCATTTCTTCGATTTGTTCTTCGGATGCATGGTCGAACCGAATTCTTAGAGCAAAGGGTGAGTGAAATTTTTGGTATTTCAAATTTGTAGGTGAGAAATGAATGAATTGCAAGATTTTTGAAATGGGGTTAAGCTTTGACCGGATTTGTAATGAGTTTTGAGGGAGAATCGAGAATTTTCGAGTGTGGAAGCTAAAAACCCAAAATTGTGAAATTTCTTGACGAAAATGAGGTAGAGCCTTGAGATTTGATGAGAAAATCTAATGAATGTGATGGATTTAATGAAATATTTGAGCAATTTTGATGGAAAAAGTGAATTTTGAAGAGAGGAGATGAAGAATTCACGATTTAGGGTTTAAAGTGATGATTTTTGGGGTTGAGTTTTGATTTTAAAGGATGTGAAATGCGAACATTTCGGTCGATCGGTATAAACTTCGGTCGACCGAAGTTCTGCCGAAAAGAATTAGGGCAACTGCAGGAGTTTTCGGTCAAGTATTTCGGTCGATCCATTGGTCGACTGAAAGAAGAGAAAAATTTGATAGGCTGCAGGAAGTTTCGGTTGAGTTGGTGGTCGACCGAAACATTAATTTCGATCGATTTGGGGGTCGACCGAAAAAGTGAATCGATTGATCCAGTGGTCAACTGAAAAAGCTGTGTAAGATAATTTTAACGCAATCGATTTTGGTGAACACGAGAGTGACAAAAAGATTGTACCAACAAATTACATGTAATTTTAATTATTCATAGATTTAGCCATGAATTTCTGATTCATCAATGATACCTAAGCCTCTTTGTATATAAGAAAAATCTCTCAAGAGCAAGTGGTTTAGTAAGAATGTCGGCCAATTATTTATCGGTGCTAACAAATTGCAAACAAATATCACCTTTTTGCATATGATTTCTAAGAAAATGATGTCGAATTTCGATATGTTTTGTGCGAAGTGCTAACAAATTGCAAACAAATATCGCCTTTTTGACAAATTTATAGCACTAGTATTATCACACATAATAGGAGTATTATCAAAAGTTAAACGATAATCACATAGGGTTTGTTTCATCCATAAAACTTGAGCACAACAACTAGCGGCCGATATATATTCGGCTTTGGCGGTTGATAGTGCAACGGAATTTTGTTTCTTGCTAAACCATGACACAAGGGCAAAGCCTAGAAAGTGACAAGTTCAGCTTGTGCTTTTTCGATCAATAGTGCAACTCGCCCAATCAGCATCCAAATAGCTAATGAGGTCAATGTGCGTGCCTTTTGGATACCAAAGGTCTAATGTCCTAGTACTACATAAATATCTAAAGATTATTTTTAAAGCACTTAGATGTGATTCTTTAGGATTAGATTGAAATCTAGCACATAAGCAAACACTAAACATTATATCGGGTCTACTAGCAGTTAAGTAAAGAAGAGATCCGATCATACCTCATATTTTGTTACGTCAACTGAAGTGCTGTTCTCGTCTTTATCCAATTTGATTGATGTACTCATTGGAGTATTCATTGATTTCAAGTCTTCAAAATTGAATTTCTTGAGCATGTCTATGATGTATTTTGTTTGGCTAATGAAGATGCCTTCATTAGTTTGTTTGATTTGAAGTCCAAGAATGAACTTTAGTTCTCCCATCATGCTCATTTCGAATTCCTTACTCATGCATTTTGAAAACTCTTCACAAATGGAAATATTAGTTGCACCGAAGATAATATCATCAAAGTAAATTTGCACAACAATCATGTCATCCTTTTTGGTTTTGATAAAGAGTGTAGTATCCGCATTTCCCATTTGAAAACCATTTGAAATAAGAAATTTGCACAAGCAAAAGCAAGAAGCATGCGAATAGACTCTAATCTAGCAACTATGGGCCACTAATCTAGCCTTGTTACGTTCAATAATACCATTTTCATCTCGTTTATTTCGAAAAATCCATTTTCTACCCATAATGGTTTGATTATTTGGTCTATAAACCAAATCCCAAATATGATTCCTCTCAAATTGATTTAATTCTTCTTGCATTGCAAGAATCCAAAACTTATCAAATTCGACTTCTTTAAAATTCTTTGTTTCAATTTGAGAAATAAAATCACAATTATTTAGAAAGTTTTTGATAGAATTTCTAGTACTTACACATTTGGAAGGATCACTAATGATGAGCTCATTTGAATGTGAGGGAATAAACTTTCATTCAATGGAGAGTGTTGGATCATTTTGATTCTTGGAAGTTTCTTCTTCTCCTTTGTGAGGAATCTGTTCTTCCAAGTCTTCAATTTCTTTAGGATCTTCCTTGTTTTGATCTTGAGTATTCATTTGCTCAAAAGGGGTTTCCAAACCTACATTGATACCTTTCTCTTGATCAAGAGATTAGTTTCATCAAAAGTAACATGCGTGAATTCTTCCACTACTAAAGTTCTTTTGTTGAAAACTCTATAAGCTTTGCTAGTAGGTGAATATCCAAGAAAGATTCCAACATCAGATTTTGAATCAAAATTTCCCAAAATTTCTTTTGTATTAAGTATAAAATATTTGCAACCAAAAACTTTAAAATAACTAATGTTGCGGACTCTATTTTTCCAAAGCTCATATGGAGTTTTGGTGTTCTTTCGACTTACCAAAACTCTACTCATAATGTAGCAAGCGGTATTAAGGGCTTCGGCCCAAAAATATTTAGGTAAATTGTTTTCATTTAACATGGTCCTAGTCATTTCTTGCAATATACGATTCTTTCGTTCTACTACACCATTTTGTTGAGGAGTTTTGGGAGCCGAAAAATGATCATATCCATTTTCTTTGCAAAAATCATCAAAAGCAATATTATCAAATTCTCCACCATGATCACTTCTAATGGTTGTGATAGAATATCCTTTTTCATTTTGAACTTTTTTACAAAAGTGTTTAAATACTCTTAAATCTTCATTTTTCAAGTTCAAAAACAAAATCCAAGTGAATCTTGAAAAGTCATCAACCATAACAAATGCATAGTGCTTGCCACTTAAACTTGCGATTTTAGAAGGTCCAAAAAGATCCATGTGAAGAAGATATAAAGGTTTTGTAGTTGAAGATAATTTCTTGGTTTTGAAAGAGGTTTTAGTTTGTTTTCCAAATTGACAAGTATCACAAATTTTGTATTTTTCAAATTTCAAAATTGGTAGGCCTTTAACAAAATATTTTTTTTGACATTTTTGAAATTAGGTTCATACTAACATGACCTAATCTTCTATGCCATAACCAAGTATCATCTTCAAAGCTTGACAAACATTTTAATTTCTTTTCAAATTCAATGTTGATGATATAAACATCTTTACATAGGCTACTCATGAGCAACACCTCTTTCGATGTAGCATCCTTAACAAGGCATTTCGAATAATCAAATTTGATATGATAACCTTTATCACATAATTGACTAATGCTTAGCAACTTATGTTTTTACTAACAAAATATTTTCAATAGATGGAGATGAAGGATTACCAATATTTCCAATGCCTATGATTTTTCCTTTGGCATTATCTTCAAATGTGACATGGCCTCCATCATTCATGTGTTTTGAGCAACCACTATCTAAGAACCAATTGCTCTTTATCTTTGAAGAAACCTACAAGAGTTGATTCAAATTTTGATCTTGGTACCCTTTTAATTTTGGGTCCTTGATAGTTAGTGCTAGTGGACCCTTGAACCCACTTATTTCTTTGAAAATGTAATTTCTTTTTTATTGAGCAATTAAAAGCTATATGTCCAAATTTGTTACAAAAACTACATGTGATGTTAGAAGTTTTGACAAACATGTTTTCAAGAGATTTTTTGTTTTAGAGAAGGTTTGTATCCAATACCACTTCTATCAAAGACACATTTTTGTTTCCCAAGTATTAACTCAAATTTTTCTTTCCTTGTGTGAACTTGTGCACAACGTTGGTTAAATCAAGGACTTTTTCTTTTAGGGAAACATTTTCTTTAATTAGGAGTTCATGATCATCATTTTCCTTCTCAAAATCCTTTTGAGTTTCTAAAAACTTTTTGGTCTCAATTTTCAATAAAATATATTGCTTTTTTAGGGTAGAGTGTTTGAGAGCAAGTTTTTCAAAAGCACTAATAATTTCATCATATGAAGTAGATAATTCATCGTAAGAAAGAGTGTCATTTGTGGTTACCTCATCTTCCATGGCCATGAAGCACATGTTTGCAACTTCATCTTGACTTTCATCTTCTTCTTGCTCATCATCACTATCATCCCAAGTGGCTTGTAGAGCTTTCTTCTTGAAGAACTTTCTTTTGTTTGGACACTCGGTTCTTTTGTGATCAGGTTTGTCACAATCATAGGATACAGTTTTCTTGTTTTTCTCCTCACCTTTGTCTTCTTTCTTTTGGAATCGACGGTTGTTACTAAAACCTCTCCACTTCTTGACAAGGAGAACAAGATCATCGAGTTACTCATCACTCTTGTTTGAGTTTCAGGTTTCCTTATCATTTGATGATTTCAAAGCTATTTGCTTTCTAGGAGAATCCTTCTTTTCTTCTTCTTTTGCTTTTCTTGATTTCTCCTTTATTTCGGCATGATTTAGCTCATAGGTCATCAAGGTTCCATAGAGCTCTTCAAAAGGATATGTATTGACATCTTTGTTGTTTTCTATCAATATCTTTAATGAATCCCAATCTTTCGAGAGATACCTAAGAATTTTGCTCACAAGTTCACCATTAGTAAATTTTCGATCAAAGTCTTTAAGGTCATTAACAATATCGGTGAATCAAGTAATCATGCTAGCAATGGGTTCATCTTATTTCATAAAGAAGTTTTCAATGTTTTTAAACAAGAGATTTATCTTAGTTTCTTTTACTTTATTTGTGCCCATGTGTGTAATTTCTAATGCATACCAAATATCATATGCGAAATCACATGTGCTAATACGATTAAATTCATTTATGTTCAAAGCACAATAAAGAAGATTTTTGGCTCTAGCATTCAATGACAATTTTCTTTTATCATTCTTATCGTATTCTTTTCTAGGCTGTGAAATAATTTGGTCCAGATTTCCATCTACTTTAATAACCTCAGTAAGCTTATGAGGACCAAATTCAATAACCTCCCAAACATTATAATCAATTGATTGAATATAAATCATCATTCTAGCTTTTTCAATAATTAAAATGTGTACATCAAATACAAGAGGACGATTTGTAGAATACCCCTCAATATTAAGATTAGTCATAACACAAGATAGTGAAATCTTAAAAATGTGTACCTATGCTCTGATACCAACTGATAACCCAAGAATAACTAACCAAGAGGGGGTGGATTGGTTTTTGAAACTTTTTCAACACTTAGTCTCAAAACAATATAATACACAAGATATGAATGCAAAATATAATATTAGAATTAAATATGCAAGTTCGATAACTTAATTCAAGTAAGAATA
This sequence comes from Fraxinus americana, assembly GCA_035079005.1. Lineage (NCBI taxonomy): Eukaryota > Viridiplantae > Streptophyta > Magnoliopsida > Lamiales > Oleaceae > Fraxinus > Fraxinus americana. Next base: position 14,941,517 of record CM068718.1, on the reverse strand, counting down.
TAGCACAATATGATATGATCTAAGGTGCCATCGAAACGAGGACAAGTACATGGAAGGATCCATTGCTAGTGGAAGACAGACCGATGACTCGATCGAGGGCAAAGCAAGTGAAAGAAGCGATGGCATTACTTGTTCAAGCTACCATTGAAGATATGATGATCATGACAAAGAATGGGGCAAGTTCCATGTTGGGGTCGAGGCCGGGATCTAGATGGATGAACTTGATTCAAACAGCTAAAGACGGAGGCCAAAGATACTACCATGCGACTGCATAGTATAAACTGGCATGCGGTCGCATGCCCATTTACCGAAACCAACAGGAGGCTCAGCTGAAGACCTATGCGACCGCATAGGATATACCTATGCGACCGCATAGGGTAAAAATATGCCAATTTATTGTAAATTAATAATTGTGAGGCTATTGCCAATGTATCGTCTTTCCATATTTGATAGAATTCTATGTTTAGTAAAATTTCCTACCTTATTTATGAGATTATGCACGTTTTTGCCTCGTTTCTAAGGTTTGGTATAAATACCAAAAACATCTATTGTATTAAAAACTTTTGACAAATTAATAATTGTGAGGCTATTGCTTTCCTTGTTCTACCATTGAACAATCAATCGAACTTATCAAGATCTAAATCTTGTGGCATTTAAACATCGGATCGTGGGTTCTTCATTGTATAATCAAGGGGTTCAACGCTTCGTCGTTATCGTTGGGTTTTTTTGTTCACCTTGTTGGGTTCAAATCCAAAACTAGGTTTAATTGGCGCTCTTGCTTTCCACATCAATCTAGTTGTGGATTTCGTAGTCACCATTGCTACGGGGTTCGTATCACAGTATAAATGGAAATGTATGATAAAGTGCGATAATGTAAAGATAACAAACCAATTTAATGGGGTTTGATACACAATGTGTTCTACATCCCCGTTACCAAGCTCTCCGTCACGAGCAATGCCAAATACACTATAATGGTAACTTACAAACAAGGAGTACCGATCCTTAAGTGACTTGCAATAAGGAGCACTTATCCTTAGGTGACTTACAACAAGGAGCACCGATCCTTAAGTGACTTTCAACAAGGAGCACTTATCCTTAACAACAATCGAGTTTTCATAAGGCTCTTGAAACCATTAAAGTATAAATGATAGTTTTACAATTTTGAAAGAACTCTCTTAACAAATGATATAATAAAGTCAAGTATTTAGAGATTTAGGATAACAATTCAATAGATATCAAATAATAAAATTCAAGTGTTTGTGTTGTAAACTTTGATGAATAATAAATAATGAAATAGTTTTTTCTTTGTATCAAAGTTTTCAACCTATGATCTATCTTAACAAATAATACAAGATAAGTATGAAGAGAGATTTACACTTAGATATAAGTGTTAGCAAAGAAAACTTCTATCAAGAATAAAGAATAGATGAGGCTGTGAAAAATTCTTTGCAAAATAGAATTATTGATAAGATGAATGAAATATGTTGAATCAATCAAGAAATTCTTTTGTAATAAATGAAATAAAATTTAAACTTAAGTAATCATAATGATCTTCAATGAATAAACTCTCTAAAATCTCTTGTAAGTGGTTGAAATTGAATGCAAGAAGAGATGAGTATTTATTGAGCAAAAAAGACACAATTAATCACTTTCAGTTGAGTAAGTTCAGTCAACCGAAGTGTGATATAGCCGTTGCAAAAATCAAACCGTTCGAGTTTCAATTGATACTTCGATCGATCAAACTGGTCGACTGAAACATACTTCGGTCGATCAAACCGGTCGATCGAAACATACTTCAGTTGAACGAAATGACTGGATTTTGGAGTTAGTTTACTATATATCAAAAATGTTCATTTTCGAAAATCATCTTCATTTTTAAAATGTTTTTATCCAAGTGAGGAATTATGAAATATAGTTTGAGCTTTATGTGCTTTGCTAAGAATTGATGAATATACATTTACATATAAATGAGGTTTCGATAAACAATTTCTAAATACTGGTCTTCGTGATTCATGTTCTTTTCGAGTCTCTTTTATTTGCACACTCTTCAACTGATGATGATGTGTGCTTTTGAATGTTTTATGGATATTTATACATGAAAACTCAAGAAACTAGATATGTTGAACCATAAGTGTGTTGTTTGTTATAATCAAAACAAGTGAAACTAATCATCTGTCAACAACTTCTCTCAAAAGAGAAAGGAAAAACTTGTGTCAGAAGGAATTCTTGATTCTCTTGATGTTTCAGACTTAAGTGTTTGTGTAAATTGCAAGAATGGAAAACAAACAAACATAAGGAGATTAGGTGCCAATAGGACTTCGGACGTCTTAGAACTAATTTATACAGATATCTGTGGATCATTTCCTTCGAATTCTTGGAATGGACAACTATCATTTATTACATTCATAGATGAATTTTTCTCAATGTGGTTACCTATATTTCATCAATGAAAAATCCCAAAAATTGGGCATGTTCAAAGCATACAAGACTGAGTTTGAAAATCAACTTAATAAAAGTATTTAACAAGTCAGATTTTACCATAGTGGTGAATACTATGACAGATATGACGAATCAGGAGAATAACGTCCAGAGCCTTTCGCAATATTCCTAGAGGAACGTGGAATCTACCCATAGTACATCAGGATCTTTCTAGGTATAAGAACTAAAGACTGCATCTTCAAGTCTCAACCAAGTTACAAGTAAATCAATTGTTAAGAGGTTACAAATTTTTAAAGGTCCTACTATTAGGTCAATTTTTAAATGGAAAATGTTCGATTCCTTGAGAATATAGAGTTTACGGGGGGAGATAAGGTTATAAGGTTAATGATTTTGTCTTGAATGAAGAATATGTATATATTTATTCTATTCTTCTATTGCAATTGACAATCATTAGGTTCAGGGACAAATTCTTGTTCAAGAAGTAATTTCGGATCAAGACTACATTACAAAATCCCCTATACACAATCAAGAGATTGTTCCAGAAAAACAAACTCAACAACCTCAAGAATAAATGTCATTAAAGAAATCCACTATTAAAGGGAGAGATAATTCTGGATGTTTTTATAGTCTCTCTCCAAGAAAATAAGGATGACATGAATTGACGAAAGAAGAACTGATCAATCAACTTTCATCAAGCCACAAAAATGAATAACTCTCAAAAGTGGATTGATGCCATGAATAAGGAGTATTATGTCTATGCAAGATAATAAAGTTTGGGATCTTATCCCATTACCAGAAGGTGCGAAACACATTGGTCGTAAATGGATATTTAAAACCAAAAGGGATTCGAATGGTAATGTGGAAAGATATAAGGCTCGTCTTGTAGTTAAAAGGCTTTACCCAAAATGAAGGCATTGACTACAAAGGGACTTTCTCTCCAGTTTCAACGAAAGACTCTTTCAGAACAATTATGACAAATTTTGCTCTTAAGTTACATTAGAAATTCATCTATGGGCTTAAGTTGGTTTCTCGTCGAAGGTATCACAAATTTCATCAAATAATTATCTCATTTGGTTTTGAGATAAATTCAGTTGATGATTGTGTATATCACAAGTTAAGTGCGATAAATCATATTTTTGGTATTGTATGTCGATGACATACTGCTTGTCTGCAATTAAAAAAACTTAATGCGCGAAACTTGATGATACCTCTTTTGTATTAAGGATATAGATACACAAGAATCGTTCTTGGTGTATTTTTGGATTATCACAAAAGAGATGTATCGATAAGGTTCTTAAAAGATTTGAATGCAAGTATGTAATTCAGGTGATACCCCTATTACTAAGGGAGACAAGTTTGGTCTCAATTAATGCCCTATGGATAAATTTAAATAAAAGGAAATACATGAAATTCTCTATGCTTTAGGAATTGAGAATTTAATGTATACTCAGGTTTGCACACATTTGGATATATCATTCATTATTGAAATGCTAGGCAGATATTTAACTAGCTTCGAGATGGAAATTTTGAAAGCAGTCGTAAGGCTATTCAGTATCTATAGAGAACTAATGATTACTTGATCACATTCAAGAAAATCAGACTAATTGGAGATCGTTGGATATTCTTATTATGATCATCGAATATGACTGCAAAATATTGTCACTAGGCTGCATATTTTGGATAAAATTGAAAGACAACTTAAGTTAGTCTGTGACAATAGTAGTCTTGTGTTTCAACGGGAACATGACGATGTCAAAGTCTAAAGACATTTAGTTCCTAGTTTTAAGGAAATAAATCAGAGTGGTTAGATTTCTATAAACCATATTAAGAGAAACTCCATAATCATGGATCCATTTACTAAATGGTTACCACCCAAGGTCTTTCATGAGCATAATGCTCACATGGGTGTTGCATGTTATGATGATATGTCAGTTTAGTGGGAGTTTGTATTTGGATGTTATCTCTTTTAGACACATATTTTGTCCATGGACATTCGTTTTATTTCAGAAATAAAATTTTCAATTCAGTTACACTCTGACTAAAGATTATTGTTGTTCTCACTTAAGAAATAAGGTTGGACCAGTTGGAAATAGACATGTTTGGATCACATAACATGTAATTTCCATACTACACTCCCATTATTGATCTATATCATTTAGTTGTATGGGTGTATGTGACCATTGATGGATTTGGTCAATTTGAAACAAATTAAAGATAATGACCATACATTATCTTTTTGTTATATGGGGTCATGATCCCCAATTGTTGGGGTGTTCTTGAGATTCTCTACATCCACTTCAATAGAGAGCAAAATTGAAGTGAAGACCACCAATTAATTGGAAGATCCTAACCCATCAAGGCAAAGAATCAGATTACTTATGGACATAGGTAGGTTTATGCTTCCGCTATTTTCATTCTCATTGATTTCAACATGGATGGTTATATTTGAGAATTAGATTTGATTAATGTTTTTGATCGATAATCCTTTTCTTTTTTTCTATCATTCTGTATTTGCTTATAAAAATATATTTTTAAAATTCTGTCCATAACAAACTATACATAAGATTTGAGGTGAATATCACATTCATGACCACATTATTCGGTGCAAAAATATACTATATGTTTGTGCACGACAACAAATCAATACTAAAAATACCGCATTCATTTTCATATGTGAAATTTTGATAATCAATAAAGAAAATATAACCATACTTGATACAGAAAAGGAAGAGAGGGTATTAATACCCAAAGGAACACAATATCATCAAGAAACCAACTCAATTGCCAAAGAAAGATTCTCCTAAATCCTTAAGAATTCACCATAAACTTTCCCGTCACCACCCTTACAGCGGTCACCACCTTCTCTACCAATACCATTAAAATTTTTTTATCTTACCAATACATTCGAAACTCAAATACCAAATCTATCTGGGAAAAGTTAAGAGCCAATCAAATAGAGATGAACGGGTATTTCACATATGCCGGGACGCAGCCAGGAAAGTAACTCAGTGTGAGCACAATTTCCACATCACGCATTGAAATTGGAAGGATATTTTTTTTTTGCAACCCCATCCTTGAATCAAGGAACATATAACTTTGAGAGATACATGCCAAACTACATGTCATAAGTTCAGTGTAGCCCTTAAAGAACTCACAGCATAATTATTATTCTAGCAATTGCCACAATCGGTATTTCGTGAGGCATACTTCAACATGATTCTTTACTCCATAACCTTATAAATATTTTACACTCTAATAAATAAAATAGGAAGATCTCACATCAATTTTGAATTTAAAAATAAAAAAAAATTAGTTACCTAATTTATTATGTCTCCTTCCAAGTACCAAGATTCAACAAAATGGCTAAATGCTTAATCATCCGTCATCAGCTCATGCATATTCATTCAAACACAAAATTACAAATTACAGTGATTTAGAAGGTTATTACTCACAGAATAAAGGTAGGCAGATAGGCAGGAAGAAAGTCTAGCAGCCAATTGCCAAATCAAATGTATGCTTCGAGCAATTGAAGAGCAAAGTGCTAATTTTAGAAGTTCTAAATGTAAAAATTCAAACATTAGAACAAAATCAACAAATCAACAAAAAAAAAAAAGGAAAGGAACTGCATAAGCTGACTGGGTTCGAGACTCAACTGGTCAAGGCCTCAAGGGACAACCAGTTGGACAAGGGCTTCACCTAATTCCTAAATACCAAATCCTGCCGTCGATTGTCGAAAGATGAAGAAAAATCGCCGGCATGGAGGCGAAGCAGCTGGTCAACTAGTCTACTGGTGTCTAGGGGTCGAGACAAGGAGTGGGTAATGGACTAAAGAGAGTTGTGACCAGGGACGAAGCAGCTGCGAGTCTGGGTTAGCGAGGTCGGAGGGTAGATGCGGAGGTGGAAGAGATTAGGATAATGAATTGAAATTTGAAATGGATGCGAGAAATTATTGAAAATACCCAAAATAAACCAATAGCCTTTCCAAAATACCCCATTTCACTATTCAACCATATAAACTACCTAAAATACCCTTAAAAACAATAATTGCAACTAAAGCTTTCAAGATAAGAAAAGAATACAACCAAGTCCTATATTTTAAAATGACTAATAAAAATTATAAAAAACCTAGAACTAAAAGAGGACCATATAAAATTAAAAAGATAGCTAAAGATAAAAAGGAAATTGAATTTGAAAATGAATTTGATAAGATTGGATATCAAGAACAATTAAATGCATCTCAAAAAATATTAAGATGTTTTAAAGAAAATATGATAGAAAATTTTGCTAAAGGAATAGTAAGATCTATAATAACAAAAGATATACAAGATATTATAGATAAATTGGAAAAAAGGAAAAAGAATATTTCTAAATACGAGATACCTTTTAATCCAAATATAGATATAATAACAGATCTTGAAATTATAAATTCTCAGATGTTATTAGATTTTGAAAATTTATTAGAAACATTATAAGACCTATTTTTACAGATTATTAGATTTTAAAGTTTATTAGATTTTTAGATTTTTGTTCGCTCAAAGTAGCACCCCCTAGTTTGGTTTCAGAGCCATAGAGCCATAAAAGACCTACATAAGATTCATAAGACTTATAAAAATCATAAAAATACTACAATTTGAAGAAAAACAAAATTATTAAAAATAATGAAAATTGAAGATTTAGGTAATAGATATCATATAATAAGAGAAAATTTTAACATAATAATTATAAAACCAATATTAAATAATAAAAGTGTAACAACTACATTAAAATTACTTGAAAAATTACCTATAGAGATAAAACAATTTATAATTGAAAAAACAAAACTAGATATTGTAAAAGATATTTATACTTGTGAAATGATATTAGAAACCTATGAAAAACATATGTATGATTTAATCGAAAAAGAAATAAGAAAATATGACTAAAAAAGTAACAATTACTAAAACAGACTGGTATTATATGTTAGAAGATGAGCAAGGAAATTATATAATTGAACCATTTCCTAAAAAATTAAAAATGATAACATTAATTATAGTTAAAAAATTACCTAGAGAAATAAGAGAGCAAATATTAGATAAACTAATAATAGGAACTATAATAGACGAATACATATATGAAAAAATTGGTAAAGAAATTGAAAGAGAAGAAATCATACTACATTGTAAAGAAAAAATACAAGAATTATCATTAAATAATGAATTTTCATGATAAGATAATATTTAATATAGAAAAATTTAAAGAAAAACTTGATAAAGATTATAATTCAGTACAAAAATTACATCAACAAATAGAAAATATACCAGAACAAAGATTGACAAATAGTCAAGAAAATCAAATATTAAAATTAAAACAAGAAAAATTTAGAATAAAAGCTAGATATTATAAAAATCTAACAACTTCAGAATATGAAAAATTCTTATTTAATAAGAAAGCAATAGAATCAAAAAATATTGAATGTCAACTATTCTATCTAAGTCAATCAAAAGTAAGACCTAATGGAAAATAATTTGAATAAAAATTTAAAAAGAATAAAAATAATTAATCATCTAATATTAGACGAATTATTAACCCCTGGAGATTTAACAAAATATCAAGAAAATCAAATATTCAAATTAAAACAGGAAAAATATAAGGAAAGAGCAAATTATTTTGAAGAATTAAAAAGACTTACAACTGATGAAAATAAAAAATAAAAGTATGATAAGATTATAAAAGATTGTAAAGATACTAAATGCAGAATATACTATTTCAACCAATCAAAGAAAAGATAATCATATGGAAGACTTAAAAACATTAATAAAAATGTTAATAACTGATGTACAAAATTTAAGGAATGAAATAAAAGAAGAATTAAATATATTAAAAATGGAAATTAGAGAATTAAAAGAAAATAATAAATGTCAAGATAAGAAAATAGATAAAAAAACTTATAGAAAAAGAAATGTTTAGGATAGGAAAAAAGCATATAAAACAAGAAAACTTAGTAATAGAAGCAGGTAGTATGGATGATTATTTTAGAAAAGATATTTTACCAAAAATAATAGAAGAGGAAGAAAATTATAAGAAAACATTAGAAAAAAGAAAAACTATAGAAGAAATTCAAGAAGAAAAAGATGAATGAAGAATTAGATTTACTAATAGAAAACTTTGATCAATTAAGTTTAGAAAATATAGATGAATACCAAGTTTTAATGAATATTGTAGGAGGACCTACCCCAGCAGAAACTTCTAATCAAAAAATTGATCCAGATGAAAGTTATGCACCTATATATAATAAACCCTATAAACAATTCTATGATAAAATAATAAATAGACAACCATCTAAAGGAAATAAATATAGAGATAGATTTGAACTAAATGATAATTATGATAAACCAATTAACCATGGAGGAACAAAATTAGATTTAGATTGTAAAATAGATACAAAGAAAGCCTTACTAACTTGAGCAGATTCAATGATACTATTCTTTTTATATAACAAAGATGATACTTGGGAAAGTACAGATAGAAGAATAGATTATTTAATAGCATCATTTGAAGGAAATGTAAGAAATTGGTGGGAAGGTGTTAATGATGATACTAGATTATTAATGAAAAGAAACATACAAACAGAGATAATAAAATCAGATAAAGAATGAATAAAAACATTAGTAGCATATATTGCAAATGAATTCTTAGGAGAAGAATGGATTAGAAATTTTCAAGATGAAGCAAAAAGAGAAAAAGATGATGCTAGAATAAAATTAATAAATTTAACAATTTGTGATATGTGTAAAATAAAAGAATACACTTGTGAATTTAAAAATTATTACTATATACAATTTTATAGTAATGAAAATCAGGAAGTATATTTAGATATGTACTATACTAAATTACCTGGAACATGGGGAATATATTTTAAAATAGAATTTGAAAAATATATAAAAGATAATATAGGAATACCAAGATCCTTAGGATCAAGGATAAAATTTCTATTTGATAGACTTGCATATATATGTCAACAAAGACAATTATTAAAAAGATCAGGAAAGTTAACAAGGATATGTTGTGAGGATATGGAAAAACCTACACAATGGGGATGTTATCCTGAAAGGAAAAATATTAAAAGAAAACATAAAAATAAAAGATTTACAAAATTCAGAAATTTTAGGAAGAAATATACAAAGCCTAAGAGAAGATACTATAAGAGGAGATTTAATCCAAATAAACAACAAAAGAATAAAACCTATAATAAAAAAGATAAAAGTCAATGCAAATGTTGGAATTGCGGAGAGATAGGACATATAAGTCCAGATTGTAATAAAAAGAAAGTTAGAATATTACAAAAGGAATATTTGGAAATAGAAGATGAATTAAGTGAAATATCTGATATTGAACAATACTATGATCAAGAAGTATTTGTAAGTGAAACAGAATCAGAAGAAAATGAATCAGAATCCGAATAAAGAGATTGAAGAAATAGAAAATGATAATATAGAAACACAAGAATACGAAGGAATAGAAGGATATGGATTAAAAGTAACTTTTGATAATAATAAATTCAGAAATTATCTTTAGATTTGAAAGTAGGAAAATTGGAAATCTTTGATAGAATATGGAAAAGAGAAAAAATAGCAAAAAATGAATACCATAAGATTGAAAAAACTATAGATGTTAGAACAACTCAAGGAACACATAAACTAAATCTTTTAACAAAGAATACAGTTGATGAATTATTATCAAAAATTAATAAAAAACAAAGTGAAAAGATTCAATATGTTTACTTAGCAGAAATACAAATAATGTTTAAATCCTTATTCAGAGAAGGAATAGATTTACCTTTAACAGTGAGTCTACATGATGGAAGAATAATAAATTTAAGAGATAGTCATTTAGGAACTATAGAAGGAAATTTAGCATATAAGAAATTAATATTTACTTGTTACCCAAAATATTGTATTTCTTTAAAAGATAAAAACTTTAATGAAGTCTTAGGATTGCATTTTAAATTACATAGGAATGATATAATGCAACCAGGAGACCAAATTATGACTATTGAATATAGAGCTTTATATACATTTACTAATTCTAATTATGGGAATATTTATTCTAGAAAACCATATATAGAAGTCCATAAAGAATGTAAAGATATTAGTAAAATTATAGAACCAAATAAACAGGTAAACTTGATTCCAAAGGAATATGAATTTAGGATATCAACAGATAAACCTGATATAATAGAATTTAGGGAAGAAGAATACCCCGATAAAAATATAATATTCAAAGATGGAAAACTAATCAGAAGATCATCAAGTCTTAGAATATCTAGATTATTAGGAGAAAATAGTCATACAAGAGAAATAAAACTACATAGGAATACAGGAAATATGAAAATAAATTGAGAATATTTCAATGGAAGAGAAATAATATCAGGACCAAATATATTAATAGATACAGGAGCTAGTGAATGCCATATAGCTTCAATAAGAAATAAAGGTTTAGTACCCTATAAAACATAACCATATAAATATGTAAATTTTGATGGACAAATACATACTACAGAATTAGAAGTTAAAGTACCTATAAAAATAGGAGGAATTGACCTGATAGTGCCATGTTATATAGATGAAAGCATGAATATTAACCTTCATATATTATTAGGAATGAGTTTCTTAAATGGATTTGAAGATTATAGTATAAAAAGAGAAGGATTATATATATTTCATAAAGGACAAAATATATTATGTAACAAAGATGAATAATCAAATAAGCTTTCCATTAGCAGTATATATACAAGTTACTCTTATAGAAACAGATATAACAACTTGTGCCTTAATAGATACAGGAAGTGATATAACTATATTTAAAAACTTCTTAATTAAGACATGGGAAAATAAAAGTAAAATAAAAATAACAGGAGTTACAGGAGAAGAAACCCAGATAATAAATAGTGCTGATAAAATTAGTATAATACTTGGAAGTAAGCAAATAATAATTAATAAGATATATAGTTATGATAAGTTAGAATGTGATATATTATTAGGAAATGACTTTATACAACAGTTCCAATATTATAAACAAAATAATTATATGATCATGTTACAAACCCCTTGTGGACATTTATTAAAAATACCAAGAGAATTTAGACCATACAGAGTTCAGCCAGCCCAGCGTGGTGATAGAAGGGAGAAAAAACCAATTATACAAAATGAAATAAGAAATAAAAGAATAATGTATAAAAAAGTCTTAAAAACAGGAGTAGAGATAAGTATAGAAAAAATTATAGAACAATTAGAAAAAGTTTATGGAGAAAATCCATTAATATTTTGGAAAACATATCATCCTAAAGCAAAAATAGAATTAATAGGAAATGCGATTATAAGAGTAAGACCAATGAGGTATACTATACAAGATACACAAGAATTCAATGTTCAAATAAAAGAATTACTAGAACAAAAACTTATTAGACCAAGTAATGGACCCCATAGTAGCCCAGCCTTTATGGTTATGAAACATTCTGAGCAAGTTAGAGGAAAAGCCAGAATGGTTATAAATTACAAGGAATTAAATAAATATACTAGATTTGATGGATACTTTTTACCAAATAAAGAAGTCCTAATAAACCTTGCAAAAGGAAAACAATACTATTCTAAATTTGATTGCAAATCAGGATTTTGGCAGATAAAAATGGAAGAAGATAGTATACAATATACAGCCTTTAGTACACCCCAAGGCAAATATGAATGGTTAGTTATGCCTTTTGGATTGAAAAATGCACCTCAAATATATCAAAGAAGAATGGATGATATATTTAGAAAATTTAATAAATTTCTAATAGTATATGTAGATGATATATTGATATGTTCCAATAATAAAGAAGAACATAGGAATCATTTAATACAATTCATAAATGAATGTAAAAAGGAAGGAATTGTCCTTTCTAAAAAGAAAGCTATTATAGAAAAACAAGAAATTGATTTTCTAGGATTAACAATAGATAATAAAGGAATTAAATTACAAACTCATATATCTAAAAAGATAAGTAGTTTTCCAAATAAATTAGAATCCAAAGAACAAATACAAAAATTCTTAGGATGTCTAAATTATGTTGAAGGATTTATTGAAAATCTTTCTAAAAAGAGACATAAGATACAAATTTTACTTAGAAAAACAAATACTAAGGGATGGAATAATGAACATACAGAAATAGTTAAATCATTAAAAGAAGAGTGTAAAAATTTATCAAAACTTAGACTACCGATGAAAAAGATAATTTAATTGTTAATACTGATGCCTCAGATAAATATTGGGCAGCAATATTAAAAACAGATTTAAATGAAATTTGTAGATATTCAAGTGGAACCTTTAACCAAACAGAAATAAATTATACCACACATGAAAAAGAATTATTAGCAATTATTAGAGGAATAAAAAAGTTTTCATTATTCTTATTATCTAAGAAATTTATTGTTGAAACTGATAATTCTCAAGTTGCAGGATTAGTCAGGAATAAATTACCAATGGAACCCCAATATAGGAGATTACACAGATGGCAAGCTTATTTATCATTTTAAGGGAATTAACAATTTTCTTGCAGATTTTTTAAGCAGAAATATTGAATTTGCAGATGGATAACACTATAAAGATATTAGATGAGCTCAAAGCCATGTCTCTTTATGCCAAGGATGAAGCTGAAGATATCAAATATGGGATGGACCAGATGAACGAAATATTACAACATAATGTTAAAATTATGATGGATATAAGTTCATCACATATGAAAGTTACAAATGATATTATTGATCAAATTGAAGCTATTAAAGCTCAATTAAGATCACCAGATACCAAAGATACCAAAGATACTATTGGATACCAACAGGTTAATACCAAACAGGTACAAATACGGAGTGATCCACCAAGCGGAAGCAGCAGTGGACCAAAAAAGGATATTACTATTCAAAGTCCCAAAAAGATTATTATCAATGAAGGACATTCTAAATCTATCAGGATCCAACCAGATGAGGAAGACGAAGTCCCTTTGTCTCCAAAAGAAGACGAATACAAGATGGTCACTAGAATGATGTATGAATTAAAAGCAACTGATTCATATTTCATTTCACCAGGTGATCATATTTACCCAAGGATAATAATGATGAAAGGATCCGAACCAACAATGGTAAAATTGATGGCTGACTATGGATATTTGGATTTAATTTATCCAGATAAAAATTTTAAAGAACTTGAAAAGTTTGATGACATATTCAAATCTGAAGTTTCCAAGTATGCTCAGGGAAGATCCATATATTTAAAATTTTATACCCTTAGTCCAGAAATAGATGGAGGAATATTCTATCCAGCAGAACATATTATTACAATTGGATATGTTGGATGGAATTTTGCTATGGATATGGGAGAAATTAACAAACCAGTACCAAAATTTACCAGAGCATGGATGAAGAACCGAAGAGTTCTTGGATACAAAGTTCTTTATAATATGGCTAAAAATCTTTATACAAAAAGATTTAGATGTTTATGTCAATATGAAGGATATACTCTACTTACAAATGATGGAATGCAAAAATCCGAAGTACTTAGAGATTATATCAACAAATTTGACACACATCAGATGCCAGGATGCATATCTACCTTACAAAGAGCATGTGAAGCCAGAGAGTGCCCCACTTGCCAGCAAAATCAAAAAGCAGATTCCAAAGAGATAAGGAAGATGTGATTAAAGGAAGCCAGCTGCATACCAAGACAAGGATATAAAGGAGATGTGACTCTAATGGAGGGACCAGGAGGTTCTTAATTTCAAAGCACTAATAGTTTAGTGATATATGACGAATGCAATGATGTAAGATGCCAATAATTTTACCTCAATTAGATGTATAAATAGAGGCCTTGGGGCTTAGAGAAAAACAGAACGAATTGGAGAGAGAAAATATTGAGCACTCAACTTGTGAGGAAGCCAAATATTCTGTTTGATCTTGTACCAAATCTTTTGATATCAATAATACTTTGATATTATCATTCATATTCCAATCCTCTTAAACAAATATGAGTCTTTAAACTACTCTTCCCATAGATTCTTGATAGATTGAAAGGAAGAATTTCTCTCTTACTTTAACAAAAAAAGAGTTTTCCTTATTTAGGATCTATAGTTTTGAATCCTTAGAAAAGATATAGTTAGAGCATAAGCTGGAATAGCAAGGATCCTTGTAGGCAGGAAGCCATTGAAGGAATAGTTTGCAGATCCAGGAGCTTGAAGGTCACTCTATTCTAAGAAGATAAACCAGAGATCAAAACTAAGGTAAAACTATTAGTTTTGTTAAATTTAGATAGAATTCTCCTTATATCTGGAAAGAATCGCAGGGATCATATATGATGTTGTTTGATGCATGCTTTATTATCAGTTGATAATTGATATGCCAGGATATACTGTAAAAGGATTAGATAATTTGTTAGAAAAAATGAGAAATGAAATAAAATATACTACTGAAATATGTATCCAATTAGAAGAAGATGGAAACATATCAGAACTTGAAAAATTTGATAAAAAATTAAAGAAATATTTTAAAAGTTATTCGGATATATTTCAGATTAGAAGAAAATTAAATGATAAAAACCAAGAAAGAAGAAATATAAGATAAATATGTCTGGATATACAGCTAAAGGATTAGATAACTTGTTAGAAAGGATGTTAGAAAAAATAAAAAATATTAAAACTCAACTAGAAAATAGAAATAGAACGAATGAGGAATATATTAAACTTATTAAAGAATATGAAAGAAAGATTATAGATTATGCTAATCTTGTAGATCAAATGATAGAATTGATAGATAGAATTGAAAATATAGAAATATAATATATCAATTGTTAAAACCATTAATAAAGAAAGGATATACTTTGCAATAAATAAATTATATATCATTAAGGGTAAAATAGACTTTTCTACAAAAACTCAAATGGATCTATTATACCCGGCTATTTTGGAAAAAGCCCCAATGGATGCTGAAGCTACCGTCTGTTGACCTGGGGCCTGTGAGTATGGTGTTTTGAATTAAATAGATTGGACTAGATAGTGGTCTTGGGATGTGTATATTAGGATATTGTGTATTGGTAATGGTTTTGGACTTCACCATTGGGCTAGAAGTTGGCATTTTAATTAAAAAAAATCTGGGCCATGGGGTTGGGCCCAGAAGTTCAGTGTGGGCCAGTGTCGACGCTGGACCTCATTGGGCTCCGTCCCTGCATATATGGGGATTAGGATTTTCAAGAGGATTGCTATTAGAAATATAAGCTTGCTAAATAAAATCAGAAATATAGTGAAAATCGATCAACAATTATGCACGAAACTAAGGGATGCTAAGATCCTATTCTTGAGCGTACTTTGAAGAATGGGGTCAATTTATGTATTTTTCTCAATGTTAATGGGATCAAACCAAACTAGAAAAACCGTTAACTGCCGAAATCTAGTTTGGTCATCACAGATTAATCAGAGAATAAAAAATAGGTGAAAAATCCAGCGATTTAATTGGAAACCAAAAAATCGGACCCATTAAATACAATTTTTTCTGTAAGTCCATTGATGAGCATAGAGCACCTCCAAGAGACTCTTTAAATATGAGATACTCTCTATTTTAAAGAGTCAACATTTAAAATGATACTCCAAGAGACTCATTAAATTAACCTTTTAATTTAGAGAGTGTATTTGGCTCTCCAAATTTGGAGAGTCAAACTCACTCTCTATAATTAAATGAATTCAAAGTGTTTCAATTTTCAATATAGGAAAACAATAAAATAATCTAAAAAAAAAAACTAGTTAAAATAAAAAATAAACAAAAATAATAAATATTTTTTGGAAGTAGTAAAATTAAGTGGTAAACATAAAGAGCTTGTTGGAGTATTTCAAAATTTTAACTCTCTAAATTTATAGATGATCTCAAAATAATAGAATATACTCTTTAAAAATAGAGTATTTCTTGGAGATACTCTTACCTACTAAAATTAACGAGCCCATTTCACCTATCCATCCAAATAAGACTCCATTTTAAAGGAGATTTCTCTTCCACTCATCCGATGTGGGATACTATTGTATCAATTGCCATTAGGCTGCCATCTCCAGTTGCTGATAATCCTTGTTCAGCCTGCTGTGTTCTTGATATATGGACACTCGTTTTCCTCGGCCGACTCTCGTTATCCCATACCCATCTCCAGTTAAAAACATCAAAAGCCTCTCTCTTCTCACCTATAGCAAAAGGTAACTTCTTGCTTTTATTCTCTATCACCTAATGACAGTGAATGGTGGGTGGGTGGGTAAGGGAACATTTGCCACACAAAATGGATTACTTTCCCGAGGATGTTCGAATGAAGCTTCTCGCCTTCTCTTTGTGTTGCATTCTCTTCACTTTTCTTTTCACTTTTTATTTGGAGCCTTGGTGTTTTGGTTTGGTTTGGAATAAATATACACAATCTTTGATAAAAGTAAAGCAAAAGAAATTAAAAGTTATTTGTATTAATAATTAATTATATTATTAGTTTAATTGGGCATTCGGTTTGATACCGGTTCAACCATTTGACCCTTGACCCTCGTTCTTTTCCGGGTCGATTTTTAAAACATTATTTTTCTTTTACTTTTAAATAAAAAAATGGGATAGTAGATTTGGAATTTGTAACATTTTTAAGGTAGCCTATGTAATTTCTACTATTGTAATTGAAGAGTGGGCAGAATATGTAGGCTTGGTAGTCTGGGAATATATATTGGGCTGTGGGGTTTGGAGTTAAGGTTTGTATTGCAGCGCAAATCTTCTTTGGCAACAAAAATCAGAATGCAACTCCTTTTTTTTTTTTGGTTTCAGCAGCATCTAAAACGGATGTATTGAGTGTTGTGCTTACGGAATTCTTTTATCTTTTTCTTTTTTTTTTACTAAGAACAAATAAAGTAAAAAATGGGAAAAAAGTTTGCTGCTGTGAAGACTATTTTTTTTTGTTGAGTTTTGTGCTGCTTTAGGGTTATGTGTATGGTTTGGCAATATGTGCATATTTGGATGGAACGATTGGCTGGTCAAGTTTTTGGATGTGTGGTGGAAGGTTGGCGGCGTATGAATTGGTTGGAAGTAGTTGGTGAATTTATTTGATTTAGGATTTGAAAGAGTATGGGCAAAGGAAAACGGATTGCTTCGATACCAAATTGACGTATGAGTGTATAACCTGTTAGAAAAAAATCGAAGATTAAGAAAAAAAGATTCAAGAAGAAAAGACGTTTGAATTACAATGAATAAGCTCCTTTATTTTTTGAGCAAATAGACTAAAATAAGTTAAAATGAAATAAATTTCTAATAATATCAAAATATATATATTATCTGATCTAACCAAATCTAATTAAATATGTTTGGAACCAAACTCTTATTATCAAATCCTAATTAGAATCTATCTCTATCTCTATTCTTGTTATGATCTCCAACACTTATTATCTCTATCTGTTTTCTTGTTATGATCTCCAACACTTATTAACAACAGTTACCAAGTTAATTTTAAAGATCATGGCATAGATAATGAGATACATAGGTATATCACTGTTTGCAGTTACCATGTAATTGAATGGGAAAAATATTATCTTGAAATTCTTACCGATGATTCATATGTACTCCAACAATCCAGTTATTGAACACACTAAACACTACAACAAAAATAGGCTTTGCCAACACTTAAAAGGCAACATTCATTGATTAAATGTTGCTAAAAGGGTCAATTGCAACGTTCGTGTGGGTGAATGTTGCGAAAAATGACATTTTGCAGTGTTTTTCAAGTCAA
Source organism: Fraxinus americana (assembly GCA_035079005.1). Taxonomy (NCBI): domain Eukaryota; kingdom Viridiplantae; phylum Streptophyta; class Magnoliopsida; order Lamiales; family Oleaceae; genus Fraxinus; species Fraxinus americana. The sequence continues at coordinate 14,923,289 of CM068718.1, read as the reverse complement.
CGTTACGAAAAGTGACATTTCGCAACTTTTCTGGAACGTTGCGAAAAGTCTCACTTTTTGCAACGTTTATTGAACGTTAAAAATTAAAAGCCCTAATTTCTCCTCCTCCTCTCGTCTTCGCCTCCCTCCCTCACACACACAGCGCCATTTCCAATCCTACACTCAAGCGACCTGCAAATCGAAGAGCCCGACCTGCAAATCAAAGAGCCCAATGTCACCGCCACAACCGCCTACTCTGTATTGCCTCCGTTCTTCCCCTCCTCATCGTGCCATCTACGTACTCTGGCCCTCCGACCCTGACCTCTCTATCGTCCACCCCCGCGTGACGGTCTGGTCGTGTCCGAGCTCACTTGAGTAATCTTTTCATCCACACACCTCAATGAGGCTCACTTCGGATCTGGTCGTGTCCGGGCTTGCAAATGTAAGTAATCTATAACTTCATTTTATTGTAATCTAAGTGTTTGATAAAATGTCTCACTGGTGTTTTGCTTGTTTTGGAAATTTGTTTATGGAAAACTAAAGCTCCAACTTGGAGGTAATCATAATTTTTGATCTCAATCGGAAATCGAATAACTTAAATAGATTTCCGTTCATAAGAGTAAATTGATCTTAGCAGAACAAGTTAGAAGAGGAATTTATGGACCAAACGAAATGACCAATTGTGGAGGTAGTTGATCTGGATCTGTGAATAGAGTGGCGTAGACGAGTTCATGTAGCTGACCACCCGGTACTTGAAATAAAACTTGGTTGTTGTTTGTTTCTAGCTGGAAAATCAAATATGGAAGTTAGGGGAAAAGATTGATTCTTTGTTGAACCAGGCCACCCTGAATTTCTTACCATATAAAGGATTTACTAGGAGGTCGTTTTGTGTAAGGTATAGACTCCTCCATTGTAGGGAAAACTTGCAACTTTGAGGGGACGTAGCTCTCACGTTGAGATGAAATCACTATAAATCTATGCATTGCTTGTTGTCTAAGTGGGTTTTTATTGTTATTCCTCTAGAGAGTAGGGATTAGAGATTATACATCAAATACGAGGAGAATCCTTACATTTTTGGACTATGTTCTTGCTTTGTAGGAATTGCATTGGGAGACACTTGGATTTCACCAGAAGATTTTGTGGTATGCAGCTGATTCAACTGTAAATTAACATATTTTTCATTTAACTTTTGCCGTTTAAGACAAATGTACCATGTACTACTTCTCGATTTCACATGTACAATGTAGTGCTCATGGGGTCCTCTTCTCAAAGATGTTTCAAGAATTGGCAGCAATGGCCTAAAGGAATCAAACCGGTTAGATTTCTCAACTTTCTTCTTTTAGAATGTTTGTATTGTTTCGGATTAATCCTCGACCCTACTGCTAAATGTAACAATACGCAAAATATAAATATAAGACGAGCAGAATAATAATTTCTCTCAGTTTATCTATATTATGCTTTTGGGTTGGAAATCGTTGTTCCTACCTTAAAATAATATCCTTGCACTCTATATCAGGAAATCGTTGTTCCTGCCTTAAAATAATATCCTTTTGAGGGACCAAAATCTCTTGAAGAAATGCTCACTATACTGCAGAGAGTGCTTGAAGAAAGTGCTCATGTTCTTGTTTCATCCAGGCTTGAAGCAGAAGAAAGAAGAAGAAAAAAGAGTCGTCAAAATCAATTGTTGATACTTGACTTTATTGCATAATCAATTTTGCAGAGGCGTCAAATAAGGAATATTGTATTTGTATGGCATGTGAAATTATCTTAATCCTTTTTAGATAGGTTGTGTTGTATCACATTCGAATTTTGTATTGATTCAAAAATTTATAATGAAATTATCAATTTTTATACAATTCCAAAATGTGTTCACAAAGTGTTATTTTTAATTTTCTGGATCAATTACCATAACTGCTAAAAAAAAAAAAAAGGTCTACGGCAACGTTGAAAAAACGTTGCGAAAGACTCTTTCGCAACGTTTAAAAAACTTTGCTAAAGACTCTTTCACAACGTTTTTTAAACGTTGTCGTATCCCTTCCCTCTTTGGCAACACTGCACTTTGCAATATATGATAAAACGTTGCAAAAGGCCTTTTGTAGCGTTTTTTGGCCACTGCAAAAAGCCTTTTTTGGTGTAGTGAAATTACGTAAACTAACAAACTTACTAATGTTTTGAACTCTCTCTCGACTTATAATAAATGCAGAAATTATTTCGAATTGAATATGCACTAATATGATAATATAAGAATGAAGTGAGTGATTGAAATAGGGTCTATATAGTGATCCAAAAGCGTGTTAAATCAATGAAAATACATGTCAAAAAGAAACTTGCTGGAAAATGCATATTTAAAAGGATCTCTCTCTAGAATAAAAAAATGTGATTTTTGGAAAATATTATTTCCTTTTTTTGCCCCCACGTCGCCACACGAGCACAATTCTTCATCCAACAGATTCTAGAATATTCCATGATATTCTACAAAATTTTTCAACAATTTCATGTATTTAAACGGCTTAAATTTGACTTTAATATTTGATTCACAGACTAGTAGTTTACACTTAAATAATCATTTACAAATTGGTTAAAACTAGTTTTCTATACAAATTTTCAACATTGTCATTGGTTAGTTCGAAAACATATGTATCTCCAATGCCGATACCTTGGCGTCCTTGAAGTCATTTCATCCCTTTTTCATGAAACGAACAACACTAGATGGTATTCCGGTATTAACATACACATGTCAAGTTGTCTCGTTAGATGCAAGAAGTTTATTCTTAGTTATATTTTTTTGGAGGTGTTTGCGAACAAATTTTTCCATGATATACTTCAGAATTAGAGAACTTAGGTTATATAGTTATTGAATAGAAGTTGATGAGCAAAATTAGGTTAAAATATTAAAAATTTCAATAAGAATTGCTATCCTTATGAAATGTATAGTTTGAGAATTTACCACTTTTCTTTCTGGATTTAGAGCTCGTTTGTGCGAGTTTTTTGAAAAAAAATTCAACCACATATTCTATAAGACTTATAATTTTTACTTACTTTTTAATAACATATCCTCAAAATATACGAACCGTGGATTCACAAGTGATTCAGTATTGTACAATATACAATTTTAAAGTCGTGGCTCATCATTATGGAACAATATAATTTTTTTATATGTAAGTAATTTGTATCGAATCGGCTTATTGTAACAACTTACCCAATATATTCAAAGCTTCAACAGCAGATTCTGCAAACAAATTGCCAAAAAATCTATCCACAAGATTCGTTTGACACCAAGGGTGAATCTACAAGAATTAGGGCTCAGTCCACATTTCATCTGACAAATCATCCTCCACTTGATGTAGTTCGAATCTACAAATACAATAATAACAATTTGAAATGGATTGTACTTATGAATACAACGCATTTTCTTATTTCATGAACAACCAAAAAACCATACAAGACGTTTTAGAGTCTTAAACCATCTTCCATGTTATCGCCATGGTATGCCAAAAGATGCTGCATATTAAACACGTCAGAAATTCGGATATGAGAAGGAAGTCGAAGGCGATAGGCGCTAGGATTAATCTTCTCTATAATTTCCACTGGACCAATGGTACAAGGAAATAACTTTTGTAACAACCCGGCCTCTCACCAAAACCGTTATCTTACGTACTGTCCGCTCTGGGGTGGGATTCTGCCCACTTATCCCCTCACTGCTTTCTAACGCGTCCCCCATGATTCGAACCCAAGACCTCCATCATATGCGAGACTTAAGTTGAATCCTGGTACCAATTGGACAAGTTGTCCAATTGGTACCAGGATTCAACTTAAGTCTCGCATATGATGGAGGTCTTGGGTTCGAATCATGGGGGACGCGTCAGAAAGCCGTGAGGGAATAAATGGGCAGAAGCCCACCCCAGAACGGACAGTACGTAAGATAACTGCTCCGGTGAGAGGCACAGTCGTTACAACTTTGAATATTCACGAGAAGGCACTAGATCTTTAGTCAGTGCCGTCCAAACATAATCCCAACACCAAATTTGACAGAACAACGATGTTGGTCAGCCACTTCTTTATACTTACGGTTGGACTCCAACAGTTTAGCTCGAGTCTCCTCGTGAACCTGCTGCAAACTATAAACAAAGTCAACAACCATCCCATGCAACCGAGTCTTAGAAGGTAGAGTCAGTAAGTCAACAGGACTACGGGGCAGAATACTATACAAAACTTGAAACGGATTGAAACCGGTGCTCTTGTTTCGAGCATGATTATAAACAAACTCTGTCTAGCTAAGCCACTGATCCCATGAGTGAAGATTATCCCAAACTAAGCACCGCAACAATTTACCCAAATATCGATTCACTACCTCAGTCTGCCCATCTGTTTGAGGGTGGTAAGTACTATTGAAATTGAGCGACGTGTTAACTGAAATCCATAAGCTTCGCCAAAAGTGACCGATGAACCTTGTGTCTCTGTCAAACACAATAGAAGTGGGCAAACCATGAAGACGATAAATTTCTTTGAAAAATAGCGGGAAACATTGACAGTGTCAGTGGTACGCTGTATGCGCGGTAAACCCAGGACAAAATCCATGCTAATATCACTCCATGGAGCTAAAGGCAATGGTAATGGTTTATAAAGACCAGCGTTCGTAGCTTTTCCTTTTACCACATGACACACCCTGCATCATGAGACAAATTTCTCCACTTCACGGCGTATAGTAGGCCAGAAAAATGAAGTATTAATGAGAGCTAAAGTGCGATCTAGCCCCACATGACCCTCCCTGTGAAACTCAATCAATTTCAAATGAAGGCTGCAATCTAGTATACACAACTGAACCCCCTGAAACACATAACCGTTATCGAACAGAAAGGGATGATGAGGTCCTTGTAGTAAACTATGAAAAATGTGGCCAAAATAAGAATCATCACCATAAAGAAAGGCAAACGTTTCAAACCCCGTGAATGCCACCTGTAGAGACATGCTAATAACCCATGCCGCCGACTGACCATGGCTGCCACACGATTAGAAGAACCAGCCTGTTGCTTAATGACAAAGTTGAACTATTGCAAGAAGGCAACCTAGGATGCATGACGGATAGACACAGAATCCTGGCTAGACAAATGCTTGAAGGCCTCATGATCACTGTATAAGATAAATTCCCGCTGAAATAGATAATGTCGCCAATGGCGTATGGCCTGAACAACGACATGAAGTTCTGCATCCTAAGTGTTATATCTCCCACGAGCCCCTGATAACTTCTAACTGAAATAAGCTACTGATTTTCCCTCCTGACTGAGAACAGCTCCGATGCCCAATTTAGAGGCATCGCAATGTAAGGCGAAAGGCTTTGCGAAATCAAGTAATGCAAGTATCGGGGTTGAAGTCAAGCACTCTTTAATAACCGCGAACGCCTTCTCAGCCTCGGGTGTCAATTGAAACTTACTCTCATTCATGCAATCAGTAATGGGAGACATGATGGTGCTAAAGTGCCGAGTAAATCGTCAATAAAACGACACCAAACCATGGAAACTCCGCATATCAGAAACTGATTGTGGCTGTGGCTGTGGTTGTAGCCACTGTCAGATCGCATCAATATTAGCTGAATCTACAGTCACCCCATTGGCTGACACAACATGCCCCGAAAAAGAACACTATTGGTATAAAATACACACTTATTACGAGCTGCAAAGAACTCTTCCCCGCGCAAAACAGCAAGGACTTCCCTTAAATGCACATAATGAGACTCCTCTGACCCATTGTACACCAATATATCATCGAAGCATACAACCATACACTTACCAATAAATGGCCGAAGGGCTTGGTTTATCACCCTTATGAATGTGCTCGGTGTATTAGATAAATCTGAAGGGCATAGCCAGCCACTCAAACAATCTCTCCCGTATCTTAAACGCTGTCTTCCACTCATCACTAGGATGAATTCTGATCTAATGGTAACCACTTTTCAAGTCCAGTTTGGTAAATATTGTTGCTCCTGCCAACTGGTCAAGTAAATCATCTAATCTCGGTATCAGGAAACGTTATCGAACTGTTATTTTATTGATGGCCCTGCTATCTATACACATCCGATAATTTCCATCTTTCTTTGGCACTAGAAGTGCGGGGGCTGATGCTCTCTTTGATATAACCTCTCTGTACCAATTTCTCTATTTGTCTCATCAACGCCTCATGTTTAGCCGGTCTCATTCGATAATGCAGATAGTTAGGCAGCGATGCACCAGGTATCAAATCAACACGGTGATGTACATCCCGTAAATGAGGAAGACCCTGTGGAAGGTCCTCTGGGAACACATCGTGAAATTCAGACACCAAGGCGGTAGCTTTGGGGTAAAGACCCACCCCTTCTACTGCCATAGGAACTGTCGAGACCCTTTGACTCAGTTTCTACTAACAACAATACGATACCTTCTGCCAACGTCTCGCGTACAAGCAAGGATCGGGAAAGTAGATTACTATTGTCCCTTGCCGAAAAGATACAATGAGCATACTTGGAGGGAAGTAGTACAATCTTTTTACCTAAGAAGGTAAACGTATACGCCCCGACTTCTTTCATAACACACATCCCTATCAAACTGTCATGGACGACCTAACAACAGATGACATGCGTCCATAGGCACCACATCACTCCAAACACTATCACGATACACACTGCCAAAAGAGAAAGGTACCAATACATGTCTACTAACATAAATTTCATTACCTCGTCTCAACCATGCTAAGCAATAAGGAACATAGTGGGGTTCGGAGCTTAACTTCAGCTTCTGTATGGCCGCTTCTGATATCACGTTGTCACAACTGCCTAAATCAATCATGAACCTACAAACTTTGCCCCCAGTGGTACACATGGACAGAAAGATGTTGTTTCACTGCAAGTCCTCAGACGACCCCTTGGGCGTAACGCAGGCCCTCCGCACCACCAAAAGAGGTCCCCATGTCACCTGTATGCACTACTTCAGCCTCTTCTTCCTCATTCACCACATGAACATGATCTTCGACATAAACTTGTATTGTTTCTCCGATCAACAAGCCTAGGCATAATTATCCTTGGGATGGACAATCCCTCCTTAAATGACCAAAACCACCACAACCAAAACACTGAATACCATGCCCTCATCCACCAAAAGGGGCCCAGCCACACGAATTTGCTGTTGGAGGAGCCGTTGGCCAAATGTTTCGATCAACGCCCTGACTTCCAGATGTGGAAGATTGGGAAGAACCAGATGTAGGATTTGGGACCAATGGTCGACCCTCACCTCAAGATGGACCAGCAGAATTGCTTACTATAGAACGACATATTTGTTGAGTTTAGCCTGAAGTGTACGTTGATGAGCCATAGAAACAGACATCGTCGAAAATATATTAAGAGCATATAAATTCAACTGTAGCCCACCAATGTAGTGCGCCACCAATTGATCCTCTGACTCCCCCACATCATTACGCGCTATCGATTGGTAAAACTCTGTGGAATAAGCATCTACATAGCAGTTGCCCTGCCTTAAATTTTGTAACTCCTGATACAAGATTCTGGTATAATTAAAAGGAAGAAACGCCTCCTTTAACTGTTTCTTCATTTTTTTCCACGACTGAATTTTCGCCTTGACTCGACAGATCCAATTTTGTTTAAGTTGTTTCCACCAAGCAGTAGCACGACCACGCAAATGTGTAGCCACCAAGGGTACCCTATTATGTGGGGCACCTCTTTGTAATCCAAGATCTCCTCGACTACTGCTAGCCAATCAAGGAATTCATCCATTTCTATCCCACTGTGAAATTTAGGGTTGTCAACCTTGATTCCGGACTCCCAACGCTGAAATGCATCATGTTGTTGCACATAGGGCGCTGTATGCGACTGCCACGTGCTTCCGATAAGGTCTCCTTATCTAACCTCTCGCCTGATTCATATCCTTCTTTCACATCACTTGCGAGGCCATGACGTGGAGGGGTAAGAGGTGTTTCGTTCCGCACAACCTCCGTTGCCCACGTCATAAAATGATCAAACTGAACTGTCAACGTCTCAATTTGATTACACAGATCTGCAACTTCATCAACCTGGCCACCACGACCAGGACGTCCTATTCCACGAACCATGCTCTGATACCAAATGATATAGTTCAAATCTACAAACACAATAATAACAACTCGAAACGGATTGCACTTAAGAAAACAACGCATTTTCTTATTTCATGAACAACCAAAAAAACCTACAAGACGTTTTAAAGTCTTAAATATGAAAAGAATAGATAACCTACTGGACAGTATTCCTTTAATGGGTTGGACCATAAAGCAAAATAAATAAATACTGAAAATAATGAACTAAGGGACCGTTTGATTCTCATTATTGTAGAATGAGAATGAATAATATAGCCGTTATTGGACCCCACATAAGAGATAGAAATTCAAAATTGATGGCTTAATGTGATGAATAACGGTCATATTTTTCATTTTTATGAATGAAAAATGAGAATCAAACGAGCCCTAAGAAACATTAAGTGCCTTTTTGACTCAGCAAACAAATTCAAACATCCAAAATCCATCATACGTCACGGCGAAGCCGTGAGTTCAATGGGAATCGTCGTGAGCTTTCTGGAATGGGGTCATGGGCCCAAAACGTTCTCCGTTTCAAAAGTTCTATCATTTTCTTCAAACACTGACTATCCAAGTGTTCAAAATACGCAAGTGCATGTTCTTCCACACTAACCTTATCACAACTCCACTGCCAAAAACTTTTTTCAAGATGAAGAAATTTAGCCATTGGAACCAGAAGGTGACAAGAGAAACATTCAAAAAGAATAGAGGAAAAATCAAAAATAAAAACACAAAGCAAGAGCAACCTTGAAATTGGTAAAAAACACAAAGCGAGAGACTCGCAGTAAAAAAAAGACAATGAGAGAGTAACGTATGAAATTATTAGGGTTTCTCCTTTCTATTGGAGGACACACAATCATTAATTGGGACTTTTGAAGACTTTGATGAACTTTTTTTAAGTGATGACTTCTGTGGCTTTCGTGGATTTTTTAGAGATTTGTATGGAATTAGTGGAAGTCTTTTGTAGACTTATAAACTTTCATTTTAAAACTTTTAGAGCGTTTTGTAGAATTCAAAAAAGTTTTGAAGACTTTCATTTGAGATAGAATTTATGTGAATCTAGTGCAATATTGTGAAATTATCAGATACAAGGTGGTGATTCTTTCAATTCCCTTCTCCTTCCTTTTTCCGCTATATAATAAAAAAATATTTTAAAAGAATAAAAATTTAAGACTTTAATTAAATAAATAACAATAATCATACATAAAAAAATAATTAATATTCAATTTTATTAGTATAATATACCTTTAAAGAAAAGATAAAATTTATATATTTAAATTTAATTATAAATTAATCTATATAAAATTTTATGATTTAATTAAAAATAGATATTTTTCAAAAAAAAAAAATGAATGAAAAAAGTTGGTACCATGAAGACTTTTATAAAAGTCTCTAAAAGTCATAAAAATTTGAATACCCCAAAACTTATAGAGACTTCTAAAAAGTTTTAATTAAATATACTGTGACTTTTAGAGATTTTTTAAAAATTTATAAAAGTCTTAATTGAATAAACCAATATATTCAGAGAGTTTCCAAAAATCTACATTGAATACCCCTAAACTTTTTAAATCCTAAAAAATCATTAAAAGTATCAATCGAATACACCCCCTAAATATGAATCAAGGGCCACAATCTCTCCACACTATTAAATTATCATTGAGCAACAACTTACAAATGTGTTACGCCTCAAATGACACTTTCTACTTGGACCAGGTCAACGAGTCAATGTTGGTGTGAATTATTTGGGCTTTTTAATTATTATCTCATGTTTGCTGTGGATTAAAATTAGATTTTTAGTAAATTTTTATAAAAGTTGATGAAATATGTGATTGAAATGTTATGGGTCATATGAAACGCGTGGTTAAAATTAACCGTTGACTTTGATTTAAATTAAAAATTTAATTTTAATCCGCACCAAACAGGGGCTTAAACTATTAAGTCTAATAATGTTATATCACCACCCAAATTTTGTTTGGCAATACAAAAGCCAACAAGCTTTAACCTTGATGCCAAAATACCATTGTATAGAAAACATATACTGTCTTTCCCCTCTTCTTTGCTATCTTATCCTTAACTAAAAGATAAATAAATTTAATAGTTAATCAATCAAAGAACCAGTATAAATTGGAACTTACCGATGTTCAAAAGACTTAGATAGCTTATTGAACTTTACTAAAGACAATACGTTTGAGCCCATATCTGAAAGATTATACTGTGAAAGAACTTTCTCAAGTTTTACTACGTCTTGCATCACAATATGTTTAATGAAATATAAAATAATGTTAGTGTGTTTAGGATGCTCGTGAAATATGAGATTCTTACATAAATCATTCAAAATACACAATTCTTAAAGCAAACTCTTAAGCAACACGATTACACGACGTATCAGACTCAGTAATGAATAGTACAACTATGTGCAGATGTTAAGACTTTCAACTTATATAAGATTACACAAGGTAAACATCTTTAGAAAATTAAATGATATGCTAAAGACAATGTGACATGTTTATGTTCATGCATGCTAAACTTTTTCAAACATAAGAAGTTTGATGTAAACATAAAAAAGAATTTGATCTCTCTTTTTATTTCCATATCTAAGATTCACATTACTCTTTCTATGTTTTTCATGTCAAATTCTTCACTTAATGAAGCTTTATCTCATTTATTAATGTCAAAGAAGAGCCATTCAGGAGCATATCATCAACATATAATAACACGATCACATAGTCATAATAGCTTTAATATGTTAATAGTACCAAACTTACTTGTTTGAAAACAATAGTAAGAACAAATGAATTAAACCTTTTATACCACTATCTAAGAGACTTTTTAGACCATAAAAGGACCTTTGAAGAAAACACACGTTCAAGTTTTTGTTTATCTTTAAAACCTTGTAGTTGATTCATAAATATCTTTTATCAAATCTACTATGTAAAAGGTAGTTTTTACATCAGATTGTTTAGTTCCAGTCAAAGTATACAACTAACGCAATCATGATTATATCTCGAGAAAAGATTTCATTATAATGTACCCTTCCTTTGTGTGTACCTCTTAATTACTAACCTAGCTTTAGACGATTACATGATATGGTGGACACATTTTCATTGAAACTTTGGTGGCTGTTTAGGTCTCAGAGTTCTCTTTGGGCTCAGTTTTTACTAGGCAAATATTGTAGAGGGACATATCCGTCGCTTACAATAGTTCCTCAATCAGTCTTTCCTATTTGGAAGAGATTGAAGAAATTTGGATCATGCGCCGAGACACACATTGCGTGGTGCCTTGGGATAGGGCAGATCTTCTTTTGTCATGATTGTTGGATGGGTGATTCTACATTGTCATCCATTTTCCTACACATATAACACACATATGGGAGGGTGCAACACTTTTTCGAGGAGAATGGATGGAATTTTGGGCGATTACTATAAGCTCTTCCATCAGCTATGGCAGAGCAGATTGCGGCCACTCCATTGTGTCTTGATGTCTCAGATCGCATTTTCTGGAGGGCCACATCTGGTAGATTTACTACTAAATCAGCATGACAGCTGATTCGCTCTAGTAGGCTAGTGCAGGATTCATTTCGCCTATTGTGGAGCCCTATCATACCTCTTACCATTTCGTTCTTCTATTAGAGATTATGGCAAGACTTAATACCAGTTGATGTCATTATCCAGAGGAGGATCGTCAGTCAGTTGGCTTCTCGATGTCAGTGTTGTTCAGAGATTGAGACCATTACTCATATTTTTACTAGTAGTAGTATTTCGGATCATGTTTGGCAACATTTTGGGGCTTTATTTCAGATTAACATGAGTGTAGGAGAGAGTGTCAGACAGAGATTTCTGAGAATGAGGTATTTTGGACAGTTTGCAAGGACCGGGTACATTGCATCATTATTCTTCTATTGATTTTCTGGTTTCTTTGAACTGAGAGGAATCGTGCAAAGCATAAGAACATACGTATGAGTTTGACACGTATTATCTAGAGAGTTTACCGTATGGTATCATTTCTCCATATTGGTGGACTATTCTAACCATTACATTGGCATAATGACTTGGATCTTGCTACATTTTTTGGTATTTCTTTGACTCTCCCACCATCTCCTCCCCCTATCATAGTTTTGTGGCGCACTCCATCATTTGGATTAGTCAAGATCAACACCGATGGTTGGATGGGTTTGCGAGTGAGGGATGTATCATCAGGGACTATGCAGAAAAATGTATCATGGCTTTTTCAGCTTCATATGGACAGTGTATGATATTAGAGGCAGAACTCAGGGCCATTTTTGACAAAATATTACTGGTTAAAGATCTTAGTTTGTCAGATATTTGGGTTGAGCCAGACTCGACTGTGGCCATTTACTGCATCATCAAAGGTGGTGGACCGTGGCCTATCTAGGGGATACTCAGACATATTGTGAATATCGTTTTCTTTTACAGAGATATGGTTTCCCACATCTTCAAAGAGGAGAACCAAGTTGCAGATGCACTTGCTACCGAGGGTTGGCATCATCGCAGATACCAGGAATATGGATCAGTCAACCTACCACAACAGATCAGGGCGCTTGTTCAGATTGACAGATATGGTTTGCCCAGCACTAGAGTTTAAATATTTGCATTTTGCTTTTCTTTTTATTTTTTCCTTTATTTTTTGCTCACACTTGTGCTTTTTGTAAGGGAGGTAGTACTCTTTTTTTACTGCTTTCCTATTATTCTTTACTTTCACTGTAAGGGAAGTAGTACTTGTCACACCCCATTCATACAGATAACCATACTCTAAAATCTTTCAAAATCCCCTATTTATTTTTATTTGAATGAAAACATCTCCAAAAGTATATCCGGAACCAAATATTATAAAACCATAGTCCAACATATTTATTCTGACGTTATAAAAATATCTACTTGTCATTTCAAATGTCATACAAGATTCCAAAAATATAATATAACTGAAGCCCCCAAAATAACCCTACAGGTCGTCATCTATGTACATCGAAATTCGGAATCCCGTAAGAGCTCCACAGCTAGCCACGCTTTCTAAGAAGTCCCATGCTCGCCTACAATGCAGGAACTACATATGCTAATCCTTAGTAAGCAAAAATCATGCATGTCATGAGTGTGGGTAATAATGGTATATGACATCATGCCATGCTAAAGTTGCCCATGCTCACCTACAATGCAGGAACTACATAAACTAATGCTTAGTAAGCAAAATCATGTATGTCATGAGTGTGGGTAATAATGGTATATGACATCATGCCATGCTAAAGTTGCATCATGTTTAAACATTCATCAAAGTCTACTCGAAATAATATCTTTTGGAATCTTTCATTTCATTGGACCCTTGACCCATCTACTATGCACTAGATAGAGCTCTGCGCAACATCAATATCAATATCAATAATCAAATGACCAATATGACATTGATTCCGACGAGTGGACCATCCTCTCGTGACCACTAGAGGCCCATCTCCTAACTGCCCATATGATTACCCAAGAAGTCTCCTACCGGCAGTGCCAATAATCATAATATCATGAGGGCACGGTCGAGTGGTCCACCCTCCCGTGATCAACAAAAGCCTATCTCCTATCTACCTTTGCAATCACCCAGGAATTATCACCCGCAATGTAAAAAACATATCATATAGGCATATCTCTCATATGCCTCAGTGCCCTAGTAGTAGTCAACAAAACATTTATGAGGAAACTCAATTTGAAACCATGTTGTACATGCTAGATTTTCAACCATGGATATATGTTGTGCATGCACATGAAAATGCTCGTGAATGACTTACTTACTCAAAATTGATGTCAATGTATTCTGAAACCACATACTCAATGATCATAACCTCATATGATATAGAATGAGCTCCTTATTAAAAGTATATAAATATTCAACATTACTATATTACAAATTCTATATTCTTGCATTGTAGTTGCAAATGGATTTTTACTTACCTTTCTGCTCTTGTGTGTGATCTTTCTATTAGGTGTAAATCAATTCTTTTTCCCACTTAAAGTCAGTAAATCACCTATATTACCATTTAATATTAAACACAATCCTAAATTTGATAATCTTAACTCACACACAATCCCATACTACGTCCATTCATGCCAAAATACTTTAGATGACATTAACAATTCAAGTTACCGATTGCATTGAAAACTAGTCCAATAAATCACACTATTTCTCGAGTCCAATTATGAATGTCAACATCATACAATTGTTGTTTAACAACCTAACACTACTTAATATCTATTTTCCAGCCTAAGAGATAATTAATGGACATGTAAAGGTTGAATCTAAGCCAAATACACAAGTGGGCAGAATCTGTTTTCAGGTTTCCATTGCTGTCCAAGTCTTTTTCCAATTCTTTTTCACCCCCATAACATTATCCAAAAATTCCTAAATTTTTACCACACTTCTGTAACACGTAGGTAAAGGTAATCATTCCATAGATTAGTCACAAATGAAGGATTTACAGCTTTGAAGGCATTCCTTTTTACAACCACCAAATCGAACATTTTTTTCTCATGACTGTTGATAAGTGTGTTTTTACACATTTATTTAGCACTTTTTGTATTTAATTTGGATTTTAATTGAGTTGATTTCTACGCATAATTGTGTAATTTTGTATGTTTGTAGGCTTTATACCCGAATTCGCGAAGAACGGAGTGAAAACGTGAAAAAAGGGACTTAAATTGTACAAATTGGTGAAGTTAAGGACCAAGTTGCACATGCCTTTGTACAAGTTCAAAGAAAAGGGACCAACTTGCACATATGGAAAGGGACTGAACTGCAACTTCTGAAAATTAGGCTCTTGCGATCGCATGGCTTAGACCTATGCGATCGCCCAAGCATTTGCAGGGAATTGACACCCTTTGATTTTTGGCCTATGCGATCGCATGGGTTATAACCTTGCGATCGCATAGGTATAAAATTGTAATGGCGGTTTAATTTTTTTATCTCGATTTCTTTTTCATTTCTTTTTTATTTTCTTATGTTTTTAGCCTATTAGATTAGTTTACTTCTTAGTTAAGTGTTAGACTTTCATTAAATTTGATTATTTTATTAGTAGATATTTTTAGATATTTTATTTAACTATTTTCTATATAAAAAGACTACCTTATCTCACTTCAAGGATATCTTTTCTCTCTCCCCTTTCTCTTACACGGTTTTTGCTCTTTTTCTTTCTCTTTTATTCTGTTTTCTTTATTTTAGTTGGTTTTTGGTTCATTTGGTGAATTCAAAGTTGATAACAAGGGTGATTCAATCAAAGAAAGTGGAGAAATCAATGAAGGAATGATCAAACTTGGCTTCAAAGGGTTGTATCTTTAAACTTTGTTGTTCTTCCATTATTTTTCCATTATTGTAATGTATTGGAACATGAATCCCCTTGTTATGATGTTTATGATAATGAACTAAATTAATTTTGTTGGAATTTATGGTATAACTTAACCTAATGCTTCATTAAATGTCAATTATATAATTGTTAGAATTTTATTATGCATTGATTATCAAAATAATAGTGTAACAATCATCATGTTTAAAATGATTTCATTTTTGGTGACGTTTAGATGAAATTATTAGGTTTTACATCATTTTTGGTGACGCTTAAATGACTGTAATTAATTTTAATGTGATTGTTGCAAGATAGTTGCATTTAATAGACCAAAGTGTTCTATTCATCTAATTGACAACTAGATAAAATTATTAGGTAATTATTTGTGACTGTTGAACAATGATTACATTAATTAGACCGAAATGATTGATACCTCGGATTTGTATTAGTATATCTTTTGCGCGTTTAGGTGATATAGAAATATACACCTACTCTGAGTGACCCATTGAGCTATTTTCACAGATATTCATGCAATTGGTCAACTTTGTATCGACATAGAAATATGTGGTATGAATTGACTAATTAGGGTTAATATTCGCTCGAAAGAGGGTATTAGCTAAAACTGGAAAATCGGGTCTGACTACTTATTTTGATGATTAGCAGTTGCACGTGAATGAATTGACATTAATGAAGTATAGGTTAAGCGAAACATAAATTCCAACATCTTTTCAAAACCAAAATTTTTTTTACTTTTTAATCTGACTTTTATTCAGTTTTTAGTCTAACTGTAGTTTTTAGAGTTTTAAATTCATTTTTAAATCTGTGTGTGTGTCGTCGTTAAAATTAAGACTGATAAACGTCGAATTGAATTCCACACTCTCTGAGGGATCGACTTGGACTCTTTAGGTCCACTTTTACTACTTGTTCTCGACTCGTGCGCTTGCGGCATAGAATCGAAACCCGAACAAGTTTTTGGCGCCGTTGCTGGGGAGTGTTTAGGTCAATTTGTCAGTTTAGTTGTCTTTTATTTTAACGAATTTTATTTTTGTTCTTTTTAATTTTTTTCTCTCAAAATCCAAAACTGTGGTTGTCTTCTGATTTCCAAAACTCCAAACTCGTTGACTTTTTATGCATCGTTCACGAAGTCTCGATTTAACTGAATTTGATCTAGAAATCGAGGAGACTTTTCGAAAGAGACTGCGTGAACAGCACGAGTTGAGAAGACAACAGATTGAGATGGATCGACAAGGAATCCCTGTTGACCCTCTCATTCAGCCAGAACATGCCCCGAGGGATGATGTTCCGCCCGGTTTCATTAACCAAGCAGGAAGGATCCAGAATCCCGTTGTTAACGAGGAAGATATGCTGTTTAGGGATTTCCTGAACCGTCCTGTAGTTGAGAATCAATCAGGAATCATTTATCCTCCTTTTGGGCATCCAAATTTCCAACTGAGGCCTGATGTTATTAATTTGTTCTCCAACACTATATCATTTTATGGGAGAATAGATGAAAACCCTCATGCTCACGTGGCTCGATTTATGGAAATTGTTAGCAATTTCATTTATGAAGGAGTGAGTGAGGAGGCCATCAGAATGAGGTTATTCGTGCACACTCTGAAAGACAAGGCGAGAGAGTGGCTTGACACTCTACCGCCTAGGAGTATCACAAGCTGGGTAGAACTGGTACAAAAATTTACAACTAAATTCTTTCCACCTGCTCGTGTTGCCAAACTCAAGCACGATATAACCACTTTTCAACAACTGGACTCGGAGACTTTTCATGAAGCCTGGGAGAGATTCAAGGACATGCTCAGAAAGTGCCCAAACAATGGGATTACTTTAGCCCAGCAAGTCCAATACTTCTATGCCGGTTTAACTCCTTCTCATCGCTCAAATGTCGACTCATCGTCAAACGGATCTGTCCAAAACAAAAGTATCCGAGAGGCGTATGATCTATTTGAGGTGATGAGTGAACAAAGTGCTATGTGGCCGGATAGACGTGCTAAAATAGGAGTTAGTGGAGCTCGAGACAGTGAAGCATATTCCTTAGTTTTATCTAAGATCGACTCCTTAGCACGTAAAGTAGAAGGGCTTTCGACATCCTCTTCCAGCTCGCATTCAGCTCACATGGTACAATCACCGCCTGTTTGTGATTTATGTGGAGCTAACCATCCCAGTCCTAGTTGTCCTCTGATTGCCAGTAGTTCGGGACCACCTGAGCAACTGGCATATACTCAGAATTTTCAACGCCCCGGGTTCAACCCTTATTCGCAGACTTATAACCCTGGTTGGCGTAGTCATCCTAACTTCTCTTATGGGAACAATCAAAATGTACTGAATCCTAAACCACAAGAGAAGAAGGAAGGTTAGGAAGAGGCCATTGCTAAATTAGCAAATCATCAGTTGCAATACCAAGAACGCAATGATGCCTCTTTGAAGAATCTGGAAAGGCAAGTGGGCCAGATTGCTAAACTTCTCTCTGAGAGGCCTCAAGGGGCTTTGCCAAGTGAGACTGAGACTAATCCTCGAGAGAAGGCACAAGCTGTTACTACCAGAAGTGGGATACAGTTGTCTGATCCCACGGTAGTACGACCCACTACACCTACTGCTGAGAAAGAGGTGGTACAGGAACCGACTGGAAATCCTGAACCAAGTACAACTGATGTAGTCGAGCCATCATCATCGACGGCTCCTACACCAGTTAAGACTTATGTACCACCTATCCCCTTCCCACAAAGGCTCCAAAAGCACAAGTTGGATGTACAGTTTGGTAAATTTTTGGAGGTCTTTAAGAAATTACACATCAACATCCCGTTTGCTGATGCTCTAGCTCAAATGCCGAGCTATGCGAAATTCATGAAAGATATCCTTTCTAACAAAAGGAAGCTTCAGGAGCATGAGACGGTGTTGTTAACTGAAGAGTGTAGTGCTATCCTCCAAAACAAGTTACCTCCAAAAATTAAAGATTCAGGTAGCTTTACTATTCCATGCGTCATTGGTGATCTGAATATTAGTAAAGCACTGTGTGATCTTGGAGCTAGCATTAATTTGATGCCATTGTCGATTTTTCGAAAGTTGGGATTGGGAGAAGTCAAGGCTACTACGGTCTCCTTGCAATTGGCCGATCGTTCCATCACGTATCCTCGTGGTGTCGTGGAGGATGTGTTAGTGAAAGTTGACAAGTTCATCTTTCCAGCTGACTTCATTATCCTCGACATGGAGGAAGATCATGATATCCCTATCATTTTAGGGCTGCCATTTCTTGCCACAGGTCGAGCTCTGATCGACGTGCAGGAAGGGAAACTCATCTTACGGGTACAAGATGAGCAAGTCACATTTAATATCTTGAAATCTGTCAAGTACCCGTCGGCAGCCGAAAATTGCTTCAGAGTTGATATTGTTGATGAATTGGTTGCCGAATCTTTATGTAGGCGTTCTGAGGATCATCTTGAAAAATGCCTTATCAGTTCGTCGCATGTTAATGATGGTGACCCTGATGTTGAGGACCTGGTGAATTACTTGAATACTGTACCGTCCTGCACTTTCATCAGGGCACCATATGTTGAGAAATTAGACAAAACTTCTCCACCATCACTTCCATCACACCAAAAAGCACCTAAGCTTGAATTGAAAACTCTTCCACCTCATCTGAGGTATGCTTATTTGGGTGAATCATCCACGCTTCCGGTTATCATTTCTAACTCCTTGAGTGAGCTAGAAGTAGAGAAGCTACTTCGAGTTCTTCGGGAACATAAGGAAGCCATTGGGTGGACGATTGCTGATATTCGAGGAATTAGTCCGTCTTTTTGTATGCACAAGATACTGATGGAGAATGACTTTAAGCCATCAGTTGAGCATCAAAGGCGACTTAACCCGAATATGAAAGAAGTGGTGCGAGCAGAAGTTGTGAAATGGCTTGATGCAGGCATTATCTATCCCATCTCTGATAGTCCTTGGGTAAGTCCTGTTCAAGTTGTTCCAAAGAAGGGAGGTATCACCGTGGTAGAGAATGAAGACAATGAACTGATACCTACCCGACCTGTTACTGGTTGGAGAGTGTGCATTGACTACCGCAAGTTGAACACTACGACTAGAAAGGATCATTTTCCTCTTCCTTTCATAGATCAGATGCTAGAGCGGTTGGCAGGGTATTCACATTACTGTTTTCTCGATGGTTATTCGGGCTACAATCAAATTCCCATAGCCCCGGAAGACCAAGAGAAAACCACTTTTACATGCCTGTACGGTACTTTTGCGTACAGGAGAATGCCCTTTGGCCTTTGTAATGCACCCGCAACTTTCCAACGCTGTATGATGGCAATTTTCTCAGACATGGTCGAGAAATGCATTGAGATCTTCATGGATGATTTCTCAGTATTTGGGCGTTCCTTTGATGGATGCCTGAATAATCTGGAGAGAGTGCTCCAACGCTGTGAAGATACCAATTTGGTACTGAACTGGGAAAAATGCCATTTTATGGTACAAGAAGGCATAGTTCTTGGCCATTGGATATCCCTGAAAGGAATTGAGGTGGACAAGCCAAAAATTCAAGTGATTGAAAAATTGCCCCCACCTACCACTATACGAGGGATTAGGAGTTTTCTTGGTCATGCTGGATTTTACAGGAGGTTCATTAAAAACTTTTCCAAAATCACAAAACCCCTGTGCTCCTTACTTGAGAAGAATATTACTTTTAATTTCTCTCAAGAGTGTCTCATTGCTTTCAATGCTTTGAAAGAGAAACTCATTACTGCTCCTATCATTGCAGCTCCGGATTGGAATCTTCCATTCGAGCTGATGTGCGATGCTAGTGATTATGCTATTGGTGCAGTTTTGGGACAGAGGCGAGACAAAATCCTGCATGTGATCTACTATGCTAGTAGAACTCTTACCGATGCGCAGTTGAACTATGCCACTACTGAGAAGGAAATGCTTGCAGTAGTGTTTGCGTTCGATAAATTCAGATCTTACCTCATTGGTTCAAAGGTTATCGTCTACACTGATCATTCGGCTATTAAATATCTGTTGGCTAAAAAAGATGCAAAGCCGAGATTGATCAGATGGGTACTCCTTCTTCAGGAGTTTGACCTCGAGATTCGAGATAAGAAGGGAACTGAAAATGTTGTAGCTGATCATTTATCTCGTCTCGAGCAACCCGACGATGTGTTGGAAGGAGATATTAATGAGGTATTTCCGGACGAACAACTACTGCAAATTTTGCAATTGTTGCAAGTATCTGATTTGCCATGGTATGCGGACCATGTCAATTATCTTGCAAGTGGTATCATACCCCCTGAGCTTTCATTTCAACAACGCAAAAGGTTCTTCGCTGATATCAAGCACTACTTTTGGGAAGATCCTTTGTTGTTTAAAAGGGGTCCGGATCAGATCATTCGGAGATGTGTACCTGAAAATGAAATGGAGAACATTCTTGATAGATGTCATTCTTCTCCATATGGTGGACACTTTGGTGCAGTGAAAACTGCAGGCAAAGTACTTCAATCTGGTTTTTACTGGCCCACACTATTTAAAGACACTCACACACTCGTCTCTAAATGTGATAGATGTCAACGTACGGGTAACATTTCCAGGCGAAATGAGATGCCGTTGACTTCGCTATTAGAGGTAGAGATTTTTGATGTGTGGGGCATTGACTTTATGGGGCCATTTCCATCGTCATTTTCAAACCAGTACATTACGGTGTTTGTTGATTATGTGTCTAAGTGGGTTGAAATTTGTGGCTTTACCTACTAATGATTCTCGGGTAGTCGTGAACTTCTTAAAGAAAAACATTTTTTTCTCGTTATGGCACTCCCCGAGTTATCATTAGTGACGGAGGCAAACATTTCTGTAATCGCCTTTTAGACTCACTTTTGGCCAAGTATGGGGTAAAGCATCACGTGGCTACACCCTATCATCCCCAAACGAGTGGCCAAGTTGAAATCTCAAACCGAGAGTTAAAGAGAATTCTCGAGTTGAAAGTGAATGCTTCGCGGAAAGATTGGTCCAAGAAATTGGACGACGCGTTATGGGCATACCGCACTGCTTTTAAAACTCCTATCGGTATGTCACCATATCGCTTGCTATTTGGAAAAGCATGTCATCTACCTGTTGAACTCGAACACCGGGCATACTGGGCCATAAAAGCTTTAAACTTTGATGAAAAGTTGTCTGGTGCAAAGAGATTGCTCCAACTCAATGAACTTGATGAAATCCGCCTCGATGCTTATGAGAGTGCTCGTCTCTACAAAGAAAAGACAAAGAGATGGCACGATCAGAACATTGTTAAGCGGGAATTTTATGTTGGACAGCAAGTTCTCCTTTATAATTCTCGACTCCGGTTATTCCCTGGTAAACTCCGCTCTAGATGGTCAGGACCTTATACCATCACACAAATTTTTCCACATGGAGCAATTGAGCTTTACTACAAAGACGGGAATTTCAAAGTCAATGGCCAGAGATTAAAGCCATATTTGGGAAATGACTTTGACAAAGAACAGTCCGCCGTTCGTCTGAATAATCCCGAATGATGTGAGTCCTATAGTCGAGCTAACGACTATAACCAAGCGCTTGTTGGGAGGCAACCCAACGTTTTTATTGCTTTATTTCATGTTTTTAGTGTGTTTACTGCTTTTATTATTATTATTATATTTATGAACTAATGCCGCTATTTTTGTAGGCCATGTTTGCAGTTCCACTATATCTCTGATTTTTCGCAGGTCCTGATTACATTGATGTACAAAAAGGTCGTTGGTCCGAGCTATTCAAGTGCATTAAGAGTCCAAACGCTTGCATTGGTACCTTTCACATGAAATTCAGGGAAGTCTCTATTTTCCTTTCGCTTGTTCTTTACACATTGAGGGCAATGTGTTGGTTAAGTTTGGGGGTATTGAGTCTTGCCGGCTACTGATGTTGTGTTGTTGGATATATTTGAGCATTGCCGGCTTTACTGTGTGCTTTGATTGGCGATGATGTTGTATTGACATGTTAGATGGCCTTGCCGGCTATTATTTGTATGAAGTTGGAATTGTTGTTGATTCACAAACTATGTTTTTGCCGAATTATGCTGTTATGCTGCCCAAATTTTTTCTGAGAAATTGCTTATCCATGTGAGATTATGAGTTTTATTGAGCACATAGTCAGGATTGATTGTTATTTTGACGTGGAAATGATTGTTTTATGGAAATTTTTTGAATTGGTAGAACTTAGGTTGTGAGTATTGTTGCAAAAATTATATCAACCTATACCCATTTCTCCTCTACTTTACCATGTTGTGAAATAAGTTTGGGGGTGGTTGAGCCGGTAAATGATTTTGTTGAAAATGTGTTGATTCCATGCATGTTGAAAAAATGATTGTGTGGAGTGTCTGTTGCCAAGTATAAGCTAGGTATTGACCGTATGCTAGGAATCTACGCCATACTGTTGCTTAAAAAAGAATATTGCACTGTGTTAAAACTATATCTCACTTCGTAGCCTTTTTGACTCGAGTTATTAAGTCCGTTGGGGTATTTCAAAACCTGGTACCCTTTGGTCTAAACAACCGGGGAGTTACCGACCTAAAGCTTGCTACATGGGTCAAGAAGAAAGCTTAAGGGAGTGAGGTGAATTTTGAGCTTTTGTTGAAACTTTGATTTGGTGCAATTGATTGATCTTGGGCGTAGATAACTAGTGGGTTTGACTTACTTAGTATAAGCTTGATTGTAACACACTCATTAGTGGAGAATCATCACATTTTTATATGTTGAAATTGCTGGTTAGATCCAACCAAACTAGTGCTGAAAAAGAAAAGAGTGAATGGAGAGAACCCTTTAGATTTACACTTTGGGAAAATGAAAGAAAATATCTATTCTAAGTGTGAATTTTACGAGCGTGAAAGGATATATTTGACTACAAAGGGTTGGGTTGGAACCAATGTCAAAATTTTTTCCATTTTAATGATTGCTTTCTAGTTTTGATAATAATTGAGAATGACTATGCACACACTACACTAATTGAACTACGGATAAGCTAAATGATTTCATACAGCATTATTTGGAGCATAGTTGGGAATCGATAGACAATTTTTAAACTCTCTGATATTCTTTGCGAGCTGTCTAATGTGTTAATCATTGTCGCATTTGCATGATTGTGTTAGAAGCTAATCTTGCTCGAGACTAGCAAGAGCTCAAGTTTGGGGGTGTGATAAGTGTGTTTTTACACACTTATTTAGCACTTTTTGTATTTAATTTGGATTTTAATTGAGTTGATTTCTACGCATAATTGTGTAATTTTGTATGTTTGTAGGCTTTATACCCGAATTCACGAAGAACGGAGTGAAAACGTGAAAAAAGGGACTTAAATTGTACAAATTGGTGAAGTTAAGGACCAAGTTGCACATGCCTTTGTACAAGTTCAAAGAAAAGGGACCAACTTGCACATATGGAAAGGGACTGAACTGCAACTTCTGAAAATTAGGCTCTTGCAATCGCATGGCTTAGACCTATGCGATCACCCAAGCATTTGCAGGGAATTGACACCCTTTGATTTTTGGCCTATGCGATCGCATGGGTTATAACCTTGCGATCGCATAGGTATAAAATTGTAATGGCAGTTTAATTTTTTTATCTCGATTTCTTTTTCATTTCTTTTTTATTTTCTTATGTTTTTAGCCTATTAGATTAGTTTACTTCTTAGTTAAGTGTTAGACTTTCATTAAATTTGATTATTTTATTAGTAGATATTTTTAGATATTTTATTTCACTATTTTCTATATAAAAAGACTACCTTATCTCACTTTAAGGATATCTTTTCTCTCTCCCCTTTCTCTTACACGGTTTTTGCTCTTTTTCTTTCTCTTTTATTTTGTTTTCTTTATTTTAGTTGGTTTTTGGTTCATTTGGTGAATTCAAAGTTGATAACAAGGGTGATTCAATCAAAGAAAGTGGAGAAATCAATGAAGGAATGATCAAACTTGGCTTCAAAGGGTTGTATCTTTAAACTTTGTTGTTCTTCCATTATTTTTCCATTATTGTAATGTATTGGAACATGAATCCCCTTGTTATGATGTTTATGATAATGAACTAAATTAATTTTGTTGGAATTTATGGTATAACTTAACCTAATGTTTCATTAAATGTCAATTATATAATTGTTAGAATTTTATTATGCATTGATTATCAAAATAATAGTGTATCAATCATCATGTTTAAAATGATTTCATTTTTGGTGACGCTTAGATGAAATTATTAGGTTTTACATCATTTTTGGTGACGCTTAAATGACTGTAATTAATTTTAATGTGATTGTTGCAAGATAGTTGCATTTAATAGACCAAAGTGTTCTATTCATCTAATTGACAACTAGATAAAATTATTAGGTAATTATTTGTGACTGTTGAACAATGATTGCATTAATTAGACCGAAATGATTGATACCTCGGATTTGCGTTAGTATATCTTTTGCGCGTTTAGGTGATATAGAAATATACACCTACTCTGAGTGACCCATTGAGCTATTTTCACAGATATTCATGCAATTGGTCAACTTTGTATCGACATAAAAATATGTGGTATGAATTGACTAATTAGGGTTAATATTCGCTCGAAAGAGGGTATTAGCTAAAACTGGAAAATCGGGTCTGACTACTTATTTTGATGATTAGCAGTTGCACGTGAATGAATTGACATTAATGAAGTATAGGTTAAGCGAAACATAAATTCCAACATCTTTTCAAAACCAATTTTTTTTTTACTTTTTAATCTGACTTTTATTCAGTTTTTAGTCTAACTGTAGTTTTTAGAGTTTTAAATTCATTTTTAAATCTGTGTGTGTGTCGTCGTTAAAATTAAGACTGATAAACGTCGAATTGAATTCCACACTCTCTGAGGGATCGACTTGGACTCTTTAGGTCCACTTTTACTACTTGTTCTCGACCCGTGCGCTTGCGGCATAGAATCGAAACCCGAACAACTGTTTTGAGTTTCACTTGAACAAGACTTTCAAAAATTGGATTCCAACCTATTAGAGATCATTTCTATACTTATAACTCTTATATAAGAACATTCAAAGTGATACACATACATTTCTTTCATGGTATAACATAAGATTAAAAGTTATATAACTAAAATCCAGCAACAGTAACTTTCTGTCCTTATTGAGTTAGCTGAGGTTCTTGCAACCAATTACCCCGGTTTTGTCATTATTAAATCATCAAAACACCCCCAACATGATCTTAAAGAAGTCTATAGGTTCAAGAGACTATAAAACCTTCAAAAATAATAAAGACAAACCTCAAAACAATGAACAACTTCAGTTGTCCAGAATTCCAGCTTTCTGTTATTCTACTTCTCTTTAACTCTTTTGCTTTCCCTTTCACTTGGGTTCATTTGGGGATAACTTGAAGGGATAAAATATCTTAATATGGGGTATTTATAGAGTCCTAAAGGGTTAAGGTCGTGCTGGATACTTAAGTATGAAGAAATTGGTAGTTAAATGACAAGTATCTTCCAAGCATTAGGTGTCCAAGCATGAGGTGGTTTCTTGCAGCCATACTTGACTCTTCCTTTCCTATATTTGGATCCTTATGTGACTAATAAGACATATGCCTATCCAATATAAGGTGACAAGGCTTTAGAGGACGTGATAAAAGCCTTAAGGTTGAAGGAATTGAGGTTAACTTGACAAATCATCGCATGCTAAGTAAGATGTGTCTTCTTCCAGTTACATTCTGATCTTGTACCAATCCTTGGACGGTTTGTATGAGATTTAAAGATAATATATAACATATTTGAAGACTTAAAGAAGTGGTAGACATTTCTAATGCTTAAGGCTGAAGGAATCTACCATTACAAGGATAAACCAATTATCCTTGGCTTATTTTAATGTGTTTACAATCCAATTTACCGTTCGTTTAATTACTTACCCGATTGACACCCGATTATCGGCCGATTTTAACAATTCGCACCTCAACATTTATAACGTTATATAAAATCCATATTACTATGTAGTGATCATGTTACTTCATGCTTCATGTCTTAAATATGTCAATTACTCATTTAGAGTTTATGGTGACCTTAATCAACTGAATGGAAAGTTAAAACCTTTACCGATACTAATTTCGACTTTTCAAGATTCCAATTTCTTAACAAGTCAATCTTCTACATCTAGATTAACCTAGCTTCTCTATCATCGTTTAATGTAGAATTTATCACCTAGGTCGAGGAGTCAAAGGCTAACACCATATAGAGATCTTATGCTCTCAAAAATCAAATATACAATTTTAAAAGAAAACAATTAGGGGAATGAATGAAAGTGACATTGTAAATAGCATGCATGAATCATATTGGCCAAATATGTAACATAAAGTTCGGGGGTATTATAGTACTTCCTCATTTATTGTTTTTATTGATTTCATTTGTAACCACGATATTCCTCCACCACAAGTGAGGACATATTAATAAAATTTTGGAGGTACCACCTTCCTTCCACACAAAAAAAAAAAAAAAAAAAAAAACCTATCTTTACATCTTAAGGGCCCAATCTTAGTGGTACCCTCATTGACCTTAAAATCCACTTACAGTCAGCTATTGGTTTGTTTTTTAGGTCTAGGAATTAATTTCCAAATTTAATTCTTAGCTAGAAAACTTATCTCTTCTTTCATTGCTTTATCCACTCTTTTGATTGCTCACTCTTCACAGCCTCCTCATATGTATTAGGCTCTCCGTTGACTTATTTTTCTTAAGCAAAAGCAAACTCAGATTCATATCCAAACTGAGGTTTCCTATACTATCTATTCTTATCTCAAATTCTGGCAAATTGATAGTCCACTAAAGGATCTAATTGAATTGGGTGTTCTTTTACCTCAGTTTCACTTCTTTCTTCTACTTTAGCCCCTGTTTGGCACCTATTCTCATGTCATTCTCGTTCTCATTTTTTTCTCTTTCTTTATTTCAACCACACATTCTCCCAATAAAATAATGTTACATACAAATTTAAAACTTTTCCACCACACATTCTCCCAATAAAATAATATTACACACAAATGTAAAACTTTTCTCTTCATTTCAACAACACATTCTCCCAATAAAATAATATTACACACAAATCTAAAACTTTTCATGACTTTTCCACCATACATATTTCCATCAATCTAAAATAATATTTAGAGACTTTTATAAAAGTCTCCATGGTACTAACTTTTAAGCAAAATTTCCAACACTTGTGGTTTTAACCGGTTCCAGCTTGAGTCATCTTAGTGGAGCATCATAAAGGCTATCTACGAGCTACCTTTAGAGAGGAGGTCTTTTAAAAAGTCATCGGCAAGCGAAATCTTTTTGTTACGCACCGGCTGATGGCTACCAAAGGTAAGGCAATTCTTAGTTATTCCTCACAATAGCTCTGTCACTTTGAATTTTTTTAGGCCTAACTGCTAACGCTTTTACGTTTGTTTGTAGGTCAACATGATAAGAAAGAGTACGTCAAGCTGGACATACTCTCTATGAGGCGCCTGGAGAGGCAAAAAAATAAAAAGCCTATGTGCTCCACTTCCTCGACTTACAGGAACTAGAGTGATGAGCTGGCCTGCCTCTCGAAGGCGAACCCACCGCCTCCTCCAGAGAAGAATGGGAAAAAAGGGAAAAGAAGGAGAAACCTCCATGGAGAGGCCCCCAAAAAGGAAATTGGTTCTATCAAAGGATACCGAAGCTCTCCCTTCTCCAAAGCGCCAGACGACCATTGGAGAGTCCCTTCGATGACCCATTGTAGCCAAGCCCATATCCTCTGTAAAAATTGTAGATATAGAAGAGGTAACAGAGCAAGAGGTTGACCTAGTTAAACGGAGGTGGGGTAAGGAAGCCAAGATTGCCTCGTCTAAAGGAAAGGCTCAAAACTTCCTTGGTGGGAGATCAGACAAAATTGCCTCCACTGTAATAGAGATGTTTCCCACTAAAGTCTAATGTGCTACAAAGGTCTACCACAAATATTAGACTGATAAGTATTCCCCGTATGTCAGACCTGTGACGCGATCAATATGGTAGAGGTGGGTCTCGCTTTGCAGGCTCGCTCTCAAGGCTTCTTCCTGAACGCCCAAATGGAGATGGGACGATTGTAGGGCCTCAATAAAGAATACATCAGAAAGGTAAAGATGATGAGTGGTACTGAATAAGGCTAAGATTGAGGAGTCTTCAGCCAATGAAGCCATGGAAGCCTTCAAGGTGAAGCAAGTAAAGGTGGAGTCGAGAATGGACGCACTTGCCAAGGAAAACAGTGAATTGGGGAAGGAAGTCCATCTTTGAAAGGTTAAGGTGAATGCTCTGATGAAGCGTATGGAGAACTCTGATAATCTACAGAGGATTGCTTCGTCAGCCTTGGAGGTGGTTAATAAGGAAAAGGGAGAGCTGAAGGCTCATGTTGAAGAGCTGACTGCTGATGCTCCAACATGAAGCAACAGTTGAGTGGGGCAGGGGAGGCAACTGTAAATGACTATGTAGCTCACTTCCATTAAACCGTTGAGTATGACGTCCTTGGTTTGTACTGGAGAAAGGTCGCCTATAATGATGTCTTTTGAAGGCTTGTGCTTCATCCTTAGTTGGAGTTATCTTCTTTAAAACAAGAATTCCTAGCGGACGAGCCATCCATCCCTGCTAACGAATTCGAGGACTCAGTGGAGGAGGTGGATGCCCAGGAGAGCTTCAACAAGATGACGCTGCTATTTAGAATAGGCCTTCTGTTTAAGATTTCTTTGTAATATTTTATTCTTTATAATGAATCTTGGTTATATAAATAGACTTTCACAATTCCTTTCTTTGTAATTGATTGAGCATGATCTTCTTCTTTGAATAAGTTAACATATGAACTCATCGCAGCTAACTTCGAACAAATTAATGTATGAGCTCGTCACAATTAACTGAATTAAATTATCTTATGGGCTCGCCATAATTAACGTGAAGCGATAGTAGTTATCGTATGAACTCGCCATATGTAAACAAATCAATCTATTTTATGGGCTTGCCATATTCAATTCTAAACAACTGTAGTATATGAGCTTCGTCATAACTATTCGAGTTAAATTAACTTATAGGCTTGCCATAATTAAACTCTGATGATAATAATTAACATATGAGCTTGTCATAATTATCAAGAGTTGATGAAACGTCATCTTCATTAATCAAAAGTATTTTAGCTGGGTTAATATGTGGGCTCGCCACACTTCAACTTGAATCAACATATGAGCTCGTCATAATTAATTTAACTGGATTAACAACTTGTGAGCTCGCTATATCTTAACCACTGGCGGAGTGTAAGAGCTCATCATACTTAACATATGAGCTTGTCATAGTTAAAAAAAAAAGGTTGTTGGGACGACATTTGAATTAATCAAAAAATGTACATAAGAAATAATCATGGCCATACTGATAATACATCCTCAAATATTCAACATTCCAGGGGTAAGGCTGTACCTTTCCATCCATGCTTTCAGTTAGGAAGGTCCCTGGCCTGACATCACCTGATACATGGAAGGGGCCTTCCCAGTTCGGATCTAGTGTGCTAAAACCAAGCTTTTGGAAGAAATAAAAGTCCTTCCGAGTACAAGATCGCCCCTTCTGAATGATTTCTTCTTGAATTTGGTGTTGTAGTATCTCGCCATTTTTCTTTGGTAGGAGACCAACTTTATTTGCGAATCATCTCTCATTTCTTCAAGGAAATCAAGCTTGCACCACCTTATCTCATCATTGGATATTTCGTTGAAAAGCAGGTGGCGGGGTGAAGGAAGACCCATTTGGACCAGGTTATTGCCTTAGCCACATATGTCATGGAGAAATGGATTTTTCCTGTTGTAGTTCGACTGGTGGTGCGAATTGCCCACAACACATGGGGGAGTTCGTCTACCTATGCCCCTATCGACGCATCAAGTTTCTTTTTCAAGAGGCGCTTGATGGTTTTGTTAACTACCTCAACCTGTCCATTTGTCTATGGATGATGGAGGGAGGAAAAATGTTTCTTAATACCTAATTCATCATATAAGTCTCGGAGCCTCTTGTTGTCGAACTATCGTCCTTGTCCGTTGCGAGTGAGTGGGAAATCCTGAACCGACAGATGATGTTTTTTTAGATGAATTTGGAAGTATTTGTCTCAGTTATTTTTGCCAATGGTTCTACCTTGAGCCACTTAGTGAAGTAATCAATGGCGACAATTACATAGGTGGCACTTCATTTCCCTCTTGGCATGGGGCCTATCAGATCGACCCCCCACTTGGCGAATAGCCCTGGATGGATACTACGATCAGTTCTTGCGATGGTTGTCTTTGAATGGAAGAGAAACGCTAACATTTGTAGCACTTTTTCACGAATTGCACCGCATTTCTTTTTAAGGTTGGCCAGTAGTACCATTGTCTTAGCACTTTATAAGTCAGTACTGGGCCTCTTGTGTGGCTGCTGTAAATTCCTTTAAGGATCTCTCGTAGGACATAATTAGCTTCTTGCCCTCCAATACATCGTAAGAGTGAGGATGAGAAGCCTCTTTTGTACAGTACCTCATCGTGGAGCACATAGTGGGCGGCCCGGCGTCAAAATTTGTAGGCTTCTTCTTTATTATCTGGTAATGTGTGATCTTTTAGGTAAGCTATTAAAGGTTACATCGATTGTGGGGTTTCCTCAATCCACATTACCTCTTCTACTTTGGTTATGGAAGGCTTATGAAGGTGTTCAATTGGTACAATCTTAAGCAGCTCTGAATCCTTACAGTCGGCTAATTTTGATAGGGCATCTGCATACAAATTCTACTTTCTTGGTATCGGGTCAGCTTAAATTTCTCAAAGCAGGAAAGCAAGTCCAAAACCTTTCTCAGGTATACTGCCATGTTTTTATCTTTGGCTGCAAAGCTACCGTTGACTTGGCTTACCACCAGGTGTGAGTCACTGCAAACTGCTAGGTTTTTGACCTGCATTTCGTTGGATAGTCTGAGGAATGCTAGAAGCGCCTCGTACTCAGATGCGTTGTTGAAGGCCTTGAAACCAAACCTCACCTCACAATTAAGTTTGTAGCGTTCTTGGCTCTCCACCAATATATCCCAAAGCCCGTTTATCTAGAAGACCCGTCAACAAACAACTTCCAAGTTGGGAGGTCTGCCGGTTCCATTGCAACATTGATGTTCGTTACCTTAGTGAATTTCACTATGAAGTGTGCTACTCTCGACCCCTTCATTGAGTTTCTTGGTTGATACAAGAAGTTGAATCGCTTAACTCCATGGCCCATTTCATTAGCCTCCTTGAAGTATTCGATTTTTGAAGCACTTGCTTGAGGGGAAGGCTCGTCAATACATGTATACTGTGGGCCTGAAAGTAGGGCATCAGCTTCCTAGAGGCTATCATCAGGGATAAAACAAGTTTTTCCATATCCGCATAATGTGATTAAACTAGTAGCAGGGCCTTGCTTATGTAGTACATAGGTAGTTGTATGCCGCTTTCTTCCCTCACCAGTACTGAACTCACTACCGCTGCACTTACGGCCAAATATAGGAGCAACACTTCGTCCTCTTTGGGCTTTGAGAGGAGAGGGGCTTGCCCCCAAGTGCTTCTTTAGCTCTTGGAAAGCTTTTTCCCACTCATTGTTCCATCGAAATCTTTTTCCTCCCTTCAGAGCTTTCAAGAATGGAAGATACCTATCGGTTACCTTGGAAATGAAGCGGTTTAACGCTGCTAGATGACTCGTCAAGTGTTGTACTTCCTTAGACTTCCTGGGGGATTTCATATCCAGTAGGGCCTTAATTTTTTCAGGGTTGGCCTCAATGCCTTGCTGGTTGACCATATAACCCAAGAATTTTCCTAAAGCAACACCAAAAGCACATTTCAAAGGGTTCAACTTCATTCGGTACTTTCTCAAGATTTTGAAAGTAGCTTCCAAGTGTTCGATGTGGTTCGCAGTCTTGAGGCTTTTCACTAGTATGTCGTCAACGTACACTTCCATCATTTTGCCTATGAAGTCGGCAACTATCTTGTTAACTAGACGATGATAAGTAGCCCCAACATTTTTCAGGCCAAAAGGCATCATTTTGTAACAATAAAGGCCTCTATTAGTGATGAATGAGGTGTTCTCCTCATCCGCTAGATACATGGGTATTTGATTATACCCTGAGTTAATGTATCCATGAAGCTAAAGAGCTCATGACCAGCAGTGGAGTCGACTAATTGGTCGATCCTTGGAAAATTCTATGCGAACTCTCCATTTGCCATTAGGCTTCTTTACTAAGACTGGGTTCGAGATCCATTTTAGGTATACTACCTCCCTAACGAACCTGTTGAAGATGAGCCTTTGCACTTCTTCTTTCAAGGCCCCATATCTATCTGGGTTCAAAGCTCTCATTTTTTGCATGTGAGGGGTAAACTGTAAACTTGTGATCAACGTTAAGACGGTGGCAGCTAACTTTGGGTCTATGCCCACTATATCTTCATGCTTCTAGGTAAACAAGTCTAAGTTGTTGAGCATGAAGCTTTTGTGTCTCGTCTTTTCTTCTAACTCAAGCTCCTTCCCTACTTGCAGCATCTTTGTAGGTCATTTGGATCTACCGGGAAAGATTCAAATTCCTCCACTGAGATTGCTTGCAAGTTTGATTCGGTGACCCTAGGGTTTAAATCCACATTGACGACCCTTTATTTAGGGGCATCTATCATGTTGACGTCAACCATTTCAACGTCAACCATGACCATATTTACACTATGGGGCTCGAATTTTCTTAGGGAGCTAAGGTAGCATTTTTTCGAGCCCATTTAGTCTCCTTGTATTGTAGCAATTCCTCTTTCAGTGGAAATTTCATACACAGGTGATGTATGGATGTAACGATTCCAAGATCTTTGAAAGTGGGTCGACCTAAAACTCTATGGTAAGCTGATAGGTGATCCAAAATGAAGAATTCCATGAAGTGATGAGCCGTAAGTGGGGGTTCTCCCATTTCCACCGTTCGTGTGATCCTCTCCCTAGGAACGATGATATCGTAGGTGAAACCATATAAGGGGGTGGTCATTGGGATAAGCTCATGATCTACCATCATTTTGTGAAAGGTGGTTCCAAGTAGGATATTAACTGAACTCCCACTGTCTACCAACATGAGCTTGGATACACCATTAGTTACACGTGGCCTTCTCATGAGGGGTGGAGTTGGCCGCACGTACTCTGACAGTTAAGTCAGTTAGGAAAGTAGTTCTGAGTGTGGGAGAGCTTTAAATGTGAACCTCCAATGTAAAATGGGGTCAGCTTTGCTGATGGAACAGTAAAATGTGTGTGAAGCAAGAATATAACTTTTGAGAGTCTAAACTTGTATTACCTTTGAATGGCACTAAGTTGAGCTTTTATACTTGGCCAAAATGAATGGGGTATGTTGGATGATAATGCACGTAGTCTCATCCAAATGATTGCCCTCCTTGTCATGTACATCAATCAATCATAGCTTTAAATGCTAAGACCACTTTTGTATCCATTGGGCCTAACTTGCAGTTTAAACTTGACCAAATAGGATGGCGGCAGTGATAGTGAGTTGTCTTGTTAATCACATAGCACGAGATCTGCTCAAGATCTCGCCATCGCCTCATCTTGGACCGGCTCTTACAATGGGGTCTGTGTGTAACGGGATAGGTCCAGGTCTTCTATGTAGGGGAAAGTGGTAGTTCACACTTGAAGTGGTTCGCCTGCGTATAGTTAGGTCGTCTCATGTCAGCGTATGAGGTGTGGGCCCCCCGATTCGTTCGCCACGTAAGTTAATTGAGCCCATGTGTGGGTCCCAATTTTTCAAGGCATAATATAAATTTTTAACAAACTTAGCTCGGGGTTGTTGCAGTAGGCTTTCTTTTTTGTTGAAATCTTGTGTAGAAAATTGACTAAGTATTACAGCGTTTGCAACTTTAGTTCGAATTGCTAAAGATGTGTCCTCCTTTTCCACTAAAATTTAGTTTAGGAAATTGAATAAGTTTTGTAGAACTTACAACCTTAGCTCGGGCTGCTAAGAGTAAGCATTATTTTTCGCTGAAATTTCATTTAGGAAATTGCTTAAGCCCTTGTTTGATGGAGATTAAAATTAGATTTTTAGTAGATTTTGATAGCAGTTGATGAAATGTGTGGTTGAAAAGTTTTGGATCCTATGAAATGTGTAGTTAAAATTACGTGTTAACTTTGACTCATTAAAATTTTAATTTTAATTTCCACCAAACAAGGGGCTGAGTGTTGCAGTGCTTGCAACAATAGTTTAGATTGCTGAAATGCTGTCCTCCTCTTTTGTTGAAATTTAGTTTGGAAAATTGACTAAGTATTGTATCGACTTACAACGTTAGCTCGGATTGCTAAAGAGTAGGTTTTTTTCCACTAAAATTTCATTTGGAAAATTGACAAAGTATTGCAACACTTGTAACCTTAGATTGGACTACTAAAGAGTTGGTCCTCTCTTTCGTTGAAATTTCGTTTGGGATATCGACTGAGTATTGTAACACTTACAAGCTTAGCTTAGGCTGTTGAAGAACATGATTTCTTTTTCGCCAAGATTTCATGTGGAGAATCGACTAAGTAATGTAGCACTTTCAACCTTAGTTCGAACTGTTGGAGAGCTGACCTCCTTTTTCACTGAAATTTTGTTTTGTGAATTGGCTAAGTATTGTAGCGTTAGCAACCTTAGTTTGGACTGCAGAAGAGATATCCTCTTTTTTCATTGTTCTTCCAATAATGCTTTCTCATTTAGTAGAACATTCATTTTGAACTCTATTTATAATTTTTTAAAATATTTTACATTCGAAAGGTGTAGGAAAGGTTTTTCTAGCATGTCTTTCAGCTCGTAAGCGCCATTTGGGAGAATTGTGATTATTTGGTAGGGCCTTTTTCCAAGGACCTAGTGACCCGGATTGAGTTCCCTAGTGGTGGAAAGTCTATAATCAGTACAAGATCTTCTACCTCAAATTCTTTTCCTTTTTTTTGTACTTTCTGGTTGTAGTTCCTAGCACTTCTCTATTTATATATTGTTGTTTTGACCTCAATTTTTCCCTTATTTCATCGAGCAGGTCTAGTTTTGTACCCGACATCTCCTAGTTATCCTTTTCGTTGTAGAATGTGGTTCGTAATGAAGAAACCACTGGTTCATGATGTGGTCCAGTAAGATCACAGTACTCTGGGGAAACTCCTCTGCTCATGCTCCCTTTAAGCTGTCGAGGCAAGCTTTCAAGTATGTTTGATTATTTTGTTGATTACTTCGACTTGGCTATTAGCTTGGAGGTGATTCAAGATGGAGAAAAGCTTATATTTAGTTGTTTACAGAAAGACATCAATCGTGAATTGTCGAATTTCTTTCTATTATCTATGATGATTGAGTGAGGTATACTGAATCTACAAATGGACTTCTAGATGCAGCTAGTTAGTTATCTTATGCTCCGTGATCATAACAAATGGGTCAACATCTACCTACTTATTAAGAGTGTGTTTGGTAGGGATTTTTTGGGGGAATAATTGATTTTTGAATAGTGATATGATGGGAAATATGTGGTTGAAAAAGAAGAAAAAAGTATTGATGTGATGGAAAATATAATTTTATTGAAGAATGTGTGGTTGAAAATGAGAATTGATTTACTGTAGAAAATGAAAATCTGTACCAAACAGGCCCTAAAATAGTCCAGGACTACTACGGTAATTTGATTTCACCTTTACCACTGGGCATTTGTCCAATTAGATCTATTTGCCATTTGGAGAATGATCATAGACAAAAACCAAGGTTAACTCCTTTTTCGAAGCTTGGATTATCAGCATGAGCTATTAGCATTTGTCACATCTTCTCACGTAATCGAGGGCGTAGTATTTCAAGTTGGCCAAAATTATCCTTTCCTTAAGATTTTATGGGCTTGGGATTATCCCTCGGTATGATCGTCACAAATTTTTTCACGTACTTCTTGTAGGGCATAGAGTGTCTTTTCTTCACTTAGGCACCTTTATAGATAAGCTACATACCCTATTTTTAGAGGATGTCATCCATTAGGATATACCTGACCGATCGTATTCTTAATTTTCGAACTCTAATTGGATCTGTTGGGATTGTACCATTTTATTGAAACTGGATGAACTCGTCCATCCAGGTCGGCTTGGGATCTAGAATCATAGAGATTACCTCATTTTTTTCAATGCTCTAGTGTCAAATTTTTCTTAAATGGATGCTATCGGTCTCTTCTACTCCCTCACTAGTTGTTAGTGTAGCTATCGTATCTATTTGTCCATTTTGTGACCTAGGAATTTGCTTTACCTCAGCGAATTCGAAATTCTTTAGTTCTTTCTGAATGGCTTAAATGATGCTTCATTCTTGCCTAGTTTGAAAAGTCTCATTAATTTAAATAATAATGAGGTGTATCTCTATAAGCTATTACCTTGGATATTTTTTGCTCTTTGGCCTCTTTATGCCAACTATTAAGGCTTTGTATTCAACTTCATTGTTGGAAGTTTTGAAATCAAAGCTGAGAGCTTGACAAAAATGGTGTCTATCTGGACTAACCAATACTACTCAAGCGCCTAATTGAGCTTCATTAGAGGACCTGTTGATGAAGAGTTCCTAAGGGATGTTTTCCTGTTGTTGAACTACTTAAGGATCCAAACTGAAGTCAGCTATGAAATCTGCTAAAGATTGTCCTTTAATGACGGTTCATGCTGTGTAGGTTATGTCAAATTGTTGCCCATTTGACCATCCGACCTGATGTATCAAGTTTTTGTAAGACTTGTCTTAGTGGATAATTAGTTAGGACTTCTATCAGATATTTTAAGAAGTATGGTTGCAGGTTTTTGGCGGACATGATTAAGGTGTATGCTAACTTTTCCATGGGAAAGTAACGTAGTTCGATATCGTGAAGAGCTTTGCTGACATAGTAACTTAGTAATGAAGGTTTCTTGACATTCTTATGTGCATTCAAATTTCTTACTTTCTCAAGGTATGTCGAAAAAGGGTTTACATCGATAGGTTGATTTGAAGAAAAAATGGTTTAGTGTAGCTATTCTTCTAGTATGTCTCTGGACTTCCTTAGGTCACATAGGAGCCCTCATTTTATTGACTGCCCATATTTTCTTCGGGTTGACCTTAATCCCTCGCTAGTTTACCATGTAACCTAGAAACTTGTCGGAACTTATCCCGAATGTGCATTTGAGTGGGTTGTGTTTCATTTTATACTTTCGAAGAATCTCGAACAATTTTGAAAAATGATGTGTATGATCTTCAGTAGTCGTACTTTTTACGAACGTGTCTTCAACATTGACTTCAATGGTTTTTCCAATTCGTTTGGCAAACATGACATTGATGAGGCACATGTACGTTGCTCCAGAATTATCGAGTTTGAAGGACATCATTTTATAGTAGTAAAAGCCTCGATCAATTATGAAGTGCTATGCTTCTAGTTGAGCTCATACATCGGTATTTGATTATCCCGGAGTAGGCATCCATAAAGCTTAGCAATTCATGTTCGGGCGTTGCATTGACCATCTAATCTATCTTGTGAGTAGAAAAGATCCTTGGGAAAGCTTTGCCGAGGTTGGTGAAATCTGTACAAACCCTCCAATCTCCATTGATTTTCTTGACTAGCACCGAATTGGCAAGGGATAGATTGCTTTCCTAATGAATCCATTGCCATGCAATTTTCAACTTCTTTGTGCAGATATTGTTGTATGTCTGGGTTAAGTGGTTACCTCATTTATCTCAAGGGATAGGTTGCTTTCCTAATGAATCCATTGCCATGCAATTTATCAACTTCTTTGTGGAGATATTCTTGTCTGTCCGGGTTAAGTCGTTACCTCATTTACCATTTAGGCTATCTGAAGAGTCAATGTTGAGCTTATGACATACGACTCTAAGGTCCATAGTTATAAAACCCAGTCCGACCGGGTTGGGCCGGAAAATCAACCGTCCGGACCCTTGACAAGGCCGGGCAGATTAATTTGAAAGAAATGTACTTGACTCAGTCAAAATCTGGCTTTGACCGAATTAATCGACGATTTACCTAGCCCGTTTGACCCGTGTGATTGGGTTTTGAAATCTTCGTATAAAATTTTTGGATCCAAGGGAATTAAACATTAGACCTCTAATAAAAATAATGGGTTCCTTACCACTTGAACATAAAGTGTTTAAGTATTAATTATGTGCAATAACTTATATATATCTAACGAATCATTTAAGATTTAATAAAAATATTCTTTTAAAAACTTTGGTACAATCTTTTAATTTATTTTATAGACCTAAATAATTAGTGAAAAATAAATTAAAAATTTAATTTTGCCCCTAAAAAAATTGTACTTTATATATTTTTTTTGTAGATTTTTATGCAATGACCCGTCGGTTGAACCATCGGTCACCGGTTGAACCACTAACCTATTGACCCGTTGTATTGTCTAGGTCTTTGTCTGAGTCGAGTCTGACAACTATGCTAAGGTTTCTCTCCATGTGTTTGTAGCTCCGGACGAACACATCAAAGTTTTCACAAAAGATTGCAACTCATGTCCAATTCTAAGCTCCTTATGAGGATGTTCTAGACTGGGTAGGCCTAGCTAGTTAACACGGAGAAGGTGGCTGAGCATTTGTCTGTGCTTGGAGAGCTTATGTCATCTCTCCGAGTTTAGCTTTGAATTTCTAGAGTTGACCTAGCCTAATTTTAGCTTTTATATGTTCTTTGAGGCCTTGACATTTATCGACCTTTGCTACTAGTAGTATTTGTTTGATTGTGACCAGTTACCCTCCTTTTTAAGAGAGAAGGTCAACGGAAGACCAGTAAAGCTTAAAAAGATTTGATAGGTACTAGTCATACTAACAAGGTGCACCTTCTTTTTCGGAAGTCCATCGTTAGAAATTTTACCCGTTAAGCGTGCTTGGCTTGGAGCAATTCTATGATGTGTGACCCCTTGGGAAGTTTTCTAGGGAAGCATGCGAGTGAGGATAAAATATGATGAAAAGACCCATGTTGGTACAATGAGGACGGTACGTCGTCGATCTAACGGCCGGGACAGCCCGTTAAGTGGGACCGGGTCGTAACAAATGGTATCAGGGCTCGGTTGCCGTCGAAAATCGGGAACTAAGTGTTATGCGGGACAAAGTACTACGCCACAGGGCGAGTGCCACCTCTTGAATCCGTAGGAGCCACCTCTAGAATCCCAACGTCTGGCAATAGATTCTCAGATGGATCAAGTGCGACGAGGACGTCGCGAGTCTAATGGGGGGTGGTTGTAATACCCAGACCAGCAAAGTTTAAAAATATTTGATAGGTACTACTCATACCAACAAGGTGCACCTTCTTTTCTGGAAGTCCATCATTAGAAACTATACAGTTAAGCGTGCTTGATTTGGAACAATTCTATGATGGGTGACCCACTGGAAAATTTTCTTGGGGAGCGTGCGAGTAAGGATAAAGCATGCTGAAAAGACTCATGTTGGTACAGTGGAGACAGTACGTCGTCGATATAACAGTCGGGACAGCCCATTAAGTGAGACCTGGGTCGTTACAAATACTGTAACGCCCCAAATTTTATCGACTTAAACTTTGGGATGTCACCGATATCATTTCATAATGCAGAATTATTTAAGTAAAAACTTGAAACTTAATTTTATTTGAAGCATCAAACACCATTTTAAATAAACACTTAAGTACTGGATCAAACATAATGTTAAGAAATTTAAACATTTAACAGAATTAAAGAAAACACAATATCGTAACATAATCTATTGTAAGATGTTTTTCCTTAAAAATTTATTATTTGGCAACCCGCACACCGCACAGCCACCATCCACGTTGACTGATCTAACCTGAAAATATTGAATTTTGAAGGAATCAGTAATTTGACTCAGTAGAATACGTGCGTCCAAAACATTACAATAACTCTTAAAACATAAATTTATAACATTTCATACCACCATTTCATCAAGAGCAGTCGGTGATTAATCGAATACTCTAACACATTTCTGTGCAAACATTTAAGAAAATCCAAAGGAAATCTCACATTTCATTTCATTGAAACCCGCAGGTCAATTAGCATTTCATGAAATAAATCATGTAAAAATAATTATAATATTGTAAGGACAAAAATCACTTGCACATAGTATCCTACCTTTACCGGACTAAATGAAAAATGTTGTACGATCCTTGAAAATACGGGTTGAAGAATTACTTTCCGCTTTAAAATATGTGTTCACAATCTAACCTTTCAAAACTAATATTTCTCTCTACAGTATGTGTTTATGCCTGTGTACGTGTATATATATAAATATATATATTGGGGTTAAGATCCCTTGGGCGTAGTGGGGGTATTTATAGGGTTCGTGCCTAGTATCAAAAATTTAGTTTTAGTATAACTGAGATAAATGTGTCATGTACCATAGGTTTACCATTTATGTTTATCCTAATCAAGTAATGATTTGCTTATATCTATCAAAACCAATCTAAAAATATCAACGTGGCTACCAACCATATTAAAATCAGCTATCATGTTAATCAAATTCAGTTTACCTTTATCACCATTTTCCAACTACACCTGGCATCATCTCCATTTCTTTCAAGGTTTTAATTAAATTGAAAACTAGTTTTTAAATAACTTCTTCAAATCGCAAAAATCTTGGTGTTGACTTATCCGAATCGACTTTTTCTTGGGCCCAATATACCTAATTAATTATGAGCTATCTAACGAACCCAATATTTATATATTTATTATTACTCTATCAATATTTAAATATTTGATCCAAATAAAATTGAATTCAACATATGTCACTCTAGTCCACCAACTTTCAAAATATGAAATGTAGTAGATGGAATAAATAATTTTATTTTGTAAATTTTCGGGGTGTTACAAGATCTCTTTATCTCCTACTTATACAAAGACCCCTTCCAGGATTGTATTTAAGGTTGTATTTCGGTCAAAGTGATGCAAGAGGGTCCGAGTCAGACGAAGCCGAGTTGTCAGATAGCTCGTTGATAGCGCTAATGTACCATGAGTTGGCAGATCGGCGTAAGAATGAAAAGTAATCAACGACATTTCCTAATTGGGGCCAATCTTGG
Organism: Fraxinus americana; assembly: GCA_035079005.1. NCBI lineage: Eukaryota > Viridiplantae > Streptophyta > Magnoliopsida > Lamiales > Oleaceae > Fraxinus > Fraxinus americana. The sequence continues at coordinate 14,881,875 of CM068718.1, read as the reverse complement.
ACATGTGTTAGTATTTTGATCGTAACTTTGGCTACGGTTGTTGGAATTATGCCGGTGACCCTAATTTGGAAAGCTCTTTTCGGCGCGCACGTCGTGGTCACCCAACTATGCTCGGTGTGCATCGGTATCGAGGCTAAATTCAACTGTTTTCCCTTCTGAATCATTGATTTAAGTTATTTTTTGCCATTTATAATAATATTTCGGTTTCCTTTTTGTCATAGAATAATTGCTCGATTTGAGTCGAATTTTGGTGATATTGTTTCTTTAATTAAGTATTTTATTTTGGTATGAATAATAGAATTTTGCTATTTTTGGCAAATTTCCGATAGTTGCTATTTTTCTGGCTATTTAACCTGGCTTGTGGGTTATTTTTATTCAGTTGTTGAATAATAAAGATTTTCTTGTTTTGTCTTTGTGTTTCTCTTGCGTTCTTCTCTGTATTTGTCAATTGGTTCCAACCCGCAGAATAATCACTATTCTGCCCGGCGTCACAAAGTGTCGAAATGGTTTGCACATTTTGATCGAAAAGAATTTGAACCGGTCAAGAACAAAATAGTTCAAAATTTCTTCGAACTAACTTTAATAAAACATGGATGTCACTTGACCCTAATCGATCTGTACTACAATACTTAATATAAAAATATTTAAGTTCTTATATTTTTCGAACCTGAACAAACTGTGTCATACACCTTGTTTTCATCTACTATGATACTTTAATTTTTGTTTATTTAAGAGATTCAATAACACACACCGCACACACACGTATATAGGTGTGGATAACTTTTATTTATATTTTAACAAACTCCAAACTTGATAAAATTTTCATAATTTAAGAGTAATAATAACAAATAATAATGATAATAATTAACAACATTTAAAAAGAAAACTTAAAAATATAATTTTTACTTAATTTTTTTTGTTTGAATGTATAAATCAGCAATGACCCACCAGTTGAACCGGTAACTTTTATTCGGTTCAATGATGGGGTAGGGTTATCATAACTATAGAAACTTTTATTTTGGTAGTGCTACGTTCTTGATCTCTATTTTTTCTTCTTATTGATATAAGTTGTCTCTTTTGCTCCTGTGTGATTTTCAGCTCAACCCAGCTCAAGAATTCATGGTAGGTTCTAGGCTCATATTTATATACAGACTACCAGAATCTCACATTGGGGCTTTTGTTGACAAGGCAATCATGAGGGCATGATCGTCTGCGATTTTCCCACTTCCATGATTTATTTGTTGAATCTATTAAAGTAGCCCTTCAATGACTCACTTCATCTTTGTTTTATGCTCACTATTCATTCTTTAGTTGTGATCCTAGATTTGGAGCCAAAGAATTGAGCCAAGAAGACAATAACAAGATCGGTCCAAGACTTGACATACCTTTAAGGCAGCTTTTAAAACATTATGAGCTTTGTCTCTTAAGGTTAAATGGAAAAATATGCACATAGTAGTACGAATGCCCAGCGAGTCTCTCCAACATTTCATCAATGAAGGGAAAGTAATACTTTCAAGTAGTGTTGTTGAGCTTCTGCTGGTCAATATACTCTCCAACTCGTGACTATTCGTGTTGAAATGAGCTTGTTTTCAATAGGAACTATTTTGATTTCTCATTTCTTTTGCACAATCTGTACGAGACTCATGTTTTTGCTATCTGATATCAGATATATGATTCCAGCATGAAATAATTTTTTTACCTTAACTCTCAAAATCTTCTACATCTTTGAATTTAACCTGAGCGATGCCCTGAAGGCTTGTACTCTTCTTCAATCAGAATCTCATGGATACAAAGAGAAGGGATGGTCCCTTTTACATCATAGATAGACTTTCCAATTGTTGTTTTATGATCTCAAAGTATCCTCCGCAGCTTTTTTTTTTAAAAAGAAAACCTTAGTGAGAGAATTCAAAATGATGACTGAAAGTGGATTTTTCTTTCTTATGTAAGCATATCGTAAGTGGGTTGGCAATTGTTTCATCTCAAGTATTGGGTCTTTTGAATCGATGTTAGAGGCCTTATTAAACCTTTACCAAGCTCCAACCTTGGTTGCTTGATGAATGACAGATATGCTACCACATGAAGAAGACAATCTTCTATTCCTTCTAAATTAGATGGACAATTCTTCAGAGTATACCAAGTAAGTCTCAATCGAGTCTTGAGATTGATCATGTATGAATGTCGTTGAACTGCTCTATCTATCACATCAATCTAGAAGCAAGAATCAAATTCAATCTGAAATTTGAGTACCTTGAAGACGTTGATTGTTATTTCTTCCACATTTAACCTCAGAATTAACTACCCATTCTACACATCTATCTCTTTAGTAACCAAGCATGGGCATCCTAAGATGAAATGGATGTCTTTATCTTCATCCATGTCCAGTGTGATGAAAAAATCTGTTGAAAAGGTGAACTTGTCAACCTTTATTAATATGTCTGATTATACCTTGAGGGTGTTTAATTGACCGATTAGCTAACTTCAATGAAACTATAGTATATTTTACTTCCTTCAAACCTAGTTTCCTAAATAAAGAGAAAATCATCAAGTTAATGCTACACTCTTCTAACAGCATCATCATCTCATTATCCTCCAACTTCCTTTTGTTTGATGATATGTCTTCATTGACTTCGCTTAGCTGGCATCTGGGCTAAGACATCTACCAATGGTATGCTGATATGTAGCTTCTTGAACATGTTTGAAAATTTTATAAAATGCTTGTCTAGCTTGTGTTTTGGTAGTCTCTATGAGAATGTGACCTTTGTAAGTATGACTTGATATGAACTACCCGAATGTTCTTCCTGAGTTTCCTCTGCTGATTTTTCAAACTGAACCATTTTTTCCTCATCAGTGGTAGGAACCTTTTATATGGGAGTAGCATGTATTTTCATGCGTATTTCTAGTAGTTGAACTTCATTGCGTGTAGTAATGGACTTTATCCATTATTTAGGATTTGTCTCTATTTTTCTTGGCAATGTCCCTTGAATTCTACCCGGTAATGCAGTTGCTATCTACACCACCGATTTTCTAAACTCTTGATCAAAGAATTTTGGTTCTACAAGCTATTATCAGTCTTAGGTACTGAGTAATCAAATCCTCCAACGTTGAATTCCTTTTTATGAGGATGTTGAAAACTCAACGAACTTCCTTGATAATTTCTCTCTTGTCATTGTCCTTTATTATTTGCTCATGAAAAATTTGGATGATTTCTCACACTTAGATTATACGTGTTGGAGTATGAATTGTTTAGCTACCTCTGAAAGTTCTGTATATAACTAACCTCTTCAAACTCAAATGCACGAGTAGATGCTAAAAGACAACTTGCAGTTGTACGATTTGTCCTGTAGGTTTTACAAACCATCGTAGGCTGGTTCATCATGTGCATTATCTATGTAAGGTTGTCCATTTCTTCATCAATATCTCTATTTGGATTGTTAAAGTTGATACTGCATTAATATTGTGAAGCCATGTGATTTTCTTTGATGTTTCCTCGTTGAATTATCACATAGCTTGATTTTTCGATATTCTTTCATATAAATCCTGTGTCTTTCACTTTCATCTTTATGAATTGATCCATTTGCTAAAGCATTGGCCATGTTATGATATTCTAGCATTGGACCTTGATAGAAATAGTAGACTTGTGCATGTTTAGTAACATCATGGTTGGACATTTTCGGAGTAGATCGTTTAATCTGTCCCATGGTTCTGGATAGCTATCCAATTCCCATTTCTTGAATACATGTATCTCATTTCTAATTTTTTGGACTTGAGATAGTGGAAAAAGTTTCACTGTGAACTTATACACCATGTCATGCCAAGATATAATACTCTGACAGGTGGTGCTTGCAGTTAATCTCTTGCGCTATCCTTTGAGGTATGAGGAAAGATACGTATTCGAAATCCATCCGCTGACATTCCTTTGTGGATTACCACATAGAAGCAAGAATTCTTGAATGTGATCGTGTGGATTTTGATGGGATTTTGACTTTGATCTAAGACTCTATAAATAGAGCCCTTCAAACATTGTATGGAGGAGTGTATACCGGTTATTCACATACCGGTTTATAAGGCATAAAACATATGAAAACATAATAAAATTCATATGAACTCTGCTGGTTTTATTACCAGATCAGAGGAGAAGAATGAACTTTGATTGTCTACATTGTTAAAGATGGGTTTTCTATAACAAATCCTTCATATATCCTTTATATTTTTCTCTTACAACTTGGCTCTATTTATAGCCAAACTTACTATATATTCTACAAGATATTTAGAGATATTTTCTACCTCTTGACAATCCACTAGCAAGTAGTAGCTTTCAATTTTGCTACTAGAATTTACTTTACTTGTAGAATGGTTTACTACTTTGTCTTGTACTAGTTCTAATCTAGTCTAACTTAACATCAACTTAGTTAGACATTTTAACTAAACTAGCTACAAACTAGATTACAATAAAAATACAATTTCTTCATGTGACAACAAAATGTCACAACTCCAACACTCCCCCATGACATTTTGGTTGGAACCTTCAAATCATTTCTTCTTCATGCTTCAGCCATGATTGCAATATTTGATTCTTTGCTTTCCATTTGATTTGACTCTTTTTGTTGCTACTCTTCAACATAGTTATCAACACTTCTAGCCAAAGATCAACCACATACAAAGAAATCTTCCCTTTGCATCATCAGATTTTTTTAGCACCTGCAACTGCTGTTTTCTTCAAATTTCTTCCCTTCTGATTTTGTGACTGCAAGTTTTGAAGTCTTTATTTTTTATTTGATCCAAGCTCCCATAGTTGCAACTCTTCTTTCATAGTTGATCAACTTTCTTTAGCATAGAATCAACCTTACTCAAAGAACTTTCTCTTCTTGCATCTTCTCATCAGATTTTTGATTCTGTGATTTGCAAGTCTTAAGATTCTTTGTTTTCTATCTGATCAAAGGCCTTCTTTGGTTGCATTCCTACATCATAGGTGTCAACTCTTTCTACCTAAAATCAACCTCATCCAAAGATCTTTTACTTGAATCATCACATCAGATTCTTGGTTGAAGATTTCTGCTGAATCATCTCCTCCTTTACGTACAAGGTTTGCTTTTGCAAAAAACCAAGCATATTTTTGGATGATGATTTATCAGACATTTGACGCCTTTTTATAAGCTATTTCAGACTTTCTTCAGTATCTTTACTTCATCCATATTCCACAGCAACTTAAGGTTCTTCTAGTTTTCTCAGACTTCAGCATCATAATTTTTTGCAAGCTGGTTCACTCCTTTTTCTCAGCCACTTTCATCACCATCTGAGACATTTATTTCTCAGGTTTTGCTACTGATTTTTGAGCTTTCTAGATTTGTCTTTCATCATGTTTTCTGGCACCTTTTTAAAGGTCATTTGAAGCTCCCTCTTTATGGTAATTCTCTTCAGATTTTGTTGAAGTCTGCAGCTGATTTTATCATACTGGTTTTGCTTCATTTCTTCAGTAACTTCTTCATTTTTTCATCATTTCCAGCATCTTCATTTTCAGCATAACCACAGCTTCATCTGAGAGAGTCATTCCTTTGTTTTCTGATTTTTGAGCTTCACCAGATTCTATGAAACAATCAGTTTCATCTTCAGAGTTTCATCCATGATTTCCCTCTTTGAAATTTCTTGTTTTTCATTTTTTTCAAGCTCTCTTGATTGCAATTTCTACATAATTGTCAATCCTTTTTAGCTTTGAAATCAACTTCATACAAGTAAACTTTCATTTGAATCATTGGATTTTTGAAACATTCAAATTCATTTTCAGAAATTTGATTTTTGTTGAGATGAAGAAAGCTTCTATTCTGATTTTCATTGAGAAGAAGAGGTTTACAATTGAATTTTGAAATTACTGGTTTATACATTGATCTTACCGAATTCACCTCTTGCTTACCGTTTTTACAGTTAATCAAAAAGATTTGAATTTACTGGATTAGAATCAACTTACTGGATTTACATTTGCATACCGTATATGGCATATACCGGATTTACATGAAGCATACCATATATGCAAGGCCCATACCGTATATGCACAAAGCTAACCGGATTTGCAAAGGTCTTACTGGTTTTTTAGAAAAACAGGGCACTTATCGGATTTGCAAGGTGCTCACCGTATTTGCAATAATCTTACCGTATATGCAATGAACTCACCGGAATTGCTACTGCCTTGTTCTGTTTTACCCTTGTTTTCTCGTTTTTCCAGTCTTTTTCAAAGGTTTTTTAAGCCGATTTCTTCAACTTTTTTGATGCTAATGATTAGCTCTAATCCTTGCAATCATACCAAATTTTTTTAGCTTTAAAACCATGTAAAAACACACCCGATTCAACCATTTCTCAGCTTCATTTTTTCACCAGTTTTCTCTGTTTTTCTCTGTTTTTCAACAGCCTTTTGCAACACTTCTTCTTCTTCTTTTTTGTAACCTCAGGTCCCTTTCCAAGATCATTGAAGCTCTGATACCATGTTGGAATTTTGACTTTGATCTAAGACTCTATAAATAGAGCCCTTCAAACATTGTATGGAGGAGTGTATACCGGTTATTCACATACCGGTTTATAAGGCATAAAACATATAAAAACATAATAAAATTCATATGAACTCTGCTGGTTTTATTACCAGATCAAAGGAGAAGATTGAACTTTGATTGTCTACATTGTTAAAGATGGTTTTCCTATAACAAATCTTTCATATATCCTCTATATTTTTCTCTTACAGCTTGGCTCTATTTATAGCCAAACTTACTAGATATTCTACAAGATATTTAGAGATATTTTCTACCTCTTGACAATCCACTAGCAAGTAGTAGCTTTCAATTTTGCTACTAGAACTTACTTTACTTGTAGAATGGTTTACTACTTTGTCTTGTACTAGTTCTAATCTGGTCTAACTTAACATCAACTTAGTTAGACATTTTAACTAAACTAGCTACAAACTAGATTACAATAAAAATACAATTTCTTCATGTGACAACAAAATGTCACAACTCCAACAGATTTTCATGTTCTTTCCCATAGAACTTGACGTTTTTATGATTCTAGAATAGATTGATAACATTTGATTGAAGATGGTAGTTAACTTGCTCAAAAGAGGGGGTATACGATGCTGGATCGAATAGGTGTTGGAACGGGGGTTATATAGCCCTCAACTAGCATGTTGCCTTCGTTGATGACCTCTATAACTAGCCGAGCTGGCGGTAACTAATTTTCAGCCATTTCTATCGCGTTCTCTTTTCCTTGTTATTCTCTATTATCTTATTCTTTGCCTAAATGTTCTTTTGATCTTGAGATCTAACTGTATAAGCTCCAAGCTTGTCAAAGTCTTGCATACACAGTTAAATGGCACTTGAAAAGAACACGGAACGCAAGAGATATCAGGTATGTGATGAGTAGCTAAAAACAACTAGAGGTTTTTTAATCTAATTACAAATCAATAAATCCAGTTTAAAAACTTTATTTCTCTAAAACGACATCAAAAACTTGTTTAATGAAATCTCGCAGGTGTGCGTAATCGTTGACAAGTAATATTTTAGTAAGAAAAAAATATCGTCCAACGAGGAATTCAATTGTATTAACTCGTTATCAAACTCAAATGTACTTGCAACAAAATGTTGGATTGTTTATTTCTAAGTTATTCTACTAATTATCTAAATGTGTGATGAACTAATTATGAGAAGGAGGTGTTAGAATTCTGAATCCTATTGCTATCCTATTTTCAATTCTCAACATATGTTATCTAGTTTATTTGTGTATTATTGACAATCGAGATAATTCAATTATATTCAACTATCTCTTCCGAGGTAAGTCAAACCTATTCTAAGCACAACATGGTAATTCTCTACTATGAATTCATATGCGAAGTATTGTATTCAATTACATGATTACCTACATGATTGCACAAGTCATAAATGTCATTATTAACATCTATTGATCCTTATGTTGACATTGCAATATTCTAAATTTATCATAAACCTCCCGTAAATACAACAAGCAACTAACTACCTAGATAAATGTATGCAATAACAATCAATAACACAAATTCACTAAATAAATGGTCTTTGAATTGGAAATACTCAAATAATAGGTTTCATCTTCATCCTAGCATAATTGATTTGTAGCCTAGCACGTTTATAATAGAATTAAAAGAAGAGTGATGGAAATCCATCTCCCGAAATGTATAAATACAAGAGATAGATAGAAAATCTATTTTTTTTTGCTTTTGATCTTCAATGACAAGCCTCGGATCTTCAAAATCTTGATGTTAATTTCCTTCAAAGTGTTGCTAGACTTCTTTCTCCTCGAAAAAGTATGATAGATCTCGAAATTGGAGACTCCGAATAGGTTAAATCGTGGCCAAAATTTCTTTTCAAGATTACATGAAGCTAGAAAAAGGAAACATAATTTTTTCATGCGATCGCATGGAAACTTACCTACGATTGAATGGTAGGCCTCATTTGCTCTCGGGTTCTACACATTAGACCTATGCGATCACATGGGTATCTTCCTTGCGATCGCTTGGTCTCCTTCTTTCCTCATAGACATTTTGGTCTGTATTCTTTGTACTTTGTAATGAGCTATAGTTGACTTTAACCTTAAATCTTTGATCATAATAAACAAGTTAATCTTATTTACGAACAATTGATTTAAAATGATCGTAGTCTTCAAAACATTTAATGATAAATCAATTGTTGTCAAAATATTAATATCAAGACTATCATTACAAATCGTACTCTACAAAGAAGGGTCGAAAGTTAGAGCCACGTCTTCAAGTATTCAAGGCGAAATCATTCAAGACGAGAACTGAAAACATAATTTCAAGAAAGAACAAAGACTAGGCATTTAGACCAAATGTAAAAGTTCTAATACGTTGATCTTTAGCAATGAATGTCAAAAGTTCTCGCAAAAATTTATTTTGATATCACTTGTATAAAATATTTTGATGAAAATATATTTGATTTTCAAAATGATATTTAAAATTTCATTTACCTTCGAAAAACTAGTTGAAAGCAATTTCCAAAAAATCTAAATTTTTCAAAAACATTTCTAATTAGACCAAATAGATCATTCGGTCTGACAGTGGTTTGGGATATAGGTCAACCGGCTTACCAACGTTCCAAAATTTGAACGTTCTAATTTCTAACCATGTACTGTCCAACGAATATATTTTGGGTCATCCGAACTTACATAGGCTAATCGATCTCTCATCCAAACTAGCAGAAAGTTTTGAAAATTGTTCTCTATAAATTAATTCTCTTTCGCAATCAATGTAAGGTCTTTGAAGTGCATTAAAGAGAGAAATATTTTGATAAAATCTTTTAACTTACATTGCATCTATTTTTCTACATTTTTATAACGAAAAACTTTGATTGATTAAATCAAACTTTAAAAGCATCATACTTAGCTCCCGTTTGATCTACATTATTATCTCATTAAAATGAAAAATATGACTGTTATTCATCACATCAACATTTAAATTCAAATTTTCTATCTCTTATGTGGGCCCCAATAACGGCTATATTTTTCATTCTTATTCTACAATAATTTGGCTCAAACAGGGCCTTAACAAATTTCTCATCTAATACTTGAGATTAAGATTGGGCAAAGGGTCGAGGATGGGTAGATTTTGGTCCAAAATCGACTCGAACCAATTTAGTCGATTTTTCATCTATTGAGAAATTAGATTGACCCGATTTGATGTCTTAAATGACCCGACCCAAAACATTTGAGCTAGTTCATATCGAGTTGTGTAGGTGGCTTTAGCACCTGTTTGGTTGGAATTTACAAAATTTTAGTGGAAGCCTAATCGTGTTTAAGAAAAATAACTTGAGGATGTTAAATAATTGAACAATGCTATGTGTACAGTCATTAGAGGGGGTGTAAATTTACACCCTTCACACATTAGGGTGGGGCCCGCTACATCCCCTCACACATTAGGGTATGGCCCACTAGGACCCCATCCTAATCTGTAAGGGGTGTAAATTTACACCCCTCTAATGACGGTACAAATGGGTTTTCCCCAAATAATTTGAAGAGTGCACTTTCCAAGAAAAAAATGTCCTAGAAAACATTTATGGCAGTCTCAATTTTGCCCTTTCCTTTATACTGTAACTACAAAGATTCACAAATATCATTATTCATGTTCAAGGGCATAAATGTAATTTTCACATTACAAATGAATTCAAAATGCACAGTGCCAGACAACTTTATTGGAATCCACCCCTTTCCTGTCAAACAATTAAGGGTTTGTTTGTCTCCCTTTATTTGAAAACATTGTTTTCTACAGTTTCACCACACATTCAAATAATAAAATATTCTACACACAAATCAATAAAATTTCTTTAAATTTTAACCACACATTCTCCAAAAAATACTATTCAAAACTCCATTCTTTCTCCCATAATGGGAGACAAACACGGGCTAAATCACCCGAGGCACTCCACCTACCTCCAACAAGAGCTTGAAAAAATGGCAATCTCTACCTTGCCTCTCCCTCTATCTACTCATCCTCATCCTCCTCGTTGCATCCGTTGCCGGCGGAACCTAGAAAACCTTTTTTATTTCACCATTCTCGTGGTCGTCCCCACTTATTACCCCAAAAATATCCTCCAAGACCCTTTCTCATTTTCTTCCTCAAGTTACCTCACTTTCATCTTCTTTACCACAACTTCTCAATTCCCCAACATCAACCAATTAGGGTGTGTTTGATATGCAAATTTTCTTTGGAAGTTGGAAAATAAATTCATTTTCCTTGCATTTGAGTTGTTTGATGGGCCACTTTTTCCCTCCCATTTGTTTTCCACCCAGCTGCTTCACGTGCCCCAATTCAAGGTTTTGTGGGAATTCATTTTCCCACCTTTTTAGGTGGGAAAATGAATTCCACCAGCTACTGACTTTATTTATTTATTATTTTTTAGCATTGGAACCAAATTTCATAACCAAGTGTAAAAAAAAATTTCACTTTCATAGACAATTTTGATGCAAACAAAAGTCAAACGAACACTAAACTTTGATGAAAAAATGATTTTTTAGGAAACATTTTTTTTTCATTTTTTTTTTTAACTTTTTGGTAATGGAAACAAATTTTATAACCAAGTGTGGAAAAAATTATCACTTTAATAGACAATTTCCATATAAAACAAAGCCAAACGAATAGAAAATTTAAAAATTTTTCGGGTGGAAAATTATACCAATCAAACACACTTAATTAACAATTCCGTGCAAAATATTTTCTAGGCAATTATTTTCCCTGGAAATCATTTTCTTTCCACCCATTTTTCACCCTTACAATCAAACGCACCCTTAGTAATTTCTATTAAAATTCATTTACCGATGATGCCGGTTCTTCATCTTAATTTCCCGTTAAATCCTACGCCTCAGTATCCAGCTCGATTGGGAACAATACAATGGACATCATAAGCGTTCATTGGGGGCTGCTATTCAACGTTGTCTTTGAGAGCCTCACTGCTGTCACAATGTTCTCTTTGCCTAGTCCTTATTCTCTCGCAGCCACTTTGACATGGATGATTTTTCTTCCTCTGATTTGAATTTATAGATTTTTGGTTTTAATTTGGTTTAGATGGGGTTGTTCGATTTTAACCGATAAACCGACCTAAATCACATATTTATGTACCTGACCCAACTTGAAAAATTGCTTAAACCAAACTCACCAAACCGCGTAGATTTGGGTTTTTGAGTTGGGGCTTTAACTCCCAACCCTACTTGAGATATTATTTATCACTACTTATTAAAGTTTTAGTATCTCTTAATACTTAATTTATTTCTCTCATTTAATAAGAGAGAAATTTCATTGTAAAATTATTTCTTTAAACCGTGGGATCATATTGATGTCTCTTTATAGTTCAATGTTGTATACGGATCGGGCTCATTGTTTGTATGTCACCGAAAATATTGTAAAAATTTTGATTGCATCATAGCCAATCAATATGGTGAAAATGATTTACTTGTGATGGAGAGTTTGATAACAGATGATCTCGATCATTGATTTCAATTGAACCTCCATAAATATATTGCTTGTATCCTCTATACTTTTTTACTTATCTTTTGCTTACGATTATTATTTTGGTTGATTTACGTGTTTTTAAATTGCTTGATTTGATATTATTTTTCTAAGAAGTTTTAAAAATCAATTTACCCCATCTTTGTTAATTACTATTGGGCCATTACTTTAGCCTGCACGAGTCCTGTGTAATTGCAATCCAGACCATTGATCTTCCAATCATATCCACTTGATCATCAATTTCCCAATTATGTATGGAATCCATCATTTTAGCTCGATTTTTGTTCATTTCTTTCAAAATCACTTCCAACATCAAGTTTCTCCTAAATAAACAACATTTACACAAAATTAAGCTATAATCCCTTTAAGGTACTCCCAAATATTTTTATTTAACGACTTAGATAAATGCATAAAATACACTTATCAGTTGTTGCGATTGTTAAATGATTTTTTTGATAATTAAGGCTTAATCAGATTCACGTAGAGATATGGTAGGTTGACTTATTGGGTAGGATTGGTTTAAATTCAACATAGGCAAATCAATTAATTTAGAAAAATTTGACTGTAATCAATTGTTATAAAATTTGTTGATTGAAATTAAGGGGATAGCTATGATGTACTCATGAATTCTAATACATTAACCATCATATAAAAGATCCACTTTTTAATAATTTTTACGTTTATAATACTTAGGATGAAAAATTTTAAAGATAACTCTATTTATTTTCAATCGAATTGAAGTGAGAAATAATTGAACCAGCGGTTAGATAGTAGTTCTTGTGGGAACGAACTTGCTACGATTTGTACACTCACACGATATAAAATTGACAAAACATGAAATATATGATTGAAAATAAGTTTTAAAAAATAGAGACCAAAATTCGACTTTGTTTTAGTGCATAATAACTATTTTTTATGAATGAAAATTTGTGCAAATTATTTTTAGATGTGGTCAATTTAAATTTTAAGGTGGTACAAATCCTCTCGTGATATACATGTGAAGATATTGAGATATAAAGACATACTTTATTATGGCAGGAAGCTATGGCTTTCACAATAAATGAAGAATAAAAGTTAAAGCAGTCATATACTTTTGGCACTAAAACTAGAATGTGAAGAAGGGAAGGAAAATTTATTAGCATTGCAAAGTTGTTTTGAATGACAAAAGGATATGAATAAAGAAATTTGAATGGAAACCGTAAACCTTTTATTGATTGCACAAAAACTTAATTACATAGAAGAGGATGTGGTGAATATACAAAACAATGGAATGGAATCTTTTCCTAACAAACTTACTAACTACCCTACACGTGAAAGACAAAAAATATAGTGGTGCAATACAATTTGTACAAGGCAGCCTAACTAATCTTCTTCTGGAGAATTCTTCTATTGCATCTTTGTCATCAATCCAACTTAGCCCTTTTCTTGCTGACTGTGTTGAGCTGATTGGAATCCAGCTGCTTCAATAGCCCTCCATAAGATGGAGGGTAGATGTTCATTACTTCCATTTTGGACAAGCACGAATAGAAATTGTGTGAGCTCAAAGACTTGGTTCAAATATCTGCAATTTGTGAGCTGCTGGGAACATGTTGGGTCGTAATGCTACCATCTTGTATCTTGTCTCGAATCAAGTGACAATCGAGTTCAATGTGTTTCGTTCTTTCGTGAAACAAGTGATTGGTAGATATGTAAGTAGCAGCCTTATTGTCACAATTTAGGATGGCAGCTTCAGGGTGCTCGATCCTTAGGTCCTTAAGTAAATATCTGAGCCAGGTTAGTTCATAGCAAAGATTCGCTATTGCCCTGTACTCAGCTTCTGCAGAAGATTGAAACACCACATGTTGTTTCTTCGATTTCCATGATATCAAGGACTTGCCCATTAATACACAATAACCAGTTACTGACCTTCTGGTGTCTATACAAGCTCCCCAATCTGAATTACAGTATCCCTCTAACTATATTCTTGATTTTACAGGATAAACAGCCCTTGACCTGGTGCTCTTTTAATGTACCGTAACACCTTATGAACAGCATGTAAGTGTGGAACTCTAGGACTTCCCACAAACTGACTTAATGATTGAACTAAGTATACCATATCAGGCCTGGTGATGGTCAAATATAGTAATCTTCCTATCAATCTCGTGTAAAGTGATGGTTCAGGTAGTAGCTCCTCTTCATCTTTGCTAAGTTTTACATTTTGGTCTAAAGGAATTCTGGCAGGGGCAGAACCAATGGTGCCTGAATCCACCAAGATGTTTATAGCATATTTTCTTTGACATATGTGAATTCCTTCTTCAGTTCTTGCTACCTCAATACCTAGAAAGTATTTCAATTTCCCTAAATCCTTGATCTTAAATTTATCATTGAGAGATACCTTAAGTTCATTAATGGTATCAATACAATTCCCAGCAACTATTATATCGTCAACATAAACCAAAATAACATTAAACAGATTACCAGTCGACTTAGTGAACAAACTATAATCTGCCTTTGATTGAACATAACCCTGTTTGATAATAAAATTGGAGAGTTTTGAATACTATTGGTATGAAGCTTGCTTCAATCCATAGATACTTTTCTGGAGTTTGCAGTCTTTGTTCTCGTTTTCATTGGGATAACCAAGAGGTAACTCCATGTAGACATCCTCTTCTAGGTCACCATGTAAAAAGGTATTATTCACATCAAATTGACACAAGTTCCACCCTTTGATTACTGCAACTGCTAATAAGGTTCTGATTGTGATTAACTTGGCCACAGGAGAAAATGTTTCGTGGTAATCAAGCCCATCCTGCTGTGTGTATCCTTAAGCTACCAAACGTGCCTAGAACTTTCAACACTGCCATTTGCATTGAATTTCACTTTGTAAACCCACTTACATCCTATAGCCTCTTTACCAGGTGGTAGGTTGTTTAAAGTCCAAGTAGAGCTTCAATTTCAGCTTTCATGGCAGCACACCATTTAGGAGAAGATAAGGCTTCTTGATATGTTTTAGGCTCTGTGTGGTTTATTATCGAAGTAGCAAAGACACGGTGACAGGTGCATAGGAAATACTATCATTAAGGGGAAAAATACTACCAGTACCATCAATTCCCTTTTTGCTATCGAATTTCTGGAGTGGGAGAGGTAAAGATGCTTGTTGACACAAGAAATCCTGCAAGTGACGAGGAGTTCTTCGAATTCTGTTGGACCTGTGAGATAAGTGATTAATGACAGGTGGATTTGATTCAAAGATATTAGTGGTGGATTGTTCTTCATTTTGATTGGTATTCTTATGAGAATTTGGGGGTTCAGAATGGTTCAGAAAGTCATGTTCTACCTCTCCGTTATTGGTTTTATCAATCAGGAGAGTTATGGGATCATCACTGATCACATGATTTTGTGTAAAACTTAGGTGGTTGAAAACAGTCAGATGAGTATTCCTGTTGGAATCAATGCTTCTAAAAGGAAAAGAAGTTTCGTGAAAGATAACATGCCTTGAAATAAACACTTTCTTAGTTTCTAAATCCAGCTATCTATACCCTTTTGTCCCAAATGGATAGCCAATGAATGCACACTCCCTGGATCTGGGATCAAATTTATGCCTGCTACTTGTAAGAGTTGTGGCAAAAGCTAGGCAACCAAAAACCTTTAAATGGCTATAGTTAGGCCTGGTTTGAAACAACACTTCAAAAGGGGTTTTGTTGTCTAAAATTGGAGTTGGTGTCATATATATTAAGTATACCGCCGTTAACACAAAATCATTCCAGTATTTTAAAGGAAGTTTACTTTGAAATTGTAAGGCCCTTACTACATTCAAAATATGTTGGTGTTTTCGTTCCACCGCAGCATTTTGTTCCGATGTTTCAACACAAGTCCTTTGGTGCACTGCCTTTTTTTGAATAAAAACTTGTCATGTTGAACTCTCCTCAATTATCAGTTCTAATGGTTTTGATTATAGTCTCAAACTGATTTTCAACCATGGCACAAAATTTTTATAAAACAGTGGTGGCATCAAATTTAAAAGACAGCATATAGATCCATGTACATCTACTAAAATTATCCACAATAGATAGGAAATACTTAGAGCCATCTCTACTTACTTCATTACAAAGTCCCCAAGTGTCACAATGGATTAAGTCAAAACATTTTCTTATCTTACAGTGACTGGTATTAAAAGGTAATTTGTGTTGCTTTGCTAAGGGACAAATAGAACAATGACTTATATTGGGAGACACAAGGAGATTTTCTTCGGAAGTGAAATCAGAACATGAAGAATGGTCTAATCTGTAGTGCCATAAAACAGAATTCTCATTATTCTTGGCAGATTTAGAGGAGGAAGACAAACACTTGAATTGACTGAGAGTATCTGATAAAGCTGAGGGAGAGATCTACCTTTTCACCATGTGATATAGTCCACCTTTCACCTCACCCATTCCAATCATTCTCCAGGTCGAAGGGTCCTAAATATAGTTGTAGTCAATAAAGAAAATAAGGCAGCAATTCTGAGTTTGAGCAAGTTTCCTTGTTGAAATCAAATTAAAGGAAAAACTAGGAATACAAAGCACATTATGCAGAGTGATGTCTTCAGAAATTTTAACAGTCCCAATGTATGTTACTGGGGCATTTTCTCCATTTAATAATCCCACACAATAAGAGACATGAGCTTGAATGGATGTAAAAAAAGAGGTGGAACAGATCATGTGATCTGTAGCCCCAGTGTTAAGAATCCATGGGATTTCAGAAATGCTTCCATGATCATAATGAAAAGTAGTTAAACTTAGTGATATACCAGACATTTTATGATTAAAATTATCTGATTTGGCAGGTGTTTGAGAATTGTTTGGTGGATGAAGTTGTTGAAGATCTGTTCTTAGTCTGATGAGTGCCAATAGCTGAGAATATTGTTCCTGACTTAAGAATACTTGGCCCTTTTCCTTCACTACTTCCTGACTGGATGCTATTCCTACAGAGACCATGTGAACAGCAGCTTTACCTTTGTCATTAAGCCTGTGCCCTGGCGAATACCCATTCAATTTATAGCACTTATCCACTGAGTACCCGGTATTTGGCAATAAGGGCACGGTGGCCTGTTAGGATTTGATTTAAGCATCTGTCTAGTGAGTGACCTGTTATTTTGCAATAAGTGCAGTAATATCTGTCCTTCTTTAGTGATGAGTAGCTTTGGTTTCCAGTTTCTCTGTAGTTTCTTCTGCTCAGAAATGCCATAGAATCAGAATTCACGTGGCTTGGATTAGATATTTCTCCCCTCTTCTCCTCTTGTTGGATCAGAGAATATACCCCATTCAGACTAGGGAACAGCTTTATCAGTAGGATCTGAGCTTTGATCTCCTTATATGATTTATTTAGCCCCATTAAAAATTTAATAACCAGTTTATTTGCTGGTTTTGAACAACTACTTTCAAACCCCCATAAGTACAGTTAGGGATACTCTCATAATTCATCAGCTCATCCAAAAGAACTTTGAGCTTGGAATAGTAGATACTTACAGAATCCTGGTTTCGCATCAATGTTGTAATGTCCTTTTTAACTTCAAAAATACGTGGGGCATTTTGTTGGGAAAACCTCTGCTCAAGGTCGAGCCAAAGGAGATGAGCAGTCTTATCTAGGGCTGTCCGTGGATTGGTTCGGTTCGATTCTGAAGAGACCCGAACCAACCCAAAACTTTCGGGTATTTAATAAATGGACCCGTCGGGTCCAAATATAATTATGGAACCGATTGGGTTCGGTTCGGTTCCGTTCCGTTCGGGTCAGTTCGGTTCCGTTCGGTTCCGTACCATAATTAAATTTTTTAATATTTTCAGCAACACTACATAAATACAACTAATGACATTTCATTCGTAACTTTTACAAATTAACGTAACCCAATTCAAAAACATATAAATAACTAGTTGTCCATTAAAATTAATTCAATGCATACAAATATCAAAAAGTATATATTAATATTACAGTAAAACTGCATAAAGTATATTTATTTGTTTCAAATTAAAATGGGCTAATGGATTTTTAAAATGATTTGGGCTTTAAAAATAAAATTATGAAATAATCTAATTTATTTAATTAATTTGCTAATTTGTATACAAAAAAATAAAATAATTTAATTAATTCAATATAAAAAATAAAAAAAATTATTTAGTTTCGGTTCTTATTCGATTTTTCGGTTCTTGGTCTAGACCCGAGACCCGATCCAAACCCATCGGTTCTCGATTCGGGTTTAATTAATTCAATATAAAAAATAAAAAAAATTATTTAGTTTCGATTCTTGGTCTAGACCCGAGACCCAACCCAAACCCATCGGTTCTCGATTCGGGTACCCGTTCAGGTATTTAATTTATGAAGAACCGTTCGATTCTGTTAGGGTTCGGTCTGGTCCGATTCGGAATTTTTGGACACCCCTGGTCTTATCATAAATTGTGCTACTCTTAATGTCAATTGCCATAGCATTTTGCATCCATGTTATGACAATATCATTACACCTTAGTCAATGCTCCATCAATAGATCATTTGGTTCACACAGAGAACCATCAATAAATCCCAGTTTGTTCTTGATCCTCAATGCCCTTCTCATTGATCGTGCCCAGGAATAGTAGTTGTTTGATTCCAAGGTGTGAATGACCAGTACAAGACTGCCTCCATCATTGCCTCTAATATAGTAAGGGGTGCTGGGATGAGCAGGGTCATGAGACAGAACACTTGAGTTTCCTTCTTCTGCTTGCTGTGCATTTGCTGAATTAGATTCTTCCATTTTAATGCTCCGATACCATGTAAAGTTTTGAATGACAAAAGGATATCAATAAAGAAATCTGAATGGAGACCGTAAACCTTTTATTGATTGCACAAAAACTTAATTACACGGGAGAGGATGTGGTGAATATATACAACAATGGAATGGAATCTTTTCCTAACAAACTTACTAACTACCCTACACGTGAAAGACAAAAAATATAGTGGAGCAATACAATTTGTACAAGGCAGCCTAACTAATCTTCTTCTAGAGAATTCTTGTGTTGCATCCTTGTCACCAATCCGACTTCGCCCTTTTCTTGCTGACTGTGTTGATGCTCCAGCTGATTGGAATCCAGGTGCTTCAATAAGCATGGTTAAAATCAATTATAAATAAATCACTTTCTCCATAATCTCACCAATTATTAAAGAAAAAAGCTATTTTTCAAAAGGTGTGCATTAGATAGATATGGCAAAAATACAAGAGATCATTCAATCTAACTAGATGAAGGGCAGCAACGGTTAGAACCTAGACGTTTTGATGAGGATCGATTTTAGGGAATTCAAGATTCTTAAAGGAAGTGAATCCTCCATCGACAACAAGGTTGTGACCAGTAATAAACTTAGCTTCATCAGAAGCTAAATACAAGGAGGCCCGAGCCACATCTATATCTTCACATTTTGCTCCCTTTAGGACTCCCAACCTGTTCACGATCTCTATTATCTCATCTCGTGTAGCATTGGGGAAAAACTGAACAAATTGCTCCACCACAAGTGGCGTTGGAATAGGACTTGGTGAAATGCAGTTTATTCGAACTCCGTGTCCACATAGCTCACTAGCCATGGACTTCACCATTCCCGGTATTGCAAATTTTGATATAGTATACGGATGTGGGCCAAGCCCACCTATGACCCCACTAACACTAGCCGTGCAAAGGATTGAGCCTGAGCATACAGGAATCATCACCCGGGCTGCATGTTTTATACCCGCAATCATGCCCCGAACATTTATTCTCATGACACGATCAAACTCATCGAGGTCAAGATCAGCAACGCTGGGTGGAAAAGGAGAACCTGAAATGCCAGCATTGTTGCACATTATGTCCAGTTTCCCATAGCGGGCCACAGTTATATTAACTGCTTCTGCTATATGGTCCTCACTTTTAACATCACATGGTACAAAGTGAGCAGCCGGTCCCAAGTTTTGTGAGACTTGTGGGCCAAGTTTTGCATTGATATCAGCAATAACAACTTTAGCACCATGTCTAACGAACTCGACAGCAGTCGCTTTTCCGAGCCCGCTTGCACCTCCTGTTATGAGGGCTACCTTGTCTTCAAGCCTGGTAAGAGAATGAGATGACAAGGTGCCATTCAAATTATTTAGGTATGAGAAATTTGATTGAAAAATGAAAATTTATTTTCAAATGAGATATTTCATTGCAAAGTCTATCACGCTAACTGTTACGTCGCAAGTAAATCTAGTAGGCTCCTAGATGTAATAATAAACGAAGGCATGCGCAAAAAGGATAATCGAGGGGACCCTTTATAAGAGAATTTCATGTTATAATTAATATATGTGCGCCTTAAGAAGAGAGAGGGTGGGGCGTGGGGGAATTAAGAATTTGGAAGTGCACCAAAAAGAACTAATCAATAACTTGCTACCACTCGTTATGCATCACAAATTAACATTGTAATTGACGTAGCATTGTCTTTTTTATTTAAGACCGGAATCTAACCTTTGAAGACAGCAGGAAAAGATAAGGACAAGGAGAATAGCTTAGGCCAATTACATACATATATATATCTTCAAAAATCAAACCTAATTAATGTGTTGTTCACATGTAAACTAATAGACATTTATGTTTGGAAATAATAAAGTAAGTTTATTTATGATGTCCCCATTTGGTCTCCCCCAACTTAAAATCTTGATGCATCATCCTACGATCTCTTACTAACAAATAGCGAGATGCAATTTCATATATGATAGTCACTTGTAGTATATTGTGTGTCGTCTTGCTATTTGATAATAATTAAGAGTTTATGTGACTATGTATCAAGAATTAAGTGGAGCGTCGGCAGATGTCAACTCAAACAACATACACCAACAGTGCTACTTAACATTATTCACATACAATATTTTCCATAGCCAGCTTATAAACAACTTTTAACATGCAGCCTTATCATTATTCTTCAATTTTCAGCAGGCTCATGCGAACAAATGCGTGAGAATGCATATATAGTTCAATTTTTTCGATTTTCTCCTCTGTATCTGGGCCATGAACGTTGTAAGCCTAAGTTCAATATTTTTTAAATGTATATTATACAGTAAAAAGTCAACGCAGATAAAAAGGTTAAAACGCTGCATGACCCCCCCCCCCCCCCCCCCAACACCAAAAAAAAAAAGAAAAGAAAAGAAAAGAAAAGGTGCATAATTAGTATGATTTAAAAACAGAAAAGTCGGCATCAATCCCCTAAAATAGGGCAGAAAACAAGGAAAGCCATTGCATAATGGACAGCCCAGTTCACGTTCATTAATCGTCAACACGCTGCACAGTTCCAAAATTTAAACTGGAAAAATACATACAATTAATGCAAACCAATCCAATGCAGACCCTTAATTTTCAATTTCACCCACAAATATAACCATAATACAAAGATAAAGAAGAATTAAATGGCAGAATTGGGAAAATTTAATACTTCATTTCCTCCGAATATAATCCAGGTTTATGATTCTGGGTTAGTAGAAATCAAGAGTCGAAAATGAAAAAATTACCTTGTTATACCGATTGTAGAAGAATATGGCCTCGAAGCAATTCTCCCATCAGCAATCAACTTGGACTTCCTAATAGAAAGCAAAATTATAAGTAAAAACAGTAGCGACAAATGAAAAGGAAGTTATTTAAAAGAATACCTGGACAGCAATAATCTAAGCATATTGGCAGTGGAAATTGGGAAACGCGATCGGAGTAGATATCTCAGGGAAGTTTTGGAAGAAGGAGAATTTGGAGAGTTACGAGGAGTTGTATTTAATTCATGCAAAACAAACACCACCTTGCTGTGGCGTGACTTGTGCGATCCCCACCTTATTAATGGACAAAACGGAACCAAACGGAACGGGGTCCAGCTGTTTTGTAACGTGACTCACTTACATGTAAGTTTTCCTGACTAGTCAATTTTTTTCTGAATTTGGACAGAATGAAATTTGTTTTATTGTCAAAATGACTCTAATGCCAGTTTAATAAAATGTCGTTGACAAAGATGGTTTGGGTTAAAAGGAAGAGAATGAGAGTCTAAATGGAATATAAATTCTTGACAAGAACCTATAAATAATTCAAAATTCATGCAAAAATGAATTTGATAGCTCTACACTTATTCAAATCTTCAAAGTGAATATTTAGGAGGCAATTTGAATGAATACGACTATTGTAGGATATACTTGATTTTGGAAGGCTGTTGATAAAAATAAGAGAAAACGGGCAGAAAAAAGAGGAGGAAGAATTGTAAAGTTCGACGACTAAAGTATAAATCTCCAAAAGTTAATTCGGACCAAGAATGGCTAATTGAAGATGTCGTGCATCAATTTAGATGAAATTGAAAGTTGAAGGACTCATGAGAAACAGAAAAGATAAAAAGAAGAAGAAATCAAGGACCAAAGTGCACACAAGAAAATGTTTATGCCTACAGAAGCAGAACGTAAAAATATTTGCCTGTGGGACCACCGGTGTTATGAGACAGAAAATGATGTATTTCCTTCTTTAATACGACCTCCATGAAAAATAATTTTATTGCATTTTAAACCTACTTTGGAGGCCAAATTTCACGATACAAAGCATTAGAGAGAGAACAAGAGAAAAAAAATAATCATCATTCCTATACACAAATTGAAGATTGCTTCTTGAATTTTGAGGCAAAGAAGAAGATTGAAGATATTCAAGAATTCATGGTTTATCCTCTTTTTCATCATACATCTAAAATATGGGTGATGTCTCATTATTCAAACATGCATTCTTTAATTTTACAATGCTCGACTAAGCATTTAGTCACTAGGACATAGGTGAACCTTTATTACGAAATTTTAATATTAATTTCAAGACTTGACGTTTAACATTTATTTATCTTGAATGATTGTTATGGTGATCATTATTTTTTAATTACGTAGCTAATAATCGAATTAATGTGTGATGTTTATTTTATTCGATAGGAAGAATAAGGCATATAGCACGTAGTAACAATTATTATAAGATCCGATAAATAATAGAGATATACAGCTTGATTGCATGATTAAATTGAATGTCGGATCTTTCATAAAGATATAAGAATGTCACATATGAAACAGACCATTAAACAAAAATAGAAACATCGATCATGAAGATTAAATATGTTTTGTCATTATCTTAAACTGTGTTTAAAGTATATTAATAATGGGGGATTCAAAGTTTTAGTACTTTTAATTGACTTTATAAACACTTCGTAGTCACTCGTCAGATTAGTTTAGATAGTTATAAAAATTAATTAATTACAATTTAGTTATTTGATTAGGGTCAGTATTAATCAGAACTCTGAC
The DNA here is from genome assembly GCA_035079005.1 of Fraxinus americana. Lineage (NCBI taxonomy): Eukaryota > Viridiplantae > Streptophyta > Magnoliopsida > Lamiales > Oleaceae > Fraxinus > Fraxinus americana. The sequence continues at coordinate 14,858,566 of CM068718.1, read as the reverse complement.
TAAGTACTTAGTCTTCATGGAAACAATATCAATTCACACTTTATTATTTGACTACAATAAAACACACTTACGAAATTTTAATGATCAATAACACTTTGAAGAGAAAATGATATACTTTTCAAAACATTGTTAACTAAATGGGTATACTATTATGTTGGGCCGTTTGTGCTGTTGGGCCTTTAATTAATTTCGGGTTCTAACCTCATTGATGATTATTATCAGCCTTACACGTGGCCATCTATCTACCCTTAGATTGCAAGTGTTCATATTACTTGGTTGACTTGCCTTTTGTGAGATTGGCATTCGAAAGTCTTCCATTCTCTCTTCGTCTATCTGTTTTCCCTTTTCTCTGAGTGAAAGTCTATGGTTCTGCTTTGTAACCATCGATCTCAGTGATTCTTCAATCCTGTTTCTTTGTGATGTCTGTATATTGTCTAGTCTAGGGGTTGATCTCGTGTGGTTACCGTTCTGTATTGTTGAGGCGAAATTTAACACGAAGAAATCAAAGGTTTCTTCAAACATTTGTAATATTTCTTGATTATACTTAGTTGATTTAGAGCTATATCGTTTGTGGATGCTCAATGGGTGAGTAGGTCTTCGTGACTGAACATCCGGACCCTATGGGGTGAAAAATCGCGTGTTCAGTGTTGTTTTTATGATTATGCACTTATATTGTTCTTTGTGATCTTCGATCCTTTGGTATCTGTTGTTTTGGGACCTTACAAGTGGTATCAGAGCCTCGTCTCTGGGCTAGGGTTCTTGGTTCTTTGGGTTTCTTGAAGCAGATCTGGGTTCTTGGGTAGTTGAGTGGTTCTTTGTGAGGAAAAAATTATTTTTCATGTTCACTCGCCTTAACTCGTTGTAACTCCTAGTTAATCATGTGTTTTTATTGAATCTTAGTGATTCTAGTTCTTGACTCGTGCTGAGTCTGGCGAGTAGGATTAACTCGTTCCAATTCTTGGTTAAGTCTGTAACTCACTGTTGGTTTCCACTAAGTCTTGGTGACTCGTTTCTATCCTGCATTCAATTTAGAACTATTGGAGCGATTATGGTATTTCTTCACTGCTTTCTTCACTCTGAAACATTGAGGTTTCAGAATCTGGTATATTTTCTTTGAACCCCCTCTTTAATTTCTCATAGCATTATTTAGTTCTTGAACTTGGTTATTAAGGTAATCAATTCTCCATTGCTTTCATCCAATACCTCATGCGAGGGTTTGGAAATCTGAGGGAGCAGTGGGTTCAAAGGGTTGTCACCCCTTAAACCTGGTTCAAAATTGTAACTATACTGTTTTCTAAATTGAAATTGACTGATTTGTGAATTACATTGATAAGTGCATATACTCGTGAGTATCTTGCTATCTGTGTTACACTTATCTTGATCAATTATGTACATTGCCTGAATCATTATACTCTGTGTGTTGTATAATTGCAATTGTGAATATTATATGTCATCATGTCTATTGCACATAAAGTTTGAACTTGAGACATGGAATGGTATTGGAGACTTTAGTCTCTGGCGCCAGAAGATGAGGGCTATTTTACTTCAGCAAAGGTGTGTTGGAGTCCTTAATGGTCAATGGGTTGCAGAAACCAGTGCCCACAGAAGGCAAGAACTTGATGACACTTCATGGAGTTTCATTTTCTTGCATTTGTCTGATAATGTGATTAGAAAGTTTGGTGAAACTACCTCTGCACAAGCCTTATGGACTAAATTGGAATCTCTTTATCTGACCAAGACTATGCCTAATAAGTGTTATCTCCTGAGGCTGTTCTACAATTTTAGATTTGACCCCTCGTCTGATTTGGAAGATAACCTTGACAGATTCACAAAATTAATTCAGGATTTAGAAAACAGTGATGAGGAACTTTATGATGATCAACAAGTTGTTGCTCATTTAAACTCTCTTAGTGATAAATACAAGGACATTCAGAACTACTTTAGAATATGGGGGTCAGGATCTCACTGTTGATATTGTTACTTCGGCCTTAAGAAATAAAGAACTTGAGTTGAAAGTTGAGTCTAAAGATCCTAAATATGGAGAAGGGTTGCACATAAAGGAAAAGTGGAATCCCAATAAGAAGCAACCTTTATTTAACTTCAATCCTCAAAAGAAAGCTAAATCACAGAATTTCAGATTCAAGGAAAAGAACAAAAATATGTGAAATCTAAGAATCAAATCAGAAAGTGTTACTACTGTGGAAAGGCAGGTTATCTAATCAAAGATTGTTTTAAGAAAATCTCTTATATGAAGGATAAGAATAACCACGAAAGTTCTACGGCTTGGTTTGCAAGAATGGCCCTGATATTCAAGGAGTTGTCCTTGTAAATACTACAAAAAGACATCTAAAAGAATGAGTCCTTGATTCTGGGTACACTTTCCATATGTGTCCCTACAAAGAATATTTTTTTGAATTTGTTGAACTTAGTGAATGACAAATTCAAATGGGAAATGACATGAGTTGTCTAATAAAGGAAATTGGAAAGATAAAGCTGTCTATGAACAACTACATCCTTGAACTTGATAACTGCAGATATGTTCATGAGCTTAAGAGAAATTTGATTTCTTTAGGTCAATTGGATGACAGATGTATTATAATGATTCAAAAGGGTCTCTTAAGTCTTAAACAAGGAAATAAAATTGTCATATCTTCTTTGAAACTGAATGAGATTTATACTGTCTCTGCTAATCATGTGATTCATCACTGTTCTGCAACCTTAAACATTGAATCTAATAAGTCTCTAATTTGGCATAAGAGACTTGGTCACTTTCTGAAAAAGGACTTACCATTTTAAATAAACTTGGTTGTTTTGGTAAAGATAAAATCAAACAGTTAGATTTTTGTGAAAACTGTATTTTAGGAAAACAGAAAAGGTTACCGTTTAAAACTGGAACACATAAATCCTCTTCAATTTTGGATTATTTACATGCTGACATTTGGGGTCCAGCATATGTAAATACTCTAAGTGGATTTAAATTTTATTTACTTATAGTTGATGATTTTTCAAGACAAATCTGGACCTTTCTGTTAAAGCACAAATCTGATACTTTTAAAGTTTTTAAACAATGGAAACTATTGATTGAGAACCGAACAAATAAGAAAATCAAAGCACTAAGGACTGATGATGGTCTTGAGTTTTGTAACTCGGAATTTGATTCATTTTGTAAAGAATCTGGAATTTTAAGACATAGAACTGTAACATACACACCTCAACAAAATTGAGTTACTGAGAGAATGAATAGATACCTTTTAGAAAAAAATGAGATGTACGCTTTACAGTTCTAGTCTTCCTAAGTTTTTTTTGGGGAGAAGCCCTAAAAACTGGAACCTACCTTATTAATAGAAGTCCTCCAAGTTCCATTGATTTTCAAGTCCCTGAAAAATTGTGGTCTGGTAAAATTCCTAATTATACTAGATTAAAAGTTTTTGGCTGCACTGTTTACTCACTTCAAAGTGAAGGTAAGTTTAAACCAAGATCCCAAAAAATGTACTTTTCTGGAATATGGGGAAGATGTTAAAGGGTACAAACTATAGGTTAAGTGCCAAAATGGTTTTAAGGTCATTATCAGTAGAAATGTCATTTTTAATGAAGATGACATGCCTTGTTATGAATCATCATATCAAAAAGCTACTGAATCTACATTTGTTAAGGAAACTGTTCTGGAAAATGAATCTGAAAATGCTGTTGTTCAATATGATTTTATTGAGGTGGAGTCTACTCAAACTGACCTTCTTCTTGGTCCAACTGAATCTGAAACCGAGCTTGAATCCTCTGAACTTGCTCTCAGTAATTACCAGTTAAAAAACGACAGAGAAAGGAGAGAAATAAGACCTTCAACTAGATTCAACAATGATGATTTTGTTACCTTATTTTCTGCTCTTGGCTTGTGAATTCAGAACCTATTTCCTTTGATGATGCTATTAATTGTTCTGAATCTGAACTCTGGAAAGAGGCTATGAATGAAGAAATGGATTCTCTTATCAAAAATAAAACTTGGGTTTTGGTTGATAGACCTGAAAATCAGAAGGTTGTTGATTGCAAGTGAATTTATAAGATAAAATAAGGGGATTCTGATCCTGAAAATAAGAGTTATAAAGCTAAATTAGTTGCTAAGGGGTTTACTAAAAAAGAATGGATAGACAATAATGAGATTTTCTCACCTGTGGCCAAGTATACCTCTATTAGAATTCTGTTAGCTCTGACTGCTCATTTTAATTGGGAATTGAATCAACTTGATGTTAAAACAACTTTTCTAAATGGTGATTTGAATGAAACTATATACATGAATCAACCAATTGGATTTGAGTAAAAATTCAAAACTGAAAAGGTTTGTCTGTTGAAAAAGTCTCTATATGGGCTGAAACAAGCCCCCAGGCAGTGGTATATCAAGTTTAATACATTTGTCCAGAAATTAGGTTTTGTAAGAAGCAAATATGACTCCTCTTTCTTCTTCAAAGGGTCAAGTGGACTTGAATCTATCTATTTGCTCTTATATATGGATGATATGTTACTTGCATGCCATGATAGATCTGAAATTGATTTTATTAAATCTAAGTTGAAATCTGAATTTGAAATGAAAGATTTGGGTGAAGCCAAAAGAATACTTGGAATGGAAATAACTAGGGATAGAAATAATTGCATTTTGTTGTTGAAACAATATTCCTATGTGAAGAAAATACTTGAAAAATTTTCTATACTTGAGTGTAAACCTGTTTCTTTACCTATTGCCATTTATTTTAAATTAACTAGTGATCAATCACCTAAAATTGAAGATGAATTTTGTAGAATGCAAAATGTTCCTTATGCTAATACTATAGGCTCTATTATGTACCTAGTGGTCTGCACCAGACCTGATTTGGCTCATGGTATTAGTATCTTAAGCAGATTTATGTCTAATCCGGGTGAAACTCATTTGTTAGCTGTAAAATGGATGCTAAGATATTTAAAAGGTTCATCTGAATTAGGTTTAGAATTTAAAAGGAGTAAGAAGGTATAAAGTTAAAAGGTTACATTGATTCAAATTTTGCTAGTGACTTAGACAATAGAAGATCCACATCCTCTTATATTTTCACTTTGTATGGTTGCCTTATCCTCAACTGAAGCTGAATACATTGCTGCATGTGATATTGTGAAAGAAAGTATGTGGCTGAAAGGCTTGTTAAATGAATTTGATTTTGTTGATATATATACTGATAACCAAAGTGCCATTCATCTTAGTAAAAACCCTGTTTATCATGATAGAACGAAACATATAGATATTAAATTTCATTTTGTAAGAAATATGACTGAAAAGGGTTTGATTAGTTTGGTTGAAATTCCCACAGAATACAATCCTTCAGACATGGGGACAAAGGTATTACCTCTAAATAAATTTAGAAATTGCTTGAAGATTTTGAATATCACTTGATGTGATAATTAGAACTTCAAGCAATACTATTTGAATAAAACTGAACTAATATATGTTCTTCTTTTGCAAGTTTTTTGAGCAAATGAAGCAAAGTACAACCATTCTAGATCCATTAAGTGAGCCATAGTATAGTTCAGGAAGGTGGAGATTTTTAACTAAATGGGATGCCTCACTATATTATTATGTTGGGCCGTTTGTGCTGTTGGGCCTTTAAGTAATTTCGGGTTCTAGCCTCATTGTTGATTATTATCGGCCTTACACGTGGCTGTCTCTAAGCCTTTGGATTGCAACTGTTCATATTACTTGGTTGACTTGCCTTTTGCGAGATTGGCATTCGAGAGTTTTCCATTCTCTCTTCATCTCTCTGTTTTCCCTTTTCTCTGAGTGAAAGTCTAGGGTTCTTCTTTGTAACCGTAATCAATCTTAGTGATTCTTCAATCCTGTTTCTTTGTGAATGTCTGTATATTGTATAGTCTAGGGGTTGATCTTGTGTGGTTATGGTTCTGTATTGTTGAGGCGAGATTAACACAAAGAAACCAAATGTTTCTTCGAACATTTGTAATATTTCTTGATTATTACTTAGTGGATCTGGAGCTATATCTTTGGTGGATGCTCAACGGGTGAGTAGGTCATTGTGACTGAACATCCGGACCCTACAGGGTGAAAAATCGGGTGTTCAGTGTTGTTTTTATGATTCTGTACTTATATTGTTCTTTGTGATTTTCAATCCTTTGGTATATGTTGTTTTGGGACCTTACAAATATAAACATTATTACAAACTTAAATGTTTTGTACCAAAATCATTTTCTCTTTAAAAGTGTCGTGTGGAGGAGATTTATTCTTCTAATTTGATGCAAGTATTACTAATCTTGAATGTTATTGAACACACAAGTTTAGGTGAACAAAAAAAATCGTCACATAGTAAAATCATTGGTATCGGTCCAAATGGTCTCGTTTACGTTCGATTTTAAATCGAACCAAATTTTAAAATGATTCGATTTAGGTTTCAATAAACAAAAAATATTTGAAACCAAACCAAATCATTCATCTAATTTAAGAAAAGCATTGCATGCAAGATATGAGATTTATAAGTTCAATACTTCATTTTATGCTTCAGCAAACTTAATAGCTCCTCAGATTATATTGGCTATTTTAGGCTGAACAATGATTTATGATGATATTTTCCTTTTTATTTTGCAAAGAACGAATATGAAAGCTTCGATTTAAGGTTGAACTTTGTATTATTTTATTGTTTTTAATTTGAGGTGAACAAAAAATTGTAAACTCGCTAAACTAAATCCAAACCATGATTTTGAAATCAATGGTTTGGATTTACGTAAACCCATCAACATTTCGGTTCAAAGCATAACCAAAATTTTTAAAAACTGTCCAGTTATGTTTCTATAGTTAAAAAAATGCTTAAAATAAAATCGAACTGTTCGTCAAATTGTTTTAAAAATATTTATTTTGACTAAGATATATGATTTATTAGTTAATTTATACTACAAAAAATTACTCGCTAGTTGATTTATATTGGCTGTTTAGAGAAATATAGATTTGTTATAGTGTTTTTCTTATGCATTTCAAGAAAGCTAAATTTTTGGTTGAAATTTTTTATTATTTTATTGATTTTGTTATAAACTATAGAGAAAAGAGAAAAAAACTGGAGAAGGCAATAGACTTGTGTATACTATATTAAGAACCAAATCTACATATTTATAGGGAAGAATTAGATATACAATGGTAATAAAAATTAAGGTTGAAGGGGTATAATTGTCATTCACTACTACTATATTATTTACACCACTCCTCCTTGAATGACACATTACAAATATCATCTCGTTAAAATCTTGTCAAGAAAATCTTGTGTAACAAAACTTGATTGAAGTAGAAGAGTATAGTTGTTCCCCCTGATTTCAATAACTAAAAATTCTTGTACCAGCTATCCATGTCTAGTACTTCAATGTCTTTAAAAATGCAATTTCTGGTAAAGTATGTCTTATTTTGTCTTGCATAATCTTCAAGTAATACCATCTTCCTACGAGATATTTATCAACTTTTGACAACTATAGTAATAGTATGATTTGAAAAATAGTTCTTATTGATCTCTTTGGGAGTTTCATATGTATAAGAGTATTGTTTTTAGGGGAAATGTCTTGAATGTTATGAACATTTATTACAAAAGAATGTCTTGTTAAAATTTTATTAGAAAAAATCATGTGAGAAAAATCCTAATGAAGGAAAACGAGTACATTTATTCTTTTAAGTGCACTACAAAAGTTGTCTCGTTAAAAATCTTGCCAAGAAAACTGAATGGGACAAAACATTGATCAAGGAAAAAAGATTGCAATGCGCATTTATCCCCTTTATGATAATATCACTTGAATTATATGCTTCAAACATATTAAATCTTTCTTTTATGGAATGAGGTCACTCTTGGCGAGAATATACCTCTCCACGTTTCTCAGAGCCTCTTCCAGCTCTAAACCTCTAGTGGGAGGAGGATTTTAAAAGGTGGTATTGTATGAACCCTTGGGTCTGCATTCACCTTTCATTTTGGTCACTTCGACCTCAATAAAGAAAATGGAAGTCGTCTTAGTTCTAGGTGGTCGTTGGCAGATGGTGGAGGGTGAAGCGGTCCCAGAAATAACCTTGCCCGCTCAGTTCCATGAGTATAGTGAGTTTTTGTTACAAGCTACCCATTGAGAAGAGGCATTTCAAGAACGTAGGGGCAAACTATACCTTTTTGTTACCCATTTGTTGATGGACACCAAAGGTAAGCATCATCGACATTCATGTGTCTTGGCCTTATTTTTTGAACAAGCACTTGCATCATTTGTTTTGTAGAGCAACATGAGAAGAAAGAATATCTCAAGCCGGACATATTCTTTATGAAGCGTCTCGACGAGGCGAAAAAGAAGAATCTATGAGTACTAGCACTTCAACATACAAACATCAAAGAAACGAGTTGTCTTGCTTCTACAAATTGAACCTTCTGCCTCCCTTAAAAAAGAAAGGCAAGGAAAATGTGGAGCCTTAGGAGGAAAGGCCTCAAAAGAGGAAGTTGATAATAACGAAGACACCAAACCTCCTCCTAAGTGCCAGACTACTATTGATGAGTTTATAAAAAAGCCACGATAGAAGCTCAAGGCAGTAAACTCCATATCTGTCATAAAAATCATTGATGTTGAAGACCAAGTCGAGGAGGAGAGTGGTTTTATAAAGAGGAAAATGGTGAGGGAGGCCACCAAAGAGGGCATTTCTAAGGGAAAAGCTCAGAGTCTTCTGGGAGGAAAGTTGGATGAAATTACTCCAGCCTTTATAGAAATGCTTCTCGTAGAGGTCCATACGACTACGAGAGTTTATCATAAGTATTGGACTAACAAATACTCTTCATACGTTGAAACCTGTGACTCGGTGGACATGATTGAAGCTGGCCTTGCCATGTAGGCTCACTCAAATGAAAACGAAAAATTGAAGAAAGAGGTCCACCTCTACAAAGCCGAAGTTAATGCTTTGATGAAGTGATTTGAAAATTTTGATAACTTGCATATGATAGTTTCGTTGTCCTTGGTGGTGGCGAATAAGAAGAAGGGGGAGTTGAAGTCCCAAGTCAGTGAGTTTACTACTGAGGTTGCCAATCAAAGGCAATTTTTGAGTGGAGCAGGGAGGCAACTGTAAATAAGTTAAGCATTTTTATGAAACAGCTGAGTATGACAGCCTCAATTTGTACTAGAGGCGGGGCGCATACGATGAGGTCATTAGAAGAATGACTGATCTATACCCCAAGTGAATTTGGCTGCAATAAGGGAGGAATTTCTTCGAGTAGAGCTATTGTTGAAGAACTAGATGAGGGTCAGGTGCAGCCTCAGTAGGATAATGCCACTTCGTAGACTTTTAGGATGTTCTCTTTCTTTTCCCTTTTAGCCTTGTACGTATTTCACTTATTGTGATCGCTTCATTCATTATGTATAAAAAGAACTATTTCTATGTAGTTGTTTTATTTTTCTAAATTTGTACTAGTGTTGGAGCTTTGACGGATAATGTACATGGGCATAGTAATTGTAAATCCCTAATTGACCTAATAATATGAACTAGCTAATAAGTAATGATTCGTATTGATTTTTCAAGATAAAACGAGTAATATTTGCCTAGGATAGTTCCAAAATAACTTTCTCAAATCAACTATATTATCTTCTGGCTAGGCATATGAGTATAAAATGAGTCATCTCTTAAAACATCCTTCACATAGGCTTGCCACAATTACTTAAAATAATAGCTCCAAGTTTGACGGGTTCGTTATTAATGCATAACCTAGACTTTTTAAAAAATAACCATGCATTCCAAGTCGGGCTCATGAGAGACTAAAAATTCGTTAATGATACGTCCTTGTCCATTATAGACCATTAATATGGTAACTTTTAATTCCTTTCCAAGGGGGTAGCTTTTCCGTACAAAGACAACAGTCAGGATATTTGATCGATCCATAGAAGGGGTTCGTTTCATAGGTTTTAAGGTTGACCCCACAAGGATGCTTTATACTTTCTTTTCCGAGGTGGGTGATGTTCTTTACACATAGGTTACTCTCATGTGAAAAGATTTCTCCCATAATATTTGATCAATTAATGGAAGGGGGTCGATGAATAATAGACTTTTATATATAGAAAGATACCTTCATTAATAAAATAATTACACAAGCTGGGAAAGAATAGTTAGCCACATAGATGGGCCTTGTTTACTGATGGTACATTCTCAGAAGCTCAACATTCCAGGGATGGGGCTGTGCCTTCCAAACCAAGTTTTCGATTTTGTAGGTGCCAAACTTTAACTCTTCTAACACATAATAGGGGCCCTCCCAACTGGGACCCAAAAGGTCCCACGCCTTACTCCTTAGAGGATAAGAATATTCTTCTTAACACAAGGTCTCCCCTTTGGAATGATATCTTCTCTACCTTGGCGTTGTAGTATCGAGACATTTTTCTCTGGTAGGATGCGAGCTTTAATTGTGAATCATCCCTCCTTTCTTTAAAGAAGTCCAATTTGCACCTTTCAAGCTCTCCATTTGATATCTCAATAAAATGTAAGAGATGAGGCAAATGTAATCCTACCTCAACATGGCTCATGACCTCAACTCTATAAGCCATAGAAAATGGGGTTTTCCTGTTTCAGTTCGACCTATGGTACGTATTGCCCATAATACTTGGGATAGCTCCTCCAACTATGCCCCTTTTGATACATCAAGCTTATTTTTCCAGATGTGTTTGATGATTTTGTTGATTGCCTCCACTTGGCTGTTTGCCTAGGGGTAATGGAGTGATGAGAAGCACTTTTTCACTAATTTCTCACACAAGTCCCTGACCTTTTTGTTGTCAAAATGTCTCATATTGTCTGATACAATCAAATGAGAAATCCCAAACTGACATATAATATTCTTCTTGATAAATTTGGAAGTATTGACCTCAATGATCTTTGCCAGAGGTTCAAGCTTAATCCATTTGATAAAGTAATCAATGGCAACAATAACGTAGCTATCCCTTTTCCTTTAGGTATGGGTCCTATAAAGTTGACTCCCCATTTGGTAAATGGTCGGGGCTCGAAACAACAGTTAGTTCCTAGGAGGTCTGCCTCCGGATGATGGAAAAATGCTGATATTTGTCACACTTTCTTACAAACTAAAGTACGTCCTTCTTAAGGATTAGCCCAATAATGCACCTATCTTAATATCTTATGTGCAAGGGCTAGCCTCCCTGAATGATTTCCAAAAACTCCTTCATGTACTTCTCCAAGAACGTAATTAGCCTATTCTCCACCAGTGAGTTTGAGAAGAGGCGATGAAAACCCTCCCTTGTATAGGACCTTATCCTGGAGAACGAAGTGAGTAGACCTTTTCCTTATCATCTGGAAGGACATGATCCTTAGCTGCATCCAAGATGGGTCTTCAACCCATGCGGATGGTCGGCGAGATGCTCAATTGGTACCACCTTGAGTTGCTCTAAAGTCCTTATTACTAGCCAACTTCGATAAAGTATCAACATGAACGTTCTCAGTTTGTAGGATTTGAGCTAACTCAATCTTTTCAAAGGATAGGAGGAGGTCCATAACCTTCCTGAGGTATGATGCCATGCTTTTGTCCCTTTCAGTAAAGTTTCCATTTACTTGGCTTACCACCAATTGTGAGTCGCTGTTAACCACTAGTTTCTTCACTTCCATCTCCTTAGATAATTCGAGGCCTTCTAGCAACTTCTCGTATTCAGTTGTATTTTTGGAGGCCTTAAACCTGAATCTTATTGTACATTTGTCCATAACCTTCCTGAGGTATGATACCATGCTTCTGTCCCTTTCAGTAAAGTTTCCATTTACTTGGCTTACCACCAATTGTGAGTCGCTGTTAACCACCAATTTCTTCACTTCCTTCTCCCTAGATAATTTGAGGCCTTCTAGCAACTTCTCGTGTTCAGTTGTATTGTTGGAGGCCTTAAACCTGAATCTTATTGTACATTTGAGCTTATTCCCTATGGACTAATTAAAACTACTCCGACCATTGCGCCTGTCTCTCTAAAAGAATCGTCAACAAATAGGTTCCATGCTGGAGAGGTCAGCTGGTTCCATTGCTATTTTGATATTCGGGTGTTGGCGAATTCTACTATGAAATCTGCAAGTGATTGACCCTTTACAGAGGTCACTGGCTTGCACACAATGTCAAATTCGCTCAATTCCACGGCCATTTCATTAACTTCTTGAGGCATCGGCTTTTGGAGCACCTGCTTGAGCAGATAGTTGGTTAGTACTAGAAACATGACCTCATTTCTTTGGAAGTAGTAATTAAAGAGAGGGTGAGCTTCTCCATATTAGTAAAGCGAGTTTCAACTGGCAAAAAGGCCTTGCTTACATAGTAGACAGGCAGCCGTGCCCCGCTTTCTTCCCTCACAAGTACAGAGCTCACAACATCTACAGATATAACTAAGTACAGCAATAATGATTCTCCTTATTTGGGCTTCGAGAGAAGTGGGACTCGTCCTAAATGCTTTTTCAGCTCTTGGAAAGCATCCTCTCACTTCCCATTCCATTGGAACATTTTTCCTCCCTTGAGAACTTTAAAGAATGGAAGACATTTATCAATGGCCTTTCAAACGAACAGTCAATACTGCCAACTGACCTGTGAGACTTTGCACTTCCTTGGACTTGCTAGGGTATCTCATATCCAATAATGCCTTGATCTTATCTAGGTTGGCCTCTATGTTTCTGATGTAGTGGAAGATTATAGGAAAGATGAACCTCGCAAATATGAGATAAACTCACGAAAATTCTTATTCAATTCAATAATGTCTGCCTCAAAGGGCTTACAATGATTTAAATAGTAAAACCTAGCAAATTTCGGAAAATAAATAATAAAAATAAAAAAACGATATTTTTCCATAAATGGAAAAATTCGAGATTTTAACTTAAATGGAAACTCCTAATATTCAGGATCGTCCTCCAACAAACGGAATCAAAATCCGAATCTTATTGAATGAGATATTACCAAAATAAAAATTACTATAAAAGGCCAAAACGAGTAATCGAAAGCCTAAACGATGGAATCTGTCCGAAATCCGATGTAAGACATGGCCGAAGGCAATGAGTTGTGATCCTTGGCCCGTTTCCACTCAAATTAGACTATTAATTCGCCAAAAATGGACAAACCCAAAGTTATCATGAAATCATTATTTTGCCTTGCGATCCCACTTCATCATAAATTCTAACTCCTTATGCACTTCATCATTCTCCCCAGGGTGAGAAAAATTCACCCTCGAATTTGACAAGAAAGAAGCCTCATCATCATCAGAATTATCACCACGAAATGGCACCAGATCTTTGACATTAAACACGTCGGATGTGCGAATATGACTGGCAGCTTTAAACGATAAGCATTTGGATTAATCTTCTCAATGACCTCCAATGGACCAATCTTCTTGCCAGTGAGCTTGTTATATTCATGAACAGGGATACGATCTTTTGTCAACACCGCCCAAACAAAGTCAAATTCAACATGTCGACGTTTAAGATCTGCATCATGCTTATATTTATTAACAGCAGCCTACAACTGATCATGAGCCTGTGAGTGAATCTGCTGTAACTATTGAACGAAGTCCTTAGCCTTACCATGCATTTTAACAGAAATAGAAACTGGGGCCAAGTCAAGGGGACCACGAGGAACGAGACCATACACCACCTAAAATGGACTAAAACCTGTATTCCGGTTGACAGCATGATTATGAGCAAATTCTACCTGACACAACTTCTGATCCCAAGACTTGATGTTATCACCAACCAGACAACAGAGTAAATCACCCAAGAGGGTGATATGCACTGCTGATGTCCAACTTTGTATTGACCGAGCACCACAAACTGCGCTAGAAGTGAATGAGGAAACGAGTATCCCGATCAGACACAATAGATGTAGACAGTCCATGCAGGCGATATACCTCACGAAAGTACAGTAAAGCCACATTGACAGCATCCGTAGTTTTCTTGCAGGGGATGAAGTGAACCATCTTTGAGAACCGATCAACCACTCAACCACTACAAAGATAGAGTCAAAACCACGCTGAGTCCTGGGAAGCCCCACAACGAAATCCATGCTAACGTCTGTCCAATGCTGGGTTGGGATAGGAAGGGGCATATACAAGCCAGCATTTGTAGCCTTGCCTTCGGCCAAATGACAAGTCCGACAACGCTCCACAAACTTACCGACATCCTTACGCAAAGATGGCCAAAAGTAAGAAGCAACAACAAGCTGCAATGTTCTGTCACGACCTACGTGGCCCTCATTGTGCAATTCTTGAACAATTTTCAACCTCAAACTGCCCTCTTGAATACATAACTAGTTGCCATGAAAAAGGAAACCATCAACCCATGCAAACTCCGACTGTACACCTTCCTGCAACTTTCGAATAACATGGGAGAAATATGGATCATTAGTATATAAGTCATAAAGACCATCAAAATCGGGAACCTCCACTTGCATTTCTGTCAGGAGAGTTTGGCACCTACTCAATGCACCTGCCACCTTGTTAAGGCACCTGCTTTGTGCTTAATCACAAAAGTAAACTGCTGCAAGTAAGCAATCCAAGAGGCATATCTAGCAGATACCTTATCTTGAGTACCAAGGTGCTTGAGGGCATCATGATGGTATACAAAATGAACACCTTCTGGACCAGATAGTGATGCCAATGTTGAACTGCCTGGATTATTGCATAGAACTCTACATCGTAAGTACTGTACCGAGACTTCGGACCAGGAAGCTTCTCACTGAAGTATGCAACAGGGCGGTTGTTTTGACTCAGCACACCACCAATACCCACCTTTGAGGCATCACAATGTAGTTTAAACGGCTGGGTAAAGTCAGGCAACACCAAAACTGGAGCAGTAGTCAACTTCTGCTTAATCAACTGAAGAGATGCCTCTGCTTCGGGAGTCCATTGAAACTTTCCATCCTTCATACAATCTGTAATAGGTGCCATGATACTGCTAAAATGTGGTATAAACCTGCGATAAAATAAAGCAAGGCCATGGAAGCTGCGCACTTCTCTAACAGTTTTAGGTTGTGGCCACTGACTTATTGCCTCCACCTTGGATATGTCAACCGCTAACACTTCTTTTGACACCACATAACCAAGGAATACAACACGATCAGTCAAGAACGAACACTTTTTCACTGCAGCATAAAAGTGATCCCTGCGAAGAACTGAAAGAACTTCTCGAAGGTGTTGGACATGATCATCATCGGTAGCACTATAAATCAGAATATCATCAAAGTAGACGACAACAAATTTACCGATGAATGGATGAAGAGCCTGATTCATGACCCGCATAAATGTACTAGGTGCATTTGAGAGGCCAAAAGGCATGACCAACCATTCGTACAACTCTTCTCTCGTCTTAAATGCTGTCTTCCACTAATCTCCAGGTCAGATCCGAATCTGTTGGTACCCACTCTTCAAGTCAAGCTGGCTGAACACACAAGCACCAGTAAGCTGGTCTAACAGATTATCCATGCGAGCAATAGGAAATTGGTAATGCACCGTAATCTTATTGATTGCCCTACTATCCACGCACATGCGCCACGTCCCATCCTTCTTCGGCGTAAGGAGAGCAGGAATAGCACAAGGACTAAGACTCACCCTAAAGTGCCCTTTTGCCAGAAGCTCCTCCACTTGTCTACGCAACTCTTCATGTTCAGTAGGGCCCGTCCTGTAATACGCCCGGTTAGGCAAAGAAGTATCAGGCACAAAGTTAATCTGATGCTGAATATCCCGTAGTGGTGACAACCCATTTGGAAGCTCTCCTGGGAAGACCTCATGAAACTCCTTTAGCAATGGCTGAACCCTACAAGGAACATCCTGCTCGCTGTCAATTGACTTTCCCACCAGCACATACACGACCCCAGACTCCTCCATCTCTATTTCAAACTTTGTTCTGGTCAGTAAATTGGCACTGTCCCCAACTGTTTTCACTGAACCCTTATCCGATAATAACACAATCTTCTTATCCCCAAACAGAAAGCTGTATGTGTTGGTATACCCATCATGCAGCGAATGGCGGTCAAACTGCCACGGTCTCCCTAACAGCAAGTGGCATGCATCCACCTCTACGACATCACATAATACATGATCTTTGTAGGTAAGCCCAATGGAGAAACTGATTTCAGCATGCTGAGACACCTCTACATCGTTATCCCTCTTCAGCGAAGCTAATTTATACGGTTTGGGATGTTTCTCAGTCTACAAACCCAGCTTCTTAACGACCTCTTCAACCACCACATTTTACAACTACTAGAATCAATAACAAATCTACATATCTTTTCCCCAACAGTACACGTCGACTGAAAGATATTATTACGCAGCCAGTCAGTGTTATTCTCCAAGGGAGTCAAAAAGCTCTGCTTCACCACCAACGCTTGACCCACACCACCAACTACAAAATCTTCCTCCTTTCCAACTTCCTCGGTGTCATCATTGTCAAATATAGGTGGACCTTCATAATCTTCATACCTCTCATCAACAAATAGTCCTCTGCGCGGATTCTTGGGACATTCAGATTGTCCATGACCTGTACTACCACATGCAAAACAACGAATACCACCTCCAAGACGCACTGGCTGTTGAACAGGGTTAGGTCTAGGAGGGTTAGGTTGAGTAGGATTACCAAGACGTGTCATCTGCTGCTGTAAATTATTAGAAGAACTTCCTGCAGTAAAAGAAACTGTATTTCTCCTGGCCTGCTGTTTCTCTATCTGTAATGCCCTCTGATATGCCTCAAAAACTGTCACAGGATCAAACATATTCAGAGTGTCTTGTATTTGGGGACGAAAACCACCCACATATCGTGACACCAACTGCTCATCTGTCTCCATCACCTCATTCCTCGTAATCAACATATAAAATTTCTGGTATAGTCACTAACCGTTTTGATGCCTTGACGCAAATTCTGCAGTTGCTGGTACATGGTCCGAACATAGTTGTAGGGCAGAAACTGCTTCTTCATATGCTTCTTCAATTTATCCAACGATATAAACTTGGACTTCCCTAACCTAGATCGCGTCACTTTAGTTTGTTGCCACCACGATGCTGCTCGTCCACGAAACCTCGTCGCAACGAGAGGCACACATTTATCAGCAGGAACCTCCTTAAATTCCAAGATCTCCTCCATTGCAATCACCCAATCCAAGAACTCTTCTGAACTTAATCCACCATGGAACTCAGGAATATCAACCTTGAATCCTGATTCCCAACGCAGGTTCTCATCCTGACCACCCCCCTTCCCTCAGATTGGTAGATTTATTGGATGCTCAGGTTGTGCAAACAAATTCTCATCATCAGAATCCTCAACAGGCGGGGCCACCGGTACATGATGTTGCTGCATGAGTGCAGCGAATTGCTGTGTCAGCAACTCCACTTGTTGACGCAACTGTGCGATTTTATCATGTCTATGTACCTCTTCTACTGGGACTTTACGAACTTCTGGACGTCTCCTTGGCGGCATGGTGAAGGAACGATTTCGGCTCTGATACCAACTGACGTAGTGGAAGATTATAGGAAAGATGAACAACCTCACAAATATGAGATAAACTCACGAAAATTCTTATTCAATTCAATAATGTCTGCCTCAAAGGGTTTACAATGATTTAAATAGTAAAATCCCAGCAAATTTCGAAAAATAAATAATAAAAATAAAAAAAATGATATTTTTCCATAAATGGAAAAATTCGAGATTTTAATTTAAATGGAAACTCCTAATATTCAGGATCGTCCTCCAACAAACGGAATCAAAATCCGAATCTTATTGAATGAGATAATACCAAAATAAAAATTACCATAAACGGCAAAAACGCGTAATCGAGAGCCTAAACGATGGAATCTGTCCGAAATTCGACGTACGACATGGCTGAAGGCAATGAGTTGTGATCCTTGGCCTGTTTCCACTCAAATTAAACTATTAATTCGCCAAAAACGGACAAACCCAAAGTTATCATGAAATCATTATTTTGCCTTGCGATCCCACTTCATCATAAATTCTAACTCCTTATGCACTTCATCAGTTTCGTTGATTGACCATGTGATGTAAGAATTTTCCTTAAGCCACTCCAAAAGCACATTTGAGGGTATTCGGTTCATTCCGTACCTTTTCAATATTTTGAAAGCAGCGTCAAGGTGTTCAAATAATTCACAGCTTTGTGGCTCTTTTCAACAGATCATCGACAAAAACTTGAGAGTGGGAGTAGAATTATATTAGAGTTCTTGCTTATAAACTTGAAAAAATCAATTGAGGATAATTAGATAATTAAGAAACATAAGAAGAAACGAACTCAAAACAATAGCAGCAAACAACATCGAGCTATTGCATACTATGTCTTACCATTTGTCAGTGACAACTATTCTGGTACTGGGCGCTAAAATATTGTTGCAAAAAAACTTTGAACTAAAGTCTGGATTGATTAGCATGGTGCAATAGAATTAGTTTGGAAGGTCTTTGTTAAAAGAACCTAATGTCCATCTGGCTAATTTTTTTTGGAGATTTGTGATACTATAAAGATGAATGGTGTGACTGAAGATGCAATTAGACTGCATTTGTTTTCCTTGTCCTTGAGGGATAAAGCAAATGAATGTTCTCAATCATTGAAGTGCTATTATAACTACTTGGGATGGATGGCTCACAAATTCTATATCAAATTCTTCCCACATTCCAAGTCAGCTCAATTGCAGAGTGAGATTGGGAAATTTAGACAATCTGACTTCGAACCATTCTATGAGGCTTGGGAGGGATTCAAGGACTTACTTAATAGATTCACTTAGCATGGTTATCAGAATTGGATACAGATTGAGATCTTTCACAATGGGTTGAATGGTCGAACACGGATAGTAGTTGATGTTACTACAAGTGGTACGCTAATATCTAAGACAACGGATGTTGTTTATTTCTTACTAGATGAAATAACCACCAATAGTTATCAATGACCAAGTGAGCATTTTAGTACAAAAGGGGGTTGTTGGTCTTCATGAGGTGGATCATATTACTGCCATGTAGCTCAAATGTCATCACTTACTAGCCAAATAGCTAGAATGACTATACACGGAACTCAACAAAAGGCAAATTTGACTGTGGCTACTTCTACACCAAACCAAAAGACTGATCTATAGAATGAACAAGTTAAATATGTTAACATCCAGAACTTCAACCATAGAGAAAATAACTCATTAACCTACTACAAAATTATGAAAACCTTTCTTAAGTTAACAATATGAATGTGCTACAACCTCTCATTGGTTCAATAATCTAACTTTTGAAGGAAAATCATCATTGGAAGACATATTGGGGGACCTTTACTTAAAAAATAAAGGCAAGATTCAATAAGGATAAATCACGATTGGATAACATTGAGACTTATATGATCAATATGGGGGACTACAATGAAATCTATTGTGGCACCAAATTGGTCAACTATATACAACAACAAATTTTCAATCGAAATGGAAGTTTCCAAATGATACAGAGGTTACTCTGAAAGAGCACTACAAGGCCATCACATTGAGGAGTGGTAAAGAACGTGAAGAGAACAAGCCTAAAGAGGCTTTGGTTCCTACACCTGATTCCAATCAAATGGAAGAAAATCTTGTTGTAGAAAAGGAAATTCAATCAGATGAAACAAAAAAGACTCTTAAGTCTAATTCAATCTCATTCTTACATAATCCACCAATTTTGAAACCATCATTGGTATATCCACAAAGATTCCTAATGAAAAAAATTGATGCACAATTTGTAAAATTTTGAAAATTTTCAAGAAAATCTATATAAACATCCATTTTGCAGACACCCTAGTACAAATGCCGAACTCTGCCAAATTTTAGAAAGAAGTGATGTCAAAGAAGAAGTTAGAGAAGCACAAGACACTAAAGCTAATAGAATAATGTAGTGCAATTTTCTAAAAGAAACTTCCTCAAAAATTGAAGGATCTGGATAACCTTACATTTCTGTGCATAATTAACGATTCTATCATTGACAAAGCACTATGTATTCTTGGGGATAGCATCAACTTAATGCCTCTATCTTTATTCAGGAAGTTGGGTCTTGGAGAAGCAGAATCGACAACCATTATTTTGCAAACTTGCTGATATATCTAACACATACCTACGAGGGATCATTGAAGATGTATGTTGGTTAAAGTTGACAGTTCATTTTTCCGGCTGATGTTGTGGTATTAGATGTGGAGGAAGACAAATAGATCCCATTAATTCTTGGTTATCCATGTCTAACAACTGGTAGAGCTCTGATTGATGTCCAATGAAGCTAGTTAACACTGCTGGTTAATGAAAAACAAGTCATGTTTAACATATACCAACCTATGAAATTCCCAAAGAAGCCGAAACTTGTCAAAGAATCAACTCTATATGTGCGTGCAATAGTAAGTAGAGGGTCTAAAGAAGATCCTTTGAAGCCTCAGAATAATGTTAAATCAAATGAGGTTTTGAGAAATCTAAGTTGAAGCTACCTCCTGAGCATCATTGTAATTCCTTTTAGAGGAAAATTCTAATGCAATGGAGCTAAATTGTAATATGAAAGTTCAAGTGCAAAACATCTTTTGAAACTCAATAAAATTGAATTCTGAAATGACGTATGGGAAAAAGCAAAAATCTATAAAGAACATACTAAGAATTGGCATGAAAAGATGACTTTGAGGAGAAAACAGGCTCTTGGACAACAAGTACCACTTTATAAGTCCAAGTGGATGTTGCTCCCGAATAGGCTTAAATCATGGTGGTCATAAGTTGAGTTATAGTCACACGAGGAATTGTTAACTATAGTTTATCGATTTCTATCAAATTCGATGTTGATAACACAAAAGATATGTGATGTTTGAGATGATCCTAATTAAGTTAAGAATACTGTAAAAAAATTGATTTTAATCAAATAATGGGATGCATGTATTGGATTTCAGAATCCACCTATTGATTTCTATTTCCAATTCTCAACTTAAGTAAGTTAGTGTTATTAAAATGTTCATGGCAATCGATAATCCATTAATAAATATTATTTTCCAAGATATATTAAACATATCCTAAGCACGATCGACCCTATCCTTAGTTCGAATTCATATGCAAAGAAATAATTCAATCACATGATTATCGCTATATATTGCACACAATATAAATGTTATTCTTAACACCTATTGTCCATGTGTCAAATACGTAATGTTATAACCTATTGTGAGTCTCCCAACACAATAGTAAGCAACTAATTATCTAAATAGTGATCAAGCATTCAAACAATAAAATAAGCGTGCATAAGTGATCAAGAACATAAGAATTCACTAAAATACTTAATCTTTGAATTAAAAATGACAATAAAATGGTTTCATCATTCATCCAATACAAAAGAAGTTTAGCCTAGCATTATGATATTCAAATTACACAAAAAGATATGGAAAGACATCACTTGAAGTAAAGAAATAGATGAAGAACTCAAATACATGATTTCTTGCAGGGAAATCTACATTTTGAGCTTTGATTCTTCAAATCTTGTTGTAGAATTCTTCTTCATCGCTTGCTAGCCTCTCTTCAATGATAAAATAATGGTTCCTCCCATTCTGGGCCTATTTTTTTTAAATAATAATTTTTTATTCATAATGAAGGCCTCATTTGTGGCGGAGGAAAATCGAGATGACAATAAGAGACTAGAATCCATACAATTCAACTTCTAAGGTAGGTAGTTCCAAACTATCCGTATGTAAAATTCCTCCAAGTAGTACTGGAACCTCGTCTCCAAAAGATAGGTTAAAAGATGCACCACTGGTACCATTTTTTGCAAAGAGATCAGCCGCCATGTTGGCCTCACGGAACAGGAGCTGGACTTCAGAATTAAGTAATTGGATCAGCTCCAAAATTCCCTCCCAAAATTCCCAAAGCTACCATAAAGAGCAGGTGCTATTATGAACTCATTATACCACTATATTGGAGTCAGTTTCAACAATGATGTCCCTGATTCCAAGGTCCCTACACATAAGTAAACCATCAAAAAGAGCTCGGGTTTCTGCTGCCATATTTGTACAGCAGCCATAGTGGTGAGAAAATCCAGCCCAACATCTTCCCTTGCTGTCCCGTAAAACTCCTCCTCCACCGGCTGAACCTGGATTTCCTTTAGATGCGCCATCAACATTTAATTTCAGTTGTCGACCCGCCGATTTCTTCCAATTGATCAGTTGCACCATTCTCTTTTTAGCATAATTTAATGGACAGTTCAAGGAGCGCAAACATGAGACATCGTGGCCTGAGATTTTACTGACCTTGGTGATTAATCCAGCAACCCTAGAAAACATTGATCAGGTCTGCCACATGGTTTTCTACCATGAAATGGGGTATCCTTCCATTCTAGCTTCATACCTAGTTTTCCATAATTCCCACGTGATAATAAGTGGTGCTATGCCGCGAAGAACTCCTGCCTGTGAGGAGCTAGGAACATATTTCCACCATAAATTCAGAATCCCTTTTTAGGTATTGACATAGGGAAGAGAAAGATTGAAGTGGGATGCAAAATAAGACCAAGTTTTTTTTGCGATTTCCCCATTACGTAAAACATGGTCTATGGTTTCCACCAAAGGGCTAGCACAGCATTCAGATTTTGAGGCCAATGGGATCCCAATCTTTTGGATCACCTCATCAACAGATAAGCAATTTAGGCGAGCTCTCCAAGAAACAAAAGAAATTTTTCGGGAAATTTGGTTGTGCCACTGCCAACGCTTCCATGTACATGGCATTCACTTTTTTCAAATCAATTCTGATGCCGATTTAGTGGAGAAGGGGCCATCCTTGTTGGGTGTCCAGATATAATGATCACGTTGTCCAGTAAGTTTTATGTGCACACGTTCGGTAGTCGTTGCTTGATTTTCGTCCAGTAATTTCCTAAGCCGAGTTCCATTCCAATTGCCAGTCGGCGTCAAGAGATCTTTAATCTATAGTTTTGGTTCCTTAACTTCCAAACTTGACTTGGCCAAGCTTTGAGAACCAGTCCAATTATCATACTAGAAGTTTGAAGAGCCATGGTAAAATGAGTTTTGCAACACAATTTGCAATGCTGAGGCCTCCCCCTTCCAAAACCGGGAGCGCATAGGAAAAATTTTCAGCAATGCTGCGGGATTATATTTCATGTATTTAGCTCGAAAAAATTCTGCCTAAAAGGATTTACCAACCAACAACTTCCACGTAAATCGCATAAATAAAGCCCGTTGAACTTTGCCAAAGTCCCGGATGCCTAAACCACCCTCCTGCACCGGGTAGCAAATTTTTCTCCAGGGAACCCATTTTCTTTTCTTAGATCCATCAGTTTCATTCTAGAGAAAAGATGAAAAAATCCAGTTCAATTCACTGTGAATCCCCTTAGGTAAATTCAAGACCGATAGGACATGAATTGGCATGCTGTTCATAACATGTTTTATCAATGTGATTTATTCCCAAACGAGAGTATTCACCCCTTCCATCCAGCCAGTTTCTTCTGAATTTTTTCTAGCATTGGTTCAAACAAACTCTTCAGTAATCTTCCTATATAAAGAGGGACTCCCAAATAGGTACATGGTAGAGCTCCTTCTTTAAAGCCAGAGGTAGCCAATAGTTGTCTTTTGTGTGTTGCATTGATATGTTTGGAGAAAAACAAGATGATTTCATAGGACTTACGGATTGACCTGACATCAGTTCATATGTTTTTAAAATACCAAGCAGGTTCACATTCGATTTTTTCCTTCCATTGGCGAAAATAAGTAAATCATCGACATAAAATAAATGACTAACCATACATCCTCCAAAGTGAAAAGGCTGAACTTGATTGCTAGCATAAGCTTGATTGATCATTCTAGACAAGATTTCTTGTGCCATAATAAACAAATAAGGTGACAGAGGATCTCCTTGACGTAAACCCCTCGGCGGCTTGAAAAAACTTCGAGTCTTGCCATTAATCATGATTGAGTAGTATGGGGAGGAAATGAAATTAAAGATGAGGTTTCTCCACTGGTCGGAAAATCCCAGTTTTCGCAAGCCCTCCAAAAGGAACCTCCAATTAACTTTGTCGTATGCTTTCTCCGTATCTATTTTCAATAATATGTTTCCACCCCTCAACTTCTTATGAAAACTCTGATTGTATCATCTCCTTCGCAATAGAAATATTATAAAAAATGCTCCTCCATTGAATAAACACTGATTGTTCTTGAGAAATAAATTTGTCGAGCAATGGGGCCAATCGATTTGCCATAATTTTGGACAGAATTTTATACACCACTGGACTGAGGCTTATCGGCCTGAATTTTGCAAAACTGTTCGGAGACTCCTCCTTAGGAATCAGAGCAATATTAGTAGCCCCCAAAGCACAACTAAGAGGACAACCTCCAAAGAATTCTGTAGCCACCGCAAGAAGGTCGGACTGGATAATATCCCAGGCAGAAATGAAAAAA
Source organism: Fraxinus americana (assembly GCA_035079005.1). Taxonomy (NCBI): domain Eukaryota; kingdom Viridiplantae; phylum Streptophyta; class Magnoliopsida; order Lamiales; family Oleaceae; genus Fraxinus; species Fraxinus americana. Next base: position 14,834,183 of record CM068718.1, on the reverse strand, counting down.
CTCGCACTAAAACCATCAGGTCCAGGGCTGCTATCTTTGGGTATCGACCAAAGAGCATCTTTAACCTCTTCCAAAGTAGGTGGATTGCATAGTATTTTATTCTCCTCCTCGGTAATGACTGGCGTCAATAGATCTAAAGTATTATCATCCAAGGAAATAAGTGAAATCGAGAAAAGATCTTGAAAAAACTGCACAGCCCCCTCGTGTATTTCATCAACTGAATTAAGCTCTATCCCATCATCAAGGACCTTGTGATCAATTATTTGGCTCTTATTTTTATTCTTGACCGAAGCATGAAAGAATTTTGTATTACCGCCACCCTCCTTTAGCCATTTAATAAGAGACTTCTACCTCCAAATAACTTCCTCCCTCTCAAGCCAAATAGCATGTTGATTACGACATTGCAAGAGCTGATATTCAGTATCCAATGAGAAATTTTCCATCAGCGTATTTTCCAGCTGAATCAGATTATTTTCATATATTTCAATCTCCTGTTGCATCGTACCAAACACCTCGCAATTCCAACATTTTAAAGTTGTTTTCATGTTCCTCAATTTGCGCCTGAGACAGACCATTGGAGAAACGGGCATATTCATGGTTTCACCAAAGGTAAGAATGCTAGATGGGAGCACCATATACTAAGGAATCGAAACGGTTTGTAGCACATCAAATTTAAGTTTTTCCTGCAGTGCAAAACCATTGGGCAGTGATCCGATGATGTGCTTTCCAAATAAGATAATGCTATCGAAGGAAATTGGTTCTTAAACTTCTGATTTACCAAAACTTACCGAGTAAAAAAAAAGGAAATAGAATTTTTTCCTTCAATGTTGTTAAGGGTGCGCACCTAGTTATGGATGCGGTGCACACTTAGAGGGTGAATTTGGCCTCAGATGGCCTGTGTGAGGTGCAAGCATGGGATTATACACTTTGTTTCATCTCTAACCAACTATCGGTATTTTTGTCATTACTTTCTCTTCCGATATCTGATTGAGATAATTCAAAGTGCAATAGAAAGTTAACTCAACGGGATAGAATTATTTGATAAATATGATCTTTCCAATTTAAACATTTACTATATCAAAAATGGGTCTCAATCTGAGGTTGAAATTCGGAGCATAATTTTTTCGGCTGAAAATTGATGTGTGATAGTAGTTTGACTATATTTCACCCTTTAACCTCTTTTCTCTTCCAATTGATCCCTAGAACTCTCGAACACAACTTTTGAGTATTTTCACTTTACTCCTGGAACTTGGATCTCTTACAATTTAGCCCATTTTTACCATTTTCTCCAATTCCACCATTTATGTCGATTTGTGCCTAACAAACACAATTCACATAGAATTAAGCCATAAGTTATCATAATAACCAATAATCAAACTTTCAAATTTGAATATTTGTATGTCCTCAAACAAACTATAGCCTTACTCAAAAAATAATTGGTTAAATAATATGTTGTTGGTCTCAGGATTGAAATTTCTACATCAATATAAAGAATAGTTTCAAAATCACCTAGAACAATCAATCTCTACTTATTCAATGTAGAACTCAACGCGTGTATGAAGACTTAAGTAAAATATCACAAACTCATGGTTGGTTCGATTCCTAACCTCACTGGTCAAATGTCTCCATTCTTCAGTCATGAGATACACATTCTCAAACATATTATTTTCACTTATTTTCCAAAATTATGATCCTAGGCTAAATTTCAAATGATCCTAATCATCACTCTCTAGCATCGATAGATGTCACTAGTAGCAGTTAAACACTTCAACGACTAAGGATTCTCCTATATTTCAACTACTTCAACCTCTAAGACTCAACTAGACTAATTATCTCTTATTAAAGGTCTAAATCTTTCAAAGAAGTGTCCGGGGCTTAATCAAAGTATGTAGTACTTTTTTCCCTTTTTGTCGACTCTTATGTGCGGACTTCTCTCCATTAAGTTTTCTAAATGACTATTACAGCGAACTTTTGGTAGATGATTATAGGGCATCAATATTCAAATACTCTTGCAGGCTTAATTGTGGAAGCCCCAAAAAAAATGATGAAATGCTAGTAGGCTCAAATTTTATGGTGGCCAGCACCGCAAGCCATAGCCCATGATAAACACTATGCTTGGCCCATAAGAAATGAAAGCCCAATGCTAGTCCAACATGTTTTAAAATGAATAGATCTCATGGAAATTCGTAGTGCAACCCAGGCCCATTTTCTTAAAATGATTCGATGAAGTTGGACGGAATTTAATGTCTTTCGAAGGTCGAAATGGACACTTTTTGTGACTGAAATTGTCTTACTCCCGTGATTAAACCATATTTAGAACTTATTGTATTTGAAGAAGGCTAACCGGAATTTTTTTAACATTTCGGTCGGCCGAAATATCAACCGAAATTGCCAAAATTGACAAAAACAAGTTTTTTTAGAAATGTGGCATCAATTTTCATCTTAAATGACCACCTACGTTTTTGGAGAATAAAAACTTGCAAAAATTAATGACTAAACTCCCATAACCTATTTCAATTACTACCCCATTTTATTTAAAAAGACAACCCTTCATTTTCTTTAGGTTACTCCAAGACTACCCATAAATAGGTGCATGATTTCACTTCAAAATCACCCACAACAATTTTCAAAACACTTTACATAAGAGAGAGTAAGGAGAGAAAGAGAGAAATAAGCTGAATTTTTTTTTTTTTTAAAAGTTCAAGTGCCGCTAGAAGACAAAAGTTCAACATCCAACTTCATTAAACTTTTTTTTTTCAGGAACACAAATTGCAAAGCATCAACGAAGGTAGGTGGAGGTGCAAAAATGTGTTATATTTCATGTTCAAATTATAGTTTTCATTATACCTATGTTTTTCTTTCAAATGTAATTGTACCTCCGGGTACGGTGCTTTGACACCACAATAGTACAACAGTTAAATGGAAGAATGATACCTCCTGGTACAGTGTTTCGATACCTTTATAGTTGAATGATCATTCTCCAGCTCGAGACGTCATGTTAAGTCATGACTCGACAGTGGAAATCCTTCTACGTGACGATTCTTCTTTTTAAAAAAAGCTACAGATTGAAAATGTATAATTTGATAATGAATGCACTTATGATATCTATTGAGTTTCAAACTCATGGGTTTTATCCCCTTACTACAGGTTGATACGATGCGTGGGACATGGATGACGGTTGATGAAGATGCAACATGCTAAGGGAAGCCGGTGATTTTACATGTTTAGTTTATCTATGAAAAATTTTACGTTATTTAAGTACCTTTTTGCACACTATGTGTAGCCTACAACAATTTTCTAAACACTTTACACAAGAGAGAGTAAGGAGAGAAAGAGAGAAAGAAACAAATTTAAAAAAAAAAAAGGTTCAAGTCTCGCTACGAAGACAAAAGTTCAACGCCCAACTTCATCAAACTTTTTTTTTTTCAAAAACATAAATTTCAAAGCATCAATGAAGGAAGGTGGAGGTGCAAAAAGGTGTTATATTTCGTGTTCAAATTATAGTTTTCATTATACCGATGGTTGAGTTATTTCGAAGGCATAAGCCTCATACCTTCCATGGAGCATCTAGCCCACTGGTTGCTGAAGAATAGCTTCGCAAGCTAGAGCGAATTTTTCGGCTCATAAACTGTACAGATGCCCAAAAGGTCCAGTCTGCGGAGTTTAAGTTCAGCGGTGATGCAAGTCACTGGTGGGATTTGATGTCTCGAACTAGGAATTCGGAACAACAACTGGAATTAACATGGGATCAATTCAAGGAGGAAGTAATGGATTAGTATTTTTTCCAATCTCTAAGAGATTTCAAGGAGAGTGAATTCCCTCAACTTAAACAGGGAACCATGTCCTTGACTGAGTATGAACGAAAGTTTGGCCAGCTCTCAAGGTATGCTCCACAATTGGTGGACACAGAGGCTAAGAAAATTCGAAGGTTCGAGCAAGGGCTAAACCCAGACCTGAGTATGATTCTTACGCCCCATTGTTTTATATCATACCGTGAGATGATGGAGCGAGTTCACGCTATATGGTATCAGAAGGCTGATGCAGAGAAGTCGAGTTAATTGAACAATCGACAAGAAAAAAGGCAGTTTGGGAAGAGAAAGTGGAATGGTCAAGACAAGGGGAAGGGCAAATGGAAGAATAAGAAAGCTAATGTTCGATCTAGTGCCGATAAGGCTGTAGAAGCTGCAGTAGCGCTATGTTCTAAGTGTGGCAAGTCCTATCGGGGAGAACAAAAAGGGGAAAGCACGGGTGTTCACGCTGACTCAGAAGGATGCAGATGAGAACTCAAACGTGATAGCAAGTATTCTACTGATATCTAGTACCCCTACTTACGTACTATTTGATTCAGGAGCTACTCATTCTTTTATATCAACTTCCTTCATCACTAAAACTAGTATTACTTGTAATAAGTCAAAAAGTATACTAGACATTAGCATCACCTCAGGCAGAACATTGAACAAGAATAAATTAGCTAAGTCTATAGATCTTGATATTGAGGGCAAAACATTGGAAGTTGACTTGTATTTGATAGAGATGAAAGACTTTGACGTGATATTAGGCATGGATTGGCTAGGAAGTAATTATGCAACTATTCGTTACAGAGAAATGGAAGTGTCTTTTTATAAACCAGGGAAAGAACAATTTTCTTTTCTTGGAAGAAAGAGAAAACCCCATCTCCGAATAGTATCGGCTATACAAGCTAAGAAAATACTGAGGAAGGAAACATGTCAAGGGTTTCTAGTTAACATCTCAGGAGAGAAACAAGAAACGTTAAGGGTCGATGATGTACTAGTGTTACAAGGATTCATAGATGTGTTTCCTAAAGATCTACCTGGTTTTCTACCAGATAGATAAGTGGAATTCACAATAGATCTGATTCCTGGAACGGCACAAGTATCTAAAGCCCCATACAGGATGGCTCCAAAGGAATTTCAGGAGCTGAAAATCTAGTTACAAGAGCTGTTATATAGTGGTTTTATACGACCAAGTATGTCTCCATGGGGCGCACCAGTATTTTTCATAAAGAAGAAAGATGGAAGTATGAGGATGTATGTCGACTATCGGGAGTTGAACCGGTTGACCATCAAGAATAGGTATCCTCTCCCGAGAATCGAGGATTTGTTTGATCAATTAAAATGGAGAAATGTATTTTCCAAGATCGATTTACGATCTGGATATCATCAGTTGAAGGTTAAGGAATGTGATATACCCAAGACGGTTTTCAGAACTCATTATGGACAATACGAATTCACAGTTATACCGTTCAGATTGACTAATACACTGACAGTATTCATGGATCTAATGAATCGTGTGTTTCACCAGTATTTAGATCAATTTGTCATAGTCTTCATTGATGACATTTGATATACTCCAAGAGTAAGGAACAACATGAGCAGCACCTTAGAACACCACTAGAGATACTGCGCAAGGAGAAATTATATGCCAAATTTAAAAAGTGTAAATTTTGGCTTGATCAAGTTGGATTCCTCGGTCATATAGTTACTGCCAAAGGGATTGAAGTAGATCCAGTAAAAGTGGAAGCAGTAACTAATTAGAAGGCACCAACGAATGCTGGTGAAGTCCGAAGTTTACTGGGATTGGCCGGGTACTATCGAAGATTTATAGAAGGATTCTCCAAAATAGCTGGACCAATGATCCAATTGACAAGGAAATGAGTAAAGTTTCAATGGACGGATAGGTGTGAGTAGAGCTTTCAAAAACTAAAGCAAAGATTGATTTCTACACCTGTGCTAGCCATACCTGAAGGTTCTGAAGGATTTGTCATATATGGTGATGCATCCAAACGAGGTTTAGGATGTATACTGATGAAGCATGGAAAGGTGATTGCCTATGCGTCAAGGCAATTGAAGCAACATGAACAGAACTACCCGACGTATGATTTAGAACTTCCGGCGGTAGTGCATGCATTAAAGATATGTTGTCATTATTTATATGGAGGGAAGTGTAATATTTATACGGATCATAAGAGTATCAAATATTTCTTCACACGGAAGGAATTGAATATAAGACAGAGAAGGTGGCTGGAACTAGTAAATGATTATGATTGTACTATTCATTATAATCCTGGTAAGGCCAATGTGGTTGTCGATGCTCCAAGTAGAAAGTTGGTAGGACAGTTGGCGTCACTATCCACTACTCAGATGGAATTGGTCAAGGACTTAGGAAGACTATGAATCGAAGCGATTACCACACCAGAGCAAGCCATTGGTCGGTTAGCAACTTTGGTGGTTCAACCTACTCTTAGAGATCGAATCATAGAGGCACAGGGTAGGGACCCATTCTTGCAAAAGATCAAGAACGAGATTGGTACCAATATGAGAAAAGACTTTGGAATAGCTTCGGATCAGGCGTTGATGTTTAAAGGGAGAATTTGTATACCTAAGGACGAGGCTATGAAGGGTGAGATATTGGAAGAGGCTCATTTTATCCCATACACGGCACTTCCAGGTGGTATGAAAATGTATCAAGATCTTCGAGATACTTTTTGGTGGAGGAATATGATGAGAAGTATAGGACTGTTTGTTGAAAAGTGTATAGTTTGCCAACAGGTTAAAGTAGAACATCAAAGATCGGCCGGATTGTTAAATCCATTGGACATACCCGAATGGAAGTGGGAGAAAATTGCAATGGACTTTGTGGTTGGATTTTCGAACTCAGCAAGAGGACACAATGTCATATGGGTAATCGTGGATCAGCTAACGAAGTCAGCTCATTTTCTTCCTATGAAAATGACGTTCAGCCTAGATCAGTTGGCACAGTTGTATATTAGAGAGATTGTAAGATTGCATGGTATTCCCACATCTATTGTGTCTAATAGAGACCTAAGATTTACATCAAAATTTTGGAAAGGCTTACAAAGAGCTATGGGAACGAAATTGAATTTCAGTACAACATATCACCCCCAATCTGATGGTCAATCTGAAAGGACCATCCAAACCTTGGACGATATGCTAAGGGCATGTCTGTTGGATCTAGAAGGTAAATGGGAATTGTACCTACCTTGGGTGGAATTTGCGTATAACAATAGTTTCCAGGCAACTATTGGGATGGCACCATATGAGGCTTTCTACAGTAGAAAATGTAGATCATCCGTTCATTGGGATGAAATCGGAGAGAAGAGAGTTTTGGGATCGAAAATCATTGAAAGGACGGTCAAAGCAGTTGATAAGATCTGTGCTAGGATAAAGGCAGCACAGAATAGGCAAAAGAGCTATGCCGATACAAGAATAAAGGACTTGGAATTTCAAGTTAGAGATAAAGTTTTTCTAAAAGTGGCACCAATGAAAGGTATACTTAGGCTTGGTAAGAAAGGTAAGCTATGACCTCGTTATATCGGACCTTTCAAAGTATTTGATAGGGTCGGAAATGTAGCTTATCAATTGGTGTTGCCGCCTGAACTATCGGCAATGCACAATGTGTTCCACGTGTCAGTGATCAAGAAATATGTACACGATCCTAATCATGTGATTAACCATCAATCCTTGGAAGTACAAAAGGATTTATCTTATGAGGTATTGCCGATTAAGATACTGGATCGAAAGGTACATAAACTACAGAACAAGGAGGTTCATCTGGTCAAAGTGCAATGGAATAACCATAGAGTGGAGGAAGCTACTTGGGAAAGAGAAGAGGAAGTTAAAGACAAATATCCGGCACTCCTTACCCAACCATAAGGTAAATTTCGAGGATGAAATTTTATTTAAGGTATGAGGGACGTGGAAGCCCAAAAAAAAAAATGATGAAATGCTAGTAGGCTCAAATTTTATGGTGGCCTAGCACCACAAGCCATAGCCCATGGTAAACACTATGCTTGGCCCATAAGAAATGAAAGGCCAATACTAGTCCAACATGTTTTATAATGAATAGATCTCATGGAAGTTCATAGTGCAACCCAGGCCCATTTTCTTAAAATGATTCGATGAAGTTGTCTTTTGAAGGTCGGAAAGGACACTTTTTGTGACTAAAATTGTCTTACTCCCATGATTAAATCGTATTTAGAACTTACCGTATTTAAAGAAGGCTAACCGGAATTTTTTTCACATTTCGGTCGACCGAAGTATCGACCGAAATTGCCAAAATTGACAAAAACACGTTTTTTTTTAAGAAATGTGGCGTCAATTTTCATCTTAAATAACCACCCACATTTTTGGAGAATAAAAACTTCCAAAAATTAATGCCTAAAACTCACATAACCTATTTCAATTACTACCCCATTTTAATTAAAAAGACAACCCTTCACTTTCTTTAGGTTACTCCAAGACTACCCACAAATAGGTGCATGATTTCACTTCAAAATCACCCACAACAATTTTCTAAACACTTTACATAAGAAGAGTAAGGAGAGAAAAAGAGAAAGAAGCAGATTTAAAAAAAAAAAAAAGTTCAAGTTCCTCTACGAAGACAAAAGTTCAACGTCCAGCTTCATCAAACTTTTTTTTCAGAAACATAAATTTCAAAGTATCAACGAAGGTAGGTGGAGGTGCAAAAATGTGTTATATTTCGTGTTCAAATTATAGTTTTCATTATACCTATGTTTTTCTTTCAAATGCAATTGTACCTTTGGGGAACGGTGCTTCGGCACCACAACAGTACAACAATTAAATGAAAGATGGTACCTCCGGGTACGGTGTTTCGACACATCTATAGTTGAATGATCATTCTCCGGCTCGAGGCGTCATGTTAAGTCATGACTCGACAGTTATTGGATTCCGCTGGAAATCCTTCTACGTGACGATTCTTCTTTTTAAAAAAAGCTACAAATCGAAAATATATAATTTGATAACGAATGCACCTATGATATCTATTGAGTTTCAAACTCATGGGTTTTATCCCTTTACTACAGGTTGATACGATAAGTGGGACGTGAATGACGGTTGATGAAGATGCAACATGGTAAGGGAAGTCGGTGATTTTATATGTTTAATTTATCGACGAAAAAGTTTACGTTGTTTAAGTACATTTCTTCACACTATGTGTAGAACTATCCTGCGAGTATTTTCCCTTTTCCTATAAATAAAGTATGTTCACAAGTGCTACGTGTTTTTAGCAAAAAAAAAAATATTTACGCGTTACCGCTTACGAACTAAATGTCATCAATTAAAAACTTGTACTATCTTTCAAGGGATTTCGTTTTTTTCCCGCTTTTAAGTAAAAGTTTAAGCTTTCCACTAAAAGTTTGTTTATCATCAAGTCAATGGCTACAATTAAGTGACGGTTCAATCTATATGGGTCGGGGCGTTACATTAATCACTCGAGTCATAAAGGTTAAAAAAAAGACATTTTACAATGAGATAACTTTTTTCTTTTTATTTTTCATGATCAGTGCAATCCTCCTCATTAAACACACATTCCCAAAAGCTGGCTACTAACTTAAAATTTTCACCTAATTTTCATCTTATTGGCTTTAGATAATCTACACAAGAATTTGACGCATGGAATCCTTACTCATATCAATGTCTTCCTACACTAGTTTAACCATCTCCAAATTATTCTAGAAGTGGTTTAGGGATGTATATAGTAGAGACTTCTTGGTTTTAGCAACTAAGTTCCACTATTTTCAACTTATTTCAACATATGAACCACAAAACTTATTCATGATAAAAAAAAAAAAAGTCTTGTGTGCAAGTAAGATCAAGTTTTACCTAAATAAGCATTATCAATCTCAAACTGTAATATTTCTACCATTCATAGTTTAACACATAATTCCAATGTATACATCATTGCTGGTAAGGCCATCTAACCTATACAAACACACAAAAGTGGTAAATATTTTTTTTCTCTATATATATAACTCATAACAAATTTGAAAAACACACATAATCGATGATAACATCCCATCCCAAACTTAAAATGCGCATTGTCTTCATTGTACGAAAATATAGCACTACGTATGCAAAGAAATGGACAAAGAGGAAAAACTGAAGACTCATTTGGTTAAGTCGAATGTGGATTCAAAATGCATTGAAAATTTAACTCAAAGGGATTCAATTCTTTTAGAAATATCATCTTTCCAATTCAAATATTTACTATGCCAAAAATGAGTTTCAATCCGAGATTGAAAATCTGGAGTATAACTTTTTCGATTATGAATTGATGTGTGATAATACATTGACTATATTTTATCCATTTGATTTCTTTTTTCATTCAATTGACCCATAGCACTCTTGAATTTTCATCATGAGGTCTGATAAAACTTTTGAATATTTGTACTTTAGTCCTCGAACTTTAGATCTCTTACAATTTAATCCATTTTTCACCATTTTTCTTGAATTCTACCATTTATGTCGATTTGTATATAGAAAACGTAATACAAATAGAACTAAGCAATAATTCATCAAAATAACGAATAAATACTCTTGGGTGGGCAAGAATAAATACTCTTAAGTGTACAAAATATGCTTATCAATAACATATTTCCTTTTGGTGCTGTGAAATTGAAGGGCAAGAATGAATTCATATTCCAAAATAATGGCCCGCAATGTAAGCAATACTATGGAGAGGACGTGTGGAATGTGGAAGGTGTACCTCTTGGAGACCCAACGTAAGGCATTCCGGTAACGTTAAGCTACTGACATTAAAGAAAAGCTTCTTGGGAGACAACCCAAGCTCTTTTCCCTTCTTTTCAATTAGTTAGATATTAGTTTATATTTTTATTTATAGTTTTTTTAATGATTTTTCTCCTCTTGTAGGTTGATGCTCAAGTTTGGGGGCAAAACTAGAATCAACACCCATCACATCCATCAATCCACCACCGCCCCACCATGATGCTGATAGCGATGAAGACAATTGATGTCTTCATTCACGAAAGTCTTTCTCCTCATTTGTCTTTAATTTTATATTGTGGACAATGTTTAGTTTAAATTTGGGAGTAAAATATTAATTGTTGTATTGCTTAGTTGTTTTTAATTACTTTTGTGTGATTTTTTATTATTATTATTTCATGTTATTTGTGTATCTTTTAGAAAAAGAAAAAAAAATGTTATATGCTTGTGTGAGTTAGATATCTATGTCAGCCATGATGCATATACTTAAGAACACGTATTACTTTATAATTGTGAATAAGTTATGTGTTTTGAGTTGAAATTTTTGCTTATGCAAGTAGAATGTGACACTATTTATGCACACGAATTTAGTTAAAGTGTATTGGATTAAGTTGATTCATATATGCTATAGGTTGAAATAATGGACTTAGATGCTCAATCTCTTAAAACTAGTATGTATTACATCCTTGAACCACTTATAATATAATTTGAGGGTGGTCAAGCCAGTAAAACAAATAATCTAGAATTATGTTGACTCCGTGCATGTTGAAAAAAATATTTGTGTGAACTGTCTTTAAATATTAAGTATAAGCTAGGTAACGACTATATGTTAGGGATCTGGGTCCTATTTATGTTTGCCTTGAAAAAATGTAGAAAAGTGGCATTTCACTTGTTTATCATATGCCTCTCGTAGCCTTTTTTACTTCAATTGGTAAGTTCGTTGACGTATCTCAAAACTTGGTATCCTTTGGCTTTTAAAGTTGGGGAGTTATCATTTAAAAGCTTGTTACAGGGGCCAAGAAGAAAGATTAAAGGGGTGAGATTGATATTGAGCTATAAATATATATAAAAAAGAGCAAATAATTGTGCAATTGAGATTGAATTGTGGGGACTTAGATAACAAGTGAATTTGAATTGCTTAGTATAAGTTTGAATGTTGAAGCACTCAAATAATTGGAAGAATCATCACACACATAGATTGTTGACATCACCGGTTAGATTTAACCAAATTTGAACCGTGAAAGAAAGTAGTAAATGGAAAGTCCCTTAGAAAAACACAAGGGGAAAAGAACAAAAGAAAATAAGTTTACGAGTGTGTGAATTCATGAGTGAAGCAAGTATATATATTTGACTATTGAGGTCGAGGATTGAACCAACTTGTGAATGCACAACGTTGCAATTGATTCTACATACACACACCCATTTTGCATTGGATAAGTGAGAATTTGGCTTTTGCATTCTAATTTGAAATAATGTTTTCAATCCTCAGCCAAAAGGCAAGCTATCTAACTAAAGATTAATGCATATGAGTCAACCCAAATGTATAGTAGTTTTTTCAAGAGAAAAAAAACCTTTGAGCACCACTTGCCAGCAAATGATCCACTAGAAAAGACTGAACATACGGATATGGTCCAGATGCAACTAAATCGTAATAGATTCTGACTCTCAATCTACCGAAAACTCCTCGATTGTGCACTCTAGCACTTGCTACAGAACTTTTGAACTTCTTTTCCCTTGTCAATCTCTTACAAAGGGACACAATGGTTGGGAATAGACCTTTAGACTATTAATAAGTTAGCAGGCATGCATAGCAATCTGAAAAATAAGTATTCCCTTTCACTAAAGTGGAAGGTTATAACTTTATGTGGAATTGTTGGGTTTTTTGATACCCAATAAATCCGGGCAATGATGTTAAACCGGTTTTATAGTTTGGATTAGACTTCATAGGCCTCGGCCGATGATTGAAGTGAAATGTCGACATCACAATGAACGAACCACTCCGACAACCTAAGTGGGCCGTTTGAAGTAGCCGAATCTCATTAGTGTTGCTCATGGCCCGGCCCATTACTTTGGATGGCTTTAGGGTTGAAAAGCCCACTTGTTGTTATCTATTGGGCCTCTTGTGTTTTGACCTTATAGCCCACTTAACTTGTGCTTTTAAGTGGGGCGGTTTTCTTGTGATTAGCCCTAGTGTGTGAAATTAAACCTTGGAGCCGTGAGTTAGAAGAGGGAAAAGGGAGATTTGCTTTGTACTTCCTCTTGCTTTGTGCTATCTTCTCCTTCTTCTTCTCTTAGCCTAAGTGGCTAGTTTAGGGCTGCAAAAGATCACTAACACTTTCGGCCTTTGTGGCATCTTGGAAAGCAGCAAGTAGTGGTGGTTTGAGTTTGGAGGTTGGTTGTCATTGTGGTGTCGATTGGTTGGTTTTTGAGCCGGTTTGGTGTTGATTGGAGCCCCAAATCCAACATTTGGTATCGAGCTGGTTGGTGGTGTATTGGGCTTCAAAATCCGATGACAAGAAATCGACGAGGAAACGATTGAAAAAATGTTGTCCAGATTTTGGTGCGAAAATCGGACACAATCTCGATTTCCGGCCATTCCGGGAGGAATTTGGACAAGCGGAGACCGGATTTGGAACGTGCGAGGTGGAGCGTTCTTTGGGTGGCTGCGCGTGGTGGTCGGCGGCGCGTGGGGAAATCCGGCGGTGGCGCGTGTGGGCGCGTCCGGCGTTTTACGACGAGGGTTTCTTGGTTTTGTTCATGATTTTGTGAACGTATTGATATTTTTGGTTTAGTGTTTCGGGTTTCACGAGAGAAAGTTGGATGATTTTGCCCTTGCTCGTTCGAAATTAGTTTTGCATTCTATCGATTCTTTGCCAAACTTTAGGGCGAATAGTGGTGGCCCTAAAGTGTTAAATTGTATTTCTCGTAATTTACGGACTCGAGATAAGTCCGCTCTAAATTGGCTTATCCCGTTTAATTCCGGCTGAGCGCGTCATCGTGTGGGGTGACATTAGGATTGGGGTTACGTGAAGGGGTAACCATTGCTTGTGCTAAATTTTAGGAATTTGTTGCTCTATTTGAAGTGTTGAATTTAGCGCAAGTTGGTAATTCTTTGTTGTCTTTGGAACTATTGTTTTGTCTGCTGTGTGAGATTCCTTTGCGTGAAAAATTTGAATTTTGTTGACATACCTTCGTGTTGCATTGATTATCCTGTTAGAACACCTTGGACTTGACCCGTTGAACGTTCCCTTGATGCGAGATTTTGAGTCTCACGAAACCACAGGAATCTAGAAACGGTGTATATTGTTGCCTTAGGTTTACTCTGTGTGATCTACTTGTGCATTTTTGGGTTGTTGTTTTCAAAATGTCTTCACGTTTCGAAATTGGGATTTTCAATGGGAAAGGTGATTTTCAATTTGGCAACAAAAGATGAAGGGTATTTTGGTTCAACAAAAGGTTTAAAAGCCCGTTGATGGCAAATTTCGAGAAAATTTCTGGATGCACAAAAGAAGATTATGATGAACTGCATCACTTCAATTATTTTACATCGTAAATAACCTTTTTTGAGAAAAGTTGGAAAACTTGATTCTACTAAAGAACTTTGGAAAAAGTTGGATGATTTATATTTTCTTAAATCCACTCCTAACAAGTTATACTTGCTTGAAAGATTTTTAGCTTTAAAATGGATTCTTGAAAAGATTTGGATGACAATTTGGATGTGTGTTTAACAAACTTGTTCAAGATATTGTTAAGCGTGGAGAGTCGATGTCTGAAACCTATAAGGATATTATTTTGATTTATGATATACATGATACTTATCATGAAGTTAAATATTCTATTAAGTATGGTAGTGACACCTTAACCACTGAAATTGTCATATATTCCCTTAGGAGTAAGAGGAAATGGAGATTAAGGCTAAAAAGGAAGATAAGAGAAATGGTGAGTTGCATATGATGAGGGGGTAGAATGAAGTTTAAGCAAATGAGTTTAGGTAGAGCTCAAGAATAGGTGATTCGAGTAGTGACTCGAGTGAAGAGGGTGATAAGAAGAAGAGCAAGAGTTGGGACAAGTCCGGTGGTAGACGGTGTTACAGTTGTGGTAAATCTGGACACTTCATTAGGGATTGTCCCAAGAAGAAGAGTAAGTTGAGAGGTGACGCGAATTTGCTTATAGGGTCGAGTGATGACCCTAGTGAGGTTTACTGAGTGTAATCTTAGTTACTGCATTTGCATCTGTGTGTAATCCTTTCTGCATGTGCGTGATTGCTCGTTTCCGCTGCATGGCTATATGTTGTATTTTCAATGTGTTTGATATGTGCATTGACATGATTTGGAGTGATCTTATTACTTGATGTAATGTGTTTGCATGCATAGTGGGTTTGTGATGCATTTGGCAGTGTGTGTGTGTATGTCTTTTGGTAAGGTGGAGTATAGATGCCTAGGGGTACATTGGTTGTACTGTGGGATGTGGAGTGTGGCATTTGGATCACGGTGGAGATGTGATGAAATGTTAGAATCCTTTATCTAGAAGAGACCCTGATCAGGTGGAGTGTAAGTGAGCGCTTCTATCACTTACGGTAGGTGGAGACCCGTTATCCACATAGGTTGGAGAAGTGATGTGTTGATAGAGGATTATCCAGGAACTTAGGATCTATAAAGGCTTCTTTGTTAGACATGTTTGTTTGTTTGTTTGAGTGATTAGTCTAGTGGCGGGTGGGCGATGAGGTGAGATGTGTGTTCTCGAGGTGAGTGAGTAACACGGAATGAGATAGGATAAGTGTAGTGAGATGCAGTGTGAGGTCATTTATGCATTTGTTGCGTATGTGTTGGCTTGTTGATTAACTTGTTAATACATTGTGTGAACGGGTGTGATAAGATCTCTGTGTTATCTGTGTGATATCTAAAGTCGCATGTTTTTATTTGCTCTTGATTGATTCTTTGTGCTTATTTGTTTTTACTCCTTGGGTGTTCTTGATCTTAGCCCTTGTGAGTATATGGAGCAGGTATGGTATGTGTTTCGGGTAGGAAACACGAGGTAAGGTCTGTGATACCAATTTATTGGTTACCTTGATTGTGCAAGTATAAACTGTGTGTTTTGGTTGCTTGCAGATTTATTGGGATCAAGGTGGAGATTTGTTGGGTTTTTGATACCCAATAAATCTAAGCGATGATTTTAAACCGGTTTTATAGTTTGGATTAGACTTCATAGGCCTCGGCCGATGATTGAAGTGAAATGTCGACATCACAATGAACGAACCACTTCGACAACCTAAGTGGGCCGTTTGAAGTAGCCTAATCTCATTAGTGTTGCTCATGGCCCGACCCATTACTTTGGATGGCTTTAGGGTTGAAAAGCCCACTTGTTGTTATCTATTGGGCCTCTTGTGTTTTGACCTTATAGCCCACTTAACTTGTGCTTTTAAGTGGGGCGGTTTTCTTGTGATTAGCCCTAGTGTGTGAAATTAAACCTTGGAGCCGTGAGTTAGAAGAGGGAAAAGGGAGATTTGCTTTGTGCTTCCTCTTGCTTTGTGCTATCTTCTCCTTCTTCTTCTCTTAGCCTAAGTGGCTAGTTTAGGGCTGCAAAAGATCACTAACACTCAGCCTTTGTGGCATCTTGGAAGCAACCAAGTAGTGGTGGTTTGAGTTTGGAGGTTGGTTGTCATTATGGTGTCGATTGGTTGGTTTTTTCTGAGCCCGGTTTGGTGTTGATTGGAGCCCCAAAATCCAACAGGAAGTTTACAACTTTCACTTAAGTATGCCCTTTCATTTTATAAATAGATACTGTAATTATTAGCCATTTAGGACACAATTTTAACATGCAATATATAAACAAATTACTAAAATAGAATATAAAACATGTAATTCAATTGAACTTCATAATATAACTTCGGCATGTAAACTTATTTTGTAAAGCAGTCTACAATTGGCAAATAATTACGTTAATTAATACTATGAAATGCAAAAGGATAATTCAGACTAAATCCAAATCATTTATAGCATACAACTTAACACATGCATGCGATTATTAAATCTGTACAGACTTAGAATGCAACTCTAACGAAGTAATATATTTTTATAACATTCTAGCATGAATCAAAGGTTACGTTGCTAACATAATAAAACACGTAGCAACGCAAATTTAAAATTTCAACAGAATGCACCAAGGAACACTAAAAGCATGGAGAAATTACCAGTGGGAAAAATTGACGTGTATAAATTATATTCTAATAACCAACCTTCAATGTGCATAAAACTGAAGAGAGCTTTGACTTACTGAAAACAAATATGTAAAAGTAGAAATGAAAAATGTATGAATATGAACTTGATCGAGGCAAGAGTTTGAACTCTTTCTCCCTAAAACCATAATGCCCTACAGGGTGCTAACGATTTTTCAACATTCGTCTTCTGAGATACAATGACCACGTCCCGCAATAGAAGCAGTCCAAATTACATAGACTAGTAAACTCACTAATGTTTTGAACTCTCTTTAAATGAAACTTGTTTTGAAGTGAATGTGCATTAATTCCAATGACAATGCAATCATGAAGTGAATGAATTGAATGAATGAAAATTCCAAACACGTGAGGTCTATATATAGCAATTGAAAAGTTATGTCTCAAAAGACAGAATCCAATGAAAAGCCATGTCTAAAAAGACTTGCCTCTACAATAATAAAAAGATGTGACTTTTGGAAAAATATCATTTCTAAAATGACAACTTTTTATCCAAATAATTTCTAGAATATTCCATAATATTTTACGTGAATTTTCAACTATTTCACGTATTTAAGTGACTTAAATTTAATTTAATTTCTCATTCATCAAATAATGGTTTCCACTAAATAATCATTGAAAACTTGATCGAAGCAAATTTTTTAAACATAATTTCAATAATCTCCCACATGAATGAAAATTAATGCAAATGACCATACAGATACTAAAGAGAGTTTAAACGGAAAGCTATTGCATTTGGATATGTACCTTATGAGTTTGATCCTTATGTATTGGAATACTATTAGATTTACTTGGTTAGTCAATTAACGTAATGTCTTGAACTGTCAACCGTTAGTTTAAATCAAAACAATAGTACCCACAAAATAACCTCCCTAATTCCTTCGAGTTCTCAACGGTTATGTTCATTTAGCCTTGAGCAACTCTTGGATTTCATAAGTATTTTAGAGAATTCAAGTCTTGAAACATTCTCGTTGAAGTGGCCCTGACTTCACACTTATATAAGTGATCTTCTATTAAAAGTATTTGTTTGTCTAAGATATAGGAATCCTTAAAACTTTAACTTAACCTAAAACATTTCGCAAATAGAACTTTTCTTATCATAGGAATGTGTAGAAGTTAACTTTCAAGAGCTCATTGAATTTTCATAATTTAGTTGTCCCATTGAAATGAGATCTTGAATTCTCAAGTCAATAGTGTTGGGTTACCATTACAATTATCCTTACTTAGTAGGCTTTGAGTATATTACCCTCGATATGCAATATACTTGATCTCTTGATAAAAAAAAATTCTTAGTGAATATTATGTCTATAACGTATATGTCTAAACTTACCATTATGACAAATTGCATTTTATTAAATATAGTTAGCTATCAAAAATAATCCATTTAATAGATACGGATAGTCATCAATTAAGAAATCCTCCCATAAATATATGAAGTCATATACTTCTATTTAGCTTTATCTAAAACTATATCATGTTTCAATTCACAATTTGTTTGGATAATTTCTAACACATAACTGCATTGGCTATAGTAAAACAACTTTACTAGTGAATTTTTGAATAATTGGTAATGGACATCATTAAACCATTATCAATTACAAAGCAGTTCAACTTATCAATATTATTTTAATATTCCAATATTATTGCATACCTGATACTCATGCAATAAACGATTTTGTTTCCATTTTAAAAAAATTTAGTTTAGGGCGCTTCACCTTTGTGAACCATCCTTGTACTTTGAAATTTAGCACAGCGATTTTCTACATTTCCATTCTCATAGAAAATTCTCTATAATTTAATGCAATTGTGAAGTGCGTGAATTGAATAAATGAAAATTTCAAAAAACTTGGGGTTTATATATAGTTGTTGGAAAGTTGTGTCTCAAAAAACACAACACAATGAAAAATGCATGTCTAAATAAATGTCTAAAAAGACATGTCTCTACAATAATAAAAACATGTGATTTTTGGAAAATATCATTTTCAAAAGGACACAAGTTTTCATCCAAATAATTTTTAGAATATTCCATAATATTATACATAATTTTTCAACTGTTTCACGTATTTAAGTGGTTTCAATTTGGCTTAATTTTTGATTCACCAAATGTTGATTTCAACTTAAATAAGCATTTAAAAATTGGTAAATACATAATTCCAACATTGCAATCTTGCTGGGGTTTTGATCGACAGTCGAACAGAATCGCCAGATTTCTTTCATTGAGTCTGATTGTAGTGGTGCCATGAAGTAGGGTATGCACCTGAATGAATGAGCAGAGGAAGGAGCCATAGTGTATAGGACTCGGAGATTGCTGTCTACTTTTACGTCCGTCAAATGCAACTCAATCAGAAAAATAGTTAATGTTGCAGATCATCTACTGGCTAAGCAAGCTTTTAATTCCTGTTCTGATTCTACTTGGAGACTGGAGAGATCATCCTCCCGATTTTCTTGTAGAAATTATTAGTTCCGAATCTACTCAATAAGATTATTATTTTTACTATAAAATAAAAAATCGAACAATTATTTCATATTTAGGAAAAATATTAATCTGTACTATGAATCATGTGTCAGTAATTAATTCATGGTTAAACTTTATCTACAGTAAATGAACTTTCAGTGAATTCTCAATTGAGCCTTAACCTTCAATTTAGTTTCAAACAGAGTTATTACATTTTGACTTAGATTCAAATGTCGCCACTACCACTTGCAGTCTCCTAAATTGATGAAAATCGGTTGATTGGCAGATATATCACAATAAATGTTCCACGTAATCGTTGTGTCTCATGCCAATTTAACATTATGCCATATCATACCAACGTTAAAAAAAAAAAAAAAAAACATTTAAACCTTTAAATCTGAAGACATAGTCATAATCCTTGTTTTACCATTTTTGTTTTTTAGGGCACCACGTAAGGATTTCGTAGAAGAATAATTATGGTATAATGGTCAACTAATTATCTTTCATCAATTTTGGAGATTATAAGTAACAAAATGTAACATAGTGGTCATATTTGAAACTAAATTGAAGATTAATGGTCCAATTGAGACAAATTGAAGTTTGGTGACCCATTTGAATTTTTTTTCTTAAAACGATCAGAGATGAAGTTTACTCGTTAATGATTGATGCTTGCATATTAAGTGGAATTCATATTCTTTACGGGACGGACCCAGCCTGCCATCCCAGCCCGGGAGAACGTTGATCGGTCAATGCCGATCGGTCAACGCCGACCGGTCAACGTCGACAATCATAATAGAATTTATATTATGGTCACCCAAAAATCCTCTGAACATCCCACGATATCTCTCTTCATATCTCAATTCCTCTAAGTCCATATTCTGAGTATCAATCAAAATTTCATATCAATACAATTTATATCCCCAAAATCCAGAATTTAATTGAAAATTTACATACTAATATATATCTTCAGCAATAACAGCCACTTAAATTAACATAATAGATACATTTTTCAAGCAAAATATGAACTGTTAAGACATATTTTTGGTTGAAATCATACTCTGAACTTATTATATTCCTCCTTCACTTTTCTAGTTGACCGAACGATAATAGGCCCCAAAAAATCCTCAAAAATCTTCCTGCATATATAAAAAAAACTCAATTCATTCTCACATCTACATCAAATCCCGCAGACCAGAACTAACGAAAATTAAAAACAAAAAACACACACACACCATGAGATTTGCTCAGAAGACATGCCGCTGCATCTCCTTCATTCAAAATGTATTTCGCTTTAATCAGCTCTACATCCAACTAAAAACCAAAACACAAGATCAGAAATAAACACACACTACACATGGCGTTCCTTCAGTTCTGGACCTCTGGTCGTCTCCCTCCCTCGCCCTTGGCTCCTCGTTCTCTGCCTGCCGATTTCAATTTAGGGATTGAGAATGACGGATTGTATTTGATTTTGTGGGGATTGGACTTGGGAATGGACTTGGCATTTGGCAACTTGCAATTGCAATTGCAATTTGCAAGCAAATCCCATGACCATGGATTGGGCTGACCCGGCTGCCGGTTGGGCCTTATTAAAAAAAAAAAAAAAAGCCCAAACGTTTACAAGTAAAAAAGACTGTCTTCTTCATTCCTTTCATCTTCTTCCCGACAGCGGATAGCAATTCGGCTCCTGAAGAAGTAGTCCTGGCGGACCCAACACGAGCGGCCGCGAGGGCTGGCCAGGTGCTGGGTCCGCCCCTGTTTACCATCTACAATATGAACATTTGCAGCCTTGTTTCATAGTCATATATCCCTGAATGATGCTATATATATCTCCATTACAGATGAACACTAATTTATGCGGAGGATGATGTCATATTAAATATATGAATATGAGATCTATTTTATTATTCTTATTATTTAATGCCACAGATTATCTCTAATGAAGATAAATGACACCTATATCCATTACTACATATTTGGACAGTCAATTGAATATATAGATGAGTCCCATTTTATTATTCTATCATCTCTAACGGAAATAAATAGCATTACTTGTTACAACCCATTTTAATTAGTCAAAGCAAATGGTTGAATTGTCAAGGTCAAAGTCAATATGGACTTAATTGGAATATTTTTTTTTGGGGCTTATGTTATATTTAAGAAAATTGAGGGTTAAGATGGATTAATATTGAAGTGGAGGACTTACTTATACATTATATGATAGTTGAGGGACTTCCTATGCAAATAGCACATTATTTTACCAAATTTTAAACCCATTTCCCATTTTCATACACCCCCTACATGCAGAGAAGAAACTGACCGAGAAAGAGAGGAAAGAAAGGGGAGAAAAAGAAGAAAAGAGGAGGAAAAAGAAGAAGGAAAAGGAAGGAAAAAAAAAAGGGTAAGTGTTGATTTCTCCATTTTAGGTTTGATTTATCTTAATTTTTTTCAAGGGATATAGAATTATATATTGTCAATTTTCTAGGGTTTTTACTTGGTTCGAAAATTTCAAATGTAGGTAAAAGATTATGGTTTTTAGTTTAAGTTTTCTTGGTGGTTAGCTTCCATTTACCTTTAAGATAAGAAACTCTATTTTTGGGCAAACCCTAGAATTTGCTAATTTGATTCTTGAGTAAGGATAATTGTGGAAAATGATTGTGATGATGAAAATTTACTTGGAAGTATATATTTATGGAAGAAGAGGAAATTTAATGGAATGAATTATCATTTCTAGTTGTCACTAGATTGAAGTGAGTATTTGCATATATGCTCGGATTGAAGGTTATGTTGATGAGTTGGTCATTAGTAAATGGACTAGAAAGTGAGATTAGCTCCAATGGATTAAAGAAATAATTTGGGGAATTTATTCAAGTATGGAGGAATTAAGTTATAAGAGCTTGTATGTTAATACTAAGACTACTTTCTATGGTGGTCGCTAAATTGATTATTCATATCGTATTTCAGGTGGTGACGAGGAGATTGGAAACGTCTATCAGCCAGTCTAGCTCGTAGCTCGTATTTTGTGAGTGGAAAACCTTATTTTTCAGAAATAAATATTTATTAAATATATATTATATCCGAAAGTTAATTATTACCTATATTTGATTTGACGACATGATTTCCAAAATCAAATGAATTTTTGTAGTCACTTTACTTTTAAAAGTTAAATCTAGTTCGTTGAAATTAGTTCTCTAGCATGTTATATTCATATTATATATTTCAGCATATTTATAGTTATTTTAAAACCATCGGAAAGTACCCAGGTGATTTTACCCGCTCTGCACTGATGTGAATGTGTTTCCACGGTGTATGACCAGATTATCAGAAGTTTTTGGGACCCACTCTCGTACACATATAGGCTTTGGGCCGTGTATTAGGGTGATTAGCCTTTGGGGGCAGCTCTGCGTACGTATGACCAGTTTATCAGATTATCAGATTTGAATGGTTTTGCCTTGTACATCGAGATTACTCTGTACATGAGTAAGGCTATTCATTGGGTACTTCTTGGTGTGATTATTTAGTGTATCATTTATATTCATTCAGTTTTAGATTCACAGATTTTCAAATATCAGATAATAGTTCATTTCAGAATAAATAGTATGAATTTTATAATTTTAGCATGTTTCAGTTATAAAAGAAATTATCAGAATTTCTACAAATTGTAAGAAGAAAAAATAAATTAGATTTTCAGTAAAAGTGTATAAATGGAAAAAGTATATGTATTTGCGAACTATCAACTCACTGAGTTACAGACTCATATATTTTGTTATGTTTTTCCTATCAGGAGACCGCTGAATTTGAGATACCTGGAAAGCCTGCTGAAGTCAAGAGCCTGACTACCCATCATTAGGTTGCATGATTTTAACCATATCTAGCATGTAAATGTTTAATTGGGAACTTATGTCATAAAACACTTGGTCTAATATTTTGTGTAATGTTCACTTTGTCGATGGGTTGTTTCATTGTTGTAATGCATGCATGGAAACATGGTGTTTTGAAATAGAAGTGTTCACTCAAGTTTAATTTCATATTGACTTAGTTGTGGTGGTGTTGATGGATTTGGTGGTTCCCAAAATATTGATATTGATTATTGTATGGGGTCTTTTGTAAATTTTTAGGTTGGTTTTGTTCTATTTTCAGGGGAAACTCTGCCAAAATTTTTACAAAAAAATATTGTATTCACTAAATAGTCAAACAGTCGTAGAACAGTCTATGTGGCCTTGGTGGTGGGTCCAGCATCTAGTTGGAACTCATCATCGGCGCACGTCACGTCTGGGTCCACTAGGGTGACTCGAGACGGGGTCGTGTCAATTGGTATCAGAGCATGGTTTTAGAGTCTATAGGTAACACTGCATGTATTTGATGTTCATATATCATACATTATTGTAGGTGAGTCATGCGTGGTGGTGGCAGAACTCGCAGGTGTCAAAATCTAGTATCTCAAGCTCATGATGCTCCTAAGGGAGGACATGTTGGAGGGGCCAGTGGGGCCGCAGAATCTGTTCATCAGTCTCAGGTGCAACCTGACCCTGTCACCGATAGACTAGTTGCAGCTATTTCTTCCCTTCTACCCAATGCTGACAGAGATAACTCTATTGAGAGGGCTATGAAACTTGGGGCGAAATTTTTTATGGGTACATCTAATCCAGCCGATGCTGAACTCTAGATGAAGACTTTGGAAAGTATATTTGATGTGATGGAATGTTCAGATGATAAAAAATTACGCCTAGCTGTATTCTTATTGAAGGGGGGAGCTACTGATTGGTGGATTTCGTTTCGATGTCGATATCCAGATCCTAGTGTCATCACTTGGACTAATTTCATGGAAGCTTTCTATGAAACGTACTATCCTCCATTTTATCAGGATGCAAAACAGAATGAATTTTTGAGATTGGTTCAGGGATCCATGTCGGTTGCAGAATACCATGTAAGGTTTGTAGAACTGTCAAAGTATGCCAATGCAATGGTTGCGGAGGAGAGAGATAGGTGTAGACAGTTCAAACAAGGATTGAGAGCAGATATCCGGCCTATGGTTATTGCTCATGGGCATCGCAATTTCGGCTTGTTGGTAGAGGCAGCGTTAAGGGTTGAGACAGCCATTCGAGAGGGACAAAGTCAGGGAGCGCAGATGACCTTCCGAAGTGGTAACAGTCAAATAGGAACTTCTGGAGAAAGGTTTAAAAAGAACAGAAAAGGTTTTTGGCCTGGTGTTGCTAACTCTAGCGGTTTTAAATCTAAGTCTCGTAGTTCTGGGTCTAGCCAGGGATCAGGCCATAGTCAGAGTTTGCACAAAGAAATGCACCGAGAGTCATTCTCGTTTTCAAGGTTCTACACAGAGAAATCAGAATGTGAGGCAGAATGAGGGTTCTGATCACCGTAGCTTTCCACAGTGCCAGTCTTGTGGGAAGTTTCATCCAGGAGAGTGCCTTAGAGGAGCTGGAGTTTGTTACCAGTGTGGTCAGATGGGACACATGAGGAAAGATTGTCCAGCTCGATCTCAGCAGATTGGAGTATCTCAGACGGTTTTTCCTCACTGGGGTCGCAACAAATGCAGATTTAACCGAGATCAGAGAGCTGCATCCGCAGGGTCGACAGGAGGCGCGCAACCTAATGTTGCTAGGGACAGTGCTTCTAGACAAGGAGCTCAAGCTAGTCGATCCAAGACCCAGGGCAAAGTTTTTGCTATGACGCAGCAGGAGGCAGAGGAATCACCAGATATGGTAGTGGGTATGTTATCTATTTTTGGTAGAAATGCTCGTTGTTTAATTGATTCGGGTACTACCCATTCCTTTATTTCTCATGCACTTGCTAGCTATGCTGATCAGATGTCAGAGTCTTTAGATAGTGAATTGGTAGTAGCGACTCCTGTAGGGGATTTACTTTTAGCTGATCAGGTATTTAAAAATTGTGGGATTAGAGTGAACGATCATGAGTTGAAAGCAGATCTAATTCTACTCGATATTCATGATTTTGATGTTATTTTGGGGATGGACTTTCTATCAAAACATCATGCTTCAGTTGATTGTTTTCGCAAGAAAGTGGTATTTAGAAGTCCAGGAGAGTTAGAAATTGTCCTCATTGGAGAGCGCAGAATTTTGCCATCTTGTGTGATATCTCTCCTAGATGCCCGGAGAATGCTCAAAAAGGGTTGCCATGCATATTTGGCTCATGTGATTGATACTCAGATCACTAAACTGAAAATAGACGATATATCAGTTGTGCGAGATTTTCCCGATGTCTTTCCAGAAGACCTTCCGGGATTACCCCCAGACAGGGAGATCGAGTTTTCTATTGATTTGATCCCCGGGACAGCACCTATTTCCCAGGCACCTTATCGGATGACACCGAAAGAGTTGATGGAATTAAAGGTACAATTACAAGAATTGGTTGATAAGGGTTTCATTAGACCAGTGTATCCCCTTGGGGAGCGCCTGTTTTATTTGTGAAGAAGAAGGATGGTACTATGAGATTGTGTATCGACTATAGATAGTTGAATAAGGTGACTATTCGCAATAAGTACCCTCTACCCCGTATTAACGATCTGTTTGATCAACTTCGAGGTGCCTCGGTATTTTCAAAGATTGATTTGCATTCGGGGTATCATCAACTTAGAATTAGAGATGTGGATGTACCAAAGACTGCTTTCAGGTCTCGATATGGCCATTATGAATTTTTGGTGATGCCATTTGGATTAACTAATGCTCCGGCTGTATTTATGGACTTGATGAATAGAGTGCTTCATCCATATCTAGATAAATTTGTTATTGTCTTCATTGATGATATTTTGGTATATTCTCGCAGTTGTGATGAGCATGCTGAGCACTTGAGGATTATTTTGCAGACTTTGCGAGATAAGCAGTTGTATGCTAAGTTTAGCAAATGTGAATTTTGGTTGGATAAAGTTGTGTTTCTGGTTCATGTTATCTCAGCGGAAGGCATTTATGTAGATCCTGTAAAAATTGAGGCTGTGACGAAATGGGAACGCCCTACTAATGTTACAGAAGTACGGAGTTTCCTTGGGCTAGCAGGTTATTACCGTCGATTTATAGAGGGTTTCTCCAAAATCGCCCTTCCATTGACTAGCTTGACTCGGAAGAACTCTAAATTTGTGTGGTCTGAGCAATGCGAGAAGAGTTTTCAAGGGTTGAAGAATAGATTGGTTTCTGCTCCTGTACTTACTCTCCCTTCACCAGGTGAAGAGTTTACAGTGTATAGCGATGCTTCATGCCAAGGTTTGGATTGTGTCTTGATGCAAAATGGAAAGGTTATAGCTTATGCTTCAAGACAATTGAAGAAGCATGAGTTAAACTATCCAACACATGATTTGGAGTTAGCTGCAGTAGTGTTAGCATTGAAAATTTGGAGGCATTATTTGTACGGTGAGAAATGTCAGATATTTACTGATCATAAAAGTTTGAAGTATATATTTGATCAAAAAGAATTGAACCTGAGACAAAGAAGATGGTTGGAATTGATAAAAGACTATGATTGCAAGATTGACTACCATCCAGGGAAAGCTAATGTAGTTGCAGATGCTCTTAGCAGAAAGACTAGTTCTTCCCCTCAATCCAATGCAGTATATGCTGGTTTGTTGTGTGAGTTCAGGAAGTTACATGCTCGATTGTCAGCTACTACTTCAGGGGCGGTATTAGCTCATTTTCAGGTAAGGCCCACTCTGGTGGACAGGATTGGATTAGCCCAATCTCAAGATCTGACCCTGAGAACATTGAAAGCCGAAGTTAGCGCTGGATTAAGAACAGACTATGTAATTAGGAGTGATGGTATGTTGGTCATGGGAAATAAATTGTGTATTCCTGATGTTGCAGAATTGAAGAAGGAGATCTTAGAAGAGGCGCACAGTGCTGCTTATGCGATGCACCCAGACAGTACTAAGATGTATCATACATTGAAAGAGCATTATTGGTGGAATGACATGAAAAGAGATATAGCAAAATTTGTATCTAAATGCCTGGTCTGTCAACAGGTGAAACCGGATCGTCAGAAAACAGCTGGATTTCTACAATCTTTGCCTATTCCAGAATGGAAGTGGGAACACATTACCATGGATTTCTTGTTTCGTCTTCCTCGTACTCAGAATGGTCATGATGGTGTTTGGGTGATTGTGGATCGTTTGACCAAGACTGCCAGATTTTTGCCAATCAAAGCCACTTATTCCTTGAGTAAGTTGGCAAAATTGTATGTTGATGAGATTGTTAGCTTATATGGTGCACCAGTGTCTACTGTATCGGATAGAGATCTTCGATTCACATCTAAATTTTAGCCTAGTTTGCAGGGAGCCATGGGTACTAAACTACATTTTAGTACAACTTTTCATCCTTAGACAGATGGTCAGTCGAGAGGACCATACAGACTCTTGAGGATATATTGAGAGCTTGTGTTTTAGAGTTCAAGGGTAGCTGGGATACTCACTTGTCCTTGATGGAGTTTGCTTACAATAGCAGTTACCACTCCAGTATAGCAAAGACTCCTTTTGAAGCTGTGTAGAACGCCAGTATGTTGGGATAAGGTTGGTGGAAGAAAGTTAGTAGGCCCTGAATTGGTTCAAATGACTTCATAAAATGTGAAGGATTAGAGAAAATTTGAAGATAGCTCAAAATAGAAAAGCTATGCAGATAGGCGCAGGAAAGATCTTGAATTTGCAGTTGGAGATGAAGTATTTTTGAAATTGTCACCTTGGAAAAGGGTGTTGAGATTTGGCAAACGAGGATAGTTGAGTCCACGATTTATTAGACCTTATCAGATTACTGAGCATATGGTGCAATTGCATATCGATTAGATTTGCCAGATGAATTATCCAGGATGTTTTTCATGTTTCTATGCTTAGTAAGTATATCACTGATCCGTCACATGTTCTAGAGTCTCAACCAGTTCAGTTGAAAGAAAATTTGACTTATGAAGTAGAGCCGTGCGAATTTTAGACAGAAATGAGCAAGTTCACCGAGGTAAAGCAATTTCGTTGGTAAAAGTCCTATGGGAAAATCAGATGGTAGAGGAGGCTACATGAGAAGATGAGGACCAGATGCGTGCTCAATATCCTCATCTATTTCTTGATTAGCCAGCTGTTCATCGAATTTCGAGGACGAAATTCTTTTAAGGAGGTAAGATTGTTACAACCCATTTTAATTAGTCAAAGCAAATGGTTGAATTGTCAAGGTCAAAGTCAATATGGACTTAATTGGAATAATTTTTTTTGGGGCTTATGTTATATTTAAAAAAATTGAGGGTTAAGATGGATTAATATTGAAGTGGAGGACTTACTTATACATTATATGATAGTTGAGGGACTTCCTATGCAAATAGCCCATTATTTTACCAAATTTTAAACCCATTTCCCATTTTCATACACCCCCTACACGCAGAGAAGAAACTGACCGAGAAAGAGAGGAAAGAAAGGGGAGAAAAAGAAGAAAAGAGGAGGAAAAAGAAGAAGGAAAAGGAAGGAAAAAAAAAGGGTAAGTGTTGATTTCTCCATTTTAGGTTTGATTTATCTTAATTTTTTTCAAGGGATATAGAATTATATATTGTCAATTTTCTAGGGTTTTTACTTGGTTCGAAAATTTCAAATGTAGGTAAAAGATTATGGTTTTTAGTTTAAGTTTTCTTGGTGGTTAGCTTCCATTTACCTTTAAGATAAGAAACTCTATTTATGGGCAAACCCTAGAATTTTCTAATTTGATTCTTGAGTAAGGATAATTGTGGAAAATGATTGTGATGATGAAAATTTACTTGGAAGTATATATATTTATGGAAGAAGAGGAAATTTAATGGAATGAATTATCATTTCTAGTTGTCACTAGATTGAAGTGAGTATTTGCATATATGCTCGGATTGAAGGTTATGTTGATGAGTTGGTCATTAGTAAATGGACTAGAAAGTGAGATTTGCTCCAATGGATTAAAGGAATAATTTGGGGAATTTATTCAAGTATGGAGGAATTAAGTTATAAGAGCTTGTATGTTCATACTAAGACTACTTTCTATGGTGGTCGCTAAATTGATTATTCATATCGTATTTCAGGTGGTGACGAGGAGATTGGAAACGTCTATCAGCCAGTCTAGCTCGTAGCTCGTATTTTGTGAGTGGAAAACCTTATTTTTCAGAAATAAATATTTATTAAATATATATTATATCCGAAAGTTAATTATTACCTATATTTGATTTGACGGCATGATTTCCAAAATCAAATGAATTTTTGTAGTCACTTTACTTTTAAAAGTTAAATCTAGTTCGTTGAAATTATTTCTCTAGCATGTTATATTCATATTATATATTTCAGCATATTTATAGTTATTTTAAAACCATCGGAAAGTACCCAGGTGATTTTACCCGCTCTGCACTGATGTGAATGTGTTTCCACGGTGTATGACCAGATTATCAGAGGTCTTTGGGACCCACTCTCGTATACATATAGGCAATAGTATGAATTTTATAATTTTAGCATGTTTCAATTATAAAAGAAATTATCAGAATTTCTACAAATTATAAGAAGAAAAAATAAATCAGATTTTCAGTAAAAATTGTATAAATGGAAAAAGTATATGTATTTGCGAACTATCCACTCACTGAGCTACAAACTCATATATTTTGTCATGTTTTTCCTATCAGGAGACCGCTAAATTTGAGATACCTGGAAAGTCTGCTGAAGTCAAGAGCCTGACTACCCATCATTAGGTTGCATGATTTTAACCATATCTAGCATGTAAATGTTTAATTGGGAACTTATGTCATAAAACACTTGGTCTAATATTTTGTGTAATGTTCACTTTGTCGATGGGTTGCTTCATTGTTGTAATGCATGCATGCAAACATGGTGTTTTGAAGTAGAAGTGTTCACTCAAGTTTAATTTCATATTTATTTAGTTGTGGTGGTATTGATGGATTTGGTGGTTCCCAAAATATTGATATTGATTATTGTATGAGGTCTTTTGTAAATTTTCAGGTTGGTTTTGTTCTATTTTCAGGGGAAACTCTGTCAAAATTTTTATAAAAAAATATTGTATTCACTAAATAGTCAAACAGTCATAGAACAGTCTATGTGGCCTTGGTGGTGGGTCCAGCATCTAGTTGGAACTCATCATCGGCGCACGTCACGTCTGGATCCACTAGGGTGACTCGAGACGGGGTCGTGTCATTACTTATGTATCCTTTGTCGCATATTAGGACATTCTAGCTAGCTACTTTTTATGGTGACACTCATCTTATGCAATTTTGCATGAAACTGGCTGAAGCTATATATGTCTAGGATTTAGCAAGGATGAATTTGAACTTATCAATAATGTATAGTAAGATATCAAAGCGTGAAAATCAATGCGCTCTGTCATGAAAAATGAACGTGGGATTGCATGTGAAAATGAAATAATAATTTGTGTAGAACAAGTTTAGTCTATAGTAATGGGCTATATAGGGCATGGATAACTTGATATATGTCGGGTGTCAAAATAGAGGGTCTTGAACAAAAAGGGAGTCCTAACAGCTTTCTTCTTCCTATACTTCGATCCATATTTAACCATAATAATGAGATGTGTCGTGAAGATTACACCAAGAACTTGGATTCGTGTATAAAAACTGGGTTCTGTTGAACAATACCAAATCAAACACCAACCGATTGAATCAGCTCTACCAACAAGAAGCTTTCACCATGGTTGCCCAATGACATTACCCACAAAGGATAATATGGTCGATGCAATATCACAAAGAAGAAAGGAGAAGGTAGCAAGGTAACTCACGGCATTGGAGAGAAACACAGACTAGTGCCTCTCAATTACAAAATTGCACCACAAAGTTCACTCAACAAAAGGGGCTTATATATAGATTTATGGTGAAACAAAGGATGGGCCAAAACACAATTGAGCCAAGTAACAATACATGAGTTGGCCCAACAAACCAAAGGAAAAGTGGGCTAACTCATAAAGGGTCGTCCAACTAATAAACGGACCATAAGCAACACAAATTAATAATTGCTTCTAGTGGTCTAATTTGTTTTTGGATCAAGCCAATCAATTTGTGATGTTGATAAAATTAATCCAACACGTTTTAATATCATCGTCTGAATTTATTAGGTATCGAAACCCAACAAATCTCTATATTGATGCCCAATGAACCTACAAGCAAACTACAAGCAAACAACATCAAGTTTATACTTGCTTCAAGGTAACCAAATAAAACTGAAAATCACATACCTTAGTTGTGTCTCGAACCCGAAACACATACTATACCTGCTCCATGTACTCACTAGGGGATAAGGTCAAGAAAAAGATATATATAGCCCCTGTTCGAGCCACATTCTTATTTTAATTCTCATTCCTCTACCCATTTTTAATTACACATTTTTAAATAAAATAATATTTTTATTCACACATCAATAACATTTCCTTCTTTTTCAACCACATATTCACCATCACATCACAAAAAAAAATGCATTCTTTCCATTTTAGTGTGCATCAAACACAAGTAATCAATCAAGAGAACATAGCCCTCGTTTGAACCCCATTATTCTACATTATAATGAGAGGAATAGTAATTTTTTTGAAAAATGTGTGGTTAAAAAAGAAGGAAGTGTTTTTAGGTTTACGTGTAATATAATATTTTTTTTTAGAGAATGTATTGTTGATAAGAAGAAGGGTAAAAATGAATTATAAATTAATGGGAAATAATGGAGGCCAAACGGGGTCATAATAACACATAAGTATAAAATATGCGATGAATATGCATCATAAGATAATACACAAATCTTCTCAATATGTTCAACATATGGAGAACATCAAATTAACACCAAGCTAAGCAACTAAATGGCCAACATACACGATCAATGCATAAATGACCCTAAAAAAGAATCTCCCCACAATCACCCTATTCATTCCTTATAGCTTGTATCTAGATAACATATAGTTCCTCTCTTCGTCAATCAAGCTCATTATATTAGTCACTCCCCACAGTTGGTAAACCACTAAAGATCCCAAGTCCATAGGGTTTCCTCTATGACTACTTCTAGGGCAGAACAACGAAACTGCCAAACCGAATCGAAACCGATGATTTGGATCCACGTGGATCTATCAATATTTTGGTTTTTGTTAGGTATTTATTGTACTTGGCTATTCTGTGAACAAAAAGGACTAGAGTTTATATGTTGTAAAAAGTAAAGGAGTAGTGTGCAATTGTATAAGTTGGGGTATTTTAGGTCTAGGGTTCGAAAATGGAAAAGAAGGAAAAAGGGCATGAGTTTTCGCTAAATTGTCGTCAAAGCTTGGCTCGAGCGTCAAAAACAAAAACTTCATCTCTCGACTGTCGCCTCACCTTCCCTCGAGTGACAACCTGTCGCTAGCCTTTCGCTCGAGTGATAGTGTCATCCGAAAAAATTTTATTTCGCTCGAGTGATAGTATTCATTCCCTAACCTACATATAAATATTTGAACGCCACATAACGTAATTTTCTAAGGTTGATTATTGAGAAAAACCACTGTTTTCATATTCTTTTTATCATCTGAAGCATTCAACATTCATTGTTCAAATTTGATTTGTTCTTGGCGGTGAAAAATATCAATTTCACAATCCAAATTCCAAACTGCTGCTTTCTTTATATCTGTTAGAGTTTCTGAAGATCAAGAGAAGGTGACTGGAGTTCCAGTCATTGAAGAACGCGGTGTTCTTTGTAAATCCACAGAAAATAGACGATTTCACAAAGTTAGGAGTTGCTGCAGGAAAGCGCAATCCAGTAAAGTTTTAGAAACTGCAATTGGGAGTTGGTGCATGAGCACAGAATCCAGAAGAGCTATAGGATTTCCAGTTAGGAGATCAGATTGTACGTGTCGTCGTCTAGTCTGGTAGACTATAAGTTATAAATCGTTTATAGTGGATTTTTAACTAGCAAAGTGCTTGGAGTTTTCACCAAGTTAGATTTCTTCGTGGTCAATTATTGTGTTCATTTATTGTTTACATAACTGCAGCATTTCAACATAGGATTAATTGAATTGCATGCTTACTCATCTAGAAAAATAATTAATAGTGACTTGTTGTTAGTTAATTATTAAATAATTTTTGATTCCGCATAATCACATATTCACCCCATCTAAGTGTTGTTAGGGTCGAACTATGTATTTTCAATTGGTATCAGAGCATTAATTCGATTCATGGCCCTTAATATAGTCTAGATGAGTCAGTCATTGTCCATGCCTCCATTTTTTAATGGAAGCAACTATGCTTATTGTAAAGTTCGAATGACAGCTTTCCTTAAAACTTTGGATAAACGTATTTGGATTAGCATTCAAATTGGGTTGACTCCACTTTCAACTACTGTTGCTGGTGTAGCTACGCCCACTGATATTTCATTATGGAGTATAAAAAGTTTAGCGGGGTGTAATTGGAACAGTAAGGGCATTCATGCCATGTTCATGGATGTGTCTAAAGAGTTTATGAGAGTTTCGATGTGTGAGACCGCTAAAAAAGTTTGGGACATCTTAGAAACTACACACGAGGGAACTAAAATTGTTAAAAATTCTAAATTACAGATTTTAACCTCTATGTTTGAAGAAATTAGAATGAAGGACGATAAATCGTTCAATGAATTCTTTGCAAAGGTTGAATGACATAGTTAATTCGAGTTTTAACCTAGGAAAGAGGATTCTTAAGTCTAAGATCGTTAGAAAAATCCTTAAATCCCCACCTGAAAGGTTTAGACCTAAAGTCACCGTGATTGAAGAAAGCAAGGACTTAGATGCTGTTACGATAGAAGAACTCGTAGGATCCCTCCAAACATATGAACTCACCGTTTCTCAATCTAAAAAGGTTGAATCTATAGTCATGAACACTGTTAGAGAAAAAGAGAGTGAGTCTTCTAATGCTGAGATGTTTAGGGACGACGAAATAGCTTATTTCATTAAAAAATTTCAGAAAGTGATGAGGAATAGGAGAAAGCCTCAAGAACGGAAAAATGAATTCCCTAGTAAATTCATGAAATATAATCGTGAAGAGAGTGACTCTAGGACTGCTAATAAGAAAACTAAATCTATTAGATGCCATGAGTGTTAGGGTTATGGTCACTATAGGAATAAATGTCCTAACTTGAAAAAAGAATTCTAATAAAGGTAGACGTAATGCTTTAGCAGTGACCTTGAGTGATGACTAATCAAATTCGAGTGCTCAAAGTGATACCTCTTGGGGTGAAGATGAAAAAAATTTCATTGCCTTCACATCTATAGCTACTATAGAATCTGATAAGGAAATTGAGAAGATTGAAACTGATGAACATAGTGAAAAATCCGATGAACAATCTGAGGATGAACCCGATATTCACGAATATTATCGTGGACTATTTGAGGAGAGTCTTAAGATTAAAAAGGTCAATAAAGCTGTACTAAAAAGGTTCATGATCTTGAAAGAAAGAAAGAAAAACTCATAGGTGACATTCAGGACTCTACCAAAAATCTGAGTGAGCTGAACCTTGTTAACGAGTGCTTGGAAGCCAAAGTTAAATCCTTAACAAGTGATCTTGAAAAATCCAATACTCAACTTCAATCCTTCATGAATGATTCACTGAAACTTGATAATCTACTGGGGATGACAAGCTTGTTGGAAATAGACATGGCTTGGGACGAACATGGTCTTAGATGTACTAGCAATAGTATTACAATTTTGAAATGATTGGAATGGCGGTGTTGTTACTTTTGGAGATGGGGCTACTGCACCTATACCTGGTAAAGGTGTCATTACTATATCTGGACTACCTGCTATCTTAGAAGTGGTTTATGTGAAAGGGTTAAAGTCCAACTTGTTAAGCATTAGTCAAATTTGTGATGCTGATTTCGAGGTTAGTTTTGTTCAAAAAAGGTGTACCGTGAATGATTCTACAGGTCATGTTGTCCTCGAAGGTGTAAGAACTTCGAATAACTATTATGGAGTTCTTCCTAATTCTAACTACGTATGCAATAGTGCCAAGATTCATGTAGCTGGACTGTGGCACCAATGGCTTGGTCATATGAACTATAAAAGTTTGTCTAAACTCGCTAAGAAAAGGAACTTGTAAATGGCTTACCTAAACTTGAAAATATTGATACCACTGTATGTGGCCCCGTGTCAACAAGGTAAATATCTTAGTGTTCCCCATAAACAAACTTCTAAGATTTTGACAATCAAGCCACTTGAATTACTCCATATGGACTTAATGGGACCATCTAGGACCGAAAGTATTGGTGGTAAACGAGAAATGTTTATGGTTGACAATTTTTCTCGATATACATGGACTGAGTTGTTGAGAGATAAAACTGAGGTGTTCGGTCTTATCATCTCATTGTGCAAGAGGCTGAGGAATGAGAAAGATTTTATCATATCACGAATTCATAGTGATCATGGAAAAGAGTTTGAAAACTCTAATCTTGAGAACTTCTGCTTGGAGGAGGGAATCCAATATGAGTTCTCCTCGTCGATCGCTTTACAACAGAATGGGGTAGTTGAGAGGAAAAATCGTGTGTTTCAAGAAATGGCAAGAGTCATGCTTCATGGTAAGGATCTAGCTATGGATTTCTGGGGGGAAGCCATCAACACTGCATGTCACATTGTTAATAGGGTTTATCTTAGACCTAAAACTCCATATGAGATCTGGAAAGGTAAATGACCTACTGTCAAGTACTTTAGTGTGTTTGGCAGCAAGTGCTATATACTAAGAGATAGAGAAAATTTAGGCAAGTTTGATTTTAAAAGCGATGATGGAGTCTTTCTAGGATATTCCAGAAATAGTCGAGCATATCGTGTATACAATTCTCGTACATGGGTTGTGATGGAGTCCATCAATGTAGTGGTGGTACTGAGAGGGAGATTGGAGGAGATGGTGTGGAGTTGGAACGCTTGAGTATTGATCATGTCATTGTTACTGAACCTAAAAAAACTCCCATTCATGACCCCCAGATACTTCTAATGGTTTAGATACTCCTAATAAGAAATCACACCTGATGACAAAACTGAACTTCCTAAAGAAACCTCATCTCGTGTTAAGACGAATAACCATAAAGTGAATATTATAGGGGATTTGGATTAAGGAATGAGACTCCGTAAGAGGGTGTTGAACAATCTGACATATGCTAGTTATGTGTCTCAGATTGAGCCTAAGAAAGTTGAAGAAGCTCTTAGGGATGAATGTTGGGTTAACGCGATGCATGAAGAGCTAAATCAATTTGTGAGAAACAAAGTATGGGATTTAGTTCCTAGGCCTGATGATTGTAATGTTATAGGTACTAAATGGATATTTAAGAATAAAATTGATGATCAAGGTACTATAACAAGAAATAAGGCTACGTAAGTAGACCAATGATATACTCAGGTCGAAGGAGTTGATTTCGATGAAACATTTGCTTTGGTAGCTAGGATTAAATCCATTAGAATTCTTCTGGCTGTTGCCTGCACATTAGGTTTTAAATTATATCAAATGCATGTTAATAGTGCTTTTTTAAATAGAATACTTCAGGAAGAAGCCTATGTTGAACAACCTAAAAGGTTTATTGATTCTAAATATCCACATTATGTTTATAGGTTGAATAAAGCTTTATATAGTCTGAAACAAGCTTCCAGAGCTTGGTATAATAGGCTTACCTCATATCTCATGGAACATGGTTTCTCGAGAGGCGGTGCGACAGAACCCTATTTATAAGACGTATTGAAGATACCATCACGATAGC
The DNA here is from genome assembly GCA_035079005.1 of Fraxinus americana. Lineage (NCBI taxonomy): Eukaryota > Viridiplantae > Streptophyta > Magnoliopsida > Lamiales > Oleaceae > Fraxinus > Fraxinus americana. The sequence continues at coordinate 14,797,253 of CM068718.1, read as the reverse complement.
TCAGATCTACGTCGATGACATTATCTTTGGTTCTCATGTTGATTCTCTTATTCATGATTTTGCTGAATGAATGAAGCAAGAATTTGAGATGAGTATGATTGGATAATTAAATTACTTTTTAGGACTCCAAGTTAAACAAACTGGATGGGTTGTTCATATCTCAATTGAAATATACTAAAAATCTTGTCAAACATTTTGGATTAGATAACAAGAAAAATACTAGAACCCCCATGAGCACCAGTGTCAAGTTAGGTCATGATCCTACATGTAGGAGTGTTGATCAGACACTTTACAGAAGTATGATAGGTAGTTTACTTTCTCTCACTGCTAGTAGACCTGACATGGCTTTTAGTGTAGGGGTTTGTGCGCACTTTCAGGCTGATCCCAAGGAATCTCACCTGAGCGCCGTACGACATATCATCAGATCTGTCAATGGAACTGTAGATTATCGGATCATGTACTCTCGGGACTCTAATCTTAATCTTGTTGGTTATTCTGATGCAGATTGGGCTAGTAATGCCGATGATAGAAAAAACACTTCTAGAGGTTGTTCTTACATTGGAGCCCATTTTGTTGCTTGGATGAGTAAGAAACAAAATTTTATCTCATTGTCTACGATAGAGACTGAATATATTACAGCAAGAAGTTACTATACTCAACTACTTTGGATGAAGCAGATGTTGAGTGACTATGGTATTGAACATGGTACTATGACTGTGTTTTGCGATAACACTAGTGCTATTAATATTTCCAAAAATCCACTCTCGAACCAAATATATCGACATACGACATCATTTTATTTAAGAGCTTGTAGAAACTTGTATTGTAACACTTGAGCACATTTCTATTGAGAACCAATTAGCTGACTTATTTACTAAACCATTAGATGGTCTAAGATTTGAATTTCTTCGAACGGCTATTGGTGTTTGTGTACATCATTGATTCGTTAATTTTGTTGCATGCTCGTTCTATACCATTGTGTGAAATTGATTTATGCATGCCTCATTTTTGTTTTATTTTTATTTTTATTATTTTATTATTTTTGGTTGTGTTGTCATTTTATTTTGTGTTGTGTTTCATGCACTCTATTTTTATTTTGTTTGTTGTGATCAAGCATCGGGCTAATCGAAAAACTATATTTTGGTTTCCATTACTAGCTTAGGTTATTCATGGAGTACTTGGTATATGAGTCTTCACATACCTTTTGCACTATAAACACTATGATCTTGATAATAGGACTCTACTGCGTGTGTGAGAATTGGGATGACAATCACATATTAGTAAGGTGACTTTGAACATGAATTGACCATATGGATTTGACCTAAGCTCACGTTTATCCCTGCTATTAAACAAAAATAAATAGAATGAACCACGGAGCTCTATATCTTATGTTTTCTTCGGAGCCTATTTGCCTCGAGTAATTAAGCATGCGGAGTGTCTCATAACCTGGTGCCTATAATCGACAAACTTGGGTTAACCGGCCTAAAACTCGCTACAGGGGTTATTTTAGTCACTTAAAGAAAAAAAGCATGCACGTAAGATGAAAAATAATAATGGGCTTCGTTTATTGAATGATGTGACATAAATCATTTTGCTCAAACTCAGGGGGAGAAATAGTGCTTCCATTTATAATGAGCTTTACGTTATAGGTCATAATGTGCTTTACATGGTTTGCCTTTCATAAGTAGGGGAATAAACTTATTGGCAATGATGTTTCACATATCCTTTCTAATAAATTTAAGGTCTGGAGTCCTATTTTCAATGGATTAGTGACACTTTACACATATGAGTCACTTATACAATTTACTCCACGATACCTTGAATTAAGTATGTGGGAAGGTTTACCGTTCATTTTATTTTTTATCTTTGTGCATGATTCATAACTGTATTTTGGAATTATTATGTATTAATGCTCATATTTCATAATCAAAGTAAGGGTGTAAAGCATTTTTTTTTATATTCTTTGGTTACAAATGTCATTTTGTGACAAAAGGGGGAGTAGATGTTTAGGGGTTTAGAGTAGATATTTTTGCTTTAACAAGATGTATATATTTTTATCTATTACTTGATATATCTAAAACTTTTGATTCTGATTATATGATATACTTTTAGTTTTTTCTAGATTAATTTCTGATGTTTTAGTAGTATCAATGTTTCGTTTTGGTATGTTGGGTTGCATTGGTACTACGTCTTAATTTAGCATATGATATGAAACTAAAAAGTTGCATTATGGTCTATCAACTGCTTAAATCACTTTTTACACTATAAACTGCTTCAACTATTTTTACACTTAATACTATTTCGCATACATTTTACACTGGGTATTTGAGTTGTCTGTTTTAGGAAACAAGTATTGAAAAAATGAAATACAGAATTCGTTCAAGACAGTTGTTAATTGTGTCAGTAGATTTGAGTCTATAATTTTAATTTACTACTGTCTTGATTTAGATTGTAGTTTTGTCACAGAATGCCAAAGGGGGAGTTTATTAGGTATTTAATGTAATTGGTTATTCTGTGAACAAAAAGGATCAGAGTCGATATGTTGTAAAAAGTCAATGAATAGTGTGCAATTAGTATAAGTTGTGATATTTTAGGTCTAGGGTTCGAGAATGGAAAAAAATGAAAAACGACGCGAATTTTTGCTATACTGTCACCAAGGCTTGGCTCGAGCGTCAAAAATAGAAATTTCATCGCTTGACTGTCGTCTCACCTTCGCTTGAGCCACAGTGACATCCGGGAAATTTTTATTTCGTTTTTTAAAGGCTTTTTGTCCGACCCCATTCATTCTCTAACCTACAAATAAATACTTGAATGCCACATAACCTAATTTTCTAAGGTTGATTATTGAGAAAAACTACTACTTTCGTATTCTTTTCATCCTCTGAAGCATTCAACCTTCATTGTTCAAATTGATCTGTTCTTGGCGGTGAAAAACATCAGTTTCACAATCCAAATACCAAACTGCTACTTTCTTCATATCTATCAGAGTTTCTGAAGATCAAGGAAAGGTGACTGGAGTTCCAGTCATTGAAGAACACGGTGTTCTTTGTGAATCCACAGAAGATAGACGATTTCACAAAATTAGGAGTTGCTGCATGAGAGCGCAATGGAGAGTTTTGAAAACTGCAGCTAGGAGTTCGTGTAGGAGCACAGAATCCAAGAGAGCTGTAGGATTTACAATTAGGAGATCAGATAATACGTGTCATCGTCTAGTATGGTAGACTGTAAATTATAAATCGTTTATAGTGGATTGTTGACTAGCAAAGTACCCAGAGTTTTCTTCAAGTTGGGTTTCTCCATGATCAATTTTTGTTTCCATTTATTGTTTGCATAACTGTGGTATTTCAACATAGGATTAATTGAATTGCATGTTTAATCATTTAGAAAAATAATTAATACTAACTTGTTGCTAGTTAATTATTAAATAATTTTTAATTCCACATAATCACCTATTCACCTCCTCCCTCTGGTGTTGTTAGGGTTGAACTATGTATTTTCAGTTTTGAACCAAACCAAACCACTTGAAGTGGTTTGGTTTAGGTTTTAATTTTTGCAAACCATTTCAAACCACCAAACCGCTTACAAAAAAAATGAGAAGAAGAATTTCATTTTCAATTTAAATTTTATTCAACACAATTAAAACCAAATGCATCCCAATTAATAAGAGACGCTCATATTAGACTCAATTGAATTAAATTCAATACCCAATTAACTAAACTTAATACCCAATTAGATAATTACCAATCTCAACTTTGAAATTTAAATCGAAGCCTTAAACATTTAATATGTGGTACTTTCAATCTTTTTGTAACTTCTAGGTTATTTCTCCCTCTTTCAAACACTAACAACAAAGGTCTGTGAATTTCTACTATCTATATTTTTATCTAGTGATTCTATATTTTAATTCATGTTAGGACGTGTTGTTTGTTTATTTCTACACATTATCTTAACTAATAATTGTTAGCATCATTGTTGTCAGTTTTGTTAAATGAATAATACTCAACGAAAATCAACTCAAATTCACCACAAGAACTTTTCTTCGTAGTAATCAAATCCTTCACTTCCTCACCAATTACTTCTGGAGTGGTTCGGGTCTAAGGAGGGTGTTAGGTTTTAAAGATATTGGCAATCTTTGGACAAAAATATAGTTATGAGTAAAAGCTGCCGAATTTATGCTAGCCTGCCGCTGCTCGAGCATCCAAATAAAATCTTTATCACGTGTCTGTCGCTCGAATAACACACGCATCACTCGTCTGGTGCTCGAGCGACAGTGTTTATTGGGAAACCCTAGTTCACAATTTTCGAGAATTCTATCTATCATATACTATCCCAAAACCTATATACTATATATACCCAAGAGATAATATATTCTATAAGAGAGAATGCGTTCTACACATCATTCATATATTTCAACATCCTTTTGATTCAACCAAATCATTGAAAAACGTCAAATCCACATAATCAAAACATGTACTTTTGCATAAATTTTCAAAGTTCTGAAGATCGAGGAAGGTTAACAGAGTTTCGGTTGGAGGAGAACGAGGTGTTCTAAGGTGATCCATCGGAGATAAATGATTCCAAAAGGTCGGGAGCTAGTACATGAGCATGCAGTCCAGGATGGCTTAGGTGATTACAGTCGGCAGGTCAAAAGTACTAAGGTTGGTCTGTAAGTTTTTATCGTTGATAGTGGATACTACTAGTTTGGACTCAAAGTTTTTATCCTGTGACAATTTTCTCCATCATTAATTTTGTGGTGTTATTTATTTATTTGTAATATATCAATTATGATAATTCAATTTAGGATAGCATTGCATCTAAATTTATCTGGATAAAATTAATAATTGTGACTTATTGCTTTTATTAATTGATAAATTTAAATTTCGTATAAAACACCTGTTCACCCCTTCTAGGTGGTAGTTGGGTCGAAAATTGTTATTTTCAACTGGTATCAAAGCCTCAATTCGATTATTGACCCAAATTTAATTTAGATTAGTTAGTCTCTTTCCGCACCTTCCTATTTTGACGGAAGCTGTAACGGCCCGGCCTCTCATCGGAGACGTTATCTTACATACTATCTGCTCTGGGATGGGCTTCTGCCCACTTATCCCCTCACGACTTTCTGACGCGTCCCCCAAGATTCAAACCCAAGACCTTCATCATATGGGAGACTTAAGTTAAATCCTGGCAACAGTTGGACAAGTTGCTCAATTGGTACCAAGATTCAACTTAAATCTCCCATATGATGGAGGTCTTGGGTTCGAATCCTGGGGGACGCGTCAGAAAGCCGTGAGGGGATAAGTGGGCAGAAGCCCACCCTAGAGCGGACAGTATGTAAGACAAGGGCTCTGGTGAGAGGTCGGGGATTTACAGAATCAATTATGCATTTTGAAAGGTTAAAATGAGAGCCTTTCTTAAGTCTCTAGAAGAGCATATTTAGGTTAGTGTACCAACCTAGGTAAGAAAATTCTTGAGTCTAAGATTATTCGAAAAATTCACTACTATTGAAGATAACGAGGACTTAGATGCAATTAAAATAGCGAAATTTGTAGGATCCCTCCAAACCTATGAACTCATCATATCTCAACCGAAGGAGAATAAGTCTATAGCCTTGAACACCGTTAAGAAAGAAGATTATGACTCTACTGATATGAAAACCCTAAGAGATGAGGAGATAGCTTATTTTGTTAAGAAATTTCAAAAAGTTTTTATGAATAAGAGAAAACCTCAATAGAGAAAGAATGGTGCCCCTTGTAAACTCAGGAACAACAAGTGTGATATGACTAATAGTAGGACTTCCAATGAGAAATCTCAGTCAATTAGATGTCATAAGTGTCAGGGTTATGGCCACTATATGAATGAATACCCTAAGTATAAGAAAAACATAAATAAACGAAAAGGTAAGGCCATGGTAGTGTCACTTACGATGAGTCCAATTCTATTGACCAATTCTTCTAGTAATGAGGGTTGGAGAAACTATATGGCCTTCACTTCTATAGTTAAGAGTGATTTAGACAAAGATAGTGAGAAGGTTGATGATACGGAGCGTAGTGAGGGTTATGATGAAGACTCTAAGGATGATACTGATGTTCGTGAGGTGTATAATCAATTAGTCTTAGGATAAAAAAGGGAAAATAAAGTCGTATTGAAGAAGGTTAATGAAATTGAGCTAGAAAGAGACTTATAGCTGACTTTCAGGATTCTACCAAAAGTCTTAGTGAGTTAAAACTTGTCAATAAGAACTTAGAGGCTAAGGTTAAAACTAACAAGCGACCTTAAGAAATTCAATTCTCAACTCCATTCCTTCTTGAATGGTTTTGAAAAACTTCATAATCTGTTAGGGATGAACAAGCCACTGGAAATAGGTAAGGTTTAGGATATATTCGGACTAATAATAATAATGCTAGTATATCCAATACTAATTTTGTCCAGCCACCAACCAACCTCGGAATGCTGAAAATCCTGAACCCAAGGACAATGGTATCTTAGGACAGAGGCCTACTAGACAACGTAAGACCAACTGACACAGAAACCAATATCATAATCACGTAGTTTTGAACCTAGATTTTATTTCTATGTGTCACAAATGTGGTGTATTACGGCACACATGGCCTAGATGTCACAAACTTGTGAATAGGAGTAAGAGTCAGATATCTCTAGCGAGGAGAACTTCCTTACCAATTAGGTTTGCCACTTGACTAAGATGATGACACAGTTGATTACCTCTACTTCTAGGAATGTGTGTGTTAAGAAAAGTGATCTCCCTAGGTATGATGAATAATTGAATTGCTATGTTTCCCATGTTGCTCTTAAAGCTAAAAATGACTCTATGTGGTATCTTGACAGTGTATGCTCTAGACATATGTGTGGTAATAAAGCTTTGTTATCTACCCTTGGTGATTGGAATGGCGATATGGTTACTTTTAGAGAGGTACTACTGTACCTTTCCTTGGTGAAGGTACCGTCAATATATCTTGATTGCTTGCTATCTCAAACGTACTTTTTAGGAAAGGATTAAAGTCTAACTTGTTAAGCATTAGTCAAATTTGTGATGCTGATTTTGAGGTTAGTTTTGTCCATAAAAGGTGTACTGTCTGGAATTCTAATGAAAGCGTTGCCATCAAAAGAGTAAGAATTTCTAACAATTGTTATGGAGTTCTTCCTAATTTTAACTATGTAGTAGTGCTAAGATTGAAATGACTAAACTTTGGTAGCGAAGGCTTGATCATATGAACTATAAAAATTTGTCTAAGTTGGCTAAGAAGGAACTTGTAAATGGTTTACCTAAAATTGGAAATTTTGAAAACAATATTTGTGGACCATGTCAACAAGGTAAACAACTTTGAGTAAATCATAAGCAAACTTTTAGCATCTTGACAAATAGGCATTTAGAATTACTCCATATGGATTAATAGGACCATCTAAGACTGATAGCCTTGGTGGTAAGCATTATATTCTAGTTGTGGTTGATGACTTCTCTAGGTTCACATGGATTGAGTTGTTGAGAAAAAAATATGAGGTGTTCAACCTAGTTAAATCCTTGTGTAAGAGACTTGGGAATGAGAAAGATTCCACTATAACTAGAATCTGGAATGATCATGGGAAAAGGTTTAAAAACTCTAACCTTGAGAATTTCTATTTAGAGGAGGAAATCTAACAAGAGTTCTCTTTACAATCACTCCACAACAAAATGGAGCAGTTGAGAGGAAAAATCATATGCTTAAAGAAATGGCTAAGGTCGTGCTTCATAGTAAGGGTCTAGCAATGCATTTCTATGGTGAAGCTATTAACACTGCTTGTCACATAGTGAACAAGAGTTACCTTAGACCTAAGATTGAAAAGACACATTATGAGATTTGGAAGGGTAAAAAGCATACTGGTCAAATACTTTCGAGTGTTCGATAGTAAGTGCTATATTCTGATAGATAGATAGAACATAGGCAAGTTTAACTTTAAAAGTGATGAAGAAATTTTTCTAGGATACTCTAGGAACAGAAGAGCCTATCATGTCTACAATTTTCGTACACGAATTGTGATGGAGTCCATAAATGTTGTGATTGATGATGCCTTTCGTAAGGAGAAGATTGTAGGAGATTAGGATAAGTTAGATCATACTAGTGTATAACCTATCATGGTGACTGAGTCTAAATGAATGTCAATTTCCAAACCTCTTTACTCACCTAAAGGTTTAGACACTCCAAATAAGGAATCATCTCCTAGTACTAGTTCCAACCTTCCTAGTGAACCATCTCCTAATAAAACTTCAATACTTTCTATAGAACAATCACTGAGTGATAAATCCAAACCTCCTAAGGAACCTTCATCTAGAATTAAGTCTAATCATCCTAAGGTCAACATCATTGGGGATTTAGAAGAAGGGATGAGACTACGTAAGAGGGTTTTAAATAACTTGACATTTGCTAGTTATATATCCCAGAGTGAGCTTATGAAAGTGGAAGAGCTCTTAGTGATGAATGTTGTGTGAATGCAATGCATGATGAGCTAAACCAATTTGTGAGAAATAATGTATGATGTTTGGTACCTAGGCCTGATTATTGTAATGTTATTGGTTATAAGTAAGAATAAGACCAATGATCAAGGTCCCTAACTAGGAATAAAGCTAGGTTAGTTGGCCAGAGATACACTCAGGTTGAAGGTGTTGACTTTGATGAGACATTTGCTCATGTAGCTCACCTTGAATCTATTAGAATTCTTCTTGCTATTGCTTGTACTTTAAGGTTCAAGTTATATCAAAAAGATTCAAGAGTGCCTTCTTTAATGGAATACTTATGATAGACTTACTGCATATCTCATGGAACATAATTTTTCAAGAAGTCGTGGATGGAACTTTATTCATAAAACACATTGAAGAAACCATCACCATAGTACAAATTTATGTTGATGACATCATCTTTTGTTTTTCCATTGACTCTCTTGCTTATGAATTCGATGAATGCATGAAACAAGAATTTGAGATGAGCATGATTGGAGAAGTAAATTACTTTCTTGGTTTCCAAGTAATGTAAACTGATAATGGGTTGCTCATTTCTCAATCAAAGTACGCCAAGACCTTGTCAAAAGATTTAAGATATATAGCAAGAAACACAGTAGAACACCTATAAACACGAGTATTAAGTTAGGTCATGATCCTGCATGTAAAAGTATTGATCAAACACTATATAGGAGTATAATATGTAGTTTACTTTACCTTATTGCGAGTAGACCTGGCATAGCATTTAAATTTCGGGTTGATCCCAAGAAATTTCATTTGTGAGGTGTATCATTCAATATGTTATGGAATTGAACATGGAACTATAACTATGTTTTGTAATAATATAAGTGCCATTAATATTTTCAAAAATACTATTCAACATTCTCGGACCAAACATATTTATATTGGACATCACTTTATCTGAAAGCTTGTAGAGACCCGTGTTCTAACTCTTGAACACATCTCTACAGAGAATCAATTAGTTGACCTTTACCAAACCCTAAGATGATTTTAGGTTCGAGTTTCTTAGAAAAGTTATTGGTGTCTGTGTACTCCTTTGATTAAGTACATAAGTGCATGTATGTACAGTTCATAGAATTTATACATTCTTGCATGCATCCCATTCACATTATTTGGTTTACTTAAATATGCTTTTCATGACCTAGTATGTGTACATCTGATTAATAATAATGTAGTTTCCATTGCTTTGTTTAGGTTTTATGTAGAGTACTTAGTATAAGTTTCTTCTTGTACCATCTGTACATCACACATTATGATCTTGTGAGTCTTAACTGCATATGTGAGTTTGGCATGACAGTCATCTGTTGGTGAGGTGACCATGAACATGAATTCACCTTTAACTAGTTAACATAAACTATGGCATATTCTCCAAAAAGGAAATTTGATTCATCTTATATTTTTGTCAAAATCTATTTGACTCGAGTAATTAAGTCAGCGTGGTTTCTCAACACCTGATACCCTATGGTCATCTGACTTAGAATCATCGGCCCAAAGTTTGTTACAATGGTCATATAGTCACTTAATAGAGAAGAGTCTACACATAAGATGTGAAAAAATTATATATGCTTTAATTTAGGGGGAGAAAAGAAAATTTTACATTAAAATAAGAGTTGCATTGTTAAGTAGGCCTTTGTGTCTTGGTTTAACTTTCATTAATAGAGGAAAATACTCATTCTACAGTGATATTTAACATGTCATTTCTCACAAATTTAATGTTCGGATTCTTGGTCACAGAGAATTAATGGCACTTTTCACACATGGGTCACTTATACAATTTTTACTCCATTTAAACTAGATATGTGCGTGGGGAAATTTTTCTATTCATTAATTATGGCTTACTTGGGATCAATTACATTTTTGAGATATAATAAATGTTGGATTACGTGCCATAAAAATGAAAAAGTGCTATATTTCGAAATGTTCAAAAAGAATGTGCTATTTTTGTCAATTACGTTTTCGTCCACTGGCACTAAGGCATCGCTCAAGTATCAATAGCAAAGACTTTGTCGCTATCTTAGTACTCACCCTCGCTTTAGCGATAGCCCATATATTTGAATTGCATCACATAGTACCAAAAGTCACTTTTTCGAATCTCATTTTCTTCATTCGCACTTTTTTCTCAAAATCCATCGAACCCAATTATAATTTGGCACTCCATCAATAAATTGAAGTGTTTGCATCATTCATATCAGCTCCTAACATCTAAACTCTGAATTCCACCCAATTAAAGGTAAAAATAGCGAACCCCTAGTTTATTTATTTATTTAAAAATTTTGGGATTTTTTATTTCTTTTTTATTCTAGCATTAATTCATACATCTACACTGCATGTTTAAGAGATTATAATGTGTTCTCATGCCTCATTGCATCATTTGTTTCAAAACAAAATTCGAGTTGAACGTTAAAACTTGCGAATTAGGGTTCTTCACGTTTTGGGGATTTTTTTTTCTTATTTTAGATTCGTTTATGATGGAGTTTGGGATATGATTTAGATGTTAGATTGTTGTGTGATGTGATATGGTCTATTTTCCTTGAAGTCCAATAGATTTGCACTTTGTTCTTCATGAATGCGTATCATGTGTTCGATAAATTGAAATTTAGTTGAATTTTTAGAAATAATGGTTGACGGACACTTCATGTTCACTCACTTGAACTCATTTTTGTTGGTACATCATACATTTGGTTTCGTTTGCATTAAGTGTGAAATGAACGCAAGATCATGGAATGTTTTTGTATCGGTTTGCATGAATTAGACATTTTGTATCGGTTTGCATGCATTAGACAGTTTTTCATCGGTTTGCGTACTTATGACTATTTGTCTAGATTTTTGTGTATGTGGACTACTTTTGTACAATTTAGCATTATAATGCCTATTTACCTCGTTTCACATGCATCCATGCATATCATTAGTTAGTTTTTCATCGAGGTACATAGTATAGTTGCCACCTAAGAGAGGGAGAACTAATACATAGACATCTAGTGCTTCAACTTCCTGTAGTAGGTCTAGATTCATCTGTTCTACTACCCAGGATATCTTTGGGACCCAGTTTTCCTTGCTCCCCATTCTGGTAGAGCGTGAGGTAATACTTTCTGATTTTAGCCCGGACCTTGCTGCCATCTTCACTTTACATGGATGGGAGCCTTTACTCTTGACTTTTCTTCCCCGCCTAGTCTCCTTGTCTTGGAGTGCAATGCTAATATTCACGATATTACTGGGTCAAGTTTTAAGGTCTTTCTTAGGGGTAAGATACTAAAAATCAGTTCAAACGTTATATCTACTATATTGTTCACATTCTCTAAGTTATACATCCTTTATTTCCCTATCTATCTGCTGAGACTCTTCCATTTGACTCTCTTGTCAGATTGACTATTTTTAACAGTTCATTGGAAGGGAGTCCAATTGCGAATCTCACTAATTCTCTTCCTATGGCCGACATATTTTGTTGCGCATTATGTGCACAAATCTATATCCAGTTTCACATACATTTTCCCTTCCTATGGATAAGGCCAGAGTTATTTATGAACTCTTACATGGTGACTCTATAGACCTTTCTACTTTCTCATGCATTTCGTGTGACTGACACTGGGATTGGTCTGCCTTATGTATGTTTGATTCATTATCTTGTGATGACTCTTGGGGCTACTTTTCCTTACGAGACTGCGTGGAGGGTTTCTCGACTATTGGCCAAAACACTATTTACAGATTCTGTCTCATGTTCCTTCATCTTTTGTTCTTGATCTAGATTTGCCAACAGATCCTATTGATGACTTACTTTCTATTGATCCATTTGGTATTCCTCCATCTAGTTCTGATATTCCTACTTCCACCATTGACATTCCATCATCTTCTACATGTACTCTTATTCCACCACCACCTGCTGATCCTATTCCACCATATACTTTTATTTTCGTTGATCCTTTAGTGGCACTTATGGGACAGAGGTCTGTGATGATCGAGCAGCAAGCTCTTTTGATGGTTGAGATTACATAGCTTAGAGCCACCACTGAGTGCCACAGAGTAGAGCTTTCTACACTTTGAGGTGTTGTTGGCTATCTTTAGAGAGGATTACTATAGATCAGATAACATTGGGATAACGGTGATAATTCTAATGAGGGGACAGATGAAGATGCTGCTAATTAGTTGTTAGGCACCCCTTTATCATTTGTGACAAAAAGAGGGAGTAGGTAGTAGTAATAGTATTTTGTAGATGTATGTTATATTTTTTAGATATTGACATTTTTTTGTATATAATATTTGCTGCTTAGCTAGATTAAGTTTCGATATTTCGTGATATCAATGTTTATTTTTGGTATATTGATTTACATTGATATTGTATCTTAATTTAGCTAACATAATTATGAGCTTATTGATATATATCTCAATTGTTTTATTTTCTTTACGATTTCACATACTTTTACACTTGATACTTGAGTTGTTTATTTTAGGAAAAAGGTTTGACAAGGGAAAAGCAAGCTACAATTGGGTCAATTGATTTTGGGTAGATTAGTTTGGTTGTCTTTGATTTGTACTACATGTTTTTGTCACAAAATGTCAAATGAGGAGTTTGTGAGGTTTTAATGTTGTTGACAATCTTTAGACAAAAATATAGTTATAAAAGAGTTTTAAAAAGTCAAAGAGTCAATTGATAGATTGTATAAATGAACTAGGAGTCATTGGGTTATGGAACAAAGAGTAAAAGCGATTGGATTTATGAGTTCTCAGGTAATCCACAAAAGATAAACGATTCTAAAAGGTCGGGAGCTGGTATAGGAGCACGCAGTCCAGGTGAGCACTTGTGATTACAGTCAGGAGTTCAGAAAGTACTAAGGTTTAGTCGAGTCTGAATAGTCTGTATCTCTTTATTGTTTATTGAGGATACTGCTGGCTTGGGCCCAGAGTTTTTTTTATCCCACGAGAGGTTTTCTCCATCATCAATTTGTGGTGTTTTTATTTTTCTGCAATATATCAACTGCAGTAATTCAATTTAGGATAGTATTACATGTGAATTCAACTGGATAAATTTAATAATTTATCACTTTTTGATTTTATTAATTGATAAATTTAAATTCCACATAAAATACTTAATCACCCTCCCTCTAAGTGATAGTGGAGTCGAACGTCTTTATTTTAAAATAGAGCCATTTGGCAATGAGATTTAATTTTAGTTTTACTATAATTACGTTTAATTTTATAGGGTCAAGGCAATGATTTTCTACATTTGGAAATATAGCTTGAGTATCTAATCTATGCAAAGCAGATATAAAAACCATATTATTAACACTTAATACAGGAATTAAATAAGAAATAATTGCATATAATAATGTTTTTTCTATATTAATTTTGCACAGAATTGCACAAAACAATGTAGTAAGTCATTAACATCAATGTTTTTTTGCACATAATACATTATTTTGTATGTTAATTTTGTATAACATGATTGATTAAAGTTGTTTTTTGTATAACATTAATATTCTTTTGTATATTAACTTTGAGGTCATGTTGCATAAGATGATTTTTTTTTTTTTTTTTTTTGTATATAGATAATCAAATATGGATTCAATTTTTGAAGAACAAAGTAATCATGAGACCAGTGATCAAATTCCAATGAAGAGTGAATCTGTGAATATGCAACAAAGTGGGAAAGGTAAGAAGAGACATAAAAGGTCTGATTTGTGGGCTCATTTTGATATAAAGAATGATGGAACTACAGAACATATTTATTGTGGACATGTATATAAGCATCAATCTAAAGGTGGGACTAGTACATCGCAAAATTATATTGAGGATTTGTGCAAGGAGTATCCATATAAGTTTCAAGACAAAAATAGAAGACATTGAATTTCTATGGTGACTCTAAAAATGATGAGGTTTTAGAGAGTGTTGGCTTTGGTGGACAACTTGTCAAGTTTACTCAGAAAGTGGTGAGAGTACTTTACATTATCCGAGTTACCTTTTCGACACGTCGGAGATAAAGGTTTTCAGTGTTATATAAGGTATTTTTTCCAACTTTTGATTTTCCTTCAAAGATGGCAGTTGCTAGGGATATATATCGTTTGTTTCTCGATGAAAAGAAGAAATTAAGCAAAAAATTGAGTAAACACCAGGTTTGTTTGACTACTGACTGTTCAACAACTATACAAACTGTAAGTTACTTGTATTTGACTATTCCTTGAGTTGACAATGATTGGAGACTTCAAAAACAAATCATAAGTTTCATCCAAGTCCCCAACTATAAGGGTGATATGGTAGGAAAGGAATTGATCTCTTACCTTCAGGATTGGGGAATTCATAAGATTTTCTGTGTGACAGTTGATAGTGCCTCATCTAATGACGTAGAAATAATGAAATTGAAGAGTGATTATATAGAGAAGAAGAATGGTCTAGTTCTTGGGAGAGAAATGCTTCATATGAGTTGTTGATACGAACCCCGTAGCAACGGTCACTACGAAACCCACAACTAGATTGATGTGGAACCCAAGAACGCCAATTAGATCCGATTTTGGACTTGAACCCAGCTAAGTGAACCAAAAAACCCAACGATAACAAAGATGCATTGAACCCCTTGTCTACACAATGAAGAACTCACGATCTAATAATTTGAACGCCACAAGATTTAGATCTTGATAAGTTCGATTGATTGTTAAAGGAAAAACAAAGAAAGCCATAGTCTCTCAATGATAAATTATCAAAAGTTTTCTTACAATAAAAGTTTTTGGTATTTATACCAAACCCTAGAAACTAAGTAAAAACGTGCATAATCTCATAAATAAGGTAAGAGATTGACTAAACATAGAATTCTAGTAATTATGGAAAATTCGCGAAAAAGAAATTTTCTGCCAAAATTAACCTAATGCGGCTGCATTTCTAAGGCCTCCAGGTCTCGGTATGGCACCATGCGACCACATGGTGGGTTGCACTATGCGGTCGCATAGTGCAAAGAAAACCCTCCATCTTCAACTGCTCGAATCATTGTCTCCAATCCGATTCCGGCATCGACCCCAACATGGAACTTGCTTCATTCTTCATCGCGATCGCCATATCGCCAACTGTAGCTTGAACAAGCAATACCATCACTTCTTGCACTCGTTTTGCGCTCGATCGAGTCATCGGTCCTTCGTCAACTATCAACGGATCTTTTTCCGGACTTATCATCGTTCCAACGACACCTGGATCATATCATCCCCTCCCTCTTTGAAAGGATTCGTCCTCGAATCTGTACTTGCATCAAATAGAGATAGATCAGCAACATTAAATGTAGGTGAAACATTATACTCACCTAGGAAATCCACTTTGTAGGCATTATCATTGATCCTCTCGATGACCTGGAATGGACCATCCCCACGCTGTTGCAACTTAGACTTCCTCTGATCCGGAAAGCACTCTTTTCTGAAATGCACCCAAACTCAATCCCCTGGTTCAAATGTCATGCGTCTTCTACCTTCGTTTGCTTTTATTGCTACGAGCTTACTCTTCTCTTCAATATGCATCCTGACCTTCTCATGCAGTAACTTTACCAACTCAGCTTTTCGCTTACCATCCAAGCTACCTCGTTCATTTACAGGCAAAGGAAACAAATTCAAAGGTGTCAGTAGATTAAACCCATAAACAACTTCAAACGGTGAAAAAGAAGTGGTAGAGTGTACAACTCTATTATAACCAAATTCAATAAAAAGTAAACATTCCTCCCAACTTTTCAAGTTCTTATTGATTATCATACGAAACAATTGAGTCGTGGTTCTATTAACTACTTCAGTTTACCCATCGATTTGTGGATGACAAGTTGTAGAAAACAACAATTTAGTCCCTAACTTATTCCACAAAACATGCCAAAAATGACTCAAAAACTTAACATCTCGATCTGACACTATGCTCCTGGACCCCATGCAAATGTACTATCTCCCTAAAAACCAAATCTGCAATATTGGTGGCATCATCGGTTTTGTGACATGGTATAAAGTGCGCCATTTTACAAAACTTATCCACCACAACAAATATTGAATCTCGACCCCTTTTTGTCCTAGGTAAATCCAACACAAAATCCATTGAATATCCACCCAAGGTTCACTAGGTGTAGGCAAAGGAGTATACAACACATGAGGTAAAACTTTGGACATAGCATGTTTACAAGTTATGCATTTCTCACAAACGTGTTCTACATCACTTCTCATTTTAGGCCAATAAAAATGTTCCCTATCATGTCTAAAGTTTTTTGTACCCTAAAATGACCCATTAAACCCCTACCATGTGCTTCCCTTACCAACAATTCACGAATAGAACAATTTGGAATACACAACTTATTTTTCCTAAACAAATATTCCTCATGCTTATAAAATTTATCGATAGCCCTCTTATTGCATGATTCATAAATGGTAGAGAAATCAAGATCACTCACATACATGCATTTAATGTGTTCAAAGCAAAGTAAACGTGCACTTAAAAAATTTAGAAGCACATACCTTCGAGATAACGCATCCGCAACCACATTTTCCTTACCTTGTTTATACTATATGACACAGGGAAATGACTATATAAATTCCATCCACCTGGCGTGCCTTTTGTTCAACTTACCTTGACCCCGCAAGTGATTCAATGACTCGTGATCGGTGTGTATCATGAACTCCTTAGGCCACAAGTAGTGTTGCCAAGAGTACAACTTCTTTTCGTATGTAAGATAGTTCAAAGCAGCCTCATTTAGCTTTTCACTTAAATATACTATAGGCCTACGATCCTGCATCAACACTGCTCCAATACATATTCCTGATACATCACATTCAATGTCGAATGTTTTGTCAAAGTTAGGTAATGCCAACACGGGTGCCTTACATAATCTATCATTGACAATATTAAATGCATGTTCTTGTGCTTCTCCCCAATGAAAACCTACGCTCTTAACAATTTCAGTGAGTGGTGTAGTGATTGTGCTAAAATCCTTTACAAACCGTCTATAAAAACTAGCCAGTTCATGGAAACTCCTAACTTCAGTTATACTCTTAGGTGTTGGTCAATCTTTTATAGTTTTAATTTTTTCTTCATCCACTTCTACCCTATTAGCCCCAACCACAAATCCTAGAAAGACAACATTTTCCATACAAAAAGCACACTTTTTAAAATTAGCATACAGTTGTTATTTCCTTAGCAATACAAGTACACAACTTAAATATTCCAAATGTTCATCTTCGGTCTTGCTATAGATTAAGATGTCATTAAAATAAACCACAACAAACTTTCCTATGAAATCACGCAAAACATGATTCATCAATCGCATAAAGGTGCTTGGTGCATTAGTGAGACCAAACGGCATAACCAATCACTCATACAATCTATATTTAGTTTTAAATGTTGTTTTCCATTCATCACCCTCCCGCATACCAATTTGATGGTACCCACTTTTAAGGCCAATCTTACTAGAAATACAAGAACCATGCAACTCATCTAGCATATCATCTAGTCTTGGTATAGGGTGACAATACTTTACCGTTATATTGTTGATAGCCCTGCAGTCCACGCACATTATCCAAGTTCCATCCTTCTTTGGCACCTGTAGGACAGGTACAACACATGGGCTCATGCTCTTCCTCACGTAACCTTTGCTCATCAACTCCTCCAAGTACCTTTGAAGGTCATTTGTCTCCTCAGGATTGCTTGGGTAGGTGGGTCGGTTTGGAATGATAGCTCCAGGTATGAAGTCAATTTGGTGCTCAATACCTCGAATTGGTGGTGGTCCACCAATTCGAACTCCAAGTATGACATATCTTCTGGAAACACATCTTTGAACTCCTACAATAAGGACTTAACCAAACTGGGGAGGGGTATCTGAGATTCCTCGAAGTTGAGGATGGACTCCTCGTATACCAACAACAACATTTGACTTTTGTCAATCATAGCCTTTTTTAATTCACTCCCTCTTACAAAGAAGTTTGCTTTCGGCTTTTCTCCTCTAAACTGGCTCTTTTTCTCTCCTCTCTTATGGCACATCTCTCATTTTTCCTTTCTCAGCCACCTCGTTATTTTCTCTCTTACTGACTAGCTCACTGTTTTCTCTCTTCGCACGTGACCTCTCTCTCTTTTCCCCGTTCCCGGCCACCTCGCCATTTTCTCTCTTTTTTGCCGACTCTCTTGCTCTTCCTCATTCCTCAATTTAACTTGGTCTTCATAAACTTGTGCCAGTCTTAATGGCGCAAGAGTAATAAACCTCCCCTCCTTGACAAAGCTATACCGGTTCGTATACCCATCATGTATAACTCTCCTATCATAATGCCATGGCCTTCCCACCAAAATATGACCCACTTGCATAGGCATCACATCACATCACATACAACCTTGTCACTATAACTCCCAACTGAGAAATCAATCATCACCCCTGTATTCACCCTAACCTCTCCACTCTCATTCAACCATTGTAATTTATAAGGCATACGGCATTTAAATAATACTAAACCCAATTTTTCAACTAAGGTTGTGCTAGCTACATTCATGCAACTTTCACCATCAGTGATTAGACTACATACCTTATCGTGGATGTGATACCGGGTGTAGAATATGTTTGTTTACTGTTGCTCAGTATCATCCACCTTGACTTGAGTGTTAAGAGTTTTCATTGTAACCAGCAGCTCACCAACAGCAAATTCCACTTTTTCCGTTCCATCAACCTCCTCCAATGCTAGCATATCGTCATACTTTCATTCACTCTCACTCACCACCTCTTCGTCATCCTGTAGAATCATTACCCTTTTGCTAGGACACTGAGATGCAATGTGCCCCGTTCCCAAACACCAAAAACATTTTATGTCCCTACTCCTTGATTGCTGTGACTCCATTTTGGGTACGATTTTGCTAGCACTTTCTTCCTTTCCCCTCTGCATTTCTGTCCTTCCTTTAGCTACTGCTTCATTCACCTTATTACCTTCCCATCGTGACTTCCAATATGGGTTAGAAGACGAAGTGTTCACCAACTTCCTCGCAGTCCCCTTCCTCTTCAACTATCGTTCCACTATCATGGCCACATACATCATATCTTCCAACTCCACATAATGCTGTAACTCCACCACATTAGCTATCTCCTTATTCAACCCATTCAATAACCTAGCCATGGTAGCTTCTCGATCTTCTTCTACGTTTGCTCTAATCATCAATATCTCCTTATGATAATCTTCTACACTCTTCGATCCCTGATACAAACTCTGTAGTTTTTTATGGAACTCCCTATAGTATGTCCAGGTACAAATCATTTTCTCATCACCGCCTTCAATTCATCCCAAGTATTTATAGGCCTTTCCCGATTCCGATGCCGTGAAGTAACCACTTGATCCCACCAAGTGATGGGGTAATCAGTGAATTCCAACACAGCGATCTTTACCTTCTTATCCTCCGTATAGCTATTGTAGCGACCGAAAAAAAAAATATTATGTCGTTTTCAAATAAAATTTTCTTGTTTAACTCGAAAATAATTTGAATTATTCTATGACGTCGCTATGACCATTCCTAATAGTCTAAATGGAAGTTTTGGTCACGACAGTAAGGTTGTGTACACTTGCCTTAAAATTTTGTACGGTGTCATAATTTTATTTTTTCTTTATGACTCATTCTATATTGATTACCAACTATGTCAAGTCCTTAAAAAAATCAAGATTTGATGCGTTTATTTTGAATGTCAAACATCCCTTAAAACATAGTATATTTTTCCTATATTTGGCTCAAATTTTCAGCAATTTAAAAATCGTCAAATGGGATTCTTCACTCCACTTTAAGCATTTTAATTAGTCTTAATTAGTTTTAATCCCACCAAGTACACTTCCCACCCCCATTTACAATTTTAACTCCTATCCTTTCAACTACTAGAAAACCGTCCGCTATCATTCCAATTAATGACATTATCTCTTTTTTTAAAAAAATAAATCTGTAGCCAACATTTCTCAAACCACAATTCTAAAGCACTTTTGAATATGGAAAATAATTGAAGGACAAGCTAAAGAGCATGTTGCATTTTTCTTTACAAATTGGTCATCAAAGGTTTTTCAAACTCGAAACATTCAAGGTAGGGGTGTTTTACGACACTTTTGTAAAGTAGAATAAAATGATTTGTTTTCGGTTTGCATTAACGTGTTATTGTGTTACTGATGATGGAAGCACCCTTTGGGTGGTTCAAACAAGAGATAAAGAGATTATGAAACGAGTTCTCAAACTCGAGAACGAGTTATCAAAACTCGAGAATAAGCGGACTGACTGGTCACCGGTTTGCTAGAGAATGACAGTGACACAAATAACCAAAGTTTGCATTTTTGAAAATACATTTATTTTTACCGATTACTTAAGTGTCTTCCTACTGAGTATTATTTATGATACTCACCTCTATTAAAATTTCACAGGTTAAATCGAGGCATGGCAGTGGTTTGGCATGGTGGCGAGTGCTCGGCAAATTTGAAATTGCTTTTAACTTTCTAGTAAAAATTTCCGATTGTGTAAACCTTTTTATGAATGTTTGGATGACACTCTTAACAATGTTTTTAATGTTTATCTCATTCAATTTCATGTACTTCACATGTCAACTATAATTTACACATGTCGAATTGACAATGCATGAAGTTTATCTACTGTTGTTTTGAATTTCAGATTCTACCATTAAATTTGAAAATAGTATAACTTGGGTTATAATGCATATTTTAGAGTGACATTAGTGGCATTTGAAAGGCCTATGAGTATTCAAATAGTGGTCTTTCGAATTACCTTAAAATAGTATCTAGAAAAAAAGTTATGCCCGTTTTAGTAAACTACATTGGGACTGTTTAGAATTTTCTGTCCAGCGTAGTTTTGCAGTATTTTCGTGCTTCAAACATTTTCATCTAGACCCCAAATTTTTATATGTTGTACATATATGAATGTCATAGCCTGTGTTAAAATTACACAAATTTTTGACAACGTTTGGTAGGTCAAACATATTTTCTTTTCCACTGCTGAGCAACCAGTATTTTGCTGAGTTTCCTCCAAATGTTTTCCAAAATAAAATTTAACCAAATTGTCCAAATCTACATGAACAAAAAAAAAATTCCATTTCATCTTTCTATATGTTTCAGATTTCAAAAATGTTATCATTTAAAACTTATTTTGGTTAACATTTAAGGGTTCGAACAATGAAGATGAATATTTCTTTTAACGCTTGGTATCAGAGCATGGTTTATTTTCTGTAGACTGTCATTCGAAACCATATTTTTGGTTTATCGTGTCACATATAAGGTTGGTCAAAAGAATATATATATATATATATATATATATATATATATATATATATATATATATATATATATATATTTCTATTTTTTATTTTTTTATTTTTTTTATTTTCCTTTTTATTTTTTATTTTTTTACAGAGATCCTGATCACTATGCCTGCCAAAGCCGGGCTATGCCGATTTTGAGGTAAAGAAAGTTGTATAGTTATGCTTTTGTGTAAGTATTTTCAGAATGTGACCTACTCGAGTGTGAAGTTGGTAAATTAGGGAGAACACAATGACTTTTGGAGAAGAAAATGGCAGGATAAGAAGAAGAATGATGTATAGTTTAAGAAACAGACACTTGTAGGCCAAACGAGCAATCCTATACCCCCGTGTCCTAATTGTAACAAGTTCCACAGAGGAGAGTGTTGTTGGAAAAGTATGTTTGCTATAAGTGTGGTTAACCTAGTCATATGGGTTCCTCATGTCCATTAATTAAGAAACCCGAGCAAGAGAAGAAAGGAAAAGCAAGGGTGTTTTCTTTGACTTATGATGAGGCTGCCCAAAATCCAGACGTGATCACAGGTATGTCATCGATCTCTAGTATTCCTATTCATGTCCTGATTGATTCTGGTACGACACAGTCATTTATATCTAGTACATGTTTAGCTAAGATTAATGCTTCATGTCAGAAGAATGATAGTGTACTAGAAGTTAGTATGCCATCAGGGGGAACTATTATTACAGATATGATGGCTAAGGGGTACAGATAAATTTTGATGGACTGACTCTAGGGGCCAACTTGTATGTTATAGAGATGAAGGATTTTGATATCAGTTTAGGTATGGATTGGTTAGGTGAAAATTGAGCCATGATTGTATGTTTTGAGAAAGAGGTAATTTTTCGAAAACCGGGAAAAGAGGAGTTCAGATTTTATGGGTCAAAGATTAAGGCATTTCCTCGCGTCATCTCTGCCTTAAAGGCTGAGAGCATGTTGAGGAAGCCTGATTGTCAGGGATATCTTGTCAGTATTACGAGGACCTCATCTCAAGAGAAAGTATTAGATGATGTGCTAATAGTATGAGAGTATGCTGACGTGTTTCCCGAAGATCTGCCGGGTACTCCACCCGATAGACAAGTGGAATTCATGATAGACCTGGTACCTGGAGCTACTCATGTATCTAAAGCCCCATAGCGAATGGGACCAAAGGAATTACAAGAATTGAAGACACGGTTGGAAGAACTTCTAGACAAAGGATTCATTAGACCAAGTGTATCTCCATGGGGAGCTCCGGTACTCTTTGTAAAGAAGAAAGATGGTACTATGAGGATGTACATCGACTATCGTGAACTAAATAAGTTAACGATCAAGAATAAGTATTCCCTTCCTAGGATTGAGGATCTATTTGATCAACTGAAGGGCGCATCTGTGTTTTCGAAAATTGATTTAAGGTCGGGTTGCCATCAACTGAAGATTAAGTTGGATGATATACCAAAGACGGCATTTAGGACTCGATATTGGCATTATGAATTTACGGTGATGCCTTTTGGCTTGACGAATGCCCCTGCAGTGTTTATAGACTTGATAAATAGGGTATTTCATCCGTATTTGGATGTGTTTGTCATTGTATTTATTGATGACATACTGGTATACTCGAGAGATTCTCATCAACACGAAGAATATCTAAGGATAGTATTGGGAACATTGCGTAAAGAGAAGCTATATGCCAAATTCAAGAAATGTGAATTTTAGTTAGGCCAGGTGGGATTTCTAGGCCATACTGTTTCAGTACAAGGAATTGAGGTTCGATCAATCCAAAGTTGAAGCTGTGACCAATTGGCGGAAACCTACAAACGTTGTAGAAGTGGAGAGTTTTCTATGTTTATTTGGCTATTATCGACGATTTATTGAAAGATTTTCCAAGATAGCAAGTCCTATGACTCAGTTGACTCGGAAGGGTACTAAGTTCATATGGATGGAGAAGTGCGAGCAGAGTTTTCAAGAGTTAAAGGACAGGCTCGTATCTGCACCGGTGTTGACTATCCCCAACGGTTTGGAAGGTTTTGTGATTTACAGTGATACATCCAAACTTGGTATGGGATGTGTTTTGATGCAACACGGGAAAGTGATAGCTTATGCTTCAAGGTAATTGAAGCAGTATGAAAAGAATTACCCTACACATGATCTCGAACTAGTAGCAGTAGTGCACGTCTTGAAGATTTGGCGCCACTACCTATACGGGAGCAATTTGAGATCTACACCGATCACAAGAGTTTCAAATACTTCTTCACCCAGAAGGAGTTAAATATGAGACAACAATGATGGTTAGAATTGGTGAAGGATTATGATTGTAGTATCTCGTACCACCCGGGTAAGGCTAATGTAGTCGCAGATGCATTGAGTAGAAAGAACATGGGACAGCTGTCAGTGTTGTGTACAAGACAAGATCAATTAATCAGAGAACTCGAGAACATGAGAATTGAGGTATTAGTAGCAAGTTTTATTGTGAAACCAAACCTCAGGGACAGAATAGTAGCTATTCAAAAAAATGATCCCTTTTTGGAAAAGATTAGGGTTGAGGTAGGAACTGAGAAGAGAAAAGGATTTGAAATAGCTGAGGATAAAGCCCTGATGTTTAAGGGCCGACTATGCATGCCGAAGGATGAAGTATTGATGAATGAGATTATGACTGAAGCTCATGCCGCTCCTTATGCAGCGCACCCAGGCAGAACTAAAATGTATAAAGATTTGCGTGACACATTTTGGTGGAGAAATATGAAGGGAACGATAGCTCTATTTGTGTCTAAATGCATGGTTTGTCAACAAGTAAAGGTGAGCATCAGAAACCATCAGGGTTATTGAATCCCATGGCCCGAATGGAAATGGGAGAAGATTGCAATGGATTTTATCGTCAGTTTTCCTAGGTCAGTGAGAGGCCATGATCCAATCTGGGTTATTGTAGATCGGCTGACAAAATTATCTCATTTTTTGTCAGTTCGGACTACCTATAGTTTAGAACAACTCACACAGATTTATGTCAGAGAAATTATGCGGCTTCATGGTATTCCAGTCTCTATAGTATCAAACAGAGACCCGAGGTTTACTTCTAAGTTTTGGATAAGTCTTCAAAAAGCTATGGGTACCAAGTTAACATTTAATACTGCTTATCATCCTCAGACTAACGGACAATCTGAACGAACTATCCAGATCCTTAAGGATATGTTAAGAGCTTGTGTCCTAGATCTAGGTGGTAAGTAGGAAGATCATTTACCATTGGTTGAATTTGAGTACAACAATAGTTTTCAAACCACTATTGGTATAGCACTGTATGAGGCTTTGTATGGTCGACGATGTCGTTCGCCATTATATTGTGATGAAGTTGGTGAAAGGAGAATCTTGGGTCCAGAATTGGTCGAGAAGACTGTAGATGCTATGCCATTATATTGGGATGAAGTTGGAGAAAGGAGAATCTTGGGTCTAGAATTGATCGAGGAGACTGTAGATGCTATATATAAAATTAGATCAAGAATTAAGACTGCCCAAGATTGTCAGAAGAGCTATGCCGACAAAAGAAGAAAAGAATTGAGTTTTGAAGTTGGAGATAAAGTATTTCTCAAAGTGGCACCGAGGAAGGGAATACTACGATTTGGTAAGAAAGGAAAATTAAGTACTAGATTTATCGGTCCATTTGAGATTATTGAAAAAATTGGGAATGTGGCATATCGTTTAATGTTGCCACCCGAACTTTTAGTAGTACACAACGTATTTCACATTTCTATGTTTAGAAAATACATCTCGAATCCTAGTCATGTGGTGAATGTCTGGTCACTTGATGTCCAAAGCGACATGACATACGAAGAAGCTTCTGCAGTGATTCTAGAGAGAAATGAGCATGTTCTGAGAAATCGAAGGGTTCCATTAATCAAAGTCCAATGGGATAAACATGGTAAGGATGAGGCTACCTGGGAAAGGGAGGAAGACATCTTAGCCAAGTATCCCGACCTCCTTAAATAAGTAAGTTAAATTTCGAGGATGAAATTATTTTAAGTGGAGAGAGTTGCAGCGACCCAAAAAAAAAATATTATGTCGTTTTCAAATAAAATTTTCTTGTATAACTCGAAAATAATTTGAATTATTCTATGATATCACTACGACCATTCCTAATAGTCCAAATGGAAGTTTTGGTCACGATAGTAAGGTTGTGTACACTTGCCTTAAAATTTTGTAAGGTGTCATAATTTTATTTTTCATTTATGACTCATTCTATATTGATTACCACCTATGTCCAGACCTTTGAAAAAAAAATCAAGATTTGATACATTTATTTTGAATGTCAAACAGCCCTTAAAACATAGTATATTTCTCCTATATTTGGCTCAAATTTTCAGCAATTTAAAAATCGTCAAATGGGATTCTTCACTCCACTTTAAGCATTTTAATTAGTCTTAATTAGTTTTAATCCCACTAAGTACACTTCCCACCCCCATTTACAATTTTAACTCCTATCCTTTCAACTACTAGAAAACCGTCCACTATCATTCCAATTAATGACATTATCTCTTTTAAAAAAAAATCTGTAGCCAACATTTCTCAAACCACAATTCCAAAACACTTTTGAATCTGGAAAATATTTGAAGGATAAGCTAAGGAGCACGTTGCATTTTTCTTTACAAATTGGTCTTCAAAGGTTATTCAAACTCCAAGCATTCAAGGTAGGGGTGTTTTACGACACTTTAGTAAAGTAGATTAAAATGACTTGTTTTCGGTTTGCATTAACGTGTTATTGTGTTACTGATGATGGAAGTACCCTTTGGGTGGTTCAAACAAGTGATAAAGAGATTATGAAACGAGTTATCAAATTCGAGAACGAGTTATCAAAACTCGAGAATAAGCGGACTGACTGATCACTGGTTTGTTAGAGAATGATGGTGACACAAATAACCAAAGTTTGCATTTCTAAAAACACACACTACACCAGAAACCGCCTATGGCAACGCGCGGAAAATGTTGCCATAGATTTTTGGCAGCGTTCAGGTGCACGTTGCAGGCTTTGATGTTGCCGTAGAGTTTCAACTTTTGACAACGTTCATCGAACGTTGCTGTTGACTAGTTTCAACAACTTGCACTACACGTTGCCGTAGACTGATTATCCGCAACTTTCATAGAATGTTGCTGTAGACTAGCTTCAATAACGTACACTGCACGTTGCCGTAGACCTTTTTAACAACGTTCAGCGAGCGTTGCCGTAAGCTTCGACATTTCACAACGTGCACTGTACGTTGCCGTAGACTCTTTTAACAACGTTCGACAAACGTTGCGAAAAGTCGAAGCCTACGGTAACGTTCATCAAACGTTGTTAAAATGGTCTACGGCAACGTGTATTGCTCGTTGTTGAAACTAGTCTACGGCAACGTTCATCGAACGTTGCAATAGACCCTTTTAACAACGTTCGACGAACGTTACCATAAGTCTTTTTTTTGTTTTTGTTTTTTTTTTTTGGGTACTACATTCCTATTGTCTTCCAAATCCCCTGTTTTTTCCTATTTAACATTCGAACATCTTCATCACATAATGAAGGAATTTCATACATTCAAAAGGTAACTGCATTTTCAAGAATGAAAACATATCAAAGTGAACTCAATCCACTATCTTGAGGCTTGGTTCATGCAACAAATTTACAACTAAATACATTTAATTCCTTGCAGTACAAAATATGAAGTCAATTTTCCAACATCAAAATCTTCAATCTACGAAAGAAAGCAACTCAATATCATTATAACAAACATCTTTAGGCTATTGCAGCCAAATCATATTTTACTATTGAGTGTCTGAATAAGGTTTTAGACACCAAGTGTACAATGAACTTAGAAATACTTGCAAGTATAGTTTGTCCAAATGCACCCCCAAGAAACTAAAATTGCTTGTAAAACTTTTAAGCTTACCTAAACATTCTACTTTCAATGTTCACAATTTCAAAACGCAAACTCAAAATAAAATACAAAATACAACCCCTAAGCCTTTAGCCACACATTTTTCTACCTTTACTGAATTTGAGTTTGACTCCATCATTTAATAGTGAGGCTTAAAGAAGCTAACTTGAATACCAGTGTCTCTCACAACATACAAATCAACAGCAATTACAATTTCACTAAATCCCACTCCAATAAGAAACATGAAATAAAATATCACACTTGAAGATAAAGAAAAAACAAAGAATATGAAAAGACAGAATATGAAGACTTTCAACACATACATAAGTGCAAAAATTCAAAAAATACCTTCGTTATATGAGTCTAATATTGCTCTTTGGCCAAGCAACAATACTTCCCATGGCTTTCTTAAGAACTCGAAATTCACCTGTAGGTCTATATAAGGCCAAATGATCCATATAAACTTCTTCAACCCAAACCTTCCAACAATCTCGTCCAAGTGGCATGTGGTGCACCTTTACACTTGGGTCCGTCGATGAAATCTTCCCTTCTACTACAATTTCTTCCTCATCGTACATGTACCAATGCAATAGTTGACATCTTGAATTTTCCAAATGTGCAGTACTTCCTTGAATACCATTTCCTTGTTGAGACTACAAATTCATAGTTAAATTAACATATTAAACACAAAATTAGTATGCTATAGTCTAAATTTATGTTGAACAAACAAATAATAAAAGATACATAACTTGAGGAGTAAAAGCACGTGAACCCATGTTATCTGCATTCTTATTTTGATTCTGTATAATAATACAAAAATGAAAAAGTTATTCTACGTCATAAGTTATGTAAAGCTATGGTATCATATTGTATATAATGATAAAGTATATAACCTGAGATAACTTTAGAAGTGCTTCAACTTTTTCTTCTAGTGCTCCCATCCTTTCCGACTGCGTTTGTAGTTGGCTTTCAAGTTCTCTCACTCAACCATTACTTTGATTGTGTCCATCGACTTTTGATGGTGTAATTCCAAATCCAAGTCCTCTTACTCTTCCACGACGTTCAGGACCTAGGACTCGAGCAACAGCATCATCGCGAATGGAATCTTCTGATGGTGTATCGAAAATAGATTGGGCACAATCCTCTATCTTTTTCTGCACTTATAGAACTTAAATGTCATACTACTTAAATGTTATACTAGCAAGTGATACATATAATAAGTTTATATATTATTATCAGAATGTTGATATAATACACTTACCAAAGTCTCGGCAACCGCTTCATTTATAGGGTTTCCATCCTTTCTAAGATGTCCATCAGTCCACACTCTAGTTCTTAACCCTTTTATGTCTGGACACTTTTTTCTCTGTAATAAATCAAGTATACATATATATATATAATAGCATTGGACATATGCAAGAAACTTGATATAAACTAAACGGAATGAACATAAATAAGAAAATCGTTACAGACAGGTACAGACAAGTAAAGATAGTTTGCATGTGTACCAAATCGTGAGCCAAACGCTGATAACCCTTTCGACCCATAGTATGTAGAAGTCTTTGATTATTTCTCATTTTGCTGAACTTGACACTTTTTTCCTATTAAGAAAACACAAAAATTTAACAGCAATAATGAAATAAATTTTAATCTCAATATGAAAATACAACTTACTTGAAAATCATCAGAAAGAGTATCTTCTACAAACTTTTTCCATGCTTCTTCAGAGTTTACATTCTTCGGTCTAAGAAGGGCAATAGCGCGTGTTCTATTTACAGATGAGGCTGTTTGAATTCTGATTTGTTTTCTCACTTTTGATTTGAATGACCTCCAATACTTTCCCATACATTGAAATGTCATTTTCTGATGGCAATCACTCACATTGAACCTTTGCTGTATTTTTTGCACATATATAAGAAATGATGTCATTAGGAAGGAAATAGATGTAATAAAAATACTCTAAAAAAATGAAAGTTTAATTATTTATAAATGTACCTGTATGAAAGTCCAAAGTTCCAATTTTTTATCATCACCTACCGATTGTCAATCCTTAAGTACAACGGCACATATTCTCGTACTATTGCTCCAACTATGCTAGCAAATTTATCAGAGTTAGTGCCAACCATTTGCCCAAATTCATTAAATTCAAGCTCCATCTTATGATAATTGTTTTCAGAAACCATTTTCACTTGGGTTGGACCTCTTCTCTTCTTTGGAGTATCTATATTTGTCTGCGACATGTTTTGTTCATTCATAATTGGACTTGATACAGTATTTTTTGGTTCACTCGAAAGTCTTAGTCTTTTACAGGTCTCTCGAATTGCAACGGCAATTGCGGCTCTTCGACGTTTGAAATTCTTGGAAGCTTGCTTAGTTGACTACAAGAATACAACATGAAAACCAAAGAGTGTTACAAATGAACAAATATCTTGACAAGTATAAAAAACATGTTTACCTGAGCTTCGTCCATCGTACAGAGTACATTTCTATCAACTGGTTCGAAAAAAACACTTCGACAAGAATAGAAATCTGCAAACAAAAAAGAGAGATATTTGTAAAACTAAGGACATTTACCAAACTAATTAATAAATATATCACATAATACGCCTTCAACATCTATCCTTGCATAATTCTCATCCTCAAGTTGTGCTATATCTAATGGAATAGTTGCCCCGTGAGAAGTATCTTCTTCCATATGAAATACTCTTGGTGACGCTTGCAAAGCAACATACCAATTAGATATTTCATTCGACCTAGAATAAAACACTTGTTAGGCTGCGATGCCAAAATGAAAGGATCGTTGTCAAATTTTTTGTATCCCTCATGAAGATTAACCAAAGTGAACCCATCTTCCGTTTTTATTCCATTCACGATATTTGTCCAATCACATTTGAATAATGGAATATGAAATGTATTGTAATCAAGCACTATAATATCGCGCAGAACTCCATAATAAAGAACCTTCCCAACGACATGTGCATTATCTTTCGCACTAGATCTACAAATGGTTGTTGCTTCAACTAAAATGCCACTGTTTTGACGAGATTTTTCTGCATCTTTAGTGTGAAATCGAAGACCATTTATTACGAAACTAGAATATGACATGGACTGGCATCTAGGACCACGTGCAAGCCACTTTAAAGTATTTGAAACATTATCCAGCAACAATTGACCTTTGATCTGTTTGTATTTTAAACATGTTAGGAATAAAAGAATAAACTTTATAATTATACATTGATTATTTCTTATATGTAGGGCAACCTTATCATCCAACCAAGCAGCAAAAGAGTCCATGTGTTTCTTATGCAATAAAGTCTCATTTCTTTCAAGTCGTTTGTCATAACTCTTCAGTTCATCCATATGCATCTGATAAGTGTGTTTTTACATACTTATTTTACTGTCAAAACATGAGCAATCGTTGATTAAAATGTTGGAATATAGCTTAACTCTATGCAATTTGTGTTTTACAGAACAAAGTGATGAATGTAGCGAAATTGAGGTGAACCAAGCGAAAAAGGACCAAACTGGAAGAAAGTGAAAGTTCAGGGACTAAAGTGTAAATACTCTAAACCTATTTCTAACCTTGTGATGAAGATTCAAGAGTCTTAGAGGTCAATTGGATGAAGCAAGGAGTCAAAGGGGTGAAAGAATAGCCAAAACATTATCAAATATCAACTTTCAAGGTGAAAAGTTTCGCACCGGTTTTTAGCTTCCTATTGAGACCAGTGTTTGATATGAAAAACGATCGAATTCGAAGATAGAATCTGAAGCAAAGTTGTAGCCCTTTGAGTTAGCTTTCCAACGCATCTGAATCACCTTGATCGGACATTGGTAGAGAAAGTTATAACCCAAATACTAAAATCTATCCGATAGGAAAACATTATAACAATGCGGCCGCATGGTTATAAAACCCATGTAGCCGCATGGGCACTTACCGAGACTTCAATGGCATCAATTTTTTGTTCCATGCAGCCGCATGGGTTTGTACCTTGCGGCCGCATGGGGTTAAATTTGGACGAAATTTCTGGTTTCCTTCTACGACTCAAACTCCTTTGGCAACATATCTTGCACGACTTTTCAACCCTAAATACATCCCAAAACACCCTAGAACGATTCATTCTTCATTCTACACCATTCTTCCACCACTTTTGGCTCAAGAAACTCTATGAAGAACTAAACTAAAGGTGAAGCAAGGGAGGAACTCAATTGGATTCGGGGATTTCAACACATTTATTCATGCACTTTGGTATTTATTTTGCTATACATTTCTAGATCTAGATTTTCATATTTATGAATTAATTTTGAAATTGATTTAAGATGTATTAAGTTTTTCATAGAATCAATCTTGTTTTTTCTATTGAATAATTGAACTATGTGTTGAATCTTTATTTCATTAAATCTATTGGTGTGATTATTTACTTTCTTATGCTACATGTATATGAACGATTTATAATCTGATTTCAATAGATGATTGTGATAATTGTTAAGGAGATCTAGAATTTAGGATGTGTTTTTCATTGTTTAAATAATTCTAGGGTTTATGTTTTCCCGTATTTTGAATTAGATTTGAGTTAGATTTAACATTTATTCAGATTTTCATGGATTTAATCATGTTTCTTCCGTTGAATAATTAAAATACTTGTTCAAGTTTGATTTTCAAATCATTTATTGGTATGATTTAATTACTGCTATATGTTAGAGATATATAGTCGCTCTTTAAGTCTGATTTCAATAAATTGATGAATGATTATGTTTTGGGAAACATAAATTCTAGGATTACATGTGCAATTAAATTGGTTTGTATCGTTTAAATCATCCTATTAGAAAGTTAGGACAGAAACTTCTAATTGAGTAGAGAATGCATGAATTGCTGATGTTGATTGATCCAATCTAATTGAGGGAACCCCGAAACTTCACTATTTTACATATTATATTAAATTTCATCATTATTTCCGGCGACATTTACATTTGAATGCAATAAACAAATTCCCTTCATCAAATTCACGAGAACCCAAAGTTATTGAACCTCTTGATTCACTTTTCCATCTCCCTGTGGATACGACACCCCAAAACTATACTACAACACCGCATAACACTTTGGGCGTAATCAGCATCCTAACGACAAACAAATATATCAAAGTTCATATGGTCGAAGAACTAAAAATCTAACAACGCAATTATTTCACAAACATACTCTATGTAGGGTGCGACTTCTGCACTATTAAGAAGCACATAGCGATGGGCAACTTTCAACATCTCATCTAGTAGTACAAGTGGTTTTCCTTTAGAAATTGTACGCCCTACAACTAAGTCACTCTCGTATTCTTCATTGCGTGCAGGCTTATAGCCTATTTCAGATGCTTGTTTTATGTATTTGCTCCAAAATATCGCATTTTCTTCAACAATGTATCATTCGGCTGTACAACCTTCAGGTCGTACACAATTCATAACATACCCTTTCAACACTTTCATATACCTACACATTTTCCAAAAATCTCATAAAATCTAAAACCAAATTGATATTAAATTTCACTTTTGAGAATAACTTAATGGAATATCACCTCTCAAATGGATACATCCAACGATATTGGATTGGTCCACATAGACGAAATTCTCTACCAATATGGATTGTTAAATGCACCATAATATCAAAAAATGAAGGTGGAAAATATCTTTCTAACATGCATAAAGTTTCAGAAACGGCATCTTCTACACTTTCAACCTGATTCCTATCTATAACTCCTTGACATATTTCATTGAAAAATGAACACAATTTAAAAATGGAGTTCCTTGGTCCTTTAGGCAGAAGTCCTCTCAATGCAACTAATAGCAATTGTTGCATTAACATGTGACAATCATGAGACTTGAGTCCAACTATCTTACATTCTTCCACTAAAATGCAATTTCCAATATTAGAACCAGAACCATCTGGTAATCTCAGGTTAGCAAGCCTTTTGCAAAACACTTGTTTTTCTGCTTTCGATAAAGTGTACGGGGCTGCAGGTAAGTAGAACTTACTTCCTCTACTCTCAGGATGTAACTCATGCCTATTGTTCATCGCTTCCAAGTCCTTACGAGAGCTAATGCCATCTTTAGATTTTCCTTTCACATCCAAAAGTTTACCAATGATGCTCTCACAAATATTCTTTTCCACGTACATCACATCCAAATTATGACGTACAAGTAAAGTCTGCAGATCAAACATTTCTCTCGTCACGACATACTACATGTCATTAGAAGTATTAAATAAAACAAAAAGAAATATTACTAGAGTTACCTTCCAATATGGTAGCATGAAAAAAATTGACTTTTTCTTCCACGTTACATTTAATTGTGTTGAGTTCTTCTTCCTCTTTCTCTTACCACTTTTTCCCCAATCATACGCAATTTTATCAACTTCAGTAAAATCGTCTTCACCACTCCTTATCTTCGACCTAATGTCATTTTCAATACGTCCATTAAACCAACTCTTTTTCATGTGAAATAGATGACTCGACTCAAGAAATCTTCTATGTCCTATGTACGCAAACTTCCTACCATGTGACAGCCATAGGGAACATGTATCTTCACGATAAATAGGGCATGCAATTTTTCCCTTAACGGGTCATCCAGATACATTTCCATATGCTGGAAAGTCATGTATAGTCCACATCAAAATAGCTTTTAAGTTGAACATAGATTTTGTAACTACATCATACATCTCAACCCATCACTCCATAACAATATTAAGACGTATACAAGTGGTGCCAAATAAACATCTATATCATTACCAGGTTGCTTTGGTCCCGGGATCAATAAACTCAACATCAAACTTTCCTTCGACATGCATAATGAGGGAGACAAATTATATATAGTTAAAATTACTAGCCAATAATTGTATTTAGAGCTAAGATCTTTGAAAGGATTAAATCCATCAGTTGCAAGACCTAATCTAATATTTCTAGGATCTTATGCAAAATGTGGCCATCTTCTATTTATCATTTCCCAACTTAATGAGTCAACTGGATGCCTCATTTTACCATCTGAACTTTTATTATTTGAGTGACATCTAAGTTGTGTCACCATCTCATCTATTCCAAATATCCTCTTAAGTCTTGGTATTATAGGAAAATAACGTAAGACTTTTGCTGGGATTTTTTTTTTTTTGAATTTTCTTAGTTCTTTGAATTACTTTCCATCTTGAGCAACCACATTTTGGACATAATTCAGCATGTTCAATCTCCTTTCTATATAGACAACAATCATTCAAGCAAGCATATATCTTCTCATAACCAAGGTCAAATCTATGGACAAGTTTTTTAATCTCATAAAATGAGTTGGGAGGTGTATTATTCTCTGGCAGCATGTCTCGAACAAGATGTATAAGTCCATCAAAACCACTATCCGATAAACCATGTGTAGCTTTATGTTTAAGCATAGTAATTGAAGCGACATCTTCGTAAATGTCGTGCAACCAGGATACAAAGGTGTTTCAGTATCATCTCTTCCATCAAGAGGGTTTTCAAGATCTACATCATGTTGAACATAAAAGTCCCTAAACATCCTGCGTGACTCAGGCATTTCCACATCGACTGAATTTAGTTCACATGGTCGTTCTCCATGAAATACCCAAACAGTGTACGTAGGATCCATTCCTTTAATAACCAAATGTTCATACACTGTTTCGTAATGATGATGCTTTAGATTCCTACACTTAACACAAGGGCATCCTATCATTTCTGAACATAGATTTTCACAAGCTAGTTCAACAAAATTCCGTGCTCCATCTCTATATTGTTCTGAAAACCTATAAGTAAAATGTTATGATCATTTTATGTTAAATTGTATAAATTTTGTAAGTAGATTCACGAGATCTTATTTAAGACACTAACCTTGATAATTGAAGCCAAGCTTTGTCCATTATTATTCGATCACCTACAAATGTCGAACTCAACTGGAAAAGAAAAAAAATATATAGACAAATGATAAAAACAAGTCAACAATGGGACCACATGCTCTACTTAAGAAACAATGCAACATGCAAAGTCAGATGAGATTGATATAGTATATAAATTATGTCATCCAAATAAGATTAATATTTAAGAAGTTAACTTTTTATTGAAATAGTATTTCAAAACATATAAGAAGCATATCAATGTAAAAGCCACTATCCTACAATCTCTCATTGGCATTGGGTGCTGGATTCACGCCAAACACACAAAATACACCATAAAGAATAAGTAAAAAAAGCCTTTGCCAAATTAAGAAGAATGGTGAAGATTACAAATGTATAAGATCTAAAATTTCAACTGAAGGACCCATCATAAGTTCACATACTTATATTTCAATCTTTTACCTGGTTGCTACTTCACGTCGCTCGAAAACAGTTTGAAGAATTCTCAAATGATGTGCAGAAGACATCCACTATCCAGGCATGTAGTCTGCTTACAACCTTACGTGAACGAAAGCCGAGTTAGAGCTTGCAAACACCCAAATTAATCGGCATAAATAAGCTTTTAATAAAACAAAAGAAATCATTACATTTAAGTGTCATGGGATCGGTGACAATATGTACAATGCTAATACTAGTTTACGAATTTCAATTCAACAATACTCAAACCAACAATACCCAAACTTCACCAATGCTAATACTAGTTTCCGAATTTCAATTCAACAATACTCAAACCAACAATACCCAAACTTCACCAATTTCAACTCAACAATACCCAAACTTCACCAATTTCAACTCAACAATTTCAGCCTCAAACCAACAATACCCAAACTTCACCAATGCTAATACTAGTTTACGAATTTCAATTCAACAATACTCAAACCAACAATACCCAAACTTCACCAATTTCAACTCAACTATACCCAAACTTCACCAATTTCAACTCAACAATACCCGAACTTCACCAATTTCAACTCAACAATTTCAACCATATCTACTCAAGTCTGCCTAAACAAATAAACAATACCCAAATATGAAATATCTAATTGATAAAGCCTAAAGAAATTAAGAAATTACTTAATACCTAAACCATTGATTTCGGTGGTCGGCGGAGAGAAGTCACTGCACTCTGCAGAGGCGGTCAAGGTCTTCAAGCAGAGGATGGAGGATGGAGCCTAGAGGCTTGCGGTGGTCTGTGGAGGCGATTCAGGCGAGGCAAGGATGCGAAGTGGTCCAATGGAGGCTGCGTACGAAGTGGAGGGCTTCAGGCTGCGAACTGGGGGGCTTCAAGCTGCGAACTGGAGGGCTAAGGTCTTCAGGCTGCGAACTGGAGTTGTGGTCTGTGGAGGCGATTCAAGTGGGCAGAGGGCTGGAGGCGATTCAGGTGAGGCTTTGGGTGCGAAGGGATGGCTGGAGTCTGGAGTCACTGGAGTCGTCGAGTGGAGGTACTTCTGATTTGGGAATGAGGTTTAAGATTGGGCCTTTTGGGATTGGGCTGGGTAGTTCACAGTTGGGCCGTTGGTTAATGGGTATTATATAAGTTAGTTTGGGCTGGGACTTAAGCTTATAACTAAAAAAAATTAAGCCCAGAAGTCAGGATAGGCCTGTGCCCATCCTGGGCCTAACTGGGCTCCGCCCCTACTCATTACTTTCATTACAAAGAGAAAAATGGGAACTTATCTCATAGGGGGTTGATCGAGTCGAGTTGGGATTTGGTCTTCAACGTCAATTCTTTTCTTTTTTTGTTAATGTAGGGATTTAGTTTTTTGTAGGTCTTTTTTTTTTTTTTTTTGTTAATGTAATCGGGTCGGTTTATGGCAACGCGCAATGCACGTTGCTAAAACAATTAATGGCAACGTGCAATGAACGCGCGTTGCTAAAACTATTAATGAAAACGTGCAATGAAGATTGCAAAAATGTTAATGACAACGTTCAAATGCACGTTGCTAAAACATGTAATGGCGACGTGCAATAAACGCCATTGCTAAAACTATTAATGACAACGTGCAATGAACGTTGCAAAAAGGTTAATGACAACGTTCAAATGCACATTGCTAAAACATCTAATGGCGACTTACAATGAACGCGTGTTGCTAAAACTACTAATGGCAACGTACAATGCACGTTGCTAAAACTAATCTATGGCAACGCGCAGTGCACGTTGCAAAATGTTAACAGCAAAGCGCATTGAACGTTGCAAAAAACAATTTAAAGACAACGAACCGCGAACGTTGCAAAAGGGTATATTAGCAACATTCATTAAAAAAACGTTGCCAAAACTCAATTTTGTCAACTAATAGCAACATACACTTGCTGAATGTTGCCATAGACCCCTTTTAGCAACATGCAATTGATGAATGTTGCCTTTTGCATGTTGCAAAAGACCTTTTTTCTTGTAGTGACATTTATTTTTACCGATTACTTAAGTGTCTTCCTATTGAGTATTATTTATGATACTCACCCCTATTAAAATTTCATAGGTTAAATCGAGGCATGGCAGTGGTTTGGCATGGTGGCGAGTGCTCGACAAATTTGAAATTGCATTCAACTTTCTAGTAAAAATTTCCGGTTGTGTAAACCTTTTTATGAATGTTTGGATGACACTCTTAACAATGTTCTTAATGTTTATCTCATTTAGTTTCATGTATTTCACATGTCAACTATAATTTACACATGATGAATTGACAATGCATGAAGTTTATCTACTACTGTTTTGAATTTCAGATTCTGCCATTAAATTTGAAAATGATATAACTTGGGCTATAATGTATGTTTTAGAGTGAAATCAGTGGCATTTGAAAGGCCTATGAGTCTTCTAATAGTAATCTTCCGAATTACCTTAAAATAGTATCTAGAGAAAAAGTTATGCCCGTTTTAGTAAACTGCGTTGGGACTGTTTCGAATTTTCTGTCCAGCGTAGTTGTGCAGTATTTTCATGCTTCAAACATTTTCGTCCAGACCCCAAATTTTTATATGTTGTAAATATATGAATTTTATAGTCTCTGTTAAAATTACACAAATTTTGACAACTTTTGCTAGGTCAAACATATTTTCCTTTCTGCTGCTGCTCAAACGGTATTTTGCTGAATTTCCTCCAAATGTTTTCCAAAGGGTTATTGGCTCAAAACGTCCCTACCTTTGAAGGGTTGTGTGGAAAACATCCTTACGTTTGATTTTTTGGTGCGCAACGTCCCTACCTATCAAGTTTATTGTAGAAAACATCCCTACCTTTCATTTTTTGGCACAAAATGTCCCTACCTTCTGCATTTCTTTGCACTGAACGTCATTTGCACATTTTTTTTTAATTCAAAATGACCAATATACCCTCCTATGTAAATTGAACAAGAAAAGAAAAATAAAAAAAAGAAAGGATAATTTGCGCAAAACGTCCTTACCTTTGAAGGTGTTTGTGGAAAACACCTTACCTTTCATTTTTTGGTGTAGAACATCCCTACCTTTCACATTCTTTGCGCTGAAGGTCCTTTTCACCAATTTTTAATATAAAATGACTCTTATACCCTCCTATATAAATAAAACAAAAAAATAGAAAAGTAAATAACTAATTACAATCAAAGTCCTAAACATTTTTAAAAAATACAAGTGAGTCCAAAATTTATGAAAATATTAAAAATAAAAATAAAAAATAAAACCCCCTATCTTCTCATCTGCCTCTCTTCGAGTGGGGTCCCTTTTATATTACTGGATCAATAATCCCTTTTATTTTTTTTGTTTTTAATATTTTCATAAATTTTGGACTCACTTGTATTTTTTAAAAACGTTTAGGACTTTGATTGTAATTAGTTCTTTATTTTTCTATTTTTTGTTTTATTTATATAGGAGGGTATAAGGGTCATTTTATATTAAAAATTGGTGAAAAGGACTTTCAGCGCAAAGAATGTGAAAGGTAGGAATGTTCTACACCAAAAAATGAAAGGTAGGGTGTTTTCCACAAACACTTTCAAAGGTAAGGACGTTTTGCGCCAATTACCCTTTCTTTTTTTATTTTTCTTTTCTTGTTCAATTTACATAGGAGGGTATATTGGTCATTTTGAATTTAAAAAAATGTGCAAAGGACGTTCAGTGCAAAAAAATGCAGAAGGTAGGGACGTTTTGTGCCAAAAAATGAAAGGTATGGATGTTTTCTACAATAAACTTGATAGGTAGGGACGTTGCTCACCAAAAAATCAAACGTATGGATGTTTTCCACACAACCCTTCAAAGGTAGGGACGTTTTGCGCCAATAACTCTTTTCGAAAATAAAATTTCACCAAATTGTCCAAATCTATGTGAACAAAAAAATTTCCATTTCATCTTTCTATATGTTTCAGATTTCAAAACTTTTATCATTTAAAACTTATTTTGGTTAACATTTAAGGGTTCGAACAAAGAAGATGAATATTTCTTTTAACGCTTCGAGTTCCGAAAATTTGGGGCGTTACAACTTGGTATCAGAGTATGGTTTATTTTCTGTAAACCGTCATTCGAAACCATATTTTCGGTGTATCGTGTCCCATATAAGGTTGATCAAAAGAATATATATATATATATATATTTTTTTTATTATTATTATTTTTTTTTTTGTATTATTATTTTTTTTTTTTTACAGAGATCCTGATCACTATGCCTGCCAAAGCCGCGCTATGCCGATTTTGAGGTAAAGAAAGTTTTATAATTATGCTTGTATCTATGTGATGAGTATGAGAAAGTTTATTTTTTGAGACAACATTTGAAATGTATATATGAATATCAGTATATGTTGGAGTTTGAATACTTATGTAGATAATCATTATTGTACAAGTATTTTGAGAATGTGACCAAATTAAATGTTTATTTAAGCCCTTGAGAATTAACTAAAATTTATTAGAGACCCGCTTATTGGACTTTGAATAATCGGCATGACTCAGATGGTACGGACTAAGAGAATTTGTATGAAGACGAGTTCAATGATGCCTTATCGATATAAGATCGTGAGACAATATGAATAATACCGATGGAATCCAGCACATGATATGGGACAACACATTCAAGAGATGCTAATAAGGTGGAAAGAGGTTAGGGAAGTAGGCTATATGGTAACGTGTCGTCGGGCTACTCGTCTTCTTATTGATACCTTACCAGAAGAATGGCTTGAGTTGGCCGAATCGATTTACCTTTATTTATGAGAAATTTTCGTGCCAACCTTACCTCGAGAGATTGACTATGAGGCTTTCTGCGTAGAGCTGATGGCGCAGTAGGAAGAGGCACGAGATGATGCACTTGCAATCCCTGAAGGCAATGGTATACCTATTGAGATGTATATTCGTGAGGATGCACCTTTCCCCATTTCAGATGATAAGGCTTAGCCTTCTAGGAAACCTAGGATTCATGGAGATTGTAGTGACAATGATGGCTATGATGAATAAATGAGTGGAATTTTAGTAGTAGGATTTTATTTTGCCTGTTTTCCTCCTGAAGATTTCTTTAGAGATAATAATAAAAATGTTGCACTATAAACCTTATTTCCCTTGGTTGCGTAAGTATCTAAACGAGATTGCGATTATTTTGGTATATAGGAATATGGTGCAATCGAGGACAATTAGGGAGTTAAGGCGAGAGATTGATGAGTTGAGACAAGCCTTCGCTGCTCAGGCTACACCTCCAACATCTCAAGCTCCACTAATTCCCCAAGTACCGCCAGCGCCACTAGCTCCCCAACCACCGCCAGTGCCACTAGCTCCCAAGCACCACAGCACCACTGGCATACCCAATTGCACTGCCTATTCTGACAGTAGAACAATTTCGTAGATATCGACCCCCTACCTTTGACAGTGGAAAAGACCATCTGGCAGTTGACGAGTGGTTGCGTAATATAGAGAAGCTCTTCTGTCACGTCACTTGTCTAGAAAATCAAGAAGTATTATAAGCTGAGTTCATGCTAACTGGAAGAGCTGGCCATTGGTGGGAATCTACATCACGCACCCTTACTGAGGAGGAACAACGTAATCTAACTTAGATACAGTTCAAGACGAAGCTAACCGAAAAGTTTTTCCCACAGGCTCTGCGAGACTATAAGGAGGCAGAATTTTTAAGATTGGTACAGAGAGATATAGAAATCTCTGAGTATAAGAGCAAGTTCGATGAATTATCCCGATATATCCTACATCTTGTAAGTATTGAACTTATGAAGGCAAAACATTACGAGAGAGGCTTGTGTCCAGAGATCAAGCAGATTGTGAGTTCACATGATCTCAACACTTTTCAAGCTGTGGTAAAGAAAGCTCAGATAGTGACCTACTCGGGTGTGAAGTTGGTAACTTAGGGACAACGCAATGACTTTGGGAAAAGAAAATGGCAGGATAAGAAGAAGAATAATGGATAGTTTAAGAAACAGACACTTGCGGGCCAGACGAGCAATCCTATACCCCCGTGTCCTAAGTGTAACAAGTTGCACAGAGGAGAGTGTTTGTTGGAAAAGTATGTTTGCTATATGTGTGGTCAACCTGGTCATATGGGTTCCTCATGTTCATTGATTAAGAAACCTGAGCAAGAGAAGAAAGGAAAAGCAAGGGTGTTTGCTTTGACTCATGATGAGGCTGCCCAAAATCCCGACGTGATCACAGGTATTTTATCGATCTCTAGTATTCCTGTTCATGTCCTGATTGATTCTGGTGTGATATCTAATGCATGTTTAGCTAAGATTAATGCTTCACGTCAGAAGAATGATAGTGTACTAGAAGTTAGTATGCCATCAGGGGGAACTATTATTACAGATATGATGGCTAAGGGGGTACAGATAAATTTTGATGGACTGACTCTAGGGGCCGACTTGTATGTTATACAGATAAAGGATTTTGATATTATTTTAGGTATGGATTGGTTAGGTGAAAATTGAGCCACGATTGTATGTTTTGAGAAAGAGGTAATTTTTCGAAAACCGAGAAAAGAGGAGTTCAGATTTTATGGGTCGAAGATTGAGGTATTTCCTCACGTCATCTCTGCCTTAAAGGCTGAGAGCATGTTGAAGAAGCCTGATTTGTCAGGAATATCTTGTCAGACCCCAAATTTTTATATGTTGTACATATATGAATGCTATAGTCTCTGTTAAAATTACACAAATTTTTGACAACGTTTGCTAGGTCAAATATATTTTCTTTCCACTGCTCACAACCGGTATTTTACTGAATTTCCTCCAAATGTTTTCCAAAATAAAATTTTACCAAGTTGTCAAAATCTATATGACCAAAAAAATTTCCATTTCATCTTTCTATATGTTTCAGATTTCAAAACTTTTATCATTTAAAACTTATTTTGGTTAACATTTAAGGGTTCGAACAAAGAAGATGAATATTTCTTTTAACGCTTCGACTAGAATTTGGGGCGTTACAGCTATGGCAATCAAAAATCAACTCTACCTTTTTCTCACATTCTAAATATGCCTCGGGTTCACTCCTACCCTTAAATTGTGGAATCGTCATTTTTACATGACCCAAATTACCATCAATTTCACCTCCATGATTATTTCTACAACGCCGTTCAAACTTATCGCATATATGCCTCCTTCGTTCCATTTCATCCCTTTCATACTCATCTTCACCCCCATTCACTGCCTATCTCATGTTCATCCATCCTAGGAACTCGCTTACCTGCCCTCCTATCGTGAGGTACATCCGCCGGTTGTTCCCTACTACCATCGAAGCATTCAATTGCTCCATCATTGCTCCCATATCCATCAACAACCGTTCAAACATATCCATCCTATCATCTTGCAATCTAGTCTGGTTACCGTTCCTGCTGGAATTTAAGCTTTCCATATCTGACATTCTCTCAATTTCTACCTTACCAATTTTCACTTGAATCACTCAATTGGCTTTCACCCTCTAATAATCTCACCCTATGCCTTTTACCGAATGTGTGGATGATTGTGACAAAAGAGGAGTATAGAAATTTTGGAATGACAATGGAAAGAACACAAAAACAAAATGGATGACAAAAACAAATTGGATAACAATGAGAAAACAGAAGAGAATTTCAACTATAAATTTGACTCAAATTGGATGATAAGAAAAAATTGATGATCCGAAATTTGTAGAATGTTGGTAGTAAATCAATCAAACAAATCTCAAAAAAAATTCTTTTTTTTTTCTGTACGGATGAACAGTACTGTACGTGAATAGTAAATTATTTTTTCATGGATCAACGGTAACTTGTTTTCCTAACACAAAATTATACTACCAACAAAACATTTATTGATCTAGGAATTGAAAACGAAGAACGACTCAAGAACACGAAAAAAACTACGGAAAAGATGAAATTTACTGACTCAACAAGAAAATAAAGGATATAACCTAATAGAATTGAAACCTGGCTCTAATACCAATTGATGCTAACCACATAGCAATGGTGACTACGAAACCCACAACTAGATTGACGCAGAACCCAAGAACGCCAATTAGATTCGGTTTTGGACTTGAACCCAACGAAGTGAACCAAAAAACCCAACGATAACAAAGATGCATTGAACCCCACTACACCAAAAAACACCTTTTGCAGTGGCCAAAAAAGGTTGCGGTAGACCTTTTGCAGCGTTTTAACGTGTGTTGCGAAGGTCAGTGCTACTGTTGAGGGAAGACTTTTTGCAACGTTTTCTAAACGTTACGAAAAATCCTTTTGCAACGTTTTTTAAACGTTGCGGTAGACCCTTTTGCAGCATTTTTTCAACATTCCCGTAGCTTTTTTTTTTTTTTTAACATTTATATATGGTAATTGA
Organism: Fraxinus americana; assembly: GCA_035079005.1. Classification (NCBI taxonomy): domain Eukaryota; kingdom Viridiplantae; phylum Streptophyta; class Magnoliopsida; order Lamiales; family Oleaceae; genus Fraxinus; species Fraxinus americana. The sequence goes on along the minus strand of CM068718.1, from coordinate 14,752,930 downwards.
CCAATAGAGGCACTTTGTGAAAAAAATTTGAATTGCATAAAAATTGATAATTTCATTACAAATTTTTGAATCCATACACTAGAATATTAGAATGTGATACAACATCACCTACATGAAAAGGAGCTTCAAAATGAAATAAAATTAGAGGAATTCAACACCAAGTCTACATCTCTCTCCAAACAAAAGTTACTAGTCACAAACTACCCAAAATATAAACCACCCTAACTGCTCCCTAAATGTCTCCTTCTAGTTCCCCAACTATCTTCCATTATTCTGTCTTCACTTGTCCATCCGGTATAACCGGAGGAAGAGCCACCTGGAAAATGCAGAAAATCCATTAGCAAAGAAGATAAGGAAAAGAATATTACCTCTTCCTCACCACCATACTGCTCCTCTAAAGCTCTCTTCATATCTTCTTTGGTGACCCTCTCATCATCAAATTTGTACCTAAAGATGGGAATCACAAAACCGCAAGGCAAATGTCATGTGTCAAATAAAATGATGAAACATCAACTAACACTCAAACTCCCTTGATGTAACAGATAAAAGCATAAACATGCATAAAAGTAAAGCAAGACTGATTAAACTAATGAATGATATTTAAAAATGCATGCCCACATCCACTAACAGGATAAATCAATTATTTGGAAACTTCATTTAAAAACACATCCTTCTCCTTTCTCCAAGAGAGTGCAGAAACACAAATGGGAGAGTGTGAGAGGTGGGGTCGGGGGATAGGGTGTTGATACCTCGAAGAGTGTTGGCCTGATGAAAGCATAATAATGTCCACCACGCACACCACCACTATGAACCAAAACACCGTTAAAAAAGTCAAGGGTGCTAAAAAAAATCAATATTGTTTATCAAAGCAAAATTGATGTTTCCACGCCATGTAATCTTCACCATATCATATGTGAGATTTAAATTAGTTGAATGCTTACGTGAAGGAGAAAACTACTTCTAGAAGCAGCAGTCTATAACCAAGAAATTACTAAGTCAATATAAGAAGCTCCGGTACGATAGAAAAGTAGATTTTTGAACAAGCAACTATTTACAAAGATAATCTTCAATATTAAGCTAAATAACATAATGACAGTGGAAATTGGTAATGAGGAATAGAATACTAGAAACCGGACCATTTGTAAACAATAAATAATATATTGGTAGCAACATCTGCACATCAGGAAATACAGATATCCAGCAATGATTAGCTAAGAGGCAGGGATGCGTTGTAATATAATATCAGCAGGTGAAGGAGAGTATACGTCAAAACAAGACTACTGAACCTGTCCTGCCAAGAAAGCACAAAACTAACTAATCCCTGAAAAGCACCTGATAAATGGATTAGGATTGCTAAACTCCCATCTAACAACATTGCACCACTGGTTAAGTCTCAGAGATAAATCACGGTGTCCCCTAATCCACTTAGAAAAATAAGGATGCATAACAGTTTCACTAGTTCGAGAAACGGGCTTACAATATTTTTTAACCCTTTTTAGGATCGGAATACCTAACCTAACTAATAAAAAATTCCACAAGACTGTCTATAAACAGAAAGTGTTCTGTGGCATTCTAATACTTTGCTAAATTGGCTGCAATCTAGAATGTAACATCAGTTTTTTCATTAGTCTAACTAACGGACTGACAAAATGGCCAGATTGTACTAAACTTTATGTCCGGTGCTCTCGAATGGTAAAAAGTTTAACTCCGGCAACCAACTTGACACAAACTGAAGTTACTCGAGCATAAAATTTTGTTAAAAGTTCAGAAACACTAGCTTTTTAACCACACGGACTGACCGAAAGACAGCCAAAATATATGGCAGAGTTAAGACTTTTATCATTATCCCAATAAATCTAAACGCCAAAATGGTAGCACGACAACTGATTACGTGACAATGAAATCTCCATTCAATTGGCTTGGATCTAGAAGCTAACAAAAGGATGACATACACAAATTCAATAAATATGCAGAGAAATTAGAGTTTCTCAATACCACTCCTGCACATGTCCAGCACATTCGATTTGATTATACCTTCAACTGCAAAAGAAAGGATAACATAAAGAGGATCGTCCAAAATGGTGGCTCGAAATCAAATTAAAGATCAATTTTTCGCCTAATCTTGGTCCCCTGTTTCCTAAAATCCTGCCCCTGGAAACCCGTCAAAACACACAAAAATCTCAATCAAATTTCTGAACGAAAACCTAATTCATGCATCAATTAAGTTAAGAAGATCTTGACACACACGAAGGAATGGATTATATGCAATTTGAATATGGCTTCCTTGGCCTAACCTGTGATAAGAGATTATCAGATTTATCAACAAGCAGCTCAATCTTCTCACCTCGGTCGAGAACCTAAATATAAGAGAAACAAAATTAGCACGATGAGGAATAGGAAAACTTTCAAATACCGAGGGAACATGGAAAACTTCTGTACCTTCTCGATGTTTTCCATCATGTCTGGACTTCAATCACAAATTCGTCGAGTTTGGATGGGAGTTGAGCTTGACCCATGGTATGGTTGTGTGCACCAGAGGATGAGGAATGGTGCCCAGGTGGTCCGCGACCATGGGTACGCCGGACGGAGGAGGAATCGCCATTTTTCGGAATCTGCTTCGCGACAATCGCGACTGGGCATCTTTCTGGAAAAGATTCGTGCAGCTGGAGGGATGATTGGGATGAATTGAGACCTTTTTTATGGTCTTCTGAACAAGGGGCATCGACTGGTGTAGATCCGACGCCATGGGTGTGGCCGGAAGTTGTGATTGACGAGAGAAAGTGGGAGACGATACAGAGAGAGACGAGAGAGTCGAGAATGAGGAGAGAAAGTGGGAGAAATAAAGAGGTCCTTATAAAAATGAACTTTTTTGCAACATTCAACAAAAGTTGCGGACGTTTGTGAAACGTTGCAAAAGTTGACTTTTCGCAACGTTTGATGAACGTTGTAAAAGGCTTTTCTTTTGCAGCGTTTATCAAACGTTGCGAAATGTCGTAACACTCAATAAATGTTACAAAATGAGTTTATAGCAACATTGTTCTATAAAACGTTGCCAAAACTCATTTATACAAATCAATGGCAACATTATCTTACTAAAATGTTGCCAAAAAACCCTTTTAACAACATTTATCAACAAATGTTGCCTATAAATGTTGCCTTTTAAGTGCTGTAAAAGAGTATTTTTGGTGTAGTGCCCTTTGACTACACAATGAAGAACCCACGATCCAATAATTTGAACGCCACAAGATTTAGATTTTGATAAGTTCGATTGATTGTTTAAGGAAAAACAAAGAAAGTCATAGCTTCTCAATGATAAATTGTCAAAAGTTTTCTTACAATAAAAGTTTTTGGTATTTATACCAAACCCTAAAAACTAGGTAAAAACATGCATAATCTCATAAATAAGGTAAGAGATTGACTAAACATAGAATTCTAGTAATTATGGAAAATTCACAAAAGAAATTTTTTGCCAAAATTAACCTTATGCGGCCGAGTGGGCATTTCCTATGCGGTCGCATATGTCTCAGAAAATGAGACCTTCAAGTCTCAATATGGCACCATACGACCACATGGTAGGTTGCACTATGCGGTCGCATAGTGCAAAGAAAACCCTTCGTCTTCCACTTCTCGAATCAATGTCATCCAATCCGATTCCGGCCTCAACCCCAACATGGAACTTGCTCCATTCTTCGTTGAGATCACCATATCGCCAACCATAGCTTGAACAAGCAATGCCATCACTTTTTACACTCATTTTGCCATCGATCGAGTCATCGGTCCTTTGTCAACTATCAATTGAACTTTCCCCGGACTTGTCATCGTTCCAACGGCACCTTGGATCATATCAGTTGTTGTGCTCACATTCTCAATCTTATAGTTTGTGATGGTTTAAAAGAAATTACCAATACTCTTTCATCTATCCGCAATGTTGTACGGTATGCTAGACCCTCCCCAGCATAATTAAAGAGTTGGAAGGATACAAATATTGAGTCTCGGGGTTTATTGTGATTGGATGTTTCAACTAGATGGAATTCCACCTACATGATGTTGTAGGCTGCATTAAAGTTTCAAAAAGTATTTGATGTTTTGAAATGCGATGCAAACTATACAAAGTACTTTGATGAAGAATGATCTAACGAGAAAAATATAGATGGACGACCAACACATGTCGATTGGGACGAAGCAGAAGCATTTGTCAGATTGTTGAAGACTTTTTATGATATGACTTTGAAAATGAGTAGCTCTTTATATTTAACACCAAACACTTTCTTTCAAGATATATGTGAAATTTATGAGGAGTTGAAAGAATTAGCTAAAGAGGCAAGTAGTTTGATAGGATCCATTGTAATTATCACAAAAAGAAAATAGAATAAGTATTGGGGCAATCATGAAAAGTTTAATCAATTGTTGTTCATAGCAACAATTATTGACCCCACCAGATGCAAGTTGGAATTGCTTAAAGTTGGGTTTGAACTTAGTTATGAAATTCAAATTGCAAACATGTTGTTAAAGAAAGTAGAAAACGGGCTTCTTAGGTTATATGAATGCTATAAGGAAATGATGACTCCATCATTAGCCCCACCTAAGGATGTTACTCAACCTAGAAACCAAAGTGCTTTACAAACTACTCTGGGAATTTTCAAACCCATTTCCTCAATTTTTGAAGCTAGACTTATGCAGGAAGCTCAAGTTGAAAAGAATGATTTGATGGATTATTTAAATTATCGTTGTGAAGATTAGACCATTGATCATTTCAACATAGTAATTTGGTGAAAGTTGAATAAAAATAAGTACAAGATTGTCTCTCAAATTGCCAAAGATATGTTAGCCATTCAAATATCCACAGTGGGTTCTGAGTTTGCATTCTCTACTAGTGGTCGGATTCTAGATTCCTTTAGGAGTTTGTTGAGTGCAAAGATGGTTGAGGCAGTGATTTGCATTAAAAATTGGTTACATAGTAAAAAGGAACCTATAATAATTCATCAATATTTGGATGAAGTAGAAGTATTGGATGATTGAAAGAAAGTTATAGAAGGTATTATTGTATTTGATAATTCTGTTCATTTTATTTTATAGCTTTATACACCATGTAATTGTAATAAATGAATAGATTTGTTATATTTTGATCATTATGCATAGAACGAATCACGTGTTATCACTGGAGATGTTGTGCCGATTAGTATTGATTAAGAGGTTAGAACAAATTATTTCACTGCATTGAATTATTAGAAGTATAGAACTTTTTGTATATAATATTCATAACAATACTAATATTTATATAATAACATGATATTTAGTATTAATATTTTTTATTTAACTTGTTCGATGTACATTTTTTTGTTTGCTAAACCGTGGTTTTAAATCTATCCAAACTGAAAATATTGGTTTAATTTAGAAAATGAAGTGGTTTAATTTGAAAAAAATTTCAAAGCACTTTAAGCAGTTTGGTTTGAGAATTTTTCACAAACTGTCCAAATCGACCGTGTTCACCCCTGACTATTTTGCCCCTCTCAACCTAGATAGATAATAGGTCGCCACCTAATAAGGTGATAGGAGTGTCACTCTCTCACTCCATCCGATCAGGATACTTAAACGGAAAGAGTTTACCAAACATTTAATCACCTCACATCTCTTGATCCAAGTTTCATCTCTACACATCCTTGGTACATATCGTCAATGCACCCTCAAGCATCTATACTCCATATTACCAATTGGCATACTTGCTGCAAATGTACCTACTAAAGTGGTTATACACCCAGTATCAATCTTCACAATAGTAATCTCAACCATTAAACATGCAACACATTACACATAGTTATATGATTACTCCCAAATTCATGCAAAAACACACATGAAATATAATAAAATGTAATATAGAAAAATGTACTAGAATAAAGAAATTATTCATGCAAATGAAATTTCACATAGATGCAAATGCAGGAATCAGGTTTATCATCAATAAACATCACCCAGGTCATAAATAGACCTAGTGGCAACATTTGTCTCACCTCTCACCATTTTTTTCTTAGGATAGTTTCTTATAAAATGTCCAAACCTACTACAGTTATAACATTGCTTATCACTCGTTCCAAACTTAGACCTATCCCAACTTCTACCATTCTTTTTACCAACCACATCACTCGAGTCACTGCTGCCTTGATTTCCCTCATAACTGTTTTACTTAAACTAAGTTTTACCCCCATCATGTGTATTTCACAACTTTTCTTATCATATTTTTCACTTTTAATCTCCATCTCCTTACTGCTGAGGAAATCTGTAGCGCCCCGAGTTCTGTTAACCCGGATTGCCACGTCATCGTCTTTTGCCCTAATTTTGTCAATAAATTTTGCGGAAATAACCTAATTTTTAAAATCACATTTGAAATTGAAAACTACTTCGGCAATTGAAATACATTGGATAATTGTTCAAAATTTAAATATCGTGTTTTTGGAATAGCGGAAACGAAAATACGTTAACAGTGTTTCAATACATAAATTCGGAAACTTAATAAATTCGATAATCAAATTTTATTTTGCCACCATCTTGGGATCAATCGCGTTCGCCTCCGAAGTCTGCAAATATTGTTAAAAATAAGGTAATGAGTATTTCGAAGAAATACTCAGTAGACTCATCGCCGATAATTAATTTACAGAATAATTGAAAACACACTCATGCAATATACAATGTGATATCATCTTTGGTTCATTTTCTTGAAATCATAGGCTCTTTAAAAACATGGGTTGTGGGTAGTCTTTCTTTCTTGTGCGGATGAAGCACATAAGTTATGCATAACATTCTTTCTTATCTCATAAGAGATTCTTTCTTTCTTTCTTTCTCATGCAATTAAGCATATAAGTTATGGCAAGCATAACAATATCATATAATTCATATGACACATTCTCATCCTATGCATAAAGCATATAAATCACGTAATTCACATAAAGCATGCAATTATAATTTAAACTAATTAATGGTGGCGAGTCTACCTCAATTGTTTCGAGTTGCGTGAAAAGTGAGCGGGAAAATAACTTCAAGCTCCTAATTGCTCGTACGTATCGTCTAGCCAAAAATAGGAAATAAGTTTGAATTAGTATTTCGAACTTTAAAGTTTTAAAGTGTTGAAATTAAGTTTAAGGGCTTAATTGAAAATTATAGAAACTGAAATAAATAACTTAAAAAGATAAAATAAAGTATAGGGGCTAAATTGGAAATTTATTAAATTGAATTTGACAAATCTAAGTGCTAAAAATACTATTTTCAAAGTATTGTGGTTAAATGTGAAAAATAGAAACTCTAGGGACTTAATTGAAAACTATTAAAACTGAAAATAAAAGTTTAAGGGCTGAAAGTGATCTTTTAAAAGTTGAGGACTAAAAAGTAAATATTTTAAAAAAGAAAATAAAACTTAAATGGCTGAAATAATAACTTATATAATCTAGGGACTAAATTAAATAACTTCTAAACTGAAAATAAGAAATGTAAAGGCTGAAATTGACTTTTTTATAAACTAGGGACTTAATTTAACATTTACTAAAACTGAAATAAAATTAAAGGACTGGAATTAAAAACATTTAAAACATATGGACTTAAATAAACGTTTTAAAACTTTGGGGGTTAGGGTTATAACTTCTAAAATCAAAATTAAACTAAAATCTAAAATAAAAAATCAAATCAATAAAAAAACCAATTAAAATAAAAAAAAACAAAACAAAAAAAAACAAATTTCATTTCCCTCTCTCTCTCATTACAGAGAGAGAGGGCGAGCGACGGAAGGGGCTTCGCCCTTCCTTCGAATCCCACCACCGCCGGCGACGGTGGTGGCGGCCACCGTCCGATTGGTGGCGCCGGCACGGAGTGGAGGGGTTGGATGATTTTGGTGCGTGGGTCGAGGGTTAGGGCTCGATTTGTGTTCGGTAATGAGGTAAGTTCCTTGGGTTTCCTTCTTTTCTTGGTTTGGGTTTTGCTTGGGGGTTTTGGTGGACTGATTTGGGGATGGAGTTGGTCTCGGGCTTGGTGGTGGTTCGTGGGTTTATGTTCTCGGTTGGGGCTCGACCTTTGGTGTTTGAAATTTCGGGTTTGTGAGATGTTTTTGGGTATCTTGATTTCTTCCTTAGATGAAATGGTGGTTTGGTGTTTTCTTGGTGGCGGTTTGAGGTGCAGGAGAGTAGTGGCTGGTTCGTTTTCTGCTGGAGTTCGACTGGTGGTAGGTGACTCGAAAGGCTGTGGTGCAGTTGGGTTTCGATTTTTGCAGCTTGTTGGGTGTTGGTTTGGTGGTTTAGGCAGAGGTGTGTGGGGCTTCAAATGGTGGTTCTGCAGTTGGCTGAGGTCTCGTTTTTCAGTGGTTTTTGGTGCAGCTGGATGGTGGAATTCTAATGGTAGTTCTGGGTTGATTGTCGTGTGGTGATGGTCTCGTGAGTTGGAGGTGGTGGCGTTGAGGTTGCAGCAAGCTGACTGCAATCGTGTTGTTTAGGTGGCTTGCAGTGACTTTGCAGTGGAGGTTGGTGGAGTTGGCTGCATTGTGCAGTGACTGGGATGTTGAGGTTGCCAGCTTGGGGAGCTCACTGTTGAAGCTAGAAATTGTTGTTCTAGTATCAATGGTGACCCAAGTGAAATGGAGCTGAGAGTATGAGGGAGAGAAGTGAGATTCTTACCAATTTTGTTTGGCTGCGTGAAATGTGGAAATGGAGGGAATGGTGATGAATAAAATAGTGGGAATTTAGGGCACAAATTTCAAGGTGGGTATTTGGGCCAAACAGTTGGGCCTTTAAATTTTCTAATCGGGCTGAAATAAGTAAATTCAGATTTGGGCTCAATTGATTGGACCTAAAAATTGGGTTTATGTAATTGGACTTGAATTTAATAATAATTGGATTTAAATAAAATAAATCCGAAAATAAAAATAATTATTCAATATTCGATTCGATTCAAAATAATTTAAATTCATATTTATAACGGCTAGACGAACGCGCTATTTCTTAAAAATTAGGGTTAAAGTCGAGCGACACGTTTTTCGAGAACTAATTTATAAAATTGAAAAATTCGCGATCGCTACAACCTTACCCCCTTAAAATAATTTCGTCCTCGAAATTTAAACTTACTTGATCTAGAATATCTGGATACTTAGCCAGAATCTCCTCCTCTTTCTCCCAGGTAGCTTCATCGCTATCCTGTCTACCCCATTGGACTTTGACTAAAGGATCTTTGTTTCTTAAGACATGGACTTTTCTTTCTATAATGCACATAGGTGTTTCATCATAGGACAGATTCCTCTGAATCGAAATAGTCTGAAAATTTACCACGTGACTTGGGTCGTGGATATACTTTCTCAATAGGGAAACGTGAAAAATGTTGTGTACGGCCGATAGCTCAGGCGGCAACGCCAAACGATAAGCCACGTTACCCACTTTCTCTAATATCTCGAATGGTCCGATAAAACGAGGTCTTAACTTCCCTCTCTTGCCGAAGCGAATAGTTCCTTTCATAGGAGCTACTTTCAAAAATACTTTCTCTCCAATTTCAAATTCTAAGTCTTTTCTCCTTTGATCGGCATAGCTTTTCTGTCTATCTTGAGCGGCTTTGATCCGTAGTCTGATCTTATCAATAGCCTCAACTGTCCTTTCAACCAATTCTGGACCTAAAATTCTTCTTTCGCCTACTTCATCCCAATAGACTGGTGATCGACATCGTCGTCCATAAAGTGCCTCATATGGTGCCATTCCAATAGTAGCCTGGAAACTATTATTGTAGGCAAATTCCACTAATGGGAGGTGAGTCTCCCAATTACCACTCAAATCTAGTACACAAGCTCTAAGCATATCTTCTAGTGTCTGAATTGTGCGTTCAGACTGTCCATCGGTCTGGGGATGGTAAGCAGTACTAAAATTTAATTTAGTACCCATCGCTACTTGTAAACTCTTCCAGAATCTTGATGTGAATCTCGGGTCTCTATCTGATACAATGGAAGCTGGTACTCCATGAAGTCTAACAATCTCTCTAACATACAACTGGGATAACTGATCCACATTGAGAGTCATTCTGATTGGTAGGAAATGAGCTGACTTCGTAAGTCGATCTAGGATAACCCAAATAGCGTCATGTCCTTTCACTGATTTCGGTAACCCTGTTACGAAATCCATGGAAATTTTCTCCCATTTCCATTCTGGTATATCCAAAGGATTTAATAATCCTGATGGTCTCTGATGTTCAGCCTTTACTTGCTGACATGTCATGCATCGAGAGACAAACTTTGCAATACAACCCTTCATGTTTCTCCACCAAAAGGTATTGCGCAAATCACGATACATCTTTGTCCCTCCTGGGTGGCATGCATATGGTGCTGAATGAGCTTCTGTCAAAATCTCATTCTGGATATGTCCATCCTTTGGTACACAGAGACGTCCTCTGAATATCAGTGCCTTATCAGAGGCAATCTCGAAACCTATTCTCTTGCCAGTTCCAACTTCGGATCTGATCTTTTCCAAGAATTTATCTCCAGTTTGAGCTGTTATAATCCGACCTCTCAAGTCTGGTTTAACGCTCAGATTTGCCAATCTAGAAGATCCTTGGACTGATGGGGTTCGCACTTCGATTCTTAGGTTCCTCAAATCTCGAATCAACTGATCTTGCGTCGTTCCTAAAGCTGATAAGCGTCCGCGTCCTTTACGCTCAAAGCGTCGGCAACCTTATTTGCTTTACCCGGGTGGTAAAGAATGGTGCAGTCATAATCTTTTACCAGTTCTAGCCATCGACGTTGTCGCATGTTCAATTCCTTCTGAGTGAAGAAATACTTGAGACTCTTGTGATCGGTGTAAATCTCACATTTACTCCCGTACAGATAGTGTCTCCAAATCTTAAGAGCATGCACGATACCGCGAGCTCTAAATCATGTGTCGGGTAATTCTTCTCATGTGGCTTCAACTGTCTTGAAGCATATGCTATCACTTTGCCATTCTCGCATCAAAACACAACCTAAACCATGTTTGGATGCATCACGTAAATAACGAAACCTTCGTATCCATTCGGTATCGTCAAGCATCAGTCTTGAAACGAGTCTGTCCTTAAGTTTCGGAAGCTTTGTTCACATTGTTCGTCAATCGAAATTTAACTCCCTTCCTGGTCAACCGAGTCATAGAACTCGCTATTTTAGAAAAACCTTCTATGAATCGCCGATAATATCCAGCTAATCCAAGAAAGCTTCTCACATCTCCAACATTTGCAGGTGTTGGCCAATTCGTTACAGTTTCAACTTTAGAGGGATCAACCTCGATGCCTTTAGCTGTAACAATGTGACCTAAGAAACCTACTCTTTCAAGCCAAAATTCACATTTCTTGAACTTGGCGTACAACTTTTTTCGCTCTCGCCGTTTCCAACACAATCCTCAAATGTTCTTCATGTTGTGCGGAATTCCTGGAGTAGATCAGTATATCATCGATAAAAACAATAACGAATTTATCAAGATACTGATGGAAAACTCGGTTCATCAAGTCCATAAATATTGCAGGCGCGTTCGTAAGACCGAAGGGCATCACTGTGAACTCATAATGTCCATATCGTGTCCTGAACGCTGTCTTTGGTACGTCAGCTGGCGAAACCTTTAGCTGATGGTACCCAGATCTCAAATCAATCTTCGAGAAGATTGCAGTTTTTTTTAACTGATCGAATAAGTCTTCGATCCTGGGTAGGGGATACTTATTCCTTATCGTCAACTTGTTAAGTTCTCGATAGTCGATACACATCCTCATGCTTTCGTCCTTCTTCTTTACAAACAGCACAGGTGCTCCCCACGGAGACACACTTGGCCTGATGAAACCCTTCTCTAGCAATTCCTCTAATTGCACCTTCAGTTCTTGCAATTCCTTTGGTGCCATGCGGTATGGAGCTTTAGAAACAGGGGCAGCTCCTGGTACCAAATCGATGGAAAATTCCACTTGCCTATCCGGCGGAGTGCCGGGTAGATCGTCTGGAAAAACGTCACCATATTCACATACTACTGGCACTGAATCCAGAGTAATCTCATCTACGGGTTTGTCTTGAAGACTAACCAAATAGCCATGACAACTATCCTTGGCTAATAGCTTCTCCGCTTGTAAAGCCGAAATCAGGCGAGGAAGTGCCTTAATCCTCGTCCCATAAAATCTGAATACTTCTTCACCATCTTTACGAAAAATAACCTCCTTCTCGTGGCACATAATTGCGGCACGGTTGGTGCTGAGCCAATCCATACCTAGAATAATATGGAAATCTTTCATTCGGATAATATTCAGGTCTGCCTCCAAAACTTGACCATCAAAATCTATTTGTACTGCTTGACTATCTCATTAGTATCGACAGTTTCTCTTGACGGCAAACTAACCTCGAGGGTGCTACCAATCTCTTCTCCTAGTAAGTTCAGTCTTTCTAAACATGCATCATTTCATTAATAATTCAACTTCTTTTGGTGCGGGTACATGAATAGGAAGGCATGTATGCCAAACATTTCCAATTTCCTTTTATACAATGATGTCAAACCTACTCTAGATCCTATCTCTCTATTCTCCTTCGGTTACACATGATTCGGCGTCCGAAAACTCTCCTAGCGCTAGGTCAGCATCTTCATCGGGTTCTTCTTCTGGGTTCCTCCTCGGGTTCTTCCTCGAGTATTAACCCATCTTCTTGCCTAAGTTCGAGCTCGGGCATTGGCTCATGTTTTGGCTCCCCTTCAGGTGCAACCCCAAAGCGGTGCTCAAAATACATGGGCCAATATGCCACAAATCTCACGCAGAATGTATCATATCCCATATCCACATTAGGTGACGTAAGAGCATCTATGTATATGCTACGAGCTACTTCCGCATAGTCGCCTCGGAAAGTCGAGAGTAAGTGATGACTCGACTGGCGATTACAGGTCACGTAGCCATGCTGTATGGCCTGCTCACGTACGACATTCAACTGCTCTATGTGTTGGGCAATTGTCCAATCAAGTCTAGGCCTGAAGCGGTCGTAATCTCTAACCGCTTGTTCTACGTCACTGGGTGCATTTCTACGAATGGGTGCCATGTTCTAAACCAATTATGCAAAGTCCAATTAAGTGGGGTTATTCATCTTTTCTTAGTTAAAATTTACGAGGACGTAAAAATTTAGAAAATTATTTCCAATTATGCTCAAACTCGTCTTTCTTTTCTTTCTTTCTTTCTTTCTTTTCTTTCTTTCTTTCTTTCTTTCTAATTCGGATACACTTTCTTTCTCTTTCTTCTAAGTCTCGTAAATCGTAAAACAGTATCCGAAATAAATAACAATAAACTTCATAAACTTCTTTACCTTCGGAGTCGATGGATTGAATGATGGCAGTGGCAACTTCCAGTAATAATTAAATAAAATAATCTCTTTAACAATTCTCTTTGAAAATTTTCTCTTTTTGAAAATTTGCCAGTCTACAGAAACGCAGACTAGCTCTGATACCAAGCTGTAGCGCCCCGAGTTCTGTTAACCCGGATTGCCACGTCATCGTCTTTTGCCCTAATTTTGTCAATAAATTTTGCGGAAATAACCTAATTTTTAAAATCACATTTGAAATTGAAAACTACTTCGGCAATTGAAATACATTGGATAATTGTTCAAAATTTAAATATCGTGTTTTTGGAATAGCGGAAACGAAAATACGTTAACAGTGTTTCAATACATAAATTCGGAAACTTAATAAATTCGATAATCAAATTTTATTTTGCCACCACTGCCGGATCAATCGCGTTCGCCTCCGAAGTCTGCAAATATTGTTAAAAATAGCAGAATGAGTATTTCGAAGAAATACTCGATGACTCATCGCCGATAATTAATTCTGAGAATAATTGAAAACACACTCATGCAATATACAATGTGATATCATCTTTGGTTTATTTTCTTGAAATCATAGGCTCTTTAAAAACATGGGTTGTGGGTAGTCTTTCTTTCTTGTGCGGATGAAGCACATAAGTTATGCATAACATTCTTTCTTATCTCATAAGAGATTCTTTCTTTCTTTCTTTCTCATGCAATTAAGCATATAAGTTATGGCAAGCATAACAATATCATATAATTCATATGACACATTCTCATCCTATGCATAAAGCATATAAATCACGTAATTCACATAAAGCATGCAATTATAATTTAAACTAATTAATGGTGGCGAGTCTACCTCAATTGTTTCGAGTTGCGTGAAAAGTGAGCGGGAAAATAACTTCAAGCTCCTAATTGCTCGTACGTATCGTCTAGCCAAAAATAGGAAATAAGTTTGAATTAGTATTTCGAACTTTAAAGTTTTAAAGTGTTGAAATTAAGTTTAAGGGCTTAATTGAAAATTATAGAAACTGAAATAAATAACTTAAAAAGATAAAATAAAGTATAGGGGCTAAATTGGAAATTTATTAAATTGAATTTGACAAATCTAAGTGCTAAAAATACTATTTTCAAAGTATTGTGGCTAAATGTGAAAAATAGAAACTCTAGGGACTTAATTGAAAACTATTAAAACTGAAAATAAAAGTTTAAGGGCTGAAATTGATCTTTTATAAGTTGAGGACTAAACTGTAAATATTTTAAAACTGAAATTAAAACTTAAATGGCTGAAATAATAACTTATATAATCTAGGGACTAAATTAAATAACTTCTAAACTGAAAATAAGAAATGTAAAGGCTGAAATTGACTTTTTTATAAACTAGGGACTTAATTTAACATTTACTAAAACTGAAATAAAATTAAAGGACTGGAATTAAAAACATTTAAAACATATGGACTTAAATAAACGTTTTAAAACTTTGGGGGTTAGGGTTATAACTTCTAAAATCAAAATTAAACTAAAATCTAAAATAAAAAATCAAATCAATAAAAAAACCAATTAAAATAAAAAAAAACAAAACAAAAAAAAACAAATTTCATTTCCCTCTCTCTCTCATTACAGAGAGAGAGGGCGAGCGACGGGAAGGGGCTTCGCCCCTTCCTCTGAATCCCACCACCGCCGGCGACGGTGGTGGCAGCACCACCGTCCAGTGGTGGCGCCGGCACGGGGTGGAGGTGGTATGGGTGATTTTGGTGCTTGGGTCGAGGGCTAGGGCTCGATTTGTGTTCGGTAATGAGGTAAGTTCTTGGGTTTTCATTTTCTTTTCTTGGTTTGGGTTTTGCTTGGGGTTTTGGTGGACTGTTTTGGGGATGGTTTTGGTTTCGGTTTTGGTGGTGGTTCGTGGGTTTATGTTCTCGGTTGGGGCTCGACTTTTGGTGTTTGAAGTCTCGGGTTTGTGAGATGTTTTTGGGTATCTTGATTTCTTCCTTAGATGAAATGGTGGTTTGGTGTTTTCTTGGTGGCGGTTTGAGGTGCAGGAGTGTAGTGGCTGGTTCGTTTTCTGCTGGAGTTCGACTGGTGGTAGGTGACTCGAAAGGCTGTGGTGCAGTTGGGTTTCGATTTTTTTTGCAGCTTGTTGGGTGTTGGTTTGGTGGTTTAGGCAGAGGTGTGTGGGGCTTCAAATGGTGGTTCTGCAGTTGGCTGAGGTCTCGTTTTTCAGTGGTTTTTGGTGCAGCTGGATGGTGGAATTCTAATGGTAGTTCTGGGTTGATTGTCGTGTGGTGATGGTCTCGTGAGTTGGAGGTGGTGGCGTTGAGGTTGCAGCAAGCTGACTGCAATCGTGTTGTTTAGGTGGCTTGCAGTGACTTTGCAGTGGAGGTTGGTGGAGTTGGCTGCATTGTGCAGTGACTGGGATGTTGAGGTTGCCAGCTTGGGGAGCTCACTGTTGAAGCTAGAAATTGTTGTTCTAGTATCAATGGTGACCCAAGTGAAATGGAGCTGAGAGTGTGAGGGAGAGAAGTGAGATTCTTACCAATTTTGTTTGGCTGCGTGAAATGTGGAAATGGAGGGAATGGTGATGAATAAAATAGTGGGAATTTAGGGCACAAATTTCAAGGTGGGTATTTGGGCCAAACAGTTGGGCCTTTAAATTTTCTAATCGGGCTGAAATAAGTAAATTCAGATTTGGGCTCAATTGATTGGACCTAAAAATTGGGTTTATGTAATTGGACTTGAATTTAATAATAATTGGATTTAAATAAAATAAATCCGAAAATAAAAATAATTATTCAATATTCGATTCGATTCAAAATAATTTAAATTCATATTTATAACGGCTAGACGAACGCGCTATTTCTTAAAAATTAGGGTTAAAGTCGAGCGACACGTTTTTCGAGAACTAATTTATAAAATTGAAAAATTCGCGATCGCTACAAAATCTATGACAATATCATACGTTAAAGTGTCCCTACCATACTTAATTGCATTCTTAACCCCTTTGTAAGCGTCAGGCATTGAATTAAGAAAAATAATAACCATATATGTCTCAGACACAATTTCATCACAATAATAATATCTTGCACAAACTTGGTAAACACATCCAGATTGTCATCAATATCATGTGAAAGATTCATTTTAAAATTGAAAAATCTCTCGAGCAAGTAAAGTTTGTTAGGAATAGACTTGAACAAATATAAGTTCTCCAACTTTTCCAAAATTCTTTTGTAATTTCAAGTTTACCAACTTTTCTCAAAATAGCATCTGACGGGTGTAAAATAATTGAAGTGTAAGTAAACTCTTTAGCTTATTCCTTTTGATCTTTTGACAAATCAGTAGAAAAATTGCCATCTGTAGCTTTTAAATATTTTTATGGAACCTAGATTTCTCTAATTTTCTATTGCCAGACAGAAAAATCTCTATTTCCATCGAAAATTCTCAAATCAAAACATGTTGTCATTTTTGGACACAGATAAACCAAGATGTATAAATACACAATTGGATCCACACAAATCATCCATAAGATCACAAAATACACTGTTTTAGATTCTCAATGTTTCTTAAGATTCACGATCTCAAATCAAAGGAATGGTGAAACAGGTAAAGTTCAAGTACTCTAATGAAATAATCAATGCAACAAAGAGATACGCCAACAAAACCAATTTCTTACACAATGCAAGTCTCACACAATGATCTAACTGACAATTATATCGAAGAATCAACAAGCAACTTTTGCCAATTAAATTAACACTTCAAACACATGCGTCGTTGTGTAGGATCTGCCACACACCATACGCGCTGGTTCACTGATTTTTTCTCGTTGTCTGAATTCTCCACGAGACTTCTAGATTTGATTTATTTTCTGTATAAGCTTGTTCCTACTTCTTTCTAGTCAATTTTGCATAGTTTCTACGCAGGTTTTGCACAACCTATTTTTTTTTATACCATTTGTTGCTGAAATTATACCAAGAACTTGGATTTCTGTACACAAACCGGTCTCAAATTAAAAATGCTGAATCAAACATCAATCAATTGAATTGGCTCAACCCACAACAAGCTTTCAATACGATTGCCCAATGACATTACCCACAAAGGATAATATGGTGGATGCAATATCATAAAGAAGGAAGAAGAGTGTAGCAAGGGAGAAAACAAGACGACTGTCTCTCAATTTTACAATTGTACCATACTATTCACTCAACAAAAGGGGCTCATATATATAGATTTATGGTGAAACAAGAGGATAGGCCAAAACGAAATTTAGCTAAGTAATAATACATTAGATTGGCCAACAAACCAAAGGGAAAGTGGGCTAACTCAAAGAGTCATTCAACTAATGAATTGACCACGAGCAACAAAAACTAATAGTTGCTACTAGCACCCAATTTATTTTTCAAGCCGAGCCAATTAATTGTGATGTTGTTATAATTAATCTAACTCATTTTAACATAATTGCCCAAAATTTATTCTATAATTGAAAAATTTTTGAATTATCCTATCATTACACTTTTCATTTATTATCTCTTCCAAATCAAAACAAAAAATCAAAACCCAATAATTGGAAAGCATTATGGAAAATCTTCTATGGTGAAATTCTTATCTGGTTCACTTCTTATACATCGGTTCATATGGTGCTGAAAAGAATAATACCGATTCCATTACATAATGTGTAAGGTAACGATATGAAACCTATTATGTGTTCTAATTAGCCCATGTTTGACAACCACTATTTGTGGAAAATAAAGTTTTCGAAGGTGATTTTTAGGAGAACGTGTGATTAAAAAGTAGGGAAAATTTTGGGTTCACTTATAGAATATTTTATTGTGTAAATTTGTATATGAAAATGAGTACGTAGAAAAAAGAGTTTGAAAATAATGGTTGGCAAACAGGGGCATAGATGTAATTCACTACGATATGGGCATCTTCAAGATCCTAATAACGAATGTATCACAATCAATATTCTATGTTTTAGTCTCATTGCAAAATATGGGGGCACGAGTATATTTGAAAAATGGATTACATATATTAACCGGGATGTATGTGTTGTTGAAATTATTTAATACAATCATGTTAAGAACAAGAATCACATATATCAATTGATAGTTCGAAATTCATACATGCGGAAAACATTTTGGGTGTGTGTGAATATTACCAATTAGATCTTCATCTCCTTACTCCTCAAAATAATCGATCGTCAATGGGGTAAGCCAAAAATGATCTAGAGAGGAGGGGAGACCTAACCATTATATAGGAAATCGTAAAGTCGGCCACTTACCGACTCTAACCTAATTATGGTTTTACTTAATTCTGGCCCACATACTTAAAATTAACACATTATAAATAATAAAGCCTGTAAGGTGTACAATGGCCCAAGTGATCACTAACATATTGGGCTCAATCATAATATCATTGCAAACCATACATCTAACTCCGTAAAATTTGCAATCAAATGGAAACCCACATAATAGAATTATTCTAACATTCTCCCACTTGGACAAACATTTGATTGCTATAGAACAAAAATTTAACATCCAGGTCAAACTACATAAGTGGCCACACAAGTATAGTTATAATGATAACACCTTACACAACATGATCCGGTCTAGCAAGAATGTTAACATCGAACATGGAAGTCATTACACCAATCAAATGATGTAAGACCACCCAACAGCTACAAATGCCAACATCCTTATCTACATTGATCCCCATCCTCCAACAATGTGGTAGTATGCAGTATGAATTTAGCACCAAATGTGATAAAAAGCTGTGCTAATTCATATCGGTCCTTAAAATGTTTCTAATCAAAATGAAGCCATGTGTCTCTAAAAGAGACTCATCTTATGTTTTAAATTGTCATATCTCGAGATCAAAATGATATCGTTATAAGACATAAGTCAAATGCATGCTCAAAATAATTTATAGATAAGGAAAGATAAATTTTATTATCGGAAGGGGTTGTACCCGAAAAATATATAGGTTGCCTTACATAAATTATTCCCACTAACCAAAAACACCAAAAATTTCCACAATACCCATATAAGCAACATGTGTCGTAAGAACATTAGGAGCGAGTCTCTTAATCAAAAGATCTACAAGCATCGCCTCTGTATTGATATGCTCTATTTGCGTCTGCCCTTCCTTGACTTTGTCTCTAACCACCAAATATTTGATGTCAATATGTTTCGATCCACTAGAATTTTATTGTTTCTTGAAAAGAACACTGCTGCGCTATTATCACAATAAATAGTGATTGGTCTCGAGATGGAGTCAACAACTTTAAAGCCAGAAATAAAATTCCTTAACCAAATGACTTAAATTGTAGCTCCATAACATGCCACAAATTCATCCTGCATAGTAGAAGATGCCACTAGATTTTACTTATCTTTTTTCCACAAGATGGCACCACCAGCCAATATGAAAATATAACTTGAAGTTGATTTCAAATCATCTTGACATCCAACAAAATCAGAATTTGAGTAGCCAACCACCTCAAGGTGATTTGAACGCTGAAAACTGAGCGTTTTCTTTAAATATCTCATAATTTTCTTAGTCAATCTCCAATACTCTTGCCCTGGATTCAACTGAGACCACTGAGCCAAATCACCGCTTGCAAGTAAAATGTCATCAACATACAGAACAAGATAAATAAAATTCCTTCCACTGGTTTTAAGATAAATACATTGATCGACTGTATTTTCAACAAAATCAAGTTTTCTTTTCCCTTTACAACAAAACCTTCAGGTTGTCTCGTGTAAAACCTTTCCCAAAAATCTTCATTAAGAAAAGTTGTCTTAACTTCAATTTGATAAAACTCCAAATTATAATGAGCCATGATAATTCGAAAATAATATATGTATGAAATAGGTGAAGAAATTTCATTATAATCAATTACCTCTCGTTGAATGAACCCTGTTGCAACCAATCTCGCCTTCTTTCGTTCAACATTCCCTATTTGAGTCAAATTTGCTTTTGAAGATCCACTTGTTATCTATGGCTTTAGCGTCCAGAGGAAGTTCAATAAGTTCTCAAACTTTATTCTATTCCTTAGAATTATTCGAACATTCATAGCATTTATCCATTTATGTGACTCAGGACTTGTTAATACTTGATTAAAAGCAACATTAAAATCACTCCTAGAGGAACTTTTCCTAGTGGATTTAGTCAACTTTCCCCTTGTACAATCCACACAAGTATCAAAATCAAAGAAGTCGAGAGATGAAGGTATCTCTACTTTAACCAATCTCTTCATCATATCCCTTGAAATGTGACACAAACGCTTATGCCACAACATGGATGATCCCTTTTGCAACTAATCTCTCCATTCACGAATTAGAGACATTTTCTTTGACACATTCGCAACACAAGAGACTTCACCAAAAGAAGTCAAAGACAATTTATATAAACCATCACATAAGATGCAATTTCCAATTAAACGAGAATCATAAAATAATTCAATCATTTTATTACCAAAAATTAAAGGAAAAGCTAGAACCATCAAGTTTCGATATAGAAATTAAATTTCGTCTCATTTGCAGTACAAAAACAATATTTTCTAAAACAAGAGAGAAAACAGACTCCAAAATTATTTCACTACTTCTATGAATTCAACCTTCACTTGAACTCTATTCCCAACGCACAGGATTACTTCATTCTCACTTGGCCTCCATTTGCTCGTGAACCCCTACGAAACTCTTCTTCTTCTTTTTCTCCAACCAAGTCTTAAACTTAAAACAATCTTTCTGCCAATGACCATTCTTCTTGTAGAATTTGCATTGATCATTTTTCTTTATCACTCCTTTGGGGCCACCAGAAGTCTGACCTCCAAAATTTTTGTTATGCTGATTGCGGTGTGGCTTGTTGCCCTCGTGGAACTCAAACTTATGGTTATGAAAAGATCTATTGTTCCGTGGTGGTTGAAAAGCTAATTGCACAGTTTCGACATTTTCACGCCTCAACCTATGCTCATCTTGGGCACATACAGCAATAAGGTCATTTAATCCCATTTATCTCTTTGAGCATTATAAGTAAAATTTAGCTGATTAAATTTCAGAAGGCTATTCAGAACATAGTAGAACAGAAAATGATCAACAAATGGGAATCTTAAGAGTCTTTAATTTAGAAGATATATTAATCATTTTCATAACGTGTTCCCTAACTCCACTTATACCATCATATCTCATATTCATCAGTTTGTCCATCAAATCCCCAGTTTCAGCTTTATCAGACTCAACAAATCTCAATCATATGGCATCCACAAAACTTTTAACATTTTCATTATCCGGAATAGCACCCATAATGGAATAGGATATGGAGCGTTTTCCTACTTTTTATACTCAACTACATATTCAGGATCGCTTTTATCTGTGGATTTTGAAAGCTACTTCTCCATTGCAAAATCCAACCCCAAAAGACCAAGTGCTATTTCTACGCCTCGTTTCCATCTCACATAATTATTCCCAGTCGAGGTTTCAATAGCAAACAATTTACTCGAAAGAGATGAGGCATTTAAAACTGTGGAAACATAAAATAACACATTAATATAATCCAAACGTAGTGCATGCCGACAATGGATGATAACATATTCATCTAATTAACATGGGCTAAATAATTAGATAATCTGTAATTAAAGTCAAAATCAAATGAACATTATTACGATAAGAGCCTAGATGTATCATTATAAAGTCACCTTTGGGCTAATGACATAACATGCTGTAAGGTACTTTTAAAACACATTATGAAGTTAGTTAACAAAACAGATTGATTTTCGAAACACCAACACCTTTGGCCAGAAAAAGATTTCTAAACCAATTAAAATCGTTAACTGTTTTATGCCAATTTTCAAAAATATCAAATATAATAACACATTTGGGCAAGATACTGTATTTAATATTTTTTTTTAAGAGGAAAATCAAATAAATAAAAATGAGTGTACCACTTTGGCAGCCACCACCCACTTTTATTTCAAAATATTTCTCATAATTGGAGCACTTAAATAGACTTGAAGTCCATGAATAATTTAATTATAATAATCACACAATATAATCATAATCATTAACCGATGAAAAATGAAAATAATGTGCGATTATGAGACGAAATTGGTAACTTAAATTTCAATACATGAAATGAAATTTAAATGGAAAAACAGTAACGACATTTAATTATTTCAAATATATATATATATATATATATATATATATATATATATATATATATATATATATATATATATATATATATATATATATATAAAGTCATCAATTTTAAATACAATTTTAATTTTAGGTCAAAATTGAAATATAGTGGATCAAATCCATTTAAAATATAACTTAAAAAAAACCCTTTTAAAATTTGAATTTAATACATCTTTTTTAAAATTATTAAGAGGAACCCTACAATTTAAAAATTACAGTGTAGGTCCTTCCTTTCAAAATTGCAAACTGGCACCCTAAATGTTAATTGCTAGGAAGGGCTCACAATTTTATAATTGCACGTAAAGCCCCCGCCTCCAACCAATCCCCAAATTCGCCTTCAGCCCACGTCTCAAAAGTAGTGAAGAAAAAAAAATCATCCCTTTTTATATTCACACATACCTACATATTCTCTATCTGTATATATAACTTATTATTTATTTATTCACTATCATGGTTGAAATTTTAATTGTCATTGTATGTGATTGCAAAATTTCATATTTTTTCATCTTTGAATCTAAAAGAACTACAACAACAATTTTTATAATCACAGCAATCTATACACGCTCCCATATAACCCAAATTAAGGCAAATCCATACATGGGTGATTCATACACAAACCCAAATTAAAATCTATACATACACACGGGCTGCCGAAGAGAAAATATGCACACAACCGGAGAAAAATACACACATACAGACAAACGGTACAACGTGAGAGAGAGAGAGACAGTGGTCTGGATTTTGCTTTGATAATGTATACACACAGACATGAATCAATTGATTTTGGTGAAAAAACAATTATACAAACATATTTGCTAAGACGGTGAAGCTACAGTTTATGTTTTGGGTTTTATGCTATGATAATGTATACACGAGAGGGACGAGAGGGAGCAGACAGTACCTAAAAATCAATTAATTTTTTTTTTTTTTTGTTTTTGTTTAAATGATTCAAATCTTAGCATGTACCCTCTGATACCAATTGTTGAAATTATTTAATACAGTCATGCTAAGAACAAGAATCACATATATCTATTGATATTCGAAATACATACATGCGGAAAATATTTTGTGTGTGTGTGAATATTACCAGCTGGATCTTCATCTCTTTGCTTCTCGAAATAATCGGTCGTCAATGGGGCAAGCCAAAAAACATCCAGAGAGGAGAGGAGACCTAGCCTTTATATAGAAAATCATAAAGTCAGCCCATTATCGACTCTAACCCTAATTAGGGTTTACTTAATTCTGGCCCACGTACTTAAAATTACCACATTATAAATAATAAAGTCGGTAAGGTGTACAATGGCCCACGTGATCACTAACATACTGGGCCTAATCAGAGTATCATTGCAAACCATACATCTAACCCATAAAATTCGCAATCAAATGAAAGCCCACATAATAGAATAATTCTAACTTATGTGTTTCGCACAGATTATCGCTAACAATTAAAAGAAATGTTCAAACGATTGTGTAAGGAATAAACCTCTTGAGACAAAATCCCAAAAATGGGTTCTTTATTTATGAAGATTACAATTGGAAAGAAGCAAAACGCCTCCAAGGGGCACAAGCACACGAAGTAAATTGAAAGTTTGCAAATAGAAAGTAAATGAATTGAAATTACATATTCTCGATTGAGAGTGTTTGATTTGAAGGTCCTTCTTCTATGTCTTCTTTTCCTTTATACTCCTTTGCCGATTTATTCTTGTAAAACTACTTGAAAACTACTGGGACTCTATAACTACCCACGTTCTTCGTGATGGCTGACTTGTCAAGGAACTACTGTTACCAACTGTTATTAGTGCTCTTGTTGTTTAACCGCTTGTAATCGAGATTCTTGGATCGTGGGGTGCGATAGGGTTGCTCAATAACTGAACAAAACACTATATTCATCCAGACCTTGTGCATCTCGAAGGCTTGGACGAGAGTGAGACCGTCATTTTGAGCGACAATGGGAGACTTTATTCGCTCAGGTCCTGGGCGTTTTACAGGTTTGGTCAATGATAGTCCTCTACTCGTGGGCTGTCATTATATTTTATAATGGTCTTATTTGGACCTATTCCTCAATTTTCGTAACTGGGCTCCATTTTTTAGACCACATAATTGGGCCTGACTTAATAATTGGGCCTCATTTAGTTGGGTCTCATTTTTGTATATCAACAATTACCCCCCAATATGGCAGAATTAATATCAATTATTAATTTTTGCCATATTCTTCCTTTGTATTTTCCGACAATACTTGAAATTCCCAATAATTTCAATCATTATTTCTGTTTGGTGGTAACCCTTCTTCAACCTGAAAAGTGTAACGTTATACCCCTATAAACCAAAAGACACGCCATTACATTCACATCTTTGCATCGTGCTCTTCTATAAAGATCATTGCTCATCATCTTGCTTATTTGCTACGTTTCTCAAGGACTCTCCACAACAGCCGTATTTTATTGCAAATTGCGACTTCACAAACTCCATCCGATAACTCTCTCAGTTTCGAGGATTTCGAAAACCTCCTCACCAGGCCTTATGTAAACTCAAACTCTCTTTCACAAGCCCACCCTGACAACAATGAATTTTACCTGGGTCTATCGTTTAATGATGCTGAATTGATTGGGTAGACGGCGGTGGGTCAGTTGTTCCCTTGGACGAAAAACCCCCATTTTCTGAACTCTTTGCCATTGAAGTCAATCCGCGAGAAAGGTATTCGCACTTGGCCCAAAACTGATGCTAGTTTTCGTAGATGGCATGCACGTATGGTGAATCATGATCCCACCAAAGCTATTTTTGATCGTGCTAAAATTTCAGATTTATTAGAAATTACTCTCCAACCCCCAATTTATGACCTAGTGCTTTTTCCTATTGCTCTAAGTTTTTGGTGTTCAGAGTACAATACTTTTGTCTTTCCTCTGGCCCAATGTCTGTTACACTAAGGGATGTTGGAGCCCTAGTAAACCTTCCACCTTTAGACAACACCAATTTTCCTAGCATTTTGATTGTCGGTGTTGCCCCAAAGTTTGACAAAAAAATCACTGAGTCCTATTCAAGCATGCAAGGCCTTTATACTGCTTCTAATTCTGAACCCACTCATGTTGAGCGTATGGCCTTCCTTCAGGTTTGGCTTTGTAAATATGTTCTTTGTATCCCCAGCCTGAAGCCTTCCATGAGTTATCTGCCCATAGCGTATGAGTTGGCGCGTGGCCGGTCTTTGAATCTATATTCATTCTTTTTATCCGTCTTTTATAAAGGTATGACTTCCCTTCAATCTCAATTAAAGAATGGTGCATCTCTCACTGGTAGTGGGCCCCTTGGCTCGCTCAATTATAGTTGAGAGCATATTTTCCACAACTTGGTACTCTTCCATCCCCTCCTCGATCGGTCATTGTTATGGGCTATTCATCCATCAATTAAGCCCTATAAATATGTCTAATAGGGACATTTTCACATTCTTTTATAATTTAAATTCAACGCCTTCCTTTTTTCCTTTTTCTCCTCATCAAATCCCTATTTATGTGAGACCTCTTTCTACTTTGGCTGAAGTGAGTACTCTTTTGTCCATTTGGGCTCAATTCTTGATTGGAAGAGAGTTGTTTCATGATATTGTAATTGGGACAAATGCCAAGGCAGGTGTTGAGATATATACTCCCCAATTTTTTGCTCGCCAGCTTGGCTTTGGCCAAACGTGGCATGTTCCTCCTTGCTATTCTAAAAACTTAGTGGAGTGCTTCTATACTATAAACAAAATCGAGGCACAAGCCATTGATGCTCGTAATACTCTTTTGACTAAAGGTTTTTCTTTGGCTCATTTTAATCCCACTGCTGTCACTCATCCTCTCTTTGATCAACTCGGCCATCAATGAAACCCAGGTTGTTCACCACTGATTCTAATTGTGCCTTCCACTTACTGGATCGACCAGACTTCCTCCACTTCTCCTATTTTGGCTACCCCTGAGTCCATTAAGAATCCTTCTTCACCTGCTCGTACTAAACATTTAACCATTCCATCTACTTCTCCATTTACTCGAGCTAGTGTAGCCAAATATGCTTCCAGCCGTAAACGGCAAGTCTCATCTTACCAGTTTTACCAGATGATGATGATGATCATCATCATCATCTCATCCTCGGGAGAACGATATTTGAGCCTATTTACTTTATGAACTAAATTATTCTTCAAAGGCTAATGTTTTACCTGAATTTTCAGAAGAATTCAACTTCTCCCTTGAAGGCTCTAGTCTTAGCAGCCCCTGCTCTATCGCCTCCTGCTGAAGCTGCTCCATCCAAGTCATCTGATACCGAAATTTTGCTTCAAGAGAAATCCATAGCCCAAGAGTCTTCGCCACAGCTAGTTGGAGAGTTACCACCTTCCCAGGGCGTTGAACCCCCCAAGTGTTGAACTAGAAGGTAATACATGTTTTAATGTCTTTTCCCTTACTTGTACTATTGGTCTTTGATTCATTGCTTCTTGAATTCTTCAAAGGTTCCCATGGATATACTTGTTGTGGCAGAGTCTACTCGTCCAGATAAGGAGAAGTCTCCACAGGTGGCTAAGTCAATCAGTGACATGCCTGAACTCTCCAAAGTTGCTGATGAGGTAGCTTTTGTTTCATTCTTCTCTTCGTTTACTATAATGAAAATACTAAATGCTTGCATTTTTATTTACAGGATGCGGATGCCATCGTACTCTCCATCCGGGACTTGTTCACTTCTTGGGGACAATTAAAGACATCTTACCCTTCTTCAACCAGTCGTCCTTCTGCTTTATCTTCCGCTTTCTCGGAGGAAAATATGAAGACTCTCAAGCAATCAGTGTTTGAGTATGTTTCTTTTATGGATATAGATATCGGCAAGGCTAGTGCTGCCAGACAAAAAGATAAATTTAAGCTTTTGAGTGTGAAACTGGCGCAAGCACTTAAACATCCGTCACTCAACGTTTCTTCTGACTTTAAGGCGACGTTGAAGGTTACCCATTCTGAAATCACCTCTTTGTTAGCCAAAAATGTCGAATTAAAGGCCAAGAATACTCAGTATCTTCATGCTATATCTGAAAAGGAGTCTTTGCTTCAAGAGATTGATAAAGCTGAGGTCGAATTAAACGAAATCTCATCTGAAGTTATTATTGAAGATTCTTTGATGATAGGCTTAGTTGCAGAGATGAAGCAATTTCAAGTAAAAATGGACAACTGCAGGGCTAGGATGGCTGCCAAATAGCGTAATGCTTCCCAAGGCATTGAGCAAACCAAGTCTTTGGTTGAGCGTTATACAAAGCTAGAGGTTGATGAAGATGTTGCAACTGAGTTGTCTGTTGCATCTTCTAAACAGAGCGAGGATTGGGGGAAGCTTAGGGAACAAATGCGTTCAGCTTAGGGTAAATTGTAGTTAAGACATAGATGCCTTTATTTTCTTTGTAATTTTGTACTCGCAGCTACTGTTTATTCAAATGTAACGGCAGCCAATGTCATTAATAGAACAACTGTTTTATTTATTTGCATATTAATTGACGTCTTCCTCAATCGTCAACCCCCCAAACATTTAATTGCTTTATGCTAAACTCGTGTACATTCCCCTTCATGGAATTTTTACACGGAGCAAAACTTTTGGCATTCCAATATTCTTTTCCAAGATTTTTGGCCATTTAATTTCAGTTACCATGCATGTAAATGGCCATTTATATTCTGCATTTTCACCTTCACACCTCTTATAAATGCGTATATGTTAAGCATTTGTTATCTTCATCTTTATCCTCCGCAAAATCAACTTACTTGTCATCTTTGGCTTTCCAGATAATTAGCCAACTATCTTCTCCTGCAACAGAAATGGATTATTTGATTTGTTGTCCATTTCGCTGTCTGCCTTGATATCACATTCGGTATGGGAGATATAGGAAATGTTCTTTAGCCAGTAAAGGTCTTTTCAGTGCCTCCATTTATGTTCTCCATAGGGAGGTCTTGATGGAATGCGATTTACGAATGCTTTTCAGGCCACTTGCCTGTTGAGAGTGTTTCTCACCCTTTTTGCCTACCATTGCAGTAATGCAATTAGGAAGGCCGTTTGAGAGTGTTTCTCAGCCTTTTACCTACCATTGCAGCAATGCATTTAGGAAGGCGGTCAAGGTCGGTTCGCACTTTTCTTTGTGATTGATAGAAGAATGATAACAACCCGCTCCCAATAGCAGCTTATAGAGCATTTTATATTTTGTATTTCATGATTTGTAATGAGTATTTGATAATAAAAGAATTTATTTGAACGTACTTCGTTCTTGTTTTATTTAATCTTGATCGCTCAGCACTGTTATTTATTTATGCCTTTATTTGTTCACTTTTCCATAAGGAATGAACATATTTTTTAAAGTATTTGTCATTAATGAATCTCACGTGCTTAGTGCCGTCTAAATCTTCCAAATGATATGCTCCATTAGGCAATACGTTGCTCACTTTATATGGTCCTTCCCAGTTGGGCCACTTGCCATACTTTGGATTTTTGCTATCCAAATGGAGTATTGTTTTCCAAACCAATTCGCCCAGATTAAAAGATTTGGTTATAACTTTTTTGTTATAGAATTTAGTCATTCTTTATTTTTGAACTTGTAATCTATCTAGGACATCCGACTTTAATTCGTTTAACTCCAATAGGTTTTGGGCTAATGACTCGGCATACTCACTATCACTTAACTTTTGTTGCAAACACACTTTGATAGATTGCACATTAATTTCCATAGGCAAAATAGTTTCCTGTCCATAAGTAAATTGAAAAGGAGTAACTTGGTACTTGAACGAAGCGACGTCCTATAAGCCCATAAGGCTTTTCATAAACATTCGTGCCAATTTCTGCCATTTTCATTTATCATTTTTCTTATTATATTTTTTAGAATCTTATTAGAAGATTCTGCCGTCCCTTAGCTTGAGCGTAATAAGGTGTGGAGTTTACTAACTTAACTCCAAACTCGCTCAAGAACTCCTTCACTTGATCTCCATTCAAAGAAGTTCCGTGATCCACCATCAAAATTTATGGAACCCCAAATCTATAAATAATGTGGTTACGAATAAAATCTATGACACTTTTGTGGGATATCTCCTTTAAAGTTATCGCTTCTACCCATTTAGTAACAAATCTGTTGCAACTATTATAAATGTATGTTTTTTGGACGATGGGGGATAAATCTTCCCTATCAAGTCTATCGTCCAACCTTTGAGCGGTCAGGGTTTAATAATGGGTGTCATTTCTCTTGCTGGTGTTCTTTGTATTGGACCATGTTTTTGGCATACTAAACAACTCTTTGCATACTGAATACGTGATTCTCCCATTTTCGGCCAGAAGTATCCACTCCTAATAATCAACCATCTCATCCTTTGACCAGCTTGATGAGCTCCACGTATCCCTTCATGCACTTCAGCCATTATCGTTCTGGCTTCTTGCAAACTCACATATTTTTTTAGTATACCATCTGAGCGTTTCTTGAATAGCTCTTCATCTATCAATACATAATTTAACGAACGCAACTTCGGTTTCCTACTACTTTCCTTATTAGGTTCTTTAAAGAACATTTTAATCTCTGACCTCCAATCTATTGTATCTCCATCTTTTATGTAATAAACTTTGATCCTTCTTGCCCTCCTTTGTACTATGGGCAATATTACTCCGTGATCACAAGTATATTCCCAATTTAAAGCTTTTGAATAACCTGGAGCAATTTGGGCCAACTAATTTACTATGTCATTATATATCCTATTAACATATTGAAGCTCTACTTGGTCAAATTCTTCCAACAATTCTTGGGCGATTTCGTATTGACTTATGATGGAATCACTTTGGCACTTAAAATCACCAATTAATTGGTGAATTACCAATTGGGAATCTCCCCTAATAATCACGTTCTTTATTTTCATATCTATTAACAATTTTAAACACACGATTAATGCTTCGTATTCGGCTTGATTATTAGTACACATCCTATCCAAAGTGAAAGGGAATTTGTAACAAATCCCTAAATGATTTATCAACGCTATTCCTACCCCTATACCTCTAGAGGTTTTTGATCCATCAAAGTATAAAACCCAAGGTTTTAATTCGAATGAATCGATCTCCAGTTCAATCTCTTTAGGCATGTTAAAGCATGGATGATCGGCCAAAAAGTTTATATTGCCTCATTCGCTCAAATGAGCATCTTAGTTGTTCAAAATGGTCTTCCTCTTTAGCAGATTTGACCACTATATCGTCCACATACACTTTAACAAACTCGTCTATCATATCATGAAAAATCAAGTTCATCGCCCTTTGATAAGTTGCCCCTACATTTTTCAAGCCGAAAAACATAACTACCCATTCAAAACATCCTAAAGCTCCAGGACATCTAAAGACATTTTTGTGTAAATCTTCTTCAGCTATGTAAATTTGATTGTATCCTGAATACCCATCCATAAAAGAATACATCACATGTCCGACAGTTGAATCTACTAAAAAGTTTACCGTAGGCATTGGATATTCATCTTTGGGCGTCGCTAAATTTAAATTTCTAAAATCTATGCACACCCATAACTTACCATTCTTTTTTAACACGGCACGATATTAGACAACCATTTGAAATATCTGGCTATCCTAATAAAACCTGCATTTAACAATCGCTCTATCTTTTTCTTAATTTCAGGAAGTACATTAGGACCAAAACGCCTATGAGGTTGCTTATGAGGCTTAAAATTTAATTTAGTTGGTAATCTATGTTCTACCAAATTCTTATCCAAACCAGGCATATGTTCATATTCCCAAGCAAAACAATCTTCTCTTTTAACAAAGCGATTAATTTACTATTAACCCCCTGACTAAGCGTTTGGCTAACAAATGTTGGACGATCTTCTCCTTCGTCACCAATATTTACCTTACTCAAAGGGTCTTGTGCTTGAGCGTGCCCAAGCTTTGTGATTCTCATTACTTCATCGTCCAAGTTCCTCATAAGCACTTCCTCTTCTAAGCAATCCACCTTGTTGACTTCTCGGCCAATATTCTGTTCCAACTCGAACACCGCTAATTTATTGTCCAATGTTTTTAATGCTGCTTCTTCTTTCATCTTGTCTTTACATTCTTTATTAAGTGTCATTAACTTGGTTTTGAAGGCTAGAATGTCGGCCATTTGCCTTTGTTGTTGACAACTCATTTAAAATTATTTGATTCCCTTCTTGCCAATTACTGGCTCTTCTAGGGCCACTATGTCCCTCATTTAACTGAACATTTCACTAAGTGCATCCATTGAAAACGGTAAGGTTGTAGCGGCCGAAAATTTTAAATGATATAAAATTATTTTCTTGAAAAACGTGTCGCTAAGTTTTGACCCCAAATTTTTAATAAAATGAGTGTTCGTCTAGCCATTGTAAAACAAATTTAAATCTAGTCCAGTCTCGAATATTTTAAAGTATTAAATTCCTTATCATTCTTAAATCCAAATTTCAATAGTTCTAAGTACAATATTTTATTATTTAGAGTCCAAAATTCTGTTAGTCCAAGTCTTGATTATTTTAGTCCAATCCAATTAAATCCAATTAGGAAAATTCTTGTAGCCCAAATTCTTGGCCTACTCAATTCCTAGGATCTTGTGCCCTAAGATTTACTATTCATATGACCCTCATTCCCTCCCCTCCTCACCTCACGCAGCCAACCAAATTTGGTAAGAGAACCTTCCTCTCCCTCAATTTGGAAATTCACGTTTGATGCTAGAACATCAATTTCTAGCATCAACAATATCCCAGCTGAAATCGGAAATTCATGTTTGATGCTAGAACATCAATTTCTAGCATCAACAAGCCGAAACCCAACCACCATCACCAATTGCAACAAGTTGTAATCGGGTTTCCACCATCACCAAATTGCGCACACACAAAAGTTGAAATTCATTCCACAGTCCAACCAAACGAGCCACCACGTCCACTCCACCATCTCCACGCACCACCACCTGCAACCCCTCGCGAACAACCATACACCACCCAATCGACAGCCACCACTTCACCCCCCACTTCACCCCAAAACAACACCAAATCAACCACCAAAACCAAGAAATAACACTGACCCATAAGCTTACCTCATTCCCCGACCCATTTCCAGTCGGATTACCGTCGAAAAACCCAAGAACCCAAACCTCCAAGCCTCTGTTGGTTTCAAACCACACACCAAAGAACCTCCTGCAGCCTCCACACACTTACCGGCGCCACCACGCGACAGTGGCGCTGACGCCGACCGTTTGGCCGATGGCGAAAAATCGGAGGAAGGGTCAGAGCCCCTTCCCGTCGTTGTTCCCTCATTTTTGAACCATATGTGAGAGAGAGAGAGAGAGAGAGAGAGAGAGAGAGAGAGAGAGAGAGAGAGAGAGAGTGAAAGATATTTTGTATATTTTGATTTTGGAAATTTTTCCCTTAAGCCCCAAGTTTTAAAAGTTGTTTATCTCGGTCCCAAAGTTTCGGTTATTAATAAATCGGCCCCTAGAGTCCTTATTTTCCTACAGTCGGTCTACTAATTTCAAAAAATATATTTTTAGTCATTAAACTTTTCAAATTTCAGTTTTAATAAATCTCCACTTAAGTCCCTAAGTTTTATTTTATCATTTTAAATCTTTAAAATTTCAGGATACTAATTCGAGGCTTATTTCCTATTTTGGCTAGATGAAACGTACGAACGATTAAGGGATTGAGGTTACTACCCGTTCCACTTTTTACGTGACTCGAGATAATTTGAGGTAGACTCGCCTCATTAATTAGTTTAAATTATAATTGCATGTATTATGTAACTTTATATGATTTATATGCTTTAATGCATATGACGAGTATATTTCTTATGAGATAAATGATATTGTTATGCTTGTCATGACTTATATACTTTATTGCATGAGAATAGACGAGACTATCTCTTATGAGATAAGATGATGTTATGCATAACTTATGTGCTTAAATGCATGAGACGAGACTACCCACACCCTATGATTTCAAAAGAGCCTATGATTGCATAATTTATGTGTTCAATTATTTTGTAAATTTATTATTGGCGATGAGTCTATTGAGTATTTATTCGAAATACTCATCCCATTATTTTAATGATAATTGTAGATTTCAGAGACAGTTGGGTTTGATAGGCAGTGGTGGCACGGTTTAATCGATGAAGTTATTTACTTTTGAAAGTTACTCATCATGAACATTATTAACTTACCTTGTTATTTCAGTTATTTAAAATTTGAGATTTAAAGTTAAATCAATTATCCTAAGTAAATCAAATGAGTTTTTTGTTGTCGATGAGGTTCACAATTATGAATGTGATCTTTAAAATTTAGTTATTTTCGCAAATCTTTTTATTTAATTCAAGACAAATGAGGATGACGTGGCACTTCGAGTTCACGGAACTTGGGGCGTTCCATCTTCACTCTATGCGACAATTTAAGTCTCTTCTCTATCTTAACCACTCTAGCAGGTCCATAATTTTCCTCGTACATGAATCTTTCCACCGAATTTGCCTCTGCGATAAAGGGTCTATGATCTGTCTGCACCACTTCTGCTTCGCCCTTGTCATTCCAGAAAATCAAGCATTGGTGGAGCAATGAAGGTATGCAATGATTTTCGTGAATCCAGTCTCTTCCTAGTAGCACATTGTAACTAGTAGGGCCATCTATTACAAAGAAGACTCTGCTCCTAGTAGTTATCCCCACCTTTATGTCCAGTGGTATTACCCCTTTAGCTGAAGTTGCTTCCCCATTGAATCTTGTGAGAATAATTTCTGTTGGGATCATATCGCTTTCTGTCTTTGCAAATTTTCTCATCATCCTGGACGAGATGGTATTTATGGCTACTCCATTATCAATGAGTACCTTTGCCACAGGTATACCATTGACTAAGGACTTTACATACAATGGCCTCAAGTGTTTAGTTAATTTTATGGCTGGTCTCTTGAAGATAACAATTTCAGTGTATCTATTTCCATTTCCTGTTTGTCTTCCGTTGACTTGTTTCCTTGTGATAACTCAATATGCAATATTTCGTACTGAGCTTCTGCTTCTTGGATTTCCTTTCTACTTTCTTCTAGTGTTTCTTCTTCGGTTACCCATCCTATAGGGAGAGGCAATATTCTTGGAGGCGACCCATATTTCTCTGAGAGAGGCGCTCTCATCTTCCTTTTGGTGTCCCGTACAACACATAGTAATCAAAGGAACGCCCAGATGGTTCTCCCAACAAGTCTGCTTCACGAACACCTTTTCGATACAGCTGTTTCAACAACGTATGCGGGATACTCCCCTCTTTCTTCTCTCTGCTTTCAAGTCAATTTTTTATTCAATGTCCTTCATACCATCATCCTCTTCTTCATCATACACCCCTCTAGATGTTTGGCCCTCTTCACGTTCCAGCACACATCTTCCTCCTCGTTATCCTCATTTTCCTCCTCTTCATTCTTTTTATTTTTGAATTCATTGGCCAATAAATAGTTATTAGCCATGACAGGGGGTAACGTACCGAACTGAATAGTAAGGGGTCGCTCTGGATCTTCTTCTTCCTTTTTCCTCGCTCAAACTTTGATTTCCCAGAAGAACTTTCGACAGTTCTTCCATTGACTCGCCTGTACCAGTCCCTTTACTATCCTCGAAAACATTTTGATTAGCCACCTCGAGCAGTTTAGGCACCTTAGGACATGGTTGTCCTTGTTGTTGCCTCATCATTCGTCCATAATTTCGTTGAAAATGCCTTTGTTGAGTTCTAGTCATCTTATTGAAAGGTATCACATTTCCTGCATTATATTGGAATGAATGCCATACATTTGGTTGACGAGGTTGCGGCCTGAATGTCCTTCCATTATTTATTGGCCCGAATTGCCTCTCAAAAGGCGATCCTCTATAGAATAATGTGTCTTGCCCTTCAACAAGTTGGGTGTTTGGAACAAAATCAGGCGATGGTGGTATTGCCATATTCCTGGTTTCTCTGCATTTACACTCACTTTTCCTTTACATCTTGAACACGGGATGCTTCCGTCCTCTCTAGGCTCTTTCCCTTTGATACGTTCAAAGACACTG
The DNA here is from genome assembly GCA_035079005.1 of Fraxinus americana. Classification (NCBI taxonomy): domain Eukaryota; kingdom Viridiplantae; phylum Streptophyta; class Magnoliopsida; order Lamiales; family Oleaceae; genus Fraxinus; species Fraxinus americana. Next base: position 14,717,430 of record CM068718.1, on the reverse strand, counting down.
GGAAGTGGCCCAGAATCTTCTTCTCCGTCGTCTATAACCAATTTGAATCTTGACAACTTGTTTTTGAAAGTCACCATGTTCACCCCAAGTGGCTGTGGGAAATAATTTTTTCATCCACTGTCATTTTCTTCTTATTTTTGAACGTTATTCGCCCTGACTCAATAGCATCCTGTAACATATGACAAAAGACCAAGCAATTATTAGTCATATGTGACCATGCATTGTACCACTTACAATATTTTTTACTTTAAATTTGCTTAGGGTTTGGCAATTTATGCTTTTCGCTCAATTTTATCTACTTATCCTTACATAGTTTATCAAATATAAAGTCAGCCTTGGCCACATCAAATGAAAATATTCTAGCTTTTTTGTTTTCATCTTTTATTGGCATGTCTTACCTGACGCTCTGGGTTTGGCCATTATAGGACAGGCATACGCATCTCCCTTAATTAATTCGGCCAAACATACTTCAATTTGATCGTAATATTCGTCTTTAATAGTATGAACGTCAAAATTTAGGTCTCTATAATAAGTCCCTTTACTAGAGATCGGCAATTCCATGTCCTGAAATTTCTTTTTCAAATCAAAACTCAAACAACTTTGAGCGATTTTGATAAATTCTTTTTCGGGCAGAGGTATAAAACATTTGTTCCTAGCTATTTTGAACTTTTGAAGGAAACTGTCTACCGATTTGTTTGGCATTTGACGTAAATTTGTCAAATCCACCGAAGTGACTTCAGATTCAGTCTTATAAACCGAGCATGGAATAATTGTTCCAATTGTTACTATATTTGAACAGAGTTTGTTGGCAAATTAATGAATCAGGAGAAAGCTACTCCTATTAACGAACTAGAGAACAACCTCATTTTATGATAGTCAGTTACTTCACCACTTTGCAGTGTGAATCGCCCTATATGTTCTAGAGTAGACACTTCTCCTAGACCAGTGAATAATGAAAATTCTGGCACTTTGTACCCTCTAGGCCACGGATATGCTTGATCTACCCAATTAGGATATGATTTTGTGTAAGTCGGCCTAATAGTAGGACGTACCAAAAAACCATTTGATCATGTACTATTTCCATAATTTGATTCCTCAACATGATGTTGGGATCATATGGAACTCCTACAAGTTGGTTCATTAGTTGATTTACTTTAGATCTGATATTTGGTCCTTGGTTGGCAACAAAATTACCATTGTTTGGACCATTATTACCGTTAGCCTGAGTGTTTACTCCATCATTAACACGCAGGACGTTCTGTCCATTATTTAGGACGTTATCTATTATATTTAGATTACCCATCACATTACCACCATCCAAGTTTGGCATTCCACCACCCACTGGTTTGAAGTAGATGGACCGAAGGGTGGTTCTAACCCTTGACCTGGGTTCAAACCTGGGGAATTATGTCCCACGGTCGTCTTGGTTTGAAATTGATTCCCTATTGGTACAACTGGTTGACATATTTGGCCCACTAACTTATTCATGATTTTATTCAGCGTGTTTAGTTGTTTGGTCATGTTGTCATAACGTGGGTTCCCATTTTGGGTAAATCTTTCCATATTGTGAACATTTCGTAGATTTACCTGTTCAACGACATCCTGTGTGAGTTTCTCAAGTAATGCTCGCATGATCCGAGAACTCAACTCTGTCATTGGTTCTTAACGACTTTAACTACTTTGACTATGTCCCTCTGTTAGTGGAGAGCTTTGCTACTCCTCATATCGCTCGATCACAGACTGGACTACTCCTGATTTGCTGGTTCTTTATCAGAATTCTTATGAGGCATAATGCTTCACTTTTCGTATCCTCAAACACCAATGTCCCACTGGGCGTGCCAAATTGTTTCGCGCGGATTATCGCTAACAATTAAAAGAAAGGTTCAGACGATTATGTAAAGAACAAATCTCTTGAGACAAAGTCCCAAAAATGGGTGCTTTATTTATGAAGATTACAATTGGAAAGAAGCAAAACGCCTCCAAGGGGCATAAGCACACGAAGTAAATTGAAAATTTGCAAATAGAAAGTAAATGAATTGAAATTACATATTCTCTGTTGAGAGTGTTTGATTCGATGGTCCTTCTTCTATGTCTTCTTTTCCTTGTTATACTCCTTTGTCGATTTCTTCTTGTAAAACTGCTTGGCGCTCTATAACTATCCACTTTCTTCGTGATGGCTGACTTGTCAAGGAACTGCCGTTAGTAACTGTTGTTAGTGCTCTTGTTGTTTAACCGCTTGTAACTGAGATTCTTGGATCGTGGGGTGCGATAGGGTTACTCAATAACTACTTCAACAACTGAACAAAAAGCTATATTCATCCAGACCTTGGGCATCTCGAAGGCTTGGGCGAGAGTGAGACCGTCGTTCTGAGCGACAATGGGATACTTTATTCGCTCAGGTCCTGGGCATTCTGCAGGTTTGGGCGATGATAATCCTCTGCTCGTGAGCTGTCATTATATTTTACAATGGTCTTATTTGGGCCAATTTCTCAATTTTCTTAACTAGGCTCCATTTCTTGGACCACATAATTGGGTCTGACTTAATAATTGAGCCTCATTTAATCATTGGGCCTCATTTTTGTATGTCAACAATATGTTTCTAGGAAATCTCAGCTTTAGGAATGGTTATGCATCCACATCAATGATTCATGACTTCCACCTCCCGATATGTCAACGAATATCCCAAAATTAAATGATTTTATTTCAAGCATTGAGATATCACCAATTGAGGAACACGATAAGTGCAATGACTAGCTTCACGGTATAGTTGCACAACCAGACGTGGAAAGAATTCGTAAAAAGCAACTATTTCTGGACAAAAATGTATTGAAGACGAGTGTTGCATTGTACGCTATCCGAAATCACTTCCAATATAAGGTATAAAACATTAAGGAGTATGTTCTGAAATGAGATGTTGCAGACTGCAAATGGCATTCATATTACAGGGGAGACCAGAAGACCATCCAAGAAGGTACTGTCAAATGAAAAATAAAGAAACGAATAGACAATCACAAAAACAAATCTGCCACTCTGTGCTATGTTGTTTTCTCCCCCATCGAAATCACAACCATTTCTTCTCTACAACCAAAATACAGCAGGTAATTAAAGAATCACAACATTAAGCATAGAATAATAGATAAAGATTTTCAATCCTAGGTAAATAAATCACGATCTACAGCACATCTTGTTCTTTTCTGGGATTACTTGTGCAGGACTGAGAATAATAATCTTCTAGCCAAATAAAGACCGGAGACAAGATTTTTCTTATTCACGATGTTGAAAGTCTTGGTCAACACAGTCAAGAACGCATTCTCAACATTTGTTGCTTCCAGTGCTGAAGTGTCTAAGAAGAAAAATCCTTCCGCCTGAGCAAATTCCTTGGCATACTCCTCAGTAAGCACTGCGCGCTGGTCTTCAACATCACTTTTGTTCCGAATGAGAATCATAGCAATGTTCTTGTCTGCATGTGTGCACAACTCTTCTAGCCAACGGGGTATGTGGTCAAAGGTTTAGCGTTTAGTTATTTCATAAACAAACATAGCCCCAACAGCTCCCCTATAATATGCATTTGACACAGCTCTGTATCAGTTCACAACACCAATGAAAACAAATTTGAGCAGCCATGCATTCTGATGATTCTTTTGAAAAAGGCAAAAGTAAACCATGCATAAGCAGTAGCAAAACCCACGTTAAATGGAGCCTAATGAAGAACGAATTGTATCTGCGGCATGGGTAGTGGTTTCGACATTTATCTTTTCTTTTCTGAAAACAAATTTTAACTGCTTCTGGGTGTTGCCATAACTGGTCTAAAACTTGTAGAACTTGTAACGCAATGCGTATTATAGCAAATAAAGTCGCAATTTCTGAGAGGAGAAGATGGTACCTACGTCCCCGATTAGGGTTTTATACTTGCAATAAAGCCCTAGTTAACGCAAAATGAAAATCGGTTGTTGGATTTGTGCGATAATGCTATGGATAAGTTGTGGATGATCTGTAGAAGATCAATTTGTGGCAAAGGTTTTTGGGATTTTTTGGAGAATGATTCACGAGGGTAGAGGTGTCAATCCGAGTGGTCCAGGTCGGGTCGACCGCCAACATATGAGTCCGGTAATGGCCCACGTGAAAAAAAATCTGCCCGCTCACTACCGGTTCCGGGTCAGCCCACAAATTTTGGACTACACACAGGCTCGCCCGCTTACCCATCCAGGTTGAGCCCATGCAGGTCACGGGTCGTGGTTTGTTCCGATTTGTCCCGTATTATTGTGTAAATAAAATTATAAAAATATAGAATTTTTCATATTTATAGTAAAAAAATATTTTTTTTTTGTTAAATGTAAATTAAGAATTGAACAAAATGATAAATTCATATTTATACCAAGAAATGTTTACATAGAATTCAAATTTAATATTACATGAATTATTTATCACTTTACAAATTTAAATTTAATTTAAACAAATAACAACTAAATGCATTTCTAATTACTATTATCAAATATTTATAGCATAAATACATCCCAATTAGGTTGGCACCTACTTTTATTATAATTTATAGTTTAAGTACATCCCAATTAGGTTGACACCTACTTAAATCTTAACTATAATTTAGTTGTTCAAAAATTATATATTTTAATATTTGTTTTCCAATCAATTTTCAGAAACAACAAGATTTTTGAAGTTTTCAGCAATATCATCAATAATTTTATTTTCATCTTTCGATCTACGAATATCCAATTTTTCACACATATGAGAGTTTCCAAAATATTTTCTTTAAATCTAGATTTTCGTTTGTCAAATACCATGTTACCTGCACTAAAAGCAGACTCGGATGTCACTGTTGAGATTGAAACTGTTAGTATATCTCGTGCCATTTTAGTTAATATAGGGTATGTCCGCTCATTTAATTTTCACCATCGTAAAATATCTAAATTATCCACTTCATCTGCATGTATTAAATTATAATGATCAAATTGATAATATATTTCTAATTCAGCAGGTGTGGTATTTGGATTTGCAGTTAAAGTTGTAGATGAAGAGCCAAGAACATTTCGTTTCTTAACTATTATGGAGAAAAAAAAAAAGATTTACCTTTAGAAGTTGTACTAGACTTTGTAGAAGAATAAAAATTTTCATTGTTATCATATTTAATAAAATAGTTGTTATACATTTCATTAATATAAAAATATACAAATGTCGATTTGTAATATTTATGTTAAAAACTAATGTTTCAGAAAGTGATTTTAAAGCACAATGAACTCCAAACAAAGTAATGCGAGGATCCATTACAGCTACCACTGGAAAAATTAGTGGCATGTTTTCATAATATTTTTTAAACTTTTCCTCCATTGAGTGAATAATTTGAAAGAAAAATGGATCGTCTCTAAATGATAAAAACTATCTAGCAATTCCTACTAATTGTAAAAGTACAAGATTACTAGTTGGATAATAAACTCTAGAACTAACTTTTGTTGCCTTATAGAAAGGTTTAAAAAATTTCATAACTTTAAATGCTTTTTCCCAATCCGAATCAGTTATATAATTAATTTTGTTTTGAATTAACAAAGGCATTAATAGCATTAGTACAGCCGACACACGATTTTAACATTAAAAAAGTTGTATTCCATCTATTTGGAACATCATCAACAAATTTTCTTCTTCTCAATCCAAGATTTTTACAATTTTTTGCAAATTCTTGTTATTTAGAATCTAAACAAGAAATATAATTAATAGATTCTCTAATTATACTTATTTGTGGTGTTATTAATTTCAAATCATTTTGCACAACTAAATTATATATATGACAAACACAACGCATGTGAAATAATTTAGAATCATATATGGGTGTAACCGTTCTAATTAAAAGCTCAATACATGCATTATTAGCACTTGCATTATCAAAGGTAACACTAAATAGTTTATTTAACACACCAAATTCATTAAAAACTTGTAATAAATTTTCACACAAATTTACACCATTATGTGGATATTCAAGTAAACGAAAAGCAATAATTCTTTTATGCAATAACCAATTATTATTAATGAAATGTGCTGTAATACAAGTATAACCATTATGATTTTGCCCAAACCAACAGTCAGACATGAAACACATAATTCCATCAATTTTTTTAAGTTCATTTTTAAAATTCTCAGCTATTGTATAAAATAATTTCATAGAATCAGAACGAGCAGTATTTCTACTTACGCTCGTATAAGAAGGTTGAATGCACTTTTGCAGGAACTCTTCAAAATACTGATCTTCTACAAATGTGAAGGGCATCTCACGAACTACTAAAAATTCCGACATTCCAACTCGTATTCGTTTCTGCGAATAAACAAAATTAGTAAAAGTAACTGATTCATTAGCATTAGTAAAACCAGTTATTTGAGTTTGTCTAGGATCCAAATGTCATGTTTTATTTAGATGTTTCTCTTTGTATCTACGTAGTGTGCCGGTGCCTTGACCATATCTCCAGATATAATCTTTTTTACAGATATTGCATACTGCATTTCCATCCTTTTCATTTACCGTAAAAATTTGTCACACCTCTAATGTTTATTTTTTCTTGAATTTTGAGATGATCCAATTTCTACAACATTATCATCTTCTAAATTTATTGGGAAGCAACTATCATTGAAAATAAGATTTTCAGAAGAAAAATTGCAAGAATCCATAATATAATAGTATTAAACAGTTTAGTAGTGAGAAGAAAGAAATATAATAGACATGGTGATAATATGTGTAATTGAATAATTGTAATTGCAGTAACAAGATTAAGGGCTTGTGTGGGAGGGATTAAAATCAGATTAAAATTGAAAATATAGCCGTTATTGTTGACTTTTATTAGACGAGTGGGCCCAATAACGACCATATTTTCAATTTTAATTGGCTTTTAATCCCTCCCGAACGGGGCCTAATTTTTTGGAAGGTAGTAACAAGTATAATTTTTTGGAAGGCTACAAGTGAGATAAATATTATCAATTAACTGAAATTTATAGATGATAAATATTACCGTTAGAAAAAAAAATTCATAGTATGCAAGCTGGCACCAAGCTTGCAAGCTAGCTGGGGCGGCTCTCTCCCCCCCTTTTTTTCAAATTTTTTTCACAGGCGAGTGGGAAAGGTTCTCTCCCCCTCTTTTTTTCAAAATTTTTTAATTTTTTTTTTCACGGGCCAGCGGATTAACCGCGGCCCGTGAAGGTCCAACTCGCGGGTCACACCTCCTTAACCCATGAACCGCCCGCTCGGGTCATGGGTAGGCCCGCGATCCCGATTTTCACTGGTTTGACCGGCCCACCCGTCTTGACACCTCAACTCGAAGGTGAAGATTTGGGATGAGATGAAGAGACCCATTTAGGGATTTTGGAGATTAATCAACAAAGTTAAAAGGGCTCATTTGTTAGAGCTAAATTCAGCTACCTAAATGATTGGTCTATATGATTTAGGAATTTTTTTCTCTTTTTTTTTTTTTAATATAAATTTTGAGTAATGTTATTCATTCCAATGGGGTTACAAATACAGTTTAGTGACTCTAAATGATAGGTTAATTGAAACATAGATTGTGTTTGTAAATTTCACATTTCATTTAACCTATCATTTAGAATCATCTAGACTGTGTTTGTAACCCCACTGAGGATGAATATCATTATTCATAAATTTTACAGTATTTATGGGGAAAAAAATGGTTAGAAAGTAATGTTTAAATATTTAGCTTTATTGAAAAATATACTATTGAAAATTAATTTTGAAAAAATAATTTTTTTTATAAAATTGAGGGCTTATTAAAAAGAATAGGTAGTTGGTCCTCTCAGTTATCCTCCCAAAGAAAGAGTTGCAATTGGTGAAATATGATTTCACATTGGACATAATTGGAATTTGGAATGTATATGTGCAGTTGTGGGAGAGAATCCAGTAGGGAGTTGTTCATTCGATTGGGGCCGAAAACACCTAGCCCTTGTAAACAAATCTGAATCGGTTTAAATTCCGCTACCCATAAATCAGATTTACTTTCCCACCACCATAGATCTTACCCACTCAATTCTCTCAAAACAACAGCATAAATCCAGATGCTGGACCATGCATTGCTTCTCTGATTTCGTGAATACGTAATCTCAATACATCTGTCAGATCCAAATAGGCCCACCTTCTCCTCTTCCTAATGGGTTCTTCACATTCAATACAAATACCCTCAGAAGATGAACAGCAAGAGGAAGAAGATGAAGATGAAGAAGAACATAATATCCAAACCGAAAGAAGACAAATGTTGGGTGATGATAATCTAGTCAAGAAAGTTTTAGAACAAGAGCCCGAAATGTTGCCGTGCCACGCGTCGGCTTCTCCGCTTTCACCGCAGCTGTCCACTTACGGAACGCCGCGATTGGGGCCATCGATCAAGGTGTGGGACCCTTACAATGTCCTGGCTCCTCCTCCGCCTTTGCCTCCACCACCGCAGTTCTCTAGGAGCTTCTCCTCCTCCTCGGATGCGGTGGAGGACGATCGGACGGTCACTGAGGTGTATTTGATCAGTCACGGGGAATGGCACATGAATTTAAGGCCGGATTTAATCGCAGGTCGCAGCCCAGAGGCGGCATTAACTCCCAACGGAAAGCGTCAGGCCAGAGCTTTGGCAGTGTTTTTGAAATCGCAAGGGATTCAGTTCAATTCTGTTTACACCTCGCCGTTGAATCGAGCACGTGCCACTGCGCTCTCTGTTTGCCAGGTACTCGTTGTGCTCTATAATCTGATTTAGAAAGCTTTGCAAATAGTAGATCCACTAAAAACTAAATTATGAAGCGTAATTAGGCTAATTCTTACCTTATCATTAAGATAAGTAATGGTTAATCTTTTGTCATAATTAATGTAGTAGAAAGCAATTGAAGTATTGAATAGAAATGAGCGGTGCAAAAGGGATTTTGTAGGACTTCAAATTTATTTAGGAATAAGATGTATTTCGTAGTAGTATGATTAATGAACTAGAAAGCCTTGGACTTTACATCTAAGTTTTATTGGATAATCCAGGGAGTTGTTGTGTCTTTGCTCGAATTGTGCTTTATGGCTAATGGTAATCAAATAATATTAGGATTGTTTAACAACAAAATGCAAGTCATTTTTAGGTCTTAAAGGCACATCGAAGTATGTATTAGTTTTTCTGCTGTATCTGAAAAGATACCCATAGAGGCATAGGCAACTTATTCGGTGCATATACACAAGGAATAAATAATTGTTTTATGTTTCTCACTCGAGTCTTAAGTTATTTCTAATTTTTTTTTCCTTTTCTCTAGCTCCAATCCCTGTTTTGGGCTCTGATTACTTTATAAATTATGATGATTTTATTCTGTTTATCTTCACTACACAATTTTTTATTCTCAGAAGCTAGTGAATCTATGACCATGCTTGTGAAAGTATGGAACTAGTTTATATTTCATAATAAATGGACTGGAGAATGCCAATGTCCTTCAAAATTATGATTATTTCACCTCATTAACATTTCTACATTTTCATTGGGAAACCCCTGTGGTGATCATCATTTCGAAAGTCAAAGTTTTTACATATTCATTTCTCATATTGGATAAAAAAGGAAAAAGTTAGAAAATTACAATCTTTAGGACCTTAATCTATCACCCGTTTGAAATTTAAGTAAAATGAAAAATACAACTCTAATGTAGTATTCACAACCCTATACACAAAAAGTATTATTTTCAAAATCTTTCATAACTCTTGGATAGATAAATATTGTTGACCTTTGTATTTTAGGACCTGCAACGATGAAAGTATTATTACCTGTTTCAGTTGCTAAACTTTATTTTCTTGGCCTAGCAGAGATGTCATGTGCTAGATGTTTAAGTAGATCCATTTTTAGCTTTATACCTGTCTCTGCCTATGAACCTAAATGTATTGGTATTTTAAAAAACTAGATTTGGGGCTCTCTGCTGAGCAAGAGTTAGCTTGTTGCTAAGTAACCAATTCGGTGAAATCAGTGTACTTCGTGAATTTGAACCGTTTTATCTTGTTACTTACAAGTGGTATCTTCCGTTACCATTTTTTCTGAACATTTCCCTTGTGTTTCCCAACTGGATTGCTAATTTTGCAACATCTAGATACATTGCCTGATAATTGAAAAGTTGTGTTAGCCAAGCCATCCTTTCTTTTTAAGTTTTATCATTAATTAAGCATGGGGTATATTAAAGCATGAGGTCAGTTGCTGTCTGATAATTGTTGATTTTGAATCAAATTACTTTCTGAACTAGTGAGGAAGGAAAATATGATAATTTTTCTTTTTCTTATGAAATTTCTACAAAATCATTTAGCATTTGCTTTTACAAAATGTATTGTGCTCTTACACCTTCACTAGATGGTATGGCATGAACAAGATGCGTACACACGTGCATGCATTGTCAACTCTTCCATGTATATGTGACCTAGCTCTTTTTCCGTAAACAAAAAAACATATTTTACGATCATTGATCTATTGTGTTCTTCTTGTCTATTTCTGCTTATATTGTTTGCCCAAGGGTAAGCCTGTTGATATTTCCTTCAGCATATATAAGAATGGTGGAGGATAGTTATTTCCTGTTGTGGAGAAACTGTACCTCAAGGATTTTTTTTATTGATAATTGGATAAATTAACAAGTGTGTTACATGCTAAAAGACAGAATGTGAAGAAGTGTTCGTTCCACGAGGTGTACCCAAGTAGTTGCTCCTCACTTCTTTGATTATATGTGAGGACATTTGTTACCACATGCTTCATGATACCAGTTTAAACATGTTATGTAGCTTTGAGTTTTGACATAACATGAAATGACTTTTAGCCCATATATGGCTCATGTTTATAAAGTATTTATAAATTCCAAGTTAGTTTTTATCCACACAATTCAAAGGACCCACAAGTACCACTTATCCACAACTCATTTCTGCTTATTTAGAATTTAAATTGTTTATAAACACTTCCCGGACATACTTTTAAGTTAGGTATCTTGAAATTTTTTTCCTTGGGAAAAGTAAGTTTATGAATGTTACGAGAGTTTTATTATTTATAGGAGCTTAGATGTCTATTCTTAATGTTTTGCATCACAACTCAAGGACCAACAGATGAACCTTCAAGGAGTGACACTGACCACAATCAGAATTGTATTGCAACAATTACTAAAACATTTTTCGTCATGGTATTTAAAGCAAATATATTCTAGTGGGCATAGTCCCGAAGTAGGATTGCTTAGTCATTTACATCATCCAATGGTGTTGGTTTTCTTCTTTTGTTATATTTCATTTTTTGTTTGATAAATCCATTTCAAAATGAGTAAGGTGAACAGAAAAATGTTTTGATTTGTGGTATTGTTAGAACACCATAAAATATGTGTTAAATTTCATTAAGGGTCATTAGATCAAACTTTGCAGGAGTTAAATTTTTTGGAGGAACTGATACAATCTTCAGATGCATTGGTGGAGATGAGCCAGGGACACTGGGAAGGATGCCACCGTTCAGAAATTTTTACACCTGAAACGATGAGCTTTGTGGAGAGATTCCAGCCAGATTTTTCTGCTCCATCTGGGGAATCACTGAGGCAGGTGGAATTCCGGATGGTTCAGTTCCTAAATGGTACAGTTTTGACGTTGCCTGAAAAATATAGATCCGTTTTCTCCCCACCAGAACAGAGTGAGAACCCGGTTTTTCAAAACCACAGTTGTCATGCTCCATCAAATTTAATTCCCGACCAAGATGGGTCGTCTCTCCCTCCACACCATTGGGATTTGCTTCACAGGAATCGGCAAGGGCTTTCAAGGAAGAAATCCGGGAAGAGCAGGCTTCAGATCGTGACTACCACTGGGGATAACGAGGCTGATGACGAGATGTCTCCTCGAGTACCCATTAACCAAGGGTTGATTCGTGACATAAATGTCAGAAACACCCCTTCTTCCGCATCTTCTTGTGTCGGTATTTTCACGCACTCGATCCCAATCAAGTGCCTCCTTACCGGCATCCTTGGCTGCAGTCCAGCAATGTCGCATAAGATTTGCATAGAAGATTCGTCTGTCACAGTACTACAACACACATGGAAACTTGGTTGGCAGATCAAGAGATCAAATGATACTTCACATCTCAGGCTTCTGTAATGATTATAAGATTCTTTTTTGATGGAAATTGAGGAGAACATCCATGCAGTCACTTATCTGGGGCTGTAAGAACTTGTGGTTATGTTTTTGTTACTTGTACCCTTATTTATATTTATTTCCAGGGTTTACTTCTCCAGTTGAAAGATAGTTGATGCTGGAGCCGTGGTCGAGTGATTCTTTTGATTTGTAGCATTAATGTTCACATTCACACCGGTGGCGAGAGACATATTTCCCAATTTGAAAAGATAATAAGGTGTTGCGGAAATCTAATTTTTGACATTTTGTTATTGGCTTTTTGTTTCAGATTATTTTCTTAAGCAGCCTTTGACCTTGCATTTATTTTGGTAAAAGAAGCACATACGTAGAATGAGCTTAATTTATTACTACAGTAATTTGTACATCAGAAATGCACTAGCTAGCCAGGGTTGTGTTTAATGTCCTTTCACACTGTCGACTCCCTTTATATCAATTCATGCAATGGGCTCGCCATTGCATTGAGATTCATAGATTCGTGCAGGAACGTGGAAAATAAGGGTCAATTCTCTTTATTATTTTCAAGTCGTTTGTTGTTTTCGATTTTTCAAAATAGTAAAAATACGTTTTCTATCCTATTTTCGAAAACACGTTTTTTAAGAACAAGTTAAAAATTTACAAAAAAAAAAAAAAACACAAAACGACAAGGTGTTTTCAGTTATAATTAAGTCAAAATTTTCAAAACGCATTTTGGATGTTTTCAAAACAATTTTTCAAAATACCAAAAAGTATATACTTTCAACAATTTGAAAATGAACACTCAAAACACAGAGAACGGTCCCTAACTTTTTTAAACAAATCGTACACAAAGAAACACGTATATTATACTATTACAACAAGAAACCCAAGAGTGCAATAGATCGACAACAGATCTAATTATTATAAATTAGGAATCAACCAGAGACATCTCAGCATAGATTGTTTTGGGGTTCAGATCATTGTGCCCCCTACAAGCCAGAACCACAAGAAATCCCGAACCCTGGAGTAAGTGACGCTACTTCAATGAGCTAGAAAAGATCACCCAAGACCACTCCCTTTTCTTCTCTCCTTATAGAATCACACATACTCGTACTTAGACACCACACAGGATTACTCTATCGAGAATATGAGTTTTAACAAAGACGAAGAAGGAAAAACCAACAGACTCTTCCACAGAGAGAAAAGAAGAAGGCTCAAGAAGAACAGATTTCAAGAGAAAAAAGGAAGAATTATTCTATGTGTACATTATGGGATCCATAATGTACACATGGCAGACCCCTATTAGGGGGTCGACTGACGCGACAGTCGACCCCCCAATAGGGGTCTGCCATGTGTACATTATGGATCCCATAATGTACACATAACACCTCTCAATAAGGAAATACTGTAAGACCCTATATTTAGCGCACACACTAATCATTGATCTTAGATGATCATCAATGGCTCTAAGCAGCTAACGACTTGTGCATTTAGAGGCAACTTAAGTCACACTTGCAAAATGCGTTTTCTCTTATGGATTTGGGTTTTAGGCCCCAATTTGGATTATCAAGCAATGGGTTATAAATAGCCTACAAATGTGACAAGCCCAGCTTCTTCATTACCCCATTATTGGACTAAATACCACGAGCATCACAACCCAATAAATCTTCACCTTGATGCCAATGGTAACAAGACTATGTACATGATAAAGATAACACTAAAAATTTAGGATCAACTTTATAATCCTCCATCTGCATTAAGTGTAAAGTACCTGCAATGAAATACAAAATTATCTAGTAAACAAGATTTGAACTTGTAGCAATACATTTGTTCCCATATCAGCAGAATTGAATTGGATGGGAATTTTTTTAAGTAACACGGATTCTTTAACAATTACATCGCTAATAAAATGCATTATAACATCTATGTGTTTAGCTTTTACACAAATGAATTGTTCTCTGACTATCTAAATAAACTACCACAGGATTAGATGATTCTTATCTCAAATATAAAACCTTTTAGCCACATTGTTTCTTTAATAGCTTCAGTTGCAGCCACATACTCAACTTTGTGGGGTTGATAAAGCTACAATTGATTGCAACTGAGACTTCCGACTAATGCAGGTACCACACAAAGTAAACATATATACAGTAGTTGATTTATATTGTTCTATCTACGACATAGTCAGAATCAACAAAACCATTCAACACAATCCCCTCGTTGCAAGATTTAAAACACAAACCCAATTTAGATGACCCTTTTAAATACCTCAACAACCTTTTTAAGGCGGTCCAATATTCAGGTTTAGTATGGGACATGCACCTACTAAGGGTACTAATGGCATTGGCCATATCAGGTCTGGTATAGACCATAGTATATATCACAGATCCAATGGAATTGGCATATGGAACCTTACTCATGTATTAAATGTCGATTCATATATGGGGCATTGGACTTTACTTAATTTGAAATGTGAAGCAAGTGGTAAAGTTATGGACTTGGACTCGTGCATGGAGAATTTTGACAAAACATTTTCCACATAACAAGTTTGGTTAAGTATTAACAAGTGTTTAGGCCTATTTCTTATGATATTCACGCCAAGAATTCTTTTAGCATGCCATAAATCTTTCATTTCAAATCTAGAATTTAAAGACCTCTTAATGTCATTAATGTCACGTATATTAGAACCAATTAATAGCATATCATTCCATACAGGAGCAAGTAAACAATCAAAGAATCTATTTTATTTTTCTTAAATTACAGGCAATGATCAAAAGCACTTCTTATAAAGCCAACAGATGCAACAAAGTCATCAAACATTTTATACCATTGTCTAAGTAATTGTTTTAACCTATGTAATGTCCTTTTTAACAAACACACATGATCAAAATTTCTTTTATCAATAAAACCTTGTGGCTGAGGCATATAGATAGTTTCATCTAAATCACTATGTAGAAAAGTTGTTTTAACATCCAATTGTTCAAGCTCTAATTCATAATGAGAAACCAATACAAGCATTATCATAATGGTAGTATATTTAACTACAGGGGAAAAAATCTAATTATAATCTATACCAAGTTTTTGTGTAAATTCTTTTGTTACAAGTCTGACCTTAAACCTGAGAAGCTATTTCACAGAATTTCCCTCCTTAATGTTATAAATCCACTTACAATCAACTATAGACTTACTGCAGGCTTGAAAACTAATTTCCAGGTTTCATTTTTAAGTAAGGAAGACATCTCTTCTTTCATAGCAGCAATCCAATGTTGTGATAACTAACAACTTATAGCCTCATCACAAGTCTTAGGTTCCTTAAAGGTCAGATCCTGATAGGACAAAATAGCTAGAGAAAGGTAATCATTAAACTTAGGAAGCTCCCTAGTTTCTCCTCTAGTCTTATCCTTAGTCAACTGATAATAATCTAAAGTAGCAACCTGATCCCCATCACTCATTTGAATCTCACTTTCTACAATTTTTTCTGTCTCACCTGTCTCTTGAACTTCATTTTCATTCTGATTTTCAATAATGTAATCAGAGGAGGTGCCAAGCTCTTGTACCATTTCTTTCTCCTTTAGAAGAACAGTTTCATCACTTCTAGTACCTAAGCAAGGCATATTGGACTCATTAAAAGTCACATCCCTACTGATTATCATTTTAAAGCCCTTAAACTCTCTAAACCAAAGTCTATATGGATACCCCATAAAAACACATCTTAGAGATCTTGGCTCCAGCTTACCAACATTTTGACGAGGATAAACAGTACAGCCAATGGTTTTCAAATGAGAATAGTAAGGAGTCTTTCCAGACCATATCTCCTCAAGTGTTTTGCCTTCTAAGGAACTGGAAAGTGTCTTGTTAACAATATAAACTACTGTCATTACAACTTCATCCCACAGAACCTGAGGAACTCTATAACCAATCATAATACACCTGACCTTATCTAAAAGTATTATATTCATCATTTCAACTACTCTATTTTGCTATGGAATATAAAGGACAGTGTTATGTCTTAGAATCCCTTTTTGTACAAAAGAGATCAAATTCAGTATTGTAGAAATTCCAAGCCATTGTCATTTCTAAGGATTTTTGTTTTCTTTTCTATTTGATTTTCAATTGAAACTTTCCAGGTTTTAAAATTTTGAAAGGTTTTAGATTTTTGTTTTCAAAGAAAAATCCGTACTTTTCTAGAAAGTGTCCTATTAATAATATAAGCTACTGTCATTACATCTTCATCCCACAAAACCTGAGGAACTCCAGAATCAATCATCATACACCTGACCTTATCTGAAAGTATTTTATTCATCCTTTCAACCACTCTATTTTGCTATGGAGTATAAATGGTAGTTTTATGTCTTACAATTCCATTTTCTTTTCAATTTGATTTTCAATTAAAACTTTCCAGGTTTTAAAATTTTGAAAGGTTTTAGATTTTTGTTTTAATAGAAAAATTCGTACTTTTCTAGAAAAATCATCAATCAAGGATAGAAAATATTTCTTCCTTGAGTGACAGTAGATGAGGCTCCCAAAGATCCGAATGAATATATTCAAATATAGAAGAAGTTTTATGTTTCCTTGTATTAAAATGTAGCATGTGGTGTTTGCATAAAGTATAATATTCCACTTTTGAAATAGTGTCCTTTTCAAAAACTCCCTTTTTATACAGGATGTGCAGGCCTCTCTCACTTACCTATTAACCTTGTGCCCCTTTAAAGTGGCATTAGTTTCAGCAGTAGATACCGCTGCGAGATCAAATAGGACAACTGTAGCCTTGGTGAGATGGATACCTTTGAAAATAACAAGTGAACCTTCAGTCACTTTTAATGTGCCATTTCCATTCCTACCTTCCAAATCTATATCATCAAGGTCTCCTATTGAAATTAAGTTCCTTTTAAGTTCAGGAACATATCCTATTCTTTACAGCGTATAAATATATTCATTTTGAAATTTCAATATAACATGTCGTATTCCTTTTACCCTGCAGGCCACATTATTTCCCATAATTACTTCCCCTCCATTCATTTCTTTACAATCTTCAAACCAATGTGTTGTAGAGGTCATACGAAAAGTACACGCAAAATTCAAGATCCATTCTGGGATCTGATCTGTAACACCATAAGCTTGTTTCTCATAATTATCATGTCTATCTAGATTATGTATTTATACTACATTTATTTTTCAATTAATATAATTATTTTCGTTGTAACTAACTATATTTCTTACAGTAGAATGTACGTTAAACACCCTAAATGATCAACGTGTTTACTAATTTAAGTTTAATATATTTATAATTATATTAAGCTTAGATTAAATTATACAATGCATTTATTTTTACTACTTGCTTTAAACTTGTTTTGCTTTTCGATTGAACCTAGACATTGAGTTAGAATCTTTCTTTAATATCAATAAGAAAATTTTTGGGTACATTACTTCAAAGATAATTAGTTAACAACAAAATGAAAATTTATTAAGCTGATGGGAACAATTTAAGGTTTAAATAAGTTAAATACATATAAATACGGAGGCCTTATTTGTTAGATTAGTACAAATTAAACCAAGGCCTTGTTTGTTTCAGATTAAAATCAAATTTTAATCTAATTCAAAATCAAACAATCAATATTAACCACATCTTTCATGAGTCCCACCGCTTTTCAACCGCACATTTCAAAAACTTCTATCACAATTTACTACAAATCTAATTTTAATCCCGACCAAACACCCACTAAATAAACGCCATTAGGTTTAGGAGTCTATATATTTACCTTATCTCACACCTTTTAAATTTAAGTAGAAACTCTTTTCCTGCCAAACGTTTAATTTCAATTTCTCCATTGGGACACGAGTATGCTCTTGCATAAGGTATGGTTCATAATTTATTCATGATATAATCTTATGGTTAACTCGTGTTTATTTCTAGAGGAAATGAAATGATAATACTTTCAAATCTAGGTATTTAGATTTGACTGTGTTAAAGTTTGATCTCAGAGTTATAAAATCGTTTCTGTAAATTCTAAAAATACATTTTAAAAAAGGGTATTGTAGTGAGGTCTTGCTACAAGGGGTCCTCTGGCGATCATTTGAGAAGGTTGAATTAAATTTTTACATTGCTAATTTGTACTTAATGCTTAACTGTTGTTGTAGCAACATAGTTTTAGTAATGTTGTATGGCATTATACCAAAGATGCATTTGATTATGTTGAAGGAGAAGTAGATGAGATAATTGATTTTCTTAATTCATTGTCGAACAATGTAAACAGGACATTATGGACCCTATGACATTATAACCACGCATGTATTTATTTGTCAAAAATTTATCAAGAATATTAAGATGTATTTTTAGATAATATTCTTAGTTTACCACCTTATAGAAAATTGTTATCCCACACAACCTAGTTATTAATATAATTAATGTGATTAATAAATTCGCAAAAAATGTTGGGTATTTATTCAAATTCATAATTCTTGTTTAATTATAATTTTTTTATAAACTAGTATTGATTATGGCATTGGATGGTCTAAGAACGCTCTGACAAGGGTAAATGTTTAATTGATATGTAGTTATCGCATTGTGATGAATGCATGTCATATATTAATCTGAATACATGACTATTATAAAAAAAAAGGTTGAACCTCAACCTTGAGGCCCCGCCCCGCCCCGCCCCGCCTCTAGAATATCGTGGAAGAGGTAAATTGCGGGATGTGTCTCAGCAGGCCAGGGTACAAAAACTGTCATACTGGTGTTCACAAAGAGTCCAATTACATACCTTGTAAGAGGTAGTAATCGAACCCTCACACTGCCACTGCCAGGACATACATACATGACTATTTATGTTATTACTATAGCTTGCATATTAATTGATAACTATGGTGGACTATGGCCTTATGTGTTGATATATTCTATGTAAAATAAATTATAAATAACTTGCCAATTTTCAAGATGATCTTAAGTAATTATTTTTATTTATTGAATGTTAAATTATGCATGTGTTTTAAATTGACAATACTTAAATATTCCACCGCCCTAATTATTTTATGAAGGTAATTAATAATTTAAAATTTAAACGAGAAAAAGTTTGTCTTAGTAAATTAATTGTATTAAATTTTTCTTGAGTAATTTTGAGAATCATGGTCCAGTTTTCTAAGCCTCTATTTGGTTTGAATTAAAATTCAATTAAAATTTCAAGTCAAAATCAACAATTAATTTTATACACACATTTCATGGGACACACAACTTTTTAATCACACATTTCGTCATTTTTTATCAAAATTAGCTAAAAATCTAATTTTAATATCTACCAAACATAGGCTAAATTGAATTGTTCCAAGTTTTGAGTTCTTTAACCCCTAGTTCACATGCTTATTTGGGGGGAAAAAAAATTATGGAACTTTTACCAACTTTAATGATTGAGCCCTTTGATCTCCTTAACTTCCTATATGCTCACACATTTTTTAGTAATGAAAGATAAATAAATAAAATGACTCGTTTATTTTCTTTTAATATTTTTAAATTTTTAACAGCTCTTATGATTATTCTCCCTTTTCAATCTCCGTTCAATTTTCGTTCAACCTCCCTTCTTGTCTCCTTTATTTCTCCAAGGATTCACTTCACTTTAGTACAAAGCTATTAATTTTCAAGAAATTAAAAAGTGTTGGGTTGTCCCTTAAAGTTTTTTTGAAGCCTATTTTCTTCTATTTAAAGGTATGATATAGACCTATTAGTTACATTCTTCTACAACATTTTGTCAAAAAAAAAAAAAAAAATTTATTTCTCATGTAATATGTGGTATCCTACATTTATTTACAACATGTCTTCTAGAGGTTGATTAATGAATATAACTAGAGGTAAAAATTGTATGTGAATTTGTTTCTAAATATAATTAAAATAGGATTATGCATTTCTACTTATTTAGGATTTAATTATATGTGTGCTTTTCAAAATTTTGACAATCTTCGTTATATCCAGTTAAATATTGATTTATCGAATTATATATGTTTAATCATATTGAAAACCTTCAAGGTTGTTACATTTAGTTATCTTTGTATGAATGTTTATCGAGTTATATTATGAATTTTTAATTGTATATGAATCGGTTTAAACCTATTTTGTTAAATAGAATTTGAAATGATAAACATTAAACAATATCGTGTACGATAAGTCCAAAGCCAATTATTTTGTATATGCCTTTTCATTTGATTAACAAAATTCATAAAATTCTAATTTTTATTATTAAATATTTTGTTGTGGTGCATTGACGGGGAAGTTTTATAAATAAGTAAATAAATAATAAGATTGTCTTGTATTTAATTTTTATACTTGAGGTGAAAGTTAATTTATTTGGTATGTTTTAATTTCGATGACGAAATTTATTTTGAGGGGTAGAATTTGTAACACGACAAGCTTGTTTCTCGTAATTATCACATCTATCATGATTATGTATTAATACTTCTTTTACTGCTCAACTAATATAATTATTTTCACGGTAACTAACTATATTTATTACAATAGAATGTATGTTAGACGCCAAAGATGATCAACGTATTTATTAATTTAAGTTTAATATATTTATAATTATATTAAGCTTAGATTAAATTATACAACACATTTATTTGTACTACTTGCTTTAAACTTGTCTTGCTTTCTGATTGCTTAGACGTCGAGTTAGAATCTTTCTTTAATATCACTAAGATAATTTTTGGGTACGTTAGTTCAAAAATAATTAGTTAACCACAAAATGAAAATTTAGTAAGCTAATGGGATCAATTAAGGTTTAAATAAGTTCATATAGATAAATAAGGAGGCCTAATTTGTTAGATTAGTACAAATTAAAATAAATAAGCGCCATTAAGTTTAGGAGTATATATTTGCCTTATTTCACACCTTTTAAAATTAAGTAGAAACTCTTTTCCCTGCCAAACGTTTAATTTTTATTTCTCCATTTGGAACGCGAGTATGGTCTTGCATCAAGGTATGGTTCATAATTTATTCATGATATAATCGTATGGTTAAACTTGTTGTACGTATATGTACAGAGGAGGTCCTAAGGGTGCGCGAATTGAGTGACCGCAGAGGACATCATCATTGTAGGGGCACAAAAAAAGATTTTGTTATTTGTGTGTGTGTGTAATTATATATTTAAAATATCTATTAATTTTACAATTTAAAATTTTAAAGAGTTAAAAGATAGACAAATAATGATTTTTATTTAATATTGTTGTATTTGTTATTCCTAATTACATATGATATCAAGACTTTTTAATTGAAGCAGGGGAAAATATTCGGATGGTTTAAGCTTTTTCTTAGCTAATTTCAGTGTGTTGTGTTTAACTATTTTCATTTATAGATTATTTATTTATTAATTGTATGCATTTAACTAGGTATGATATGCAATTGTATAAGATACTAAAACTAAGAATAATGTTATTTATTAGTTAAATTTTCTTAAATAATATCCCGCTTTAAATAATGTCAATGAAAAGGAAAAAGATGATAAAATACAATTCGTAGGGAAAAACATTTTGATGGAAATGCCTCTACATACTGTAGATGACGCACAATCACTTGAAAATTCTTTCATAGCCAATTATTTCTTTTATATAATAAGTCAAACAATTGAATCACTTGAACGAATGTTCAATCAATTTAATTCATATAAAAAAAATTTGGATTTCTATTTCTTTTTGCAAGTTAAACGCATTGGATGGTGCTGATTTGAAATCATGTTGTGATCATCTTGACATTGTTTTAAGACATACAATTTTTTGCGATCTTGGTGGCAAATATTTGTTTCAAGAGTTAAAAAAATTTCGAAATCTTTTACAAAAGAAACATAGACAATTTCTGATATATAAACTTATTTAAAATACCAAAAGAAATAAATACAACTTTTTGATATATTGACTTATTTGAAAAGATTTGATCGCTTTTCGAATACATTTATTGCTTATAGGGTATTCTGACAATTAATGTTATTGTTGCATCTATTAAAAGAAATGTTTCAAAATTGAAGTTATTAAAATCTTATTTACAATCAACCATGTTAAAAGAACAATTGAATATTCTAACTTTGATATCTATCTATTGAACAAGATTTGCTAGAAGTAAAAGTTTAATTAGTTAGTTTGCTTCTAAAAATGTGAGAAGAAATATTTTTACATGATTTGTTGTATTTCAAAGCTTACACGTTTTATTTAATGTTTCTACTTTCAATGTTTTCTCATATGGAATTGCACGAAAAGTTTAAGGGCAAGAATGGTTCTTTGTTGATTATATGAATTTTGATAAAGTTTGAAAGGTGATTTTGAACTTTATTTGCACTTTTCTTATTCACGACATTTGAAAAAATAAGTAGTATTTAAATATCATAATTTTATGATAATATAATATTATTGAAATATTTTTTTTTTATTTCATAAAAGTGGCACCATTTTAAAATGCTGTACGAGACATCCGAAATTTCAGGGGCAGACCCTGTATATATGTGTGTGCATATAGGTGTTGTATTTATGTGCGCGTGAATATGTATGATATATATCCATATGTATATGCGTGTATGCTTTGTGTGTACATATGATCTGTATGTATATGTTGTTGTGTGTGTGTATATATATGTATAAAAAGGTACAGTTTCGTTCTCCTGCGCATGGCGCGCAGGAGAAACTTTGGCAAGGCAAAGCTGATACCTTTTACATTTTTTTGTCATTTGTTAAATTTTTTTTGTATACAATTATGTTTGGTATCGAATGAAATCTAAATTTTAATTTAAATCAAAGTTAACAATTAATTTTAATAACATATTTCATGAAATTCATAAATGTTTAACTTTTATCAAAATTTACTAAAAATTTGATTTTAATCTCCACCAAATGGGAGCAAAATCAAAATAAATTTGAATTTCGATAATATATGTAAATTTTAAAAATTCCCCGACAATCGTACGCTACTCGAATCTACAAATCACTTATATAATTTCGAAACTTATTTCAAGAACTATATTATGGGCATATCGAATAGTTCAAACAGATATCGAAAATAGTTAAGAATACGTCAAACGTGAGTCTTAAAAAAGAATTCTAATAATTGGATGTAAAATTTAAAAATTCTCCGACGATCGTACGCTAATCGAATCTACAAATTACTTATGTCATTTCAAAACTTATATCAAAAACTATATTATGGGCATATCGAATAATCCAAACAAATATCGAAAATAGTTAAGAATACCTCAAACGTGAGTCTCAAAAAAGAATTCTAATAATTTGACGTAAAATTTAAAAATTCTCAAACGATCGTACGCTAATCGAATCTACAAATTACTTATGTCATTTCGAAACTTATTTCAAAAATTACATTATGGGCATATTGAATAATCCAAACAAATATTGAAAATAGTTAAGAATACGTCAAATGTGAGTCTTCAAAAAGAATTCTAATAATTGGACGTAAAATTTAAAAATTCTCCTACGATCGTACGCTAATCGAATCTACAAATTAGTTATATCATTTCGAAATTTATTTCAAGAACAACATTATGGGCATATCGAATAGTCCAAACAAATATCGAAAATAGTTAAGAATACATCAAACGTGAGTCTTAAAAAAAGACGTCCAATTATTAGACGTCTTTTTTTAAGACTCACGTTTGACGTATTCTTAACCATTTTTGATATTTGTTTGGACTATTCGATATCTCCATAATATAGTTTTTGAAATAAGTTTCGAAATGATATAAGTGATTTGTAGATTCGATTAGCGTACGATCGTCGGGAAATTTTTAAAATTTACGTATATTATCGAAATTCAAATTTATTTTGATTTTGCCCCCATTTGGTGGAGATTAAAATCAAATTTTAAGTAAATTTTGATAAAAGTTAAACATATATGGATTTCATAAAATATACTATTAAAATTAATTGTTAACTTTGTTTAAGATGTTTATGCGTAAAGAATTTGATATAACTTCGAACAAATATGTCAAGTCTCTCTTTACTAAAGAGTCCAATTCAACACATTAAACTTTCGACTAACACATTCTCAATAGCCCAATTTTAGACATTCACTAGAAGAAAAACATTGAAACTAAATTGGACAAAGTTTGATTTCATATGAGAACGGAACTGTAAAAAGGTATGTACATAGTGTCTGGATGCATATTTGTGTGTGTGTGTATAATTTTCTAGAATTAGGCAGTAATTTATATTTCTATTTTAATGATCATTTAACATATTAGTACATAATTGGATTGATGATTTAATAGTGGATTTCACATTCTATTCTTATATATACATTTTTAACGCTTTTACTTACACTAGGTGCAAGCAACGTGCAATGCACGTTTGCCTAGTTTATATTTAATAGTTTTGTTTAAGAATTAATTTGTTATTAATAAAGATGTAACTTTTTTGGTTAATTAAATAATTAATTATGTAATGTTTATGTAATTGATAAATTATTAGATGTGTGATTTTGATGTTGTGATGTAAGTTGGTGAGATGGAAGAAAATAAGCAAAAGTTGACAAATTTGGAGAAATAGCTAAATTGTAAGGGATCCAAAGTTCGAGGACTAAAATGTAAATACTTCAAAATTGTGTCGAACTTCACGATGAAGATTTGAGAGTGCTCGGAGTCAATTGGATAAATGAAGACGTCAATGGAATCAAATTTAGTTAAAAGATGATCACAAATCAATTTCCAACCGAAAAGTTATGATTTGATGTTTTTGTCTCATATTAAGACCTATTTTTGGCATAGAAAGTGACCGAATTGGAGAATAATGTCTAAATCAAAGTTGTAGCCAGATGAGTTAGCTTTTCAACGCATTTTGAATCGTCTCAATCGGATATCAGAATACAAAGTTATGATAAAAAAAACTGAAAGCAAGTGCAGCTGCCTGTTTAAAACAAGAAATTTCGTTACATAATCCGTTAAAACAACAAATTCCGTTAGTTTTTCCGTTAAAAACAAGAAATTCCGTTATATAGCCACAAATAGGGTTTTCCAACGACAACAATTAATTAATTAATTAATTTAATAGAGAGGTTATGAGCGCATACTTAAAGAGCAAGTTCTGTTGAAATTTCTAAATAAATGGTAATAAATTAGGATTTTGGCACGTTGATTTCATGGTGACTACGAACTTCTCCATTTTCCTTTCAAAAATTAAAATTGCTAGAACTCAAGATAAGTAAACCTCCTCTTATTTTCATGTATATGTCATATGGTTAAATGTATAAACGTATTATTTAAATTGTCTTTGTGTAAACATGATATTTGATCATTACTTTTTATGTCATAAATGCTTCTCAGGACATATTCATACATGCGAATGCATTTATAAGTATATATGAATTTTCAAGAAATAAAAAGTTTCCAAATGTCAATAAGTCAAGGAATATTTTTAAAGATATGTATCCCGAATGTTTTATTACGATGCGTATGCCATGAAAAGTTTGTGTGGGAAATGGGGTGTGGGGGATCGACACACCTGACCAATGTTCAATGATAATGTTAATCGCTTTGTGGTACTATCGGTAAGATTCGATTGGATTCCAAATATTAGTTGTCCACTGCATTATGATTGGCTAAGCAATACACCAAGTGAGCTCACGAAATCAAAGTTATGTTTTTATAAAAATGAAAGAAAGAGGATACATATTAAGAAATGCTTTTATTTTAAAGTAAATCATATGCATATCATATGTATGAGGGTTGCTTACTTGGCGTTAGCTCATTCCACGTATCCCTCCTGATTTTCAAATGATGAAGGTAAGATGATACGAGATGACGACTTATGGTACGAGGTACTCAGTACAATCACATTTATTTATTGAATTCCTTTTGAAAACAAATTTAACATGTAATTTAATTATCTTATATTTTATTAAGTACACATTATTTTTGTAAATGAAGTAATTAATATTTATCGTGTGAAAGAAATATTAAATCGTCTTTCCGCATTTATGATTTTGAGATGAAATGAAATGATAATATTTCCAAATCTAGGTATTTAGATTTGGGGGTGTTACATGATCGCTATTATTAGCAAAATTTTCAGTACTCAAATCAATGGGTGACTTTGTGACAACATACACATCAACAGTGTTGGATCCTAAAGGCTCAACTAAGTTTCCCTTATCTAACTTCTTATCTCTCTATTCATTTTTCTTCTTGCAGCAATGTTTTACGAAGTAACCAACTTTCCCACACCCATAACATTTTCTACTCATGGTTTTAGACTTTGACCTAAATCTTTCCTTATTCTCCTTCTTACTTAACAAACTGATAATGATTCTCCAATTCCCTCCTTATTCTATGGTCTACCTTTCACATACAAACTCTCATAATCTTTATCACGTCTCTCAGATTTTAACTCAAATTCTTTACCTCTAAGAGAGTTGATGACAACATCAGAGATCAATGTCCCTGCCATACTTTATGGCAATTTTGACACCCTTAAATGTCTCTGGTATGGCATTGAGGAGTATAACTGCCTTGTACTCCTCAAATACCTTGTCCCCAACATTAGTAATATCTTGTACTAATTTGTTAAAAGTGTCTAAATTTTCATCAACATCGCTTGAAAAGTCTATCATAGAACTAAAAAATCTTTCTAAGAGGAATAATTTATTGGGTATAGACTTAAACAAGTATAGTTCTTCCAATTTGTTAGGTTTTTAGTGTGTTGGCAATTCTTTAGATAAAAGGGCTGTTATAAATTAGTAGTAAAAGTCAATAAGTTATTTGGTTGGTAGTATAGTCCTTGAAGGAGTCCAAGATGCCAACAAGATCACATATGATCAAGGGCAATTAAAAGTCTAAAGAGTGTTAAAGAGTCGCACAAGTTATACTCCAAAATTTCAACCGCAACTTGCAATGCATTTTTCACATAGAAAATATTGTAATATGTATAAGGCTATTTCTAGAAAAATTGTATCCCTTTCCGTTAGATTTGCAACGCATTTTGAATTACCTCAATCGGATATCGGGAGATAAAGTGATGATAAAAATACTGACGACTGCTAAGCTGTTGCTCGCCTGTCGTTGAGCTATCGCTCGTGTTTTAAAGAGTTTTAATGGGCCTAGACTACCTAACTACCTTTTACTATAAATATTCATGCCCTTGCACATTGTTTTGTGTGGTTGTTTATTATTCTTTGGGTAAATCGATTTGTACATAATGGTTTGTACATAATGGATTATCCCCTCTCACATAATGCGCGGCCCGCGTGTATTTAAAAATTCTGACGATGTGGTCTCCATCCCCATTGTGAGTAGTAGGTAAAAAATTCGGTACATATAGCATGATCCTTATTCTTTTGCCTCATAGCATTCTTTAAAGATCCAAGAAAACATTCATCATTTGTGATTTATCCTTTTTATTCTTGAAATCATTCAACCACACTTTGGGAAAATATCAAATTGAAGAATAAAAAACAACCAATTCCTAAATTCATATTCAGGAAGGTACTTTCTCAATAGCTTTCAGAGTTGCTGAGAATTGATGGAGGTTGGACAGTAAGCACAGGTAGAGTACAAGAACAATGAGTTCTTGGTGGTCCACATAAGATAAACAATTCCAGAAGATCGGGAGCAGGTGTGAGTAAAGCACGTTCCAACGGATCTTGAAAATTGTAGGAATTAGATTAGCAAGTCTAGTGAATTTTCTAGGATGAATCATACTGGTCTATAGTGAAAACTATTGGCTTGGTCCTGGAGTTTTTACCCAATTAAGGGTTTTCTCCGTCATCATATTTTTGTATTATTTACTGTTTTCTATATAATTGTGGCAGTCAAACCATAGAAAAATTGAATTGGTTAACTAACCATCTAGAAATAATTAAAAGTGACTTGTTACTTATTAATTATTAAGTTTAATTCCGCATTAGGGTTAAACTAGTAACTAACACAATTTATCCCACAAGACTTTAACAAGATCTAATTTTCCTACTTTCCTTAGCACTTGATTAGAGAAACGTAGTATGATAGATGTATAAGCAAGTTCATCAGCTTTATCTTTTTGAACTGAAGTCTTGTTGGACAAGGATTTCCCTCATTTTTTGTTGTCAAATGGGAAAAATCTCCTTGTTCATTAAAAGCTCCAAGTTCAAAAGTAGTAGTTGTCATTATGAAGTCTTTTAATCAACACAAAAAATGTTTTGAGGAGTTCAATGTTCAACGAAAACAGTACCATAAAAAATTAATAACACATAGCATCAAGATTTTACAGTACAATATTTATAACTAGAAGATTAGCAGCAGTGATATTAACAAGTTTCCCAAGACTCCCAATGTCCAAATTTATTAGAATTCCACGAGGAACAAGTCTCCAGGTTAAGGCTTAATTTGGAACATAGGAAATCAAAAGGAAAAATACAAATATCAAACAATATCAATGATTACCCAAGCACGTACTATTTAATTTATGCAGCAATTGTCATAAGAATAAAATGAATCACAATTACATAGAACATGATTATGGTTTAAAGAGGACCAACAAAGGTCAGTTTACAGGATTCGAAGGTCACCAGTTCCACAAGATACCAAGATACAGTCAAGATTCGTTAATTTTAAGACCTAAGGTTTCATCTAAAGTCAAATTGCAACATATCAAAAAGAGATCTAGTTGTGAAAATTGAGTTTCCACTAACAGATCACGATCGAAGGTCCAAAATCAACCACAAAAGGCTCTAATACCATTTATAGAACAAGAAACCCAAGAATACAACAGATCGACAACAAATCTAACTATTACAACTCAAGAATCAACCAGAGGCATCTCAATATAGATCGTTTTGGAGCTCAGATCATTGTACCCTTTTGCACATGCCAAAACCACAAGAAAATTCCAAACCCTACAGTAAGTAACGCTACTTCAATGAGCCAAAAGAGACTACCCAAGACCACTCCATTTTCTTCTTTCTATCTAGAATCACACAAACTCGCATTTAGACACCGCACATGATTGCTCGATCAAGAAGATGAGTTTTAACAAAGACAAAGAAAGAAAAACCAACACATGTTCCCATAGAGACAAAAGAAGAAGGCTCAAGAATAACAGAAGTCATAATTGAAAATAAGGCAACAGTGGTAGACCACATATGTATGCACACACTAACCATTGATCTTAGATGATCATCAATGGCTCAAAGTAGCTGACAAATTATGCATTTAGAGGCAACTTAAGTCGAACTTGCAAAACACGTTTTTCCTTACGGATTTGGGTTTTGGGCCCCGATTTGGGATATCTGTTGGGAATTTACTTAATCATGCACAGCGGAAATAAAATAATTTTCAATTCCCAAACGAGGATCTGCAATGTGTTTGATAGAAACAGTGATGAGAATGATACATTTGATGAATTCCACAAACTCTTTTGCTTTTCCTTGAACTCCAATAATCAAGATCTGCAATCCAAGCTATCCAATTGTCCAGCCTCCAATGGTGATCCACACAGAGAACAAGAATGACGGCTAGGATTTTCTTTTCTTGTGCTAGCAAGAATAATGAAAAATTTCATACTACTTTCAAACCCTAGTAGCCTATTAATATAAGTTCAAATGGGCTCGACCCATCAGTTAAACTTAACCCGGTCCAATATTCAATTAATCAAATTAATTAAATCTGGTCCATGAATTAATTAATCCAATTAATTAATTCGGGACTATTAATAAACAACCCAATTAATTAATTATCCAACACTTGTCAATTGATTAATTGGTAAATCTCATTCTTCTGATTCTCTTTTATGTGTGACCCATTAGGTTCCCGATCACGATGCCTAACGACGTGAATTATTATTTTGATCTAATCAAAATCAATAAATTAAAACGTCCCTTTTAATTTATCACTAATTCACTTTCGTTGTCCCAGATTGACATCTAACAATGTGTCAGGGCAATACATGTGTCGGGAAATATCACGTAGTATGACAAAACCAAACTTGTTCGTTTACCGTGAAACTATAATCCTGTCGTCAATATGATCTGATCAATTATGAGATCTGGATATGTGTCAATCTCAATTATCGATCATATCTTTTATCCCACCGTTAAGTCAATGTACGTCGAAAACTCTTTTCCGACTTATGAGTTCACCTTGACCAAGGATTTCATTATCAACTTAACTAGATAAATGTAGATCATAATCTCTTACTATCTAAGAGTGACGAATCCTCTATTGGTCATTCACAACCTTCATATGATTTTTGACATACCCGAACGATGTTGTATTAGCGACCATTGGCAGAGTAACATCCAACACCACCAAAGTATGACTGTCCTCATATAAGGTACCATGATGGCCTCAAGTCAAATGACCAATTCCACTACCGAACGTTAGAGATTAACCACTAACACTCAGATAGTTATCCATGTGGAATCTCTCAATGGGTCTCCAATATTTTGTTCTATAACAAAACATCCACGTGTTCATTCAAGTGTCACCACACTTTAACTTGTGAGATCAGTTACTTACTTCACAAGTAAGAATGCCACACGCGATAGTCTATCCGTAATAACAATATCCGTATCTCATTATTATTTCGACCACGGACGATTTAAGATTCAGTCATATGTAATTTGTATCTCACAATCACAACTCCTTGTGATTAACAAATCACCAAGACTTGAATCTACGGATTCTATTATTTAATTTATTAGAATATTAATTCAATTAAATAATAGATATTGCCATACATATGCATTGATTATATATATATTCAAAGTGTTTATGTCCAAAGTTGATTGGACCTAGGGCATAACACTTACAAACTCCCACTTGCACTAGATCCAATCACTTATGTATCTTATACCATAAGAGTCTACATGACGATCATGTTTATGCTGCGACAACTCTTTGTCAGTGGATCTACAATTTAATAACTTGTGGGAATTCGTTCTTTATTTACATCATTTCATTGTATTATCTTTCCAACGAGATAACACTGCCTTGACATATGTTTGGATTATTGATGAGACCTTAGTTCTTTCGCTTGCACGATGGCTCCATTGTTATCATAATGCATAAGTGTATGATCAACAATGTTAGGAACTACTCTAAGTTCAGTAATGAACTTCCTGATCCAGACCACAACTTTTGTTGCTTTGTAAAGCAATGATGTATAAGGCTTCCATTATTGAATCAACGGTTATTTGGAACATTTCCAACATACCGCTTAAGAGTAAACCAATATCCTATTTGAGATGTGCTATTATTCTAGTCTGACTAGAAGTTAGCATCATTCTATCCATGAACTCTCAGTTCATTTTCTCCATATAAAATCTTCTCGAGATTTTATCTGTATAGATTGGGATGAGTTAAGCAATCTTCTAGATCTATCTCTATAGATCAACTTGCTTATCCCACATCCATCACGGAGAAATTATTTGACAACCATAATTTCAACAATTGAAATATAGAGACTTCGTTTCCTATAATATGTCTCATACATATAATATCAGGAATGCGACAATGCTCCCACTATTTTCTTGTAAACGCACAATTCGTCTTCATTTTTGATAAAATCAAACATTTTGACTTTTTGCATCAAATCGAAGATTCCAGCTCCAAGAGGCTTGTTTCAATCCATATTGACATTTTCTTGTAAATTCATTTACAATATATGGGTTTTAATCCATTAGGCAAGTCGACCAAGGTCAAACCTTGGTTACATACAACAAGTCCATCTCTTTAAGTCAACACTTGACTTTATTTCTATGTAATTAGTAGATTCATTACCCTTGATTAGTAATCATGGATTCATACCTTCTAGGAGGTCAAATGATCCTACAAAACTTACACTGAGCTAACGTATCCTCAGAAGTCTCCACTTCCTGATCAAGAGTATGTCCATCAGCTGGTGTGGGATAAGACTCGGGTTTATCTATTCGGTCAATTATATCCGTGGACTCTTGAACTCTTTCAAGATTTATTCTACTCCTACTGTCTCTCTTAGAGTAAACACTTTTTCTAAGAGTATGACATGTCTTGAGATGAACATCTTCTTCTCAACGAGATTATAGAATTGATATCCAATTATCTCTTGGATATCTACAAATATATAATTATCGGATTTAGTTTCAAACTTATCCGATTCAGTGCGCTTCACATAAGCGTTACAGCCCAAACGTTCATATGAGATATGTTGGGCCATTCCATAACTCGTATGGAGTTTTTGTGAACCGATTTAGATGGGACACGATTTAGTGTGCAGCACGTGGCAATCAGTGCATGATCTCAAAACAATTTTTGAATGCTTGCATGGCTATTCTTAATTGCACTATATCTAATAGTGTATGATTCCTCATTTCAGATGCACCATTATGTTGCAATGTATGTGGAAGAATCCACTGCGTGAGAATCTCATTCTCTTTTAGATAATCTAAAATTCTTCCTTTTAAATATTCTCCACATCAATCAAATCTTAGTGTAAGAATATATTTACCTATTTGTTTCTCTATTTCTAGCTTGAATCCTCTGAATATTTCAAGAGTTTCATACTTGAATTTCATCAAATATACATGATCATTTCTGAAATGGTCATTAGTAAATGTGATGAGATAAGATAAACTTCACCTGACATTAACTGATATGGGTCTACATACATCACTATGTATTAGACTTAATAATTTTGCAGATCATTTTCCTTTTTCAATTAAAAGGAGATTTGGTCACTGTGTCTTACAGACATGATTCGCATTTGTCAAATGATTCAAAATCATTTGACCCAAATATACATCTCCATGTAAGTTTGGAATTGCATTCTTATTTATGTGACCAAATCCACAATGCCAGATATAGGTGTTATTTAGATTATCATTTTTATACCTTTCAATTTCTATACTCATTATAGAATACTCGATGTTTAGAATATAAATGTCATTTTGTAATTTACCATAACCATTAAAATCTTATCAAGATAAAAATGAACAACAATTGTCCTTAACATTAAAATAATTCATGTCAAAACATGAAATTTATTTAATGCTCTTGGTAATGGTGAGAACAAAATTAACATTTCTCCAATTCTAATATCGAGTCTAAAGGCAATGGCGAGAAATATGCTTCTACAGGCAATGCAGCAATTTTTGCTCATTTTCAACGTGTAGATCAACTTCTCCCTTCTGCAGCGATCTACTTTTATTTAGTTTCTGCATATTTATACAAATATGAGATCTATATCTAGTATCTAATACCCATGAAACTAATGAAGTAGATTTAAGCCTTGCAATTTCATTTCTAATGACCCATCATTCCAAAATGATAATAAGGATCATCAGATTTGGTATTGTCCTTATTCGCTTTAACTGTCGTAGTCATCTTGGTTGCTTTCCTAAGGCATCCTTTAGACTTCCTTAGAGGAATCTATGACTAAGATTTGTCCACTACAAACACAGATGTTGGACTTAACAGTTTTAAGCATGTTCAGCAACTCAATGAGCGTGCTTCGAGTTTATTCATATTAAATTCATAATTAGTTATGAATAACTCTTTGACAGAGATTGCAGAACCAAGTCTATACTTAGTTCATTGTTCATGACTGAACACAATCAAGACAACTTCTCAAAGTAGTCAGCATCTTCAGCACACGAGCACTGACTGAAGATTCTTCTGCCATTGTGCACCGGTATAGTTGCTAGGAAATATCATATCTTTCCACATGTGATTGTTCATCATTCAACACATTGAGATGAAAAATCATGTGTTAGCATCTATACTTTTATGTTGCTTTGTAACTCAGGTGACATAGTCGCAAACATCACACATGTTGCAGTACTATCATCATCACTGTATTTATTATAGTAGCCACTTCTTCCTTTGTCGAGTCATCAGCAAGTGTCTCTGGAAAGGGCTACTCAAGGACACAACAAATTTTTCATGCTTGAGAACAATTCTCATATTGCGATGCCAATCAAGAAAATTTCGTTTGGTTGTTGGCATTCAGTATGCCTCTTAAATACATATGGTTACTCATGATTCAATAAATGTAAACAACGAAAAGTAAAGAAATAATATATATAGTGCATGAATTAATTTAACATGGTCTTTTATTAAATTAATTTCCCTCCCACTGTTTAACTCAAATTTATGACCCTCTCACATAAATTTATGGAATCCATACTTGATTCCCAGTGGGCTGGAATCCCATTTGTTATATTAAAACCTTGAGTGTACTCAACAAGTCCTAATAAAACATTTGGGTAGATACTATTATCAATTGTATCTCCATACAACTCCTAGATCATTAAGTTGACAACTCTTTGTCTTCACACATCTTATGTGTCAGCTTAACATGCCTCCAAGATTTATCTCCTTGAGTGTACTCAACAAGAGATAAATATTAGTTAAGTCAAACCCATCATTCAGAAATATCTAATATTTCATAGTGTCAAACATATCCCTAATAGACCAGCCTTGAGTGTACTCAACAAGTTAAGATCGATTTAGGACTCTCGTTTTTCACTATAATGAAGGAAGGCGAATATAAATATGACTTAATATTTTAACATGCCTCTAAAATTTATCTTCTTGAGTGTATTCAACAAAAGATAAATATTAGTTAAGTCAAACCCATCATTCAGAAATATCTAATATTTCATAGTGTCAAACATATCCCTAATGGACCAGCCTTGAGTGTACTCAACAAGTTAAGATCGATTTAGGACTCTCGTTTTTCACTATAATGATGGAAGACAAATAACAAATTGACTTAATATTTTTAACGAGGGGTTTTGCATGCAAAAGGTCTCATCGTAATAATTATATATATTTTATTATACATCTAACATGCAAATAAACATACATATAACAGTGTGGACGATTATGGACTTATACTATCTAGTCTTCCCGAGCCATAAGGAAGACTAGTCGATCAGTTCCTAGGGGGTATAGCATTGATTCATACATTGTTCCATCTCTATGGTCTCCTCCTCTTCTTGTATCTCCAATTAGTCCAGCTGCAACTTGTATCCTATACTAGTTGGCACGCATGTCTAAATAATATTGGACACACATGCCTATAATAATAACAATAGTAACGGACTTGCAGGTCCAAAATAAATTAGAGCTCGCAGGCCCCATAAAACAACAAGAATAAAACTAACCATTCAACACATCTACATGGTCGAATCCATAATCATCCACTAATTAAACATTCATCAAATATATGCTTTCCTATCTAATATCTAATATATGCAAACATATTTCAAGTTTCTCGCAATTAAAGTTGTCTAAACTAATTTAGACAAATGGATCGGAACAATTAAATAATTAATTAATCAAATTAATTAATTAATTTAATTAGAGGACTTATTTAATTAAAATCAATTTTTAATTAAATATCAAATTAGAGTCCAACTCTAATTCTACAATTATAGGGCGGGACTATTTAATTAAAATCAAATTTTTAATTAAATACCAAATTAGAGTCCAACTCTAATTCCAATAAAATTTTAGGGTAAGACAATTTAATTAAAATCAAATTTTAATTAAATGTCAAATTAAAATTCAACTCTAATTATAATCAAATTAATACGGTTGAATTTAATTAAATACAAATTTTAATTAAATACAAAATAAGAGTCAAACTCTAATTCCAAGATATTATGGTGAACTTATTTAATTAAAATCAAATTTTAATTAAATACAAAATTATAGTCCAACTCTGATTTCAAGAAAGATTTTAGGGTGAGGCAATTTAATTAAAATCAAATTTCAATTAAATGTCAAATTAGAGTCTAATTCTAATTTCAAGAATATATTGGGGTGGATAATTTAATTAAAATCAAATTTTAATTAAATATTATATTAGAGTCCAACTCTAATTTAATTGAATTAAAATTTTAATTTAGGATAAAACTCCTAAATAAAATAAAATTCAATTTAGGGTTAAAGTTTAATATTTAAGTTAAAATCTAATTTTAACGAAAATATAAAAAGTCATTAATTTTAAATAAAATTTTAAACGGGTCAAATTTGAATTTTAAGGTCAAACTATTTGAAAATTAAATTTAAAACCCTTTTTAATATTTAAAATCAAAACCATTTTCAAAATTGCAATTTGACCCTCATTTTAAATTAAAAGCAAGCCCTTCAATTATATCAATTGCATGACAAGCCCCTTTTTTTTCAAAATTTGCAACTTAACCCTTTTCAATAATTGCAGGCTGGGGCCTGAAATTTCAGAAATTTCATTAGAGGCCCCCGCCTCCATTCCCCAAAAGAAAATCAACCGAAACCCTAGAACTTCCCCCCTTTCCTCCCGCCGGCGTTTCTTCACCGGCGAGACCCGGTCTCGTCGCCTGGAATAGCGGTGGTGCACAGCCGCACCACCGAGGCTATTGCAGCATCGCGCGGCGCTGCTGCAATACCCAGCGCAGCGACGTTCGCTGCTGCAAGACGCAACATTGACCTTGCTGCTGCGTGCAAGTCGAGGCAGCTCGCTGCCTTGCGAGCAGCGCGCGCCACCAGGCCGGTAGCGGCGCCATGCCGCCAATGTTTTTACGATCCAATTTTTTTTTTATTTTTAAACAGATTTTAAATTAAGAAAATCAAATTTTCTTAATTGCTAGAAACATGAAAAATGTCAACAATCAACTTTTTGATTGTTCTGTAATTCGTAACAATTTCTAACAAACACAAAGTAGGCTCTGATACCACTGTTGGGAATTTACTTAATCATGCACAGCGGAAATAAAATAATTTTCAATTCCCAAACGAGGATCTGCAATGTGTTTAGATAGAAACTGTGATGTGAATGATACCTTTGATGAATTCCACAAACTCTTTTGTTTTTCCTTGAACTCCAATGATCAAGATCTGCAATCCAAACTGTCCAATTGTCAAGCCTCCAATGGTGATCCACACAGAGAATAAGAATGACGGCTAGGGTTTTCTTTTCTTGTGCTAGCAAGAATAATGAAAAATTCTATACTACTTTCAAACCCTAGTAGCCTATTAATATAAGTCCAAATGGGCTCGACTCATCTGTTAAACTTAACCCGGTCCAATATTCAATTAATCAAATTAATTAAATCTGATCCATGAATTAATTAATCCAATTAATTAATTCGGGCCTATTAATAAACAACTCAATTAATTAATTATCCAACACTTGTCAATTAATTAATTGGTAAATCTCATTTTTCTGATTCTCTTTTGTGTGTGACCCATTAGGTTCCCGATCACGATGCCTAACGACGTGAATTATTATTTTGATCTAATCAAAATCAATAAATTAAAACGCCCCTTTTAATTTATCACTAATTCACTTTCGTTGTCCCAAATTGACATCTAGCAATGTGTCGGGCAATACATGTGACGGGAAATATCACGTAGTATGACAAAACCAAACTTGTTCGTTTACCGTGAAACTATAATCCTGTCGTCAATATGATCTGATCAATTATGAGATATGGATATGTGTCAATCTCAATTATCGATCATATCTTTTATCCCACCGTTAAGTCAATGTACGTCGAAAACTATTTTCCGACTTATGAGTTCACCTTGGCCAAGGATTTCACTATCAACTTAACTAGATAAATGTAGATCATAATCTCTTACTATCTAAGAGTGATGAATCCTCTATTGGTCATTCACAACCTTCATATGATTCTTGACATACCCGAACGATGTTGTATTAGCGACCCTTGGCAGAGTAACATTCAACACCACCAAAGTATGACTGTCCTCATATATGGTACCATGATGGCCTCAAGCCAAATGACCAATTCCACTACCGAACGTTAGAGATTAACCACTAACACTCAGATAGTTATCCATGTGGAATCTCTCAACTGGTCTCCAATGTTTTGTTCTATAATAAAACATCTACGTGTTCATTCAAGTGTCACCACACTTTAACTTGTGGGATCAGCTACTTACTTCACAAGTAAGAATGCCACACGCGATAGTCTATCCGTAATAACGATATCCATATCTCGTTATTATTTCGACCACGGATGATTTAAGATTCAGTCATATGTAATTTGTATCTCACAATCACAACTCCTTGTGATTAACAAATCACCAAGACTTGAATCTATGGATTCTATTGTTTAATTTATTAGAATATTAATTCAATTAAATAATAGATATTGTCATACATATGCATTGAGTATATATATATTCAAAGTGTTTATCTCCAAAGTTGATTGGATTTAGGGCATAACACTTACAATATCAAGCAATGGGTTACAAAAAACTGGAAATGGGACAAGCCCCACTTCATCATTGTCCCGCTTCATCATTATCCCTTCATTGAAATGTACCATGACATCACAGCCTAATATATATAAACTATGTCTAAAAATTTGAGAATTAAATGGAATACAAAAGTCTATGAAGTTTGGGACTCACACTTTGTATGGCTTATAAGATGTTACAAGTATGGGAACCTCGACTTAGACTATCTTATAAGTTACACAATGCTAAGTCTCACATTTTGTGGTTTTATAAGAAGTCATATATATATATATATAGTAAATATCATTGGTCTCTAATATCTTAATAAAATGTAACTATGTCTAAAAATAAAATTTGATAATAAAATTGAATACAAAAGTCTATGAAGTGTGGGACTCACACTTTGTATGGCTTATAAGATGTCACGAGTATGTGAACCTCGACTTATACTATCTTATAAGTTACACAACACTAAGTCTCACATTTTGTGGTTTTATAAGAAGTCACATAATCATTGATTGAGCATTCTCATCATTGTGATATTGTTTACTTAACGGAATTACTCAAGTGGTCATAGGTCATTGGAATATTTTCAGTTATTCCTTTTATCTCTTTTGATCCCATCAACTTTTGTGATATGTTTATTTCATTATAAATAAATCTGCTGCAAAGCTAGCTTCGTGCAACACACCCTTTTATACTAAATTATAGTTGTCACTTATATATGGTACTGTAGAAGATTTACTTAAAGGCGAGGCTTGACTAAGGATTTATCTCGTAACATGGTGACATTGTTATAGGTGCAAAGTTTCCATCGTGCCACTATTCTACTTGGGTGGCCGCCACACAAGACTCCATGCGATCTCAAGGCCCAACAAGATTTGATGTAACATAAACATTTACAATGAAATTAATAGAATTAAATGATGATTTAATGGTGTGTTTGAGCCACATTATTTTGGAAGAATGTATTTTGGAATAATAGATTAATGGAGAATGTGTGGTTGAAAAAGAAGGAAAAGTTATTGATGTGATGGAAAATATTATTTTATTGAAAAATATGTGATTGAAAATGAGTAGAAGAATGAGAATGAAAATTTTGATATGGCTCAAACAAGGGCTAAATGTTAAAACTTAAAAGTTTAGGACTTCTATATTTGATCTCAATTTTCGCGGTCCAATATTTCTGCAAAATCTGCAAACCCCCAAAACTCCTCTCTCTTTCCCTCCTTCACATTGCCAATTTTTTGCTTCGTTTTCCATCTCATTTCTTTCCCCTAAAGGAATCTGCGGTGCCGTCATAGGACTAATAGAGGGAGACTTTTGGAACTAGTTCGATGGGACAAGATATACCTGATAATTGACTCGAATCTTTCAACCTCTACTCAGTTTCAACGACTTGTTCTTGTTTTTAATGTGTTGTTCCGCTTGATTTCTTCTGTTTTCCTTTTTTCCGATGACATATATATATATGTTCCTTTTGAGAATCTCTTTTACAATGAGTTTTTTAATCTTGCTATTGTTTCGATTTCTCTATAAGGTTTCTTAATCTCAATTGTAAAATTCAATCTCAAATCGGAGTAGTCCACGAGGATTAATTATGTGATAGATATTGCATTGTTTCAATGTAAAAGAATATGAATTTAAAATATTAACAATGGTTCTCATTCCATTTCTCTTATAGAAATCGGCATCACCAATGGCTCCTTTTTGCAAGTTAGTTATGACTTCAAATTAAATTTAGGGCTATCAAAATGCATTATGAAAGAGAAATATTGCTCACAGGTAGTGCTTGCTAGTCTTTGAAATGTGTTTCAAGTGAAAGCAAATCAAGTTCTAAAATTACAAAATGGACATACTCAAGAATGCTTTAATGTGCATACTTTATACATTGGAGTTACAAATTGTATTGATATTCTTCATTTTGAAATCACGTAGTTTTCATCCTATTTGTGGATTTTTTTTTTTTTGCCAACATTCAACCTATACAAAAGAATATGTTAAGATTATTAGTTTTAAATAATGTTTACTTTCTATAGAATGCTATTATATTTTTGCTTACCTTTTTTTTTCAGTGGTAAAATTTGAGATAGAAGAATTCTGAACACTTGTAATGTTGTGAAACTTTCTTCTATTCAAGATAATGCATTACAATGAAAATTACAAAGAATATATATACACCTCACGTGTGAGACAAAAGGAATTAAAATATGTTACAAATTGAATGATTATTCTTTATCTTAACTGATTCCATGTGCAATAAAAACAAATTATGTAAACGTGTAGTCTTCTAGGCTCTTCCATTATACAATCAGCAATGGCAGCTAATGAAGCTCAAATTGGTGAGTAGGATGCCAGATTATTCCTTTTAACTCCTCAGCTTCCTCAGCTACCTCAGCTTGTGCTTCATCTTTCAACAGCCGCCTGCAAGATAGAGAGTAGATATCTTCTACTCCCATCTTGTCCATGTGAAGGTAGAAGCTTGCAGATTTCAGGGCCTTAGTTAGGATGTCTAGGACTTGAGAACCAATATCTACATATTCTGCAACAATACTTCCAGCTTGTATCTTATCCTGAATGAGATGACAATCAATCTCTATATGCTTAGTTCCCTCAAGAAAGATGGGATTTATTTCAATATAGATGGCTGATTTATTGTCACAATATAGACTAGCTGTTTGATTGTGCTTAATCTGTAAATCCTTGAATAAGTATCTCAACCAAGTTAATTTACAGCAAACACTAGCCATGGCTCTATAATCTACTTCAGAAGATTATCGTGATGTTACATTTTGCTTCTTTGATTTCCAGAACACTAGAGATAAGCCAATGAATACACAGTACCTTGTTACTAACCTTCTAGTATCTGGACAGCTTTCCCAATCCAAATATGAGTACCCTTTTATCTGTAGTTTAGAGGTAGATCGATAGAATAACCCTTGTCTTAGAGCTCTCTCAAGGTACCTTAGTACTTTATGTGCTGCATTGAGATGGGGTATCCTTGGTTGATCCATATATTGACTTAAGAGCTGAATTGAGTAGGATATATATGGTCTAGTTATGCTCAAGTATAGCAAACATCCAATCAGACTTCCGGAAATAGATAGATCAGCTAGTAGTTCTCCTTCTCCCTTGGACAATTTGATGTTTTGATCAAGTGGTACCTTGGGCTGGTGTTGACCCTATGGTTCCTGAATCAGCAAGAATGTCCAGGGCATACTTTCTTTGGCAAATATGTATCCCTTGTTTTGATCTAGCCACCTCAATACTTAGAAAGTATTTCAGCTTGCCCAAATCTTTAATTTTGAATTGTGCATCAAGTGCTGTCTTCAGATTGTTGATAGTTTCTAAGCAATTTCCAACCATAATTATATCATCAACATAGACTAAAACAGCCATGAATGAGTTTTGAGTAGACTTAACAATATACTACTTTAGATTGAGTAAAACCATGTTGAAGAATGAAATTAGATAACTTTGAATACCATTGCCGTAAAGCTTGTTTGAGCCCATATAAGCTCTTGCGAAGCTTACATACCTTTGAACCACTAGTATTATCATAACCTGGGGCAGTTCCATGAATACTTCCTCATCCAAATCTCCATGGAAGAAAGCGTTATTTACATCTAATTGGTATAGGTACCAACCCTTT
Source organism: Fraxinus americana (assembly GCA_035079005.1). Taxonomy (NCBI): domain Eukaryota; kingdom Viridiplantae; phylum Streptophyta; class Magnoliopsida; order Lamiales; family Oleaceae; genus Fraxinus; species Fraxinus americana. The sequence continues at coordinate 14,675,504 of CM068718.1, read as the reverse complement.
ATAGCTGCAATAGCAAGTAAGGTTCAGACGATGACAAGTTTGGCTACTGGTGAGAAAGTTTCATGGTAATCCAAACCTTCTTGCTGAGTGTATCCCTTTGCTACCAGTCTGGCTTTGTACCTGTCTACACTTCCATCAGCATTAAACTTGATTTTGTAAACCCATTTACACCATATTGATTTTTTGTTAGGTAGAAGATCAAGTATAACCTATGTATCATTTAACTCAAGAGCCTTAATCTCATTTTTCATAGCCTCACATCATAAAAGGGATTTCAAAACCTCTTGGTAAGTCCTAGGTTCATTTTGTATAGTGATAGAAGAGACAAAAACCTTATGAGGTATGGATAACTTGTCATGTGATACACTAAAACTGGGAGGATAGGGATTACCTGAGGGATGGAGCCTCTCTTCTTGTTCAATGCCTGCAATAAGGAAAAAAAAGTAGTCTGCTGACATATGAAATCCTACAGGTATGCTGGAGCTCTTCGAATTCTGGTAGACCTTTTAGGCAAGTGAGGTATGATTTGGTTGCTGTCAGGTACACATTGGTTTAACTGTTGTGTCTGTCTTGATCAATTTGAGGGTTATTGGTGTAGATTTGTCCTGTGTTTTTTGTTGGATTAGGGAGATGTGTAGATTGATTTCCCTTTTCTTTGAAAATATCAGTTGGAGTAGAGTAGACAGGATTTTGGGGATAGCATAAATTAGTAGGAGGTGGAGCATGTATGTTGGTGACTTTAGTTTCTTTACATGGAAAGATACTCTCATGAAACACAATATTTCTTGATATGAAGAATTTATTTGTTTCCAAATCAAGGAGTTTGTAGCCTTTAATACTAAAAGGATAGCCCAAAAAGATGCATCTCCTAGCTCTAGAATCGAATTTATGCCTGCCATTAGTGAGAGTTGTGGAGAAGGCAAGGCATCCAAATACCTTGAGGTGAGAATATGAAGGTTCAGTCTGAAACAACATTTCAAAGGGGCTTTTGTGGTTTAGTATAGCTGAAGGAGTTCTGATAATCAGATAAACAGCAGTTAAGGTACTATCATTCCAGTATTTTAAGGCAATACTACTCTGAAATCCTAAGGCCCTCGCAACGTTTAAAATATGCTGGTGTTTCATTTCAACAATGGTATTTTGTTGAGGGGTTTCAACACATTTTCTGATGAATAATTCCCTTTTCAAGATAGAATTGGTTCATCCTAAACTCTCCTCCATTGTCACCACGAATAACTTTGATGTTGGTTTGAAATTGAGTTTCTATCATCTTACAGAAATTTTGTAAAGCATTTGTGGCTTCAAATTTCAATTTGAGCGTATATATCCAAGTACATCTACTAAAATCATCCACAATAGTCAGGAAATAATGAGATCCATCGTAACTAGTTTCATTACAAGGTCCCCAGATATCACAATGTATTAAATCAAAACACCTTTCTGATTTGTGCTGACTAACTGGAAAATGAAGTTTGTGCAACTTTTCTAAGGGACATACAAAGCAAGGTTTATTCTGGGAAGCCAACTTAGGTATTGCATCTTCAAAAACAAGAGCAGAATGGGATGGATGCCCCATTCTGTAATGCCAAAGATCGAAATCCTGATTATGGTTCATAACAAAGGCTGAAAAGGGAGATGTGATAGTTAGACGTTTTAATCTTTCTTGAAGGGCCATAGGAGAGACTGTTGAAGGTAGGACATGATAGAGGCCACACTTTAATTTACCCATTCCAGTCGTTGTCCAAGTCGAAAGGATTTTTGTTTATTGTGCATATTTATTTATTTTTGTTGAAATTGAGATACGTACATAGAGTATCATGTATTAGAATCTATGCATTATAGAGCATATATGATATCTAATGATGAAAATATGTTGACGAAGATCTTGTGTGCATATTGAATTATATTTGCAATAAGAACCATGATATTGCACGAATAAATTAATATCATACTTTTGATGTATCATAAATATGGTAAAATGTACGATTGTAATATTTGAACTAGAAAAATCATGTTTCATCAATTTGTTGAAAAATGCGTTAAAATAATATTTATGTTCGTGGGTATTGAATTTGTGTATTGTAGTGATTAAATGCACACAATAGATAGTGACTCTATAACATGGTATATATGTATTGAAGTACATTCGTGAATTTTATTCAATAGTTTTATGAGAAATAATTGAATGTTTAGAATAATGAATTCATTTTCATGACTATTTATTACACTACAACAAATGTTACTTTTTACGGCATGCGTTTACGGTGTGCATATAAGGTATGCCGTAAAAAATGACTATTTACGGCATGCCTTAAATGCACGCCGTAATAATTCAAGAACTAAAAGTATTTACGGCATACATTGATGGCATGCCGTAAAAAGTAACCTTTTATGGCACACATTGATTGTACGCCGTAAAAAATCAAACTAGATTATTTACGGCGTGCATTTGTGCAAGCCGTAAAAATGCAAACTAGATTATTTACGGCATGCAATTGTGCACGCCGTAAAAAATGCAAAAAAATATTAGTTTTCCTTCTCTGGCCCATTACTATTTACCCTAATTTTTTTTGTTTTATTTTCCCTTCCTTTTCTTGTTTCTTCACGTTTTCTTTCTTCTTGCTCCTTGCTTCACTTGTCTTTTTTGTCGATTTCCCAAATATAGGTTTTGTTCAGAATCCAATCTTTTTGGTGATTTTTCAAGAAAATAAAATTAGGGTTTTTCAAAATTCAGTAATTTCTTAAGACGGGGAATAAATTTATTTGTATGACGAAGAAAGAAAGCAAGAATTTTGGGACGGGATCGAAAAGTAAAAGGTGGTCAATGTCAAGGAGGAAGAGCTCAATGGAAGAAGAATTGATTCACCGGCTGGCACTGGCCATGACAAATCAGTAACACCAATTTTCTCAAAGATTTGATAACAATATTGGATCCATGTCTCGGAGGATTGGATCCACCAGCTCCTGGCGGCGAGCCACCAATTTGTCTGACCTGTTTTCAAATACTAATACAAAACAGGTTTTTTTCCCCCTTTAATATATTGCTTGTATTTTTGCTTTATACTTTACAGCAATTAACTTTTAGCTTTTATTGCTTGCTGTGTTTTAGTGGATTAATGATTATGATCCATAGGGAAAAGAGTTGGGTTTTAGCATTTATAGATGCATTTATGTTAAAGAGTAAAGAGTGCAAGGAAATTAAACTTCTTTATTGTTGAAGAACTAAGATTGATTAGGGATGGGATTTTGAACTGATTACGAGATGGATGAGAATTTAATGGAAATTGTGTGAATGTAATGGGTAAACTGTAAACATACAAGTGTAAAAGCCAGTATTTAATTGTGTGTGTCTGCTACCTGGATTTGTGAATTGGATGGGGAGGTTTTTAGGATGTAGTATGTTCTATTTTCATTCAAATCTTTCTTTGCCTGCAATAGATTCTCCTGTTGTTTGAATAGTTATATTTTTTTTTTTGTGTTTTTTGTTGCAAATGTGTAGATTTTCTTGTCTTTATAACTAAACAATTGAATAATTTGGTCTCTTGATCTTTGTCTTAAAAGATTATTCATCGCTGAAAACGAGAGATCAAGAATGGTACTTTTACAGTCCTGTGGATAGGAAGTATGGCCATGGGTCTCGGCTAAATCGTGCAACTGGCAAAGGGTATTGGAAGGCAACCGGGAAGGATATTTAATAGTATCCTTTTATTTCCAAGCTGTCTTATTACTGATTATTTGGGTATAAAATGGAAATAATGTGTAATTGTTGTTGATCCTTTCGTTTTCTTATAGTTATACACAGAAGATAAGTAATTCCATCTCATGGTTTTCTACATTTGTCTTCTATGTACTGACTTTCTATTTCTGTTCATGTCATCCCGACACTCTCATTTTCTCACTCAGTACCCTGCTTACTCATCCCATGATAGGATGAATGTTATCCGTTCTCTTTGATTTGATAATATCAATTTCTTTTTTACAGTTGCAAGTCGGTATGTATATATGCTACAGCACAGCTGAAGCCTGTTATTGCAACTTTAACAAGACTTTTCAACGAGACATCTGAAGCATTGGGAAGATCACGAGCTAATCCAGCTAAGAAAAGGGAAATTGAGGACAACTTGAAGAAGTTAGGTGCCTTGATTTGTAGGATGGCTAAATTGTCGGTCGAAGAAGTTAATTTTGATATGGATCAATCATTTTTTTTTAAAGTAGTAGTCTTTAGAGAATTGTTGTGATGAACTTTACATTGACATATTGTATTGAACCATATTCAATATTTTTATTTATCGAAACAATGGAAACCTTGATTATTTATGGATTAATTTTGTTTTGTTATTATTATAGGTTTGCTGGTAATTAAATAAATAAACAATTTTTAAAAAATTAAATTGATATTTACGGCGTGCATAAGCATGCCGTAAATTGCAAAACCACTTTTTACGGCATGCATTCACTGTATGCCATAAAAAGTGGGATACCTTTTATGACGTACTCTGCATGCCGTAAAAGGTAAACTACTTTTTACGGCATGCAGTGAATGTACGCCGTAAAAAGTGGGCTACTTTTTACGACACACAACTGAATGCCGTAAAACTTATTTACGGCGTGCATAGACGGCATACTCTGCATGCCGTAAAAAGTATCCTACTTTTTATGGCATGGCTTTATACGGCATGCGGCCGCATGCCGTAAAGAGGTTTTTACGGCATGCAATGCATGCCGTAAAAAGTACATTTTGTTGTAGTGTTATATTGGAGTATGAAATTGACATGGTGAATTAGTTGATTGATTTCATGTCTTTTGAGATGATATTAACTTTAGTTAATAATGATAACCTCAATAAAATGAGATGATATATATATATATATATATATATATATATATATATATATATATATATATATATATATATATATATATTTGACTTGACATTACACCATTCCGTGAAATATCAAAAGATTGATAAATTGCATATGTTTTGAGAAATTGCAATTCATGTGAATCAAGATGCTTGGCACTCTTCATTGTACTATACTACAATGCGTGAAACCAATTTGGTTTATGATTTAAAAGTTTTATTGGTTTGTGAGAAGACCTTGATCAAATTAAATGTAATTGATGGACAGTATATTGTATGCAATTGAAATATATTGTGGATTGACGAAGTACTTAAACTTTCTCGAAGCATTTGATATAGACATTATTTATTTGATAATGAATTGAACTATGAAAGAGTTGATAAACTGTAATACTCCAAAATTTTATGCTCGTTTAACTTGCTCATTTAATTTTTAGTATGATAATTGAACTTTCAAAATTTTATATGGCCAAGATGATTAGTGATTGCCAAGTTTTCATTGTTGGTTGATTGAAAGTTTGCCAAGATTAGTTAATTCGGTTTTTTTGGGATTAATGTCGAATTTTACACCTAATTACTATAGATAAGCATTTCTTTTCCACTTGGCCGAGAGTAGAATGTTACTTTGTCATAACAAGCAAGCATGAGGTGGCTAAGGCAAGCATGAGGTTTTTTAGTGTTTAATATTCAAACATGATGTGTTTATCTTTGTAGTAACAAGCAAGCATGTGGTGTCAACTAGTTGCAAGCTATCTTTATAGTGGAGTAATTTTTTATAGTATGGCAAGCATGACGTGTTTAACTTAAGCATGAAGTGTTTAGTTAAATTTATGAAGTGCATCCATGCAACTCACATGGAGATGTACGCACCATACTTTAACTTGATAGATAGTAACCCTTTACACCTTACTTAGTTCATAGGTTTTCCTTACCTATAAATAATTAAGAAAGGTTTCCTTCAAATATCTTTGCAACCAAAAATTTCTTTCAAATAAAAATAAATAGCAAGAGTTAGTGAAGGAAGGTAAAGAGAAAAAGATAAAGTAAGAATAGAAGGAGAAGAGCAAAGGCTAGCACTTTCAAATACACTTTTCAACCCCCAAGTTTTAAGGTAAGATATTTTATGTGCTCAAATGGTAGGATTTCATGGTAATATTTATGCTTAAGCTATGCATGAAATGTGGACAAGTCCACAAAGTTAGATATCTGTTTATGCTTTAGGATAAGTCCGAAGGGCACCAGTAAGCCGAAATGTGCAAGTTTGTGTTTAAATGCTTTCTTTTGTGTAGTATTAACATGGTAAATCTGGGCATGGTATCTTATACTAAGTATTCTTTATACTCATAGTATTTATACTAAATTTGCAGATCTATGATCGTTAGGTTGAGTTGGTGGAAGTCAGTCGGCATACTCGATGATGGGACAAAGTTATTTTGTATAGAAATTTTCTTTCCGTATATTTTGCTCAAAGACTGTTTTCCTTATGTTTTTCTGGTGGTATTAATTATAAGCATGTATAAGGCATGATCTAATATGGTACTGGAAGTATATTTTGTAATCACATCTTTCATGTTGTGCTCAAAGACATTTTTATAGACTTTTTTCCTGAAATGGTAAAAGAGACAGAAACTGGACAGATTCTTAGGATCAATTAAAAGTACAATTACAAACCCTAAAGATAGCCATTTGAGACTCTAAAATAATGCAGTATTCATCTTTGAGTCTTCTTTACAAGAGCACAAAAATCACTCAATTTGAATATGTGTGGCACAAGTTATAAATTTTTAAGTGTCGAAAGTTAAATCTGAAGTTTCTGTGCAGTACCTCATTGTTTTTGGTAAAACGTCTATATCATAAGATCTTTGAAATTTCCCATATTTTAACATAGGAAACTAATTGAAAACATCTTTCTAATTCCATAGATTTCATAGAAAACGGAGTTGGGATGAATTTTATAAAAATGTTTAAACTGGCTGTCCCACCCAGCCATGACTGCGTAGAGTTCGCATATGTAAAGAATAATTTCAGGTCAGCATGTACTTCTACTGGCCATTAAACCTTACATAGATATTCTACTATAAGTTAAAAATAAGTTTCCAATATATATATATATATTTAAAATTTCTTTAAAATTTTTCATGTAACAAGGGTAGAGGTTATTATGTTTAGTACGTAACACTCGAAGCTTAAGTACGGGGTGTCACATAAACTTTAAGTTCTTGTATAACCCAAAATGTGGCGGTCAAAATTGAAATTTTGGAATCTTTCCATGTAGGAATGATGTATGAGGATCCCTCGTTGATGGCACTGAGGTACCATGAGTTGGCAGATCAACACAAAAATGACAAGTAATCGAAATCCTTTCCTAATTAGGGCAGTTTTTGGACACGTTTTAGTATTTTAGCCATAACTTTGACTACGATTATCAAAATCGCACTTACGATCCCAATTCGAGGCAAAATTCGCTATTTTCCCTTCCGAATCCCCAATTTTAATTATTTTTTTCCTTTTTAGGTAATATTTCATTTGCCTTTTTAAAAAAGATTATAAACTCGATTTGAGCCAGATTTTTGGGATAGTATTTCTTTCACTACATACTTTCTTTTGGTATGGCTATTAGGATCTTGCTATTTTTGATAAAATTCCAATAATTACAATTTTCTAGCTGTATAGCCCGGCTTGTGGAATGTTTTTGAATGGTGAACGAAATAATAAAGAATTCTCTTATTTTTCTTGATGTTTTCTCTTGTGTTCTTCCTTATAAATTATCTGTTGAAACTAGCCTGCAGAATAATTGATATTCTGCCTGGCATCATTTTGTATCAAAGCATCAACATCTTCTTGGGGGTGACATTTCATCAGTATTACTATGGTTGGTGGTCGTGGTCGTTGCGGGCAGGTTCTATATCAAGAAGTCTCACACCGTGATCGTAACATTTAGGATGTGATGATTTAGGATTTACGGAGGTAAGTTGCGAAGTTAACTCAGCGTCTAGTGGCATAGGATTTCGGTGATCATGAACTGGAGGGTCACAATTTCGATACCAGTATCGAAAATTCGTATCACAATCATGCTCGAGTCTGGGAATGCCGTGGTCGGGAAGATTGTCATGTAGACTTCGATTTCGAAGTGGATCTGCCCGAGTTTTCTCGTACGTTACAAGCTGAAGGATTTGTTGATTAGTTGAATGAAGTTGAACGTATTTTTGAATATAAGAAAGTTCCAGATCGTGTCAAAGTATGACCAGTTGCCATCAAGCTCAAGGGTAGAGCATTTGCATGGTGGGAACAGCTGAAGCGTTCACGAGATAGGCAGGGCAAGGCCAAGATTACTTATTAGCAGAAGATGAAAGGTCACTTCCTTCCTTTCGACTACACCCAAACCTTGTTTCAACGGTTTTATTCACTAAGACAAGGCAGGAGATCGGTTGATGATTATACGGAAGAGTTATATCAATTGATAGCCCGGAATGATTTATCTGAGATGGAAGAGTAGATGGTGGCACGATATTTGGCGAGATTACGATAGCCCTACAGGAAGTCCTCAATCTTCACTCGTTATGGACCATCACTACAACAAAAACTACAACAAAACAGCCTACGTCAATGTTAAAAAAACGTTGTCATAGACCTTTTGCAACGTTTGAACGTGTGTTGCAAATCGAGGTGTTGTCAAAAGTAGAAAGATACGGCAACGTTGGCAACGTTTAAAAAACGTTGCCAAAGACTTCTTTCGCAACGTTTAAAAAACGTTGTCGTAGGTCATATTACAATTTTTTTTTTTTTTTTTTTTGCAATTTATGTAAATTGACCGGCAAAATTAAAAATACTCCTTTCGAACTAATTTAAAAATTGCATAAAAATTGATAATTTCATTACAAATTTTTGAATCCATACACTTAGAACATTAAAATGTAATACATCACCACCCAACTTTTCTCTATTTTGCTATACAGTGACAACTCATCTCCAACTCCAACACCCTACCAACCTCATCAATCGACCTCTGCATAGCATTGAGAAAGCTCTTAAAATAGCTTCTTTTTATCATTTCCTCAAAAACTATGCTCATGTTTCTCCACCACTTGACCATCCTCCCCTTCTTTATAATCTTGACCCATGATATCTAGAACACATGCAATATTTAAGCCTCCTGCATTCTATACAAAAGAGCTTTCACCGCCATCAATTTCAAGATATTTCTTACTCCCATTGACGCCATCCAACGAACCAAGATAACCATGAGCCAGAAAGCAGTTCTTTGAAATGCAAGTCTTTAAATTGTTCAAATTGTGGATCAACTTTACAAGTAAGATTTAGTCAAAAGTAAAAAGTTCGAAATCTTCATAACAAGTGAAAATCCTGGCATTGTAATCCATAATATAGCAAGAAATACCTCAGTATCTGCCTCCTCTTTTGTCACAAAAGCAATATGCCCTTCTTGCCAAAGAAACTCTCTAATCCTGCAAAATCATAAAGATGATATTACCAATTAATAGACGATTATTGACAGTTTTCATTTATTCCACTTGTCACAAGATATGACTGTTCAATTTTTTAAGTAACAAAAAATGGATAATCTGGGGATATAAGTAGTATGATTAGGATCCACATGATCCAAAGAGAGATGTAATAATTTTATCGTACAGTGATAGTTGTAAGAAGATCTACTTTTTCCTTTTTCTTTTCATTGAAAGACTCAAGAGCTTCTTCGTACTCTCTCTCCTATTATAAAACATTGAATTTCCAAAATCTGAGTGGTTCATATCAACTATATATATTCAAGCAATTGGGTGAAGTACTCCAAGTAATTTCTTCACAGAAAATGGAAGTTTAAGCATCAATAATTAGTCTCAAATTAAATAAAGTCAGTTAAAATATTTCACCTTCTTCTGACAGGTCTGTCTAAGGGTTTTTAACTACTTGTTGGCTACATCAATCTTCTTTTGAACAAGTGTAACTTCCTTCTTCCTTGGATCAGCTAGGGCCTCTAGTTCCTGATAATTGTACTTTACAGTTGGTTCGAGGTAGTACCAGCGACAAATTGAAAAGCCATTAGCTTTAAGTCATTAACTTTAGATACTGAAATTTCTCATCCATTTTTTATGGTATACATATTAATCTGGTAATTGAGCTCGGCTTTCAATAGGCATATGCATATAACAGGGCATGATTCTTCTCAAGCTTAAAATACCCAGAAATACAAGCTATCAGAAGAGACGAAGCCTATAATTGAAATGGTTAATTGTTAATTGTTCGATTAAGTATAGGGCTAAAACTAAACCCATCTTTTAGCCCTTCAAAAGATAGATAAATTATTTGATAATCTCATATAAAAGTAGTCTAGATCAGGCAAGAAACACGACTATCAACTAATAAATTTTACAAAAATAGTTCTCTCACTATTGGGATGACAATGAGTGAAGAACAACCAATTGACATATGAAATTGCAAAAAGTAAATTGTCCTCTAAATTATGCTTCAAAAATAAAATCAATTACAACATTAAACTCCTATTATATAAATTATCTCACAAAATCAGTAAAATATTAAGGAAATTTCAGGACCGAAATCCCTCTTGCTAATTCTCTGCAGATCCATAAAGACAAACCCCATTAAAAATGTAGAAATAACCTAAGAAAATACCTCACGGACAGTGCCAAACGCCTATTTTCTTGTTCAATACGACCCATTTATGCTAAAACTCTCTCCTGAACCTCCATTTTCCTCTTTTGAATCTCCTCTTCCTTAGCCATGAAAGTTGACAGAGCATATCTTGCCATTTCCTCATCTTCTTTGGTTAAAGCACCTTCAAACTCAGGCTTTCTGAAATCTGCCCAGATTGTCTGAGGTTGTTGGTGGCGTGCATTTTCTGATCAAAATCCTGGCACAACGCCACCTCGTAGGAGGATAGCAGAGGCGGAGGTGGCGAAGTGCAAATTGAAATGGAGGTTGGAGGAGAACAGACGTGAAGGTTGGAACTGATGTTTTAAATTTTATGGATTGGGCAGGGATGCTGGATAGTGGATTGGGCTACGAAATTTTTTGCAACGTTTGTCAAACATTGCAAAAGGCTTTCTTTCGCAACGTTTATCAAACGTTGCGAAAAGTAAGACCTTTCATAATGTTTGTCAAATGTTGCAAAAGTAGACTTTTCGTAACGTTTGGCAAACGTTGCAAAAGAAAAGCCTTTTGCAATGTTTGATAAACGTTGTGAAAAATAAAACTTTCCGCAACACTCAATAAACGTTGCAAAAAGCGGTCTATCGCAACATTTTTCCATAAAACGTTGCCAAAACTCATTTATATTAACCAATGGCAACATTCACTTACTAAAATGTTGCCAAAAGACGCTTGGGCAACATTTATCAACAAATGTTGGTTTTAAGTGTTGTAAAAGAGTATTTTTATTATAGTACATTGTTGAAGCATACCAGCGTGCACTTGCTGTAGAAAAGCAGCAGAACATGAGACCAGTGATCAGAAGCGAAAGTAGTCAACCAATTCGCCCTCAAGCATCCCGTCCTACTCAACAGCCACCACGAGATAATTTTAACTCAGGTATTAGGTGTTTCAGATGCGATGAAGATGGACATAGAGTAACTAATTGCAGGAAACCAGGTAGTCATAAAGGTAAAAATCTCCTGATTAAGGAAGATGTAGTAGACAAAATTGATGAGGTTGGAGAACCTGTATATGACGATAATGAAGAGAGAGATGTATTGTATGGAGATGGCCATGAGACTCTAGTCATGAGCTAGAGTCTATTGACTCCCAAGGGCGACTCAGGGGAGGACTGGTTGACAACCAACATTTTCCAAACAACCTCCACAGTTGCAGATAAGGTCTGGAAATTTATCGTTGACAGTGGTTGTTGTGAGAATGTAGTGTCCGAAGAGACTGTCCAGAAATTACAATTGAATACAGATCATCATCCCAGACCATATAAATTTTCGTAGTTGAGTAAAGGCGATGATGTATCAGTCGAAAGGCGATGCCTAGTATCTTTTTCGATTGGCAGGAAATATTTTGATAATGCTTGGTGTGATGTCGTGTCAATAGACGCTTGTCATGTATTGTTATGCCAACCTTGGTAGTATGATAGCAGTATTATTCATGATGGGCAGAAAAATACATATTCCCATAGCATCAAGGGGAAGAAGGCTGTGTTGGCACCTTGTCAGGAAGAAAACACTCATGCCCCAATAGTCAATAATACCAACCTACTTTCTATGTCCAGGTTTTTAGTTGAGATTGAACGTGAAGACGTAGTCTATGCTCTACTGCCTCGTGGGAATAGTTTACTTTGACGATATCCTCATTTATAATTCGACATGGGCATCACACTTTGATCACCTCCGTGCTATTTTTGATATGCTGAGGACAGAACCTATTCATTAATCAGAATAAGTGTTCTTTCTTCACCACTTCTGTAACATCTTGGTTTCATTGTGTCTACTAATGGTGTTCATGCAGATCAATTAAAAATAGATATAATCTTGGAATGGCCCAAGCCGAAGACCTTGCACGATGTCAGAAGTTTCCATAGATTGAAGACCTTCTACTGCCAGTTCATTAGAAACTTTAGCACTCTGATTTCTCCCAATCACATAATGCCTTAAATGACGTTATTTTTAGTGGTCCAAGGAGGCAGAGGCTAGGTTTCAGTTGTCAAGCAAAGGATGATAGATGCTCTAGTTTTGGCACTTCCTGACTTTGAAAAGGTGTTTGAGGTAAACTGTGATGCATCTAGGGTTGGCATTTGTGGAGTTCTGAGTCAGAAGAGGCGCCCAGTAGCCTTTTCAGTAAGCTATTAGGATCAAAGAAGAATTATTCCACCTATGATCTCGAGTTTTATGCCATAGTTCAGTCCCTGAAGCATTTACGTCATTACCTAATATAGATGGAGTTCATTCTTATCACTGATCGTGAAGCCTTGAAGTATATCAATGGTCAACACAAACTGAATAGACAACATGCTAAGTAGGTGGCATACTTGTAAGAGTTCACGTTTGCACTAAGACACCAAGCTAGGAGTATGAATCGTGTCATAGATGTATTAAGCCATCGCACATTACTCTCACCACCATGAGCACCACAGTAGTAGGATTTGAGGCATTTCCTGATATGTATGTTGCAGACCCTTCCATTGGAAAGATAATTCGGGAGGTAACTAACAATCAACGACATGATTTGATTTTGCATAATGGCTATCTGTTTCGTGGATTATAGTTGTGCATTCTAGATTGTTCACTAAGGCAACAAATTATTAGTGAACTTCATAACATAGGTCATTTCGGGTGAGATAAGACATTGGCTTTGATCTGCTCTAACTATTATTTGTCCAAATTGAGCAGTGACATAGCTCATTATGTGTGTCAGCAGTCCAAGGAAGTTCTTATTAATGCGGGCCTTTACATACCTTTACCAGTACCAGAAGCCCCTTGGTTTGATGTCAGTATGGATTTTATATTGGGACTACCCCATACCCAATGGGCCTTTAGATTCTATTTTAGTTTTGGTTGATAGGTTTTCCAAGATGACTCATTTTATAGCTTGTCGGAAAACAATGGATGCTACCCGGATCGCCCATCTTTACTTCAGAGAAATTATGCGTTTACATGGTGTTCCTTAATCAATTACTTCAGATGATGACACTAAGTTCATGATTCATTTTTGGAGAAGTTTATGGGAAAAGCTAGGGACGCGGTTGAATTTTAGCAGCGCCTACCACCCCCAAACATATGGTCAAACCGAGGTAGTAGACCAAATCTTGGGAAACCTTTCGAGGAGTCTGCAGTAACTAAACATAAGCATTGGAATTTGGCATTACCTCAAACAGAATTTACCTACAACATGTTGAAGAATAGAACCATAGGAATGAGCCCATTTGAGATTGTCTATGGTTGGAATCCATCCGGGGTACTTGATTTAGCCCCTATTCCAAGTGTGGGTTGTTTGAGTCACAGGATAGATGAGATGGCAGAACATCTTCGGGGTATCCATAAACAGGTGAAGCTAGCCATGTACGAGAATAATGCCAAGTACAAGGTTCAGGTTGATAGTCACCGTTGTCAGGTATTTTTTGAGGATGGTGATTTTGTTTGGGCGGTATTAACTCGTGATCGTTTTCCCGTTGGGGAGTATAATAAGCTTAAGGAGTGGAAGATTGGACCCTGTGAGGTCCTGCAGAAGATCGACAATAATGCCTACAGATTGCGCCTCCCCAACCATTTGAAGACTTTTGATACCTTTAATGTGAAGCACCTAAATCTTTGTTTTGTGGATTCTGATGAAACTAATGTAAACTCGAGGGCAAGTTCTTTACAACTCGGGGCGACTGATGTAGGAGTATTCGAGTCAGATGATGTCGAGTTGTCCGATAGCTTGTTGATGGCTTTGAGGTACCATGAGTTTGCAGATCAGTGCAAAAATGGCAAGTAATTGAAATATTTTCCTAATTGGGGCAGTTTTTGAACACGTTTTGGTATTTTGATCATAACCTTCACTACGGTTATCAGAATTGTACTTATGACCCCAATTCGAAAAGCTCTTTTAGATGCACATGTCATGCTCACCCAACTTTGCTTTGTGTACATTGATTTAGAGGGCAAAATCCATTGTTTTTCCTTCCAGAACCCAATTTTAGTTATTTTTTTCTTTTTTTGGTAATATTTCGTTTGCTTTTTTAAAAGTGATTATGAACTCGAGTTGAGCCACACTTTGGGATATTATTTCTTTTATTACGTACTTTCTTTTAGTATGACTATTGAGATTTTACTATTTTTGATAAAATTTTGATAATTTTGATTTTCTAGCAATAAAGCCCGACTTGTGGGCTATTTTCAAATGGTGAATGAAATAATAAAGAATTATCTTGTTTTTCGTGGCATTTTCTCTTTAGTTCTTCCCTGTAAATTATCTGCTGAAACTAGCCTATGGAATAATCTTTATTTTGCCCGTCATTAAGGAACAATCATTGTGAAATTCTTGGGGACTTGAAAAGGATATCGGAAAAAAATAATGCATAGTTCTGAAGATTATTCTTTGGAACAAGTCCAAAAAGAATTTCGAATTGAAGAACAATCGAGAGCAAAAGATAAGAATAACAATTCTTATGAAAGCACTTCAAAGGCCAATGTCGTGGAGAAGATCGAACCTTCAAATAAATCCTACAAGAGAAAGCCTTTTAAAAACTTTAACAAGTTAAGAAGAAATCCAAGGGAGGTTGCTTTGTATGTGGGAAACCTGGGCATTATGCAAAGGAATGTCCACATCGAAAGTAAAACAACTCCGAAGGAAAAGTGAACTCATCAAAAAAGACAATATTGTGGCCACCATAAGCGAGATGAACGCAATCAAGGGAAAAGTTATTAGCTAGTGGTATGATACATGTACAACTGTACATATATCTATTATCCATTAGTTAATGTTAATCTCTCTTAGGAAAATCGGCATAAGAGTGTTTATGAGTCCGGTAAACTTGTATTATCCCTAAATGAGAAATTTGTTAGAAAATGCTATTCTCGTGAAGGACTGATCAAACTTTGTACCGTTCACAAAATTATTAACATAGTTGATTTTGTTTATATTGTTGATTCATTTACTTTATGGAATGTTAGATCAGATCACATAAGTAAGAGTACCATGAAAAGAATGTTAAAATGTGACTTAATATCATATAATGAAAATACTGCATTTAAATGTAAAATATGTGTAGAATCTAAAATGACTAAGAAGCATTATCAAAGTGTAAATATGGCTTATAATATCTTAGAATTAATTAATACGGACATATGTGAATTAAATGGTATGTTAACTAGATGTGGAAATATGTATTTTATTACTTTTATAGATGATCACTCTAGATGTACTTATGTTTATTTAATGAAATATAAATATGAGGCTTTTGATATGTATAAAACATATAAAAATTAGTTGAAAATCACTTAAATAATAAAATAAAAATTTTAAGAAGTGATAGAGAATGTGTGTATTTTTCTAGTGATTTTAACTTGTATTGTGAATAACAATGCATAATTCATCAATGTTTTGCACGTAGAACGCCCAAACAAAATACCATAGCTGAAAAGAAAAGGAGAATTTTAGTTGAAATGATAAATGCCATGTTAATTTATACTAAGTTACCATTTAATTTATGGAATAAAGCATTGTTGAGTACATGTAGGATACGAAATAGAATTCTTTCGAAATTTACAAAGGTTTCTCCTTATGAATAGTGGAAAAGAAGAAAATCTAACTTTGAATACTTCAATCTTACATATTGTAAGAACACGAACCCTAATAGGACCAAGTTGAGTCCACGAGGCATTAAACATGCCTTCGTTCGTTATACTAGTAATAGCAAATCTCGTATAAATTGTTAAATTTGGAGACCAATATAATAATTGAATCAAGTGATGTTGAGTTCGTTGAGAATTCACTATCCTTGATAATGAATTGAGGGAAACTTAAATGAGATCTCTAGGTCGACTAGAACACAAGATGAAACATCTTCTAAAAATGTTTATGAATCTAGTGAACCACGAAAAAGCAAAAGAACTTGAATTGAGAAATCTTTAGGATCGGATGAAATTGACTCTCAACTTATTTCATTTTACCTAGTAGAAGGAAATGAGAACAATGTTGTAAGAACAATTCCGTTTGTTCTACAAGTGGAGACCGATACTAAAATGTATAGAGAAGCTATGGCTTCTCATGATAGAATCTTTTGGAAAGATTCAATTAAAGAAGAAATGAATTTAATTATGTCAAATAATACATGTGAACTTGTCGATTTGCCATTCGGATCCAAACCTATTGGATGTAAATGAGTGTTTAGGATAAAATACAATGTTGATGGTTCTCTTAACACCTTTAAAGCTAGATTAGTAGCTAAAGGGTATCAACAAAATGAATGAATAGATTTTTTTATACCTATGCACCGGTAGCTAGAATAACTTCAATTAGGATTTTATTCTTATTAGCATCAATACATGACTTGTATGTTCATCAAATAGATGTCAAGACGTCATTTTTAAAGGGGATCTCGATGAGGAGAGTTATATGGAACAACTAGAAGGATTTGCTCTACCCGAAAATGAATAAAAGGTGTACAAGTTAGTGAAATTGGTTATACAGTTCAAAGCAAGCACCTAAGAAATGGCATAAAAATTTGACTTAACTATTAATTCATTTGGTTTTATAAATAATAGTGTAGATAAATGTTTATATTCTAAAGTGTGCGATGAATATATAATCTTTATTTATTCATATGTTGATGACATGTTGATTATAAGTAATTACATGGATGAAATCAAAGAAACGAAAAGGTTTCTATGTTCCACGGTTAAGATGAAAGATTTTGAACAAGTGAATACCATATTGGGCATCAAAGTTATAAAAACTAGTGGGGATTTTTCTTGAGTCAATCACATTATATTGAGAATGTGATTAATACGTTCAAACATTTGAATATAAAAGAATTCAGTACTTCTCTTGATCCAAGTTTAAAGCTTAGAAAGAATAATGGTAGAGAAATTGCTCAATTGAAGTATGCAAGTGCTATAGGGAGTTGAATGTATGTGGTTCAATGCACAAGACCGGACATAGCATTTACAATTAATAAATTTAGTAGGTTTTCTAGTAATTCGAGTAAGGAATATTGAAATCTCATTGGAAGAGTTTTTGGTTATTTAAAGAAAACCTAGAACTTAGATTTACAATATTCTAAATATCTTGCTATATTAGAAGGATTTATTGATACTAATTGGATTTCTAGCACATGTGAAAGTAAATTGTCTTTGGGTTGGGTGTTTACTCTTGGAGGATGTGTTGTTTCTTGGAAATTAAAAAAAAAAAACATGTATTACACACTCAACTATGAAATCTGAATTTGAAGCGTTATCAGATACCAAGAAAGAAGTTGAGTGACTTGAGGATCTTATTTATGATATACCTTTGGGATCGAAAAATACCTCTTCGTTATCTATCATGTGTGATAGTCATGCCACATTAGCAAATGCATGTAATGAGGTATACAATGAGAAGTCTAGACATACGCATCTAAAACATAACTAAAAAAAAATTAATTAAGAGTGGATAATTTTCCTAAATTATGTTAAGTCAATTAAGAATCTAGCAGATCCTTTAACTAAATCTCTAAATAGAGATTTAGTAATATCTACTTCGAGTATGATGGGGTTGAAACTCTTAAATAAAATACTCACCAATGATAATAACCCTAGCTGTCATTACTTAACAAATAATTCACGGGTTCAAAGAGTAACAATAAATCATTCGATAAGTAAATAGTTTCAACATTATAAAATCAGTGATAACCCTATCCTAATAATATAATTTTGGTTGTTACATGAATGAAGGTTGAGTTTAAGCTCTTAATGAAATCCAGTACTAAAATACAAGTATCTCAAAAAGTAACAAAGGTACTGAAAGAATTTCATCTAGATGAACTTCGAGTGTGCCACCTCAATAGAGAGTTGAAGTTTTTCTCTTAAAAGCTCGTTGAATAGGATAAGCGCAAAGTCATGTTAGCGCTAAGCTAGATTGATGAACTTGAGAACACATCATACTTGTGTGTGAGTTCTTACCAATATGTCACAAGGAATGATTGGCTTAAAGCTTTCTTACTATATTTGGTTTCGACTTTACTTTGTTTGAATTACACTATGGTTGGATTAAAATCAAAAAATATCTAATCCTTATGTATAAGTATAAATATGTTGAATATGAAATTTTATTAAATATTGAATAAGCAGAGGATTGTTGAAATTATTGTTCAAAACTAATAAAATAGGATTTGGAATAAAAAAGAATTTGAAGGCCAAAACTTTAGCCTGCGGTCACATAAACACATGCAAGGCTTATATGCCCTGCAAGTGATTAACATATGGGACCGCATAGGTTTGCTCTATGCGGTGGCATAGAACTAAAAAATAGCTGTTAAGCTTGGTTTTTGCTTGAAATCTTTGGTGGCTTTTGGTGAAAAACTTGCAACTTTTCATGATTTTTGGGCACTATTTCGTATTGATTGAAATCTATAAATATGATAGATTATCGCATCAAAAATAATAATTCAACAACTTGAGATCAAATCTTCATTCCAAAAGATATAATTTAAATTATTTCCTTCGTATCCAAATTTCGTTCGTAGTGTTCTTGAAAGTTTGGTAGAAAACACTAAGGCTCCATTTGATTCACCCTATTTTCCATGGAAAATGGAAATTTTCCAACTTTGTAGTGTTTTATAGGCAAAATTTTCCCGAGAAATTTTTTTCCACCTTTTTGAGGAAAATAAATTCTTGATATTTTGGTGGGAAAAAATTTTCCAATTATTTTTTTTTTTTGGCAATTGGAAAAAAGTCTACATACAATGGTAAAACAATTTATCACTTTTATTTAAAATTTTCATGCAAAACAAAACCAAACGAATGATATTTGGTATGATAATTTTTTTTTCGATTTTTTTTTTTTGTTTTGCAATTGGAACAAATTTTAGGCCCAATGGTAGAAAAATTATCACTTTAATGGACAATTTTCATAAAAAACAAAGTCAAATGGACATCAAAATGTCAATTTTTTTCATGAAAAATTATACCAATCAAACACAATTAATTACAGTTACCAGTAAAATAATTTCTAAGCAAATCAATTTCCTGTAAAATATTTTCTTTCCACCTTTTTACTTTTGCAATCAAACGGACCCTAAGTGCTTAAGTGTTTTTCTATTGTAAGTCTTGATTAATCCTTCAAATTCAATCTGAGAGAGGGCAAACATTGTTTGAGGACAATGGGTTTCGTGTTCAAGCTTTCATCTTTTATTTCGGTATTCTTGTTTTTTGTTCTTTGTTTTTTCTTCATCCCCTTTGTGTGGAAATATTTTTCTAATATGAGTAATGTTATGTAGCTCCACTAGGGCTACAACCCCAATTTAGATGGCATTAGATGATATGCTAAATGGAATGTGGAATTAAATGACTTATTTAATTTCACATATCGTTTAATGTCACATTAACGTCACCTAGATTGAGGTTGTAACCCTCAGTATTGTTAAGTAGCGTTGCTCTTTAATTAGACTTATTATTTAATGTCACCCGTATGCCATATAGATTGGTGTTTTATCACCACTGTTGCTAAATAGTATTATTCAATATGAATTGTTGTCGGAATATTATACATATACATGTATACACTGTTATATTTATAAATTTTGTGGCATACACGGACAGAGAGAGTTCCACATTGACCGACTTGATAGTAATTATCAATTTGATTGAGCCTATTTAAATAAGCAACCCCTCTTTAGCTTGGGGCTTGGTCAATTAGCCTTGCTTGGCCATTTTCATTTCTCTATATATGTAAGTCCATTTCACACACAATGTAATGTTTTCTAATCTTAGTCAAAATCTCATCTCCTATCTCTTTCACTCATTCTTTGTCATCCGACCGTTAACTTGATCGTATGAGTACAAACTTAAAAACTTATATAAAAAAATTTCTCTATCCCTAGTGAAAGTTACTAGTGCAACCCTAAAATCATTTAATATGTGAATAACGCGGAATTAGATTTATCAATTAAAAGCAACAAGTCACTTTTTAATTGTTTTAGATGTTTAGTTAACAAGTCAAGTTATCCTATGTTGAATTGTCACAATAATAACTAGAGCAATAAATAACACAAGATTTGATGACCGAGAAAACCCTTAACTGGGTAAAAGCTACAGGACTAAGCCAGTAGTTTTCACTATAGACATTAAGAATTTATAGTATGATTAGCTTAGAAAACCTACTAGACTCTCTGATCTATTTTATGCAATCTTCAAGAGTCGCTGGAACGTGCTTCACTCATACGTGCTCCCAATCTTCTGGAATTGTCTATCTATTGTGGAACAACAAGAACGCCTCGTTCTTGTTATCGTCATGTGTTTCTGGTCCAACGCCCCTCAATCTTTAGCAATCTTTAAAAGTTATTGAGAAAGTATCTTCCTGATGATAACTCGAAGTGGGGTTTTTGGATTATATGAATTCGATATTTTTCCCAAACTTGTGGTTGATTGATCTCAAGAATCAAAAAGTTAATCTAAATATTTGGATGTATTCGTAGATCTTGGAATAATGATATAAGTTTAAAACAATGATCAACAACTCCCAAAAACGTAATGACCATTGGGTATTTATAAGAGGATTAGTTTAGATAGTATATCATAAATAAAACTCTTGAAAACGCAAATTAATGTTTCTCGAAACATATCATCATTCGCCAGGATAGCAAGAGCTGTGTCGCCCAAACGAGCGTCGGGCGACGATGATTCTACTTTGGATGATCGACCATTAGCTAGGAGACAAGTTAGTGTAAATCCGACAACTCTTTCTTCTTGTTCCACACTCGAACTATAAGACTGCTAATTTATCTATACAACCCTTCAAAAGACTCATTGACTTTTATAACTCTTTTGTAACAATCCTATTCTGTTACAATATTCCTTTTGTCTAAATAATTGCCAATATAGCTAAAAATCTAACAAACTCTCATTTTGACATTTTGTAATAAAACTATACAAGTGAAGGATGTAAAAACAAAACTAATCTACCCAAACTTAAATTGAATGTCTGTCTCTTGCATTTCTTGAAACACGTCTCATGAAATCAATAACTCAAATACCAAGTGTAAAAACACGTGATACAGAAAGTTTAACAATTGAAACAAACTATCATATGCTAGCTAGATTGAGAAACAATAGTAATTTTAATCAAAACACTAACTAAAACATTAATATCACAAAATATCAAAACTCAAAAAAGCTAAGCAATAATAAAAAAAAAAAAAAATCATCTCCCCCTTACTAAAAACTCTATAAAATTAAAATTAAAATTAAATTGCAAAATAAATTAAAATTTAAATGTCCTACTATCAACTACCCTTTTTGTCACAAATGAGGAATGTAATAACAACAATATATACTAATTCAAAGATGCAGTTGATAACATGCAAAAGCATAATCAATAATCAGTAACTTTTCCACATACTCAGTTCAAGTCTAAATGGAGTAAATTTTATAAGTGACTCATGTGGGTTAAGTGCCATCAATTTCTTGTCACCAAGAATCCAAACCTTAAATTTGTGAGAAATGACATGCTAAACATCACAGTTAAATAAGTTTATTCCCCTATTAATGAAAGCAAACCAATAATGCATATTAAGACTTGTAAATGAAACTCATTTTTCATGTATATTATTATTTTTTTCCTCCCTACTTTGTGCATATATATATTTTACACAATTTATATTTTTCTTTTTAAACTCATCACTTTTCTATTCAAATTTTCACATTTTATGTGCAAAGTCTTCTCCATTAAGCAACTAATATGACCCATGTAAATAGTTTTGGGCCGATAACTTCAAGTCAGTTGACCATAAGGTATCAGGCTATGAGAAACCCATCAAGCTTAATTACTCGAGTAAAATATGATTGGAAGAAGAGTATAAGATGAAACATTTTTATATTATTTAAGGGGATATACTAGAGTTTTGGTCTATTAAATTAAGGTCAATCCATGTTCAAGGTCATCAATGACAGTCATCCCAAATCTCACACACACGGTCAAAACTTACTTACAAGATCATAGTGTGTGCAGTACATATGGTACATGAAGAAACATATACTAAGTACTCAACATTAACCTAAACTGAGTAATGTAAAATATGCTATGGCACAACAATTAAACTCATACTTGGTCACAACACACATGTTCAAATAAATCATATATTATGCTTTAGTAAAGAATTTTCCCCCATTTTTTTTCAATTTTTTAAATTAATAAAAACTACCTAAGAAGTAAAATTGAAAAAAATGAGATGCACTCAATAATGAATGAATCACCATTAATAAGAATGCATCAAAAGCACATAATCAATTATGTGTACAAATGCTCTTAATTATAAGAGTTCCATAATCAATTTCTAAATTTTTGAGATCATTATTTTTCACCCAAATCTGCCTAGTGGAAGACTTATTCTGAGTCAACGGTCTCATTAACTTGGTCAAATTACTCACTTGATTAGTAAGGAAGTCAATTCGGCCATCAAAATCTTGATTTCTAACTCTAGTGAATTTCTAATTTCTATTTCTATTCAAGAATTTATGACACTCAAGCCTTATATGTCCTCCTAACTCATCACAATTGACACAAGTAAGGATAAATCTAAATCCAAAGTTATGTGGTCCCTGATATCTATTCTTAAGTTGGTAGATCATACGCTGTCTAGTAGGCATCTACCCTACGATACCCTTGTTCCTGAGTTCGGGATTAAGAATATACATAGGCTGGTTGGTGGCAAGGATAAAAATTGTTTTGGAAGTACTAGCATTATTATGATCGGTCTGATTATATCATATGTCTCCCTTGTTCCCAACGGGCTTATTCAATCCTAAAAGACTGTCCAGATTTTGAGATCTATTAGAAAAAGCAAAAAGTTGAGACTTTAAATCTTCAAGTTCGCTCAGAAGGTTCTTAACCTAGATTACTAATTTCTCATTCTCAACGGTCAGCTCACTAACTCTCCTAGGCGACTTCTCAAGTTCACCTGTAAGATCTTTATTCTTAGATTCTAAGGATTTATTTACAGTATCTAATTTGTTGAGGCACAAAGTAGACTCCTGAAGGTCAGCTACAAGTTTCTCTCTAACTAACTCAAGTTCATTGACCTTCTTAAGTACAACTTTATACACCTTCTTAATCTTAAGACTCTTTTCAAATTATTTTTGATAAGCCTCACGAATCTCATCCTCATCTTTAGAATCTTTCTCATATTGCTCACCGTTATCTACTTCCTCATCCTTTTCACCATCCTTATCAAATTCACTTTTAATCCTAGCAGTGAAGGCTGTAAACTTCCCAATCTCTTCATGTGCAGACATCTCACTTTGATTATCCAAGCTAGACTTATCATCAATGAGAGTTGCATTCATAGCTTTACCCTGGTTTCTCCATTAGGGCATTCACTCCTATAGTGGCCAAAGCCTTAACACTTATGACATCTCACAGATTTAGATCTCTTTCTAGATTCATTAGAATCACCTATATATCTTTCTTTAGTCTTCTTTTTATTTCTAAACATTTTTTGGAAATTCTTAACAAAGTAGGCTATTTCATCATCATTAAATGATTCCAAATCAGACGAACCATACTCTTCTTCCCTAACAGTGTTCAGGCTATAGACTTATTCTTCTTAGATTGAGATATGGTGAGTTCATAAGTTGGGAGAGATCCAATCAATTCTTTAATCTTAACAGCATCTAGATCCTTCCTATCTTCGATAGGCGTAACTTTAGGCCAAAATATTTTAGGTAATGATCTCTTTTGACAATCTTAAAATCGAGAATTCTCTCACAAAGTTAAAACTAGAATTAACTATGTCATTCAAGCTCATATAGAAGCCATGAAGGGTCTTATTATCCTTCATCCTAATTTCTTCAAACCTAGTGGTCCACATCTGTAACTTAGAATTCTTAAAAGCCTGAGTTCCCTTATACGTGGTCTGTAAAATATCTCAAACCTCTTTTACAACCTCACACATAGACATACGCCTAAATTGTTCAGGTGATACAACCATGAATAGAGCATGAAGCCCTTTATTATTCCAATTATACTCATCTAAATATTTCTTAGATCAAGTTGAAATATCGGTAGGGGTAACTACACCTGCAACTATGGTAGATGGGGCAGTCCAACCATTCACTACGCTCAATCAAATACGCTTATCCATTGATTTCAGAAAGGTTCTCATTCTAACTTTCCAATAGGCATAATTACTGCCATCAAAATATGGAGGGATAGACAATGAACTACTTATTTAAAAAACTAGAATTAGGAATAAAATTTGGGCTCTAATACCACTTGAAAACCCTAAAATCACATAATATGTGAGTAATGCGGAATTAAATTTATCAATTAAAAGCAACAAGTCACTTTTTAATTGTTCTAGATGTAGTCAATCAAGTCAAGTTATCCTATATTAAATTGCCACAATGATAATTAGAGCAATAAATAACACAATATTTAATGACGGAGAAAATCCTTAATTGGGTAAAAATTTCGGGACTAAACCAATAGTTTCCACTATAGACAATAAGAATTTACAGTATGATCAGCCTAGAAAACCGACTAGACTCGCTGATCTAATTCTTGCAATCTTCAAGACCCTCTGGAACGTGCTTCACTCACACGTGCTCCCGATCTTTTGGAATTGTCTATTTTTGTGGAACACCAATGCTTTTTCTATCCTTCCTAAATTTTCAGCAACCTCTAAAATTTATTGAGAAAGTACATTCCTGATGATATCTAAAAAGTTCGTGCTTTGGATTATATGAATTTGATGTTTTTCCCAAACTTGTAATTGATTGATCTCAAGAATCAAAAGGTTAATCTAAATATTTGGATGTGTTCTTAGATCTTAAAATAATGATATAAGAATGTAAAACAATGATCAATCACCCCCCAAAAACGTAATGACGATTGGGTAATAGGGGGAGTTTAGGTAGTATATGATGGATAAAACTCTTGAAAAATGCAAACTAGTGTTTGTCGGAACACACCGTCGCTTGAGCGCCAGGTGAGCGAGAGGTGTGTCGCTTGAGTGATAGTCGAGCGACAGGCGGATGATAATGATTCTACTTTAAACGCTTGAATATCAGGTAGACCACATGCTAGCGTAAATCCAGTGACTCTTTCTTATTGTTCTATACATGAACCCAAAGACTGCTAATTCATCTATACAACCCTCCAAAAGACTCCTTGACTTTTACAACTCTTTTGTAACAATCCTATTCTTTTACAATAATTCTTTTGTTTAAAGAATTGCCAATACAAGTAAAAATATAACACTTAAAATTGTTTCCCGTGGCTGCCTTCGAAGGAAGAACCAATGTAACTGGAGTGAAGTAGTGAAGCATTGTTTAGGGGACACTTAGCCTATGCTTGACATCCATTTTTTTTCTCATTCTCTTTCTCATTTTTTTTCTCTTTTTTCATCTCAACCACAAATTTTATCAATAAAATAATATTACACATAAACCCAAAAATTCTCCTTACTTTTTAACCTCACATTCTTCCATCAATCACTATTCCAAATCAAATTATTGCATAAAATGGGTGTCAGACAAGGGCTAAGATTTTGAAGATTATGCTTAAAAAAGTAAAGTTTACTTAATCGAATTTATTGATTTTCAAATAATAAAATTCTACATATCATCAAAAACACATTTTAGGACACTATTTCATCAAAATGACAATTAACTTCCATAAACTTGAATGAAAAATGCAAAATACAAAAGGTATATTCCTGATGAAAATTAGAACTTGTATTCTATTTTATAAGGAATTCCATGTTGAAATATCCATGAGACATTCCAAATGCATCAGTTAGTGGAGGAATAAAGCATAAAGCAAATTAAATTCCTCCGAGTTGGACGTGGTTACATACAACTAAGACAATTAACCTATACCATACGTTTCTTCCAAGGTTTTTGGATTATTGAATCATGTGAAAATTATCGAATGAATGAATGAATTTATACTACTTGCAAGAAATTAAAAGCTCATTTTATCTTTACGAGTAATACTATTTACTCTCATTGGGATTACAACCCAAGTTTAAGTGACTTCGATGTGATATTAAATGATAAATAGAATTAAATGACTCATTTAATTTCACATTTTATTTAATCTATCATCTAGCCCTATCTAGAATAGATTTGTAACTTACGTAGCATTATTCTACCTTTACTTCTCCAACCTCTTTATTTTTTATGTTAATATTCATTTATAAAATTAAATTCTATATTTAATATGACAAATTAATTAAATTAAATTAAATGTTACATCACTGCTTGTGATGTAAGTGAAGACGATAATAACATTATTCTATTTTTAAAGAATTTTTTTGCATAATATAGAGTATCTTTAAATTTAAAAGGTAAATTTTTTTAAAGGCTTCAACAAACTCTTTATTTTCCCTTTTTCAAAAAATAAAAAAAAATATATTTTTCTCATTTTTAGTTAGTTTTTAAATGGCGATGGCTAATTAATTTAAATATAGAGTAATATAAGGGTGGAGCATTGAAACTTGCTAGTTACTAAATGGAATCATCATAAAGTACAAATAAAGAGTTTATTGAACCTGATTTTAAAAATTGATTCTCTAAAATAGAAAATATTGTTGTAAATGGTAAATTTACTAGTAAATGACAATTATGCCCCGGCATCTTTAGAAATTATTACCATTGTATCCATAATTTTTTCATATAAATATAGGGATTTGGTTCTCATTATAATACATATAAGTCTATTGATTTTTATTCTTCCATGAAAACTTAATTCTTCGAAGTCTAATGAAGGTAGTAAATTTTTTAAGTATGATCATATATCACGTGCACCAAAATTAAATTGGTGATATGTGATTTTTTTTTACGTACATATACATCCAAACGAGATTGTTTCTTATTCTTCTCTGCCTTTTATTTGTGGAATATTAATTCGTGCTTTTACTTAATCAATTCATGCCTTTAATTCATGAAGCAATTTAATTTACGTCCATGCATTTAATTTATATTAATTCATGCATTTACAGTTTAGTTACCGTTTCATATAATATGAGAATTTACGTCAAAATATTAATTGAGTATTTTTCTACACACACACAAAATGTGCCGCAATTTATGTGTATTGTAATGATTTAATCTTTACGAATTATTTATTCACTACATGTCTATGCACTAATGATTACCTTAATTAGCTATGGACAACTCTGCAAATAGTAATATTCTACTAGAATTATATTTCTTGAAGAATTATATTTTGTTGTGTTCATCAAGAACATAAACTAAACAATTTTATACTTATCATAATTTTTTAAAGGAAAATAAGTTTTATTCAAGAAGAATGTTAGTTTATCGCTCCAGAAAAGCATACAATTTGATGTTTCAATATTCTCAAAGAATATCATACCAGTGCTTCTGAAAAAGCATAAATCTTGAAATACTAATAAGATTTAAGATGGATTATTAATATATATTTTTAGCAAATAGTACAAATCTGCACACAATTTTTCAAGATAAAAGTATTTAAAATTTAACATTAGCAGAAAAATAATGTAAATACGATATCATGTGCATCGAATATTGTTGAAGGCTCTGGAAGAGTTTGTATTATACTACCAAATAATTAAAAAAATTATATATTGAATATGCACTTTATTCTAGTAAATTTAAAAAAAATTGCTTAGTTTTGAAGATAACCGTTGCAATAGATATCATATTGAGACGATGTAAGAAAATAATGTTGAATATCTTTGTATAAATTCTTTTGTATCTTGCTAGAAGCAGATAAAAGAAAAACTTCACACGCTCCCATCGGCATATATTATACATTTATAAAAATTGTCTAATCAAATATTATCATGAAACAGAAGTTTATTGATACAAAACATTTTGTACTTTAGCATGATCCACTTGGACATTCAGGAGCTATAATGATGCATCGAATAATAAACGATTCCTATGAACATCACTTTAAAGTACCGGAATATTTTTTTACTTAATGATTATCTATGTGTAGTTTATTCGCAAAACAAGTTAGTTATTAGACCTTCAGTTACAAATGTCAATATTGAATCTCCAACTTTCTTGAAAAAAATTCATTGAGATATATGTAGGCCAATAGACCCACCATGTGGACTATTTCGGTATTTTATAGTATTAATTGATTCTTTTACTAAATGGTCACATGTTTGCCTACTTTCCACTATAAATGTAGCTTTTGCTATACTACTTGCTCAAATCATAAAATTACGAGCATAATTCCCCGATTACTCATTCAAGGCTATTCGTCTTGACAATGCTCGTGAATTTAGATCACAAGCATTCTATAATTATTGTATGTCAATTGGGATTGTTATTGAACATTTGATTGCGCATGTTTATACACAAAATGATTTAACGCAGTTATTTATTAAATGTCTACAATTTATTGTTAGACCAATACTTTTGAAAACAAAACACCCCACTTCTATTTGGGGTCATGCCAATAACATGTTGTGTCATTGGTTCGTATTAGACCAACTACATCTTATCAATATTCACCTTCGCAACTTTTATTTGGTCATGAACATAATATTTCTCACCTGTGAATTTTGGTTGTTTTGTTCAAGTCCCTATTTCAACACCACAACGGACTAAAATGGGTCCCAATGAAGACTTGGGGGATTTATATGGGTTTTGATTCACCATCTATCATTAGGTATCTTGAATCTTTAACGTGTGATTTATTTACTACATATTTGGCAAATCTTCATTTTGATTAAATGACTTTCCCAACTTTGATAGGGGAAAAACTACATACTGATAGAAAACATAAAATTTCTTGGAATGAAACAATTCTATCTCACTTTGATCCCCGCAACAATCAATGTGATCAAGATGTTGAAAAAATCATTCATTTGCAAAGAGTTGCAATCAATTATCAGATATATTTGTTGACACAAGAAAAATGATAAAGTCATATATACTAGCAAAAAATACTTCAGCAAAAATTGATGTCCCTACAAGACAATTTACTGTAACAAATGAATCTCAAAAACGCCAGAAGCATGGTCAACCAGTTGGTTCAAAAGACTATGTACCTCAAAAAAGAAAACTACATGAGAAAACCAATCAAAAACTTCAGAAAAAATAATATTAGAAAAGATTGATCAACAAAATATTAAAAATATGGTTCCTGAAAAATGATAAGTGTTCGAAAATAATGAGATTTAAATAAATTATATGTTATCTCATAAATTATGAGAAATAAATAATGTTCTTATAGACAATATTTTAGCTTTTAACGTTGCTATTTATATTATGCAAAATTAGGATCCTGAACCACAGCCTATTAAAGACTGTCAACATAGAAATGAATGACCAAAGTGGAAAGAAGCTATACAGGTAAAATTTAATTCCTTAGATAAACGAAAAGCGTTTGGTAACACTTGAAAATGTAATCCATGTTGAATACAAATGAGTTTTTGTACAAAAGAGAAATGAAAATAATGAAATTATAAGATACAAAGCCTGACTCGCAGTTCAAGATTTTTCACATAGACCAGGAATTGATTATGAGGAAACATATTCTCGTGTAATGGACACTATATGCGCCTTATGGATGTAGTGACTGTCAAACAAATGATACATGCCCGAAAACCATGTTCTCAATTAAATCGCAAAGATCATTAAATGGATTGAAACTATCCGAACGCATGTGGTATAATCGCCCTAACGAATTTTTGTTGAAGGAAGGCTATAAAAATGACGATATTTGCCCAAGTGTTTTCATAAAAAAAATATTGGATTTGCAATTGTGACAATTTATGTTGATGATTTAAATTTAACTGAAACTTATGAAGAGCTCAATTAAAATGGCAAATTATTTGAAAAAGAATTTGAGATGAAAGATTTGGGAAAAGCCAAATTCTGTCTCGGGTTGCAGATTGAACAATTCCCAGAATGATTATTTGTTCATCAATTTACATATACAGAAAAAGTATTAAAACGCTTTTATATGGATAATGCACATCCATTGACATCACCTATGATTGTTCGATCGCTTGATGTGAAAAATCATCATTTTCGTCAACATGAAAATAGAGAAAAGGTTCTTGGTCCTAAAGTACCATATCTTAGTGTAATTGGAACATTAACTTATCTTGCAAACTGTGCTCAACCCGATATAGTCTTTTCTATAAATCTCCTTACAAGATATAATTCTACACCAACACAAAGATATTGGAATTGTGTTAAACATGTTTTTCGTTACTTAAAGGGTACTATTGATTAGGAATGATTTTATTCTTAAAAGTAGGGATCTGCTTTAGTGGGATATGCAGATACAAGTTATCTCTATGACCCACATAAAGCTAAATCAAAAATAGAATACGTGCTTACACATGGAGGAATAGCTATATCATGGAGATCTATAAAACAATCATTGATAATAACATTCTCAAATCATTCTAAAATTATTGCACTCCATGAAACAGGCCGAGAATTGTGTGGTTGATGAACATGACCCATATTATTCAAGGATCATGTGGATTACTTCATCAAAAGATAGTCCAACAATTTTGTATGAAAACAATGTTGCTCATATTGCACAACTCAAATGATGTTATATCAAAGGTAACATGAGGAAGAATAAACACATGAGATTAAGAAGAATTGTGACATCAATGTTCAAAAAATTCGTTCAAGTGACAATGTTACCGATGTATTTACAAAAGTACTGCCAACATTTACATTCAAGAAATTAGTTCACAATGTGACACCCCGAACTTAAGTTTCGAGTGTCATGTACTAAACATAATATCTCCCGCCTTTGTTACATGTAAAAACTCTTAAATAAAATATAATACATACTGTAAACCTATTTTTAACTTATAGTAAAATATCTCTATAAGGTTTAATGGCCGGCAAAAGTGCATTCCGACCTGAAATTATTCTTTACATATGCGAACTCGATGCTGTTATAGCTAGTTTGGGCAGCTAGTTCAAACATTTTTATAAATTTCACTCCAACTCCATTTTCTATGAAATTTGTGGCATTCGAAAGATATTTCCAAGTGGTTTACTAGGTTAAAATATGGGGAGTTTCCAAGATCATATGATATGGACGTTTTACTAAAAACAGTGAGGTACTGCACAGAAACTTCAGATTGATCTTTCGACACTTAAAAATTTATATGTCCGGCCACAGATATCCAAATTGAATGATTCTTATGCTCATATTAAGACAACTTAAAGAGGAATGCGGGAGTTTTTTAGAGTCTCAAATAGATGTTTATAGAGTTAGTAATAGCATTTTAAACTGACCTAAAAAAACTGTCCAGTTTCTGCCTCTTTTACCGTCGTAGGAAAAAAGGTCTATAAGCATGCCTCTTAGCGTAACATGAAAGATATGATTACAAACATACTTCCAGTACCATATTATATTAGGTCCTATACCTATTTATATCTAATATCACACAAAAAACATATGGAAAACATTCTTTGAACGAAACATACGGAAAGGGAATTTCGATACAAAATAGCTTTGTCCTTAACCCATCATCGAGTATGCCGACTGACTTCCACCAACTCAACGAATATGGATCTAAAAATTTAGTATAAAAGACTATGAGTATAAAGAATAGGCAATAAGATACCACGCTCGGATTTAACATGTTAATACTATACAAAAGAAAGCATTTAAACACGTACAAACATTCCGGCTTGCCGGTGCCCTTGGGACTTGTCTTAAGGCATAAATAGATATCTAAATTCGTGGACTTGGCCAAAACTTTCATATTACGGTCCTCATGCATAGCTTAAGTATAAATATTACCATAAAATCCTACCATTTGAGCATAGAAAGTATCTTACCTTAACACTTGGAGTAATTTTGGTTGAAATGTGTACTTGAGAGTGCAAGACTTTTGTTGTCCTATTCACTTAGTTTGCTTGAGGATAACTTGAGAAATCTTGGGATTAAGTGTCCTCTTTAGGGGCTATGTAAAGGGTCTTAAGGGTTGGGGACGTTCTTGATACTTAAGGATGAAGAATTGGTGGTTAAAAGATAAGTGTCTCCAAGCATGAGGTGTTCAAGCATGATGTGGCTTCAAGCAGCCATACTTGACTCTTCCTTGTAAGTGTTATGCCCTAGGTCCAATCAACTTTGGACATAAATATTTTGAATATATATAATCAATGCATATGTATGGCAATATCTATTATTTAATTGAATTAATATTCTAATAAATTAAATAATAGAATCCGTAGATTCAAGTCTTGGTGATTTGTTAATCACAAGGAGTTGTGATTGTGAGATACAAATTACATATGACTGAATCTTAAATCGTCCGTGGTCGAGGTAATAACGAGATACGGATATTGTTATTACGGATAGACTATCGCGTGTGGCATTCTTACTTGTGAAGTAAGTAGCTGATCTCACAAGCTAAAGTGTGGTGACACTTGAATGAACACATGGATGTTTTGTTATAAAACAAAACATTGGAGACCCACTGAGAGATTCCACATGGATAACTATCTAAGTGTTAGTGGTTAATCTCTAACGTTCGGTAGTGGAATTGGTCTTTTGACTTGAGGTCATCATAGTACCTTATATGAAGGCAGACATACTTTGGTGGTGTTGGATGTTGCTCTGTCAAGGGTCGCTAATACAGCATTGTTCGGGTATGTCAAGAATCATATGAAGGTTGTGAATGATCAATAGAGGATTCGTCACTCTTAGATAGTAAGAGATTATGATCTACATTTTATCCAGTTAAGTTAATAATGAAATCCTTGGCCAAGGTGAACTTATAAGTCGGAAAAGAGTTT
The DNA here is from genome assembly GCA_035079005.1 of Fraxinus americana. Lineage (NCBI taxonomy): Eukaryota > Viridiplantae > Streptophyta > Magnoliopsida > Lamiales > Oleaceae > Fraxinus > Fraxinus americana. Next base: position 14,642,213 of record CM068718.1, on the reverse strand, counting down.
TCGACGTACATTGACTTAACAGTGGGATAAAAGATATGATCGATAATTGAGATTGACACATATCCATATCTCATAATTGATCGGATCATATTGACGAAAGGATTATAGTTTCACGGTAAACGAACAAGTTTGGTTTTGTCATGCTACGTGATATTTCCCGTCACATGTATTGCCCTGATACATTGCTAAATGTCAATCTGGGACAACGAAAATGAATTATTAATAAATTAAAAGGGGCATTTTAATTTATCGATTTTGATTAGATCAAAATAATAATTCACGTCGTTCAGCATCGTGATCGGGAACCTAATGGGTCACACACAAAAGAGAATCAGAAGAATGAGATTTACCAATTAATTAATTGACAAGTGTTGGATAATTAATTAATTGAGTTGTTTATTAATAGGCTCGAATTAATTAATTGGATTAATTAATTCATGGACCAGATTTAATTAATTTGATTAATTAAATCTTGGACCGAGTTAAGTTTAATAGATGGACCGAGCCCATCTGGACTTATATTAATAGACTACTAGGGTTTGAAAACTGTAGAGAATTTTATTATTCTTACTAGCACAAGAAAAGAAAACCCTAGCCGTCATTCTTATTCTCTGTGTGGATCACCATTGGAGGCTGGACAATTGGACAGCTTGGATTGCAGATCGTGATCATTGGAGTTCAAGAAAAAGCAAAAGAGTTTGTGGAATTCATCAAAGGTATCATTCTCATCACAGTTTCTATCTAAACACATTGCAGATCCTCGTTTGGGAATTGAAAATTGTTTAATTTCCATTGTGCATGTTAAGTAAATTCCCAACAAATGGTATCGTGAGCCTACTTTGTGTTTGTTAGAAATTGTTTTGCATGATTGAACAATTAAAAGTTAATTGTTTAATTTTGTTTCTTGAATCTAGCAATTTAGAAAATTATTTTTCATCTTCAAAAATCTATTTTGAAAATGAAAATTTTTTTTTCTTAATTAAAAAAAAAAAATTTTGGATCTGAAAAGCGTGGCACCACCGGCCATGGCGGCGCCACCGGCAAAGCGGCACGGTAGACACCACCATCGCTGATGATATCGGACGCGTTAGCCGATCGTCGCTAGCTGAGACGAACAGCGAGCACGCCAGCAAATCGGCCGCAGTGGAGGTTCGCAGCGGCGCTCGCTAACGCAACTGCAACGCGTCGCCGCTTGAAAAACGCACATGTAACGTCAAGCTATTTGATTCTTTGCAGTGCCACGTTGTCTTATTCTTTACGATACTCAGTGCGGCACCCCCAATTTTCCCGTGTGCGGCGTCAAGTTTCTTCGGCGCCATGGTAAAAAAATAAAGGGGTAAGTTGTAGGGTTTCAGCCAATTTGGGTGGTGGAGGCGGGGGCCTCACGTGCAATTTATGAAATTGTAGGCCCCCGCCTGCAATTATGATTGTGGGGGTCTGATTGTAAATTTTAAATGAAGGATTGTCTTGCAATTTTCGAAATTGAAGGGGTTTGTTTTAATTTGGAACTTGGGTCAATTTGCAATTTTCAAAATAGTTTTGAATTTAAATATTAAAATGGTTTTAATTTGATTTTCAAATGATTTGACCTAAAATTCAATTTTGACCCGTTCAAAATTTTATTTAAAATTGACGACTTTTTACATTTTCGTTAAAATTAGATTTTAACTTAAATATTAAACTTTGACCCTAAAGTGGATTTTATTTTATTTAGGAGTTTTATCCTAAATTAAAATATTAATTCATTTTAAATTAGAGTTAGACTTTAATTTAATATTTAATTAAAACTTGATTTTAATTAAATTATCCACCCTAGTATATTGTTAAAATTAGAGTTGGACTTTAATTTGACATTTAATTGAAATTTGATTTTAATTAAATTGTCTCGCCCTAAATGCTTCTTAAAATTAGAGTTAGACTCTAATTTAGTATTTAATTAAGATTTGATTTTAATTAAATATGTTCGCCCTAATATCTTGAAATTAGAGTTTGACTCTTATTTTGTATTTAATTAAAATTTGATTTTAATTAAATTCAACCTTATTAATTTGATTATAATTAGAGTTAAACTTTAATTTGACATTTAATTAAAATTTGATTTTAATTAAATTGTCTTGCCCTAAAATTTTATTGGAATTAGAGTTGGACTCTTATTTGGTATTTAATTAAAATTTGATTTTAATTAAATAGTCCCGCCTTATATTTTTAGAATTAGAGTTGGACTCTAATTTGATATTTAATTGAAATTTGATTTTAATTAAATAAGTCCGCTAATTAAATTAATTAATTAATTTGATTAATTAATTATTTAATTGTTCCGATCCATTTGTCTAAATTAGTTTAGACGACTTTAATTGCTAGAAACTTGAAACATGTTTGCATATAATATTAGATATTATAGGAATGCATTTATATGATGAATGTTTTATAAGTGGATGATTATGGACTCGACCATATGGATGTGTTGAATGGTTAGTTTTATTCTTGTTGTTTTATGGGCCTGCGAGCTCTTATTTATTTTGGACCTACGAGTCCGTTGTTATTATTATGGGCCTACGTGTCCAATATTATTTAGGTCTGCGTGCCAACTAGTATAGGATACAAGTTGCAGCTGGACTAATTGGAGATACAAGAAGAGGAGGAGACCATAGAGATGGAGCATTGTATGAATCAATGTTATACCCCCTAGGAACTGACCGACTAGTCTTCCTTATGGCTCGGGAAAACTAGATAGTATAAGTCCATAATCGTCCACACTATTATATGTATGTTTATTTGCATGTTAGATGTATAATAAAATATATATAATTATTACGATGAGACCTTTTACATGAAAACCCCTCGTTAAAAATATTAAGTCAATTTATTATTTGCCTTCCATCATTATAGTGAAAAACGAGAGTCCTAAATCGATCTTAGCTTGTTGAGTACACTCAAGGCTGGTCCATTAGGGATATGTTTGACACTATAAAATATTAGATATTTCTGAATGATGGGTTTGACTTAACTAATATTTATCTTTTGTTGAGTACACTCAAGAAGATAAATTTTAGAGGCATGTTAAAATATTAAGTCATATTTATTTTCGCCTTCCTTCATTATAGTGAAAAACGAGAGTCCTAAATCGATCTTAGCTTGTTGAGTACACTCAAGGCTGGTCTATTAGGGATATGTTTGACACTATGAAATATTAGATTTTCTCGAATGATGGGTTTGACTTAACTAATATTTATCTCTTGCCGAGTACACTCGGGAGATAAATCTTAGAGGCATGTTAAGCTAACACATAAGATGTGTGAAGACAAAGAGTTGTCGGCTTAATGATCTGGGAGTTGTATGGAGATACAATTGATAATAGTATCTACCCAAATGTTTTATTAGGGCTTGTTGAGTACACTCAAGGTTTTAATATAACAAATGGGATCCCAGCCCACTGGGAATCAAGTACGAATTCCATAAATTTATGTGAGAGGGTCATAAATTTGAGTTAAACAGTGGGAGCGAAATTAATTTAATAAAAGGACATGTTAAATTAATTCATGCATTATATATATTATTTCTTTTACTTTTCGTCGTTTACATTTATTGAATCATGAGTAACCATATGTAAGAGGCATATTGTATGCCAACAACCAAAGCAAATTTTCTTGATTGACGCCGCAATCTGAGAATTGTTCTCAGGCATGAAAAATTGGCTGTGTCCTTGAATAGTCCTTTCTAGAGACACCTGTTGATGACTCGATAAAAGAAGAGGTGGCTGATATAATAAATACAGTGATGACGATAGTACTACAACATATGTGATGTTTGTAACTATGTCACCTGAGTTACAGAGCAACATAAGAGTATAGATGCTAACACATGAATTTTCATCTCAATGTGTTGAATGATGAACAATCATACGAGGAAATATATGATATTTCCCACAACTATACTAAGGTTTAATGACAGAAGAATCTTCAGTCGGTGCTTGTGTATTGAAGATGCAGACTACTTTGAGAAGTTGTCTTGATTGTGTTCAGTCATGAACAATGAACTAAGTATAGACTTGGTTCTGCAATCTCTGTCAAAGAGTTATTCATAACTAATTATGAATTTAATATGAATAAACTCGAAGCACGCTCATTGAGTTATTTGAACATGCTTAAACCTGTTAAGTCCAACATCTCTGTGTTTGTAGTGGACAAATCTTAGTCATAGATTCCTCTAAAGAAGTCTAAAGGATGCTTTAGGAAAGCAACCAAGATAAGGCAGGTTAGAAGCGAATAAGGACAATACCAAATCTGATGATCTTTATTATCATTTTGGAATGGTGGGTCATTAGAAATGAAATTGCAAGGCTTAAATCTACTTCATTAGTTTCATGGGTATTAGATACTAGATATAGATCTCATATTTGTATAAATATGCAGAAGCTAAATAAGGGAGAAGTTGACCTACACGTTGAAAATGAGCAAAAGTTGCTGCATTGCCTGTAGAAGCATATTTCTTGCCATTGCCTCTAGGCTTAATATTAGAATTAGAGAAATGTTAATTTTGTTCTCACCATTACCAAGAGCATTAAATAAATTTCATGTTTTGATATGAATTATTTTAATGTTAAGGACAATTGTTGTTCATTTTTATCTTGATAAGATCTTAATGGTTATGGTAAATTGCAAAATGACATTTATATTCTAAACATTGAGTATTCTATAATGAGTATAGAAATTGAAAGGCATAAAAAATGATAATCTGAATAACACCTATATCTGGCATTGCAGATTTGGTCACATAAATGAGAATGCAATTCCAAACTTACATGGAGATGTATATTTGGGTCAAATAATTTTGAATCATTTGACAAATGCGAATCATGTCTGTAAGACATTGTGACCAAATCTCCTTTTACTTGAAAAGGAAAATGATCTGCACAATTATTAGGTCTAATACATAGTGATGTATGTAGATCCATATCAATTAATGTCAGGTAAAGTTTATCTTATCTCATCACATTTACTAATGATCATTTCAGAAATGATCATATATATTTGATGAAATTCAAGCATGAATCTCTTGAAATGTTCAAAGGATTCAAACTAAAAGTTGATAAACAAATAGGTAAATATATTCTTACACTAAGACTTGTTCGAGGTAAAGAATATCTAAAATGGAGAATTTTAGATTATCTAAAAGAGAATTAGATTCTCATGCAGTGGATTCCTCCGCATACATTGCAACATAATGAAGCATCTGAAATGAGGAATAGTACACTATTAGATATAGTGCAATTGAGAACAAGCCATGCAAGCATTCAAAAATCGTTTTGAGATCATGCACTGATTGCCACGTGCTGCATACTAAATCGCGGCCCCATCTAAATCGGTTGACAAAAACTCCATACGAGTTATGGAATGGCCCAACATATCTCATATGAACGTTTGGGTTGTGACACTTATGTGAAGCGCAGATCGGATAAGTTTGAGACTAAATCCGATAATTATATATTTGTGGATATCCAAGAGATAATTGGATATCAATTCTATAATCTCGTTGAGACGAAGATGTTCATCTCAAGACATGTCATACTCTTAGAGAAAGTGTTTACTCTAAGAGACAGCTGGGAGTAGAATAAATCTTGAAAGAGTTCAAGAGTCCACGGATATAATTAACCGAATAGATAAACCTCCGAGTCTTATCCCACACCGGTGAGGGACATACTCTTGATCAGGAAATGGAGACTTCTGAGGACACGTTAGCTCAGTGTAAATCTTGTAGGATCATTTGACCTCCTAGAAGGTACGAATCCATGATTACTAATCAAGGATAATGAACCTACTAATTACATAGAAATAAAGTCAAGTGTTGACTTAAAGAGATGGACTTGTTGTATGTAACCGAGGTTTGACCTTGGTTGACTTGCCTAATGGATTAGAACCCATAGGTTGTAAATGAGTTTACAAGAAAATGTCAATATGGATTGAAACAAGCCTCTTGGAGCTGGAATCTTCGATTTGATACAAAAAGTCAAAATATTTGATTTTATCAAAAATAAAGACGAAATGTGCGTTTACAAGAAGATAGTTGGAGCATTGTCGCATTCCTGATATTATATGTATGAGACATATTATAGGAAACGACGTCTCTATATTTCAATTGTTGAAATTATGGTTGTCAAATAATTTCTTTGTGATGGATGTGGGAGATGCAAGTTGATCTATAGAGATAGATCTAAAAGATTGCTTAACTCATCCCAATCTATACAGATAAAATCTCGATAAGATTTTATATAGAGAAAATGAACTGAGAGTTCATGGATAAAATGATGATAACTTCTAGTCAGACTGGAATAATAGCGCATCTCAAATAGGATATTGATTTACTCTTAAGCGGTGTGTTGGAAATGTTCTAAATAATCGTTGATTCAATAATGGAAGCCTTATACATCATTGCTTTACAAGGCAACAAAAGTTGTGGTCTGGATCGGGAAGTTCATTACTGAACTTAGAGTAGTTCCTAACATTGTTGATCACACGCTTATGCATTGTGATAACAATGGAGCCATCGTGCAAGCGAAGGAACTAAGGTCTCATCAATGATCCAAACATATGTTAAGGCAGTATTATCTCATTGGAAAGATAATACAATGAAATGACGTAAATAAAGAACTAATTCCCACGAGCTATTAAATTGCAGATCCACTGACAAAGAGTTGTCGCAGCATAAACATGATCGTCATGTAGACTCTTATGGTATAAGATACATAAGTGATTGGATCTAGTGCAAGTGGGAGTTTGTAAGTATTATGCCCTAGGTCCAATCAATTTTGGACATAAACACTTTGAATATATATAATCAATGCATATGTATGGCAATATCTATTATTTAATTGAATTAATATTCTAATAAATTAAATAATAGAATCCGTAGATTCAAGTCTTGGTGATTTGTTAATCACAAGGAGTTGTGATTGTGAGATACAAATTACATATGACTGAATCTTAAATCGTCCGTGGTCGAGGTAATAACGAGATACGGATATTGTTATTACGGATAGACTATCGCGTGTGGCATTCTTACTTGTGAAGTAAGTAGCTGATCTCACAAGCTAAAGTGTGGTGACACTTGAATGAATACGTGGATGTTTTGTTATAAAACAAAACATTGGAGACCCACTGAGAGATTCCACATGGATAACTATCTAAGTGTTAGTGGTTAATCTCTAACGTTCGGTAGTGGAATTGGTCTTTTGACTTGAGGTCATCATAGTACCTTATATGAAGGCGACATACTTTTGGTGGTGTTGGATGTTGCTCTGTCAAGGGTCGCTAATACACAAGATTGTTCGGGTATGTCAAGAATCATATGAAGGTTGTGAATGATCAATAGAGGATTCGTCACTCTTAGATAGTAAGAGATTATGATCTACATTTTATCCAGTTAAGTTAATAATGAAATCCTTGACCAAGGTGAACTCATAAGTCAGAAAAGAGTTTTCGACGTACATTGACTTAACAGTGGGATAAAAGATATGATCGATAATTGAGATTGACACATATCCATATCTCATAATTGATCGGATCATATTGACGAAAGGATTATAGTTTCACGGTAAACGAACAAGTTTAGTTTTGTCATGCTACGTGATATTTCCCGTCACATGTATTGCCCTGATACATTGCTAGATGTCAATCTGGGACAACGAAAATGAATTATTAATAAATTAAAAGGGGCGTTTTAATTTATCGATTTTGATTAGATCAAAATAATAATTCATGTCGTTCGGCATCGTGATCGGGAACCTAATGGGTCACACACAAAACAGAATCAGAAGAATGAGATTTACCAATTAATTAATTGACAAGTGTTGGATAATTAATTAATTGGGTTGTTTATTAATAGGCTCGAATTAATTAATTGGATTAATTAATTCATGGACCAGATTTAATTAATTTGATTAATTAAATCTTGGACCGAGTTAAGTTTAATAGATGGATCGAGCCCATCTGGACTTATATTAATAGACTACTAGGGTTTGAAAACTATAGAGAATTTTATTATTCTTGCTAGCACAAGAAAAGAAAACCCTAACCGTCATTCTTATTCTCTGTGTGGATCACCATTGGAGGCTGGACAATTGGACAGCTTGGATTGCAGATCGTGATCATTGGAGTTCAAGAAAAAGCAAAAGAGTTTGTGGAATTCATCAAATGTATCATTCTCATCACAATTTCTATCTAAACACATTGCAGATCCTCGTTTGGGAATTGAAAATTGTTTAATTTCCGCTGTGCATGTTAAGTAAATTCCCAACATTCCTTTCCCATATTTGGACCCTTATGTGACTTATAACATATATATCTATCCAATATAAGGTGATAAGTCCCTAGAAAATGTGATAGAAGCCTTAAAGTTGAAGGAACTTGATGGTAAAATGACAAGTCTCCTAAGCATGAGGTGTCTAAGCATGAGGTGGTTTTCTTGTGGTTAAATCTGATTTTATACCTATCCTTGGAGGATTTATATGAAAGTTATGGATAATGTACTGAATATATGAAGCCTTAAGAGAGTTGTAACCGTTCCTAATGCTTAATGGTGAAGGAATTGACCATTACAATGACAAATCAACAAGCATAAGGTATATCAAGCATGAGGTGTCCCTTGTAGTAGAAATCTGATTTTACCTCCATCCTTCCAGGTACATATCAAGTGTCATTGGCTTATTTTAATGTCTTTACAATCCATCTTACCTACCTTAAGATCCCAAAATATTTTATAGCACTATTTTCTTAACCGTTCATTTAATTACTTACCCGATTGACACCCGATTCTCGACCGATTTCAACAATTCGCACCTCAATACTTATAACTTCATATAAAACCCATATTATTGTGTAGTGATCATGTCACTTCATACCTCGTATACTAAATATGTCAATTACCTATCTAGGATTAACGATGATCTCGATCAACCGAATGGAAAGCTTAAAACTTTACCGATATTAATTTTGGCTTTTGTAAAAGTTTCAATAGCTAAACAAGCCGATCTTCCACATTTAGATAACCTAGCTTCTTTATCATCGCTCAATGTAGAATTCAACACTTAAGTCTAGGAGCCGAAAACTAACGCTATATAAAAATCTTAGCACCTCTACTATTGAATGCATCATTTTAAAAGAAAGCAATCAGGAATTAAATGCAAATGACATTATCAAGCATGGAATGCATGAATCATATTGACCAAATATGTAACGTAAAGTTCGGGGTGTTACATTCTCCACTCCTTTTAAAATTTCATCCTCGAAATTTGCTTACCTCGAACTTAGTTGAAAAGTTCTGGATACTTAGTCTTGATTTCTTCTTCTCTTTCCCAAGTTGATTCCTCAACATTATGGTTTCTCCATTGAACCCTCACTAATGGAATTTCTTTTGTCCTCAGTTGCTGGATTCTGTGATCTAAGATTGCTACTGATTTTTCCTCATACGTCATGTTTTGTTTGATATCCAATGGTTGATAACAAACCACATGCCTTTGATCTGACACATATTGTCAAAGCATTGACATGTAGAATACATCATGAATTGTTGACAGATCTGGTGGCAGAGCAATTCGATAAGCTGCACTTCTAACTTTTTGCAAAATTTCAAAAGGACCCAGGAATCTTGATCGAAGTTTTCCCTTCTTTCCAAACGAAGAACTCCCTTCATCGGTGCTACCTTTAAGAAAACTTTATCGTCAACATTAAATGCCAAATCTTTTCTCCTTTTATCAGCATAACTTTTTTGTCGGTCCTGGGCTGCCTTGATTCTAGCTCTTATTTTATCAACTGTTCGACTAGTTTCCTCAATTATTTCTGGTCCTAAAACTCTTTGCTCACGTACTTCATCCCAATAAAGAGGAGATCTACATCTCCTACCATAGAGAGCTTCGTAAGGTGCCATCTTTATCATAGCTTGATAGCTATTATTATAGGCAAACTCTATCAATGGTACATAACTTTCCCAACTGCCTCCTAAATCAAGGACGCATGCACGCAGCATATCCTCCAAAGTTTGTATAGTCCTATCCAATTGTCCATCAGTTTGAGGATGAAAAGCTGTACTAAAGTTTAACTTGGTGCCCATAGTTTCTGGCAGACTTTTCCAAAATTTTGAGGTAAATCTTGGATCTCTATCTGATACAATTAAGGCTGGGGTACCATGTAAACATATGACCTCTTTGATGTATAATCGTGTGTATTAATCCATACTGAAATTCACTCTTCCTGGTAGAAAATGAGCTGACTTCATTAACCGATCTATTATAAGCCACATAGCATCATTTTCCCTAGCTAATTTTGGAAAACCCATAACGAAATCCACAGTTATATGCTCACATTTCCATTGTGGAATTTTTAATGGTTCCAACAATCCTGATGGCCTTTGATGTTCAACTTTCACTTGTTGACAAATCATGCACTTTCTAACACAAAGGCCTATGCACCGTTTCATATTTCTCCACCAAAATATACTCCTTAGATCTCAATACATTTTTGTACCTCCTGGATGAGTAGTATATGGAGTTAAGTGTGCTTCTTCAAGAATTTCTTTCCTCAATCCCTCGTCTTTTGGTACACACAACCTTCCTTTAAAGAGTAAGGCTTTATCAAGGCCTAATTCAAAATCCTTTTGCTTGCTGGTACCAGCTTCAGATTTAGTCTTTTGTAGGAAAGAGTCACCATCCTGTGCCACCCTTATTTGATCTCTAAATGTTGGTCGAATCATCAGAGCCACTGTCATGGTGATAGTTTAGGTTGGTGGAGCAATTACTTCTAGATGTAAGTTTTCGAAATCATTTAACAACTGGTGTTGTATAGTAATTAATACTGCTAATTGTCCAACCGTCTTTCTGTTAAGAGCATCTGCAACTACATTAACTTTACCAGGATGGTAAAGGATATTGCAATCATAATCCTTCACTAGCTCTAGCCATCTCATCTGCCTCATATTTAATTCTTTTTGGGTGAAAAAGTACTTCAAACTCTTATGATTAGTATAAATATCACACTTGTAACTAGTCTTCGTTTAAGCTCTTGGAAGCTCTGTTCACATTTCCCTGTCTATTGAAATTTTATCCCTTTACGAGTCAACTGGGTCAATGGTCCTGCTATTTTAGAAAATCCCTCAATAAATCTTCTATAGTAACCAGCCAATCCTAAGAAGCTGTGTATTTCTCCAACATTGGTTAGCCTCACCCAATTATTCACTGCTTCTACTTTAGTTGGGTATACTTCAATTCCTTGTGTTGTGATTACGTGCCCCAGAAAACCTATTTTATCTAACCAGAATTCACATTTCTTGAATTTGGCATAAAGTTTATCTTCTCTTAGGGTTTCCAAGACAATTGTGAGATGTTTCTCGTGTTCTTCATTACTCTTCGAATAAATTGAGATGTCGTCAATAAAAACTATGACAAATTGATCTAAGTACTTATGGAATACTCTGTTCATTAGATCCATGAATACCGCAGGGCCATTAGTTAATCCAAAAGGCATCACCAAAAATTCATAATGCCCATAACGCGTTCTAAACGCCGTCTTAGGGATATCATCTGACTTAATTTTCAATTGATGATATCCTGATTGTAGATCAATCTTTGAAAATACCGTAGCCCCCTTGAGCTGGTCAAACACATCTTCTATTCTTGGAAGTGGATACTTGTTTTTGATAGTGAGGGGATTTAATTCTCGATAGTCAATGCACAACCTCATTGTTCCATCCTTCTTTTTCACAAATAGCACAGGTGCACCCCAAGATGATACACTTGGTTTAATGAAACCCTTGTCAAGAAGCTCCTCCAACTGCACCTTCAATTGTTGCAGTTCCAACGGTGCCATACGATATGGGGCCTTTGAAATAGGTGTTGTTCCTGGTACAAAGTCGATGGTAAACTCTACTTGCCTGTCTGGTGGTACACCTAGAAGATCTTCTGGAAAAAAATATCTTTATAGTGTTGAACAATTCGAACATCCTCAACTGACAACTTATCTTGTTTAATGTCGGACATCGATACGAGAAATCCTTGACATAATTCTTTTCTCGACGTCCTTTCAACCTGAGTTGTTGATACTATACAAGGTAAAGTATTTGTCTCAGTCCCTGTAAAACGGAACTCTTTTTCGCCCGGTCTTTGAAAAATCACCACTCCCTTGGTATGAAGTAAATACGTAATGTCCATATATGAAAGGTCATCATCAGACCATTGCACAATCTCATTTATGACTGAAGCCTAAGGTTCTGGAACAATTTCATATAACCTCTGTATCTTCACCTTATCCCTTATGCTATGGTGTATCTCCCACAAGATCTCAATAATGCAGTCTAGCGGATCAAGATGTTGCTCGAGGTTATGGAGTGGGTGCATACAATAATTAAAATAAAATGCCAATAACATGTCTCGTTTCCGTACAAAACCATAAACTTCTGTCTTTGTAGGAGTTCTTATCGTTCGTGTCATAACTAGGACAAAAATTGTTTATGTTGCTCTACCAGGCTCTGCTAAACAATTACATATAAGTGATAATGACTTCATAATCTCAGACACGACTTGATTCAAAATACTTCTATATCCAACAATAGATATAGAAGTTCATTGCATAAGAAAACTCATAAACTTTGAAAAAAGATTTTTACCTTGATCGCCGGTTGAAAGTCAGTTGCTAGTTTGCTCGATGATGACGGACAGTAACTTTCTTAATTTTTTTTTTCATGATCAATAATATATAAAGTTCATACTGAACTTATTATCTAACAAAACAAAAAGTCTACAGATAAGTATAACCGCTCTGATACCACGCTGTGACACCCCGAACTTAAGCTTTGAGTGTCACGTACTAAACATAATATCTCCCGCCTTTGTTGCATGTAAAAACTCTTAAATAAAATATAATGCATATTGGAAACCTATTTTTAATTTATAGTAAAATATCTCTGTAAAGTTTAATGGCCAGCAGAAGTGCATGCCGACCTGAAATTATTCTTTACATATGCGAACTCGGTGCTGTTATGGCTAGTTCGGGCAGCCGGTTCAAACATTTTTATAAATTTCACCCCAACTCCATTTCCTATGAAATTTGTGGCATTCGAAAGATATTTCCAAGTGATTTACTAGGTTAAAATATGGAGAGTCTCCAAGATCATATGATATGGACGTTTTACTAAAACCAGTGTGGTACTGCACAGAAACTTCAGATTGACCTTTCGACAGTTAAAAAATTTATATCTCCGGCCACAGATATCCAAATTGAATGAATCTTGTGCTCATATTAAGACAACTTAAAGAGGAACACGGGAGTAATTTTAGAGTCTCAAATAGATGTTTATAGAGTTAGTAATAGCATTTTGAACTGACCCAAAAAAACTGTCCAGTTTCTGCCTCTTTTACCGTCGTAGGAAAATAGGTCTATAAGCATGCCTCTTTAGCGTAACATGAAAGATACGATTACAAACATACTTCCAGTACCATATTACATCAGGTCTTATACTTACTTATATCTAATATCATACAAAAAGCATATGGAAAACAGTCTTTGAACGAAACATACGTAAAGGGAATTTCGATACAAAATAACTTTGTCCTTAACCCATCATCGAGTATGCCAACTGACTTCCGCCAAGTCAACGATTATGGATCTGAAAATTTAGTATAAAAGACTATGAGTATAAAAAATACTCAATAAGATACCATGCTCGAAAGCATTCAAACACATACAAACATTCCGGCTTGCCGGTGTCTTTCGGACTTGTCCTAAGGCATAAATAGATATCTAACTTCTTGGTATATTGTGGTTCTCATGCATAGCTTAAGTATAAATATTACCATAAAATCCTACCATTTGAGCATAGAAAGTATCTTACCTTAACACTTGGAGTAATTTTGGTTGAAATGTGTACTTGAGAGTGCTAGACTTTTGTTGTCCTATTCACTTGGTTTGCTTGAGGATAACTTGAGAAATCTTGGGATTAAGTGTCCTCTTTAGGGGCTATGTAAAGGGTATTAAGGGTTGGGGACGTTCTTGATACTTAAGGATGATGAATTGGTGGTTAAAAGATGAGTGCCTCCAAGCATGAGGTGTTCAAGCATGATGTGGCTTCAAGCAGCCATACTTGACTCTTCCTTTCCCATATTTTGACCCTTATGTAACTTTTAACATATCTATATATATATATACAGAAATGATCTAATGAGCACCGGTGCTCATCTTATTCTAAGCACCGATGAGTTGGCACATTAATTCATTGGTGGATTGGAACTCACAAAATCTTTATCCACCAATGAATTAATGTGCCAACTCATCGGTGCTTAGGATAAGATGAGCACCGGTGCTCATTAGATCATTTCTGTATATATATATTTCTTTATCCACCAATGAATTAATGTGCCAACTCATCAGTGTTTAAGATAAGATGAGCACCGGTGCTCATTAGATCATTTCTGTATATATATATATATATATATATATATATATCCAATATAAGGTGATAAGTCCCTAGAAAATGTGATAGAAGTCTTAAGGTTGAAGGAACTTGATGGTAAAATGACAAGTCTCCCAAGCATGAGGTGTCAAAGCATGAGGTGGTTCTCTTGTGGTTAAATCTGATTTTATACCTATCCTTGGAGGATTTATATGAAAGTTATGGATAATGTACTGAATATATGAAGCCTTAAGAGAGTTGTAACCGTTCCTAATGCTCAATGGTGAAGGAATTGACCATTACAATGACAAATCAACAAGCATGAGGTGTATCAAGCATGAGGTGTCCCTTGTAGTAGAAATCTGATTTTACCTCCATCCTTCCAGGTACATATCAAGTGTCCTTAACTTATTTTAATGTCTTTATAATCCATCTTACCTACCTTAAGATCCCAAAATATTTTATAGCACTATTTTTTTAACCGTTCATTTAATTATTTACCTGATTGACCCTCAATTCTCGACCGATTTCAACAATTTCGCACATCAATATTTATAACTTCACATAAAACCCATATTATTGTGTACTGATCATGTCATTTCATACCTCATGTATTAAATATGTCAATTACCTATCTAGGGTTTACGATGATCTCGATCAACCGAATGGAAAGCTTAAAAACTTTACCGATATTAATTTTGGCTTTTGTAAAAGTTCCAATAGCTAAACAAGTCAATCTTCCGCATCTAGATAACCTAGCTTTTCCATCATCGTTCAATGTAGAATTCACCACTTAAGTCTAGGAGTCGAAGACTAACACCATATAAAAATCTTAGCACCTCTACTATCGAATGCATCGTTTTAAAAGAAAGCAATTAGGAATTAAATGCAAATGACATTATCAATCATGAAATGCATGAATCATATTGGCCAAATATGTAACGTAAAGTTCGGGGTATTACACACAAGGTTGGACTGTGTCGACTCAAATATTTTCAGTTATCAATATTAGGGGGAGTAGCTGTACTCTTTTTCCTTTGCTTAGTTTAATTCCACTAGGTTTTTCTAGCAAAGTTTTAATGAGACATCATTCATCTTTAATACTCCAAAATATTTGTACTCTTTTCCCTTCGTTCGGCTTTTTTGTTTCATCTGATTTTTATTAAACAAGGTTTTACGAGATACATATTTTGTAATGTGTCATTCATGGAAGAGTTGTAAATTGTAAGTTTATTAGTAAATAACACTTGTACCACTGCAGTCCTAGAAATTATTGTCATTGTATCATTAATCAATTTGTATAAATATAGGATTTTGGTTCTTATTATAATAGCATTTTACTATAAATGGGTCAAAAATTTATTTTGTCTCGTGTGGTGGGATTCACAATGATGGTGTCAATGGTTTGTGATGGGATTGACATGGTGGTGCTGGCAGTTTCTGGTGGGATTGACGTGGTGGCAGTATGTATTTGAGGCGACAACGTTGGGTGGTGTCGGTGTTGGGATGATGATGCCGACTGTGACATTTTCAAGGGTTAGGTTGGATGGGGTGCGATTTGTAGAGGAGATAATAGTAGCCATTTTTTCTTTTTAATTTTTTATATTAAAATTATAAAGTTACAATTTTACTCTTATTACATTTGGTAAAATTTTACTACTGTGGTCAATTAACGGTCAAATAAATGATTTATAACCATTTAGACTGCATGTGTATATTTTTGAAAGGTTTGTGATTGTAATCGACACAATGAAGATGTAAAGATTGGAAAAAAGTGAAATTTGGAGTCGATGTTGCAATTTTCCCTTTAAAAAAATAATCATCGAAACCATAATCGCCATGTCCAAAATAGTCATTTCAAGACAATAGGCGGACCAATTCAATTCTGTATTGCTTCGCGTATAAAGCAGACAGAGGTCCAAATGAATCGGACATATCGCTTTCTGTAGGAAAGGACCTTCTGGCTGAGAAATCGGTACGCCTGATTTCCTTCGCCGCCGATCTCTCTGCCTTTGACTTTTCCTACGCTATCAACTCAGTCACTCATGGCTTTCTTGTCCGAAAACTCTCGCCGTCAATCTTTTATTCCAAGTTTTCTTTACTCTTCCTCTTTGACTTCCAATAAACTAGCACTTGACAAAATGGTTAGCAACTCAAACCCTAGTTTCACGCCGTCGCCTTCATCTGCATCGACTCCGAACAGGAGCTTTATGATTCCGGCGCCGAGCGAGCCAGGCAAAATCGAGATGTACTCTCCACAGTTCTATGCTGCCTGTACTGTAGGTGGAATACTCAGCTGCGGTCTCACTCACATGGCCGTTACTCCTCTTGATCTCGTCAAATGTAATATGCAGGTTTGTTTGCGAAACCACTCCCAGATCTATTCATTTCTCTATTATTTCTCATTGGTTTTATAATCCCTTCATTGCTGTGGGATTATTTATGATGTCTTTGAGTCAATTTAGTGTATATTTTGGAATATAAACATCTAGCGTTCTTCTATAAGATTTTCATAGTGCTCCTGAGATATGTCTCTAGCGCAGATTTTATGTTGGCTTTAAGTTTTCTGTACCTCCTAGCTAAGATTGGTTTTGTAGGTGAATAATTATGTATATGCATAAGATTTTAGATTTATTTATTTTGAATCTGTGAGATTTAGTTCAGATCTTACTAGTTCAGTTGTAATATCTGTAAGAATTTTGGGGCTCCAATATCCAAGTTTCCTGGCTCAGACCAATCGAACACCACACTACTTCAAGCTCGAGTGCTCGACCCAACACCTTCCTCTACTTGATTGCTCCAAGATTTCATCCACAAAGGATCATGGTGGTGGTGGTTGGCAAGTCCACATAGGAAGGAAGAAGAAGAGGGTAACAATGGTAGAGTCTCACCAAGAAAAACTCTCAAACCCGGCTGCCTCTCTCGTTTTCACTCGGCTGCCCCCCTCTCTCTCACACTCCTCTCTTGCACCAACAGACACTAGATTACACGAGAGATGAATGTATATTAGGTTACACAATTGGGCCAAAAAGGATGGGCCAACTTAATAATAGGTAAATGGGCTTAACCATAGTTTAAAAAGGCGGAACTAAGTACTGAGGCGTTTTTTCTTGTTGAGGCGAGGCGTAAGCCTCGAGGCGGTTTGAGGCGTAAGCCTCATCAAAAAAAAAAAATCTAAGTGAGAATTATAAAATGATACAAAAAATAAAAGTTGTGTGAGTCTGCAAAAAACAAGAAAATGTTTAGCAAAAAAAAAACATTACAAAAGTTAGCAATCACTCCATTTTCAATTGAAAAAAAAGAAGTAGCTTAAACTAAAAAATGCCTAAAAGTCTGTACTATCGTCACTGTTACTAAAATTGTTACTGGAATCATCATCATATCTAATTTCTCCATCATCTTCCTCATCACTACTCTCAATTTCTACAAAATCATCTTCTTCATCCACCAATTGCAATGTGACCTTATCCTTCCCTGTAAATTCAATAAAAAACAATGTGTTAATATAATTTCATTAAAAAAAATAAAGAAATTTGAATTATAAAAGTATGAATACCTTTTCGTGAAAAAGTTCTTTTCCTAATAGGTTGACTTTGTGTATGCTTAGAACTTTCAATCATAAAATTTAGACTCGGGTCGGCATCATTTACATCACATGCGTTTGATGGAGCTCCAACATCTTGATCTACAATCCATTCATCATCGGATGGAACATCCTTTAGAATCAAAGGATCTTCACCCTCTTTAAGTGACTTCAATCGCCTATGTCGATCTTTGAGCTTCTTGTTATAATTGATGTAAACCAAAGTATTCAATCTCTTTGTTGTCAAACGATTCCTTCTCTTAGTATGCACTAAATTAAATGTACTCCAATTGCGCTCACATGCGGAAGATGAGCAAGTAAGACTTAAAACTCTCGTTGCAAACTTGGTCAGTTCTGGAGTACCAACGCCAAATTGAGTCCACCAAGCAACTGGATCAAAATTCAGAAAAAAAGGAAATAAAATTGTAAATAAAATTCAAATTGTGTAAATAATTATATATTAATAATTTAACACATACCAGGAGACCGCTTAGTGAAAGTTAATTTTGCTGGTTCGAGACCAAAGAAATTCTGTTTTTCAACAAATTGGTCTAACTGGAGATCTGCTCTCTCCCTTTCAGTTGGATCAGAAATGAGTCTCACCATGCAATTATACAAACTTGCCATAACTTCAGAATGCCTGGAAAAATTATCAGCATATTGACAACGAGGATTCAAATAATAAGCAGCAGCATGTAGGTCTCGATGCAATTGAAACTCCCACTTATCATCTATGATATTCCAAATTTCCTTATACGCCGCTTCATCTTCACCCAAATTTTTTGCTATTTGTTCCTTTGCATTATCCATTGCTCCATAAATAAATCCCATTGCTGGCATTTGTTCAGAATCAACAAGTCTTAAAACACTAACTAGAGTTAAGTTGGTCTTCAAAGCATATGCAACACTTGGCGAAAAATTTATCCTTGAAATGATTCCCCTACTTTTGTTTCCCTTAGCTTTCCTTGCCCAGGAGAATTTATCCCACTCATTAGAAGTGAACATAGCTCGTAGTGAGTTTCTTAACTCTAAATAGATCTCTCGCAAAAGTCAAGTAATTTGTGCAAATCTCGTAGCGCCCAGTCGAACTATTTCCTTCTTTGCAATTTTTCTCATTAATGCCAACACCCATTGATGATTATAAATAAAATTCTTGATCTTTTTAGCCTTTATCGATGCATGTTTGTGTTGTGGCAACTCTAAGTTTTTCAAGCATTAAGTCGATGCAATGTGCGGCACAAGGAGTCGATATAAATGCTTGCGTTTTTCCATCAATTTCCTCCCAGCAGCTTTGTATGCACTTGCATTATCGGTCACAACTTGAACAACATTTTCTTCGCCAACTTCTTGCACAACCTCGTCTAATAATTTGAACATGAGATCCGCATCTTTAATTGCATCAGAAGCATCGATAGATTTAAGAAACACCGTTCCATGTGGATTATTCACAAGAAAATTGATCAAGCTTCTATTTCTCATGTCAGACCACCCGTCAGATAATATAGAAACTCCAGTTGTAATCCATGTCGCCTTTACATCTTCAACTATTTTCCCTGTCGATTCCTCTTCCTCTTTAAGAATCCGTATCCGAGTTCGTAAATTGAAGGGGGTTGAAAACCTCTACCGTATGAACCAAGAGCCCGACACATGCTGATAAATGAAGGAGATTCAACCGCATTGAAAGGTATTGCATTTTCAAAGAAGAATCTGCCAACATCTAAACAGACGCTATTTCGCATCTCTTTCATCTTCGCTGCATTCATCTTTGGATGTGTCTCATCATCACCGCCCATGTTTGACACAAACCTATCTATTGGTCCTCTAATGCCTCTAGAAGAATCTTTTTCTTTATCATTCTTCTCATAATAAGAACCAAGCTCGACCATATCTTCAAATTGTTGTTGTGATAGTTGTCTTTTCATGTTTCCAGCATTCATATACTCCGCAATCTCTTGTTTAACATCCGCAGGAACTCCAGGACATGGGGCTACATTCTTGTGAGTACATGCTAAGTGTTCCTTCATCCGCTTCACCCCTCCAGTGATGGTTTTCTTGCAAAACATACACTCGATGTAGACGTATGACTTTTTATCACCTCCCGTTTTTTCAATTTCTTTTCCATACTTCCAAGCTGGATCCGTTCGATGGTTGTTTCCCATTCTACAATACAAGAAGAAAACTAAGTTAGTCACAAGACAACATAAAAAGTTAAATACTTGCCATCGGAAAATAACCAATTCCAGGTGGTTTGAAGTGCATTAAATATGGACAAAAAGCCACACAGACTAAATATCAACATGAAACAAGATACTGTCATTGTGCAAATTACAAAAGAGATTTTTGCAAAATGAAAGGGAGATTCCATGTGAAGTCGTACCATAATCAGGTGGACACTTCTGAAAATGACAAGGTCCCGGAGGGGTTGACTGAGGAGGAGTTTGTCAGGACTCAGGTGTTAACTTGAAGGCATTGAAAAAGTTTGGTCGATCACAGGTAATTTTCTGAAACCATGTTTTCTGTAAAAACTTTTCTGAAAAAGTTTTCTGAAAAAGTTTGGTCGATCACAAGTATAAATAAAGAAACTCCAGATTTCTGTAATAATTTCTCAATTTAGATGATTTTTATTTTATGATCTATCAACCAAGTGATGCAAAGATAATAAATAAAAAAGACAGTAGCATGAAAACAGTCAGTTTACCTTTCATTAATTCATTTCATGCAATACAAAGTGATTATATAGCCATGTGATTTCGGATATATATGCAGGAAAAAAGACAGTAACAGCAGGAGAAGAAAAAGATGCAATACAAAGTGATTATAGCCTTGTGATTTCGGATATATATGCAGGAAAAAAAACAGTAACAGCAGGAGAAGAAAAAGAAGAAGAAGAAGAAGGGGAAGAAGAAGAATATATGATGAAGAAGAAGTAGGAGAAGGAGAAGAAGAAGAAGAAGAAGAAGGAGAAGAAAATACCTGATGAAGAAAGCTCCCAGCAGCCTGTAAGGAGAAGAAGAAGCCGGCCAGAAAAATGCAGACTGAAGAAGAAGGAATTCTGCCTGTTCAGTTCCCTTCCTGTCTACGGTTTGTATATATGATAGATGGTTTAGGTTAGTAACATTTGGGCCCACAAAGTCCTTTTTAATGGGCCCTTTTTTTTTAAGAATGGGTAAGTCAGATTTTTATTAGTTATGAAAACAAAAAAAAAAAATTAAAGAGGCGCACGCCTCTTGCACCGTGAGGCGCTTTCCCTGAGGCGTGCGCCTCAGTTATAGAGGCGCTGGCCTCACACTTTTAGCCTCAGCAGAACCGCCTCAAGGCATGGCACATACGCCTCATGGTGAGGCGCGCCTTCACCAACGCCTTTTCATACCATGGGCTTAACCAATAAATAATAAACCCTATACTAATCAAAACCATCAATCCATATTCATCTTGGGCCTTCCAAATGTATCGGTAGTATTCGGGTCGAGCCTAGTTTATGGTGTCGATAAATTATCCGTTAACTGTTTTAAATCATCGTTCGGATTTATTGGATATAAAAACCCAACAAATCTTCACCTTGATTCCCAATAAATCTGCAAGCAAACAAAACACACAGTTTATACTTGCACAATCAAGGTAACCAATAAAATTGGTATCACAGACCTTACCTCGTGTTTCTAATCTGAAACACATACCATACCTGCTCCATAGAAATAGATAATCGCAGCAATCAATCAAGAGCAAATAAAAATGCGATGGAGATATCATATAGGATAACACAGATCTTATCAAACACGTTCACACAGAACAAAAGATTAACACAAGTCAATCAACAGACCAACACACATGTAACAAATGCATAAATGACCTCACAAAAAGATCTTACAACACTTATCTTATCCTATTTCTTGTTACTCACTTCTCGAGAACACATATCTCACCTCATCGCCCACCATGCTTACTAGATTAATCACTCAACTCATGTCTAACTGGTAAATCACTATAGATCCTAAGTTCTTAGGATAATTCTCCATCACCACATGACTTCTCCAACCTAAGTGGATAATGGGTATCCACCTAATACAAGTGATAGAAGTACCTTTCTCGCACTCCACCTGATCAGAGTCTCTTCCAGATAAAGGATCCCAACACTTGATCACCTCTCCACCGCGATACAAATGTCACACTCCACATCCCACGGTACAAAACCACAATGTACCCCCAGGCATCTATACTCTTATCTTACCAAAAGACATACACACACATTGCTAAAACGTCCTAAATCTACTAAAGCAAATCAACACTTTTCGGCGACCACGAAGGTTAGGGCTCAAATTTAAATTGACCTACGCACCACAAGGTTACTCCAACATCAATGCTCTTACAAATCCACAAATGATTTATCCCACAAAGGGAAAGTTGAAAGTGGCACTCACAAAGAGAATAGAAGAAAGAGTTGGTTACTTCATTGCACTCACAAAAGAGGCTCACACAGAGAACGAAGATAACCCTCACAGGCTGTCTCACATAATCTCACAAACCACACAGACTCACAAAGATGAAGGAGAAAATGGCTGCCCCTCTAACTTCTCACCACCCCACCCTCTCACACCACTCATGGAGCAAAACAGAGTACGCCATATATATCAACCACTATGCATGCAAACACATTACACAAAGTAATAAGATCATTTTAATTCATGTTATTACACACATGAAACATATTAAAAATATAATATATCACCATGTGACAGAATTAAGTGATCACACATGCAGAAAGGATTACACACAGATGCTCGTGCAATAACTATGTTTACTCTCAATAAATCTCACACAGTTCATAACTCGACCTAATGACAGAATTCGACTCACCACTCTCCTAATCTTGCCTTTTATTATCATTCATAGGACAGTCCATTTCAACCATGTCCAAATTACCACAGTTAAAACACATCTTAATTTTCGCACTTGCCTTCGACCATATTTGCCATCAAAAGATTTTATGAAAAATATTTTCGCTTTGCGAAATAAAAAAATCACAATTTTCATTAAAACATGTACAACTCATGATGTGTCGTCATTTTACCAAAAAATGTACAGAATACAAAATGCAACCTACAACTACCACTAGTAAAGTACCGACAGTAGTACCGACAGTTCTCACAGAATAGTCAAGTAAGCTTTCCTAAGGTCACATGCATGGTTTGAAAAAACGTAATAAACAAAACTAATGATTCCAATTAACAGTAAACAATCATTTTTTTAATTGTTTTAAAATTTTGATTGATTTTATAATTATTTGTCAATCATTTTGGCCAAAGCAAAATCATATTTTAAATTGTTTTAAAATTTTGTAACATTAATTATGATATTTTTTTTAAACTAAAATGATCTTATCTAGATTAAAAGAACCAAAAGCATAATAAAAATATTAATTTGGCTTCTTTTGTAAGTTTGTTTTCGAATGAAGGGTAAAAATGTAAAAAATTAATTCATTGCATTCTTAAACAATAAAGTTGAAACAAAAAATAATTTATATACTGCATAAAAAATTTATATTGCATTTTTATTGGGCATAATGAAAGTAATTGATAACATTCATAGACTTTTCAACACGTGTTCATTTTCAGATTTCTGTCTCTTCTTCTTCACAGCACTTTCTCTGCATTTTTTTTTCCATGGTCTATCTCTTCAGTCCCCGGTTGTCTTCTCCTCTTCTCTTCTTCACAGCACCGCCTCAGTTTCTCCCGTCGCCGGTCGCAGTTTGGTCCTTGCCCGGAGTTTGCAGCTGTGTTGCTGAACATTTCTGGGCATTTCTGAGCCATTTCTGCTCGCACTTGTTTGCCCAGGTCTCGCGTACAAGAGGCGTGCAACAGATTCAATTAAGGCGCACGCCTCTCAAATTAAGCCTCAGATTTCATGCCTTGAGGCACCAGTCATACGCCTCAAATTGAGGCGCTCCTTGCCTCGTGCCTCTTCACCGTTTTTTCATACCACATGCAATTCTAATAATGAAAAAATTTAATCGGCAACTAATTCACTTAGAATTCAAGGCAAATAATTAACAAGTAATTCCTAAATCTAGCAACAAGCAATGATTACCCCTTCACGGTAATCCCAAACCTAACGTCACCCCACACGATGACTTCTAATGCGAAAAATAAATTATCCTACACAATAATTTTAACTGCAATAATAAAAGGTAAAGAACACGATACCAAGCGGACCACGTCTGAAGGTCCGTAAATATCGAGAGCTGCGAATTCACCACTTTAGGACTACCGCAATCCGCCCCAAAGTTTTCGTCAACACGAACGGCATCCGGCATCCGGCACCCGAACGTCTAAGGCAAAATCGTCCAAATTTCACCGTATTGCCCAAAACTGAAATCCAACAACACTGCAGGGTCCGTCTCGATGTCCCTGAAAAACTGCCTGAAGACCACCTCGTCGGAATCAGCCCCTACTCGCCACACGCACTACCGCTGGCAGTACGCATGGGCGTCACGTGCCGGCGCGTGTTGGCATTATCCTCTGCCTGCACGTTCCAATGGTGGTCTCCATTTCTCCATCCGACCTCTGGTTTGTCCCAAAAAAGCAAAAAACAGTTCCAGCAGTTGCAAAAACTGGACAGATTTTCTGCCTGTTTTCCAACTTCGTTTCTGGTCTTTTTCAGCCCCTTTTTCGCCCCAAAAATTACTGATTTCCTTACAATTCAAGCTTTGATACTATTTGTAGAATATTGGGGCTTCAATTTTCAATTTTCGGGCTCAGAAAACAATCAAATGAACACCAATCTTCAAAGGTTCGACCCAACAACCCTCTACACATTGGTTGCCTCTTTCTGCCCTCATCGGTTGCTCTCCCTTTAGTACACACAAAGGACACTAGGTGGTGACTACAATGGAGAGGAAACAAAGTGAACAACAATGGTGGAATCTCTCCATTTCCCCCAAAACCCGGCTGCTCCCTTTCTCACATTTTCTCTTCACTTGTAGCACACTCAAAATGGTAGAGTTTCTACCATATAAAAGGGCTAGGTTTAGGTCACTCTTATGGGCCAAGACTCACTTATAATGGGCCAAGTTAATGGGCTAATAACCAAATCCATCCATTAACTAAACTACCAACCAAACCAAACTTAGGTCCTCCAATGTGTATTAATTGTTTCCAAGTCGAACCGTAACTTTTGATGTTGCTAAAATAATCCAACAACTGTTTTACATCATTGCCCGGCTTTATTGGGTATCAAAACCCAACACGATCTTATTTGCTTTGTTCTTTCTTCATGAACGCATAAAATATTTGAGAATTATACATGAGGTTTTTGGAATTAAAAATGGAAGTTAAACCAATTGAAAATGTTCCGACTCAAACAAAGTAATACGTTGCCTTATTGACTACACCTTAGATTGGACGACAGTGACACTACACTTTCACGAAACTATCCTAGCCCTTGTTTGACAGGCGTACATACTCATTTTCAATCACAAATTTTCAATCCCACCTTCACATAAGAAATATTGTGGCCAACCCAAGACTCTTCCATACTTTTTAACTACACATTCTTTGAAAATTACCTATTCAAAACTTTGCTTTTGCCGGGCTATCAAACAGTGGCTTAATTATATATCTAGGTAAAGCCATGGTTGTCAATTTATTGATTTTTCTGCTTGCAATTTTATTCTATCTAATTTTTTCGATACTTCTGATCTTTAATCTTTGATAATTACATGCTCTCTCTTTCATTTGAATCTAATCTTTTTCTCTAATTCCTCAGATTGATCCAGCAAAGTACAAAAGCATCTCATCTGGTTTTGGAGTGTTACTTAAGGAACAGGGAGTTAAAGGCTTCTTCAGAGGATGGGTGCCTACCTTGCTTGGTTACAGCGCTCAGGGTGCCTGCAAGTTTGGATTCTATGAATTTTTCAAAAAGTACTATAGTGACCTGGCCGGACCTGAAAATGCAACCAAATACAAGACTCTGATCTATCTTGCTGGTTCTGCATCTGCTGAGGTCATTGCAGATATTGCTCTCTGCCCCTTTGAAGCTGTGAAGGTTCGTGTTCAGACACAGCCTGGTTTTGCCAGGGGGCTGTCTGATGGGCTTCCAAAGTTTGTGAGATCCGAAGGTGCTCTTGGGTATGCTGAACACATCTTTCTTTCATTCTAACATAATTCTGGCTTCCAAATTAAAATATATAGGATTCATATTTTCCTCAACGTTTGCAGGTTGTACAAGGGCCTGGTTCCTCTTTGGGGACGTCAAATTCCATGTAAGTTTTAGATTTGTGTGTTGCAGCTTTCTTGTCATCTTCAAATGAAATGTAAGCACTATGTTGATTTTCTGCACCTTTGACTGGCTTGAGGATGATGGATGTCGAAAGGCTTACTCTTCCATGTCAATAAAATTAATTTACGTGAAAAATCATTGCTTGAACCTTTTTTAAGTGCATTCCATTGATTGTTCACTTGTATGTTGTTTGATGAGTGCATTCATTCTTATATCTTCAGTTGCAATTTTCTGTGCAAGTAATTTTTATTGCTAGCTGTTTGGCCTTCATTACATTCAGTGGGTTATATTCCTTTGTTAATTGATCTTACATCCACATTGATGTCCGACCTATTGATATGTTCACAATTACTGTAATATTTTCTAATTTTTTTGAACCTTTTTGTCATACCTTGTAGAATGTGGTGTGGATTATTTAGATGTAATGTTTCACATGGTGCAACTGCTAGAGGTTTTAATTGCCTTCAATTGGCATGTGATGTGGATTTCAAATGGCTTGTTCTTCCGCATAAATAAAACTAAAATTATTGGACGATGCATTGCTTGATGCCGTCATTGCAATCTAATTGTTGCCCTCGTTCATGTATCCATGTTCAGTTTCAATTCCTTGTGAAAGTAACTTTTATTGCTAATTTTGCCTTTATTACATTCTGTGGGTTATATTCCTTGGTTAATTGATCTTACATTCACATCAATGTCTAACCTATTTATATGTTCACAATAACCATGATATATTCTAATTATTTGAAATTTTGTCATACCCATGTCGAATGTGGTGTGGAGTATTTAAGTGTAATGTTCACTTGGTTCGAGACAACTGCTAGAGAGGTTTTCATCCAAAACTAGCTATTGTTGAATTTTTTTTAGTTTTTATTTTGCCAGATTGTGGAAGTATTTTATTTTTTGATGCATATATTTTATGCCTTGAGTGACGTGATTATAGTCTAACTTACCTTTATGCAAATATAATCTATCATTTATTTTGTCATACTACTAGGAATTATAGGGTACTCACTGTCACCTAGCTTATTGTTTCTTTTATTTTCAAGTTAGTTCTTTACAAGATAGTGTGCTGTTTATGGAAAATTATATGATGTGATGAATTGTATCTTTTTGTACTTATTATTTATATATGTGGTATTTGAACAAACCGTAATTAAGTGATGTGGGTTTGGTAGCTGAACTGTTAGTTATTTGCTTCTTTGAGGCTCATAATTGACACTTTATTGAATTTCAGGATTTTTTGCATATGGTATGATTTAGGTTTTATGCATTCAATCAACTTCAATCCACTTGTAAAATCTAACCATGCCTCGTAACACTTTTCGAAAAGCTTACGATGTTCTCCATTTGTACATTTGTAACCATGCTTGTGCATGGTATAATTTCATATTAGTCTTTCTACTTGGATCATTGGATGTCAATACAAGGGTTAATTGACAGACACAATGATGAAGTTCGCATCTTTTGAGACTATTGTGGAGATGTTTTACAAGCATGCAATCCCTAGACCTAAAAGTGAATGCAGCAAGCCCCTGCAGCTTGGTGTGAGCTTCGCTGGTGGATATGTTGCTGGTATTTTCTGTGCTATTGTATCACATCCTGCTGACAATCTTGTCTCTTTCCTTAACAATGCCAAGGGTGCTACCGTTGGCGATGTGAGTACTATTTGTGTTGTTTACTGGACCTTCTTTTTCTTATTGTTATTTTTCTCTCTAGTTGTTTGTGTCCTTTGGGTTCTAAATTCCCTTACTATGTTAATTTTTGCTTTTTTTGGCAGGCTGTAAAGAATCTTGGTTTATGGGGTCTCTTTACTCGGGGACTTCCCCTCCGTATTGTCATGATTGGAACTCTGACCGGGACTCAGTGGGGTATCTATGATGCTTTCAAAGTTTTTGTTGGATTGTAAGTTTCTCTTTGAGAATTTGTTTGAGCATTACAATTTCACTTCCCTTGCTAGTATTTGAATCTCTGCCTTGAAATTAGTATTGTGCAAGTGGTGCTTAATTCTTTGCTGAACTTGGAAGTTGACTTTGTAACCCCCTGATGTTTTTTCAGGCCAACAACTGGTGGTGTTACTCCTGCTGCTGCACATGTTACCACCGAACTTGCAAAGGTGTAGAATCATACGCAAATTTTTACACACAGTAGGTTTCCATTAGGGTGGTCAATAAATGTAGTATGCCTGGGGCTGCTCGAGTGGCGTTTAGCAGGTGAAGAGTGTTTTTTCTCCAACAATCATTCTGTTAGACTAATTTGATGGGGTGGCCAAGTTCCAAATTCTCAACATATTTGGATGTTCGATTTTGTTAGGAGTAGATACAAGTTTTCCATATTAGAACTATGAAAATTGCTTCTGGATGGAAGCGCTAATGTTAACCTTGCATTTTGCAAAGCATGTTTTCCAGATTTGTAACTGTTGTAGAACCATTTTTCCTTGCAACACGAAGTTTAGCATTCTTGTTTTTCCCATCTCTCTTTCTCTCACTGACTTAGCACCTGCACTATAATATGATGGGAATCCATTTTGTCTGGTTGAAAAACCAGTGATTTTTACCAAGTCCAAATCAACCAACTCACCCCAAACAGATTCAAGTTCGATTGGTTTGGATTGTGTTGGGTTTAAATTAATAATGGGGTTGGATTGATTTGATTTCAAATCAAATCGATTATGTTGCGTTGCGTTTGAGTTGGATAAAATACTAATTCAATCAAATCGATTATGTTGCGTTGCGTTTGAGTTGGATAAAATACTAATTCAATCCAACCCAATTCACGCCCAGCACTACTTAGCAATTTGTTCTTACCTATTAAATTTTAAGAGAATGTAACATCTCCGACCTTAAAAAATTCAGACATAGGAAACTGATGACTCACATCCAAACTTGTATTAAGTCAGGCAAGTGCCTTGCAGGTGACCTTTTCGACAAAGGGCTGTTCGTTAAGGCACTTTTCTTTTATTGCTTCCCAATTCAAAAAAATAAAAATGAGTAGATAAAAAAAAATAGAAAGACTCTTCTTATTCTTCTACAGCAACCCACCCACCATCACACCAGCATCGACAGCCACAGAAGAACGAATGGTTCCAAAACAATGGCCACTTCAACGTAAACTCAGAAAACTTAATAAATCACACAAGTTCTTGAACCATCATTTGCGTTTTCTTTTGATACTCCGTCGATTCACTTCTGGTAATTTTTCACCTGCATTTTCTTTAATATATTTGTACTTAAATTTCTTTATGTCCAAAAGGATGCATAATGATAGAGTTTTACTTCTAAATAATAATAACTAAGTTAAAAATGAATAAATGATTCACAAGCAATATGAGATGATCATTATGTTGTAAAGAAAAACAAAAAATAATTCTAAAAATAAAGAATTCAACGTCGTAACTTGATATTCATTTTGTATGTTAAAACGGTTGAGATTTACTTAAACATGTATAGTGGAAAATAAATAATATTTCAATTTCCACCAAAAAATTTCTAAAGAATTATACATTTGATGAATTTCTTGAAGAACAACTCTGATCTACAACATACAGCTGTCCAATTGTCCAGCTTTCAATAAAATCCATATAGGAAACAAGAATGAGAGAATTATAGTTCTTTTTTCTTGTACTAGTAAGATAATAATACTTGTGTTGTATGATTTTTCAAATTCTAATAGCTTACTAATAGAAATCCAAGTTGGTTGGCCCATCACTTAAATTTGATCCGGTACAAAGTTTAATTAATCTACATGATCCATTAATTAATTAATCTGATTAATTAATTTCACCTATTAATAAGTAAATCAATTAATTAATTGTTCAACACTTGACAATTAATTAATTAGTATATTTCATTCTTCTTATATGTATGACTCATTAGATTCTCGACCATGATGTCCAATGACGTAAATTATTACTTTTATCTAATCAAAATAAGATAAATTAAAAGGGTTAATTCACCTAGATTAATTAATTCACATTCTTCGTTCCAAATTGACATCAACAATGTGTCAAGACAATACATGTGATAAGAAATGTCACGTGATATGACAAAACCAAACTTGTTCGTATGCCATGAAACTATAATCCATTCGTCAATATGATCCGATCAATTACGAGATATAAAGCATATGAATCTCGTTTATTGATCATATCTTTCATCCCATTAAGTCAATATAAATCGAAAACTCTTTTCGATTTATTTTTCGATTTATGAGTACACACTGACCAAGTATTTCGTTATCAATTTAACTGAATGAAATATATATCATAATCTCTAAGAGTGATGAATACTCTATTGATCATTCACAACTTTTATATGATTATTAAAACACCCGAAAAATGTTGTAATAGAGACTCATGGTAGAGCAACATTCAATATCACTAAAACATGATTGTCCTCATATAAGGTACTATGATGACCTCAAGTCAAATGACCAATTCTACTACTGAATATTAAAGATTAACCATTGACACTCATATAATTATCCATGTGAAATCTCTATGGGTCTCCATTCACGTATGAGATTAGCTACTCATTTCAAAAGTGAGAAATATCACACGTGATGATCTAGCCTGTAATAACAATATCCGTATCTCGTTATTACTTACGATCAGCCATATGTAATTTGTTTCTCACAATCACAACTCTTTGTGATTAACAAGTTACTAAGATGAATTTTCGGATTTCATTAATTTAATAATTAGAAAATAAATTCAATTAAATAATAGATCTTGCCAAATTATAAAATGTAATAATCATATTAAAAGTGTTTACAACTTAAATCGATTAGATTTAGGGCATAACACTTACGGAAATAAGAGAGAATTTTTAGAATTTACTTAATTTCAATAAATAGTTCTTGAATCCTATATGAAGCCTGAGCTTTTAGATTTTAATTTTAAGAATTTGATGTTTCAAACCTTCAAGTGTTATATGATATTTGTGAAAGTGACTAAAACGGAACGTGTTCTTGTGCTTTTATTTATACCAAAATTGAATTCTATATTAGATAGGCAAGAAAAAAAAAAACAAAAACAAAATTTCAAATTTCTCATTTAGATACAAGATTTCGGCAAGTCCATATAAAGAGGGAAAAATCTTGATAGTTCAAATTAAATTAGAGTTGTGCTACTTGTACGTGTATGTATATATATATATATATATATATATATATATATATATATATACAGGAATGATCTAATGAGCACCGGTGCTCATCTTATCCTAAGCACCGATGAGTTGGCACATTAATTCATTGGTGGATTGGAACTCACAAAATCTTTATCCACCAATAAATTAATGTGCCAACTCATCGGTGTTTAGGATAAGATGAGCACCGGTGCTCATTAGATCATTCCTGTATATACATATATATATATATATATACATATATATATATGTATATATATATATATATATATATATATGTATATATAAAATTCCAAACTTCCATTAAAATTTTCTCTCCCCATGAAGAGCACATTTTGAAGCTCTAAGCACAACTAAGCACAACTATGATGAGACGGTCGTCACTTCGAGGCATTCTCTATAGGCACTTAAATCTGAGCTCAGTAGTCCGACGATGAGAACGTTACTCCATGTTATGATTTGTTCATTATAGATATGACTTATGAAAATGGGACTCGGATGGCTATGCATCTTGGAAGGGCAAAACGAACGTTTTTTTGGGTTCCAACATATTAACGATCAAACGGGAGTTGACTTGTAGAATAATGATCGGATAATATTTTTATCAGATTATAATTTGCTTCCATGATTATTACTTGACTCAAGAGTGCAATTTCAACTTTTTTGATATAATAAGTTGGATTAATAGATGTGTCTTAATTAGTCAGAGTTGACTCAATTAGAAACATTTATTGGGGTTTGGGTCTTG
The DNA here is from genome assembly GCA_035079005.1 of Fraxinus americana. Taxonomy (NCBI): domain Eukaryota; kingdom Viridiplantae; phylum Streptophyta; class Magnoliopsida; order Lamiales; family Oleaceae; genus Fraxinus; species Fraxinus americana. Next base: position 14,610,028 of record CM068718.1, on the reverse strand, counting down.
TGAGTCCGATTACGTCCCTCACTTGGATCTAATATAGGTGTGATACTTAATTGGCCTACTATAATAAAGTCAAAGGGGAATTGTGCAATTATGAAACCCTAATTGAGTATTATAAATATATCCTTTGTGGGCACAATTCTCAAGATATTAGGATTAGATACATTATCATATTTTCTCAAAAAGAGAGGCACCTAAAAATGGAGATCAAAAAGGAAGATCAAAGGGAGAAAGCTTTGACTTGAAATATGAAAGGCCCTTAGAAGCTCTTCTAAGGTTATAATCTCACCCTTATGTGTGAAAACTTAAAAACAAATTCCAATAATCTCAAAAGAGATCTAAGATTTATAATCTATTTGGAAAGATTAAATCTAAAAACCAACAAATGGTTAAAGAGATCCTTGAGTAGGATTAGCTTTTAAAATCTTGGTGTACTATGCATATTTAGTATATGTGGTATCATAACTTTTAGCTCTAGAATATTGATGAGTGCTCCACACTCATGATATTTATGCCACTTAATGCATTATTTTGTTACCCTTAAGAAAGTTTTAGAGTGTTTTTATGTGTGTTTTGATTTTGTGATGTAGGTTGGTAAGATTGAAGAAAATAAGCAGAAGTTGACAATTTTGGAGAAAATGGCTAAATTGTAAGAGATCCAAAATTCGGGAACTAAAGTGCAAATACTTAAAAGTTGTGTCGAACCTCACGATGAAGACTTGAGAGTGCTAAGGGCCAGTTGGATGAGGAAAGATATCAAAAGGATCAAATTTAGTCAAAATATGATCACATATCAAATTCCAACCGAAAAAGTTTTGCTCCGAATTTTTAGTCTCATATTGAGACTCACTTTTGACATAGAAAATGATCGAATTAGAGGATGATGTCTGAATCAAAGTTGTAGCCCTATGAGTTAGCTTTCCAAAACGTCTTGAATTACCTCAATCGAACATCAGACGAAAATGTGATGGTAAAAATACTGAAAGACGTCCAGAACAGAAAAAGGGACTGAGGAGCTGGCTCCACCTAAATTAACCGACGCCTTCAGAGAAATCTGGCACCACGGCTCCGCGAATAGAGAAGGCGAAGCCGTGTAAAAATAAAAAAAAGCATTTTTTTATGAGACCTGACCCAATTCAACCCTAATTCGTCCCTAAACTCTAAAACACTATAAATACAAGTGAGACGACCTAATTTTAGATGTTGGAAGAAGGAGAGAAAGATACAAAAAGATTGAATCTCCAAGGACAACAAGAAGAAGGAATTGAAGACTCCAAGTGAAGAAATGGTGGAAATCATAAAAGGGACTCCGATTAGCACTTCAAAAGAGTTTTTTCTTACCTTTTCTTTTATGTTTTCCATTATAAATTATATGGATTTCATGTTCTATTTCATGAGTTAGGCAATTTAGTTAGGGTTCGATGTAGTCAACTTGAGATTATGGTTTGATGAATACATGAATTATTTCTTTTGGAATTTTCCACTTATATTTAATTGTGTTATGATTATAATGCTTTCAATTACCTGATCAATAATTGAATGAATAGATACTAGTCAATTTCGGTACTCGAGAGAGGGGAATTTAGGCGTGATCATAAGATTGACACAACGTAGGTTTTATGGGTTTCGAGAGAAAATGTAAAATCTATGAAGCTTACTCGACAAAAGAATCAGGATTTTGATAAATTCTAGGCTTTAATTCGGAATAGAGATATTGGGATTGAACTCTAGGATTAATTTCTAGCCGGCACTCGAGAGAGGGGAGATAAATACAATTGGATTCTTACTTTTAAATATGAGAAAATTAATTGAAATAATTTGATGTCATTGAATCATAATTGAAAGTTGGTGAAATCATTCCCTAGGCTTTCTCATTTTGATAATTTTATATTCTACAATTTTGTCGTCGCATATTACTTTTGATTAGTTTAAAACAATCATTCAACCATTCATCATTTGTCTAAATAAAATAGAAGTTATACAATTATAGTACTTTGTAGAAATTGAATTACAATCCATGTGGATTCGACACTCTTAACTCAATCATTATATTACAAAACTTAACACCATACACTTGCGGCATAAATTCACGTTGTATAAAATGCGTGACAAGTTTTTGGCGCCGTTGTCGGGGATTGCTTAATTTGATTTTTACTAATATTATTACCAAGTAACTTTATATTAATTTAGATTTCTTTTCTTTTGATATTTTTCTTATTCGTGTTTAAGGTTTATGCGAAGATCGAGAAGCGTTGGACCATTGCCTATTGATCCTGAACCAGAATGAACTTTCAGAATTCGATGGGGTATTTAGAGACACAACCTTGAAACAATGGCAGAGCAAGCACAACAAATAGCAGATCAAAACAATCAACAATGCGCCATTAGAGATTATATCAAACTAGTTGTCCACGACAACCACTTTGGCATCGCACATCCAACCGTCGCTACAAATAATTTCGAACTGAAGCCAGAACTAATACACATGGTGTAGCAAAATCAATTTGGTGGAACTCCAACAGAAGACCCAAATGCTCATCTGGGTTCTTTTCTCAAGATTTGTGATACAGTCAAGATGAACGGTATTACTGATCAGACTTCATCTATTCTCCTTCTCTTTAAGAGATAAGGCCAAAGTATGGTTCTAGTATTTGCCATATGGATCTATTACAACTTGGGAAGAATTGACTCAGAAATTTCTTACAAAATACTTTCCACCTTACAAGGCAGCTCAGTTGAGGAGTGAAATTGGTCAATTCAGACAATCTGACTTCGAACCATTTTATGAAGCTTGGGAATGATTTAAAGACTTGCTTAGAAGATGTCCTCAACATGGTTTTCAGAGTTGGGTACAGATTGAACTCTTCTACAATGGGTTGAATGGTCAAACAAGAACGATAGTGGATTCTGCAGCAGGGGGTGCATTGATGACCAAGACTCCAAATGGGGCTTATGCATTGCTAGATGAGATAGCTACTAATAGCTATCAATGGCCAAGTGAGAGCTCAAATACAAAGAAAGTTGCTGGACTTCATGAGGTGGATCCCATTATAGCCCTTGCAGTTCAGATGCGATCTCTTACTAATCAATTAGCCGCACTGACATCACAGGGAACTCCAAAGAAAGCAGATTTCATCATGGCCGCCTCATCGTCATACTATGAGTCACAAAAGGAGGAAGTCCGGTATGTGAATGGCGGAAACTTCAATCAGATAGGAAACTACGCAATAAATCAGTACCATCCAGGATTGCGAAACCATGAGAACCTCTCTTATGGTAACAATGCAAATGCACTGCAGCCTCCACTTGGTTACAATACTGAGCCATCTAAAGGGAAGCCATTACTGGAAGATATTTTGGGAACCTTCATTTTAGAGACTAGATTGAAGTCCAACAAAGACGAGTCAAGACTTGACAACATCGAGACTCATATGACCAACTTGGGATCCACAGTGAAGAATTTAGATGTACAAATTGGTCAGATAGCAATTGCATTACAGTCCCAACAGAAAGGAAAATTTTCCAGTAACACGTAGGTTAACCCAAGGGAGCACTGCAATGCCATCACATTAAGGAGTGGTAAAGAAGTTGAAGAAAGCAAGCCTAAAGATGTTGTGGTTCCTACCACGGATCCTATACTTACAAAGGAAGAGCGGATTGAAGAACAAAAGATAGAAGCAGAGGCAACAAAAGAGACTCATAAGCCTTCTCTATCTCATTTCCAGACAATCCACCTATTTTGAAGCCAAAACTACCATTCCCACAGAAATTCATGAAGAAGATTGATGAGCAATTTGCAAAGTTCCTAGAGATCTTCAAGAAAATCCACATCAACATTCCTTTTGCAGATACCTTGGCCCAAATGCCTAACTATGCTAAGTTCTTGAAGGAAGTGATGTCAAAGAAGAGAAAGATGGAGGAGTTTGAGACAGTAAAGTTAACAGAAGAGTATAGTGCCATTCTTCAGAAGAAGCTTCCTCAGAAATTGAAAGATCCAGACAGCTTCAAAATTCTTTGCAACATTGATGGTATCCCATTTGAAAAAGCATTGGGTGACCTTGGAGCTAGCATTAACTTGATGCCCCTATCAGTGTTCAAAAAGTTGGGTCTTGGAGAAGTGAAGCCCACAACCCTCACCTTGCAAGTGGCAGATAGATCAATTACATACCCCAAGGGCATTATTGAAGATGTATTGGTGAAGGTCGATAAGTTCATCTTTCTAGTGGACTTCGTGGTGTTGGACATGGAGGAGGATGAGAAAATGCCATTGATTCTTGGTAGACCTTTCTTGGTTACTGGAAGAGCGTTGATTGACGTACAAGAAGGAAAGTTGACATTGCGGGTTAATGAGGAGCAGGTCGTGTTCAGCATATATCAACAGGAAAAATCCTCAGAAAAAGTTAACACCTGCCATATGATCCAATCAATTGACGAAGTGAAGGGTAAAAATTGCAAAAGAACATTGTTTCATGAACCTCTAGAGCAATACATGGCAACCAACTACTCAAAGATTGCTACAGCTGCTACCAAAAGCTATATAAGGACCAAAGAAGTCGTGGATTTCATTTTAACTCAAGAAGTCGATCCACCTAACAGATTGAAGAACTACATTGAAGAACCTCTGAAACCTCCCAACTTTATCTAATCAAGAAAAGGTTTTGAAGGATACACTAGAGTTAACATAGCTTCATTCTATTGACCATGCTACAGTAAAGAAAAATATAAAGCCAAGTGTGAGGTTTAGAAATAAGAGAGAGGTGTCACCTGAAAATCCAACATAGGCACTGCAGTTGTCAAGCTAATGACATTAAAGAAGCACTTCTTGGGAGGCAAACCAAGCTTTTTTCCTTTTTACTTATTCATTTATTTTGTTTTTGAATTATAGGATAGTTTAGTTTATTTTATAGTTTAGTTAGAATTCTTCAACCATATCCCATTCCCCTTAGGTCATTGAGTAATTAAGTTGGTTTTTAGATGTTTGAATTAGGTAACACTTGTTCCATGCAATTAATCTCTAAAATTTGATTTTTTAGGAACATGACGTCGCGAAACATCCAAACCAACATTGACAAGGAAAAAACGGTATACATCTCAAGTTTGGGGAGAAAAAATCCATCAACTTCAGCATCATCAACACCAAAACGTTACGGGCAATACAGACAATTCAGGGAAGTCTCCACCTTTTTCTTTAATTTTACATTGAGGACAATGTTTAATTTAAGTTTGGGGGTGTATTATAAATTGTGTCTAATTGTCTTGGTTTTTTTTTTTTTTTTATGTTTTTTGTGATTTGTGTGCATGGAAAAAAATTATTTTTTATTACACATTTTACATGTTTTTATGAGTTAGATAGCCTTGCCGGCATTGGTTTATATAATTGAGAACATGTGTTAGTTTATGAATTGTGGATAAGTTACGTGTTTGAGTTAATATTTTTGCTAGTTCATGTGAAACGAAAAATATTTATGCACGTGAGTTGATTGTAACGTTGTACATGAGTATGTTGATTTATGTTTATAAGTTAAAATAGAGAATTTAGATACTAAACGCAGACAACCGATAAACAAGATTCACATCTCTAAACCAAATCTAGGATGTTTGGATGATCGAACTTTTGTAGGGAGACATGGATGTAGATGTGGATTCCATGTGTGCTAAAATTTGTGTGGACTGTCTGAGACCAATAAGATGAAAATTAGGTGAGATCTTAAGTTAGAGGTCATTCTCGAGAATAAGTGTTTAATAAGGGGCATTGCATATATATATATATAACTGAAAAAGTAGGCGCATAAAACAGAAGACGCACCACATATCATGATTAAGCCCCGAACACTTATTTTTGAAGATTAGACCTTTGATAAGAGGTTAATAACTTAGTTGATTCTTGAAGGTTGAAGCGGTCAAAAATAATGAGAATCCTCATTTGTTGATATGTTGACCTACAATTAGTAAAGCCTAACCAAATTTGAGTGGTGTAAGAAATTAGTATTGAAATTCAACTTAAAATACACCATTGGGAAGAGAAAAGAAAACAAGTTTGCGGGCATGTAAATCCCACGATCGAAGTAAGGAAATATTTGACTTTAAGGTCGGGAATTGGATCAACTTGTATTGTACAGTGTTACACTTGATTCTCCACACACCCACCCATTTTGCATTGAATATGTGAGAATTTAGCTTATGCATTATAGTTTTGAAGTGATTCATGAAATTCATGCCATGTTTTCAATCCTGAGCTATGAAAGCAAATATCTAACACAATTTATTTTAAGTGATTTTTTTCGTATTTATTTGTTTGTGTTTGTTAGTGATTTTCCTTAATTTGGTATTTGCTCGAGGACAAGCAAAATATTAAGTTTGGGGGTATTTGATGAGTTCTCCACACTCATGATATTTATGTCACTTAATGCATTATTTTGTTACCCTTGAGAAAATTTTAGAGTTTTTTATGTGTGTTTTGATGTTGTGATGTAGGTTGGTGAGATTGAAGAAAATAAGCAGAAGTTAACAATTTTGGAGAAAAAGGCTAAAATGTAAGAGATCCAAAGTTTGAGGACAAAAGTGTAAATACTTAAAAGTTGTGCTGAACCTCACAATGAAGATTTGAAGTGCTAAGCGCCAATTGGATGAGGAAAGATGTCAAAGGGATCAAATTTAGTCAAAATATGATCACACATCAAATTCCAACAGAAAAAGTTTTGCTCCAGATTTTTAGTCTCATATTGAGACTCACTTTTGACAAAGACAATGATCAAATTGAAGGATGATGTCTAAATCAAAGTTGTAGCCCGATGAGTTATCTTTCTAAAGCAACTTGAATCACCTCAATCAGACATCAGGCGAAAAGATTATGATAAAAATATTGAAAGACATGCAGAACAGAAAACAGGACAGAGGAGCTGGCCCCAGATAAATTAACCGGCGCCTTCAGAGAAATCTAGCGCCGCACCAAAATAAAAAAAAAAAAGAAGCATTTTTTGTATGTGTTCATGAGCATTTTCAATTGATTTTCCTGAGAAACTGATGTCCTGATGATTTTGAAACAAGTTGATGACATCTGGTCGAATGTGGGAGTTGGCATGCCCAAAAGGTGGATAAATAATAGCCGGTTACATAGGAGCAGGTACGAGATTTAAATAATCCTTAAGAACTGGATTTAGTTGTTTTGGTGCATTTGGTGGAAGTTGAACTTGATTTTGATTTTTTGTCATGTCTCTTACGTTCTCTGCTATCTTTTTCGTTGTCTAAAGGTTAAGTAAATCTCGAAATCCAATGGTAAGAGCTCAATTTCTTCAGAATCTTGCACACACTTCCAAAATCAAATGATAGAAATTAGATGTGAAAATAATAGCCTAAACAAAATAAAAGAAAAATTTGGATGCTATATAACTAATAAACTTAAATTAAATACTTTATTCCTTGACAATGGCGCAAAAAACTTGTTCGTGTGAAACTCGCAAGCGTATGAGATCATTGATAAGTAATAGATTTGATGAGTTGAGAGTTATCGTCTCCACATGGAATAAATTTAATTCAAATTTGTTAGTTATGTATGGAATTTGAATTGTGTACAGAAAATAGAGATTTTGATTTGATTTTATCCTAAATTATCTAAGAAAGAGGTAAAAAGTGCTTATATCAAATTATGGATGATTGTATTGGATTTCGAATCCTCCTATTGCTATCTATTTCAATTCTTAATTTGTAATCTAGTTTCGTTCATACATTCTTGATAATCGATAAAATTATGATATATAATTTTCTTTTCCACTAGAAAATAAATCTATCCTAACCACTACCCGAATCTATTCTAGCCCAAATTCGAATGATTAATGCATTACAATTTAAATAATCTATATGACTGCACACGTGATAAATGTTATTCCTAACATTTCTTACGCATATGTTAATTTTGTCACATTCCAAACTTATTATGAGTCTCCCAACACTATAACAAGCAACTAATTATGGCCAATCAATTAAATAATGCAATGGACATGCAAAATTAATCAAGAAACGTAAAAAATAAATTAAACTACTGGTCTTGAATAAAAAAAATAACAAATATGGTTCATTTTTATCCAATACAAAAGGATCTAGCCTAACATATTAATATATAAATTACAAGAATAATAAAAGAAAAATATCACCTGGATCATAAAATAATTCAAAAGATATTGATCTTCAAGCCCAAGCTTGAATTTTCCAAAATCTTGTTGTAATTGAGATTCAATTCATTGCTAGGGTTTGATCTCCTCTCTAAAAATATAAAAATTGACCTGTTGTTCTTGATGAATTTGATGATACTATTATGTATGAAGAGGCAAGAGGGGGGTTTTTTTTTTTTTTTCCAATGTGTAGCACTCGTTCTCTATTTATAAGAGTCAGAAAATAGGTCAAAATCGCATCCAATTTGAGTTCCAAAAGAGTTTAAATCGCGAAAGGAAATCGACGATTCATTTGTAAAAATGGCCTGTGCTTGCGCACCGGCATAACTATCGTATGTGCGCTGTAGAGCCAAATGGCTCTCGGGTTGGGAAAAATAGGGTACGACGTGCGTAGGTTCGCTTCGATTCATCCATCAACAGCTTTTAGTAGTTTGACCATAACTTTCTATACAGATATCCGATTGAAGTGATTCAAAGTGTGTTGGAAAGGTGATTCAAAGAGATACAATACTTCCTGAGTAAATATTTCCAATTCAAACGTTTTCTATTCGAAAAAGAGGTCTCAAGTTGAAGCTAAAAATCTGGAGCATAACTTCTTTCGTTGAAAATTGATTTATGAAAATACTTCCTCTATATTTCACTTATGTGACCTCTAATTGCATCCAGTTGATCCTATATGATCTTTAATCATCGCTTTGTGGTTTGAATCAACTATTGGATGACTATACTTTGGTCCCCAAACTTTGGATTTCTTTCATTTTTGCACATTTTTGGTTTCTTTTTTCCAAATCCACCATTTGCATTGAGTTCAACATACCAAATATAATTAACAAATACTCTAATTTAATGGCCTTGATAAGTGTACAAAATCAACTTATCAATAACACTACTAGGAACAGGAAATAGATTATCTAGTGCTAATTAAACTCTCTTATGCCATCTTAGGATGGGTCATATTAATCTAAATATGATTCAAAGATTGGTGAAATATGGACCTTTAATTGAATTAGGGGCCGAATCCATACCAACTTGGAAATCTTTTATAGAAGGTAAGTTGAATAAGAGGCCTCTAAAGCTAGAAGTTATGGATTTAGAACATTATGATAATTGTGGATCCACTAGTAATCGGGGCTAGAGGAAAATGAGAATACTTCATCACTTTCATAGATGATTACTGATATGGATACATATACCTAATGTCTCACTAGTTCGATCCAACTGAAATTCAAGGAGTTTCAGATAGAGGTTGAGAAAAAATGAATGTTTATCCCAAGAGTTTAAGATCTACTTAGCGAATAATGGGATGTTGTCCCAATTTAGCACACCAAGGACTCTCCAAATATATTGGTGTCCCAGAATGAAGAAACCAAACTCTTTTAGATATGGTGAGATCAATGATGAGTTATTCCTCATTGTCTATTTCCTTTTAGGGATATGCATTACAAATGGCTATCTTGAATTTTGTACCATCTAATTAAGTTTCGAAGATACCCCTTGAATTGTGGAATGGGCGAAAGCCTAATTTACATCACATTCATATATGGGAATGATCGACACACGTGCTAAAAGGAAAGATGGATAAGATGGAATAGAGATAAGAGGTTTGTCTCTATATAAGATATCCAAAGGAAAAAAATGTTACTACTTCTATAGTCCTCTAGATAAGAAGGTATTTGTTTGTTCAAATGCAACCTTCTTAGAAGATAATGATATAGAAGAACACAAGTCCACTAGTAAGATTTATTGCAAGAGGTGTTCGAACATGGTTCAATTAACCTAATTCCAGATTTTAGCATAGAATCAAATAGTGATAACTTGGAACCTCCTAGTGAACCAGTGGTTGCTAATGAAGTAAATGTGTAACTAACTAAATCTTGGTATTTGAAATTAGTATAAAAACGTCTTTTTTCTTTCAAAAATTCAAGTTAAATTAAAACTTTCTTAATTTTCTTTTAACTTTGTAGTTACCTTTGCGTTATATTACAAGTTCTAAAATTCATTGGAAACAAATGATTTAAGGTAGATAACTTTGATTTGTTAAATAATGAAACTAAAACGAAGGGTTAAAATGAATGTAACGCGAGCATTAACGGAGTTAAATTCAGCAATGCACTACCCAACGATCAAACTTAGTTGGACCATTTATCGGATTCATAATTTTATGCAATTTTTACAGTGTTTTCTAAGCTTATTCAAGTAAAACATAGTAAAGTTTGAGAATTTTCTAAAATCATTTAGGTATTCCAATAGACACTCAAACATGTGAAAAAATGTTCTTGGGTACACTGAACATAGCAAACGAAAAATAGCATAACTTATCCTACCAACCTTCGATTGACTTGATTCCAAAGCCACCGGGAAAAGAACTCATAGGATTTTCCCCAAGTTTTGTCCAAAAATTCAAAGAATTCTGTTCAGGATGACACGACAAAGTTCAAGCAGTAAGCTGAAAAGTTTTGTTTACAAGTCAAACGTTTAATCTTAACTTCTTTAGCAACTTTAATTATATGCATACTTAAACCAAATAACAATTTAGATGTTCACATCAAGAGAAAGAACTAGAAAATCTTAAAGAAAGATAAACTAACTTCTTTTAGAAATTAAACATAAGTTGCATAACTAGTAAGAATTAGAAACTCTTCAAATGTGACTAATTGCACAAATGAAGTACAATTCCCCCTTTGGATCCACCGCAATCCACGTAAATCCCACTTCCTCGACCATCCTTTTAATCTGAAAAATTTGTCAACATAGATGGTGTGAGCTTTAAGCAAAGTAAGACTAATACCACATGGTACACCCTTTTGTTCATAAACATATATACAAAGTGATATGAAAGAATTTAACATTTCACGTAGATGAATATCGGCAAATTCATGATTTTGAAGAATACCTTGGGGTTGTAGAAACCGGTTATGGCCATATATAAACTTCTTTGTTTGGAGCTTCAAAAATTCTAACACACATCACAAGCATACAAATATATACACAATGAACAAAAATGGTAAATACTTAGAGCACCACCTACCTTGATTTTCTTGAAATATAAAAGAGCAAAATATGTAATAGTTTTTTGTCATTCACACCGTTGCTATTCCTTTAAACTTAACTTAACATAAAAGATATTTTTTGAGAGAAGATAAAAGCAAATTCGGATTTGAGGAGGGGTCTAATGAAAAAGTGACTTTCTTCTTCTTGTAACCTCCACTTTTAGTGAAAAACTAAATGGGAGAATTATATTATCATTAACATTGTTGAATTGAGTCTGTCTAATGAAAAAGTGACTTTCTTCTTCTTGTAACCTCCCTTTTTAGTGAAAAACTAAATGAGAGAGTTATATTATCATTAATATTGTTAAATTGAGTCTTTAACTATGAATTTAAAGAGTTTTAAGCCCATAAAAAATAATTCTAATTAAAGTTTTATAATATATACATAATGAAAAATAGGGGAAAATGAACTATTCACTTGATTTGTAACCTATCTCTATGAATGTACTAATAAAACAATTATTCCATCAATTAATTTGATATAATTGTTCTTAATGTACAAAATGAGGAGTTTTTAACTCAAAATAATTTTATAAAAATATCTGCATGGTGATTCGAACTTGAGTTGTCTATGTGATATACCACGTAGATGACTATTGTAGCAACCTAATTATTCATTAAATCTTTGTAATCAAATTTACTTAAACTTAATGTCTTAAATTTTTGGGCTTTTAAATAACTTATATCTTGGGCTTTCATAATCTTGAATGGGTCTAGCCTCTATTGCTCGCTTCATAAATGATTTACATCAACCAACTTAATAATATAAATTTTGAGACCTTACATCCCTCACTTCTTAAAAAAAAATTTCGTCCTCGAAATTACCATAAATTAAACAAACAATGTCGGATGCTTGCTTTAATTTCTGCTTCTGTTTCCCAACTTCCTCTGTCCCATGATGTTGCTACTAAATCTTGACCAATGAAATTTCCTTAGTCCTTAATTTTTGGACCTTTCTATCCAAAATATCAATTGAAACTTCTTCATAAGATAGGTCTTTTGAACATCTAATATTTGATAATTTACCACGACTTGGATCGTGCACATATTTTCTTATCATAGACATGTGAAACACTTCGTGCACAATATAAAGTTTAGGTGGTAGAACTAACCGATACACTACGTTACCAACCTTGTCAAGAATTTCGAAAGGTCCTATATAACACTGTCTTAGCTTGCCTTACCAAACCTTAGTACACCCTCCATAGGTACCACTTCTACGAAGACCTTTTTACCAACTTCAAAATTCAGGTCTTTTCTTTGATTGTCTACATAACTCTTTTGTCGATCTTAAGCTACTTTTATGCTATTTTTGATATTATCCACTGCTAGAACTATTCGTTTGATGATTTATGGAACTAAAATACTCTTTTCGTTAACTTCATCCCAATGAACCGGTAATCTGCATTTTTTGAGAGTCTAGTATGATGCCATACCAATGGTAGACTGAAAGCTGTTGTTATATACGAATTCTACCAACTACAAGTATGACTTCCAACTTCCTCCTAAGTCTACCACAGAAGCACGCAACCTACTGAATAGTTCTTTCAGATTGACCATCTGGTTGGGGATGGTAAGCCATGCTAAAATTCAATTTCGTTCCCAATGCTTCATGTAAGCTTTTCCAGAACATAGAAGTAAACCTTCGGTCTTTATCTGAAACAATGGATACTGGGACTCCATGATATCTGACTAACTCTCTAATGTATTAATGTGCCAATTGATCCATACTTAACGTCATTTTCACTGGCAGAAAGTGAGATGTCTATGCCAATCAATCAACAATTACACAAATGAAAATACTTCCCTTCACTGACTTCGAAAAATCGACTATAAAATCCATTGAAATATGTTCCCATTTCCATTCTAGTTTTTCCAGATGATTTAATAATCCTGAAGGCCTTCGATGTTTTGCTTTCACTTGTTGACAAACCATGCATTTATTGACAAAAACTCTATTACTTCTTTCATGTTCCTATACCAAAATATATCTCGTAAGTCTCGATACATCTTTGTACCACCGAGATAAGCGACGTACAGGGTGGAGTGAGCTTTCTCTAGAATTTCTTTCTCAATTCCTCGTCCTTAGGCACACAAAGCCTTCCTTTAAACTTTGATGCCTTATTTGATGACACCTCAAAACCCTTCCTTTTATCTAATCCAACATCACTTCTAATTTTATAGAGAAATGTATCACTATCTTGCTCTTCATTAATTTGATCTTTAAGATTTGGTCGAATCTTCAAAGTCCCTATCTGAGCTGTAATTTGATTCGCAAAAACAACAACCTCAATTTTCATCTTCTCAAACTCTTCAACCAACTGGTCTTAATCTAACAACAAAAATGCCACCTGACCCCCTGATTTCCTGTTTAAGGAATCTGCAACCACAATAGTTTTACTAGGGTTGTACATTATAGTGCAGTCATAGTCCTTTAACAGCTCCAACCATCTTATTTATCTCATATTCAATTCCTTTTGGGTGAAGAAATATTTGAAACTCTTATGGTTTATATAAATCTTATACTTGCTTCCATACAGATGGTGCTGCCATAAATTCAATGCTAACCACTACCGCAAGTTCAAGGTCATGCGTTGGGTAAATTTGCTCATGTTGTTTTAATAGACTTGAAGCATAAGCAACCACCTTTCCATGCCGCATTAGGACATACCCTAAGCCTTGCTTAGATGCATCGCTGTAGTTTACGAAACCCTTCGATCTTTTCGAAATTGTTAACACTGGTGGCGTGACCAATTGGCGTTTCAACTCTTGGAAGCTCAGCTCGTACTTATCTGACCAATTAATTTTACTTCCTTTCGAGTTAACTGAGTCACTGGTCCATCTATCTTAGAGTACCCTTCAATGAATATTCGATAATAGCCAGCTACGCCTAGAAAACTTCGAATGTTGCCCGCATTAACTTCCACTTAGTTACTACCTCTACTTTGGCTGGGTCAACTTCAATCCCACGACTAGTAACTATGAGACCAAGAAACCCTATTCGGTCGAGCCAAAATTCACACTTCTTGAACTTGGCATATAAATTTTCCTTTCTTAGAGTTTCTAACACCATTCTAAGATGTTTTTTATGTTGATCTTTGTCTTGCAAGTATATCAAAATATCATCAATAAAGACTATGGCAAATCGATCCAAAAATTTATAATACACCCAATTCATCAAATCCATAAGCACTACTGGAGCATTGGTTAGACCAAACGACATCACAATTCCTAGTGGACATATTGAGTCCGAAAAGTTGACTTTGGTATATCACTTGACTTAATCTCTAATTGATGATACATTGATCATAAATCAATATTAGAGAACACTTTCACTCCTCTTAATTGGTCAAACAAATCTTCTATTCTCGGTAGAGAATACTTGTTCTTAATAGTGAGTTTATTCAATTCATGGTAATCTATGCACATTCTTATGGTACCGTCTTTTTTCTTAATAAACAACACCGGTGCACCCCATGGAGAAACATTGGGTTGAATAAATCCATTATCTAACAATTCTTGAATTTGAACTTTTAATTCTTCTAACTCTTTTGGTGCCATTCGATACAATGCTTTAGATATTGGTGCTGCTTTAGGATCCATGTCTATCGCAATCTCGATTTGCCTATCTAGTGGTATACCCAAAAGATTTTAGGGAAATACGTCTTCAAATTTTTTCACTATCTGTACTTCACTCATCTTATATTTTTGATATTGCATTCCCAAAACATTTATTAGATACACCCGACACGTTTCATCCTCCAATATTTTTTAGCCTTTAACGCCGAGATTACTTGTGGTTTATGTTTGGTCTTTAATCCAAATAAGACGAATTATTCTTTCCCAGAGTTTTAAAAGAAACTTCATTCTCTCGACGTCAAATGGTGGCATTATTACAACTCAACCAATCCATGCCTAAAATTATGTCAAAGTCTTTCATGTCTGTTATCAATAGATTTCCTCAAACACGCTTCCTTCAAGTTCAATTTGAATCGACTTAGCTATCTTATCAATGCTTAGCACCCTACTCGAAGGAATGCTAACTTCTAGTATGTTATCAGACTTATCACATGCAATAGTAAATTTAGCTACGAAAGATGATGAAACAAAAGAATGTGTTGCCTTGGAGTCAAATAGCTTATAATCAGGAAAATCAGCTATCAAAAGAATACTTGTCATAATGTTGGGGTTCTTCTCTGCCTCTTGCTTAGTCATAGCAAAGACTCGATCTTTCCATTTGTTATTATTATCCATTCATTCTTCTTATGAACAAATTCTGTGCAATTTCAAGCCATGTAGCCTAACTTACCATGCAGAAAAAAATGTTTTTCCCTTTAGACACCCTCTTTTGTGTTGTTTGCCACACTTAGGATAGGGTGGAATGGGATTGTCCCCACCCTTGCTAGCATCAGCAAAGCTGTTTACTTTCTTATTCTGCCATTTTCCATTTTCCTTATCCTGGTTGTTCCACTTTTTTTTACAAGCCACAAACTTATTTTGTTAGCTGCCTTGACCATGATAATCTGTACTTGTCTTTATTCCATACTTTTCAGTACTAGCCCTTTGATACCAGATAACATGAGATCGTTCCAACATATTGCTATAGGTAGTAAAACGGTGAGACATAAGTATCATGCTAATGTTCTGATAAAGCCCTTGTTGAAATCTCTTTATTTTTCTAGTTTTACTAACCACCAAATGTAGAGCATACCTTGTTAACTAGTCGAACTTCCTCTCATAATTAATCAAAGTCAAAGCCTCTTGCTGAGCCTTGATCCTAGTTCGAGACATTGACTCCCATCAATGACTTGCTGTTCATGTGAACATAAACTTCACCGCATTGTACTTTTTGTGCATCCTTGGCATTTATAAGTCGTAAAAATTCGTCCCAACTTTCGTAGACATTCTTCGACAACTAACAGATCACCTTCACTATTGGAAGAAGGTGGTTTATACCTTCAAAAAGTTTCCATAATCGAAGCTTGAGTCGAGGTAGGTACATGGATCGCTTGTGGGGCTTGCCTTCCAAGCTCTTGCATTACTTGAAACAAATCTCGTTTCGGTTTGGTTGCGCCATTTCCTTTAGACAAGAAAATAAATTTTCATCCATTAGACATGCACGCCACCAATTCAAGAAGGAAAATTTAAAAGAAAAGTTCAGAACTCTATTTACAACCTAAAACCCTAGACTTAAGAAAGTTAACATGTCACTTGAACTTAACTGAAACTACAAAGAAAAACAATTGATATTATTATTCCTATTTATTTATTTTATTTGCTTATCTATAGGCCGTCTACAATCCTTCTCAACCTTCCTCTAGATCCTCTCAGGGTTCTCCTCTATCGCTTCCTCGATGATCCCACTGGTTGATTTACCTCATTGATCCCCAATGGTTGGGATACCTCATGGTCTGTCTTCACTTCTTGAATCTGAACTGGAATGTTAGATTACTTTCCCGAGGTAGGTTTCCCAATACTCTATAAGAGCATTGTAAAAATCTACATATTCTATGTCATGAGGATTCCCCGATGGAATTACTGATCCCATTCTTTTAATAAAAGCTTACCGTTACGCTCTTTACAAGGTGCATTGTATATAGAGATGTCAAATGGCTTGTCGATCGTTAATTTGATAGCATGCATTCTTAGCCGCCACCCAACATTTATGAACACTTTGCACATGATCTCCTAAATTTAGAGAATCATCAACGTCAAAATCCAAATACGCCCTACAATTTGCACATGATCTCCTAAATGTAGAGAATCATCAACGTCAAAATCCAAATATGCCCTAATCACCATTTCTAAGGCACTGACTAGATTGCTTCTTCTTCTTCTTGGTTTCTTCTAGCCATCTGTCACCCATAGTTCATATCCCAATACATATTTTTTTTCATAACTAACAATAAAATTTGTGAAAACATAACTTTGGAATTCCATAAAAATGTTTAATAAAATGTTCATACCCGAGTTGAGGATGGGAGTACAAAGGAGAATTCAAATCCTTATCCAATCTCTCTTTTTTCTTTCCAAAATTTTACTACTTTTTCTAAAACACATAAGAAAATTTGTCTTGAACATATTTATTTAAAGCTTTCAATCATATAACACGCTAGGACTATATGTTCTCATTTAAATTGCATCTACACATATAACTAAATAAATAAGATTTCTTTTATACATCAATAATATCTTCATAATCAATTTTTTTTAAAAAAAAACCTTGGGCTCTGATACCAAGTTGTAATGACCCAAATCTTGAGATTTGAAATTAGTACAAAAACAACTATGTTTTTTACTTTCTTTCAAACATTCGGGTTATATTAAAATTTTCTTAATTTTCTTTTAACTTTGTAGTTACCATTGCGTTCTATTACAAGTTCTAAAATTTATTGGAAACAAAATATTTAAGGTAGATAACTTTGATTTCTTAAATAACGAAAATAAAACGAAGGGTTAAAGTAAATGTTAACGTGCATTGACGGAATTAAAATCAGCAATGCGCTACCCAATGATCAAACTTAATTGGAACATTTATCGGATTCATAATTTTATGAAAATTTTACAATATTTTCTAAACTCATTCAAGTACAATACAGTAAAATTTCAAAATTTTATAAGATCATTTATGCACTCCAATAGACACTCAAACATGTGAAAAAAATATGTTCTCGGATACACTGAACATAGCACACGAAAAATGGCATAACTTATCCTACCGACCTTCAATTAATTTTTGGATAGATGACTCATAGGGCTTTCAAACCCCACTAATTTTGTCCAAAAATTCAAAGAACTCTGTCCATGATGACGCGAAAAGTTCGGATAGTAAGCTGAAATTTTTTTTTTACAAGTCTAATGTTTAATCTTAACTTTTTTAGCAACTTTAATTATATGCATAGTTAAACCAAATAACAATTTAAATGTTCACATCAAGACAAAGAACTAAGAAATCTTAAAGAAAGATAAACTAACATCTTTTAGAAATTAAACGTAAGTTGCATAACTGGTAAGAACTAGAAACTCTTCAAATGTGACTAATTATACAAATGAAGCACATTTCTCCTTGAATCATCCGCAATCCACATAAACCCCACTTCCTCGACCATCATTTAATCTAAAAAAATTGTCAACATAGAAGGGGTAAGCTTTAAGCTTAGTATGTAACGCCCCAAATTTCATTGACTTAAATTATGGGGTGTCACCGATATCATTTCATAATGCGGAATTATTTAAGTAAAAATTGAAAGTTAATTTTATTTGAAACATCAAACGCCATATTAAATAAACACTTAAGTATCGAATCAAACATAATGTCTATAAATCTAAACATTTAACAGAATTAAAGAACCAAAATATCGTAACATAATCTAATGTCAAAAGTTTTTCCTTGAAAATTTATTACTTGGCATCCCGCACACCACACAGCCACCATCCACGTTAACCGATCTGACCTGAAAATATGGAAATTTGAAGGAATGAGTAATTTGACTCAGTAGGATACGTCCATCCCAAACAATACAATAATTCTTTAAAACATAAATTTATAACATTTCATACCATCATTTCATCAAGAACAATCGGAGATCAATCGAAAGCTTTAGCATTTTGAGAAAATCCGAAGGAGATCTCACATTTCATTTCATTGGGACCCGTAGGTCAATTAGCATTTCATGAGATAAATCATGTAAAAATAATTAAAATATTGTAAGGACGAGAAACACTTGCACATAAGTATCCTACCTTATCAATGGATGTTGAACGGCAAAATTCAAGAATCACTTTTTTTTTCCTATTGTCGTGTATGTGTATGAATATTATATTTGTCGTTAATTATGAGGTCTTTGTCCAGTATATATAGTTGAAAAAGTAACTGAGTTATGGTATGATTGGCATAAAAATCTTGTAAATAAAGCTATGCATTTGTTTCCTTGTAATCTGTTCAATTTAATTGTCTGTCTTTCAATTATATGCGTGCCTGCAATCATATCCAAAGGTCAATCATTGCCATAATTTTATTTTTCTATTTCAACTGAAGATACGTGCTGGGTTGGGGAAATTTATATAGCTAATTCCCTAAATCAACTCTCTAATTTGCTAAAACAGTTATGGTAAATCATAAGTAAAAGGAATAATTATGTAAAGTTTACTATTTGATAAATGATAAGTTTTTCTTCATATCCTATTAACTTTCATAATCAACATAATAATTTAATTTAGATTCAATTTATGAAGCATTAATATTGGTAAAGTACCATAATCTATTATATTAAATCATTCAAAAAAAAATTAAGAGAAGGACACTTTAAAATTTACGTGGCAGCAATACGTCTCATTTTTTTGACTTAAAACATTTAAATTTAATGAAAAGAAAACCAATTAATAACTTCTTTAATGTGCAATAACTTAGACTTCGCTTAACCTAATTAACTTTTTCTCGAGTCTAATATATGTGATTAAATACGGGCTATCCAGCGAGCCCAATATTGATATACTTATCATTACTCTATCAACATCTAGATATTTGACCCAAATAAATGTAATTTAATATATGTCACCTTAGTCCACCAACTTTTAAAATATAAAATGTAGTAGATGAAATAAATAATTTTATTTTTCGAAAATTTTCGGGGTGTTACACAGTAGGACTAATATCACATGGTGCACCCTTTTGGTCATAAACATATATACATATATACAAAGTGATAAGAAAGAATTTAAAATTTCATGTAGATGAATACAGACAAATTCATGATTTTGAAGAATTCTTTGTGGTTGTAGAAACCGGTTATGGCCATACATAAACTTCTTTGTTCATAACTTTAAAAATTGTAACATATATCACAAGCATACATATATATACTAGGTTTAAGTAATGCAATGCACGTTTGCTTAGTTTATATATAATTTTTTTGGTTAAGAATTAATTTTATTAATAAAGATGTAATAATCAATGATGTAATGTTTATGTAATTGATAAATAATTACACATGTCTATAGCATGGTCTATAAATAAACATCGTCGTAGTTTTATGAAAACTGTTTGAGATAATTTTGATTCTAAGATGACGATTCAACATTTTCCTCATCTTGCACTGCTTCAATAGAGAGGACATTAAACTGCCGATATTTTTTCTCCTTTAGTTTCTCTAGATTTACATAAACTTGAATCTTCCAATTTTTTTTGATAATTTCTCTGCAACGCTTTTAACATATGGTCGATTTTCTTACAAAATAAATTTTTAATAGGTTTACACAATTAATAAAAAATCAAATTATTTTTTAAATAACTTATTATAATAAAAATCAAGTTTTGAAGAAAAATTTAAGAGATGCCTCTCCAGTATGTTCCATCAATTAAACTGTTGAACAACCAAGTGCATGTTCTGCTTCTTCACCAAACATAGTAGCAAGCTAGCAGCTACTATGCACATACTCAGAGAGAGAGAGAGAGAGAGAGAGAGAGAGAGAGAGAGAGAGAGCAACTCTCATTCCACCATGTTTAATTGGGTTTAATGGTCTTCCTCTCCAATCAACAGAAGTCTCTTAACCAAGGGATTATTCCACTTTTATTTCATCAAATCTTAAACGGAGAAGACAATGGATTTATAGTTAAGAGGATAACTCTAGTTAACTTAACTTTAAAAAAACTACGTAGTGGAAGTGGCATTACCAATGCCCTATTTATTTGAAATGTTCCAATTTTGAGGACGAAATGTATTTTAAGGGGTATGATTTTGTAACACCACGTGCTTTATTCGCGTAATTATTATGTTTGTCTATATTAATCTCATCAATGTTACATTTATTATTTAACTAATATAATTATATTTGTGTAGACTAACTATGTTGTCACATTGGATTAATGTACCTTGAATGCGCAAGACGATTGACGTGCCTAGTAATTCTAAATTTAACATGCATTTAATTCTATTAAATTTACATTAAGCTGTATGATAATTTTATTATATTGTACGCTTACAATTTGATTAACAATCTTGACTCGTACATGTAATCTTTGATGGTATCTACATATTTGGTAAATTTATTCTAAGATAATTTGATTGACATCAATTCCGTAGTAGGAATAGATGAGGGAAACAAATCAGAAGGTTAATTATTGATTACTGATTAGGCAAGAATTGGGTAAATTAAAATGGTTAAGTCAAATTACCATAATCACGGCCCAAAATTTCTTGTTCTTAAAGGTAAGAATTGAGACCTAAGTTTACACTTCCGATAAAACAAAAATGATTGCATATCCTTTTTCCAAGGGCATTAGTATTGAAACCACCATTGTTGACGGTAACATCTCCTGGAAGTGGGAATTCTTGCAATTGAAGGTATATACAATCATTACTTCATTTTAATATTATTTTATGGTTATTTATTTTAATGTTGAACATGATATTGGGCCACCGATCGAAATCCTTTAGATTATGAACTAGAGAGGGAGGGAGCGAGGGAGAAGAGAATTACCAGGCTTCAAGTGGAGTAGGAGAAGAATCGAGCAATTTAGGAGCCAAATCCAGTCAAATAGCAAGGAATATGAAAGGAATGGGTCAAGACTTAATTGCTATTTAACGGAAATAATAACTTCCGTTAGATTTTCCGTTAAAACAACAAATTCTGTTAAATTTTCCGTTAAAACAATAAATTCCGTTTTATAGCCACTTTATATATAGAAGAGACATAATGAACAAAAACGGTAAATACTTAGCAGCACCTACCTTAATTTTCTTGAAATATAAATGAACAAAATGTTTAAAAGCCTTTCTCCTTCACACCCCTAAAATTCCTTTAAGCTTAAATTTATATAAAAGATATTTTTTGAGAGAAAGCAAAAGCAAATTCGGATTTGAGGAGAGGTGTAGTGAAAAAGTGACTTTACTCTTCTTGTAACCTCCATTTTTAATGAAAAACTAAATGGGAAAGTTATATTATCATTAACCTTCTTAAATTGAGTCTTTTACTTGGAATTTAAAGAATTTTAAGTCTATAAAAAACAATTCTGATAAAAGTTTCATAAAACATTAACATAATGAAAAATAGAGGAAAATGAACTATTCATATGATTTGTAACCTATCTCTATAATGCCAATAATAAAACAATCATTCCTCCAATTAACTTGATATAATTTTTCTGAATGTGCAAAATGAGGAGTTTTTAACTGAAAATAAGTTTATAAAAATATATGCATGGTTATATAAACTTGGTAGCCTATGTGAAATACCATGCAGATAATCATTGTGGTAACCTAGTTATTCATTAAATTTTTGTAATCAAATTTACTTAAACTTAGTGTCTTAGATTTTTGGGCTTTAAATAACTTATGGCTTGGGCTTTCATAACTTTGAATGGGCCGAGCCTCCATAGCTAGAATTAATATTAGCAATATACTCTCTCACCAAGGACTCGGAGTGTAATACCTCGAAAAAATAACATTATTTTAGAATTAATTTAAATCCAAAAGTTAGGGAAAATCGAAATTTAAGCAAATTAGTAAGGGACCCAATTGATAAATAATGATTTATTTAACGATTCAATTGATCAAGGTCACAAAGATAGGACCGGTGGCCAAAAAGCTAGGAATTAGAAAAAAATTGGCCTGCTTTGCCATGACTTGGACAATCCACTTTAAAATGAAATTTGAGTTTTGCATTGTTAGTTAGCTTTTCATATTTGCTCGTTTTTATTTCTCGCATTTATATCAATTTTGAGTGTTTTTTTGAATCGAAAGGACCTTGATAAATGTGATTTTAACACTTACTTGGACATTCAAAAGTGGATATTTGGGAGTCAATTTGATGAGTTACTACTTAATTTGGTTAAATAACGATTGTTATAGGATAATTGGAAGGATAATGATGAAAAGAAGTGAAAATCGACCAAGAAGGGCCAAAGAAAATGGTAAAAGTTCGAGGACGAAATAGCAAATCCCAAAACTTGATTCGAACCAAGGATGGATATTTGAAGAGGATATGGATCAAATTAGATACAATTGGAAGTTGAAGGATCTATGAGAAATGTAGAAGGAAACTCGAGCTGCAAAGCAGAATTCATAGACTAAAATGGAGGAAAGCAAATGTTTACAGCTTACGATCACAAGGTCAAAGTTGCCAAGATTAATTCATATAGGCACAAAAGCTGAACCATGCGATCACAGGAGGTGTAGCATGAGATTGCATGGTTCAAAACTACAAAAAATATTTTGTTTCCTTTTTCGACTCAATCTATTAATAGAATGCAATTCAGACTCATTTTAATGTACTTTGAAGACCAAATTTTGTAAAACCAAGCTTGAGAGAGAGAGAGAGAGAGAGAGAACAAGAGGCAATATACAAGAATACAAATTTCTAAATGCGAACTCAAGATTATTGCTCTAATTTTGGGCAAAAAAAAAAAAGATAAAATATAAAAGAAAAGAAAGAAAGGAGAAGGCGTAAGGAGATTGTTCAAGAAAGAATGAAGAAATTCAAAAATTCAAGACTTTTCCTCTTTTTCTTTCTATCGTATATTTTCGTAACAATATGATTCTAGACTCAATATTTATTCACTTTGATGAAGATTAACCCTTTGTTATGATGTCATAATTCCAAATTTGAGACTTTGACTTTAATACTTGTTTATCTTGGATGATTTTTATATTATTAATACTTTCAATTAGTTAGCCAATAATTGAATTGAATTGTAATCTTTGTTTTATTCGATAGAAAGAATAAAGATTTTAGCATGTGATTATTGTTATAGGGTTCGATAGGGGATAAAGATATATCACTCTTGCATGATTTAATTAAATGTCAATTGATAAAATACATCAACACATGTTAGCAATCTTTATAGAATATTATACGATAACATGAGAGGATATGTTCGGTATTACTCGAAAGAGATTACTATAAAATCGGTACATTGATCTTCAAGTTAAACAAGTATTGTCATTGTTTTTGATTGTTGTTCAAGGACATTAATAAAGGGGGATTCAACGATCTAATGCTTGTTATTAATCGAGTTCATAAACATATCTTAGTGTTCATTAGTTTAGCTTTTAGATAATTTTAGGTTCACTATTCACAAATTAAAACAACGTATTGTGCTATTCAATTAGAGTTAGTATTAATTAAAATTGGATTAAATACTTGCACAGTAATATATCAAGATGATGATGATAATAATAATAATAATAATAATAATAATAATAATAATAATAATAATAATAATAAATTAATTAATCAATTAATGAAATAACAAGGGATAATATTAATAATGAGAAACGTAAGATTCGACACTATACACCTAGAGGGAGTGGTGATTAGGTGTAAATGCCGAATTAAAATTTAATTAACATTCAACAAGTCACAAGTTAATTATGTCTAGGTGATTAGTCAAACACTTTAATTTAACCTATCTTGAAATACAGCAGTAATCCCAAAGCAGTAAACAACACCAGAATTGTTCACGGAGAAACTTAACATGGGAAAAACTCTGGGCACTTTACCAGTCAAAGATCCACTATAAACTGTCAATAAAACTTACAGACTACCAACAAAGTTGACAACACAATCTTTCTGATCTCCTGTCTGAAGTATCAAGCAGCCCTCCTAGAATGTGCACACCAACACCAATCTTGGCTCTTCTTTGTAAAACAATCCTTCTGGAATGAGCACACGAACTCCAATCCTGACTCTTTACGCAGTTTATATCCTGTAGATCTTCCCCAAGAACTCCACGTTCTTCAAACTCTTCCTTGATCTTTAATGCAGTACAGTTGACGACACAATCTTGCAACAGATCCAAGCGAAGAAACCAATTCAGTGTTTGATTTGATAGATTTGATGTTTTCAATGAAAAAGGCCCATGAACAATGAAGGATTGAACTTTGGATCTTATGTAGAATGTATTCTTCTTGAATAATAGGTTGTTCAATCTATCTATAAGAAAATACGCCGCCTTCAATATATAGGTTGGATGAATTAGGTTGAATAGACCGATTAAAAGTCTCAGAAAAGGAAAATTAGGTTTTCTAGTAAAATATGTCGCTCGAGCGAAGAGACATTCTCGCTCGAGCGAAGGTTCTGTCGCTCGAGCAGCGAGAATTGAGCGAAGTAGATTCTGCTTCAATCGCTCGAGCAACACTCCGGCGAGCAGCTAGCGAAAATCCGGCGTGAATTCTTCTTGTTCCAAACACATAACCCCAAACCCTAATCCTAATCTACCAACTATGAAACTTTACAATTTAGTCCCTAAACTTTTATACCTGTTCAAATTGGTCAATTTGTTCACACTATCGCCATACAAAATATAAACCTAACAAACCCCCATTTTGGCATTCTGTGACAAAACACAATACAAAACAGCAACAACTTATCCAATCTACCCAAGTCCAACAAAACCAACTGAATGCAGCTTCCAGTTGTCAATCCTGTATCCTGAAATCAAAAACTCACATACCAGTGTAAAAGCACGTGATACTGGAAATAAAAAATAAAGTACTTAGAAGCATAGTCAGTGAAATAAGCAAACTAGTTTGAGATGCAGTATTAATGTTAACCAAGACACCATAACCACATTAATACCACAAAACATTAAGAAAAACTCAAACAATTATGCATGAAATGCAACACAGTTGCAATGCGCATGCTCCCCCTCAGTGCATGATATGCAAAACAAATGTAATGCCACTACTGCAAACCCTTAAGTGTTAAAGCAGTAGAACATGTATCTATGTCTCACCCCCAACGACCCCTCAAAGACATATGATAAGTATCAATATGTAACAAGCTACTCTAGACATGAAATGTGTATAAATCTTTCCCTTACTATGAAAATTCTCTCCCTTTTTGTCACAAATGCCAAAGAAATGGAGTAAAAGCACACAAGAAATTGCAACAAAAAATTTCAATAACTAAAGAAGGGCTACAAAAAGTTTATACGATAACAAGAATCAGCTTAACTACTATCAACACATATATGAATATCAACTACAGCAGTATCCCTATCTATGAGGCAGGAGCATCATCTCCATCCGAATCATCAGTCTCATACTCCCAGTACTCTCGCATCCAGCGCAATCATCGTTGAACGTCTAGAACCTCGCCACGCAGCGCAGTGACCTCTACCCTCATCTAAGTCACCTCTGCAAGCAGCTGAGCCTACTGGCTGATCATAGTAGACATCTGAGCCATCAAGGCGGCCATGGGATCAACAACAGAAGAGGCAGGAGGGATAGAAGAAGACGTAGAAGGAGTGACGCCAAAAGTGGATGGAGCTCAGATGGCGGAATGGAAGGCAGATCAACAGAAAGAAGATCATCGATGGGATCTGCTAGCACTACTGGATCAGTAGGCTCAATAGAAGCAGAAGAAGAAGAAGCATGAAATCGACTATGCGAAACGGTAACAAGACCACTCGGTCGACCTAACCGACAAGAAAGACCTTCGGGAAAGACAACGCCAAGGGCAGTGACCAAACGATGAATAAGACAAGCATAAGGAACACCTATCCTACGACCAGGGACTCGGAAAGTGCGAAGAATATGCTGGCACAAAAAGGTAGGAAGGTTAATCGAGTCACCGTGAATCAGGGCATAAAGAAATCTAGCCCTATCAGAAGGTAAAGAAGAAGTGTGTGCAACTGGCCAGAGGTTTGTGCACAAAATGCACAACAGAACCTGGCGCTCGGTCGGAAGTGATCCAGTGTGAACCGCAGTTGAATCCCCTACCAGTGGGGTATCAAAAAGAGTAGAGTAAACTACTGATTCAGAAGGGTTGGTCTTAGCCTAAAGATAGGGAAAAATCGGGTGAAGAACCCGATGAATATGAAGAGACGCAGCCAAAACATCAGGAGAGAGCCTAAGAGTAGTACCTCTAAGCTAAACTCGGAAAGAAGTATCACAAATCTCGTGGATATTCGCGAAGAACTCCTGAACTAAAAGACTAGGAGGGAGAACCAACCCAGTCAACAAAGAATCCCAACCCCGAGAAACAAAAATGGCAGTAATATCGGGGGATAAATCAGTTAAGATAAACTCAAGCTTTAAGAGAACAGGGTGATGTGAAAACTGAGAAGTAAAAACCTCATGAGCAGTAGAAGAAATGAACCTCGTCCTACTATATGAAATAGATTCACTGGGCTACTGAGTGGTGGTCATGGATCTCTTCGGTGGCATCTAGAACATGGTTGCAGAACAAACATGTCAAGAGATGCTACGATAGAGAATGTAGATCACATGAGCAGCCATACAGTCAAATGCATGAAAATGCGTGAAATGATGTAACAGTGAAGCAAACATGCAAAACGATGCAAGAATGCGACAATGCACGTAAACTGATGTAAATATGTATCAAGCACTCAAAGCAATGCAAAAAGTCCACAAAGCATGCAAGACGATGCAAACATATGTCACATGCACACAAAATAATGCAAACGTGTTAAAGTATGCAGTGACTGCAGAACGTAGGTGCAGTGATTGAAAGACGAAGGTGCAGTGACTGCAATATCATGTCACTAAGTCAAAACTTAAGCCATACCAACTCCAAATCGACATGTGAGTGCATGTGTGCGTTCGTGATATGGGATAAGATTCGTGTTTACAAAGTGATGGCCAAAAATACACAAACAAGTCAAAGAAACATTTCATCGAACACATTGTGGGCAAAGTAAATTCATGACTATCCAAGTACAATTGGCACCACCCATGATCAACCCAACATTCAAGCACCACAAACTCGTAATCCAACGTCTAAACCTAGCCAAAGGAAGCAGATGGGCAAGAAACATGCACTGTTCATTCAAACATAGGCAACCTCATGTAAGATCATGTCAAATGAAAAGCATGATGATACCATTTCAATTTCACAACATTAACATACTCAAGGTTCATGAAATCATGTGAAAAATATGGGCAAGAAGCAATGAAAACCAAAGAAAAACCCAAAAATGTCGAAAATGAGGGTTTGAGTGATTTACCTTTGAAATTGGTTAAATTGAAGTTAATAAAGTGCAAGATTGATCTCCACGCTTTGAAATGTATGAAATTACAAAATTTGGATGAAGAACGATTGAGGTTTGAGAGAAAATTGAAGAAAAATGAGTAAAAGGAAGGCTATTATCAAGCCTTATACGCGACCATCGCTTGAGCGAGGGTCGAGCGAGACCTTTCTGAAAGGTTCGCTCGAGCGACATTCGAGCGAAAATCGAGGGAAAGCTCAAATGTCAAAAATAAAACCAAAAATTTGAAAAATATCACTCTTAAGCATAGTTTTCTATAATAGACAAAAAAGCACCTTTTTTCAAAACTTTCAGTTCTAGCACCACTCGATTTTTTTTTAAAACACATGGTATGCACTTCAACATGTTGGTCAACTAGAAAATGCAGTTGGACATAAATATGCCAAATTTAAGATTATAAGTGTTGTCCCACAAACATAGATCAAGTTTAACTGGAGTAAGTTGTATATGTGACTCACGTGTGTAATGTGTCTCTAATTCCTAGTAAATCAGACTCCAAATCTTAATTTTGTGAGAAGTGACATGCCAAAAATCACTGTTAATAGGTTTATTCCCTACTTATGAAAGTCAAACTTTTGAGTACATTAGGACCTATACAAAAAGCTCTCTTCAAAACAATTCTTTTCTCCCCCTGACTTACAACACAAGAATTTTTCGTATATCACACTTTAAATAGGAATGCTCATATATTTGATCCATTTTAAGTGCAGGCTGCTTTCCATTAAACAACTAACATAACCCCTGTAACGAGTTTTGGGTCGGTTAACCCAAGTTAGATGACCAAAGGCACCAGGTTATGAGAAACCCCACAGGCTCAATAACTCAAGTCAAGTAGACTTCGAATAGTATCATTAAGATATAGAGTATATATCATGTTTAATCAATATGGGGTATAAGCACGAGCTTAGGTCTAATACAATAAGTCAATTCATGTTTAGAGTCACCCTATCAACAAGTGACAGTCATCCCAAGTCTCACATATGCAGTCAAGTCCTATTTACATGATCATAGTGTGTGCAGTGCAAAGAATACGTGATTGGACATATACTAAATACTCCAGAGAAAATAGTAGACATGTGATGGAATGCGGACTATTCATCAGATAAATGCATATTCATACTCAACATGCACTGTCAAGTTTCACATACATGATGCAATAGTCCACAAAAAACAACCTAAGCAAAGAAAACACGCATTTTTTTTTTTGGAATTTTTTAAATGTTTTTGGATTTTTCTATTTTGAATGAAATACTCAGATAAGCAAAAACAAAACAAACAAAATGTATGCAGCAAATAATAAAACAAAGATAATAAAACAAATCACAAAATAATTAAACGCATGCAAAGTGTCTAATGAATGCAAGGTGCACCAGTGTGACTGACAATGCATGCAGATGTCCGCGCATGTGATTAGTGTGGTGCATAAGCACCAATAGCTGCCATATGGTCGAGATCAACTTTCTTGACCCATGCCTTCCTAGCCGTGGAAATAGCCTTAGTCAATTGAGAGATCAAATTTGTCAGCTGAAGAACTTGACTGGAAAGATAATTGACCTGACTAGGAATATCCTGATTTCTCTCCCTGCGCATACGCATAGGACATGTTGACCTAATGTGACCCAATACACCACAGTGATGGCAAGTGGGTACAAATCTAGGCTCAAACACATACGATTGTTGAGAACGAACTTGAGGTACAATGTTCTTACGGGCCCTAGGAGTTCTCTGTCTTATGACACGCTCAGCTCTTAGATCAGGATTTCTAGCAATGTGTGGCTGAGTAGAGGTAGGAACAAAAGAAGTCTTAGAGGTACTAGCAGAATTGAAATTGTTCTTAACATAACCTAGACCTCGTCTATCACCAACAGCCTTGTTCATACCTAAAAGACTATCAAGTTCTTAGTCCCACTTGAGAAAACTTCAAGTCGAGAATTGAATTTTTCTAGAACACTCGCGAGGCTCTTAACCATTCATTCTAACCTCTCATTGATACATCTCAACTCACTCAGGGAATTGGTCGACTCCTTAAACTTACCAGTAAGTCTCTCTTTTTCACGCTCTATTGAATCAAGCTTCTTAAGTAGGGCATGGTTGAGTTTCTTAATCTTAAGACTCTCCTCGTATAGCTCCTAGTACACAACTTGAAGATTATCCTCATCATCCGAGGCCTCATTACCGATCTCAACCTCAGTCTTTTCACTAGCCTTATCAGATTCACTATCTACTCGAGACACAAAGGCGATATACTTCCCTACTTTCTCACACTCAGGCTGCACACTTGGTTCACTCTCACTAGAGTCATCATCAGACAGTGCAGCAACAAAGGCTCTAACTCCATCCTTTGTCGAACTCCTCTTTAAGATTAGGACATTCATTCCTATAGTGCCCAAACCCCTGGCACTCATGACACATAACCAACTGGAGTTCACCATTAGTCCCTTTACCGCCACTCTTATCATACTTTTCCTTACGAAATCTTCTAGGGGGACTCATCTGTCTAGGTTGTGGTTTAGGTCTATCTCTCAAGGCCTTCTTAAATTTCTTCACGAAGTAGGATATCTCTTCTCCTTTAAGGGACTCTACATCACTAAACTCAGAATTTTCTTCCCTACGGGTGTTCAAAGCAATGGACTTTTGTTTCTTGGGCTGTGCTAAGGTCAATTCATAGGTTTGGAGTGAACCAACAAGTTCTTCTATTTTAAGGGCGTCAAGGTCCTTACTTTCTTCAATTGCAGTTACCTTAGGTCTAAACCTCTCAGGTAGGGATCAAAGAACCTTACGAATGATTTTAGACTCGGTGATCCGTTAGCCTAAATTGAAACTAGAATTCACAATATCGTTCAGTTTAGCATAGAACTCATCAAATCTCTCATCATCATTCATCCTAAGTTCTTCAAACCTAGAAGTCAACATTTGTAATTTAGAGTTTTTCACAGTCTTAGTGGCCTCATGGATAGTTTCCAAAATATCCCAAACCTCCTTAGCAGTCTCACACATAGACACTCTCCTAAACTCCTCAATAGACACAGCCATAAACAAAGCATGTAAACCTTTACTATTCCAGCTACACTTATCCAGATTAGTTTTAGTCCATGAAGAAATGTCAGTGAGTGTAACTACACCATCTTCATTTGTTGAAGGTCGAGTCCACCGATTTTGCACAGAAATCCAAACACGTTCATCCAAATCTTTCAGGAAAGCTCTCATACACACTTTTCAATACGTATAATCACTGCCATCAAAATATGGTAGCACAGACAACAAACTAATCATCTAGACAATCAAATAAGGGTCAAGACATGAGATTAGGCTCTGATACCAATTAAGACATGTAAGATTCAACCCTACTACACCTAGAGGAGGGGTGATTAGGTGTAAATACGGAATTAAAATTTAATTAACATGCAACAAGTTACAAGTTAATTATATCTAGGTGATTAATCAAACAATTCAATTTAACATATCTTGAAATACCATAGTAATCCCAAAACAGTAAACAACACCAGAATTGTTCACGGAGAAACCCAACGTGGAAAAAACTCTGGGCACTTTGCCAGTTAAAGATCCACTATAAACTGTCAATAAAACTTACAAACTACCAGCAAAGTTGACAACACAATCTTTCTGATCTGCATTCTGAAGTATCAAACAGCCCTCCTAGAATGTGCACACCAACACCAATCCTGGCTCTTCTTTGTAAAGCAGTCCTCCTGAATTGAGCACACGAACTCCAATCCTGACGCTTTACAGAGCTTATCTCCTATAGATATTTCCCAAGAACTCCACGTTCTTCAAACTCTTCCTTGATCTTTAATGCAGTACAGTTGACGACACAATCTTGCAGCAAATCTAAGCGAAGAAACCAATTCAGTGTTTGATTTGATAGCTTTGATGTTTTCAATGAAAAATCTCATGAACAATGAAAGATTGAACTTTGGATCTTGTATAGAATGTATTCTTCTTGAATAATAGGTTACTCAATCCATCTATCAGAAAATACGGCGCCTTCAATATATAGGTTGAACGAATTAGGTTGTATTGACCGACTAAAAGTCTCAGAAAAGGAAAATTAGATTTTCAAGTAAAATACGTCTCTCGAGTGAAGAGGCTTTCTCGTTCGAGTGAAGGGTCTGTCGCTCGAGCAACAGTGGGGAGAGAATCAAGCGAAGTAGGTTCTGCTTCAGTCGCTCGAGCAACATTCCAGCGAGCAGCTAGCGAAAATTCGACGTGAATTCTTCTTGTTCCAAACACATAACCCCAAACCCTAATCCTAATCTACCAACTATGAAACTTTACAATTTAGTCTCTAAACTTTTATAATTGTTCAAGTTGGTCAATTTGTTCACAGAATCGCCAATACAAAATATAAACCTAACAAATAATAAAATAAGGAGATATTATAGCCAACAATCTAGAGCAGCCATGTGATAAAATTTGTAAAAATATATGATACAGTAACTATAGTTACAAAGGGTAATGTGGAATGATCTTGGACCAACTAACTTTTACCATGGTTCAAAAAATAACGATTCTCTATATAAATACTTGTCTTTATCACCTCATATTCCACCACGCACCCACTTTTCAATACCCAATTAAAAATTGGGTAGTGCTATTCGTACAGAAAATCTCTGCCAGAAAGTTGCTAGATGAGTTGGCAGCAACTATTCCTATTCTAAAACGTCTATATTGCCCTTAGACCCTGTTTGATTGACAAGATTTTCCATGGAACTAGGAAATTTTTTTCTGTTTTCTACTTTTTGCCCTGTTTGATAGCCTAAATTTTTCACGGAAAATATTTTCCCACTTCCTCCGCCACGTCAGTTTTTTCCCACTTTTCATTGAAAATAGGTGGGAAAATATTTTCCAACCAGCTGCTCGATTTTTTTTTTTTTGCCATGGAAACAAATGTCATAATCAATTATAAATTTTTTTTTTTCACTTTAATGGACAATTTTCATGTAAAACAAAGTCAAACGAACACTAAACTTTGATGAAAAAAATGATTTTTTAGGAAACAATTTTTTTTTCCTTTTTTTTTTTTTTACTTTTTGGCAATGGAAACAAATTTTATAACCAATTGTGGAAAAAAATATTACTTTAATGGACAATTTTTACGTAAAACAAAGTCAAACGAATAGAAAATTTAAAAATTTTTCGGGTGGAAAATTATACCAATTAAACACACTTGAAATCATTTTCTCTGCAAAATATTTTCTAAGAAAATCTTTTCCCTGTAAAACATTTTCTTTCCACCCATTTTCCACCCTTGCAATCAAACGCACCCTTAATGAATTATTTTGCAGGTTAAGTCCTGTATCTTTTATTTCTTCTTGGTTTGTAACCACAATTATTATTTTATACGTTGTTCTTTTAATTTTTCTATTTGTTTTAAATATTCTCTATATTCTACTAGCTTTTCGTAAGTTCTAGGCTGATCTTTCCTAGTTATATATCCAAAAACAATTCCTTCTGAAATTTCTTCTTTTATATTTTCGTATTTAGTTATAATATCTTCAACTCTTTTTATTTCTTTACTAGTTTCTACAGAGTCAAATTCTATATTATGTCTACATGCATAATTTATATCAAAATATATCTCTTTAAGTTTTTCTTGGCCGACGGAAGTATATCTTCAGATTTTTCAACTATACTTAGTAAAAATGAAATATCTTTTTCATCTAAATATAATTTAAAACAATTATCATTGGATGTGGATGCGTGTGAAGTGTTCATGAAGATTAATAACTAGAACATAAACATATAAAGCATGTAAATAGCTTACAGTAATCGATGGAAATAAACAGGCTTTCCCTCCAGCATGTTTTTATAGTAGCTTTGCATGTACTTGATCACTCTTCTGAATCAGATGAACGTTTAAAATGTTTTTGAAATCATTTGGGTCCACAACTGCTTCTGCAAAAGGTTTTTCAATTAAGGTTGCATTTCTCACTCTAGAGAACTAGCCGTGTTGCCACAGACGCTATCTCACAGTATTCAGAGTCTTTGTTTTCACCTCTATTCAAACTCTTTTCAGAACAAGTTCTTACTTAGAACAAGATTTTAAAAGATAACTCACACACAAGGTGCTACAATTTTGTTAGAAAACTTCCCTTTTCCCCTAAAACATTTATCAAAGACGGGTACTTTGGCATGGCTAACATCCTTTAAAACAAGGTTTTGAAAATCTTTAAAAATCTCTATTTGTACTGTCGAGGAATCATGAGAAACTTTGTTAAATCATAACAAACTTCATCTTGATATTCATAGGACTAAGATAATACATGCTGACTTACTATATTTACATACCTTTTGTACTCACCTTATGAAGTTTAAAACTCCATAAGTGATTACCTTATTATAAACTTTCCTATCTTCAAGACTTGCTAATATCTTTTCTGAATACAAATAGTGTAAATAGATATAGTATTTTTTTCTGAGATTGCTAAATGGGGATTTTTCGGCTCTCTCTTTCTTCTTGGACTTCTCCTCCTTATATAGAGGTTTGATAAGGAATCTTATCTTTACAGCTGTCCTCCATTATTTCTTGTCTGCCATCTTCTTTTGTTTGGTAGCAAAGCTGTCCACCTTTTGAGCTTGTAAATAGGTGAAGAGTTATTGTCATGCCAGCTTTTCTTATCTTTAATAGTAACTTTGTGTTATTTTCTTCAATAGCTGGTAGAAAGTCATTATCTCAACCACTATCTTTTGTCTTTGAGTGACCACAGTTTTTTTTTAAATAAAGAGACTTTATTAAAGTAGTGATAAATGGTCACTATCTAGGCTCAATTATTTTTCCATTCTTGATTCAAAGAATTCTGCTGGAAATTCTTCACTATTGAGTGATGCTTGACTCATATCTTCTACTACACAATGTTCACAATGATGATCACTGTAATCCCAAAGTAATTTACATAGTTCTTTTTCCATCTTCTCTGATCCGCAAACTTGGTTGGAGATTATTTTGGATAATAAATGGTCGAGATAACATATATCTTCCTCTTTTGTTTCTTTTCTGGCATTAGAGTAGATTATATGTTCTTCAGATGGATAAACCCATATTTTCTCTTTCTCAATAATTAACTGAGTTATATGTTCAAATATTTCTTTATATCCCTTGACTCTTCTATATGGTATCATGTTAATAATATCTTGATAACCATTTTTAACAACCTTTTGATTGGTTGGTAAAAAATGCTGATTTGTGAGCCCTAATTTGATAACATGAAAAGCTGGCTGCATATATTGAAGATCTAGATCTCATTCCATTGTTGTCGAGTAGAATCTGATGTATATATTTGTAGTCTTAACAATTTCAGTATATCTTTTTACTGTCTTTTTGATGTCGGCTGGAAGTTGGGCTATTTCCTTGAGATCTCTGCTAGGATATATACAAAGTATATTTCCTAATTCAAAACAATTTTTTACCCAATTGGCTGGTGCTTCTGGATAAAAATTAATCTTGTTATATCTTCCATAGTGGAAAGTCTTCATCCACTTTCCAACTTCTAAATACCAATCAGATAAAATATTGAAAACAACAATAAAGAAAGTAATTTCTTCATAGTTATCCTTTTTGGATATTTTTGTCATATGGCATATCTTGACAATTTCTTTTGGATCAATTTTTTCAATATTTAGCTCAGGTAAAGTATGGCCTTGTAAAGAGCTATCTTTACTATTTTTGATATCTCGAATATCTTCTTTACCAGTAATAGGTTCAAATTTTCCCTGTGAAGGGGTTCCTATTACCTTCTTTTCTTTCCCTTTATCCTCGGGTAGAGCGCTAGTATTCACAAGTCCTTGTGAAGGGATACTAGACTAGGTACAAGTATCTTCTGCCTTAAAGGCTATATTTATTTGGTCTCGAAGACTATCTTGTATATTTTGAATTTGAGTTTCCAAATAGGAAACTTTTATCTCAAATATCTGGACTTTCGTCCTTAATTGTTCTAGTTCTATCCCTGCTGAGATAATCAGGAAGAAAGTTAGTTTTTCCTTTTATATGCTCAATGTCAAATTTGAAGTAAGAAAACCAAATTTGAATTCTGATAATGTATCTATTAGCAATAGATGGATCAACATTATTTTTTAAAAATACTTTAACTTGAGTATTACCAATCCTTATTAAGAACTTTTTTGGTAGTAGATAATCTTCATATTTCTGTACTCCTCGCTTCACAGCAATGAGTTCTTTTCTGTTCATCTCATATCTTGTTTCAACTTCTTTGTATGTTCCTGATATATAACCTGCAAGTATTCCAGAGCAAGAGCAATTCTTTTCACATTTATATTCTTTATTATTCTTCTTAACCTTTAATACTGCACCCCAGTAATTATCTGATGCATCAGTTTCAAGGATAAAGAAATCTTCTTCCTGTGGAATTGTAAGTTTAGGCAAAACTCTTAATTCCTTTTTCACTTTTCTTATATTTTCCCAGTCTTGTTCTTCCCAAGACCACATTACATTTTTTCTCAATTTTGGGAGAAAATAATTTTTTAATTTGGCACAATTTTCAATAAATCCTTCAGCATAATTTAATATGCCTAGGAAGTTTTGTAAATGTTTCTTATCTCTGATTTTTTCAGAAAATTCCTGAAGTTTTTCATCAATATGAGATTGCAATTGTAATTCTCCTTCTTTAATAAATAATCTTAAGAATTCTATCTTTATTTTGGCTATCTCTGCTTTCTTTTGAGAAAGTATAATACCATTTTTTTCATAATATAACAAAATTTCTCAAGATGTTCAATATGCTCATCTATATTATTTGAATGAATCAATATATCATCAACATTAGCAATACATAAATGTGTAATTGGTTTAATTATCTCATCCATTCTTCTTTGAAATATCTGTGGTGCATTTTTCAATCCAAATGGCATTACATTCCATTCATATTGTCCTAAAGGACTGGGAGTACTAAATGCAGTTAATGGTTTACTTTCTTCTGTAAGCATGATTTGCCAAAATCTTGACTTACAATCAAAATTTGAAAATCCTTTTTTGTTTTGTACTTGTTTAATAAGGATATCCTTATTAGCCAAGTAATATCCATCAAATTTAGTAACTTCATTTAACTTCTTATAATTTATCACCATTCTAGCTTTTTCTCTTTTTATCTCACTATGTTTTCTTACCATAAAGGTTGGACTACTATGTGGACTTTTACTAGGCCTAATTAATTTCGATTCTAGTAATTCTTTTATTTGGTTCTTAAATTCCTTTTGGTCTTTCACACTATATTTCATTGGTTTGATTCTTACAATAGTGTCTGGATTGGTTAGTTCTATTTCTGCTTTTACTTTGTCTGTATTTCATTTTTCTTATGGGTTTTCAGAATAAGTTTCATATATTTCTTTTTTCAATTTTTCTAGCTTATTTTCTGTTGTCATTTTTAAAATTGTAATTGGTTTAGTTTTTTCTGTATTCCAACATCCACCACGCTGGGTTGAGGAATTCTGATGATTAATTTGCTTATATGCTATACTGACAGCTTTAGTGACTTTAAGTGTAAATATCTTATGTGCACAAGGAGTTGTGAACATATATCTATCTATATATTGAGTGAATGGCGCATATTTTAGTAGGAAATTTTGTCCTAATAAAATATCGCATCCAATTGTAGTTGACATGTATATAGTATTAACAAATACTTTTCTAAAAGTTATTAGAAAAGGTACTTGTGTAGCATATTTACTATATATTACTTTGTTTCCTCCTGCTGTTGTAGCAGTGATAATTTTTTTGAATCATATTTCCAGTATTCGTTTGGTAGTACATTTGGTAAACACAAACTTATTGTGCTTCCTGTATCTAAATAAGCATGAAATTTAATTCTACAATATCCTTTTATATTGAGTATAATTTCAATATATCGACTCATGGGATTAGTGTTTATTATTCTTTCCATGATAACAATGTTTTCATATTTTCATCTATTCTTGATATGATGATTGGATTATCATCAACTGTTATTTTTAAATATCTTTGGCAAATTTTATAAGGACTAAATTTTTCAAGGAAATTCATTCCTAATAGTATAGGTGAACATTTAATTCCATGTGATTCATCTTTATATAGAATTATTTCTTTATTATATTCTTTCTGATTATCTCCTACGAATATAAGAGGGAAATTTACATATTTTTTTATTTCAAGATTATTTCCCAAATAATCTTTGAAAGTATATGGTTCTGGTAGCTCAAAATCTAGTAAATGACTAACAAATTTAGCATTTACATGACTTTTTTCTGCTCCAGTATCTATAAGGACAAAACGATTTTTCTTGTATCCTTCTTGATTAACATATCTTGCTTTGATATAGTATTGCGAATTTGTGGCTCAGCAATACTAAGTTTTTTAACTTGGCTTATCCTAAGATCTTGTCTAGAGGGAAATCTTGCAATAAGATTGTCTCCTTCTAAACTGACACTATTTCTTCTTATCAATGTTCCTTCAGAATTAATTTCTCTTGCTTGCTTATGAAAGTCAAGCATGATTTGTTGAGGTATTGTCACTTCATGTTTGAGCTAATTCCTCGAAATCTTTATGTATGACAATGTTATCAGTTATTTTTCTCAAATTATTATGATGGCTAGTACTAAAAGCAAAAATTGATTTTATGCTTATACTAATAGCCTTACTTTTTCTTAACATTTTCAAATTTCCAATTCTATAATATGGATTGAAACTTTGGTCAATATTTTCATCAATCAGTGAAACCGCGTAGTTTGGTTTTACTGTAAATATTATCTTCTGATAGACTAGATTTCCTACAATAGTTCCTAATAGTGAATCTATAGGGTCTTGTAAGATTCTATTGTCCATGCAATATATTTCTATGGGTATATTCATACCTTCTCTAAAGAATCCTTTTACCATGATTTGGAATCCTCATATTTCAATACATTTTAGTTTGCTTCTTACATTTTCTGGGATTTTGGATAATTTATGTTTTACCAATTATTTTGTAATTATAGGAATTCTTGCTTTTCCCATTGTATCTTCTATATTGATAGATATTTCTTTGTAATTCATACTTACAATTGTTTTATTTACTCTTGGTAGTATTCCTAAAAATCCTTGATGGAATACATCTTTTTCCTTTAAATCTAATATTTTCTTTGTTATTCATTTGTATTTCTTAGCATCAAAGGTGATTTCTTGATTTATATCGTCTACTGAATCTTCAATTTCTTCAATTGTTTCTACTTCTATTTCTTGATCTACTTGTTGTATTTCTTGATTCATATATACTATCTCCTCAGAATCTTCTTCTGAAGATGATGTATCTAATTCATAAATGCTACTGCATTCACTACTTAAATCTTCAAAATTTTCAATCGGTTCTATATCACTATCATTTTGAAATTCTTCATAAATTTTAAGAGCTTTTATATTTTGTTTATCTTTCTTTTTAGGGCATTGAGGAGCAATATGTCCTTTTTCATTACAGATAAAACATCTACATTTCTTAATATATTTAGGCTTGGGCTTTTTAGTCCAATCTTTTTTCTTAAAATATTTTTTATGAGGTTTAAAAAATCTTTTATTAAACTTCTTATAGTTTTTGAATTTTCTCTTATATTTCTTATATGGCTTATACTTCCTTTTATGACAGCCAAATTGTTCAATTTGTCCTATATCTTTATAACAACACAGAGAATTTCTTTTCATCTTGTATGCTTTTTTACTTTCTAAGGCTTCTCTGCACCATATGCTTATCATTCTTTTCATAAATTCGATCATACATCCTAGACTATCTTTATTTATTCCATCTTCTTCTCCAAAAGGTAATAATTTTTCATATTCTTTTAGTAATTTTATTCCCCATGGAAATGGTAATTTTGTAAAATAAGACCTTAATATAGGTTTATTTTCTTAATAATTTCCTTGATTCAATATATAATATATTTCTTCAAATTTGCATGTGCATCTTTCAAGTTCACACATATCACATATCTTTAAATTTTTCATAACTATCATCCCTTCATTATATTCTTCTTGTTTTCTAATTTCTTCATCTATTGTAAATCTATTTCCTAAGAATTCTGTCCTTAGGGTTCTTTCAATTCTCCTAAGTATTTCTTGTATGTTTTGTTCATTCAAAGCATTTCTGTTATCTATTGTTTCAGTTGAATCTTCTCCATATTTTATGCTTTTTTTTATGTTTTCTGATTATTTTTTTCACAAATCTGATACAATTCCTCTAAAGGTATGTTCTATAAATCCAAAGGCTGTATATGTTTCCCATTTGTTAAATTGTATGGTTAGGTCTGTACTTTTTATCCATGTTTCAATAGTTTTATTTTTATCTACAAAATCTAAATCTAACTATATCCATGTTGTATGGATTGGTTCATTATAAGATTTCATTGGGTTTATTTCTTTAATGGATTGTTTCTTTTTATTTCCAGTGTATCTTTTCTGTGTTTTCCTATATTAGTTGATACCTTATTCACTTGGTATTGGTGTACCATAAGGCTAATTTTCATATTCTTCATCACTACTGAATTTTGTTTTTATATTACTACTAGATGATGGATTAGTATTCATTTTTGTATTTTCCAAATTTTCAGTTAATTCTTCTAACTGTTTTTTATATCCTTCCTATTCTTCACCAGTAGATTCTAAGAATTTTTGTTCTAATTCTTCTACCTTCGTTATCATATATTGTTTTATTTCATAGTTTTTTCCTTTATTTTTTTCTATCATTCTAAAATTTTGAGGTGGATTTATTATAATCCTATCTTTTCCTTCAAGTTTTTTTATCTAATAAGGCATTTTCTATTTGTATATTATATTCTAAATTTTCCAGTCTTTTATGTATATCCTCAAAACTTTTATTTATACTATTTTTAGGTAAATAAGAATAATTGGATTTTTTATGTTTTTCAACTTTTCTTAAAAATTCTTCAAATATGTTTTCTTCATCAACTATATTCATCATGACTTCAGATTCATTATATATTTCAGGTTCATACATTTCTTTACAATAAAATTCGATTTCTTCTTTTTCAAATTCTATCATTATCTTTTGATATAAATATTCATCTCTTATACATCCTAATATTAATTTACCTAATATTTGTTCTCTTATTTCTATTGGTAATTTTTTAACTATCATTAATGTTAGTATTTTTAATTTCCTGGGAACAGGATTTAAAAATATATAATTTAAACCATCTTTTTCTCTTAATATATAATACCAATCATTCTTAATAATTTCAATTTCCATGATCTAACATGGCTCTGATACCAATTTCACCAGGGTGTGCAGGCGGAATAAAAAAATTTTAAACTTAAGGGGTCTAATTTGGACTTTTTAATATTTATAATGGTTTTGATTGTAAAATGTATATATAAGGGTATTTTTGGAAATCATGTTTTCTGTATTTATTCAGTAGGTGAATAGTTATGGAAGAATAGCATTTTCCTTAAAAATTAGGACCCTGAGCTTAGATAAGAAGTACTCAGGTAATAAAGAATTTCAATATGGTCAAAACTATGTGGTCACATGGTTGTGACCATATGATCATATGGTGCTGACCTTCAAGCTTATTTCATATAAATCTTATTTCGCCTGATTCTTTTATTCTTTATTTTTTTGGATAATACATGAAAGAAAAAATCCAAGATTAAGGTGAGTGGAGCTAGGATTATGAGGTAAATAAATTTATTTATTATGGATTTTTTAAACCCGCTATTTAAGTTATGTTTCTAACTAATGTTTATACAGTATTATTTCAGATTTAAATACTTATGTTTCAATGCATTTCATGATTTCATTTATTTAGAGAGAATGAAATGAATGCATCCTAGTACGCCTAGAAGCAGATAAATAAATATTATGACATTATCATGTTGGTATTATGATGAAAATATATTCTTAGGGCCAAAAATGTTGGCCACATGGTGAAATTCGTTAAAGTGAAAGGGGCTCTAAAGTATGGCCAAATATGAATATGACAAGATCATGAAAGTGGTAAAATGAAAGTGCTAGCCAAACAAAAATAAAGAACAAGTGCTTCGGACGTACTACGATAATAAAAGGTTGAGCATATGCATAGTTATAGTAGTCACATGAACACATCTCTAGTCAGTTAGTTCATTTGTTTCCTTTTAGATCTTTTAGATAATCATGGAATGGGAATACTTCATAAGAATTCTTCAGGGACGTGTCATTCTTCTGGACCGGCTTGAGGTTTTTGTCACTATAACAACCCTGTTGTCTCATATCATGCAGATACTAGGATTTTGTACGTGGGAGATAACAACGATCAAAACAGATATTTACAACTCTCGTAACATGGTTTTGAAAGGAATTCATACTGATTTTGAATATAATGGGTTGTACAATCATGTCAAAAACATAAGATAAATAGTGGGCACTTCCGAAAATGACCGTAAGAGGAAAAGGTACGCAAAATTACTATTAGGACTGGATATCAATTGTTAGAAATTACTTTCGAAAGACACTACATTGAACAAAATATACCTGTTACTGAAGAAAACCACATAGACCAGTCTAAACAATTAGCATAAATAGTTCCAACTCAGAATTTTCCTTGGAAACTGAAACTTCTTAATCTGCAAATTCTTCTTATTCTGTTTCATATCCATCCCTTAATTTTTAGACACTTCACGTGTTAAGGCAACTGATAAGTGTAATTTTTACACTTACTCGGGACTAAAAATAACGACAATTGATAGTTCTTTTGACAAAATATATTCTAAATTGTTGTATTTTACGTTTAATAGGTAAAACTCTTTGAATGGAAAAGGAATTGAATGAAGGAAGCAAAATGTGACTAAAAAAATGGTAAAATCCAAAATACAAGGACTAACTTGCATTCCGTGTAAAAGTTGAAGATTTGGAAAGCAATCATTAATTAATTGGGCCTCAATTTGGATGAATTTTAGTTGGATTAAAAATAATTAGGTTTTATGTGTATATATATATATATATATACACACATACACACAGCCGGAAGATATGTGCAGCCAGAAGAGAACACGCAAACAAAGTGAGATAATTTCCTGGGGAATTGATTTTCATATACATACATTGGCAACCTTGGATATATTTATATATATACGTACAAGAGAAAGGCAGAAAACATATAGACACAGTGAGAAAATTAGACAAATTGGAGGGAATATTCTTTATATATTCACACGGAAACCGAGGCAAAAAGATTTAAAGGCTGGCTATTATTAATTATATATACACTGCAGCAGAAAGGCAGACACGTAGAAAAGGGCTGAAAAAAAAAAAGAATTAATTCCAAATTTGTTCACGTTTCATCAATATTCGGTGATATCGTTCTTCTTTTGCGTGTTTAATTTCAATATTATGTTAAGCTAGATTTTTACATTGCTAAATATATAGATGAACCCTTGTTTTGAAACTTTTAGTATTAATTAATTATTTTGACGTTAATTTGTTTGAATGCATGGATGTTTATTATGGTTTAGATTGCTTTTCAATTAATTGGTCATTAGTTGAATTGTTTGTGAATTTTATTGTTATCGAGAGAGACAATAGGATTTTAGCACACGGTAATAAACATTGTGAGGTTCGATAGAGGATAGCTATATACCTATATCCTTTGCATGGTTCATAAAGATGTTCTAGTTCGTTAATGCATTTATCATGTTCGTATTTTTCATCGAGAGATAGGAAGATCGCATGAGGGAAATAGATTTAATTGCTATCGAGAGAAGCTTTTAAATAAATTTGGAACTTCGACCAACTCGCATGATAACAAATAGTCATTTTAATTCTTGTTCTAAAAGTGGATGAACAAGGGGGATTCTAGATCTTAGCAAAGTTTCTAAAAAATTTGATAGATTTTTACTTTAATTTCTAGTATGAAATAAATTAGATATAGATTTATTACAAATTATTATTACTATTCGATTAAGTGTATTATTAACTGTAACTCGATAA
The DNA here is from genome assembly GCA_035079005.1 of Fraxinus americana. Lineage (NCBI taxonomy): Eukaryota > Viridiplantae > Streptophyta > Magnoliopsida > Lamiales > Oleaceae > Fraxinus > Fraxinus americana. The sequence goes on along the minus strand of CM068718.1, from coordinate 14,565,846 downwards.
AACACGTAGTCCTCATGGGTTCGACACTCTACACGCTACTATATTACTTGATTACGATCCCGTTCACTTGCGGGTTTTCAAACGATCAAGTTTTTGTCGCTGTTGTCGGGGACTAATGTTTGTGATAAGTTTAGTTAATTTTAGCTTTAATATGAATTTTACTATTTTTCTTTAGTTTAGTTTTTTTTTTAAAAAAAATTATTGTGTTTTCCGGTCACTTTTTCGAGAACGTGTATGCGAAATTCGAGAACTGGTGATGTTGCTCAATTTGACCCAGAGATCGAACGAACATTCAACATTCGAAAAAGACAACAGTTGGAAACACACCAAAAACAAAAAGAGAAAGATATGGCAGAGGGAAATCCGAATCAAATAGTCATAGGGGATAATCTGGAAGCAGCACAACCGAATGTGGTTGCAGCTAATGAAAATACAAGGCTAATAGGAGAGTACATGGTTCCACCAATTGTGAAAAGCCATTCTAGCATAGTATATCCGGCATTTCTTGACATGTGTGCAACTATAGAGCATCTAGAGGTGCCCAGTGAAGCAATAAGGCTGAGACGTTTTCCATACACGTTGAGAGACTTAGTCGAGAGTGGTTAGACACTTGTCCACCTCAGAGAATCACTACATGGAATCAATTGAGTCAAAAATTTCTTAGTAAATATTTTCCACCTAAAAGGATTGCAAAGCTGAGAGACAAGATTACAACATTCCAACAACTGGACTCGAAATGCTATTCGGATGCTTGGGAATGATACAAAGGTTTACTCCGCTAATGCCCACAACACGGATTACAGAAATGGCTTCAGGTGCAGTACTTCTACATTGGTCTGAATCCAATAAGCAAGGCTAACATAGACTCCGCGTACGATGGTTCTATCACAAAGAGAACACTGGATCAAGTCTATCAAATCATGGAGGACTTGGCATTCACCAGTGCACTGTGGCTAACAGGGAGAAGGTGTGTAGAAAGTAGTTGGGATACATCAGGTAGATCAATTAATAGGCATCTCAGCGCAATTGGCAGGACTAGCCCGGAAAGTAGAACAGCTGAATGTAACTCAGACAATGGTACCAAAATGCAACCATTGTGGAGGGAACCATGAGAGCATAGATTGTACTGTGGGTAGTCCATTTATCCAATTAGTGGAAGATGTTAACTACACATAAAACTTCCAGAGGCAGGAAAATAATCCCTACTCAAATACATACTATCCAAGGTGGAGAAATTATCCAAATTTCACATTGAACAATAATCAAGAGGCTCAGACTGCACCACCAGGTTTCCAGGAACTTGAGAAGAAATCTTCATTAGAAGACCTTGTGACTAAATTGGCTGAGATATCTACTCAACACATGCAAAGAGCAGACGAAACATTGCAAGTTCATAGAGTTGCCATCAAGAACTTGGAAAATGATATGGGACAAATAGCGAAAGCACTTTTAGAGAAACCACCATGAGCACTACCTAGTGACACCGAGATAAATCCCAAACAACAGATAATGGCAGTGAAGGTTGTGGAGGAAGAACAAATTGAAGCAATAACTACCCGTAGTGGAGTTCAACTGCCAGATATTAATGTAAAGAGACAAGCTGCTACACAAGAGAAAGTACCTACCTTGGTTGAGAAAAGATTTGAAGAGTCCGATCAGAACGAGGAACAAGAAAGAGCATCAAAAGATCCAAAGGTTAAGGCAACCACTCCTATTAAACCCTATGTGCCTCCTATCCCATTTCCCAGAGATTGCAAAAGAGGAAGGTGGAAGAACAATTTGCAAAGTTTTTGGAAATCTTCAGAAAGCTTCATGTTAATATTCCACTGATTGAAGCTATGTTTCAAATACCAACTATACAAAGTTTCTGAAAGTGATCCTATCAAGAAAGAGAAAGCTTACAGATTTTGAGACCATCAAGTTAAATGAAGAAGATGGTGCTACGCTCCAAGGAACCGTAGTCGAAAGGAGATCAAATTGTTCACAGTCTGGAGGGCAAAAAGAGAATGTAAAGCTGGAAATTGCAAGGAGTGTAAGGCTGCAAGAATCCAACGTGAACCACCCTGATCCTTCCCTCCATACAGTATAGCAAAAGACTATAAATTTAGCATTTATAGGGAGGCAACCCAATTTTCTAATCCTTTTATTTATTTTGTTTCTCGTATTTCATTGCACGTAGTTTTATTCTTGATTAATAGGTTGCGTTAGTTACATGCATGTTTAAATTTACAGGGTATCATCATCATATCATGTTTTTCCTTAGGCTTTGAATTTATTGTTGGTTGTTTCAATTGTTTGGGCTAAGTAACACGTTCTAGGTTATTTAATCTTTATTATTTGATTTGACCTATATGTGTAGGAACATGACGTCGCAAAATATTCAAACCAACATAGACCAAGGGAAAAGCATGATAGAAAAGATTGTCTAGCCATCACACATAATGCCTCATGCGCTTAATAGAAAAATTCGGGGAGTACCTTCTTCCTTTTCTTCTCTATCCCTATATTCTTATTTATGCTTTATGATATTGAAGGCAATGTCGATTTTAAGTCTGGGGTGGGAAAAACTTTGAGTTTCTACTTTTCGTGTGTTTTTTAGTATGAATTTAGCATTATAATTTTTAATTAATTATCATTAATCTAGACTTGATGAATCTTGACTTAATGAATCTTGATCTACATGAATTTAGAGTTATTATAAATGAATTTATTTATATTCGTGTATCTAGAAATTTTAATGAGGATTTAAATTCATGTATTAGTAATTAATTCTAATGTATCAAATGTAGTATAAAAAGATTGTTCATTTGTAGTATTTTATCATCACAAAAAAATTTGAATCATAAAAGTTGAGTTTTGAGAGTCCAATTTTCTTATCTTAAATTTCTATTCTAAATTTTATTTTCTTTAATTTATTTGAAACTTATCAAATCCTACAACAAATTGGTATCAAATATTATTTTTATAACATTTATAAAATATTTCATAATAACGTGCAATGCATGTTCAACTCTGACCAGTAGGATAAAATTGGGCAAAAATCTTAAGTTAGATGTCGGTTTAATTAGATAAGTGTTCAATGATGGGCATTGCACTAATCATGGTAGAAGAATATATAAAAGACATCTCTTCCTAGCCTTTATGACTCGAGTTATTAAGTCCATTAGGGTATTTATAACTTGGTGCCCTAAAATCATATGATTTGGGAGTTATCGGCCAAAAGCCAGTTACATGGGTCATATAGAAAGCTTAAGGGAGAGAGTGTGTAAAAAAATTGAAAAAAAAGCAAGTGCATGAAACAGAAGATGTACCAAATGCTCTGGTTAAGCCCCAAATACTTATTTGAGAAGACTTGACTTTTGATGAGGGATTCTTAGCCTAGTCTAGTCCTAGAGGTTGAAACAATCAAAGAATTGGAGAATCTTTGTTTCTTGATGTGTTGACTTATAATTAGTAGAGTCCACTTGAACTAGAGAGGCTGATGATAGTAATGAAAAATTCAACCGTAGATTACACACAGGGAAAAGAGTAAAAACGAACAAGTTTGGGGATGTGTGAATTATATGAGAGGTGAAGTGATATATTTGACCACAGAGGGTCGGAAATTGAATAAACTTGTAAAGTCATGTTTGTCCACTTAATTCTTCACACACATGTCAAATTTGCAATGGAATAGTGGATATTGGTTTGGTATTGCGACTTTGAAACAATTTGTAGATTTAGTACTATAATTTCAAATACTGAGATAAAAGTTAGATTGTCTAACCAAAAACTTTTGCATCCCTGTGTGTTTATTATTATTTAGACTAATTTTGTTTGGGGACACAAAAATGTTTAAGTTTGGGAGTATTTGATAAGTGTAATTTTTACACTTATTCGAGACTAAAAATAACGGCATTTGATAGATAGTTCTTTCTAAAAAAAATATATTTTAAATTGTTGTATTTTATGTTTAATAGGTTAAACTCTTTGAATGGAAAATGAATTGAAGGAGTGAAGCAAAATGTCACGAAAAAGTGGCAAAATCCAAAATACAAGGACTAACTTACATTTCATCTAAGAGTTGAGGATTTGGAAAGCAAACATTAATTAATTGGGCCTCAATTTGGATGGACTTTAGTTGGATTAAAAATAATTAGGTTTTATGTATATATATACATAGACGGAAGAGATGCGCAGCTGGAAGAGAACACACTGCCAAAGTGAGATAATTTGCTAGGGAATTGATTATCGTATACACACATTGGCAACCTTGGATATATATATATATATATATATATATATATATATATATATATATATATATATATATATATATATATATATATATATATATATATATATATGCGTACAAGAGAAAGGCAGAAAACATATAGACACACAGCGACAGAATTAGACAAATTGGAGGGAATATTCTTTATATATTCACACGAAAACCGAGGCAGAAAGATTCAAAGGCTGGCTATTATTAATTATATATACACAGCAGCAGAAAGGCAGACACGTAGAAAAGGGGCTGAAAAAAACAAAAGAATTAATTCCAGATTTGTTCGCGTTTCGTCAATTTTCGGTGATATCGTTCCTCTTTTTGCGTGTTTAATTTCAATATTATGTTAAACTAGATTTTTACATTGCTAAAGATATAGATGAACCCTTGTTTTGAAACTTTTAGTATTAATTAATTATTTTGACGTTAATTTGTTTGAATGCGTGAATGTTTATTATGGTTTAGATTACTTTTCAATTAATTGGTCATTAGTTGAATTGTTTGTGAATTTTATTGTTATCGAGAGAAACAATAGGATTTTAGCACACAATAATAAACATTGTGATGTTCGATAGAGGATAGAGATATACCTCTATACTTTGCATAGTTCCTAAAGATGTTCTAGTTCGTTAATGCATTTATCATGTTCATATTTTTCATCAAGAGATAGAAAAATCGCATGAGGGAAATAGATTTAATTGCACCTACAGACTGATGTGATCAACATGCTCCAAAACGCACTACAATTTTTGGGAAAGCTTCGGAGAATCTCAACACTCATGTAGATTTCTTGACATGTGTGCAACAATCGAGTATCCAGGGGTGTCCAGTGAAGCAATCAGGCTGAGACTTTTTCCATACACGTTGAGAAACTCAGCTAGGGAGTGGTTAGACACTTGTCCACCTCAGAGCAGCACTACATGGAATCGATTGAGTCAAAAATTTCTTAGCAAATATTTTCTACCTAAAAGGATTGCAAAGCTGAGAGACGAGATTACAACATTCTAACAACTGGACTCGGAATGTTATCTGATGCTTGGGAATGATACAAAGGTTTACTCCGCCAGTGCCCACAACACGAATAGCAAAAATGGCTTCAAGTACAGTACTCCTACACTGGTTTGAATCCAATAAGCAGGGCTAACATAGACTCTGCGTATGATGATTCTATCACAAAGAGAATAGTGGGTCAAGTCTATCAAATCATGGAGGACTTGGCATTCACCAGTGCACCGTGGCTAACAGAGAGAAGGTATTCAGAAAGCAGCTGGGATACATGAGGTGGATCAATTAATAGCCATCTCAGCATAACTGGCAGCTCTAACTCGAAAAGTGGAACAACTGAATATAACTTAGACAATGGGACCAAAATGCAACGATTGTGGAGGGAACCATGAGAACATAGATTGTACTATGGGTAGTCTATTTATCCAATCAGTGGAAGATGTTAACTACACACAAAACTTCCAGAGCTAGCAAAATAATCCCTACTCAAATACATATAATCCAAGGTGGAGAAATCATCCAAATTTCACATGGAATAATAATCAAGAGGCTCAGACTGCACCACCAGGTTTCCAGCAACTTGAGAAGAAATCTTCATTAGAAGACCTTGTGACTAAATTGGCTGAGATATCTACTCAACACATGCAAAGAGCAGACAAAACATTCCACGTTCATGGAGCGTCATCAAGAACTTGGAAAATGATATGGAACAAATAGCGAAAGCACTTTCAGAGAGACCACCAGGAGCAGTACCTAGTGACACCGAGATAAATCCCAAACAACAGGTAATGGCAGTGAAGGTTATGGAGAAAGAACAAATTGAGACAATAACTACCCATAGTGGAGTTCAACTACTAGAGATTAATGTAAAGAGACCAGTTGCTAAACAAGAGAAAGTACCTACCACGGTTGAGGAAAAAATGGAAAGGTCCGATCAGAACGAGGAACAAAAAAGAGAATCAAAGGATCCAAAGGTTAAGACAACCACTCTTATTAAATCCTATTTGCCTCCTATTCCATTTTCCCAAAGATTGCAAAAGAGGAAGGTGGAAGAACACTTTGCAAAGTTTTTGGATATCTTTAGGAAACTTCATGTTAATATCCCATTGATTGATGCTATATCTCAAATACCAAACTATGCAAAGTTTCTGAAGGAGATCCTGTCAAGAAAGAAAATGCTTATAGATTTCGAGACCATCAAGTTAAATGAAGAGTGTAGTACCATCTTGCAGAAGAAATTACCTCCTAAACTACAAGATCCAAGAAGTCTCAAAATCCCTTGTTCAATTGGAAGTGGTTCTAATTTTAATTGTTTATATGACTCAGGAGCCTAATGCCTTTTTCTGTCTATAGGAATTTAGGTTTAGAAGAACTGGAGGATACATCCGTCTCTCTTCAACTAGCGGACAGATCAATCAAATACCCGTGAGGACTGGTTGGAAATGTGCTCATTAAAGTGGGAAAATTCATATTTCCGGTTGATTTCGTTGTCTTAGATATAGAGGATTCATGGGAAGCAACATTACTTATCATGTGCAGATCATTCCTATCAACGAGCAAAGCTATCATGGACTTTGAAAGTGGCGAATTGACATTGAGAGTTGATTATAGGCAAGAGAAGTTCAAGGTTTACACCAATGTTGAGAATCCATTACATGAAGAGCTTAGTAAAAAGGCTAAGGAGGAGTGCAAGTATATTGTTGAAGAGGTACAACAAGACCTGAGGGAGACCGAGCCCAAACTCCTAGGAAGCCTTAGTCGAAATGAGAACAAAGTATTCAAAGTCTGAAGGGCAAAAAGAAGTGTAAAGCTGGAAATTGCAAGGAGTGTAAGGCCGCAATAATCTAAAAATCAAGGTTATATCCTTGTTTTGTTTGAGTCTTTTGTTTTTCATTTTTCGTGTTTTTCGCGTTCTTCATTTTTAGTCTCCAATGCATAAAATACAAAAAAAAAAAAGAAAAAATTGAAATTTGTTTTATTTGCTAATCTAGCATCCAAATCAATTTATGTTTCTTTTGCTGGTATCTAGTTGAATTTTCGAGCAAAAAATCGAAAATTCAGAAAATTGCCAGTAGCATACAATTTTTTAGTAAAAAAAATTCCAAATTTAGGAGTTCCAATTCAAATTCATGAAACACCTTAAATTTTCCTTTAATGTTCCATTCAAAGTGTCAATTCTTATTTCTTGAGCCATTTTAGAGTCAATTGTTTTACTTAAATCTTTGTTTGAAACGTTATAAGGGTTGAATTTTGATTGAGATCGAATTAGTAGGAATAATAATCAAGTCAACATGTCGGATGAGGTGATACGACAGTACGAAAAGTTGTTTGAGGATGTGAGAAATAGATTGGATAGGCAAGAACGTTGCCTGTTAATTTACGTAGGGAAAAACCTAGAAAAATTCCTAACGCAAGGAGGTGAAGAAGTCTGGATCATAGAGCGGATTTTGCTAGTGAATGTAAAGCAGATACTGACATTAATGAGGATGCATTGGTGGATGCTTAATTAGGAAAAATGAGGGATTGAGGAGTTAGGCATGAAAGGAGGGATAGAGATCTTGTTGGAGATGATGTTGATAGAAGTATGGGCATAGATATATTTTCGATCGCGAATTTTCCAAATTTTGTAATATCTTCTATTTTGGTTAAAACTTTATTTTGTGATATATTTTGTTATTTTTAGAATTTAATTCCATTTTTTCTTGGGTTTTATGGATTCCATATAAGTATGATTATTATTTTATTTTTATTGTACAAGACACAATTATTGAGAGATTAATTGTAAGACATTATTGCTTTCTTCTTGTTCTTCATCTAATTAATTATGAACATATCAAAATTATTTCTTGTGGCATTCAAACAAATCGAGTGAGATTCTTGAGTCTTGTAATCACGGGGTCAACATATTTATCGGCGATTGTGTTGGTTCCATGGTTCAATATTTTTGAGACAAGCTTAAACATTGATTCTTGGCTTTCTTAGGATTGAATCAATCTTGTGTGGGTTTCGTAGCTACTATTGCCATGTGGGTTCGCATCATGCTTAATACCCTTTTATTCTATATCTAAAACAACTTTCGTTATGCTCTCTTTTGGATATGCTGCTTTCGTTTACTTTTGTTCCTTTTGAAATTGTTGACATGTTGCTGATAGTTACATTGATTATTTCGTCCATGGTTTATTTCATGTTCACGCCCGCATCCACGTCATTGTCTTGATATTACATTTACTGCAGGCAATGGTACAAAACCAGTTGGACATAACCCATGATTTTATTACTTTGTTTAGCTACAAGTATACAAGATATGAGTTCTGAGTATTTTTTGAAACTACGCTCAGGATATTTGCTACTACAAGAGCATTTCAATTTTGAACATATTCTGAACAATTCAGAATTGTACTTACTAATAGTTTTAAATTCTTGCAAGCGAAGGTGCATTCACTCATAGCGGGTTTTGAGGAGAACAATAGTCCTCTAGTAATCAAATATTTCAATCAATTTTTTTGTCCAAAGAACATGTGGATCTTTCACAGTAAGGTATTCGATTTTGAATCTATATGAAAATGATGATGAAGGAAAATAAGTATTTTTTGCACAATCATGCAATGGTTCTTTCTTTTATTGTCTCTCCCAAATCCTTTGAGACAAGATGAGTATTAGCATTGGGACCTACGACAGATAATTTTTGTCGGATATATCAAGTCCAGCAAAATCAAGTTTTATGATGTTTATCATTTCATTAACTACATAATAAAGAAAAATAAAATACAATTAATATCAAACTATATGATTTTATATTGTATAATCACATAATAATTAATAATGTGATGTGAGCACTGAGTCGAGCGTGTCAAAATCAAGCCCTGTAAAGGATCCATTAATTATCGAAGGAGGTCCGATGACATGGTCGAGAGAAAATTGGATGAAAAAGGCAATGGGATTTCTTACTCAAGTTACGGTGGATGAAAAGTCGATCACAACAAGTAAGGGAACAAGTTTCATGTTGGGTTCGGATGAAAAAATCAGATGGATCAACATGATTCAAGCAGCGGACGAGGAAACTGTTTGGGACAACTGTGCGGTCACATAGTTGTCCAGGGCATGCGACCCATAGCCCTTTACCGAAACTCTAGTGGCAGTTCAAAATTGGTCTGTGCGACTGCATGTAATAATGTGGCCGCATAGTGATTTTCGAGACGCAAATTTTCTAATTATGTTAGAATTCTACTTTTTAGTATCTTTTGTAATCTTTCAGATTTTATTTCTGTTGAACTAGGGTTTGCATGGGTTCCATATAAATAGGACCCAATATCATTGTAAAAGGACACAACATTATTATTGAGATTTATTGAGAGGCAAATTTGCTTTCGAATTCTTGTTATTCGTTGGACAAATCACAAATTTATCAAGATTCTTCTTGTGGGGTACAAATCAACCGGGTGAGATTCTCAAGTATTCAATCAAAAGGGTCAACATATTGTTTACGTATTGTTGGTTATTTTGATTCGTTATTTTCAAATCAAATCCAAAATTCTGGTTACTTTGACTTTCTTGGGTTCGATTTCAATCTAATAGTGGGTTTCGTAATTTTTCACTACGTGGGTTCACATTAGTTGGTATCAGAGCCAAGGCTAAAAAATCAAGGGTATATCCTTTTCTTTTTTCGTTTGAGTCTTTATTTCCTTTTACTTACGTTCTTCTATTTAAGTCTTTTGATCCGTAATTTTTCCGTAAAAAATTCAAATGTTGTTTTTGCGCTAATTTTTTGTCCAAATCAACTTTTGATTTCTTTGCCAGCGTCATAGTTGAATTCCAAGTAAAAAAAATCGGAATTTTTTTTCAAAAATTTTGTGAAAAGTCAAATTAAAAAAAAAAGTATATTGTTATTATTTATCTCGGAAATAGCTGGCCAATTACATTATCTATTATGTCGAATTCAAGAACTACTTTCTTGAATTCAAATTCCATTCCAGTCATCCAATTCAATTCTTTTTCTTTTTCGAGTATTCTAAATTTCCAAAATCTCACTCAAAACTCTGGTTTGAATTCTACGAGAATAATTCCTGGTTGAGTTCGAATTTGTCCTTTGAAGCACTTGGGTGAAAGCGTTAAGTGAAAAAATGCAGAGTGGTGAGATCGATAGAGGGAAAAGGCCGAATTGAGTAATACACGAGCGTACATTTGTGAGGCATAAATAAATTTTAGATTTAGGATGTCTGATAGGGACAGATCAACACCAGGCCGAAACAACAACCAAACCAATATGTCGGATGAGATGATACGTAGGTTTGAACGATTATTTGAAGATGTGCGGGATAGATTGGATAGACAACACACAGAGCTTGCCAACTTGCGTAGGGGAGTTCCAAATATACGGAGACAAGGTAGGCGGGAGACAAGGATAAAGGTGTATGAAGAATATGATTATGGGAGTGATGTGAATGAGAATGCAGTAATCGAGCCTGAAATGGGTAGGGTGAGAAATAGAGGAGCTAGGCTTGAACGAAGGGGTAGAAACTTGGTTGGAGATGAGGTAGGTAGGAATATAGGCAACATAAAAATGTCCATTCCACCATTCAAAGGAATAGAAGATCCAGAGACTTACTTGGAGTGAGAGAAAAATGTTGAGCGGTCCTTGAATTCACCGACTATGCAATCACTTGGTAGGATCAAGTGGGGATAACGAAGAGAAGAAATAGAGAATGACCGATCAATATATGGGAGGACTTGAAAGCTATCATGCAGAAGAGGTTTGTACCTAATCATTACTACCGAGAGCCTCATCAAAAACTACAAAACCTCTACCAAGGATCGAAGAGTGTGGAGGACTATCCTAAGGAGATGAAGTTGTTGATAGGGTAGATGTGGAAGAGGATCGGGAGGCCACCATAGCTAGGTTTTTGAACGAGTTGAATTGGGACATAGCTAATGTAGTGGAGCTGTAACACTATATGGAATTAGAAGACATACTACACATGGCTATGAAGGTGGAGAGGTAATTGAAGAAGAATGGGACAACAAGGTACTCATCGAGTGCTTCGGGCTTTAACTCATCCTTGAAACCCAAGTGGGACAACAACAAAGGAGATAGGGCTATTTCTAGGGGTAAAACTGAATTGCTGAAAGAAAAAGAAGAAAATGCTAGCAAGAAAATGGAATCCCAACCATCAAGGAGTCGAGACATCAAATGTTTTAGGTGTTTGAGGTCGGGGCACATCGCTTCTCAATGTCCAAACAAAAAAACGATGATTTTGCAGGATAGTGGATAGGTGGTGAGTGAAAGTGAGAGTGATTATGAAGGAATACCGAAATTGGAGGAGGCTAGTGATGGAGGCAGAGTGGAATATGTTTTTGGCGAGCTATTGGTCACGAGACGAGCTCTTAACACTCAAATCAAGGCGGATGAATTGGAGCAGCAAAGAGAAAATATTTTTCATACACAATGCCACATTAATAAAAGGGTATGTAGCATGATCGTTGACGGTGGGAGTTGTACAAATGTAGCTAGCACTAATCTGGTGGAAAAATTGGGATTAACTATGCTTAAACACCTTAGGCCCCATAGGTTACGGTAGTTGAATGAATGTGGGAAAGTTAAGGTGAATAGAAGGGTGTTAATAAATTTTTCAATTGGTAGTTATCATGACGAAGTATTATGTGACATAGTACCTATGCATGCGGGTCATATCTTGTTGGGGAGACCAAGACAATAACATAGGAAGGTGATACATGATGGGTATAAAAATAGTTACAGCTTTGTCAAGGGTGGAAAGTCTATTACACTTACACCATTAACACCGGCACAAGTGTCTGAAGACCAAATCAAACTGAAAAAATAAGGAAGAAAAGAGACGAAAAGAGTTAGAGAAAAAGAGAGAAAACAGTAAACAAGAGAGAAAACAATGAGTTGGCAAGTAAGAGAGAAAATAGTGAGGTGGCTAAAAGAGAGAAAAAAAGAGAAGAGCCACATGGGAGAAAAGAAGAGGGGTCTTTCGAGATGAGAGAAAAGCTGATAGGAAATTTCTTTACAAAAAGGAGTAAGTTGAAAAGAGCGATAGTGGAGAGACAACAAATAATTTTGTTGATGTACAAGGAGTCATTCTTTAATTTTGAGGAATCTAACCCACATCTCCATAGCTTGGCTATTTCTTTATTGAAGGAATTTGGAGATGTATTCCCAGAGGACGTGCCTAGTGTGTTACCACCTGTTCGAGGCATTGAACACCAAATTGACTTCGTACCCAGTCCAGTCATTCCAAACCGACCAGCTTACCTAAGTAATCCCGAGGAGACAAAAGAACTTCAAAGCCAAGTGAAGGAGTTGATGAGTAAGGGGTATGTGCGGGAGAGCATGAGTCTATGTGTCGTGCCAATCCTACTTGTACCAAAGAAGGATAGAACTTGGAGAATGTGTGTGTAACGACCCGACCTCTCACCGGAGCCGTTATCTTATGTACTGTCCTCTTCAGGAGAGCTTAGGCCCATCTTACCCCTCACGACTTTCTAACGCGTCCCCCAGGATTCGAACACAAGACCTCCATCATATGGGAGACTTAAGTTGAATCCTGGTACGCGCATTTTTTTGTAACGACCCGGCCTCTCACCGGAGCCGTTATCTTATGTACTGTCCTCTTCGGGAGAGCCTAGGCCCATCTTATCCCTCACGACTTTCTGATGCGTCCCCCAAGATTCGAACACAAGACTTCCATCATATGGGAGACTTAAGATAACGGCTCCGGTGAGAGGCCGGGTCGTTACAGTGTTTGGATTGTAGGACCATCAATAACATAACGGTAAAGTATCGTCATCCTATTCTTAAGTTAGATAATATGTTGCACGAATTATTTGCTGCATGCATATTTAGTAAAATTGATCCTAAGAGTGGTTACCATCAAATTCGAATGAGGGAAGGTGATGAACAGAAAATCGTATTTAAAACTAAATATGGCTTGTATGAATGGTTGGTCATGCCGCTTGGACTCACTAATGTACCGAGCACTTTTATACGTTTAATGAACCATGTTTTACTTGCATTTATAGAAAATTTGTTGTGGTTTACTTTGATGACATTTTAATCTACAATAAGGACATCAATGAACATTTTGAACATTTGTGGTGTTTGCTAGTAGTTGTAAGAAAAGAACAACTTTTTGCTAACTTTAAAAAGAACAACTTTTTGTATGGAAAAGGTTGTGCTTCTTGGATATGCAATTAGTACTAAGGAAATTGAGGTAGATGAAGAGAAAATAAAAGTTATTAAAGAATGGCCAACACCTAAAAGTATAATAAAGGTAAGAAGTTTTCATGGTTTGGCTAGTTTTTATAGGCGATTTGTAAAGAATTTTAGCACACTTGCTACACCACTCACTGAAGTTGTTAACAATAGTGTAGGTTTTAAATAGGGCATAATTTAATGAGACATTTCCCTATGTCATCCGGAACAAACAAGGTAACGAAAATGTGGTGGCGGATGCCTTGTCTCGAAGGTTTGTGCTTCTTACTTCTTTAAGTAAGAAGTTACTTAGTTTTGAGTACATAAAGGACATATATGTGAATGATTTAGATTTTTTCAGCATATATGAATCATGTAATAAGGGTGTGGTAGACAAATTCTTTAAGCATGAGGGTTATTTGTTTCGAGAAAATAAACGATGTGTTCCTAATTGTTCCATACGAGAATTGTTGGTTAGAGAAGCACATAGTGGGGGACTAATGCGTCACTTTGGGGTTGCAAAGACTTTAGAGATGTTAGGGGAATATTTTTATTAGCCTAAAATGAGGATTGATGTAGAACGAACTTGTGATCAATGCATAACTTGTAAACAGGCTAAGTCTGAGGTTCTACCCCACGGATTGTATACTTCTTTACCCGTTCCTAGTGAACATTGGGTTGATATCTCCATAGATTTTGATTTAAGTTTACCTAGGACTAAAAGGGGTCGGGATTCAATATTTGTAGTGGTTGATAGGTTTTTTAAGATGGCGCATTTCATTCCATGTCATAAAATCGATGATGTCACTGACATAGCTGATTTGTTCTTTAAGGAGATCGTGTGTTTACACGGGGTTCCTAAGAGTATAGTGTCGGATAGAGATGTTAAATTTCTTAGTCACTTTTGGCATATTTATTGGGGTAAGTTAGGCACAAAATTTTTGTTTTCTATAACATGTCGCCCATAAACCGATGGGCAAACCAAAGTATTCAATGGGACTATGATTCAATTGTTGCACACTGTGGTTAATAAAAATTTGAAAATTTGGGAAGAATGCTTACCTTTCATTGAGTTTACATACAATAGGGCTATACATTCTACTATTTCATATTCACCGTTTGAAATTGTTTATGGTTTTAATCCACTAACACCATTGGATTTAATTCCATTACCTGTGAATGAACGTGGTAGTTTAGATGAAAAAAGGAAGGCCGAGTTGGTAAAGTCACTCCATGAGAAGGTGAGATTGCAAATTGAAAACAAAAACAAGCATATGCGTCACAACCTTACAAGGGCCGAAAGACGTTTCATTTGAACCCAGTGATTGGGTTTGGGTACATTTGAGAAATTAGCGCTTTCCAGAGCAAAGGAAATCAGAGTTGCAACCATAAGGAGATGGACCGCTTCAAGTTTTCGAGAAAATCAATGACAACGCATACAAGCTAGATCTTCCTGGTGAGTATAATATTTTGGCTACTTTTAATGTGTCTGATCTCTCTCTTTTTGATGCAGGTACGTATTCGAGGATGAATTCTTTTGAAGAGGAAAGAGATGATGTGAGCACATAATCGAGCACGTCAAAGTCAAGCTCGGGAAATGATCCGTTGATTATTGAAGAAGGTCCAATGATACGGTCGAGAGCAAAGTGGGTGAAAGAGACGATAAGATTGCTTGCTCAAGTTACGGTGGATGAAACGTTGATCACAACAAGTAAGGAAACAAGTTTCATGTTGGGCTCGGACGAAGAAACTAGATGGATCAACATGATTCAAGCAGCGGACAAGAAAACTATTTGGGACAACTATGCGGTTGCATAGTTGTCCAAGGCATTCGACCGTATAGCCCTTTATCGAAACTCCAATGGCAGTTCAAAATTGGTCTATGCAACCGCGTTAATAATATACTGCCGCATAGCGGTTTTCGAGATGCAAATTTCCTCATTATGTTCGAATTTTACTTTTTAGTATCTTTTGTAATCTTTCAGATTTTATTTCCGTTTAGACTAGGGTTTACATGGGTTCCTTATAACTACGACTTATTATTTCATTGTAAAAGGACACACAATTATTATTGAGATTTATTGAGAGGCAAATTTGCTTTCGAATTCTTGTTCTTTGTTGGACAAATCACGAATTTATTAGGATTCATTCTTCTTGTGACATTCAAATCAACCGGGTGAGATTCTCAAATATTCAATCAAAATGGTCAACATATCGTCTGCGTATTGTTGGTTATTTTGATTCGTTATTTTCTAATCAAATCCAAAACTTTGATTATTTTGGCTTTCTTGTGTTCGATTTCAATCTAATCGTGAGTTTCGTAGTTCTTTGCTACGTTGGTTCACATCATAATGCCAACATGACATTAGTTATACGTTTTCCTTCAGGGATAAACACTAATTCAAAATAATATATTTTTTGAAACATGTGTCATTTCGGGAGTACGTTCCATTTTACTGTTACTTCTTCACTAAGAATATTTTAATATTCTTCTAAAATATTTAAAATTATAGCTTACGCTTTTCAGGAGCAAGTAATATTTTTCTAAAATATCAATTATAATGTTGCGCTACTTCAAGAGCAACGACGAATAATTATTTATTATCATTAGCTCTTTAGGAGTCATGTATTATTTAAAGAGTAGTACTTCTTTGATAGTAGCAATGAGATATATTAACAAAAAAAAACATCTAAAAATATTAAATCAGATTAAAAATATTAATTACCATATAAACATAATATAAATTTGCCTATAAAAATTGATTATCAAATGATGAGAACAATGTGATGAAAGTTAGCAAGGATTCGTTGATTGTGGAAGAATTGTAAAGCCTCGAGTTCCTAGAACCCGGATTGCCACGTCATCTTTATTTGTAACAGAATTAACTAAAAAGATTTGCGAAAAATAACTAAATTTTAAACATCACATTTATAAAGGTAAAACATCGTCGGCAACAAAACTCATTTGATTAACTTAAGAAATTTGATTAAACTTTAAATCTCGACTTTCTAAAATAACTGAAATAACAAAGTATGTTAATAATGTTCAAATATGTAATTTCTCAAGTGTAAATAATTTCATCCATTAAATCGTCGCCACCACTGCCCATCAAACCCGACCGTCTCCAAAATCTACAAATGTCATTAAAATAACGGAATGAGTATTTCGAAAAAATACTTAGTAGACTCATCGTCCATAATTAATTTACAAAATAATTGAACACATAATTATACAATTCATACCGTGACATCATCATCATCATGGGCTCATTTTCTTTAAAAATCATAGGCTCATTAAAATCATAGGGTGTGGGTAGTCTCGTCTAATGCATTTAAGAGTATAAGTTATGCATGACATTCTCATCTTATCTTATAAGAGATACTCATCTCTTCTCATACATTAAAACATATAAGTTATGACAAACATAACAACATCATATATCTCATATGACATATTCTCATCTCATGCATTAAAGTATTTAAATCACGTAAATTCACATAATACATGCAATTATAATTTAAACTAATTAATGGAGGCGAGTCTGCCTCAAATTATCTCGGGTCTCGTAAGAAGTGGAGCGGGAAGTAATCTCAATCTCCTAATCGTCCGTACGTTTCGTCTAGCCAAAATAGAAAATAGGTTTTGAATTAGTATTCCGAAATTTAAAGTTTTAAAGCGATAAAATAAAGTTTAGGGACCTAATTGGATATTTATTAAAACTGATTTTGACAAATCTAAGGGCTGAAAATAATATTTTCAAGGTAATGGGGCTAAATGTGGGAAATAAGAACTTCAAGGACTAATTTACTACTTACTGAAAATAAAAATAAAAATTTAAGGACTGAAATTAAAATTTTCTAAAATAGGGACTTAATTGTAATAGAGTGAAACTGAAAATAAGAATTTAAGGATTGAAATTAAACTTTTCTAAAATAATAGGCTAACTGCTGAAAACAGAAACTCCAGGGGCTATTTCATTAAAAACGAAAGCTCTGGGGACTGAAAATAAATACTTTTTAAAACTTGGGGGCTACAATTCAAAAATCAAATAAACAAATTATCTCTCACTCCTCTCTCTCATTTTCAACAGAGAGCAAGAGAGGAAGGGAAATCGCGATGGGAATGGGCTCTGTCCCTTCCGTCAATTCGACCACCGGCCAGCAGGCCGGTGCCGGCATCACCATTGCGTGGTAGCGCCAGTGCTTTGTGGAAGGGTGTGGGGTTTTGGTGTGCAGACTCGGAGTTAATCGAGGCTTGGAGGGTCGATCTCTTGGTGGAAAACAAGCTAAAAAGGTTGGGGTATGAGGTAAGTTCTTGGGTCTCCTATTTTCTTGGTTTTAATGACTGTTTTGTGTTGATTTTTGAGGTGTGGGAGTGGCGGTTTTGGTGTCGGTTTTGGGTGTTTTGTTGGTCATGTGCGGTGGGGGGTACTTGGAGATGGTGGCGGTGATTCGAAAATTGGGTGTTTGTAGCTGGGTGGTGAGGTGACTGTGCAGTGATGGCTGGGTGATTTGAAGTTGGGTTTTCGGCTCAGATGCAGTCGGTTGGCTGGGAGAACTTAGGTCTTGGTTGGGTTGGTGGTTCGAATTTGTGACTGGAAGGGGGACTACAGCTTGGGTGTTGGTGGTTCTGGGTTGAGTGGCTGCGGCTTGGGAGACTGCAGCTAGTGTGTGCTTGCACTGGGTTTGGCTGAGTTTGAGTGAAATCATTATCTTGTTGGTGCTAGAAATTAAGGTTCTAGAATCAACATGATTTTCCAGTAAACTAAATTGAAGCAAAATTTGTGGTAGATGAAGTTTTCCTTATCCAGAGTGCTGGCTGCGTGAATTGTGAGGAGGGAGAGGAAATGAGGGTAAATAAAATAGTAAATTTTTAGGGCACAAATCCCTAGGTAACCAATTGGGCCAAATAGTTGGGCCAAGCATTTGGACTGTAGGGGTTTTCAAATTAGGTTTAGGTGAAATTGGACCTAAATATCCAAGACTTGGACTAATAAGTAATTGGACTTTAAATATTGATTAAATTATTAAATGATAAGAAATTCGATAATTTAAAAATATCCGGGATAGAACTTGATTTGAATGGATTTAAATTGGTTTTATAACAGCTAGACGAACACTCTTTCATTTTAAAATTCGGGGTTAAAACTTCGCGACACGTTTTTAAGATAATAATTTAAAATTCTCGGTCGCTACAACCTTATCCCTTAAATTAATTTCGTTCTCAATATCTGGATACTTAGCCAGAATCTCATCCTCTTTTTCCCAGGTAGCTTCATCGATATCCTGTTTACCCCATTGGATTTTAACTAAAGGAATCTCTTTGTTTCTTAAGACATGGACTTTTCTCTCTACAATGCACATAGGCGTCTCCTCATAAGACAGATTCCTCTGAATCGAAATAGTCTGAAAATTTACCACATGACTCGGGTCGTGGATATATTTCCTCAATAAAGAAACGTGAAAAACATCGTGAAAAATTTACCACTTGTGGGTTTGAACCTCATAAGGGCAGAAATTTTTTATTGAGATCAATTAGTTCCTTCGAGAACTTGAAAGAAAACATTGAGAGGAAAAATGCAAGAGTTGTGAGATTATTGGAGGGAAAAACCAAATTTGAGTGAAACACGTGAGAGATACAAATTCTAGTAATTAGGATGCTTGATAAAGAAGAATCAAAATCTGGAGACGGAAGCAATCAAGCCTTCATGATGAGGGCCATGTAACAACAATTCAAACGGATGAATGTAGTATTCGGAGAAATTAGATATAGAATGGATCGGCAGGATACAGTGATAGCTAATTTATAAAGGGGCAACTTAGAGGAGTTCCTAATGTTGGGAGGCATGGTTGGCGTGATCCTAGAGTTGAATATGATTATGGGATGAAGGTGGAGATTCGAGGATAAATCATTTTGAAGAGGGAGGGCATAATGAGAATCATGGGTCGAAAGCCAGCAAGGATCTGTTGATTGTGGAAGAATGATTAATGATGAGATCGCGAGCAACGAAAATCAAGAAAGCCATTAGATTACTTGTTCATACTACGTGGGCCGAGAATTCGATTGCAACAAGCAAAATATCAAGTTTCGTGTTGGGTATGGAAGATGAATCAAGATTAGTGCACTTAATTCAAACTAAGTTAGAAAAGGCGAAGCCTAGAGTGGAAAGTGGGGTGCGAGCAGGCAAAACGGTCGCGCCCGCACGGGGTATAAAATTTCAACCCGTAGCCAAATCAATTGAATGGCGTGCACGCTAGAGAATACATTGTGCGTGCGTAGTACAAAAATTTGAAACTGGTTTAATTTTTCATTTAGAACTCTTTTTGTTTAATATTTTCTTAATATTTTACGTTTTAATTAGGATTTTTTGAGTTGCCTATATATATGGTATCATTCTTTCATTGAAAATTAACACGTTATTGAGAGATTAAATCAAGGCAAGGTTGCTTGTCAAGAATTTCATTGAATTTCGAGGTTGTCAAGAATTTCATTGAATTTCATTGCAACTTATCAAGGTTGCCTATATATATGGCATCATTCTTTCATTGAATTTCGAACTTATCAAGAATTTCATCTTTGTGGCGTTCAAGAACTTCATAGCAAGTTCTATTTTTTGTGATTAAGGGGTCAAGTTCCAACTTTGGTTCCTTAATTCAATAAATTATTAGATCAAACTTCAAATCGGGATCTTATTTTTCTTGGAGTTGTGATTCAATATGTTCATCGAAAATATGTTTCAAATAAAAACTACCGCAAGTGTACGGATCGTTCAAGTATCGTTCCCACAGAGATTTACTAGTTCGATTTTACCTATTCTGACCTTAACCGAAATGTGAAATATGGTTGAGTTTTGTAACTAAATTGTAGTTAAACTAAATGAAAGCAATAGTGGATGAATCAGTTGAACTAAATACAAATTATATGATTAAATTCAAATTGAAGCAACTCATAGAAAAAAAGGCACTAGGTTCGTGAATTCCCATGTAATGATCCATTTTAACTGTAGTTCTACAAAATTGACAACATGTTTGAATTGATGAAGAATCAATATTTCTAACATATTCAATAATCTTTCTCGAGTAGAATTGAATATATTCTCGCATACCATTTGACTATATTTTTATGACAAATGCAATATACAAGAATGCATGACGTTTTGAAACACTTAGAGATTCACATAGAGTATAACGGTATATTTTTATCTCCTATCGGACCCTACGATGATTTATACCTTGTCGAGTCTATTCCCCTTCTTTCGAATGCCAGAAATAGGTCACCACACTCACACAATTATTGCACATATAATTGTAGAGAAAAAGTAATGTATATAAATCATTCAATAATTCAAAACGCATTTTAATGTCAACAAAATAAAACTAGGAATTAAAATATTATATCACAAGGTTCATTGTTCACCTAATACATATAAATCTAGCCTAGCATGGAGAAAAGAAGAAAATCAGAAAAATAGATAAAGAACGACATCACCCCGAATAATCTTGAATTGAATCTTCACGTTGTGATTTTATTCTTCCTGTTTGTGCCTCTTTTTCTCTCTGAAAACCTTCAAAAATCTCCTCCCAAGTTTGCCTAGGGTTTGAGGATGGTTTAAGAGTTTATATAGTTGCCAAAAGATTGGTTTCCATAAGAGTTGGAACGAAATAAGGAAACCAGAATTTTTGCGCCCAGATTGAACCATGCGACTGCATGGTATAAACCCATACGACAGCATGGTTATACAAAATTTTCACCGTTCAACCCCTGTAGATGCTTGTGCGACTGCATGAACTTTCTACCATACGACTGCATGGTAGAAATAATTTTCTCTTTGATTCACTTTGGTCCCCAAGTTTGTTTCATCCACCTTTTGGCATTGCTTCCTTCTCCTTCTTCTTCTAACATCCCATGATGTCACAATGTGTTACCTATCTCAATTCCATGCTTGACTCACCATTCGGGTCATCTTTTGAATAATTGCATTTTGGTCCTCGAAGTTTCATATTCTTCCATTTTGGTCCTTTTTCGTTCTTTTTCTCATACTCTTCATTTCAACCATCATTTTAATCCTACAAACACACATTATATCGAATTAAGTCATATTTCAACATATATATCAACAATTTTTATATTTTGTGACCTAAATAAATGTGCAAAACACACTTATCACAATCTTTTGTGAGTTTCAGAATTACTATTGCCACGTGGATTCACATCACCAAAGGTGCATCAGGAAAAAAAAAATTCAAACATAAATTGATTTCGGCAAACTGCAGGCAAACGTAGTGATGTTTGAATCAAAAGACAGAATTAAAAGTATGAATTAAAGGAATAATTAAAAGTACGAATTAAAGGCAAAATTAAAAGTTTTGTAATGATTGTGGCAGGCATACGTTGGGGCAGGTTGTTGATTGGTTGCACATATATGCATGGCGTGTATATATAAATTGACAGAATTCAACAAACATATATTATAACTGACGATGTAAAAGAAAGTCGACAGTGAATTAAAGCGGAGATGAAAGATTATTTGAATAAAAAATCAGGAAGAAAATAGAAGAAATTAATTGCGCCATAAACAAATCGGACATGTCCAAAAACAAGTTTAATGAAACAAACAAAATGACGAGGGCTAAATGTTGGATAATTTCAACATATATGGGGCCACACGTTGTATATTGAAATGTGTGGTGCTATTATTTAAATGATATTAGTCAATTAAAGTGATCCGATAAAGATGTGTTATGACTAATGGGTATTAGATTTCATGGAATTATAGTGTAGATACCGGAGTGTTGTTTTAAATTGATGAGGGGCCAATTTGAAGCAACTGAAAGATAGTGACTATTGAGTTACTACTATTATTTTATATGGTTATGGTCCCCATTTGTTGATATTCTTCAAGTTTCTCTACATCCCCATCAATAGAGAGCAAAAGCTAAGGAAAGATCATCAATCATTTGGAAGATCCTAATCTATCCAGGCAAAGAATTTGTTTATCATGGATCAAGGTATGGTTTTATGTTTTGTTACTTTCTTGGATTTCAACATGGAGTAAGATCTATGGTTATGTATTATTATGAATTAAAGATTTGAATATTGTTTTGATCAATAATCATATTATGTTTTTCTATCAAGTGGTATCAGAGCCTCTCCATAGTTGAAATTTTGAGAAATTGAAGATTTAAAATCCTGAATTTTTGTGTTATTTGATCTTAATGTTATTTAAGATATTTAGCATGATATTATGTTATGATCTTCAATTCGGTATGTTATACATGAAATTAGCATGTTATTGTTAATTCTAGCATATTATGTTATGGATCTAGAGTTTTGGTATTTTGATTCATGAAATTAGCATGTTATTTTTATGGATTTTAGTATGATTTTATGATAATGTTTGAGATTTTCTTCCAAATTCGGATTAAGATATTTTCAGATCAGGTTTCAAAAAAAAAAAAATTATTTGTTGTGTGGCAGCCGTCGCCGCGTGACGTGGTTGCCGAACGTTACGAGCGTAAAAACGTTCTTTATTCTGCAGATTAACTATAACGGCGACGTTTTATTCTTGTTTCAGCGACTCCGCGCTTCTTGCCGGTGGGAGGCAGCCCCATTTTTTGGGGGGGAGGGGGGAAGATGAAGGGGTCTATCCCTCTCCATTAAGTTTTCAATTATGGCCATTAATATTTTCGGTTATGGAATTTTTGGGGACGGGGGGCTTGGGCTGTAAATTTGAAGTTTTTGGGCCCTTGCTTGCAATTAAAAATTAGGGTTTGGGTTGAGTTATTTACTATTCAGCCCCTAAAGTTTAAAGTTAATCCTAATTGGGCCTTAAGGTTATGGGTTTTAATAATTCAACCCCTAAAGTTCTGAAATTAATTAATTTGGGCCATTTAAGTTCTGAATTTGATCATTAAGCCCCTGAATGTTCATAATTGGTTTAGTTTGGTCCCTAAAGTTCCGCATAATTGATTTTTGACTCCTAAACTTTCCAATTATTAACAATTAACCCCTTAAAGTTTGGAATTAATTAATTTTGACCCCTAAAGTTTTGAATTTTAATCCTTTGGCCCTTTAAGTTTCAAGATTAATTAAATTAAGTATTCTGCTTTTCAAATCTTGGTATTAAGGACTCATTTGAGTATATATAATATTCAAAAGTGAATTGATTGAAGCAATATATTGCCAAAGCAATCTCTTTTGTGGAAATTAATTAATTTAGAATATTAGAAGGACTTCGTGTGTATGCTAGTTCATGCGGATATTAATCGACCCAAAGGAAAGTTAATATTTGGCCGAATTGCATGCACACTTGTGGTGGTAAACATGTGACAATTATAAGGTTTCCATGTGAATAATAAATCAATCCAAAGATGGATTTATTATTTGACAGGAGTTATTGTCAATGTTTGATCACTACACCAAGAGTACCACTTACAATTAATATTACTGTCCAAAGACTTGATATTAATGATGTGCTAGGTATCTTGAGATGGGGCTTACCATTATTTGAATTTATTGATTATTGAATCTTAATATTAATATGAGCATAATTTTTCCTCTTCTCTCTACAGCTAATCATCTGCTACTACCATATCTGCAAATGTTAATTCTATTCCCATGCTTAATGGGACCAACTTCAAGGATTGGAAAGAGAACGTTTTGATTGTTCTTGACTGCATGGATCTAGATCTTGCGCTTCGGATTGAGCAACCCACTCCTCTTACGGACGAAAGTTCATCTGATGAAAAGAGGAATTTTGAGAAGTGGGATCGCTCAAATCGCATGAGTCTAATGATCATTAAGCAAGGCATTCCAGAAGCCTTTAGAGGCCCTGTATCTGAAGAAGTGACTAATGCCAAGGATTTCCTTGCCGAAATTTAGAAACGTTTTGCAAAAAACGATAAGGCTGAAACAAGCACGCTTCTGCAACGCTTGATTTCAATAAGGTATAAAGGCAAAGGAAATATGAGGGAGTACATCATGGAGATGTCTCACATTGCTTCTAAACTTAAGGTACTAAAGCTCGAGCTGTCTGATGACTTACTCGTACATTTGGTATTGATTTCGCTTCCTGCACAATTCAGTCAGTTTAAGGTCAGTTATAACTGCCAGAAGGAGAAATGGTCTCTAAATGAGCTCATTTCATATTGTGTGCAAGATGAAGAAAGGTTGAAGCAAGATAGAACTGAAAATGTTCATTTGGCAAGCACTTCTAAGGCTAGCACTTCTAAGGCAAGCACTTCAAAGAAAAGAATGAAGGAATATGAAGCTGCTCCTAAGGGTCCAGTACTAAAGAAAAGGCAAGAGGACAAAGGGACTTGTTTTTTTTGCAGCAAAACTGGACATTTGAAGAAGAACTGTACCAAATACCACGCATGGCATGCAAATAAAGGTACAAATCTTACTTTGGTCTGTTCTAAGGTTAATTTAGTTTCAGTGCCTAGAAATTCCTGGTGGTTAGATTCTGGTGCTACTTCTCACATAAGTATTTCTATGTAGGGTTGTCTGAACTACCGAAAGCCAAATGATGGTGAAAGATACATCTACGTGGGTGATGGCAAGTCGGTGAAAGTTGATGTAATAGGCACTTTTCGATTATTGTTGAAAACTGGTCATTATTTGGATTTGAAAGACACTTTTGTTGTGCCGTCTTTTAGACGGAATTTGGTTTCTGTTTCTTTGTTGGACAAATTTGATTATTATTGTTCATTTGGAAACAATCAGTTTAGTCTTTCTTTAAATTCCAATATTATTGGTACTGGTTTATTATCTGCATATGATAACTTATATTTGCTTGATACTGTTGCATCATATAATGAAAACCTGCATGTGGAATCACGTGGTACTAAACGCAAATTAAATAATGAAAATTCAGCAAAATTGTGGCACAAACGCTTAGGTCACATCTCTAAAGCTAGAGTTGAACGGCTCGTGTCAGATGGTATTTTAGATTCCCTTGACTTTACAGATTTTGATGTATGTATTGAATGTATCAAGGGAAAACAGACCAAAACTAAGAGATTAGGTGCTAATAGAACTTCGGATGTCTTAGAATTGATACATACAGATATTTGTGGACCATTCCCTACGGCTTCTTGGAATGGTCAACAATATTTTATATCATTCATAGACGATTACTCACGTTATGGGTACCTATATCTCATTTATGAAAAGTCTAAGTCACTGGACATGTTCAAAGTGTTTAAAACTGAGGTTGAGAATCAACTCAACAAAAAGATAAAAAGCGTTAGGTCTGACCGAGGTGGTGAGTACTACGGCAGAAATGACGGTTCAGGTGAACAATGTCCAGGACCATTTGCTAAATACCTAGAGGAATATGGAATCGTCCCACAATACACCATGCCAGGATCGCCTAGCATGAATGGTGTAGCTGAGAGACGAAACAGGACTCTTAAGGATATGGTAAGGAGTATGATTAGTCATTCCACCTTACCAAAATCACTCTGGGGAGAAGCATTAAAGGCTGCGGCTTATATTACGAGCAGTACCAACTAAAGCTGCTGCCAAAACACCTTATGAGCTTTGGACAGGTAGAAAGCCTAGTCTAAAGCATTTTCACATTTGGGGATGTCCAGCTGAGGCTAGGCCTTATAGGCCACATGAAAAGAAATTGGACTCCAAAACCATGAGCAGCTACTTTATTGGTTATTCTGAGCGGTCAAGGGGCTATAAATTCTATGATCCCACACTCAAGTCAATTTTTGAAACGGGAACTGCAACATTTTTTGAGGATGTTGAGGTTGGGGAGAGAAATAAGGTTAGAGATATTGACTTTGAGGAAGAAGTTGAGGAAGGGTCGGTTTTGATTCCTACAATTGCTTTTGACAATGTACAGGTTCCTATACCTGTTATTGATCAAGAATTATATCCAGAACCTCAACAAGACAATGTCGAACCTCCCATCCAAAATGAGGTAATTATTCCTGATGTACAACTCAACAACCTCAAGAACCAATACCTTTAAGGAGATCTACGAGAGAAAGGAAAAATGCTATTTCGGATAATTTTATAGTATTTCTCCAGAACATGAGGAAAATAATGGATTGATGGAAGATGATCCAATCAACTTCCGTCAGGCCATGCAGGGTTCTAACTCTCAAAAGTGGATTGATGCCATGAATGATGGTATAAGTCTATGCAAGACAATAAAGTTTGAGATCTTGTCACGTTACCAGAAGGTGCGAAGCCCATTGGTTGCAAATGGATTTTTAAAACCAAAAGGGATTCGAAAGGTAATGTGGAAAGATATAAGGCTCGTTTTGTAGTTAAAGGCTTTACCCAAAAGGAAGGTATTGACTTCAAAGAGACTTTCTCTCCAGTTTCAACGAAAGACTCTTTCAGGATAATTATGGCACTTGTTGCGCACTTTGACCTTGAGTTACATCAGATGGATGTTAAGACGGTGTTTCTCAATGGCGACATTGATGAGACGATCTCTGTGGTGAAACCAGAAAACTTTGTGTCAGGAGACCCGAAGAATATTGTTTGCAAATTAAAGAAATCCATCTATGGGCTCAAACAAGTTTCCCGTCAATGGTACTACAAATTTCATCAAGTAATTATCTCGTTTGGTTTTGAGACAAATGCTGTTGATGATTGTGTGTATCACAAGTTCAGTGGGAGTAAGCATATTTTCCTGGTTTTGTATGTTGATGACATACTGCTTGCCACTAACGATATAGGCATGTTGCACGAAACCAAGAGATTTTTATCTAGGAATTTTGAGATGAAAGATCTTGGTGACGCCTCTTTTGTATTAGGGATTCAGATATATCGAGATCGCTTTCAAGGTATTCTTGGATTGTCACAAAAGGGCTATATCGATAAAGTACTTAAGAGATTTGGCATGCAAGACTGTAAATCAGGTGACACCCCTGTCGCTAAGGGAGACAAGTTTAGTCTCGAACAATGCCCGAAAAATAACCTTGAAGTTAAGGAAATGCAGAAGATTCCCTATGCATCAGCTGTTGGGAGTCTTATGTATGCTCAAGTATGTACACGTCTAGACATAGCATTCATTGTTGAAATGCTAGGCAGATATTTAAACAACCCTGGAATGGATCATTGGAAAGCAGCCAAAAGGGTTATGAGGTATTTGAAGAGAACAAAGGATTACATGCTCACATATGTCAGATCGGATCAGTTAGAGATCATAGGGTATTCCGATTCTGATTTTGCTGGATGCCAAGACAGCAGGAGATCCACATCAGGCTATATTTATCTGTTAGCTGGAGGAGCTATTTCTTGGAAGAGTGCCAAGCAGACACTCATAGCTTCTTCTACCATGGCAGCAGAATTTGTAGCATGCTATGAGGCATCTAATCATGGAATATGGTTACGAAATTTTATCACTGGGCTGTACATTCTGAATGGCGTAGAAAGACCACTAAAGTTATATTGTGACAATAACTCAGCAGTTCTATATTCCAATAACAACAGGAGCTCATCTAAGTCAAAACACATTGACATCAAGTTCCTGGTTGTGAAAGAAAGAGTACAGAGTTGACAGATTTCCATAGAGCATATTGGGACAAACTCCATGATTGCGGATCCGCTTACTAAGGGATTGACACCCAAGGTCTTTCATGAGCACACTGCTCATATGGGTGTTATATATCATGATGATATCAAGTTTTAGTGGGAGTTTGTATTTTCATTGCTTTATGTTTTGGACACATTTGTGTGTTTGGATATTATTCTGTACAGAAATAAAGTATTCAGTTCATTTCACTCTGTTATTATGTTCAGTATTGATCTCACTTAAGAAATAAGGTTGGACCAGTTGGAAATAGACATGTTTGGATCACATAACATGTAATTTTCATGCTACACTCCCATGATTGATCTATGTCATTTGGTTGTATGGGTGTATGTGACCATTGATGGATTTAGTCATGTTAAATGTGACGAAAATCGCTTTGATCCTATATCAATATGACTAATGGACGAGATTGTTTGTAATATCCATAATAATAATAGCAAAGTTTTGAGCTCATAAGGTTGTGTACATTTGTAAGGTTACACGTATGGCCCAGTGGGAGATTGTTGGATAATTTCAACATATATGGGGCCACATGTTATATATTGAAATGTGTGGTGCTATTATTTAAATGATATTAGTCAATTAAAGTGATCCGATAAAGATGTGTTATGACTAATGGGTATTAGATTTCATGGAATTATAGTGTAGATACCGGAGTGTTGTTTTAAATTGATGAGGGGCCAATTTGAAGCAACTGAAAGATAGTGACTATTGAGTTACTACTATTATTTTATATGGTTATGGTCCCCATTTGTTGATGTTCTTCAAGTTTCTCTACATCCCCATCAATAGAGAGCAAAAGCTAAGGGAAGATCATCAATCATTTGGAAGATCCTAATCTATCCAGGCAAAGAATTTGTTTATCATGGATCAAGGTATGGTTTTATGTTTTGTTACTTTCTTGGATTTCAACATGGAGTAAGATATATGGTTATGTATTATTATGAATTAAGGATTTGATTATTGTTTTGATCAATAATCATATTATGTTTTTCTATCACTAAAAGTTGGGAAGAAATTATAATTTCAGATTCCTTTTTAGGAGGAAAAATTTGCAAAAAGAAATTCACGTGCTATAATGCATATGTATATATAAAAAAATTCACACGCTACTAAATTGATTTCAATACATGTGATAGATGATTATGCTTACAAAAATTATTACATTTTTTTACTAATTCACTTTGATTTTGAAAGAAACGTACTTATAACGTATTATAAAATAGAGAGAAGAATAAAAAAGTCAATTGACTTTTGTGTTTTATTAAAAATCAAAGCTCCTACATTTATAGGAAATGATTAGGGGTACGATGATAATAATTTTTAGAACTGTAGGGGTACAATTGTCATTCACTTATAAGTTTACCATTTACAATAACGAAAAATTTTAAACTCTTCTTTAAATTATATGTTAACAATGTAATTTTCATCCCAAAATTAGGGGTTTTCCAACTTTTTTTTTTAATATTAGAAGTGGGTACATTCCGTATTTTCTTATTAAACAGCACAGTAATTACGCTCACACTATAACATAATTACAACTACATCTCTTGCATTACATGGAGCTCCACTAGCATTACAAACACGTCAATTAAAGAACATCTTCCGAATACATATAATGTGTAAATAAACTAAAAAATATTTAATAATAAAATTAGAATATTAAAGTTTAATATGTTTATCACCATCAAAATTGGTACACAATTTCTATAAAAAAATAATAATAAGAATTACTGATGGCATACCATTGATGATCACTAATGTACCTCCATCAGTGATTACAGGCAATAATATTGTCATGATATCAGTCAATATTTTTTTTCTTTTCAATAAGTTTATTATGGTTAAGTTCAAATATATTTTTATTTTTTACTTACAATATTACAACCTAATAAGTTTTCTTAATGTTATTTTATCCAATTGAAGTTTATTAGATCTTAATTTTTATTATTTTATTATTTATTGACAAAAATTTTGTTGGCAAACTAAATTCATAAACTATTTATATTCCGATATTACTAACTAAAAAGTATTTTATTTAATTGTTTAAGTGTATCTTATTACTGGCATAATTTTCTTGAAGTACTATTTAATTTACTAAATTTTTATTACTTTGTTTAACGAGGGAAGTTCTATTTGTAGCTAAATTTACTAAGACATTTTTTAAAACTATCTCTGATGAAAAACTACATTATAATATAGAATTAATTATTGTAATTTTTTTACTGTATACTTTCCATCAATAATGTTTATTTATATGAGTTTATTCAGTGACATTCTTATTTTTATAAATTATTAGCGGGGATCGTGCGTTACACGATAACTATTATAATTTTGGAAGTGTTTTGTTAATAATATTGTAAGGTGTTGAGATTTTTAGTGATTTAAAGTGACTACATACCAATTGAAATGTTATACTGCACCTCTGAAAATTGTACGATAGATGTTTGATGCATAAAGTTAGATAATATAATCTATATTTTCTTTGTGCACTATGTTTAATTTTTGCTTCAAATTATAAAAATCTTAGTTATTTCACAAACATGTTCATATGTATATAAATAATGTTAATTGCAAAGGAAAAAGAAATAAAACAAACAAAAAGATGTCCGTGCCCGTGTTGCTAAACTTGTTTGAGAATACATATATTGTCACATTAATCTGCACATACAATTTACATAAAAGAATCAGTTCAAGAACCGAAATCAAAAATCACAAATCTGCTAGAATACCTAGACATGCACATTCAAGAAACACAAGATAAAAACTGTACTTACAAATCTGCTTATAATTATTAAACCTTCTCATTTTCAAATTCAAATGAAAATCCTTATGTAGATTGGTATGTAATCTACCTATATTAAAAGAGCTAGTTTTTGGTTACTGTAGCTAAGCCGCTGCCGAGCCGAATGGCCATTCGGCTCGGCTAAGCCGGGTGTTTTTTTTTTCCTATACCCTATCCTATATCTATGGCTAGCCTGCCGAGCCGAATTGCCATATGGCTCGGCTCGGCTAAGCCTTTTTTTTTTTCCCCATCCTATATTTATATCTATAGTTAAGTAGCCAAGCCGAATGGCTATATGGCTCGGCTCAGCTAAACCGTGTTTTTTTTTCCTATTCTACATCAATATCTATACATTGAATAAAAGACCTTAAACAGAGCTCATTGGCTATATGGGTCGGCTCTGCTAAACTGTTTCCTTTTTTTTTTCCTTTTTTTTTTTTCAAATAGCTTTATGGCTCGGCTCGGCTAAGTTTTTTTTTTTTTTTTTTAACGTTTGATTTTGATTCCAAATGGCTTTATGGGTCGACTCGACCAAGCCCTTTTTTTTTTCTTTTTGGCTATATGGCTCAGCTCAGCTCGGCTCGGCTCGGCTAAGCTTTTTTTATTTTTTTATTTTTTTGTTACCTTTTATTCCAAATGGCTTTATGGCTCGAATAGGTCAAATGGCTTTTTTTTTTTTTTGGTATGTGGCTCGGCTCGGCTCGGCTATTTTATTTTTTTTCTTGATTCAATATTTTAAGTTACGAACATTCGTTTTAAGTGATTTTCAAATTTGTTGTTGATGTCAAAAATAATTTTACATTAATTGTGAAACGTAAAGTCGTAATTCTTTATTTTACGTTTAATATTATTTTATTGAAAATGCGATTGTAAATAAGAGAAAAAATATATATATTAGAAAAATGGGTATCAAACATTATATAATACGACCACAATTTTTTTTTTAACGTTTGATTCTAAATGGCTTGACTAGGCCAAGCCGTTTTTTTTTTCTATATGGTTCGGCTCGGCTAAGCCTTTTTTGTTCTCTACGTTTGATTTAGTATTTTAAGTTACGAATATTCGTTTTAAGTGATTTAAAATTTTGTTGTTGATGTCAAAAATAATTTTACGTTCATTGTGAAACGTAAAGTCGTGATTATTTATTTTACGTGTAATATTATTTTATTGAAAATGTATGATTGTAAATAAGAGAGAAAAAAATATATTTTAGAAGAATGGATATCAAACATGTTATAAGTATGACCACCTAAACTGGTACTGGATATTATTATTATCATTGTTGAGCCGTGTTAGCCGAGTGAGCCGTTATGTGGAAACACGCTTAGGTACATACTAGAAAGCGCGTTAATAATTTTCACCTTTCGAAAACTCTATCAAAATTGAACATACTTTCAAGGATGTACTTTATTTTGGGACATGTAACTTGTTGAAGTTCAATCTCAATGACGGTTCACATTTGAAAAGTTTTTCCATTTGAAATTATTTCCATTTTATGTATACTGTAGGTAGTTGCTTCTTCAGATACCACCATTTTAATTTGAATGTACAAAGAAAGACATGGGATAGATTCAAAATCCAAGTTCACAAGCGACTGATTGATGCTCACCTAATGTAGTTAAACAGATTACTTCAATTACCATTGAACCCAGGGTCCAGCTCGAGGTTACAATGGCTGATTACTTTTATTTACGTTTCTATGTTTTGTTGACATTTTGTTATGCTTCCCTGATGGAAGTTTAGAAGTCACTTTTCTATGTTGAATGTCTCCCACTAATGGGCTCAAGTCTTGTAGCACAGTTGTCATACAAGTTTTGCTATTTATATGCTTTTGAGTTGAAATGACTTATTTGACAAAACTACCTATTAATTCACATGTTTGAGTGTCCAGTTGTTATACTGTATAATAAACATTCATGTCATATGTCACGAACTTGATTTCATGAAGCAATATCTTCTGAAAGTAGTCCATGGTTTTCTCTGTTTGCACGCATCATAAACATGATCCCTTTTGATGAAAAAAATAAGGTTTTAAAAACATGGCTATTTCACTTGTACATGGATGATAAAATCTGTCTTTCAGTACTTCATTGATATTTGTTTCATTAAACTTTTACAACCACCATATTAAGTAGTCAACTACTCCGGTAGCATGTGCATTGCACTTGCATTTGACTAGTATTTTAAGAAGAGCTTGTAGTGTACAGTTCGAGGTCTATACTTAAGGGGTGTTTGTTTTTTATTTGAGAATTGATTCTCAAATCAATTCTCATTTTCAATCACACATTCTTCAATAAAATAATATTTTCCATCACATCAATAATTTTTTCTTCTTTTTCAACCGCTCATTTCCCATCATATCACTATTTAAAAATCAATTCTTCCCCCAAAATCCCTACCAAACAAGCACTTAATCTAAGATAGATACTATAGTTATAGGGAATGGCATAAAACCTACTGATTATAACCAAAACCTATATGGAAGTAGCATATTTAATTGGAAAATTATTTGCTCAAAGAAGTATTCCAAAGAAAAATGTTCCAGTGAAGTTTTTCAGAAATCAAAATTATATCCGTACATACTCAATAGCCTAAACCACATAGAGACATGTTCATATGCGTTGGATCTACAACATCCAGCATTTGCTAATCTTTGATTTGGAAAGGAACAAAACAAGAAATAAGTTTTCTTTTGTTTTGATAACTAAAATTTTATCACAAAATTGGCCTCGACCCAATCATAATGTGATCCAAATGACGTCGTATTTCACACTTTTAATCACGCAAGTATGGGTGTAAAACAACTACCAGTACAGGAAGTTCATCCATAGAAAAATTGAACTCTTCTTTCTAGAGACAGTGACCATGGAACTGCAAACAGTCACCGGATGAATCTTAAGGATATGCATACAAACCTTTGTATTAGTACGCAATAAAGGTACGTCAGATCTCAAACTGAGACATACAAATCATGCATACAAGAAAACAATGAATACTAAAATTCTACCCGACCAGCACTTAGGTTACATATCTCAAAATTGCAAAGCATCCAATGATGCTATAAAGAACTGGTTTGCACAAGAACATTGTTTCAGAATTTTTTTCCCAAACTCGTTTCTTGAGCGTTAGAGATAAAAATTACAGAAGTTTTCTTTAAAAAATAAAATTATTAATTTTTTAACTTGCCATCATGTAGTCAGAATAGGACAGTAATTGAAGGATAATGAAGCTTTTATAGTTTCTTAATCTCATTTTGACCATCATTCCTTCAATATTAGGATGAGTGGTAGTTAGTATTTTATCATTTCACCTCATGTCAAGTTGTAATAGTTTATGATTTCTTTTGTACTAGTTGATTGAGTACAACACTACGCTAGAAGTATGGCTTTGTAATATCTACAATTTACCCTCCTTTTAGCTCAATCAATCAACACGTTTTTCTCTTAGTTTTTTCATCTTCTTCTTTGCTCTAACAAGTGGTATCAGAGCTTAGAAAAAAAATCAAGATCCGTTTAAAAAAAGGGGAGAAAGAAGAAGTAAAAACTGGAAAGAAAATGTCAGGTTCAAGCTCATCATCGTTGCCTCTACCTGTTGCTTTCAATGGCGAAAATTATGACTTCAGGTCAGTCAAAATGAATGCTTTCTTGATGGCTCATGATTTATGGGAAGTATTTGAGCAAGACTATGACAAACCAGATGAAGATGTAAACTACATAGCTGCATAACTAAAACAACAGAAGGATCAGTCCATGAAGAATATGAAGGCGTTGTCTTTCCTATTTTCAGTCGTCTCAGAGGAGATATTTACAGGATAGTAGTTGCAACAACAGCCAAAGAAGTTTGGGATAAACTTGAGGAAGAGTTTAAAGGCTCGGAGAAAATCAAGGCAGTGAGACTTCAATCCTTAGTCAGAGAGTTTGAAAACCTGAAGATGAAAGAAACAGAGAAAGTCAAGGAGTATACCTCAAGAGTGGTTGATATTGTGAATCAAACGAAGCTAAATGGTGATAAAGTTACAGATAGGAGGGTAGTTCAGAAAGTTTTGATTACCTTGCCTGAAAGATATGATACTGTCACTATAACCATTGAGCATACTAAAGACCTGTCAAACCTCACCTTGACTGAGCTTACAGGTGCCTTATTGGCATTTGAACAAAGGTTGGCATCCAGGAATGAAAAGCTAGTAGAAGAAGCATTTGCAGCCAAGCATAGACAGCAATATTCCAAGAAAAGTGTTGATAGAAGGCATGTTGATTCAAGGAAAAGGAGAGAGGGAAGTAGCAGCAAACAGGGGATGAGTAAAGATCGAGACTCACATCCTCAATACGACATTTGTAGCAAAACAAATCACTTGGAGAAGTATTGTTGGAAAACATATAAGTGCAAAGTGTGCAATAAGCTTAGACATCCTGAAAAGTATTGTCATGATAATCGCCAAAATAATTATTCAACTCATCATCAGCACAGACATAAGAATCAGCAAGCTACTCTGGCTTCTGAGAAGAAGGCTGAAGATCATTTATTCTTGGCGCTTCACATGAAAAATGAGAAGGAAGATGACTCTTGGTTCATTGATAGTGCCTGTACCAATCATATGACCAGCAAAGAAGAGATTTTCTGCAACTTGAATTCAAACTGTAAAGTATCAATCAAAATGGGAAATGGTGAAATGGTATCTGCAAAAGGAATTGGAACCATTGCAATTCAAACAAAGAAGGGACTGAGGTACATTGATAATGTATTACTTGTACCTGGCTTAAGCTCAAACTTGCTAAGTGTTCGACAAATGGTTCAAAATGGATATTCATTGATTTTTAAAGATCATTTATGCATGATAAATGATTCAAATAATGCTGAAATAGCTTGTGTGACAATGAGAAATAAGAGTTTTAGTATATATTGGCAAAACATGATTCCAAATGCTGCTGAAGTTAAACTTAATGAATCAGATTTATGGCATAAAAGATATGGTCATCATAATTTTAAGTCCTTATCTAATCTTCATACTCAATGTTTGGTAAGAGACCTTCCTGCAATTCGAGAGCCAGGAGGAGTTTGTGAAGCCTGTAGTTATGGAAAGATGCATAGGGAAGCATTTCCTACTGATGGAGTTTGGAGAGCAACTCAGAAACTGCAGCTGGTACACACTGACAACTGTGGTCCCATGAGAACATCATCATTGAGCAAAAATCGATATTTTGCACTCTTTATTGATGATTGCACAAGAATGTGTTGGGTATATTTCATAAAAAATAAGTCTGATGTGTTCCACATATTCAAAAAATTCAAGACACTTGTTGAGGGTCAATCAGGTTGCAAGATTTAAGTCTTAAGACCTGATAATGGGAAGGAGTATACTTCTAAGATGTTTAATGAATTCTATGAAGAAAATGGCGTCCATCACCAACTGATAGTGCCCTATACGCCATAGCAAAACGGAGTGGCAGAGAGGAAAAATAGATCAGTAATGGAAATGGTAAGAAACATGATGGCTGAGAATGATTTACCAAAGAAGTTCTGGGCTGAATGTAGCGCCCCGACCCGCATGGGTCGAAACGTTACAAGACTCGCTTTACTTTAGTCGTAAACTTAATATGTTACGATACCTTAAGCGGAGAGTATAAAATTTTAATTTAAGAATTTAATTCAAAACTTATTTAATTCTGTACAACATCATTTCAATACTAGAAGCAAATAAAAAAAAATGTTTTAGAATGATTCCCATGCATGTATCCATTTATTGACGTGAAGTTCTAAGTGGGAAAAAAATGAATGTTGCTGTTTGGCTTTCTATCTCAACAGCAGTAGTCAAAAATAAATTCTTTTGCATAGCTAACATCTCCGAAATTTCATGAAATTTTATAGTAAAGTAGGAAACTCTTTATACTATGACATATCCAAAAATCAACTTCCTTCGGCAACATATGAGGTATAAAAATATTTTCAAAACCTCGCAACGACACAGTTTGGAAGGTAACCCAGCACAGTTTACCTAAGGAGATATATAAAATTCTACACACCTTAAATCAACATGCTTTCAAGTTCATACAGTAGCAAACATGTAAGTTTATCCAACACCACTGATTTGTCTAAAAGTTCCAAATAAGGAGTGAGTTATGATTGTTTGAAATCAACTAGAGAAACTGGAAACAGCAACACTTTCTGGTGCAGTTTACTCTATGTGACCTATAAAATTGGATTGACTTGATTCCAAGTTTATTCAGTAGCTAACCTATGAGGCTATCAAACGCAACTAGTTTCGTTAAAAAATTACAAGTAACGACCGAGTTACAAATTTTTGAATTCAAAGCAGAAATGAAATTTCTAGAAAAACAGCAACGTTACTTTGCTAACATCTCCTTTTTTCGATAAAAAAACTAGCGACTTCTAAGATAATTTCCATAATGCATAACTTGTTCAGAAATAAATGTGTTTAGAACAGTTCCATAAACGACATTTCATAGGAAACAAATTATTTAAAGTAAACATTTTCGTAATAAAATTGAAAACATTAAATCACTAGCCTCTCCATGGCATGTTGCATTATTCTTTACCATCATCCACGTCCCAAGAAAATCATATCGAATCAACCTGTAGAGAGGGAATTAACCCATGAGTTTGAAACTTAATAGATGTCATCGGTGCGTTTCGTTAACAAATTATAAAATTTCGAACTATAGATTCATACCGTCGCACGTAGATGGATTTCCGGCAAAATCCAATTTCTGTGGAGTTATGATTTAACATAACGCATAGAACCGGAGAATGATCATTCAAACTATAGTAGTGTCGTAACACCATACCCGAAGGTACCAATTCATTCAAACTTTTAACGAAAATCATAATTTGAAAACGAAACAAACACTTGCACCTCTACCTACCTTTGTTTAATGCTTTTGAAATGGATGAAATTGGAGGTTGAGTGTTGCTTTCCCCACGGCACCCAAGCTTTAAGATTTGGCTCCTCTACTATGTTTTTCTTTCTTTACTTTTGAAAATATGTTTCTCATCTTTTTTTTCTTGTTTCAAAAATGTGAACCCTCATATGTGTAAACTATACATAAATATATAGTAGAAAACAAGGATTTATTTGGGAAAAGAAACGTTAGACATGTAGTGAATAAATGTGGTAGGTTATTCACAATTGATTGAGATTAAAGAAAATGTTTAATGGGAAAGTGAGGGGTTAAGCATGTGTAGGAAACTGTTGGCATTATTCTCCAATTAAAATGAATTTAAAATGGGTATATGATGGTAAATGGTAAGTTTTATACCATGTTATACGTGTGTGTTTGTGGAATAAATATGCCATAAAACCTACCAATTTATGAGGTTAATTACCTTGACTTTTCAACTCACTTTTTGAAACGTGTGATCCCCCCCCCCCCCCTTTTTGAAATTATGATAAGTGCGAAAAAATAATTTTATACAATACTTTATAAAAAAAACATTTGCATGATGATTCGAACCTGGGTTGCCAATATGAAATACCATGTAGATAAACATTGTGGCAAACCCAGTTATTCATTAAATCTTTGAAATCAAATTTACTTAAACTTAATGTCTTAAAATATTGAGCTTATAAATAACTTATGGCTTGTACTTTCATAACCCTAAATGGGTCTAGATTCCATAATTTATTTCTTAAATGGACTATACCAACCAAATTAAGAATATAAAATTTGGGACATTACACTGAAGCTGTGTATACCTCAGTTTATTTACAAAATAGGTTATCAAGTAAAGCTGTGAAGGGCAAGACTCCAGTTGAGGCATGGAATGGTGTGAAACCAACAGCAAAACACCTCAAGGTATTTGGATCTTTATGCTATATTCACTTTCCAGAATAGAGGAGCAAACTAGATAACAAGGCTGTGAAAGGGATTTTTCTAGGCTATAGCTCTCAGGCAAAAGGCTATAGAATATATAATCTAGAAACTGAAAAGATTATAGTGTCAAGAGATATCAAAGTTGATGAAAATGCCAAGTGGAATTGGGAGGAAACTGAATCACAACCACAGCAACCTTCAGTTTTTCTACTTGTAGAGCAACAAAATGTTCCTATGATTCAACCAGAGGTTCAGCCACAACCAACAGAATCTGGTGCTTCAAATGATGGTCCATCAGAGTCAACAACTAGTTCTGGTCCACCTCATAGAGGAACTAGACCACTGAATGAAGTGTATGAAAGATGCAATATGGCCATTGTTGAGCCAAACAACTATGAAGAGGCTGTTAAACATCATGAGTGGATTAAGGCCATGGAAGAAGAGATAAGTATGATTCAAAAAAATGAAACGTGGATGCTGGTGCCAAGTCTAACTAACAAGAAGGTAATTGGAGTAAATTGGATTTACAAAGCAAAGGTAAATCATGATGTCACTATCCACAAGTACAAGGCTATACAAAGCTATCAAAGGATGATGGTGATCAATCAGCAAATGAGAAGAACTACAGAAGTCCGGTAGGAAGCCTGCTATACTTAACTTCAACTAGACCTGATCTCATGTATCCTGCAAGCTTGCTGTCCAAATTCATGACAAATGTATCACAAGCTCATTTATCAACTGCCAGAGAGTCCTCAGATACATTAGAGGAACACAGAAGTATGGAATTTACTTTGAAGGAGGAGTTGGTTCAGATTTAGTAGGATATTCAGATAGTGATTGGGCCGGTTCAATTGATAACATGAAGAGTACTTCTGGTTATCTATTTAAGCTGGAACTCAAAGAAGTAAGATATTGTAGCTCAATCTATAGCAGAGGCATCAGCAACAAATCAAGCGATTTGGTTGAGAAAAATTATAAATGATCTGCATAATTTTCAATCAAATTCAACTACGATTCTAGTGGAAAATTAGTCAGCTATTGCTTTGGCCAAGAATTCAGTTAATCATGGAAGAACAAAGCACATCAAAGTCAAGTTTCATGCAATTAGACAGGCTGAGAAAGAAGGAGAAGTTCACTTGCAACATTGTTCTTCACAAGACCAGCTAGCAGATTTGTTCACTAAGCCGCTTGCCAAAAATCGTTTTGTGAAGTTGATTCAGCAAATTGGAGTCCTAGATAAAAGCTTCAAGGAGGAGATTGAAGGATAATGAACTTTTTGTAGTTTCTTAATCTCATTTCGACCATCATTCCTTCAATATTAGGATGAGTGGTAGTTGGTATTTTATCATTTCACCTCATGTCAAGTTGTAATAGTTTATGATTTCTTTTGTACTAGTTGATTGAGTACAACACTATTCTAGAAGTATGGCTTTGTAATATCTACCATTTACCCTCCCTTTAGCTCAATCAATCAATACGTTTTTCTCCTAGTTTTTTCATCTTCTTCTTTGCTCTAACAGTAATGATGAGTTAATAATCTTGGACTTGAAGTAGCTGATCACAGACCACACAAAGCTAGTTTCTCTATTGATCTACTCAAAGAAATAACAAATATTAGCCAAAAGTAATCAATTTTGGAGGGGAAACAAATGAAGATATTTACATTGGTTGACTGGAAAGTTGGTATAATAACTCGAGATTTAAACAACCAAATGTAATCCCCAGTAACAGTGCAAAACATTGCAACATACTCGTAACTATAAAAGACAATTACTTAGGATGCACGGGCTCAGACAAGAGACATTGGTGAAACTTTACATGTCTCAACCGAGCAATATATGACAAGTTGAGGACATGTTGTGTGTGGACAGGTGCGATTGTGGAATTCTGATTGTGATAATTGAACATTTGTCAACAATAATGGAAATCTATGAACTCCATAAAATGAGGAAGTGTGATCCTTACACTCGTGCTCTCAAATAATTACACAGTCTATATTAAACATAAAACACACACATATCCCAAAAGCATACTTGCAAGGATGCAAGGCATAAATATGTACCAAAAATTCGTAACTAATTAAAGGCATAACCACACGTTGAAAATATAATAATAAACGTCAAAGTCATGCCAAAGCTCATTTCAAAACATTTCAAGAGTACATTTTAGGCACCCAATAGTAACATAAGCAACAAAAAGTTGACAAATAACAGGAATATCTAATCAAATAGAACATTCAAAATCTGGAAGTGCCATTCTTCCCATAATTTGAAATTTATTAACTTGTAAGTATATTGTTGAAACTTAGCCAAACATGCTCTAAACAGCAGAAGAGAAGCACAATATTTACCATGGAAACAATGGCTAGAAAATAAAAAAAGCAATTAAGAACAATGAAAATCATACAATGGACAATGAATCTTCAAATGAGGAAACATCAAAAATTGCAGAAAGAGTAAATAAACCAAATGGAACAATTCACCATTTCCTTACCAGTAACTAAATTAGCTGTCTGATTATTACTATCTTCGCCTCCTCCTTTCCATTGAATACTCAACTGCTTTTGAGCAGAATACGAGTTAACTGGTTCGCGAGGAATTGGTGAGTTTACAAGGTTCTTTGCCAGCATCGTTGAGTACCTAGTAAAATTACGAAAATAAAGAATGTTATTTTTGAAAAGATAGAAAAAATGTAAAGTTAATTATTTTATGGACAAAACACAATAACATTATGTGGAATGCCACTACTATTAATTGTTCTCTAGGTACAATAAATACATGAAAGAGATTCCAAAGAACAGCAGTTTACCTTTCAGTTTACCCTAGAAGAAACTCCAGCTACTTATCAAGTGCTTTTTTCTTCTTTTCATCAAGCTCTAGCTGATGCTTGTACAGGACCTGTAACAACCACGCATAGGAATTTTTTGCTCTCAGAAGGTAGTGAACACAACAGGCTCGAAAGAAGATTAAAAGCAATTATCCTAAATGACTTTCCAGTTTTTCTATTTTTGTCCAAAACTTCTTTACGTCTTTAGAAATATTGACCGCCATTTTCGCAACCGCCGTTCCTCTTCCTAATCAAAGCATTAGGAAAACAAGTACAGCTTCATTAGAATGTGCAAATAATTTTCTGTTCTTGTATAGCCTACAGGTGTGAATCTTTTCAGGATGAGAATTAAATCTAAACCTGCACCCTCTTCTCTCCCCTTGTGGCCTGATCCAGCATGCCCTTGCTGGCCCTTATTGCAACTTTCTTTGCTTGAGCAAGTTTCCATTTTCTCTCTGATTCAAAGTCCTGCTAGTAACAAAGTTGTTAAAAAACCCATAATATATATATTATAACACAACAAATTATTTTGCAATGGATCATATGAAAGGAATGCATTTTCATCACCTTTGATAACCAATCCATCTCTTCCAAAACATGATCCCAGTGTGCTTTAGGACGTTGAGGTTTTTTGGGAGCTTCTAGTGCCTAGAGTAATAAAATTACAATGTAAAATATATTAATACATTAGTCCAGCATATCCAGGAACCCAAATTAGTATATCACTGAAGTATCAATGTCAAGATGTTCTATTGCAATGATCCAATATGTATTCTTCGAAGTCTATTGTTGATCCAAAACAAGATCAAAATTCGTCTCGTGATGAATATCCTGATTTGAGATGGAATCCCAACTACGACATCATTTAGCATATATACAAACTGGCAACTATATGAGCTAATAAAAGCAATGTCTAAGGACGATTTCTCTTTCACAATTTTATGGATATGGTTTTGAATTTAAGAGTTAGAATCCAAATACTGAATTTGGTTGGACACTAATTCAAGGATTTGCAAATCATTTCCAATCCTGCAATTAGCTCTCCTCCTTTATGTGCAAATCTATAATTCAACAATATTTTGGACCTACAAATGCTTAAGTTAATGAAGAGTA
This sequence comes from Fraxinus americana, assembly GCA_035079005.1. NCBI lineage: Eukaryota > Viridiplantae > Streptophyta > Magnoliopsida > Lamiales > Oleaceae > Fraxinus > Fraxinus americana. Next base: position 14,523,245 of record CM068718.1, on the reverse strand, counting down.
AGGTACAGTACAAAAGGATTTAAAAAGGAAGGAAAAATCAACTGGAATTTGAGTATCAAATTTAGATCTCGAAAGCAAATTTTTTAAAGATCTTGGGATATCCAAACAACAGGATTCCATTTATTGCTCTCAAATTCAATATTTATATTTTTCCCTTAATGTACTTAAAAAGGCATGAATCCATATGGTAGATCTGACCAGGGAAAACATCAAATAAAGTTAAGAGTTACTTTGGCTCTAGGGAGTATAATCATGGTTAAAGGTTAATGTAATTTGTAAAGGATAGTTACATACATTCTCGTATAAAAACATTACCACATTCACATACAAAAGTGTTTGTAATATAAACATCAACGAAAAGAGTGATATATATTTACCATTTGCCGCCTAGCCCGCGTTTCATGATCAAGCTTGGACTGTGGACCTTTGGAGGCCATAATTGCACCAAGATGCCTATCTCATACTTAGAGTTAGAAGAAAAAAAAACAAACGCCAATGATGAAAATTGTGTGTTAATTCACTGTACATATAACAGAAAATGCATAAACATAAAGATTGCAGTAAGAAGTGGCAACGTGAAAGTGTGCAAACCATAAAATGGTTCAAAATGGATTGTCCGACACTAACACCAACCTAAATAGTAAAGGACAAGCCAACTATTGTACATATTAATTCAAGCATATATTTGAAACACAAGAAAAAATTAAATTCATAAAAAAATGAAGAAGAAGCAGCAGCATATCATTTAGGACTTTGGGTTAGGGTCAAGTTCTTTTTTTCTTTAGTTCAGGGCAGGTGATTATTTGTACTTTACCGCCTCTGACTTGGTTATGGTTTAGGTTTACCATATATAGGTACAAACTAAGCATGTCTATTAATGTGGAGAAATCTCATCAATGGTGCACCAGCAGGGTGGAATCCATGTAAAAGGAAAAAAAAAACGTATAGCTTTACAACTTCACAAGTAGTCAAACCTGTAGAAGATGTTGAGGTAAACCACGCCAAGCTAAATGGATAGAATGATTTCATTGCAAAGTTTGTTAGAGACATTCAAAATAAAAGAAACAAAATATATAAGGCGGTCCTCAAGACACTGAAATTGAGAAAAAGCCAAGGCACCCAAACATTAGGAGTGCCAACCGAATCACAGCAAAAAAGAGTGTATAAATAAATAAACAAATATATATATATATATATATATATACACACACACACACACATTAATAGAGTTTATTTTTCTGTATCTCAAGAAAGTTCTATCCTTGTAATTTTCAAAAATATTTTCAATAAAGAATCATTTACTCATTTTATGACTTACTATTTTCCTTCTTTGACATTTCCCTTATCCCTGGGCCAATTTGGTATTAGAGCCAAAGTGAGTGTTGTGAGAAAAACTATATCAAACTACCGTTCTTATTGTGTTAAGGGTCATACTGGTATGTAGCCATGGATGTCTGTTGAGAGCGTTGGTTAACCCGTGTCAGCCGGGGTGGGCGTTTAGGGTGGTCCCGTTTGTAGGCTTTGGTCAAGCGTCAGTTTGACCTGTAGCATTGTGTCTACAGTGGTAAGATTATTGTTTTTCCTGCATCATTCAAATATGTCTTATATGTCTAACTGGTTTAGTCAAGGTAGTGGTTCAAAAGAAGGTTTTACTAGTTCAAAAAATGAAAAAATGTCAAAATATTTTGATAAGGATGAAATTGAACAAAATTCTGCATCAAATGATTGTAATTCAAAAGAAATTCAAATTGCTCAAATTGAACAAAAACTTCAAAATTGGACTATTCCAAAGGTAGACAAGAGTTCTATATATGAAATAGGCAAATTTGATTTTACTCAAAATTATGTTATCAAAACTTTGGAGTAAACAATTCCTATAACAAATTACCTCTGTCAATTTACTTTCAAGAGAATCTATTCAAGCTCATCAAAAGAAGTTTCAATATCTTCATATTAGACTTGTTCAAATTGCTGTTAACCCCTTGTTTCATCTTGGTCTTGATATTCCTGTTCTTATTACTTTAAGGGACAAGAGACTCTTAAGGTTTGAACATTCTTTACTTTCCATGCTCAAGTCTAACGTCGAAAGTGGTCTAGTATTTTCAAATTGTTATCCAAATTTCTCTACTAGTCTTCAAGATGGAGCTATCTTGAATACTCTCAATCTTCGTATTCAAACTAAGAATTTCGAAATTGATGATAATTCAAGAGCTTTTGCATTAATATACAGAGTATATTACAAACTCTTGAATACTCAACTCAACATTAGGGCCCTTGGGACTTTTCCAAGAGATGAGAGTCTTTTAGTTGAAGTCAATCCCTTTCATTCTAATGTTACGATTCCAAAAAGAGTTCATGGAATCTTCAAGAGAGAGGTCTCGCTTGGGATTTCGAAAATTTTCAAAATCCTATTCCTACACCTGTAAGGAAGAATCCTGAACAAATCATTCATTTTCCTGATGGAAATATTAGAGTTGTCTTTGATAAACCATCTTATTCAAGTACTCTTGAAAGATCCTCTTCTTATAGATCTGATGATAGATCTAGAAATAGTTCATTTCAAGCAGCAAGGTCTTCAACTTTCTCCCTTACCAAAACCTTTTTGTCAAAATGAATCTGAAAAAGATGATGAAAAAGTTGAACCTCCTACTTATCCAACTCTTTCAGATATGATTCCTCCTCAATCTGAGAGACTTGATCATCAATGTAATGTTATTTCTTCTAAAATTGATATAAGAAATGAGTTCAAGACTAATCAAACTCCTGAAGTCAAAAAATTCAGACATTTGTTCAAAAAAATCTTTTTCAAAAGAACAAATTGAGTCTTATTGGGATGAATTTTTTTGAATCTCAAGAAGATATTAGTTTCTTTGAATGGACATATTTCAAAGTTTTTAATAAATCTCCAAAAAGAATTTTCTCTTCAAAGAAAACAAAAACAATCCAGACCAACTCTTCTTCAAAAAAGACTTGGAAAACTCTAGACGGAGAAAATTTTCAATGGTTCATCCTCCACTACAAGAAATTGTAGTTTTACATGGCACTACTAAAATAGTTGCTTCACCTTTCAAGAAAATTGAAAGACCTGACGATAATATGGTTATCGCCAAAGATGTCAAAAGTGTTTTATCCCAAAATAATTACTCAAATATTGTTCTTCAATCTGTTTGTACTCAACTCAACAGAATTGAAATAAATTCTGAATCTGAAGCTCAAACTTCTGACAAAGGAAAGAAGAAAAAGACTATTGATTTATCTGCCTCTTCTATTTGTCACTTTCATGATATTCCTCCTCGGAAGCTTGATTCTAAAGAAGATGTTCTTAAGGAACTAGCTTCTCAATTTGCAAAACTTTCTACTTCTTCAAAAAATATCAATACCATTGAATCGGCTATTGATAATATTGAATCTCAATTTCATGAAGAAACCGATTTGCATATCAATAAACTTCATGGACAAAGATTTCAGAGTCCAAATCTACCAACATACTATCCTCGTCCAACTCCTCCTGATCTTCTTTTCAAAGAAATTATCAAAAAATCTTTTTCTTATGATGGTAATGCTATCGTTGAGTGGAGTATCGATGGATTATCAGAATATCAAATCATTCAATTACTTGAGAAAATGGATATTTGTTTTAATGCCTATTTATGTAAAGGAATTGATCGCCATTTGGCAACAAACAATATCATTTACGGCTTTGTAGGACAACTGAAAAGCTGGTGGTTCAACTATCTTCATGAAGAAGATAAGAGCTGAAATTGCTAATGCTGTTAAACCTACTGATGGAAGCAATTATAGCTTTCTTCAAGATTTTCGTTGGTATGAAGACATGTTTTTTACTCTTGTCTTTGTTCGTCAAGTTTGTGATCAATCTTACGGAAGGAAAGATTCATTTCTACTAAACTCTTTGCAGAAAGAGTTAGAAATGCTATCAAACAAAATCATCAAGAACAATCTATTTCTTTTGATGAACTTACTTATGGAGAAATCATAAGTTTTGTTAATCAATAAGGATTATCTCTTTGTAATGATCTTAAACTCAAAGCCAAACTCAAATATGAAAAATTTCAAGGTCGTAAAGAACTTGGATCATTTTGTTAACAATATGGATTTGAAAAAATCATTCTTCCTTCAAGAACAAAACAAAAACCAATTTCTTCTTTTCAAAAAAGAAATCATTTTTCAAAATCATCTTTCAAAATAAAAGAGTTCCAAAAACCTTTTTCAAAACCATCTTCTAAAAAGAAAAATTTTAGAAGAAAAACTTCAAATGTTAAATGCTGGAAATGTAACAAATCGAGTCATTATTCAAATAAATGTCCTCTCAAGAGCAAGATTAGTAATCTTCAATGTGATGAAGAAACTAAACTTGAACTTCTCAATCTTGTTAACTCTGAGTCCGACTCTTCAAATTCCGATTTTGAACAAATTTATCAAGAAAGTTCTAATTCTGATAAAAGTTCAAAATCATCTTCTTCTTCTTCTCAAAGAAAAGAAATTTGTGGTTGCAAAACTATAAATGTTCTTATTAAAGAAGAAGAACTTATCAAAGATATTATTGATCAAATACCTGATCAAAAATTGAAAAACAAATTCAATTCTCTTCTTCCTTCAACATTTATTCCTGAAACTTTTAATCTTCAAGATGTTCTTAATCATTTTCAAAAAGAAAAATCTATGATATCTAGTTCTGATCTTCAATCAGAAGTTAATATCATGAAATCTCAAATTTCAAATCTTGAAAAACAAGTTCGAGATATCAAAATGGAAGTTGTTCATCTTCAAGTTGATAAACTTGAAGAAGATGATGAATATAAATCTTCTTGAAGCAGTGATACATCTCATGCTTATCATCAAAATTTTGATTCAAAATCTCAGAAATCTTTTGAAGTTCCAGATTTCGAAAATCTTCAAAATCTAGCAAAAGAACTCATGAATCCTTTCATCCTTTAACTGAAGAAGAAAAGGTCAATGTTATTTCAAGAATTCAACTTCAAAAATGGTATTCCAATATGACCATTGTCATCAATAAAGAATTCAAAATTCATCATCGAGTCTTAATTGATTCTGGTGCTAATCAAAATTGTATCAGGGAAGGTCTTATTCCGACAAAATATTTTGAAAAAACTACTGAACGATTCTATGGAGCTACTGGTAAAAAACTTGATATTCAATACAAACTTTCAAAAGCTCATGTTTGTCATTCGGATACTTGTTTCAAAAATATATTTTATCTAGTCAAAGATCTTGATCAAGAAATTATTCTCGGAACACCATTTCTGGTTCAAATTTATCCTTTTTTAGTAGATGCTAAAGGATTAACTATAAATATTTTTGGAAAGAAAATTACTTTTAAATTTTCGAATCCAGCTTCTTTTAAAGATATCAATAATTTAAAAGATGCTTCAATTTCAAAAATTATTCATAATATTAATTTCAAGAAAAATCATATCCAATTTCTTCAAGAGGAAATCCGATTTCAAAAAGTTGGGGAAAGATTACAAGATTCCTCAATTATTCGAAAAATTTCAGATTTTCAAAAACAAATTGAAAAAGATATATGTTCAACTATACCAAATGCATTTTGGGATAGAAAAAAACATATTGTTTCTCTTCCATATACTCTAGAATTTCAAGAATCAAATATTCCTACAAAATCTCGTCCTATTCAAATGAACAAAGATTTACTTGATCATTGTATGAATGAAATACAAGATCTCCTTGATAAAAAGCTCATTAGACCAAGCAAGTCGCCTTGAAGCTGTTCAGCTTTTTATGTTAATAACTCAGCTGAAATTGAACGAGGAGTCCCTCGACTTGTTATCAATTTCAAACCTCCTAATATTGCTCTTCAATGGATTCGTCATCCAATACCTCAAACGAAAGATCTTTTGAATCGATTATTCAAAGCTATCATCTTCTCTAAATTTGATTTAAAGTCAGGATTCTAGCAGATTCAAATTAAAGAAGAAGATAAATACAAAAAGCTTTTAATGTTCCTTTTGGACACTACGAATGGAATGTTATTCCCTTCGGTCTCAAAAATGCTCCTTCTGAATTTCAAAAAATTATGAATGATATGTTCAATCTTTTTCAAGATTTTATCATTACTTACATTGATGATGTTTTAATCTTTTCTAAAAGTATTGAAAAACATTTCAAACATTTGCATACATTCATTCATGTTATAAAACAAAATGGTTTGGCTGTCTCAGCTAAAAAGATTGTTTTATGTCAAACTAAGATAAGGTTCCTTGGTCATAATATTCAATTAGGAACACTTACACCAATTCAAAGAAGTCTTGATTTCACTTATAAATTTTCAGATGAAATTTTAGACAAAAATAGCCTTCAAATATTTTTAGGTTGCGTTAATTACATATGTGATTTTGTTAAAAAAATCAGAATCCTATGTGCACCTTTATTCAAAAGATTGAAAAAACATCCTGACCCATGGAATCATGAGTGTACTTTAGCGGTTCAAAAAGTCAAAAAAGCCATCAAAAGTATTCCTTGTCTTTCAATTCTTGACCCAAATGTCTCCATTATTGTAGAGACAGATGCGTCAGGTATTGGGTATGGTGGGGTCCTCAAACAGATTCCTTCCGAATCAAGCCAAGAACAATTGGTCAGATTTTATTCTGGAGTTTGTTCAGGTCCTCAAAAGAATTACTCCACTATCAAAAAGGAAATCTTAGCAATCGTTCTTGTCATTTCAAAATTTCAAGTTGATTTGATTAATAAAAATTTTATTCTCAAAACAGACCGTAAAGCTTCAAAAGATGTTTTGCAAAAAGACGTAAAAAAACCTTGTTTCAAAACAAATTTTCGCAAGATGACAAGCAATTCTTTCTTGCTTTGATTTTCAAATTCTTTATATACAAGGAACTTCAAACTTTCTTGCAGATTTCCTCACAAGAGAATTTCTTCAGAAAGAGAGAGAATGAGTGTGAAGAATGAGTTCTTTTGAAAAGAAAGAGAACAAATAAAAGAGTTCAAATCCTCGAAATCTATTACCTTCAATTGATGATTTTTTATCTGGATCTCATGGATCATCTTCTCAAAATTCTCAAAAAACTACTCTTGCTTCAAAAATCCCAACTTATCCTGCTCAAAAAACCCAAAACCCTTCAAACTTCAAAAAAGCTGTTCAAACTTTAACTGGAAAATTACCAAAAATCAATCCATCTCAAAGAACCTTTTCATACTTTACAAAACCTTGTTACGATTCGGTTTGTGAAATGGAAACTTCATGGATTCATCGTTATACAGGCCTTGAAGATATTTTCCCATCAAAAAATCTCGTGAGTATTTCGAAACAATCCTTGTCAAAACTGGATCAGCAATTATTACTCACACACCAAATGCTCAAAACAAAAATCATATCGATTTTTCAAAAATTTCAATTCAAAGGGTTTGGTCTTATGAAGACTGGGGGGACCAGCCCATGGAATGAGAAGAAAATGAATTTATCAAAAGATATTTCATTTGAATTTCGTTTCAATTATTTTGACTATATTATTGCATGGTCTAATGTCTTTTTCTTTAGGTCAGTAACGTATTCCTGGTTTATTTTTTTTAGCCAGGCTTGTTCAAATAATTTTCCAAAATGGTTTCAAATATGATTCGAATATTTTGGATTTGAAGTGACTATTTTACATAGTCTTACTCTTCAAGGGCTCGAACATTTCAAAAAAGAGGCAGAAACCATTTTGAAGCCTCAAGAAAATCTTTTGTTTCAATTTGCTCACAATCTTAAAGTTTCATGGATTTTCTGTTGGGATTATCAAATTATTCAAAATCCTGGTAGTGAATTCAATGTCAAAAAGATTGCTCGAAGATTCAAAGTGAAATGGTGGACAAAATTTCATGATAACAAATTGTTGTCCAAAAGCAGTCAATTCATGGATTCAAGAACAAAGGAACATCGGCCTCCCATCCAAGAAGGAACAAGAAAAAACTGCTGATTTCCTTACTGAAAAATCAAGATTGATAGCTATGCTTTGTCAGTGCAAAATTCCAGAAGAACTTTCAGTTATTTCTGAAAAAATTGCTAACTTAGCAGAAGCTACCTCAAAGAAATCAAAATCAGAAAATTCTGATGAAGAATCAGATCATGCCTATGATAATGAAAATGACTGTTATGGGTATGATATTGATGACCTCACTGATCAAGAAAATTTGATGAATACTGAATGACTACATGGCCATAGTTATTTAGATCAATTTCAAAGATTTCGTTCTCAAAAGGCCAAAGATTTCATGTTCAAATTATGCTTGCCAGCAAACAAATTATTTCTACCACCCTTGCCGACATTCAAAGGACAATCATCTTTTCAAAAAGCCAGGGATGATGGAGAAAAAGTAGAAAAGCAAAAAGCATGAAAATTATTCAAAAAGCAACTCAAGTGGAAGACAAATCAAAAGCAAAAGCAATTCAAATGACAACTTTTTCAAAGTAAAAGATGGCTTTCCCAAAGGCAATCATTCAAGATTTTTATTTTTCAATTCAATGTAATTTCAAGTCCGAAATCTCAGCTATTTAATGTCCTTCATTCTGAGATTTTTGACAGAGAGGGAAATAATAGAGTTTATTTTTCTGTATCTCAAGAAAGTTCTATCCTTGTAATTTTCAAAAATATTTTCAATATATATATATATATATATATATATTGTATTTGATTGAAATATGTTTTATAACTGTGTAAAAGATAGTAACAAATTCAAGCAAAATATTTTACACAACTATAGTAAATCTAGACAAGCACATTGCCAATTCCAACATATTTCTTACGATGCTTTCAATTTAATAACAAGGCAATCTCCTTGATTCCACATATACCGATACATCACATTCTAGAGTTGTTCTAAAACCATGCCAAATGCTTTATTCCATTTAACCCAGTGACACATCACATCTCTTTACACTCCAAAGATATTATATCCTTAACGATATCCCACGACAGCTCTTCCCTAAACATAAAGTCACACATCCTGAAATAATTCAACCATCCCATCATTTACCCAAACCATAATCCAAGATACAGAGATCTTTATCTGCACAAAACCAATTTTGAACTTTCAATAATTTTGATTCATGGGCAAGGCTTGGCACTCATTGTCTTCTAAAGATTTAAAGTGTGCTTACTCATATTAGACATCAAAATGGAGAGATGAACAATTTTGAACAAGTGAAAGTGGACTTCATTTTATGGCACATTAACAATGAAACAAGTAATTTTGTAAATATATTAAGAGATAGTGTACAATATTCTCCAACAATCCTCAGAAGATTGCTTGTATTATATGTTATATCCTTCCAATATCAATGGCAAGGAGCAGTTGCCCAAGGGTATTGGCTTCTAATCCCGTGACTACCAGTCTGGCTATCAAAACAATTTCATTGTAGGTCTCAAAGTTCCACGACACTCTCAAATTTGCCACACCTGGGAGCCTTTGAGGTTGTGTTTATCCTTTCCATAAGATAGAAATCACCATCTCTAAAGAAATATAGGAAAATTCATAAACCAACTTCATTAAGAATGGCTTTCAATGTAAATCACTGCTCTCAGTAGAATTGCCTTTCATGCACGAAAACCAACTATTAGCTGAATTTGTTCTCTCTCTCTCTCTCTCTCTCTCTCTCTCTCTGCCACCTGCCCTCCTCATAAAGTGTCTTTCTTCAATTGCTCGTCTCTACAAATACTAACTAATGGTTGCAAAAGGCCTCAGGACTTTAAACCTCTCCTGTTTAAATAACCTTACAAACTGGCAAGTTAATTTAGTTGTGAATTTCTTGAGAGGGAAAATGCAACAGAGTCAGTGCAACTTAAACCTCGTTTCATTCCCTTACCTTGTATACTTTCTTCACCAGACAAATAAACAAGTTTAACGAGGACAAAATTGTTCCTTCAAAATGAAAATAAACGAAAAGCAATAACAACGAGAAAACGATAAATTAAAATAATAAAAAAATCAAGAAATTTGTAACATTACCCAATCCCAGTTATATGGTGAAGGAAACTGTACCATTAGTTGCATAAAATACAGGAAAAAGATAACTCTACTTCCAGAAAATATTTGTTCATCAAATTTATGAACATAAATCCATAAACCCTCAGAAAATTAAATACAAACTACCTATTCATTTTAAATGCAAGAAATGTAGCACATAGTTAGCTCTTGTCCCGGCTCAAGTTTCTAGTAACAAGTTATAAATTCTCCACACAAAACAACAAAATAAAGCAGAAAACTTCACAAGACGGAAATTTTCCAACAAGAAAAACAACTAAAGGCTAAACTCTAACAGAGAAACACATTTTCACGTCAACTAACATGAATATCTAATTCAATCAAGAACTCAGGAGAATGAAGCGTTGAAATCAAAACTTCCAAACCTTGAAATCAATCTAGACGAAAAGGTCTCCCACCCACACCCTAAACCCCCAAACATTAACAACAAATGAAAAGAAAATCAAAGACAGAGGGGCAGAAAACTGAATTGGGCACTGGTGGGACTTTTGTAGGTTCTAGAAGGGCTTTCACCAATCTGCAGATGAGCAGCAAGGGCTTTCAACCACCCATTAACATCCACCTGAAAACGGATTCGTTCGTCCAATAAGAAAACTCGCATATATATATATATATATATATATATATATATATATATATATATATATATATATATATATATATATATATATATATATATAATCATCAGTATAAATAGAGAGAGAGGCCACGGAGGACTCATCCCTCCGTGCATCACAAAGGATTCCTCCGTGCAGCACGGAGCACTCCTCCTTCCGTGCGTCCCTAAGTTACGTACGAAGGGAATGAATCTTTCGTAATGGAGGACCCCTCCCTCCGTGCGTGACAGAGGAATTTGGATATTCCGACGACTGAATCGGGATTCCTCCCCTTGATTGACAATTTTGATGGCATTGGCAGTGTGGAATCTTAAAAGTTGAATCAGAAGGCAAATTTCATTTGTAGTCACTGAACGTTGAAAGCGGTGACATTATTATTGATATATAATAGGAAGCGCCATTCTCATTGAAGTTACATTTCTTTGTGAGATCCATCAATGAAATAGAGAGGAAATGAGACGAGAAGTCGGGTATCAGTGGTACAGTGGGGGCTGCACAATATGGATGGTTGTGTGGGAACATGTTGAATGGTGATTGCGTGTAAAAATGGAGAAAATAACAACTATAGAGACGGGGAAAGAAAATACGCCAAAAAATTACAGTCAAAACAAAAATGAGAATCACACATATATGATGTCATCATTGCGTCATGGTGATACCTTATGAATAGTAACAAAACTTCCCTCTTTTATATATTGTAGAAAAGTAATGTTAAAATATATGTTTTCCCTTAATATTACCTATGCATAGACTCAGTCAGTAAATCCCTACAATAAATAAAAAGAGAAAAGTGAGTTTTACTGTTCAAGTCAAAATTTCCCAAATACTGTTCACAGGATGTCATCATGACATCATTAATTTCATTTTGCAATTTTCTCCTTTTTTATCTTCATGTCTCTATCATCTTTATTTTCTCCACCTGTTTTCGTAAAACCCATGCTTCTTTACAAGATCCATGCTTCTTTACTCCAATACCCACAGGATCATCCATATTCTATCGGAAAATCTAACCCTAATTGTCGATTTCTTCTTCTTCTTCTTCTTCTTCTTCTTCTTCTTCTCTCATTTCTGTGACATTTAGCCAGCAGCTTATCCTTTCTATTTCGTGAGAAATTTTGTTCTACGATTTTCGACTTCTTCTCCGGCAGCATTTGCATCTTCATTCTTTCCCTTTCTAGTTTTCGATGTGTTTTTCGAGTTCTTCCTTTTTCGGTAAGTAAATATCAATTTTTTGCTACGAATCTTGGGTATGGTTGATGGGTTTATTGTTTATTTCAATATTGCCAAGAATTTTTTAGGTTTTATCCGATTTTTTCTTATTTTGGTAATAAATGTCATTTTTTTGCTATGAATCTTGGATATGGTTGATGGGTTTACCGTTTATTTGAATATTGCTAAGAGTTTTTTGGGTTATAATTTTAATTGTTCTCCTCCTGTCTTTATTTTTGGGTTTTCCAAGAGCTAGAACTTGAAGTAATTTGCATCATACTTTAATATGAATTTCGGGTCAAGATACTTGAAATGATGAATTCCAAGATCTTTTAAATTGTTGAATCAACTTGCTTTCCTAAACTAAAATCTACAATTTTCTTACACTCCAATAGTCTCAATCCCGATCACAATGAAAGGGGATTATTAGTCACAACCTAAGTGTCAATTTTTTTGAGTTTTTTCATGCCAAAATAGTGGTTGTAGGTGCCTTTTAGTTTTGGTGATATTTTCCATACGAAATTTCACCATTTTATTTTCAACTTTTTTCTCTCTTCTAAGTGCAAGTTAAAGTTATGGGAGTTATGTAAAAACTTGAAAATTGGTGGGAGTTGAGAGAAGTTATAAGTTTGAATTCTTTTCAAACTACCCCTTCCAATTCACTTTAATAACTTGGGTCGGGTAACCCCACAGGGTGACCCATGACCCATATTTTCTAACATCTCCCACTTACACATGATGGGCTTGAACTGAATGACAAGGGACAACGAATGTCACACATTAAATCTTTCTCAAGATCTATCTCACAAAAATTAATACGACAAATAGATCGTGCAACCAACGAGTATATTAGAGTTCATGGTACTATAAACATGTCAAGGATATATAGTAGCTCTACTAGAGGAACATTACATCTCACTATACCCTAAACTTATTTTTCAACATTAATTCAAGAATTTTCGATCTCTCAAGTATTTATGGAACATACTTGAACCCCACCATCTTATCATTGTATTCACAATTGTGTCCTATACCCTAAATGGTTAAACACAATTATCTGGCCAATGGATACAAATATAAATGTTGGTCAAAACAGTCTTCATTTCCTACTTGAATCATTCAACTTTAAATCGGATGCTTTCCTAGACATCTCCCATCAAACCTAATCAATCATAGTTATTGGTTGCATGCTAAAGTAGCAACACCGAAATAAAATCTTAAGAAACAATCAAAATTCATAAGGACATATATGATATTATACAAACCTCAAGGTCTTACCCAATGAGGAAGCAGGAATCAATTCACTCATTTACCTAATATTGGCCGTAAAAGCACACATGGTATGAAACACACGCTACGATGTTTCTCTCATTCTTAGGGCGTATGTCATATCTTTTATAAACAAATAACATTGTACATATCCTAGTTTAGGTATTCCCCAACACTTAACTTGAGTTCTCTTTATGTTCATTCATCCAGGCAATCTCAAATCGAGAACTCGATTCTGCTACTAAACAGGTTTAATGGATTAGAAAAAATCATTTCGATTACTTGTTGCAATCTCATCTTGATATCTTATCAAGGCGACTAGATCATGTATATAACATGATTATTATGTCTCATCTCAGCATACTCCAAAATATCTGAGGAGATTGCTCGTGCGAGTGAGCCAATCTCAACATGTTTGACATACTTTATATGTGCATGCAAAATTTTATCTCGTAATCCCAATAATAGATTACACATGAACTCAAAATTATTCATCTATAGGCACATAAAACTTAATCAAGAGTTTTCTGATACACTAAGTATCACATTCTACGTAATTTTAGAGACTCGACATTACCAACAAGTATATCTCTAAACATCTTTAGAGTATAATGATTACAGATCATCATTTACGTAGATATATTACAAAGACACTTTCTTTGCTAATGTCTCTCACATAAATATTATAGAGTGTTTGGTTCCATCATGATATTTGAGATCCTCAACACATGAGATAATTGCATAACTATCATGGATCTCATATCACAACTAGTATCATTAGATGCCCAATACATCTATACTAAACAATATCTTCAACTGTCAAGATATATACAATAAGATATACTTGATGCTACTCTATATAGCAAGATTGCATAAGTCTAATAACTATTTGTGCTTGACTAATTCTCATTTTTAGTTGATATTTGTATATCTATTCCAATCACAAGTTATTCATTCGGACAACAAATAGAATAACTGACATCAGTATTCTTCATGTATCACAATATTGTTTCTAAGAATAACATCGATACCTACGGACTAGATGTAATACCCAGACCAGAAATGTTTAAAAGATTTGATAGGTACTACTTATACCAACAAAGTACACCTTTTTCGAAATTCCATCGTTAGAAACTTTACAGTTAAGCGTGCTTGGTTTGGAGCAATTCTTGATGGGTGACCCCCTGTGAAGTTTTCTCAGGGAGCGTGCGAGTGAGGACAAAGCATGTTGAAAAGACCTATGTTGGTACAGTGGGGACAGTACGTCATCGATCTAACGATCGGGATAGCCCATTAAGTGGGACCTGGGTCGATACAAATGGTATCAGAGCTCGGTTGTCGGTCGAAAATTAGGAACTAAGTGCTATGCGGGACAAAGTGCTACGCCATAGGACGAAAGCCACCTCTAGAATCCCAATGCCTGGCAACAGATCCTCAAATGGATCAAGCGCGACGAGGACGTCGCGAGTCTAACGGAGGATGATTGTAATACCCAGACCAGGAAAGGTTAAAAGATTTGATAGGTACTACTCATACCAACAAGGTGCACCTTCTTTTTCGAAAGTCCATCGTTAGAAACTCTACAGTTAAGCGTGCTTGACTTGGAGCAATTCTATGATAGGTGACCCCCCGGGAAGTTTTCTAGGGGAGCGTGCGAGTAAGGACAAAAGCGTGCTGAAAAGATCCATGTTGGTACAGTGGGGACAGTACGTCGTTGATCTAACGGCCGGGGATAGCCCGTTAAGTGGGACCCGGGTCATTACACTAGATCCAAGGCATAATGAATATTAAGGCAAGTATATGACATAGCATACTTCTAATTCTTAATCGCACTAGATATAGTCATCTGGATATTTCGTTGTGCACTTATGGAGTCCCTAGATATATATGAAAACTCATATGGTCACTTTTTGACATAGGAGCATCAACAGGGTAGCAATTCCACAGTTAAAAATATTTTAAAATCAAAACTAGAATAATCTTTTTAACACAAAATATACAATTTGTTGAACCCATGTCATTCGTCTCAAAAATTAAGGACAACTCTTTTAAAATGGTCCCAATACATTCATTTCATGCTTAGACAATCGTATCATCAACATGAACATTGGTATTACAACCTACCATCAAACTTTTACATAAATACAGTAAACTTCATCCACATGATGAAATTTTGTACATGATTTAAACAGTGTTAAAACTCAAGTACCAGTATCAAGATGAATGTATTAGGCTACAAGTATAACTTAAAAGGTACTACAATACTATAGAAGCCTTTAACATGAAACCTACAAATCGATTCATATAGATCTCTTCAATAAATTCTCAATTGAGTATGAAAATACAGTCTATAAGCCTTTCGGTGTAATCTAAATTTAAACACACTATCATGGCCAGAATCAACGTATAGAAGTGAATCTCACTGTCAAAAAAAAATTGTCGAGTCAATATACTCATATTGAGTATAACATTCCTTTTTAAAAAATGAGTTTTATTTATCATAAACTCATTAGTCTTCCATTAAGTTTTTAAGAACCCGAATGTTCTCAATAAACATAATGTCCAATTAGAACTTACACCACGTCTCAAATTAGATTGAAATTTTATACTCCATATATACTATCCATCACTTTCGTCAAATTTCTACACTAGACTTCTGAATCAATAATCATTGAAATTAAATGGCTCTTAACTCTCACTTGGAACCAAGAATAATTGAAATTAGATAGTTCTTAGATATCTCTCATTCGGATAGATAGCTCACACTCATAAACAGATTACTGACACTTGAATCAGAAGTTTAAACTAACTCTTATGTATTCAAAACTGATTCACCAATACACATAATATCAATTTTAATAATATTCTCCAAAATTTTCTCTCTTACTAAGAAAAAAATGTCAAAGTCACATCTTGTGACCCAATATCCATCCAAAATCTCACTGTGTACCTTTTTTGGATTGTTATGTGTATCTCAGAGATTCATATCGTTCTTAATAGACGTATGTTCCCAAACTCATTATCAAGAACTTAATAATCGATTATGAGTTTAACGCAACCTATATTTGGTTATCTACGTGTCCAGAGTTAATATATTCTGAAGATACTAACATTGAGAAACTCCATTAAGTGACACATTGTAGTTAACCAATAATCTTTCCAAAAGAAAATACATAAATTGGACTGCATTATCTCAAGACTCATACATTCAATAATATTCTATTCTTTCTTCCCAATAAACCATATAACTATTGGTGATCAAGAAATAATCAATCTAATAAGATCCCTCTTTCATTACCTAGATCATAGATCTCTCGTGATTGAGATTCACACTCTCAAACAATTCTCAAAGTCTTATCACATTCAATAATATTCCCAACTTATGAAAATCAATAGCATGACTGAAATGCGTGAATCAATCTATAAATGAATGAAAATATCAAATTCCATCTCTATCTCTCAAGAAATTTGAATAGATTTACTCCATGGAAGTTTAACTCTTATAGCTTTAAATTGTTTTCTCAACTCAAAACCTCAAACAATTGCACAAATATCCAGAACCATAATTAAACATCACTGCTGTAAGTATAAACAGAACTAATACGTATAAGTTCAAGTAATATATCACTTTTGGAAGAACAAAAACTAAGATCAAGTTTAGTGGAGCCTTTGATACTATCTTAATATCAAACAGGAGGTCAATTTTCCCATTTTGCAACACTAAGTTGTAGTATCAGTCACATAAACCTCCACTCCATCTTCATTATTTGTATATATCTATGTATCAAGTCAAAGACCCAACAATAGACTAAAGACACTTCTTGATCTCATATAAAGTGGGTTTCTAACTCTTGAATTCATTATCCACACAAGATGAGGTCTAATATGTATAGTGTTGATACATAAACAACACCAAGAGAAACATATTCAAATGTTATATCATTTAGCCTAACTACTTTCGAGCAAAGCGATTCAAACTGTGTGGTTAAAACACTTGAACCTTTATAATATTGGTCATCTACCAAAACCACTTTTACGTATTTCTATCTGATACGTTCTTTCAGTCATCTCATTATCCACATTTGTTTTAGTTCATTTAAAACTTAAGATCCAAAATCTTTTGCGAATTAGAACATTGCTACACAAGCATGCCCTCGAGATTTAGCAACATCAAGTCGCACGTCTTTTAACTCACATGGTGGGTAGTGTCAATAGAGGAAATTGACACTCCAATTCGTAAGTCACATTGACCTTCAAAGTTCGCATCCATTGAAATAAGACTAGTTTGAACTTACTACTCACCAACAAAAAAATTTGTAACCAACAAAAAAATGGTTAACACTATATTAACCATCTCAGTTCAGTCACATTTGAGAAAAAAAAAATCATCTATAATAGAACTTAACGATTCAAATGCTCAAGTACCATAATCTACTTTTTCTCTACTTGACAAAGTCCTTGATCTTCATTCTCTAGAGTAGTCTGACCCACATCAAGTCTTCAATTACATGGTTGATGCTATCTAAAACATCATGTACTTCTAACTAAAAACTTATTATGCCAAATTTTATTGTAATTAGCTTGTCACCTTTATGAAGGTCAACAGATCTATCAGATTTTAGAGACATTTTATTCTCAATCAATGTCCATTTATGCACGTATATTATTTTGCATCAATGCAAATTAACGTATACAATAGTTCAACATTAGGCACAGAGTCGAAAGTTCACTATGTTCCCAATCATCGTCTGTTGGTGAATCAAATAGTTCTAACTAAGAATTACATTAATTCTTCCAGTTTGAGAACTCCTCCTCAGTTGGTGAATTAAATAGTTCTAACTAAGATTTTCTCTAAATCTTCTATTCATCAAACTATTACTCAACGACAATCAATAGGTCTAAGTAAAAATCTCACTATTCTACCGACCTTAGCATTTATAACAATTCATGAATTATTGGATATCATGTAATTCAATAAGATAATTTCATAATATACAATAAAAGTATAAACATACATATTTATCCAATTATGACATATACCATGATATCACAAATTAATTCTTCCAGAAAATGATTCTAATGATAATTGAAGAATAAAACTCGCATCATTTAAGTTTTATTATATAAACTCTCAACATCACTTTAATATTGGTTACAACACAATCCCGACAAATGGAAAGTGACATCAGAATTCTTATATTCATCATATCACAAAAAAGTTGTCCCAAAAATATTTACGTGTCCCAATAGGTCATGCTTTAGATCCATTTATTAATTTCAATAAGCACATAAATTTTTTATAAATTCCATAGTCTTTACTTTTCTAGCCTTCCCTCTAAGGATGTTATAAGTGTGCATAGATCCAATAATATTTGATCAAGCACAAAAATTGAAAATAAATTAAAATGGATCACATAATCTAATCAAAGACTTACACAACTTATGAACGCATATTAAAATATGGTATTTTAAATACTTTTAGAGTATTTTTCATTTTCCAAAAAAAAAAAAAAATGAGAGCACTTCAAAAAATAGCTCCCACTAGCCAAATACCATTTAATGAATATTCTTGATTAAAAAAATACAGAATTTACTTAAGTTAAAAAAAATATTTTTAACTATCCAAAAAATAATTTACTTATACTGAAAAATAAAGAATAATTCAAAGGCCAATCTACAATTTTTAGATTTAAAATCGAGTTCCTCACGCGCCCTCATTTGCATGATAAATCTGCAATAATTTTCTTAAATTGATTAAAAAAAAAATGGGGTGCGTTAGTGCCACCACGCCGTTCTAGGAAAAACTTTTCAACTGGTCATCACAACTAATTTCAACGTTTTGAGTTTATTTGTGTAGATAAATTTTACAAAATCAATATTTAAGGCCACGTTTGGGATATTAACGGTTCTGCCCGAGAGTGAAAATGACAAAAAAATCGTGCAAATTTTTCATAACTTCAACTAAACTTCGAGAAATCATAACTTCTTCATTTTAAGGCCAAAATTAACGGTCTTTATATCATTGAAAGGTCCTAAAAAGATCTATCCAACCATACCAAATGAAAAGCATGAAACATAATGTAAAAGAAGTTATCATATGATGAAATTTCAGATTTTACCAATCTTCTTGCAAAAAATTAGATTTACGTCCAAATTTCGTGAGGTCATAACTTGTTCATTTCGAGGCCAAAATTAATGATCTTTATATCGTTAGAAAGATCTCGAGAAGATATATCCAACCATACCAAATGGGAAGCATGAAACATAGTGTAGAAGAAGTTATCATGTGATAAAGTTTCGAATTTTACCGATCTTCATGTAAAAATTCAGATTTACATCCAAACTTCAAAACCTCATAATTTCTTCATTTTAACTCCAAAATTTAAGTTCTTTATATGGTTGAAAAGCTCATTAAAATACCTTTATAATAATACTAATTTTACTTGATAATTATTAATGTGTAAAAAGCAGTAAATTATCAAAAAATATCATTAAAGACCACATAATGTTTCAAAACTTTACATATAAAATTTATATCCCAATTGTGTCATCTAATGTCATATTTATGCATGTATTACAGCAAGAAATTCAACCTTATGGCTCTGATACCAATGAAGTAATTTGTAGCATACTTTAACATGAATTTCGGGTCAAGATACTTACTTGAAATGATGAATTCCAAGATCTTTTAAATGGTTGAATCACCCTACTTTCCTAAACTCCAAATCTACAATTTTCTTGTACTCCAATGGTTTTAATCCTGATCACAATGAAAGGGAATTATTATCTACAACCTAAATGCCAAGTTTTGTGAGTTTTCATGCCAAAATAGTGGTTATAGATGCCTTTCAATTTTGATGATATTTTCCATACGAATTTTCACCATTTTATTGTCAATTTTTTTCTCTCTTCTAAGTGCAAGATAAAGTTATGAGAGTTATGTAAAAAACTTGAAAGTTGGTGGGAGTTGAGAGAAGTTATAAGTTTGAATTCTTTTCAAACCACTCCCTCCAATACACTTTAATAACTTGGGTCGGGTCACCCCACATGGGCGACCCATCACCCATATTTTCTAACAGAACTTGACAATGTATTTGAAATGTAGTGTTTAATGTTTATGACATTTTAAAATAATAATGAATAACGTTCATGAATCATGATTCTACTGTGATGTAGATTTTATTGGGCTAATCTGTATTTCACTTTTTAACTGTATACTATTTTAATCGTTTCTTTTATTTCACAAATTCAGGCGTCAACTTTCCAAAGAATTTGTTAAAACAAGAAAACCAAATCGCTCTTAGACCTGGCTCATAGTTTTGCTACCATTTGCTTTTATTCCTCAATTATTTGAAAGCAACTAACGGTACTGGTGCAACCACCTGAGGTGATTTCTTCTTTTTGTACAAAATGAAATCAATCTCATTTATATGTTTTGGGTTATAAACTGAAGTACATTTTGTTGGGAATTTACTTAACATACGCAGCGGAAATAAAACAATTTTCAATTCCCACCACAGATCTGATTTGTATTTAGATAGAAACTGTGTTGAGAATAATACCTTTGATGAATTTCGCAAACCCTTTTGCTGATTCTCGAACTCCAATGATCACGATCTGTAATCCAAGCTGTCTAATTGTCTAGCCCCCAATGGTGATCTACACAGAGAACAAGAATGACGGCTAGGGTTTTCCTTTTCTTGTACTAGCAAGAATAATGAAAATTTCATACAATTTACAAACCCTAGCAGCCTATTAATATAAGCCCAAGTGGGCTGGCCCATTTCTAAACTTTACTCGGTCCGATATTTAATTAATCAAATTAATTAAATCCGGTCCATGAATTAATTAATCCAATTAATTAATTCTGGCATATTAATAAGCAACTCAATTAATTAATTGTCCAACTCTTGTCAATTAATTAATTGGTAAATTTCATTCTTCTGGTTCTCTTTTGTGTGTGACCCATTAGGTTCCCAATCACGATGCCTAACGACGTAAATTATTATTTGGATATAATCAAAATCGATAAATTAACACACCCTCACTAATTCACATTCGTCGTCCCAGATTGACATCTAGCAATGTGTCGGGCAATACATGTGATGAGAAATGTCACGTGATATGACAAACTAAACTTGTTCGTTTACCGTGAAATTATAATCATTTCGTCAATATGATCCAATCAATAATGAGATATAGATACGTGTCAATCTCAATTATCGATCATATCTTTTATCCCAGTGTTAAGTTATTATAAGTGGAAAATCTTAGGAGTTCACATTGGCTAAGGATTTCATTATCAACTTAACTGGATAAAATGTAGATCATAATCTCTTACTATCTAAGAGTGACAGATCCTCTATTGATCATTCACAACCTTCATATGATTCTTGACATACCCGAACAACGCTGTATTAGCGATCATTTACAGAGCAATATCCAACACCATCAAAGTATGACTGTCCTCATACAATGTACTATGATGATCTCAAGTCAAAGGACCAATTCCACTATCGAACGTTAGAGATTAACCACTAACACTCAGATAGTTATCGATGTGGAATCTCCCAGCGGGTCTCCAATGTTTTGTTCTATAACAAAACATCCACGTGTTCATTCAAGTGTCACCACACTTTAGCTTATGAGATCAGCTACTTACTTCACAAGTAAGAATGCCACACGCGATGGTCTATCTGTAATAACAATATCCGTATCTCGTTATTACTTCGACCACGGACAATTTAAGATTCGATCATATGTAATTTGTATCTCACAATTACAACTCCTTGTGATTAACAAATCACCAAAACTTGAATCTACGGATTCTATTATTTAATTTATTAGAATATTAATTCAATTAAATAATAGATCTTGTCATACATATGCATCAATTATATATATTTAAAGTGTTTATATCCAAAGTTGATTGGACCTAGGGCATAACACTTACACATTTGCTATTGGCCTGTTGACTATTGAAAGATAAAAATATGGTAGTATGTGAAATTGGGATTGAGTCAAAATCACGGTGCTAGAGTGTTAAGTTACAAATTGACTGGGTTGGTGTTTTCAAGCATGTGAGATATTTTTCTGATGAATCTCTATTTATTAAATGTGTCACTATTGATCCCTTTGATGCAAATTAGATGTCATTGTTACGCCTCCCACCGAGGCTCAAAGTACTACATAGCAATATACGTGGGCAGAGAATCAACAAAAAAGTCAACAAAGACCCAAGTGGTCAAAATACAAAGAAATTATCCAAACTACTGAGGCACTACCTCAATTAATGAAGCACTACACTTGGGCTGAGACGCTGCCTAAAGAAACGAAGAAAGGAGCCAAAATTCTATACTCAGAGGACCAGCTCTGAGGCTCTCCGTTCATCCGAAACTCATTAGCTGACGTTGTTTCTTACAATATATTTGAGTATCTTTTAGAAATAATTGATGTAATACTTGTAATAGAGGAGTCAGGGGACAGCCTATTGTATAGGGTGGCTGACCCCTTATCAATGTATTAATTGTATGAATAGACAATAAAGTTAAGCCTGAATTAAGGAGATGAGGTCACGTGGTTCTGATCTAACAGAAAAATTGGAATTGGGATTCTTATTCTTAGATCTTGAATTCTCGAATATGGAATGAGTAAGAAATATTTACAAATAATATTACAAGCATTTTCATCTATCATTGTACACACTTGGTAGAAAAATATCTTAATAGACAATCTCACAATTTACATACTCGATTGTCTTCTATCCTTCCACATATTCTGGCGAGATCTTTGGTTAGTGGCTTTGGTTCTCGGTTGGTTATCATTGTTAGCGGGATCATCTTTGTTTCATCCGTTGGAACTCAAACATCTTTGTCTCTCGCCATAAATCACCTCCCACGTTCAAGTTTGCCTCCTTCCTCACCCGCTGGAATTTGCTTAACATGGCAAGAGTGGGCCAGACATCCGTTGGCTCATTTTTCGGGGTTTATAGATTTGTGTCATCTATGAAAAATTAAAACATTTAACCACGGAAGTCTCGTGGTGAGAAGTCTTAAGAAATACCTTGGAAAGAATTTCCTAACCCTTGAAAATGAGTGTTCTTAAAGAAAGAACCATTAGAAAGTCTAAGGGATGATTGTGTGAACCTTATGCTCAATTGATCCTTGAAGAAAGGAACATTTGGTCAAAAGAAGTATTTGTTGTTATGAGTTCAAACAGTGAAGAAAACGCTCCCCGAAGGACGAGGGAACACCCTGAAGAAAGGAAGAGGACAAGCTATCCCAGCTACTCGCCCAAGGCCTCACCAATAGCATAGACGTGGTAGGTCAAGAGGCGGAGACAGGATAACAGCTAAACTCAGTAGAGAGGTCACCACAATGGCTACCAATATGAGAAACATAACCTAGCAGAACATGGCTATGCATGAGCTGCTGATGAGCATGCAGGGTCGAGGAGGATACCCAGTTCCTCTATATGCAGCCCCTAGAAAAAACTGTTGTTTAAGAAGTATTTGTTGTTCAAGTATTGTACATATCATCACTCCTACAACTACTTTATAAAAATTGTTGGGATATCGCGAGGCACCCCCCGGATATAAATCAGGAAAAAGGCAGGTGTCCTCGAAGAGATGTTCCTCCTAGATAAACTCAACAGCCTAGGAATGTTGAGCCAAGGCATCCCAACAGGAACGATACCCTAGGAGAAGGGACAACGAGGCTGAAAGACCTAGAGACGGACAGGAAAAGGCGAAGCCTCCCAACAATTGATGGCCAAGAGCCCATCAGGGAAATTGATACAATCTTTGAAGGCCCATATGTTAAGGAGGAATCTAGAAATTGACAAAGAAATTATGTTAGGGAAGCAAATGACCCTCCTATGACAAGTTTCATAGTTAATCGACACCTTGTTGAAAGAACAATTCCACCAATCACATTTACTCAAGAAGATGCAGTGGGTGTACATTATCCACACTGTGATGCCCTAGTGGTGAGGGTATTCGTTGCTCGTAATGACCTGAAAAGAATGTTAGTAGATAATGGAAGCTTGGTCAACATCATTTTTGGAACCACTTTTGACAAGATGAAAGTTGACCATGAGCTAACCCCAATGAGTTCCCTTTTGTACGTTTTCACGGGAGACAGCATTATCCCAAGGGATAAGATCTCTCTAGCAATAGAGATGGGAATCACACCTTTGACTGCTCACCACTTTATGGAATTTTGGTGGTTGATAATCGCTCCGCTTACCACGGAGTATTAGGGAGGCCAGCTTTGAAGGAACTCTGGGTTGTCATTTTCATTCACCAAATGGGTAGAGGCTGAACCACTTGCTAAAATCACTAAAACCAACACTTTCAAATTCATATGGAAGAGTATCATTTGTAGATTCGAAATTCTCCATTCAATTGTCTCAAACAATGGTTAACAGTTTGACACAAGAAAGTCAGGAATTTATGAGAGGAGCTGGGCAATAAGAAACATTTTTCCTCCCCACATCATCCCTAAGCAAATGGGCAGGTAAAGGTTGTCAACAAAACAATCAAATACACATTGCAAAGGAAGTTAGATGCCTTTAAAGGGGTCGATGAGCTACCTTAAGTCCTTTGTCCATCATAACTATGAGCAAAACTGTTACTGAAGATACTCATTTCTCTATGGCCTACCAGGCCGAAGCTATGAGCCCAGTGGAAGTGGGTCTACCATCCCTTCGTCGAATTCATTTCCATGAAATATCTAATGACAAGATGCAAAAATTTGAGCTCAACCTCCTTGAAGAAATGAGGGATGATTCTCAGGCAAAATTAGGCATTTATCAAAGAAAAATGAAAAGATATTACAATGCAAGTAAAAAAGAGATCATTTTGCTCTGAAGGGTATTTTTGTCTTCTAAAGAGCATGGATCGGGTACCCTTGGTCCTAATTGGGAGGTCCCCTATCGCATCAAGGAAGAGGTTGTGCTAGGAACCTACAAAATTGAAAGTATGGATGGAAAGATATAGCTTCATCCTTTCAAGAGCATCTACGCAAATATTATCGGTGTTGATGTAAATATTTTGTATGTACAGTTTACGATTCAATAAAAATAACTTTTATCAAAAGTGTTCATAAAATAAAAATACCTCTCAAGAGACAGAAGTCCTGGGAGAAGCCTCTGCATAGGCGAATCGTCCTTATGTAGAGAATCATGTGCACTACGACGAAGAGCTGGATCCTAAGGGGACCACTTCTAAATTTGCAAAGTGCTACACATGCCCTTAACAACAGTTGTTAAGGAAGCATTAGTATAGGCGAGTAGTTCAACTCCATCCTCAGGAAACAAAGTTCACAACATAAAAATTAAACTAAATTTGCATGGGTTCATTAAAAACAAAAAGCACTTCCTATTGAGAAAGCTCAAAGGGAAAGCCTCTTCGTAGAAGAACCGTCCCCATAAAGAGATGCGTGGGCACTTCAACGAGGAGATAGGTCCCAAGAAGGACCATATCTATACTTGCGAAATGTGGCACATGCCTTTAGCAACAAAAGTTGCTAAGAAAGTCTCAAGATAAACGAACTCCTCAACCATGCTTAGGAAAAGAAAGGAAAGCGAACTACCTACACTTGTGCAAATTATAATCAAAGTTTTAAACAAAAGCATGAAGCGCTAATGAGCCTCATTTCACAAACAACGATGCGCTTAAGTTCATAAACTTATTAAGGTACACGACCTTCTAACACTTGTGCAAAGTTATAAGTTTGATTTTAGCTATTGAAGTTCGATGTACTTAAGTTCTAAAGTTTATTATGGTACATGATCTTCTAACACTTAGGCAAAATTGCAATTTTGGTTTGATGAAGTCCATGTGGTTGAAGAGCTTCAGTTTGATTATATTGTTTAAGTTTAATATGCATAGGTTCAATGTTATCGTGAATCTGATGTTGTCTTTAGTTTGATGTTAATTGTTGCTTTAAGTTTAAACATTATCGATGAAATACAAGAGGTCCGAATCATGTTAATAAACACGTCAGTACATAATAAGCATAAGTAGTAAATGCACAAATAAATAACACGAAGTATTAAGAAAATAACTTCATTAATACAATATTTACACTTGGTGGACGAAGCCATTTGCATATAAAAAGTATAAAAGAAAAGAGAAAAAGAAGACCTAAGCTCGAGAGCCACAAAAGGAACAATGGCATTGGGAGCCACTTCTTCGGTTGCCAGTTCAGCTGCATCATCTTCAATCGCAATTATTTAGCTTCCCTCTACCTTTGTTTGGGGTTTAGGCTCCTCCTCATCCTCAAGGAATTCTACTCTTAACTCCAAGGTGTCAATGCCTTGAATGTTCACCTCTAGCCACTTCACCATGTCAGTGTAGGCATACCTTCTCCAGTACTTCGCGACGCTCTTGACACCTCTGTCAAATGGAAGTTGGCGAGGAAATGCTTCTCAACATCACTACCAGCTGTCTGAGCCTCCTGCGTGGTAGTCTTCACCTCTTCAGTCAGACCAGTAACTTTGGAGTTTAACTCCCCCACCTGCCCTTTTAGAACAGAATTCTCCTTATTAGCCTTCTCCAAGGCTCCAGCAACCAAACACTGATGGGCGTCGGATGTCTTCACTCGCTTCGTAAGTAAGGCCACCTCATTTTGAGATAGATAGACTTCTTTCTTCAATTTCTCAATTTCTTCTAGGGCAGAAGCGAGTTTCACAGACTCCTCTGTC
Organism: Fraxinus americana; assembly: GCA_035079005.1. Taxonomy (NCBI): domain Eukaryota; kingdom Viridiplantae; phylum Streptophyta; class Magnoliopsida; order Lamiales; family Oleaceae; genus Fraxinus; species Fraxinus americana. Next base: position 14,496,408 of record CM068718.1, on the reverse strand, counting down.
TGTTTCTTCTTTAGAGACTCCTCCATCTGGCAACTTCCTCAACCTGGGAGGCTTTATTCACAAACTCTTTATTTTTTCGTTGAAGGTTTTTAAAAGAGGGCTTCAGCCCCTATGGCCACACCAAAGGCCTTCTCCACCTGGCTCACCATCATTGAAAATACGTCAACAAGATTGCTAGTCTAAAAGAAATCCTGCCATCTGTCTGTATAATACTTGTGGAGTTTAAATGGTCTGGACTTCTAGAAGAAGTAGGGACAGAATTTCAGGAGCCAGCTCCTTGTTCCTAGTCTTGACGGTGAGCCATTTTCTTTGAGGAGCCTCGAAAGCTGTGGAGTCACTTACAGGCCTGGCCGTCTTAGCAGGATCTTGCCTCTAGGGCTCCGCGATAGCTGGCCTCTTCTATCCCCTAGAGGCCGCAGCTATTTATGCTACCATTAACTTTTCCCCATCAGGGACACTGGAGCGAGGAGGAGGAACGTCATTGGAATCACCCACCCTGGTAGTGGAGAGAACCTTTGTTTCCTCTTGGGCTCATCTACAACTACCTTCTTCCCCTTATCTACCTGGGGAGGTCACCCTTCCTCTTGATTGCCTGCCTCTCGACAGACCTTCTCAACTTTGTCCCTCACCTATTTGGTCGCTATAGATGAGAGCTTCAACCTCTTTTTGTTGGAGGTGGAGGTGGCAACCAATATAGTGGCCATAGTAGGAGTAGGGTGCCTCCTCTTAGTGTATATCATTCTTATAATTAATATAAGGGTTTTCTACCTTTCTTACCTTCATAAATATATTTCTATGATTATAAGGTATAAAAAATTTGTAACTTTTAACATAAGTTACCCCCACAATTCCTCAATTAGAAATGCATGTGCAACTAATAATGTTGCAACCACAAATCTTGAACTTTTCATATAAATTCACAAGCATTGATGTTAACCCCCACATTTTTGGGTTACACTTGAACTTAGAGTTCATCAACTCTTTCATGGTTCAATTCATTTATTGAATAGATAATGTCCATATCGAATGCTTCGTGAAATTTGAAGTACTTTCAAAATAGTGGTCGTCTACCCACAATTTATTTCAATTGAAATTGTAAACAATATATTTCAATCCAACTATCTTCAATTTGATCACACACAATTTGATCAAGGTCATCACATAGATCAATAATCTTTTTTCAAGTATAAACAAACTTAATTGGTCTACGCATTTTAGTATAGTATAGTCCAACAATGAAGGGCTAAACATCTCGATTCACAACAATTGTATCTTCTCCAAACATATGCAATATATCAAATTTGTGACATTTCACATGATAGTTGAATAAATGAATCAAATGTAGGCTGAAGAAGTTGTGTTCTCAAAAGACACAATCCTACAAAATGAAACACCTCTCCATCTAAATTGATCCAAGAATATTTTATAATATTCTACACAATTTCACCAATTTCAAATTTTGTCATATTTTATGTAATTACAATTTTACATAAATTATGTCACTTATTTCATCAAATTAATTGAGGTTTTCATCATTAATGTAATTTTCCATATCCCAATAAAATGAATAATCATGAAAGTTTATATACTTTTAATAATTAGTTGGCATTCTTCCAACATTTATACGTTTCCAATGGTTATGAGTAAATTCTCATTTCTATCAATTCGTTGCCTGAATTGTATTAGTGTCAACAATATCTAATTCATCACGCTCAAGGTGACGAAATAGAAACTTATATTCCAAACATTTATACATTCATTGTATAAGTTTATTCCATTTTAGTCAACACATGTCATGACTAGGAATATCAATATCTTGAGGAAATCTATACACTTCCATATTTAGAGATATCATCATTGATCTCAATCTCGATGAATTAAATTAACCTTGCCAAATGGTCAACCATTGAATTGGTACAAACCTCGAGTTTATCATATTAGTTTGATAAACTGTTTGAATAATGTTCAATTGAATTTAATCATACCAATTCGCATATGTGCGAAATGATAATTCAATATTATTTCAAACTATCTTTAAAAGCACTTAGCCTCCCTTCGGCAATCCACATTTAACTATGTCTCAATTTGCAGTCTCTTGTAAGAATAATTTCCTTTTTAAAAGGAATTACACAACCTTTGCATAACATAGTTCTTATCATTTACAAATGAATGTCATTTACAATCATCATATTTCAATAATGATATTGAATACCCATGTTTTTGAAATCCACTAGTAAAAGTGATTGACTAGTGTAGTACGTGATAGAAATCTTCTAACATTATTGTTTAGAATTTATAAAGTTTAGATAAAGCTAGTTAGAAGCATGTAGCTTCATGAGAGGATTTCTTGGTGGTGACATGTTGTATCTGTTAAATCAATCGATCGTTGGCTAGCTATATTTGATGAGTGAATAGATGATAGTATATATCTTGCTGCTTGATGGTTAAATTTCTTTCAACATGCCATATTAACATAAAAATTGTTTTATACATAAAAGTTAACATCCTTCAATTCGAATTCCGAAATGTCCTTACAGGATGGACTTCAAAACACTTCCTACGGAAATTATATTGACATAAAAAACGAGATAACATTGCATATCAAGAAAGAACGTTATGTAACACCTAGAGAAAATGTAGGTGGAATCTTCATGGTGACAATAATGAGGTCGCTGACTTTGAGAGAAACATGTTTGGTGAAGAAAATGTGGGAGCATTTACTATTTTCTATAGTAGACATTTTGGTGATTGTTGTATAATTTTTCTACTTCCCGATTAACCATTGTAAGCATGCAAGAATCTCTAAAATAAAACATCATAAAACCTTAAATAATTCCACATTTTTACCACTAATCATGTCTTTCTTCATGCCAACCACATCATTATTGTCCTTATCAAAACTTCCATTTACATGATCATGAGTTCTTATGCATAAAACTAAGCTTTTTACAGCCTTCCTAACACCAAGTTCGTGGTAGGCATATTTTCTTCCGTCCTTCTTTACTTCCATTGAATTCTAAGAAATAAAATAATCGAACAATTAAAACTTTAATGCATGCTGTGGAAGTAGTTATATTCATATCCTCACATCTAAATAAATCTAAATTGATTATTCATATTGTTTATGATCAATAGTACTGTTGTTTAATATGTTTTTTTGTTTGTATAGGTGCTATAAAATGTTCACTAATAGAATTCATCAGCTCAGCCAATTGATGACTGTGTTTTGCCAATCCCAAATGTAAGTGTTTATGAAATTTTATTCTTCATCGATCTATCTAGAAATCAATTTTCCTACAATTTGGCTTCCATGAGATTCTAAAATGTTACACCTCATCTTTAATCATCAAACTGTATTTGACAGTTGGGAATCAAGATGATATATATGCTCGAAATGGACGGTGGAACTTCAATAACAGGGTTTGTTCCGTACTTGCATAACCTTAGATGTAAATTTACTTACAACTTTTCTTCTTTCATTTGCTTATTTAATAACAATAAATGCATTTCTAATTCAATTTGTGTTCATCAAGTCCGCCATTCATATTTACCAGTTGCAGTCAACACTCCGATAGGGTCACCAGTGGTAAAATTAATTTCAAATTCCTACGTTGTTTACATTCTATTATTGAGAATTCTTAGTCTGCTAGGCCATTTAATTTTGTTGGATTGTCAGATGTTTCTACATGTACGAATCTATTAGACGATTACATCATACGATACATTGGTACATGTAAAACCATCTTGTGATCCAACAAATTAAATGACATAACATACCTAGAATTCTCACCAAAAAAATAAGTGCCTTTAGGAATTGCAACTTAATTTACCTCCTGCAACTTTTGGATATAAATTTGTTGGAGTTGTGACAATTTGTTGTCACATGAAGAATTGTATTTTTATTGTAATCTAGTTTGTAATTAGTTTAGTTGAAATGTCTAAGTAAGTTGATGTTAAGTTAGACTAGATTATAACTAGTACAAAACAAAGTTGTAAACCATTCTACAAGTAAAGTAAGTTCTAGTAGCAAAGTTGAAAGCTACTACTTGCTAGTGGATTGTCAAGAGGTAGAAAATATCTCTAAATATCTTGTAGAATATCTAGTAAATTTGGCTATAAAAAGAGCCAATTTGTAAGAGAAAAATATGTAGGAATAAATGAAGGATTTGTTATAGAAAAACCATCTTTAACAATGTAGAACTCAAAGTTCCTTCCTCCTCTGATCTGTTCTTCAAGGACAGCAGAGTATATGCATAAATTCATATGTTTTTCTTATGTTTTATGCTTGAAAAAAGCCGATAAGCTATGCATTAACGGGTATACAATTCATGTTTTGTTAAATCTTCAATACACTCCTCCATACACAAAATCAAAAATGTTAAGGGCTCTCTTAAAAGAGTTTTAGATCAAATTCAAAATCCCAACATGGTATCAGAGCATAAAAGATCTTGGAAAGGGGCCTGAGGTTGAAAAAAGAAGAAGAAGAAGTTAAAGAAGCTAAAAAAATTGGGAAAAGCTGAAAAAAAACAGAGAAATCTGGTGGAAAATGAAGCTGAGAAGTGGTTGAATCTGGTATGTTTTTGCAAGGATTTAGAGCTGAAAAACTAATCTTCGAAAATTAGAGCTGAAAAACTAAATCATTAGCATCAAACAATTGAAGAAAATCAGCTGAAAAAGTGCTGAAAAAGGCTGAAAAACAGAGCATTCCTCTGTCAAATCCTGTCAGTTCATGCATATACGGTAAGATTATTGCAAATACGGTGACTTGTGTGCAAATCCGGTAAGTGGCTGTTTTCTTTCAAAATCAGTAGAACTCTTGAAAATACGGTATGTTCAATGTAAAAACGGTAAGAGGCTTGCATATACGGTAAGTTCTTTGTAAATCCAGTATGGCTTGAACAATACCAATAAGCTTTAAAAACGGTGAGTTATCTTCAAATTCGGTAACTTGATTCAAATCCGGTAGATTCAAATCTTTTTGAGTAACTGTAAAAACGGTAAGCAAGAGGTGAATTCGGTAAGATCAATGTATAACCAGGAATTTCAAAATTCTACTGTAAACCTCTTCTTCTCAATGAAAATCAGAATAGAAGCTTTCTTCATTTCAACAAAATTTGAAGGGAATTACCATGAAGAGGGAACTTCAAATGACCATTAAGAAGGTGCCAGAAAACATGATGAAAGACAAACCTGGAAAGCTCAAAAATCAGTAGCAAAACATGGGAAATGAATGTCTTAGATGGTGATGAAAGTGGCTGAGAAAAAGGAGTAAACCAGTTTGCAAAAAATTCTGATGCTGAAGTCTGAGAAAATCAGAAGAACCTTTAGTTGCTGTGAAAAATAAAAAAGAAGATGCTGGTAATGATGAAAGGAAAGATACAAGATAAAGTTTTTGGATGAGGTTGATCTTAGGTAGAAAGAGTTGACACCTATGATGTAGGATTGCAACCGAAGAAGGCCTTGATCAAATAGAAAACAAAAACTTCAAAGTTTGTAGTCCATCCAGTTTGATTGAAGAAAAAGAATCAGCATCTGTCCTTAAAAATCTAATGAGAAGATGCAAGAAGAGAAAGTTCTTTGAGTGAGGTTGATCCTATGCTAAAGAAAGTTGATCAACTATGAAAGAAGAATTGCAACCATGGGAGCTTGGATCAAATAAAAAATAAAGAATTCAAGACTTGCAATCACAAAATCAGAAGGGAAGAAATTTGAAGAAAAACAGCAGTTGAAGGTGCAAAAAAAATCTGATGATGCAAAGGGAGGATTTCTTTGTATGCGGTTGATCTTTGGCTAAAAGTGTTGATAGTTATGTTGAAGATTAGCAACAAAAAGAGACAAATCAAATGGAAAGCAAAGAATCACAAATTGCAATCATGGCTGAAGCATGAAGAAGAAATAATTTGAAGGTTCCAACCAAAATGTCATGGGGGAGTGTTGGAGTTGTGACATTTTGTTGTCACATGAAGAATTGTATTTTTATTGTAATCTAGTTTGTAGCTAGTTTAGTTGAAATGTCTAATTAAGTTGATGTTAAGTTAGACTAGATTATAACTAGTACAAAACAAAGTAGTAAACCATTCTACAAGTAAAGTAAGTTCTAGTAGCAAAGTTGAAAGCTACTACTTGCTAGTGGATTGTCAAGAGGTAGAAAATATCTCTAAATATCTTGTAGAATATCTAGTAAGTTTGGCTATAAAAAGAGCCAATTTGTAAGAGAAAAATATGTGGGAATAAATGAAGGATTTGTTATAGAAAAACCATCTTTAACAATGTAGAACTCAAAGTTCCTTCCTCCTCTGATCTGTTCTTCAAGGACAGCAGAGTATATGCATAAATTCATATGTTTTTCTTATGTTTTATGCTTGAAAAAAGCCGGTAAGCTATGCATCAACCGGTATACAATTCATGTTTTGTTAAGTCTTCAATACACTCCTCCATACACAAAATCAAAGATGTTAAGGGCTCTTTTAAAAGAGTCTTAGATCAAAGTCAAAATCCCAACAAAATTGGTGTTTTACAGGTTCCACTTTTCCTGATAAACTTGGTCCATTCACGCTCACCAATGAAGGAAAGGTATACAGATTATTGTTTCATTACATAAACTCATTCTTTGTCATGAATTGAGATCAATCTTTTCAAATTATGTACATAAATGCAACGGAAGTAGCTCAGATTGCATGTCAGCATTAATATGTGTGTACCTCCACCTATTTAAATAAGCTAATGTGAAGACTGGCTTACCACTTGTTGTAATGCAGGAGGATGTTCAGAAACTTCACAAAGATGCCAATAATAATCAATACAAGACATACCTCAATGATGAGCAATGACTTTAGATAAAAAGAATTGTCCTCACACTGTAATGAACGAGTGGATGCTATTGAAAAACGATGAAGAAGCTGAGCTGGAAGACCACATCAGCAACCAATACAGTCATCAAGGAACACGTCAGCAGCAACCTAAATTAATTCTAGAAGAAGGCGTGGAAGGATCTAGTGTCACACCCCATTCCTACAGTATACTAACTTAGTGTGGAAATACCGTCAGTGACTTGACCTAGACATCCAAATTCACCCACATCTTTTTTTTTTTTAAAATGAAGGCATCTCTGAAAGTATATCCAAAACGAAAGATTATAAAATCATAACCCAACATAGTTATCCTGCGATTATAAAAGTATTTACATACTACTTCAAAAGTCATATACGATCCCAAAATATAATACAACTGGAGTCCACAAAATAACCCTACAGTCGTCATCCATGTACATAAAACTTTCGAATCCCATAAGAGCTCCACAGCCAGCCATATCTCCTAAGAAGTTCCATGCTCACCTATAATGCAAGAACTACATAAGCCAATGCTTAGTAAGCGAGAGTCATGCAGGTCATGAGTATGAGTGATAATAGTATATTACACCATGCCATTTACTTTCAACGATATGCTAAAGACGTATCATGTTCAGATAGTCATCAAAGTCGACTCGAAATAATCTCATTTGAAATCTTTCATTGGGCCCTTGACACACCTACTATGCACTGGATAGAGCTCTGTACGATATCAATATCAATAATCAAGAATCAAGTGGCCAATCTGACATCTACACTAATGAGTGGACCAGCCTCTTATGATCACTAGAGGCCCATCTCCTAACTGCCCCTATGATCACCCAAGAAGTATCCCACCCAGCAATGCAAATAATCAGAGTATCACAAAGGCACAATCAAGTGGTCCGCCCTCCTGTGATTACCAAAGGCCCATCTCCTATCCACATTTGTAATTAACCAGGAAGTATTACCCGTGGTGCCAAAACATATCACATAAGCCCGCCTCACATGCCTCGGTGCCCTAGTAGTGGTCAATAAAATATTTTATAAGAAAATCTCAATTTTACAATCAGATTGTGCATGCTAGATTTTCAACAATGGGTGTATGTCGTGCATGCACATGAAAATGCTCGTGAGTAATATATTCAATGATCATAACCATTAAATGATACACAATAAGCTCCTTATCAAAGTTATGTAAATATTCCAACACTACCATACTATATTCTTGCGTCGTAGTTGCAAATGGATTTTCACTTACCTTGTTGTTCTTGTGTGTGTGAGCTTCTACAAGGTGTAAATCAATTCTCTTTCCCACTTAAAGTCAGCAAATCACCTGTATTACCATTTAATATTAAACACAATCCTAAATTTGATAATCGCAATGCACACACAATCTCGTGCTACGTCCATTCATGCCAAAATACTTAGATGACATTAACAATTCAAGTTATCGATTGCATTGCAAACTAGTCCCAAAAATACACTATTTCTCGGGTCCAATTATGAACGTCAATGTCATTAAATCATTGTTTAACCACCTAGCAATCCCTAAAATGTGTTGTTCATACCTAAGATACAACTAACGGACATGTAAAGGTTGAACCTAAGCTAAATACACAAATGACCAGAATCTGTTTTCAACTTTCCAATGCTGTCCAAGTATTTTTCCAATCCTATTTCACCCCCTTAACATTATCCAAAACTTCCCAAATTTTTACCACATTTATATAACATGTAGGTAAAGGTAATCATGCCATAGATTAGTCACAAATGAAGGATTTACAGCTTTGAAATCATTCCTTTTTCAAACACCAAATCAAACATCTTTCTCCTCATGACTGTTTTGAGTTTCACTTGAACAAGACTTTCAAAAATTGGATTTCAACGTATTAAAGATCATTTCTATACTTCTAAGTCATGTATAAAAATATTTATATCAACAAATATAAGTTATACCGAAGGGATTACTTAAAATAAAAGGTTAAACCCTTCAAATCTATCAATCCCCCATTCTGCCCATGTTATGTTCTCTCAGATTCTCCTAATTAATTGCCCCTATCTTTGCCATCATAAAACATGAAAACACCCCCAACATGATCTCAATCAAGTACAGAGATTCAAGAGGTTATAAAACTCTCAAAAACAATAAAGATATACCTCAAAACAGTGAACAACTTCAGCTGTCCAGAAATTCCAGCTTTCTGTTTTCTAACTCTCTTTGGCTCTCTTGCTTTCTTTTTCACTTGGGTTCATTTGGGGATAACTTGATGGGATAAAATACCTTAATTTGGGGTATTTATAGAGTCCTAAAGGGTTGGGGTCGTGAATCTTGCTTAGAGACTAAGAAACTACCTCATGCAGCCAGGTTGACATGTGTTAAGCAAGAGGTGGCTTCCTGCAGCAACATTTGACTTTTCCCTCATCATATTTGGATCCATATGCGACTTATAAGGTATATATCTATCCTATATGAAGTATTAAGGGGCTGGAAGACGTGGTGGAAGCCTTAATGTTGAAGGAATTGGCTAGTAAAATGACAAGTCTCCCAACCATGAGGTGTCCAAGCATGAGGTGTTTTCTTGCAGCCATACTTGACTCTTCCTTTCCCTTATTTGGATCCTTATGTGATTAATAAGTCATATGTCTACCCAATATAAGGTGACAAGGCTTTAGAATATGTGCTAGCAGCCTTAAGGTTGAAGGAATTTGAGGTTAACTTGACAACTCATCACATGCTAAGTAGGATGTGTCTTCTTCCAGTTACATTCTGACCTTGTACCAATCCTTGGACGGTTTGTATGAGATTTAAAGATAATATATAACATATTTGAAGTCTTAAAGAAGTGGTAGATGTTGCTAATGCTTAAGGGTGAAGGTATCTACCATTACAAAGACAAATCAACAAGTAGGAGGTGGCTAAGCATGAGGTGTCTCTTGTAGTAGAAATCTGATTTCACCTCCTTGTAGGTACAAATCAAGTGTCCTTAGCTTATTTTAATGTCTTTACAATCCATCCTACCTGCCCTAAGATCCCAAAATCTTTTATAGCTTTAATTCCTTAACCGTTCATTTAATCACTTACCCGATTGACACCCGATTATCGGTCGATTTCAACAATTCGCACCTCAACATTTATAATGTCGTATAAAACCCATATTATGGTTGTAGTAATCATGTTCATTCATGCTTCATGTCTAGGTCAATTACCCATCTAGGGTTTATGATGATCTCAATCAAGCGAACGGAAAGCTTAAAACTTTATCGATACTAATTCCGGATTTTGTAAAATTCCTATTGCTTAGCAAACCAATCTCCAATACCTAACTAAACCTAATTTTTCTACCATAACTCAATGTAAAACTCACCGCTTAGGTCGAGTAGCCGAAGACTAACACCATATAAAAGTCTTAGTACCTTGACTATCAACTACATCAGTTAAAAGAAAGCAATCAGGAAATTTAATACAATTGACATTATCAAGCATGAAATGCATGAATCATATTGGCTAAATGTAATCTGAAATTCGGGGTATTACATCTAGTAGCTAAATCAGTTTTCCACCTCATCATTCTCTATTTTTTTGTTTTGGTTTGCTGCTCCACTCACCAGGGAATATTCTTTAGTTATAGGAGTGATAATTGTATATATATACGTCCATTAATGTACCTTGAGATCAAGTGAAAATATACAATACAAATTCTCTCAAATTATCCCTCAAACATATCCTCCAAATCAATTATATTTGAAGTTATTTTCAATTTGTAATTTCTGAAATGGTATCAGAGCATGAAATGGAGGAATCAAATGTTAGCAATGCAAGCCCAGGACAAGCACAAAATGAAAATCCAAATGCAATTGGTAGCTCAAACATCGTTTACCATGATCATACTCAACCAAGCAGCCCATACTTCATTGGAAGCAATAATGGTACCGGTGCTATTTTAGTAACTCAAACACTAGATGGCAGTTACTATTACTCGTGGGCTCAATCCATAAAAAGGACACTATGTATCAAAAACAAATTGGGATTTATAGATGGAAGCATATGTGAGCCAGAAGATCCAAATGATCCAATCATGGAGCATTGGTTGCGGTGCAATGATATTGTCATCACTTGGATGAAGAACACAATGGTTGTGGACATAAAACACAGCACCACCTATGCTGAAATGGCTCACCAGCTTTAGATTAAACTGGACCAGTGGTTTGCCCAATAAAATGAACCTAGGATCTTCGAGGTTAAGTAGGCCATAACCATGCTGCTGCAAAATCAAGACCCTATGAATGCCTATTTCTCTAAACTTAAGGCACTCCTAGATGAACTGATGAACTATGAAGTGATACCTAGCTGCAGCTGTGGAGGGTTGAAAATTGTGGTCCAAAATCAGCAAAGGGAATAGGTGATGAAATTCCTGATGGGGCTCAATGATTCTTACAAAGGAATCAAGGCACAAATCCTACTGATCAAGCCCTTTCCAAGCTTAAATGAGGTTTATTCGATCATACAGCAGGAAGAAAAGAAGAGAGAAATTTCTACTGAAAAAGGTGGACATGAACCTATGGATCTTATCTCCAAGAGAAGCTATAGAGAAGGTGGAAAATAGGATTTCCCAGCACAAAGAAGAGAAAGTTATTATTGCACCTTCTGTAAAATTCCAGGACATTCCTTTGAAAGATGTTTCAAGGCTATCCAGCCAAGTCAGTATGTTCTTATTGTCGAGTTCCTGGCCATACTTCTGATAAATGTTTTAAAACTACACGAATACCCACCAGGCCAGAAGTTTGAAGGAAAGGCGAGACCTCTAGCAAATCAGTCCATTACATCCCTGCCAGCTGCACAGGAAGTGGTGAATCCCAAGTCTCGGGTATTATTAAGTCAGGAACAATATTCCCGGCTCATGGCACTTCTCAAAGACAACCACAGAACCTCAATACCCATCATACTCAATAAACAATGTTCAGCATACTGGAACTCACTCTTCATCTAATGAAAGCGTACACCAACTTTCTGGTACATCGTTATGTATGTCTATTTTAGAATCAAATTTTTCTAACATTTCAGAAGTTCTTTGGATTCTAGACATAGGAGCTACTGACCATATGATTTGTTCAATCTCATTGTTTTCCTCCATTCAGGCACAAGTCTCCTATTCAGTAGCCTTACCAAATGGTAATAAGGTTCCTGTCACAGAAACTCTAACACTTCATGATGTTCTTTGTGTACCCAACTTTTCATACAATCTAATTTCTACCAAGAAATTGACTCAAACCCTTAACTATTGTTTGATTTTCTTCTCTCAATTTTGTTATATCCAGGACCTTTCAGTTTGGAAGACGACTGGCATGGGTGAAGTCAACGAGGGACTCTATCATATGAAGCTTGATAAAATTTCTCATTCAGCTCTAATGGATCATCCCATCAGTTTAAACAATCAGCCTTTCACTTATGTTTCAGCTTCAGTAACTAATGATACTCGATGTTTGGCATTATAGATTAGGGCATTCCTCTTATTCTATTTCCAATGTTAATGGTAATGTTCAATTTTCAAAAACTTCCAACGATAGACACTGTTCTATATGTCCTCTAGCTAAGTTATACAAACTTTCGTTCCCTATAAGCACACACAAAGCTAAAAGATGCTTCGAATTAATACATTGTGATATTTGGGGGCCCTGCAATGAACTGGAAGTGATGGATCCAAGTATTTCTTGACCATCGTAGATGATTTCAGTAGGAGTACTTGGGCATACATGTTAAAACTAAAATCTGAAGCCAATGTTGCACTTCAAAATTTTTGCACTTTGGTAGAAACACAATTTGAAACCAAGGTTAAACTCATTCGAAGTGACAATGTGGGTGAATTCAATATGAGGGACTTCTATCTTAAAAGGGGGATCATATCATAGAACCTGTGTTGAAACACCACAGCGGAATGCTGTTGTTGAGAAGAAGCATCGGCATATTCTTAATACAGCTAGGGCCTCAAGATTTCAAAGTGGAATCCCTCTCAAATACTGGAATTACTGTGTCCTAACTGTTGTTTACCTTATTAATAGGACACCATCTTGCAATTTAAAAGACAAAAGCCCTTATCAAATTCTTTTTGACAAAAAGCCAGACTACTTACAGCTCAAAGTCTTTGGCTATCTAGCATTTGCTACCACCATCGTTAATGGGAGACACAAGTTTGACCCTAGAGCAAGGAGATGTACTTTTATAGGCTATCCTTTTGGTGTCAAAGGATATACCCTGCTGGATATTGAAACTAAGAAGATAACTGTGTCCAAGAATGTGGCTTTCTATGAAAATATTTTCCCCTTTAAAACTGAAAATCCCACCAGCAAAAATCAAGTGCAATTCAATTAAAATAATGACATCCTCCCATGTGTCATCCTTCCTCAAAATCCTATTTTTCATAATGAAATTAGCCTGGTCACACCAACACAAAATATCAGCTATGATCCACCAAAATCTGAATCCCAGAACACAGAGTTTTTAAATGGTACTACACAAACTCTTGACCACAATGAGCCTCAACCAGAGCCTACAAATGAGCCTTATAATGCTCCTAATCCATCATCAGACATCATTCCTACCACTCACTTGCCTCGTAGGTCTACTAGAATTTGAAAGGCACCAACTCACCTGCAAGACTTCATATGTCAGCAAGCTGCCTACCTTCACCCATCTCAAGAGTCAAACGAACTGAAGGGACTAAACTCCATAGGTAAGCAATATCCCCTTAAACTAAGTGTGGACTTTCATTTCGATTGAAAAAATTGCTCCATAATCTACAAAATGCCCCCAATCTATTTTTCAATTAAAATTGATTAGAAAATAATGTACACATGGTTTAATTGAGCTAAACATTTTCTCCATTAATTTTTTTCACTTATCCCTAAGTTTCCTAAAAACCTAAATTCCCAAATCACAATTCACAATCACAAATCAAAATTAGAAGTCATAACTCATAGTTTCAGACAATATTATAACATAAATTCTCATTTCTCATAATTCATAAAAAAATATATATATGTCATAGATAGGCAGCCGTCAGCCAGTAATAAGATAAGATTCATAGCATTATAGCAACTAGCCAACTAGCAATATTGATTTCAAATTTTCATGGGGCAAGATTTTTAAGCAAATACCTTTTCTCCCAGTCAATCCTCTGAGCAGAGGCGCAGATGAAGCTCCAGACTCCAGAGTCCAACCACTGCCAGCCGGTGTGAAGCGTCCTGCGTGCGTCCACCACTCACCGGTCAACACCACTGTCCAGACCAGTCCAGGCGTGAGGCGTTGTCTTCACAATCACAGTCGCTTCGCGCCTTCGCCCCTATCGTCTCTCGTCTCCCTCCTATGCCATAAGCAAATTGGATTTGGTTTTGTTGTGGGTGGCTAATGGTAATGGACTTTCAATTTAATGGGCAAAAGTGAAACCCATGGCCATGGTTTGGGTTCATTCTTCATTACATTTAGCCTTATTTTTAAAAATAAAGGCCCAAACAATAAGGGGGAAAAAATCACAGCCTCTTCTTCTTCATTTCATTCTTCCTGGCGGACAACGAGGCAACGACTGTTTGGTGAAGGTCCCAGTGGATCCAGCACGGACAGTCGCGGGGATGGCCAGGTGCTGGATCCGCCCCTATGCATCCTTGTGCTTGTCCTTGCACTGGCCCATAAACCAGCTTGAATCGGCAACAATTAAAATCACAATATTCTTTTGACGGAACAAGAGTACAATTTTCGTTTGGATTGAATGTATTGAAGAGAAACTAAAATATGTATTATTCAATTCACTTTCGTATAGCCATGTCAACGAGTCGAGCCAAAACTCAAAGCTCGGGCAAAAAATGAAGCGCGGCCCCAAGCTTTTTTGGGCCCGAGTAGAGCAAAAGCTCGGCCAAAAAATGAAGCTTGGCCTCGAGTTGGCTCATTTTTTTTTTTAATTCATTATAAATCTATAATTTTTTATAATTTATTTAAAGTTTGTACAATTTATACATATTATAAATAATAACTAAATATTAATATATAAAAACATGCATCTAAGCTTAAAAAGACAGTTGCCTGTGCTTGCAGGCAATTGTATTTTTAAATTTTTTTTTAAGACTCGGCTCGGCTCATGACACGGGCCGGTGACGAGCCACAGGCTAGCTCGGGCTTGAGCCGATGCCCCAAAATGGGGCTTGGCTCGATGCCACCGAGCCACGAGCCTCGGGCTTTTTTCGGGCCGCCAAACTTTTTTGATATCGCTACTTTCGTATGATTAGCTATAATTTTAGAGCATGTTTTCCTTTTTTTTTCTTGCTTTTTTTTTTTATTTTTTTTAATATTTTTTTTCATGCCTAGTCAATCCTAGGCTTTTTTTTTTTTTTTCCAATATAGTATTTTTTTTTTAATTTAATATGATTGGTATGTATTATTTTAATTATTAAATAATTTTTAGATTTATTAAAAATTTAAAATAATATTTAAAAAATTGCCTAGATAAAAGCTTGACCTCCTGTCTCGTCACGCTTTACACTTTTTAGAACAGCGATTAGATCATATAAGAATTATTTGAATCGTATTTGGTATTTGGTGCTAATAATATTCGAAATAAATTATTTCAGGTAACTTATCCTCTAGTTATGTGGATTGAAATAATACATTTTATAGATGTGTTTGTTAATTCACCATCTCATGAATAAGAGAAAAAAAGTTAGTTGAATTTAAAATATTAAATAAGTTACTAGTTATTTATTTACTTACAAGTAAATAAGTAATTTTTAAAATATTTAATTAAAGTTAAAATAAGGAAGTTACTAGTTTTGATTAAAAAAATAAAAGGGATAATTTCAGCAAAAGTCCCAAACATTTAAAATATTGGTAGACTTTTCTCAAATCTTTGATTTGTTGCAGCGTCACCCCTAATCTTTTCAAATATTGTAGGTGAAACCCTTTTAGATAGTTTTCATCCATAATTATATCAGTTGATCAAAAATTTAACTTTGAACACATTTTAATATTTTAAAAAGGGGCAAAAGAGTAACTATTCATTTATTACATTAAATAATTAAATAAAAAATAAAAAAACATACGTACACACGCCAGTGTCTTCTCCTCTCAACCCTCTCCTCAAATCCAAAATCAACACCGACCACCGCCACCTCCACCTCCACATCCACCTCCACCTCCATCGCCATGGCAAACTCAAACCCAAATGCCCCATTAGAAGAACAAAAGAAAGATTAATCAATAATTTATTTACGATGCCGCTGCCACTTAGTATGTCATTTCTCCTTCTCCGGTGGTCGGCACTAGCTCTTCCATCTCGGCTTCGCCGCCAGTGGTGGTGGGAACACCGTAATTATCGTCACTCCACTTCATCTTCTTCCCCTTAAAAATATTTCTCTTTTAAATAAAACCAGAAGAAAAATAATCCCATCTGTAAGCTTTTTAAACTGCTTGAAATGGAAAACTAGCAAAGACAATCTGCCATTTTTTTCCTTTTTATAATATGCAAATCTTACTTCAAACTTCACTCATGGCACCTAGTTTTCCTCATCCTCCTATACATGCATATATCTATTCCTCTATTCTCCATTTTTTTTCCAATCTAATCAACTATTTTATTCTAACTTTTCTTCCTCAGAAGATTCCCATTCTTCTTCACATATCTTATTATTAGATCCGTAACCGAGAAACCTAGAAAAATATCTTCATAAACGACCCACCCCCACCAGTGTGGATTTTGGGTTAAGGTGGGGTGGGTGAGGATTGAGAGGAAGAAGACACCGGTGTGTGTGTGTGTGTGTGTTTTTATTATTATTTATTTAATTATTGAATGTGATAAATGAAAAGTTACTCTTTTGCCCTTTTTTAAAAATATTAAAAATGTGGTCAAAGTTAAATTTTTGATTAACTGACAAAATTGTGGGTGGAAACTATACAAAAGGGCTTCACCTGCAACATTTGAAAAAGTTAGAGGTGACGGCGGCAACAAACCAATTTTTTGGGGAAAATCTAATAATGTTTCAAAGGTTTTGAACTTTTGCTGCAATTATCCCAAAATAAAACCCTAATGCCCTATTTGATCCACCCAAATTTTTCATGGAAAATGGAAAAGAAATTCCATCTTCCACTTTAGACATGTTTGATATTTTTTTTTTGGCAATTTATTTTCTTGTTTTTGGCTCACATGCCAATTCCATGTTTTTGATGAGAATAAATTCCCACCAATTTGGTGGGATTTGGTTTTCCAAGTTTTATTTTTAATTTATTTTTTATTTTTTTGGGCAATGAAAATAAATTCTATGGATAATTATAAAAAAATTTCCCTTTAATGGACAATTTTCATGAAAAAAAAGTTAAACGAACACCAAAAGATCCAAAATTTCAACATTTTTCAGGTGAAAAATTATACCAATCAAACACAATTAATTGATAATTCCCAAGAAAATAATTTTAAGCAATTCAATTCCCTATAATTCATTTTCTTTCCACTCAAATTTCACTCTTGCAATCAAACGGACCCTAAGATTTACTCGTGAAAATTAACTTTTCACTCAACAGTAACTTTCGTAGATAAAAGTAAATTTCCTCACAAGTAAAAGGGTATTTTTTAAAAGATAAAAATAAGTAGAATATGATATAAACGCAAGAATTATTATTTAGAAAAAGTAATTTTCTTACTTAAAAGTAAGCTTAATGAAAGCTATCCAAATATATTATAGAAAAAAATACTTAAAATTAAAGGAAATTTGAAGCCAAGGTACCAAACCTTTCAGATATTTGCGAACTTTGCCCAAATCTTTAATTTGTACCTTCCACGGTACCAAACCTTTAAAAAATTGCACCTCCAATCCTCATTGACGGTTTCCATCCGTTTGACCATGAAAATCATCGTTGACCCCAAAAATCAAAAATTTAATAATTCTTCCTAAATAAGTTAAGGGTATTTTGCACATAATATATTTATCATATTAAATAAAAAATTAAAAGAAACAAAATCACAACCCATCCCCATCTCCATCTCCATCTCCATCTCCATCTCCTTCCCCAACCCCTACTACCCAAAATCAAGACTACTCCAACTAGTTGTCGGACGCCATGCCATCGCCATCACCATCGCCGACGCTAACGCCGGTACCACCTAAATTTATAGTTTAGACGACATCTACCAAATCTTCATCTCCAATCCACCTAATGGTCACCCTTTTCAACTGGAATGCTTGTAGGGGCTTAAAATTGGAAGTGCATTTTTTTTTTTTTTGATGAAATTGGTAGTAGCATTTGCACCGTAGGGGCTTTAGATGATTCAGAATTCAACGGTGGTAGTTCCATGTGGTGGGTCCCGCTCGAAGAGGACAAATTGTGGATCTTGAAATTTGCACATATCGCAAGTTTAGAGCTCAAATTCGATGGAATTTCGTCAACTCTCTACCTATTGGAGACTGGCCTTGAATTAGATTTTGGCTGGTTGAATTTGTTGGATTAAGGTTGTGGGACCCTTCGATTGAAATAGAGAAGCAGCTGTGCATTATTTTGGCCGGTCCTCAATTCCCAAGGAGCAGTTGCTGCATTCTTTTGGCCAAAAATTGTTTTATGAAGTTGGTCGCCATGTATAGAGGGATAAATGAGTGGCAGTTGGCAACCATCAAATTGGCCAGAGGTGGTTCATTTTTGAAGTAGACCTTATGCAATCCTCGATGAATTTTCATTGATTACTTCCTAAATTGGTAATGTTTGTGTGAATGGTTTGTTCGAGTGTGTTGAGGGGGCAAAACTGCTAGTATGAGGGGCAATTTCTGGTGGCTTAGGCGGCGGGTTGAGGGTGGTTTGAAGATGGTGAGAGAGTTGGGGAAGAAATGAGATCTGGGTGGGTTGTGACTTTGGTTTTTTTTTTTATTTTTGATTTAATATGATAAATATATTATGTTCAAAATACCCTTAGCTTATTTGGGAAGAATTATTAAATTTTTAATTTTTGGGGTCAACTAACAGTTTTTAATGTCAAACTAACAGAATCCGTCAATTTGAACTTGAGCTGCGATTTTTTTAAAGGCTTGGTACCTCGGCTGCAATTTTCCCTAAAATTAATACTATTCTTTTAAGCTTAGGAAAAAAAAAAAAAAATCCTTTTTTTAAATAGAATGGATGACCAAGCACCTTACTAGAATAATGAATTTCATTCTACATTAAAGAAAAAAAATTATTTTTATTCATCGTTTGTAGAGATCTTTATCGATTTATATATTTCATGGGCAATAAATGATGGGTCAACTATCTCCACTCAATATCCCCTCTACTCCTATCTCCCTAGAGTATGGTACAAAAGTTGGGGTATATGTATGAATACGAGGACATGACCACATGGTCCTCCAATTGAAATGTTGGAATGGGAGTCGGACACAAGGCGGAGACAACAATGAAAAATTTGGCATTTTACGGAGAATAAGTTGGAGAAGTGGCACGTGTGCTATCCAAATTATCCTCATTTTTGTCAACAAGTCCATGGTAATTCGATTCACGTGCAATGTAGCAACACCATAGCCATCCTCCTATAAAGTTTAAAATGGGAGAGAATAATTTTGAAGTTTGAACTTCAAAGTTATGGTCTACTACGTAACCGTCAAGCAGCAACTGTTTAATTTTCTAATTAACTACCAATTTTCATAATCATTATCTAGTACTATAGAAATGAAGATTAAAATGTTCAAAGATTTTTTATAATTTTCACAATTTTATAATATGAGGTAGTGATGAGTTGGCATGCCACGTAACCATTACGTGAAAATCCACATTGTGAAACTTTATGGCAATATATCTGCCTATTAAACAATTTTCATAATTCTAAGAGATTACAAGAAATTGAGTGATAAATTTTAAAATTTAATTGAAGTTCAATGAGCTAATGTATATACAAGTTTAGTTATCCAATTTATATTTTGTTAAAGTCAAGCGTCCGCTCAATTATTAAGTGGATATTGAATGAGTCAGAATAAATTAGGGCCGAACCGAACCCAAATTTTTGAATGTTTAGTAAGTAAAATCGTCGGATCCAAATTTAATTATGTAATCGTTCGGGATCGGTTCCGTTCCGTTCGGTTCCCGGGTTCCATACATTTTTATATTTACAATGCTACATTAATTCGATTATGACATGTTCAATCTTAACCCCTACAAAATAACGTAATATAATCTCATGATATCTTTTGTGCCTCTCTTTGTTGAGTTTTTCGTAGATTTGACTATTAAAATTATAAGAAGAGAAAGATAGCGAGTTCACAATAACAGAACGGCAGAAACAACACTATGGTAGAATAAAAAATTTGAATAAAACTTATGTCAATTTGATTAAGTTGGGTTTGACCGGAAATTAGAAATAGTAAAATCATATTTTGGGTTTAGGCTAAATTAATTAGTTAACATATTTATTTAGAAAAAAATAAAATAATTTGACTTATTTTAGATTAAAAAAATTAGGGAGATGCTTCTTATTCGGTTTTTCATCTAGAATAGAGAATCGAACCAAACTCGTCATTCTCAATTCAAATATTCGTTCGGATATTTAACTTAAGAAGAACTGCTCGGTTAGGTTCGATTTGGATCCGATGACTCCGATCCGGTCCGATTCGACTCGTGAGTTTTGTCCAACCATAGAATAAATGAACACGATCAACTATTTGTCTAGGCATAATGCTTGACCTTCACCTAATTAGATATATTAATAAGGGTAATTAGCAGAAATGGTCCCCAACGTTTACACTCTTTGCTAAAATGGTTCCTAATGTTTTAAAATTGACATTTGTACCCTTATTTCAAAATTTTCTTGCGGAATTAGTCCTTCCATCCATAAACCATTAAACATATGTTAGAACCCTTGGGTAATTTACAGAAATGGTCCC
This sequence comes from Fraxinus americana, assembly GCA_035079005.1. Taxonomy (NCBI): domain Eukaryota; kingdom Viridiplantae; phylum Streptophyta; class Magnoliopsida; order Lamiales; family Oleaceae; genus Fraxinus; species Fraxinus americana. Next base: position 14,475,685 of record CM068718.1, on the reverse strand, counting down.
AATGGAATATTTTTTTAATATAATTTTGGAACGGCCTGCTTCGACAGGTGATAACTTTCGCTACGGTTGGCCGTTTCGCACGCCGTTAAGGATGGAAGAAACTAGGTCATGAGTCACACTTCGAAATGATATTAAAAATGTAATATTTTGATTTCGTTTGACTTCTCGTAATAATCCCGCAAAATGGAGACAAAAAATAAGAAATAAATCGTTTATATATTTTGGAACGGCCTACTTCGACGAGTGATAACTTTTGCTACGATTGGCCGTTTCGTACGCCATTAGGGATGGAAAAAACTAGGTCATGAGCACTTCGAAATGGTATTAAAAATGTATAAACGATTTTTCTTATTTTATGTCTCCATTTTGCGGGATTATTACGGGAAATCAAACGAAGTAATATTGTCTCCATTTTGCGGGATTATTACGGGAAGTCAAACGAAGTTGAAATATTACATTTTTAATACCATTTCGAAGTATTCATGACCTAGTTTCTTCATCCCTAATGGCGTGTGAAATGGCCAACCGTAGCGAAAGTTATCACTCTTTGAAACAGACCGTTCCAAAATATATAAATGATTTTTCTTATTTTTTATCTACATTTTGCGGGATTATTGCAAGAAGTCAAACGAAGTCGAAATATTACATTTTTAATACCATTTCGAAGTGCTCATGACCTAATTTCTCTCATCCTTAATGGCGTACGAAACGGCCAACCGTAGCGAAAGTTACCACTCGTCGCAACAGGCCGTTCCAAAATTCACTTGAGTTACAAGTATAAAATAGACTTTAAGTAGGATATTTTGACATAGTCGATCAAAAGGGTAAGTCACACAGTTAAAGACAATCCTTCCAGATCACTCGAGTAAGGGTAGATTGAGAGTACATGATACTATGCAAATTAGAAATAAGTTTGTTACTGTCATAATTATTAATAGGGTAATTAGCAGAAATGGTCGCCAACGTTTACACTCTTTGCTAAAATGGTCGACTATGTCAAAATATCCTACTTAAAGTCTATTTTATACTTGTAACTCAAGTGAATTTTGGAACGGCCTGCTTCGACGAGTGGTAACTTTCGCTATGATTGGCCGTTTCACACGCCGTTAAGGATGGGAGAAATTAGGTCGTGAGCACTTCAAAATGGTATTAAAAATGTAATATTTTAACTTCGTTTGACTTCCCGTAATAATCCCGTAAAATGGAGACAAAAAATAAGAAAAATCATTTATATATTTTGGAACGGCCTACTTCGACAAGTGGTAACTTTCGCTACGGTTGGCCGTTTCATACGCCCTTAGGAATGGAAGAAACTAGGTCATGAGCACTTCGAAATGGTATTAAAAATGTAATATTTCGAATTCGTTTGACTTCCCGTAATAATCCCGCAAAATGGAGACATAAAATAAGAAATATCGTTTATACATTTTTAATACCATTTCGAAGTGCTCATGACTTAGTTTCTTCCATCCCTAACGGCGTGCGAAACGGCCAACCGTAGCGAAAGCTACCACTTGTCGAATCAGGCCGTTTCAAAATATATAAACGATTTTTCTTATTTTTTGTTCCCATTTTGCGGGATTATTACGGGAAGTCAAACGAAGTCGAAATATTACATTTTTAATACCATTTCGAAGTGCTCATGACCTAATTTCTCCCATATTTAACGATGTGCGAAACGGCCAACCGTAGCAAAAGTTACCACTCGTCGAAGCAGGCTGTTCCAAAATATATAAACGATTTTTCTTATTTTTTGTCTCCATTTTGCGGGATTATTACGGGAAGTCAAACGAAGTCGAAATATTACATTTTTAATACAATTTCGAAGTGCTCATGACCTAGTTCTCCCATCCCTAACGGCGTATGAAACGGCCAACCGTAGCGAAAGTTACCACTCGTCAAAGCAGGCCGTTCAAAATTATATTAAATTATATTTTATATGACCATTTCTGCAAATCACCAAAAGGTTCTAACGGATGTTTAACAGTTTATAGATGGAAGGACCAATTCCGCAAGAAATGTTTGAAATAAGAGCATAAATGCCAATTTTAAAACGATATGAACTATTTTAACAAAGAGTGTAAACGTTGGCGACCATTTCTGCTAATTACCCTATTAATAATTATGACAGTAACAAACTTATTTCTAATTTGCATTATTTCTAATTTGCATAGTATCATGTACTCACAATCTACCCTTACTCGAGTGAACTGGAAGGATTGTCTTTAAATGTGTGACTTACCCCTTTTATCGACTATGTCAAAATATCCTACTTAAAGTCTATTTTATACTTGTAACTCAAGGGAATTGTGATTTAGACCATTCTAATATTTGACTTAAAGTCCTAAAGTTTGTTCCAAATGGTTGGTCATTTACTCGTTATTCATTAATCTTAGGTGGGAAGTAAAATGTGCCAAATTGTGTACACATTTAGCGGTCTTTGCTGAACAACTTGGGACGAAGGGTAGAAACTAGAAAGTGGGTAAGAGTTTGATTGAGACTTTGGTGCGGTGAGTAGATATAGTCACGAGAAACTTGGGATCCTATCTGATGAATTTATTCCAAATTAATTGTTGCATTGCCAATAAATGATTTAATGGATTTTTAAGTTTGTAAGAAAATATGTATTAACAGTTTTTAATAATAAATTTAGGAAATTTTATTTTGGCATTTAACGTTGAACGCACTAGTATGAAGGAGATATAGACCTTGGCCTTATATGTAAATTTTAGGACTCAAAAGGAAAAAAATATTTATTAATTTTCTAAATAAGCATTTAAGAAGTGAAGCGTGAGAAACATTGGACAAAATAACGATCAAATTAAGAAGTACAACATGGCATGAAACTTTCTTGAAGTGATAACACGGGGTTAATTCCCTAAATGGTCATTGAACTTTTTTTAAAGTTCCCATTGGATTACTGAACTTAAAAATTATCACTGTTAGTCACTTAACTTTGAAAATTGATATCACATACATCACTGTGTAAACGACACTTGAAAAATTGGAAGGATTTGATACCATAGCTAGCGGTATTGTTTAAGTGGGGCACTCATTTGTAAACAATAAATCAATTCTTTACATAAATCATGCTATAATTAGTTAGAAACTATAATAATTCAACTGATAAAGTTTGTGAAATTCAAATTTCGAAAATCCCAACATTTGGATAAAACCACGCATTCAACAATCATTAAAGAAACACCAAAATATGCATTGGACGATTTGCGAATAAAAAAAGTCACATATTTGTAGACTTATGGTCAACGTCATCAAATCCTTCTATTTGCAAGAGTCGTTTACGAAGTGATGGTTAGGGAACCAATTTTCAAAGTTAAATGACTAACGGATACAATTTTAAGTTCAGTGACATTGTGGAAATTTTGAGAAAAGTTCAATAATTATTTAGGAAATTAACTTTGATTATACTATTTTAACTCATGCATTTTTTTTTTTCTCAAACTTTTGTGTCTTTTACTATGCAAAATATATCATACTGATGCAACTTTTCATATAGTTATATCATTTAGACAATTGGCGATTTGTGTTTTATCCGTTATGGATTCTTATTAACTTTGATGATGTCACTTGTCAAAAAGTATACATAATCCAAGAAATTATCTAATTTTAAAGAGTATATTCTACAATTTAAAAAATATTTATAATTTTAGAAAGTAAAAATTTTTAAATGCTATGATATGCTCTTTATATTTAAAATTTAATTTTACTACCCAAAAAAAATTATAGTTTTTCCCTATTTTTTTTTTAATTTTCTGTAGCTTACATCCAAATTATTATATTATTTTCCTTCATTAAAAATTGAAATACTTTAAATGTATTTGATTACAAATAGTGGGTTTATTTTTATTTTATTTTTTAATTTAAAAGTTACTTTGATTGGAAGCGATAGTGATATATTGGGGCAATGATCATTCAAAGTCGATAAGTACTAACACAGCACGAATTATTATTATTTTTTATTTTAAGATATTTCAATTCTTATTGTCAGATGAATAAATTCTTAATAGGTAAATGTCATCCGTGGTCATTGAACTTTCAATAAAATATCAATTAAACTTTAAATTGCACTGAGCTTTAATTTAGTTTAAAATTTTGTCATTCAGTCATGTTCTGTGATCCACTATCTCCCAAGCTATTGAAATTGTTTAGTTAGCTGCTATATCGTAATTAATCTACCGCGTAACATTACATTGGATCTTAAAAAGAAAATCGTAAAATGAAGGTTGTGAAAATATCTTTTGCTCAAAATACAAAAAGTATGTTTTTGTTGTATTCATTAATTTTAACACTTAGGACATGGAGTAGTGGTACTGTGGCAGGTTGGCACGTCAAATGATGATTATATGAAAGATTGCTAATTAACCAATTTTTACAAAATTGAGATACGTGTGATAGAGTGATGAAATTCAGTAACCTAATTGAGATAAATTAATTTTTTTTTTTTGATTCAGCTGATTTTTTTTTTTTTGAAGGTTTAGTGACATCATATGTGATTTACCCAATTTCCAATTTAAGCCCCTATTTGGTAGGGTTAGACATTGGGTATATCTATTCGAGTATTTTAATATTAGGAATCACTTATTATATTTTGGGTATTTCATAAATACAAACATTTAGGCCTTGTTTGGAAGAAATTTTAATCAAGATTTTAATCAAAATTCTAGCCGTTAACTATCAAATCAGTCACCATTTTTGACTTTCTCTCTCACAGGTGGGGCCCATAAGTTGACTATAACGGCTATAATTTTTATTAAAATCCCACAAAAATTGCTCTCAAACATGCTCTTAGAGTCACGTACCCGTCGGTTCACGTTAGATTCTACCATAATATTTTCGAAAAATATCTTGAGCTAACAAAAATAAATTATTTTTTCAATATCTAGCAAAAAATAGAAGAACTAAAATGTATCATCAAAACATATTTCAACACTTTCTTAATCTAGTGTAAATATGTAATCAAATAATATCCAATACCTAGCATAATAACATCCAATTCCTATTGTACTTGTTCGAGTGACACCTCAAGAAAGGTTTGTAAGACGGACATTGTGTAAAGTGTGATCACAAATGGCTATGAATGAAAGTGATATTATTCACATGAGTGAATCTGAGCAAAAAAATATGTTCAACCCGTACCCTTGGAGTCCCGCTCCATTTGGGCGAGGATTACCCATCTAATCGGGTAAATGAGCAGGTACGGGCGGGTACGGAAAACAAAGTCTCCGTCCCGTCACTCACTCAATTTAAAATTAGTTTCAAATATATTTTTTTTTAATCAAAAATTAATAAATTTATCATGATTTTAAAAGAGAACGTTAGTTGTTTTTAATAAATTGAAAAAAGTAATAACATTTACTAATTAAAGAAAAAATAAAGAAATAAAAGTGACGATAAATGGGTTAGGGGACTTTCCCTGCCCTCCTTTGATCCCATCCCCAACCCATCCCATTTCGATTTAATCGGGTATGTAATAGGGGTAAGGTGATAAAAATTCTCGAGAGGACGGAATGGGAATGATCGATCCATCCCATACCTGTCCATTTGTCTTCCCTAACTAGTTGAGCCTTGCAAACTTGTACTTGTTGGAACATGGTGGTCATAGGTTTAGCTCAAATAAATTTTAAAAATTAAAATTTTATAAAATAAAATGATAAATTCGATTTTAGAGTCGATTACTCACTGTCCCGATTCAAAAATCAAGAAATGATCTGCACCTAATCGATTTTTGGTTCTCGATTTCGATTCCTAAATTATTTTTTTGAAACCCAAACCCAAACCTTCGATTCTCGTTTGATTTTGATTCGGGTAGTTCAGTTCCGGTAAAAATATCCACTAAAGTGTGTTCAAATAATTTTAAAAAATAATAATAATCGGGAAAAAAAAAAAGTATTTATCTCGTATATTATCAAAGTTTATGCATCAGTTACCACTCTCCAAATTTCAGTGCTTCCCATTTTTTATTCAAACTCGAAATCTCTCTTAAAATCGGTGGTACTCTTTAAACACACACACACACACACACACACAAAAGAAAAAAAAAAAGGCTACTTCCCTATTTTGTCTGCTGCTCTTCTCTTCTCTGCACTGCACCGAACAGCACCGCGCCCCATCTTTTAGATAAAGGCGATGCTACCGGTGTCCAACGGCGTCGTTTGGACGGAAGGAGAAGAAGATGAAGAAATTTCATGGCCAAGAAACAATGAAATCGAGACATGTAAAGATAAAGATAAGAATGCTTCTGCATCTAGCTTTACGTCCATGCTCGAAAACGAGTGGTTCATTAACAATGCCATGAACCCACCAAATTCTGACCTCCATATGAATCCCCCTTCCCAACTACCAGAATTTAGCGGCCTTTTGTTCAATCCACTGGAGGAGGAGTCTTCATGTTCACCGTCGCTTGACCCATCACAGTCACATTTGCAGTCCTTTTTTCCATCCAAATCCTGTTTTCCGTCCCTCTTTAACTTTGTTTGGAACCAACCTTTTGACAGTGGCTTTGATTTTGCCGGGGACATGAATTTCTTCGCTAACCAGAGTGCGAGTTCTGGTTCTGTTTTGATGGGTGACTTCGGTCCACCGGAATCGAGTTCTGAATTTCCGACAAATACTCGTTTACATTCGTTTTCCGACTACAACACAACCATTGGTGGTGGTTCTGAAGTTTTTGGTTTCGAGGATTACGGGAGTGCTCTGTTTCCTAGCAGGTCTAAGGGGTTGAGACCACTTCAAGGGTTTCTACCAGTTGGATTACAGCCTACCCTCTTTCAGAAGAGAGCTGCCTTGCGGCAGGGCTCTAGTGGAGTCGACGAATTGAGGAATTTGGAGCTACCCAGCTTCAAAAGTGGTGAGAGTTCCATGAGGATGGAGGGGAGTTGGGAGAAGAGAGATGATGCTGGGGAAATGGAATTGGATAAGAAGAGGAAAAGGAACCTTGACTATTATGATTCGGATGAGCCTACTGAGAATACCTATAACATTGGAGATGGGAATGGGATTATTGGTGGAAACAATTCGAATGCCAATAGTAGTTCTCCAGTTGGAGATCAGAAGGGCAAGAAGAAGGGTCTACCGGCCAAAAATTTAATGGCGGAGAGGCGGAGGAGGAAGAAACTCAATGACAGGCTTTATATGCTTAGGTCTGTTGTGCCCAAAATAAGCAAGGTATGCACATATTTCAGGCTTCCTTCCCGTTTTCTAGTTCTTTTTTATTTTACTCAGTTCTTGATTGTCTTGGTTTGATGAAATTTTAGCCTGCAATCTTTAGTAAAAGGATTTGTAAAGGGTAAAAATTGCTTTCTTATTTCTTATGAAGTCATTTCTATGTTTGTATTATTGCTTTTGTCCTTTTAATTCTGCAGTTGAAATGTTTTGTGATAGGTATAGGAGATTGCTGAATCAATTTATGAGAGATCTGTTCAAATGGTTTTTGGACAGGGAAAGGAAATGCCTTTCATATCATAAACTGCAGAAGAAAGAAATAAACGATTTTCTGATGCACCTCTGAAGCAAATTACTACTGAAAATGAAAAATAATTCTAAATACTAAAAACGATTTTACAAATGAATAAAATTAAACACGACTCCTAAGTCATGAGACTTTGGATAAGGTTGATTTGTTCATGCCCTCCTCCGGGGAAAATGCACAGGCATGAGAAAATGGTGGGATTCAGTACTAGATAGTCATTGTGCTTACTCATAAAAATAGCTGATAAATAGATTTTTCTTGTTAAATCCAGTGTTCTATGTCAAATAAAGATTTTGATCATTTTTGACAAGAATCTTTATTGGTGAATTACAGTTATTTTTTGGTTAATTGATTATGAGTGGTGCAATCTGATTGTTATCTTTATGTTCATAGATGGACAGAGCTTCTATCCTTGGGGATGCCATCGATTATTTAAAAGAGCTTCTGCAACGGATAAATGATATCCACAATGAGCTTGAACCTACACTGCCAGGATCTGTGATGCCACCTTCTATGAACTTCCATACTTTATCACCGACCCCTGCTACACTTCCCTATCGCGTCAAAGAAGAACTCTGTTCAAGTTCTTTGCCAATCCCTAAAAACCAACCTGCGAAGGTAGATTTCACGCTCGTTGGGATTCTTTAAATTGTTGCTCTCCTTTCTGGTGACTGCAATTTAATGTTAAAGAGTTCATTTGCCTATGAAATTAGTTTTTGCTTTCTTTGAAGTTCTGTGGATTTAATGCATTTCTTTTAGTTGTGTGCAACAGTTTTGGTTAACTAGATGGAGTGCCACATTGTGTGGAAGATTAGTAGGGAAAGCATGTTACTAAATTAATTTCCTTACACGCAACTTCGCGTTCTTCCAGTTTCAGCGGATCAGTACATCCTTATGTGCTAATTTTTATCTTTGTCACGCAGAATTTTTCTTTTTGAAAGTTCTCAATATGTGTTTTTTTTTCCTGATTTTTGTAGGTTGAGGTGAGTATGAGAGAAGGGAGGGGTGTCAACATACACATGTTCTGTGCACGTAGAGTGGGTCTCTTACAATCGACTTTGAAGGCTCTGGACAACCTTGGGCTGGACATTCAGCAAGCCGTCATCAGCTGTTTCAACGGATTCGCTTTGGATGTTTTCCGAGCTGAGGTATTTTTATTTATTTTTCATTGTTCTTCAAGCTGTCTGTTGTTTCCCATTAAAATTATAACCTTGCTACATGATCAACGTGGAACCAATGTGTTGCTATTTTTTATTTCATCCACATCTGCAAAATTAGTCTCCTTCCTGTCAATTGTGGAAGTGGTAAAATGAGGAAGAGAGAAATAAAGACTGATGTATCCCTAAAATAAAATTTATAGTAAGCAAGGAAGGAGTGAACCGTTAAGCATGTAATGTAAGCAATGGTCAACACAACTTGATAGTATAATGAACAAACTAATCCTCCTCGCCAATTGCATAATTCGTATTCACATAAAGAAGCACAAGATTGAAGTAGTATTTTCTGTTAATCAGCAATGCAGGGACGTGCAGGACGCTTTGCCGGAGCAGATAAGAGCTGTGCTTCTGGAGTTGGCTGGGTTTCATGCTGCGATATAGACTTTACACGGCACCAGAAGACTGGTTAATCACGCTTCTATGCTAGTTTAGTATATAGTTAGCACATTAGATCCTCAGTCGTGCCTGCCTGCTTTGAAGGATAATAAGCAGCAATTTTAAATAATCACAGCATTCTCTGTTTATTTTGAGCTTCTTGAACAGATCCTTTTGGGGGAAGATATGATTGCAGAGCACTTTAGTTTATCTATTAGTAAGTTTTAAATAAATATCTTTTAATTATTCAAAGTTTAACAACCACTAATAAAGAGAAATGTTAAATGGATGGTTAATTTGGGTAATTAAATTTCGTGTGGAGCAGGGACTGCATCCTCTGTTTGATTTTTATTTTTTAAATTACCTGTTCTCATATTCGTTGTCAATTATGTATTCTTCAAATAAAATAATTTGACATTTTCTTGTCTTGTTTTGATTTTAATTATTTTAAAATCTTTTTTTTTTCAAATTCGTTATGAATTTTATATTTTTTCAATAAAATAATTTTGTATGTAGATTAATAAATGTTTTAGTCACATGGTATTAAAAAAATTATGATTTTTTGTGAAATTCAAATTACTTTTTAATCATGTATTTTTAAAATAATTTTGCACTCTTTACTTTTTATAAAATTACTTTTTAAAATCAGAAGTAAACAAAGTCAAATTTTGCATTATCTACTTTTTATAAAAGCACAAAATTAAGCAAAGTCAAATTTTGCATTATCTACTTTTTAGAAAATCACTTTAGAAAAATCAAAATTAAGCGCAGTCGGAGACTCGGAGTAAATTATGGGGTATGAATAAGAATCCAGGCAGTAAGAGGCGTCCTTTTGACTCTACGAAAGGCCACCCATAGCATAATTTCTCTGATTGATTGGATTTGGTGTTTCTAGCAGAGTTTAACGTGCATGGCACGTTATTATAAAATATTTTATAAATACTGTAAACATAATATTATATATTAATTTTTAAGAGGATTTGATTAGTTTCATACGAATTAAAGAAAATAAATTTTAAAATATAAATTTAAGAAAAGAAAATTGTGCTCTCAAAACTTAACTTTTATGATTCAATATTTTATTATTATTATTATTTTTTAGTTTTTTTATTTTTTTTTTGTGATGGTGAAATATTGCAAATGAGCAACATTTTCATACTACATTTGATATATAAGAATTAATTGATAATACATGAATTTAAACACCTATTAAAATTTCTAAATACACGAATAGAAATAAATTTATCTATAATAACTCTAAATTCATGTAGATCAAGATTTATCAAATTAGAATTCAATGAGTCTAGATTAGTATGAACGCTAATTAATTGAGAATTAATAATACGAAATTCATACATGAAAAGAATTCTGTAGTATTTGTTACCCATTGAAAAACTAAAAGTAATGTATTACTGAAATAATTGAATTTTAATAGGGTTAAAATCGTCCAAAAATGATTTTCACTTGATTTGATAGCGTTATTCTGAAATACTTTGCAAGTGCTGTAAAAGTAATATTTGATATCAATTTGTTGGGAAGATTTGATGAGTTTCAGACGACCTAAAGAAAATAAAATTTATAATAAAAATTTAAAAGAAGAAAATTGTACTCTCAAAACAACTTCTATAATTCAAATTTTTTTGTGAAGATGAAATACTACAAATAAGAAATATTTTTATGCTACATCTGGTGTATAAGAATTAATTGTTAATACATGTATTTAAATGGCCATTAAAATTTCTAGACACATGAATATAAATAAATTCATCTATACTAATTTTACATTTATGTAGATCAAGATTCATTGAGTTTAAATTAATGTGAATATTAATTAATTTAGAATTAATAACAATAAATTAATGCATGACAAGAATTTTGTAATATTTATTACATATTGAAAAATGAAAAGTAATGTATTACTGAATTAGTTGAATTGTGGCAAGGTTAAAATAGTCCAAAAAAATGATTCTCACTCGATGTGATATTTAATATATTTTATTACTCTTATTATTTGTCACTCTTTGAAAGATATTTTTTTAATTCTCATATTCATTTTTAACTATATATTTACACAGAAAATATTTTACATATAAATTCAAACTTTTTAAATATTTTTTAACCACATATTCTACAAAGAATCACGATTCAAAACTTCATTTTTTCAAAATAATGGCCATCGAACATGGTTCATGTAAGCCCATGTTTGGTTGTCTTTATTTAGAAAAAAACTATGTTTCGATATATATATATATATATATACTTGAAGAATTTATGGTTAAATATTAGGAAAATAAATTAAATTTACGTGTAGAATATTTTATTGTATGAATGTGTGATTGAAAATAAATATAAAAATAAATAAAATAAAATAAAATGATATCAAACGGGCTAAATTTCGCTTTTGGGCAAGGCCGACAATTGAATTTATTTCATAGATGCGAATGCTAGGACCTGTTTTCTTAAACTTTATTAACTTTCGTGGTATATTTATTGGGAAGATTACATATTCAAGAGTATAAGTTTAGTTTATTTCAAAAATAAGAACACAAGTTTAAAGTTACCAAAATCAGATTTTTTTAAAATTTTTTTAAATTTTTATTTATGAAATAATAAATTATTAAATTAATTTATTATTAAATATTTAATTATAATATAATATAATTAACCCATCACACCTTCACCACCCCTACCGCTCCGGCGACCGTTCCGATCACCGCCCTACTCCGGCGAACTTTCGACGATCATTCCGGTGACTGCTCCGATTCCGATGACCGTTTCCGACGACTGCTCCGATTCCGACGACTCAGGTCACGAGTCACAGTCCAGGTCACAACTCACAACTCAAGTCACAGTCCAAAACTTTTATAGGTCACAATTTGTATATCGGTCACAGATCAAAATTTTTGGAGGTCACAGATTATTTATGGTCACAAATCAATAATTTTAAAGGTCACAGATTAATTTTTAGTGATAAATTGTCGAATTTTAAGGTCACAGATAGTCCAACACAAACACCAAACCCTTCGCCACCGTCCACTGCTAGAGAGAAGGGAGAATGAGAAGAGAAAAGACAGTACACTCTGTGACCACAACCAACACTTGTGACCACCACACCATCTCACCTCTCCCATCAGCACCACCACTGTCACTGTTACGGCCAGAACCACAATAACACAATCTCAACAAATCAACACATTGTATAAAAACACTACCACCTCATGACAACCTATCAGCACTACCACCTCACGACAACCGATCAGCATCACTGTACAACGCCAGAGCCACCACCACACCGCCACACCAGTTCCACCGCACGAACCGCCACACACACGGAGATCCACCACACGCACACAACACCGCAACGCACACACACAGCACTTCCACTGCGACCCACAACACCACCGCACACCCACACACAAATCCCCATTTGATTATTACCATATTTTGGTCAGAAGTGCCCATTTGATAATCACCAGTGTCGTGTTGCTGTCGCAGCAGCGAGACGCCGATAGGGGGAGAATTGAGGGAAGGGGAGGGGTAGGGTTGGGGGAAATGAAGGAGAGGGGTTGGGGGAAGATGGGACGCCACTGCAGTCGGGCTTCGATGCGGTATGCCGACAGGGAGGGAGGGAGAAGGGGAGGACACGGTGGGCGGTGGTGGTGTTAGAGGCGGCGGACGGTGGTGAGAGGTGAAAGAGTGGAGAGTGTAGAGAAATGGATTAGTTTAGTTAGGGTGGATAGATTTAGGATTGGGGGAAATTAATTTTTATAATATTATTATTAATATTTAATTAAATATAAAAAAATTCTGATTTTGGAAATATTAAACTTCCAATCTGATTTTGGAAGTTTAAAAACTTAAACTACTATTTTAAGTAATTACCACATATTTATTTAATTCTCATAAGATTTCCTCTGGTCACCCGACCCCAATAGTGAATGGGCATTCAAAATACAAATCTAAATAATTATTTATGAACTCTAGCTTGTTGTAAAACTACAAGGTATCAATGTCGAAAATAATATGCATACGGACCAAAAAGATTATAAAAGGAAATGGCCAAATGGCTAAGCAGCAAAACTAGGGATGACAAAAAACCCGACAAATCCGATACCTGCGGGGCCCCGCTCTGAACAGGGCCGGGATACCCGCTTAGTCGGGTAATGGGGCGAGGACGGGTAACGCGGGCCCTGCTCCGCCCCTGTCCCATTAAATTTTTTAATTATTTTTTTATTTTTAGAATTCAATACTTTAAATGAAAATTTTTATTAGTTCTAACATAAAATAGCAACTAAAATTATTTGTCTAAATCTAATGAATATGGGCAATAAAAATAAATTATCAAAAAAAAAAAAAAAATTAAACGGGTAATAAACGGGAAAAGGACCCAACCCCGCGCCACCCCCGCCCCGCCACCTCAACGGGAAAAGGACCCAACCCCGCGCCACCCCCGCCCCGCCTTAAACGGGTAATGAGGCGGCGGGGCGGGGAATTTCTTAGCGCTCGCCCCGCCCTGCATCGCCTCATTGCCATCCCTAAGCAAAACCCCTTATAAAACTTGTCAACTCAATCAATAGCTTAATTTATAATATTTAAGTTGTCAAAGCCTATTTTACAGTAAAAGACACAAAAACTTCGTCGAAATTTAAAAATTACTAAAATAAACTAAAAGTAAAAGACATGAATACCAATTCAAATTTTAAAGCAGTCAACGACTTTTTTCATTTCACTGTATATGAACATGTGTTGTGATGTACTGTTGACACACTAAAAGTGCGACCCAAAGAACGAAGCCCAATTGGGAATTCAAGATGAAAGCCCAAGCAAAGGGTATTATTGAAGAATATAAAAGCCCACAAGTAAAGGAACCCCGTCGCCCAAGCTTGCAGAACGCTCAGATGTTGAGCGAATAAAGTACCCTATGAACGCCCAAAGCGAATGAGTCGTCGCCCAAATTGCTGAGTCACCCAGAATCCTAGCGATGACTGAACCCTGTTCTAAAGTCACGATTTGAGGCGGTTTGAGCATATCACGATTACACCCCACAATTTGAGAAAATCAGTGACAAGCGGTTATGAAGAAAACGTGGTGGTAGGAGTTACAAATGGTAGTTATTGGCCAGTCAGCCACTATGAAAGAAATGGGTAGTTACAAACAAGTCCAAACGGTTAAGAACTGCCCAAAGAATATAAAAGGAAGAGAAAAGCAATGAAGAAAGACCCCGACAAAATTCACTCTTAAATAGAGAATATGTAATTTACTTTTTCTTATATTAACTTTAATTAATTCATCTCCTTGTACTTGTGTGCTTGCGCCCCCTTGAGCCATCTTGTTCGTATCCAAACTGTAATCTTCATGTTCGATAAACACCCCTTTTTGGGACTTTGTTCCAAGATGTTTGCTCCTTACACAATCGTCTAATACTCTTTTAATTGTTAGCGAGTAACCACGCGAAACAATTTGGCACGCCCGGTGGGACAATTGGTGTTCGAAGATGCAAAAGGAAAGCATTATACCTCATAAAAGTTCTGATATAGCCCCAGCAAGTCACGGAGTAGTCCAGTCTGTGATCGAGCGATATGAGGAGCAGCAACATTCTCCTCAGACGAAAGGACAGAGTCCAAGCATTCATAGCCATTATAAACCAATGACAGAGTTGAGTCCTCGAACCATGCGTGCATTGCTTGGAGAACTCACACAGGATGTCGTCAAACAGGTGAATTTACGAAATGTCCATAATATGGAAATATTTGCCCAGAATGGAAATATTCATTATGATAACATGGCCAAACAACTAAGTACTTTGAATGATCTTATGAACAAGTTAGTAGGCCAAGTATGTCAACCAACAATACCCATAGGAAGTCATTTCCAAACCAAGACGATTGGGGGACATACTTCACCACACAATTCCCCTGGTTTGAACCCAGGTCCAGGTTTAGAAGCATTTTTCGGTCCTTCTACCTCAAATCAGGGGGTTAATGGAACGCTAAATTTGAATGGTGATAATGTGACTACCAACCTTGGGGGTAATCCAAACATAAGAGAATAAATGCTTAATATAATAGGTACAATGGTCTGAACAATGGCACCTTCCCTGCCAATCAAGGACCAAACATCAGGCCGCCTCAAGTGAACCAACAAGTAAACCAACCCATAGGAGTCCCATATGATCCAAACGTTTTGTTGAAGAATCAAATTACGAAAATAGTACAATATCAAATGGCTGTTGGAGTACGTCCTGTCATCAGGCGAACTTACACCAAACCATATCTTGATTGGGTAGATCAAGTATATCCATGGCCTAGAGGGTATAAGGTGCCCGAATTCTCGTTGTTCACCGGTTTAGGAGAAGTGTCTACTCTAGAGCATATAGGGCGATTCACGCTACAGAGTGGTGAAGTGACCGATTACCATAAAATGAGACTATTCTTGGTTTATTAACTTGCCAGCGAATTCCGTTCAGACAACAAATGGAGCAATTGTTCCATGTTCAGTTTTATAAAATAGAATCTGAAGTTACATTGGCCGATTTGGCAAACTTACGTCAAATGCCAAATGAATGGGCAGAAGGTTTTCTTCAAAGGTTCAAAACAGCCAGGAGTAAATGTTTTGTGCCCCTGCCTGAGAAGGAGTTTGTCAAAATTGCTCAAAGCTGCTTAAGTTTTGATTTAAAGAAAAAGTTCCAGGATAGGGAATTCCCTGACCTATTCCAACTTAGTGCGAATGTAATTAGGTACGAACGTTTGATAAGAGAAGAAGAGCAAGTGAAGAATTCTAGTAAAGGGACTTATTACAAAGACCCAAACTTTGGCGTTCATACCATAAGTGATGAATTTTACGATCAAACTGAAATATGTTTGGCTGAACTAATCAAAGGAGATGCATATACTTGTCCAATAATGGCTAAGCCTAGGGAGTTAGCCAAAGATGAGCCTATAAAAGGAGAAAACAAAAAGGCCAGAACGTTCTCGTTCGATGTAACTAAGGCTGACCTTATATTCGATAAACTGTATAAGGATAAGCAGATAAAGTTGAGCGATAAACACAAATTGCCAAGCCCTGAGCAAATTAAGGTTAAAAAATATTGTAAATCGCATAATGCATGGTCACATATGACTAATTATTGCTTGGTTTTCCGTCATGTTTTACAGGACGCTATTGAGTCAGGACGAATCACGTTCGAAGATAAAAAGAAAATGGCAGTGGATGAAAATCCTTTCCCACAACCACTTGAAGTGAATATGGTGATGACCAGTCTTAAAAATAAGTTGCCAAGATTCAAGTTGGTTATCGATGATAAGGAAGACCCTAAGATACATACCAGCGTATTTGAACGTATTAAAGGAAAGGAACCCATAAAAGCATATTATCCAACCAAGTAATTCGACATTTTTAATTTTTTGTAGTTAAGCCTTAGTTTGTTTGAGGACAAACAATTGATCAAGTTTGGGGGTGTTTGATAAGTGTATTTTATACACTTATCTATATCGTTAAATTAGAGTAATTATTGTTATTTTAAATGAATGGAGGCTTATTTTTGTATATATTTTCTTTGTTAGGCATATTTCGATGAAAAATCATGGAATTGAAGAAAAGAGGCAGAAAATTGGCTAAAGTTGATTTAATCCAAAGCGTGAGGACTAAATCACAAAATGATAATAGATGGTTCGGACCTGGCATCGATGATTGGAGAGATGTTTGAGTCAATTAGACGAAGTTTGAAGATGGAGACTCAAGAAAATACAAAGAAGGAACAAAAATAAATAAAGAATGAAATTTGGAGACCAAAGTGCAACAATTGGAAGATTTTATGCCTACGCGTGCACACATGCAAAATCTCTCACGCGCGCACGGGCTTAGTTTTTATCTGCCGAGAGCAAACCAATTGAACGGCGCGCGCGCACAGGCTTTTTTTTGGGCTGAACGGCCCAAATTCCCTATTTTTTTCAATTTCCTTTAAAAAACCAAATTTAACCTACTTTCTAGGGGAGGAGAACGGCGCGAACGACTCAGAGCATATCAAATCCTAAATTTCACCAAAAAGAAGGAGGCTAGCACAAGATTCAAAGGAATTATCACAAGAGATTGAAGATTCAAAGTCCGGATTGAAGAAATCCAAAGAAGAAATTGAGTTTTCACCTTTCATTCATTATTTTTCATTCCGGGTGATGTTTTTCCAAATCTTATTTTGTGATTTTCATATCAATATGCTAGACTAGATTTATTTGTATTGGATGGATGATGAAACTACTTAATTTCTAGTTTTTAATTCATGACTTGTGATTTTTAGTTAATTCTTGCATTGTGATTTTATATACATGTTTTTTTAGATTGTTTTAATGCTTACACACCATTAGGACAATGAGTTGCTTATTTGTATTATTGGAAAACTCACGATAGGTAGAACACTGTTTATGAAACACATGAAGAATAAATATTATGAATAATATTTGTGAGTGTGCGATCGTGTGTGATAATCTTATGTTTTGATGCATGTTTATCATATGAATGCGGACTAGGAATAGGATCATGTCGTGGTCAACGTAGGTTTATTATGTCTTGGAAAAGAATAATAAATAAAAGTGAAATTATCGATCGTCACGAATGAAAGAATTGAGTTAATTATCACAAGTTGAGAATTGAATTCTAGAATAGAGTAGTGGATTCGGAAATCCAATACATTCATCCACACTTGATTTAAAAACCATTTTCTTTCTTTTATTGCTTTCGTAGCCATAGGACGTAGTTAAACACAAATCAACCATATTTTATTATTGTTACGAATTTAGATACATCGAATACACTAGAATTGAACCATATTCCCAGTGGGACGATAACTCACTCATCATAATTATTACTTGTACAACGAACCCGTACACTTGCGGGATAATTTTACGAACAACTGACAAAGTACTCAGACTTTTTCCTAGTTGGGTTTTTCCGTGATCATACCATGTGTTTTTACTGCTTTCTTTATTGATTATAATAACTGCCGTATTTAAACATATGTTAAATTGACTTGCATGCTTAATCATCTAGAGATAATTAATTGGTGACAGGTTGCTAATTAATTAATAATTTTAATTTCGTATAATATACCTATTCACCACCTCTAGGTATTGTTAGGGTCGAACTACGTAAATTTCAATTTATATCAGATCCTTAATTTGATTCCTGACCCTTAATAATATCTAGATAAGTCAGTCACTGTCCAAGCCTCCGTTTTTCGACGGAAGCAACTATGCTTATTAAAAAGTTCGAATGAGAACATTCCTTAAATCTTTGGATGAACGTATTTGGATGAGCGTTCAAACTGGGTGGACTCTACCTTCAACTACTGTTGGTGGTGTAGTCACACCCACTGATATTTCATTATGGGCTAAAACTAACTTAGATGAATGTAACTGGAACAGTAAAGCATTACATGCCCTGTTCATGGCCGTGTCTGCTGAAGAGTTTAGGAGAGTTTTCGATGTGTGAGACTGCTAGAGAAGTTTGGGACATCTTAGAAACCATACACGAGGGAGCTAAAATGGTTAAAAAATTCTAAACTGTAGATGTTAACCACTAGGCTTGAAGAAATTAGAATGAAGGATGATGAATTGTTCGATGAATTCTATGTGAAGCTGAATGACATAGTTAATTCGAGCTTTAACCTAGGTGAAATGATTCCCTAGTTCAAGATCGTTAGAAAAGTCCTTAGATCCCTACTTGAAAGGTTTAGACCTAAAGTCATCGCTATTGAAAAAAGTAAGGACTTAGATATAGTTAAGATAGAAGAACTCGTATGATCCCTTCAAACCTATGAACTTACCGTCTCTCAACCTAAAAAGGTTAAATCTATAGCCATGAACACTATTAGAGAAGAAGAGAGTATGTCTTCTAATGCTGAATCACTTAGGGACGACGAAATAGCTTATTCCGTTAAAAAATTTCAGAAAGTGATGAGGAATAGGAGAAAGCCTCAAGAACGGAAAAGTGGATTCCCTAGTAAATTCGTGAAAGATAATCGAGAAGAAAGTGACTCTAGGACTGCTAATAAGAAAACCCAATCTTTTAGATGCCATGAGTGTCAGAGTTACGGTCACTATAGGAATGAATGTCTTAACTTGAAAAGGAGTTCTAATAATGGTAGACGTAAGGCTTTAGCAGTGACCTTAAGTGTTGATGAATCAGATTCTAGTGCTCACAGTGATAATTCTGGTGGTGAAGATGATCAAAAGTTCATGGCATTCACATCTATAGCTACTATGGAATCTTATAAAAAAATTGAAAAGGTTTAGGTTAAGAAAATTGATTTATATAGGTTTGAAAATCAGATGAATTGTTATGTTGCCCACGTTGCACTTAAGGTTCAAAATATTTTTATGTGGTATCTTGACAGTGCGTGTTCTAGACATATGTGTGGAGATAAGACCTTGTTCTTTTCTCTAGTTGATTGGAATGTCGGTGTTGTTACTTTTGGTGATGGGGCTACTGCACCTATACTTGGTAAATGTGTCGTTACTATATCTGGACTACCTGCTACCTCAAATGTGCTTTGTATATAATGGTTAAAGTCCAATTTGTTAAGCAATAGTCAAATATGTGATGCTGATTTTGAAGTTAGTTTTGTTCAAAAAATGTGTACCATATATGATTCTACTGGTAATGTTGTCCTCGAAGGTGTAAGAACTTCAGATAATTGTTATGGAGTTCTTCCTAACTCCTACTACGTGTGCACTAGTGCCAGATTGATGTAACTGAACTGTGGCACCAACAGCTTGGTTATATGAACTATAAAACTTTGTCTAAACTCGCCAAGAAGGAACTTGTACATGGCATACCAAAACTTGAAAATACTGATACCACTATATGTGGACCATGTCAACAAGGTAAACAGCTCAGAGATACTCATAAACATACTTCTAAGATTTTTACAAGCAAACCACTTGAATTACTCCATATAGACTTAAATGGACCATCTAGGACTGAAAGTTTTGGTGGTAAATGGTATATCTTGGTTGTAGTTGAGAGATAAAACTGAGGTGTTCGTTCTTATCATCTCATTATGCAAGAGACTTAGAAATGAGAAAAAATTTACCATATCACGAATTCGTAGTGATCATGGAAAAGAGTTTGAAAACTCTAATATTGAGAACTTCTGCTTGGAAGAGGGATTCCAACATGAATTCTCCTTGCTGATCACTCCACAATAGAATGGGATAGTTGAGAGATAAATAGTGTGCTTCAAGAAATGGCAAGAGCCATGTTTCATGGTAAGGATCTTGCTATGCATTTCTAGGAGAAGCTATCAGCACTGCATGTCACATCGTTAACATGGTTTATCTTAGACCTAAAACTGATATGACACCATATGAGATATGGAAAGGTAAATGGCCTACTGTCAAGTACTTTCGGGTGTTTGGCGGTAAGTGCTATATACTAAGAGATGGAGAAAATTTAGGCAAGTTTGATTATAAAAGTGATGAGGGAATCTTTCTAGGATATTCCAAAAATAGTCAAGCCTATCATGTATACAATTCTCGTACACGAGTTGTGATGGAGTCCATCAATATAGTGGTGGATGATGCTTGTAGTGAGAGGGAGATTAGAAGCGATGGGGTAGAGCTTGAATACCTGAGTGTTGATCCTGTCATGGTTCGCTATCCCCCACATACTTCTAATGGTTTAGATAGTCCTACCAAGAAATCCACACCTCATGATAAACCTGAACCTCCTAAAGAACCCTTGTCCCGCGTTATGACGAATCATCCTAAAGTGAATATTATAGGGAATTTGGATAAAGGTATGAGACTCCATAAGAGGGTATTAAACAATCGGACATATGCTAGTTATATGTCTCATATTGAGCCTACGAAAGTAGAAGAAGCTCTTAGGTATGAATGTTGGGTTAACTCTATGCATGAAGAGCTAAATCAGTTTGTGAGAAACAAAGTTTGGGATTTAGTTCCTAGGCCTGATGATTGTAATGTTATAGGTACCAAGTGGATATTTAAGAGTAAAATCGATGATTAAGGTACTATAACTAGAAATAAGACTAGATTAGTAGCCCAAGGATATACTCAGGTTGAAGGAGTTGATTTCGATGAAACATTAGCCCAGGTAGCTAGGCTTGAATCCATTAAAATTCTTCTAGCTGTTGTCTGCACTTTAAGTTTTAAATTTTATCAAATGGATGTTAAGAGTGCTTTCTTGAATGGAATACTTCAGGAAGAAGCCTATGTTGAACAACCTAAAGGGTTTATTGATCCTAAATATCCACATTATGTTTATAGGTTGAATAAAGCTTTATATGGTCTGAAACAAGCTCCCAGAGTTTGGTATGATAGGCTTACTACATATCTGATGGAACATGGTTTCTCGAGAGGTGGTGCAGACATAACCCTGTTTATAAGACGTATTGAAGATACCATCACGATAGCTCAGATCTACGTCGATGACATTAACTTTGGTTCTCCTGTTGATTCTCTTACTCATGATTTTGCTAAATGTATGAAACAAGAATTTGAGATGAGTATGATTGGAGAATTAAATTACTTTTTAGGGCTTCAAGTTAAACAAATTGATGATTGGCTGTTCATTTATCAATCGAAATATAAAAAAAATCTTGTCAAACGTTTTGGATTAGACAGTAAGAAACACACTAGAACCCCATGAGCACCAGTGTCAAGTTAGGTCATGCTCATACAGGTAAGAGTGTTGATCAAATTCTTTACAGAAGTATGATAGGTAGTTTACTTTATCTCACTTCTAGTAGACCCGACATACCTTTTAGTATAGGGGTTTGTACATGCTTTCAGGCTGATCCCAAGGAATCTCACTTGAGTGCCGTACGACGTATCATCAGATATGTTAATGGAACTGTAGATTATGGGATATTGTACTCTCGGGACTCTAATCTTGATCTTGCTGGTTATTCTGATACTGATTGGGCTAGTAATGTCGATGATAGAAAAAGCATTTCTGGAGGCTATTTTTACATTAGAGCCAATCTTGTTGCTTGAATGAGTAAAAAACAAAATTGTATCTCATTGTCCACGACATAGGCTGAATATATTACAGCAGGAAGTTGCTTCACTCAAATATTTTGGATGAAGCAGATGTTGAGTGACAATGATATTGAATATGGTACTATGACTGTATTTTGTGATAACACTAGTACTATTAATATTTCCAAAAATCCCGTTCAACACTCTCGAACCAAACATATTGACATACAACATCATTTTATTCGAGAGCTTGTGGAGACTTGTGTTGTAACACTTGAGCACATTTCTACTGAGAACCAATTAGCTGACTTATTTACTAAACCATTAGATGGTCTCATATTTGAATTTTTTCGGATGGCTATTGGTGTTTGTATGCCTCATTGATTCGGTAATATTGTTGCATGCTCGTTCTATGCCATTGTGTGAAATTGATTTATATGTTATTTTATTTTAATTTTTATTGTCTTTACTTTTGGTTGAGTTGTCATTTTATTTTTTTGTGTCTTGTTCCATGTATTCTTTTTTTAACTTCTACAAACAAAAAAAAAGGGAAACAAATTTTCTTATGAGGACATTACTTTTTCAGCTTAACATATGATGTACTTGATTTTGTTTGTTGTGATCAAGCATGGGGCTAATCGATAATCTGTATCATGGTTTCCATTATTGGCTTAGGTTATTCATGGAGTACTTAGTATAAGAGTCTTCACGTACATTCTGCACTACACACATTATGATCTTGTTAGTGAGACTCCACCGTGTGTGTGAGACTTGGGATGATAATCACATGTTAGTAAGGTGACTTTAAACATGATTTGACCATATGTATTTGACCTAATCTCAAGTTTATCACCGGTATTATCAAAAACTAAACACAAAAATAAAATAATCATACAAAGAGCTCAATATCTTATGTTTTTTTTAGCCTATTTGACTCAAATAATTAAGCCTGTATGGCGTCTCATAACCTGGTGCCTATGGTCGACTGACTTGGGTTAACCGGCCTAAAACTCGCTATAGGGGTCATTTTAGTCGCTTAATGAAGAAAAGTCTGCACTTAAGATGAAAAATAATAATGGGCTTCGTTTATTGAATGATATGACACAAATCATTTTGCTCATACTCAGGGGGAGAAATAGTGCTTCCATTTATAATGAGCTTTCCGTTATAGGTCCTAATGTACTTTGCATGGTTTGTCTTTCATAAGTAGGGGAATAAACTTATTGGCAGTGATGTTTCGTGTATCATTTCTCACAAATTTAAGGTCTGGAGTCCTATTTTCAAAGAATTAGTGATACTTTACACATATGGGTCGCTTATACAATTTACTCCATAATACTTGAACTAAGTATGTGGGAATGTTTACTATTCATTGTTTAAAATGTTGCCCTTGTCATTTTGTGATAAAAATGGAGAGTAGTATATTTAGATTTTTTTTATGCTTAACTTGATGTATCCTTTTCTAGATGTAATTAATACACTTCATATATATATATATATATATATATATATATATATATATATATATATATATATATATATATATATATATATATATAAGTAAAGTAGTTTATAGAATATAGGCAATCTACAAAACATATAGTATTATTCAATTTCAATCAGGAATGCTAAATCAAGACATAATACTAATGGAACCCAACATACCAAGAAAACACATTTTACACTGGGTGTTGAGTTGTCTATTTCAGGAAACAGGTGCTGATTGAAATGTAGAATTCGTTCAAGTCAGTTAGTTGTGTCATAAGTTTTTAAGTCTGTAATTCATATTTGATTACTGCGTTGACTTTAATTAGTAGTTTTATCACAGAATGCCAAAGAGGGAGCTTGTTAGGTTTTTAATTATGTAATTGGCAATTCTGTACACAAAAGGAACTTAATTGAAAATATTGTAAAAAGTCAAGGAGTAATGTGCAATTATATGAAAATAGGTTTTTTAGGTTTAAGGTTCAAGTATAGCAAAAGAAGGAAAATATGGTGCAAATTTTCGCTATACTGTCACCATGGATTGACTCGAGCGTAAAAAACAGAACCTCCATTGCTCGACTGTCCCCCTGCTTTAGCTCGAGCAACAACCTATCACTCAACTATTGTTGAGCCCTCGCTCGAGCGACTGTGTTATCCGGAAAATTTTTATTTCGCTATTTAAAGGCTTTTTCCTCGGCCCATTACGTTTCTAACCTATCTATAAATACCAAAACATATCTAAACGTGATGAGATAAGGTTGATCATTGAGAGAGCTTCATCAAAGAGAATTCCTACATATTTCTTCTTTCAACCTTCGTCCCATGAGATTGTTTTGGTGAGAAAAACATCACTTTCGTAATCCAAATACCAAACCGTTCTTTCCTTCGTACATGTCAGATTTGTTGAAGATCGAGGGCAGTTGACTGGAGTTCCAGTAGGTGAAGAACTGGGTGTTCTTCATGATCTACAAGAGATAGATGATTCCACAAGACTAGGAGTGTTAGGGTAGCAGATTTGAAGAGAGTTTTGAAAATTGCAGTTAAGGATTGGTGTAGGGGAGCACAGTTTCCAGAGAGCTGAAGAACTTCAGTTCGGAGATCAGATATTATGTGTTTGTAAACCCAAAATTGGCTAACCAAGAGGGTGTGAATTGGTTTTTAAAACTTTTTCATTAACTACTACAAGATTTTAAACTAATGATAACACAAATGACAAAGAAATAAACTAAACGAAAATAACCATGTAGATTAAATGATATAAGCTTGCACAAAGTAAACATTAAGTAAAGAGTTAGAGAGTGCAAACGATATGTTATGGCGGTTTGATCCAACGCAATGATCTACGTCCCCCGTTATCAAGCTCTCCATCATGAGCAAGGACTTTTTCACTATGTTGATTGACTTGTGGTGCAATCCAACCCTTTACAAAGCTTTCGGTGACTTACAACCAAGGAGCACCGATCCTTTTACAATGTTGAGTTTTTCGAGGCTTCAACACGACCCACAATTCAAAATGATTTTACAAGTAAAATCTTCTCTTCTTATTGAATGATTGATTCAAAGTCGATAACAAGAAGAGAGGAGGTAAACACGTCAATAGATGACAATGAGTATAGCTCAAAGTGTTGAAATGAAAAACTTCTTGAAGGACCAAAGATTGTCACACAATTAATTTTTCAAAAGTTTTTCAAGGATTTTATAAAAATTGATCTTCTTAATGATAAAGAATAAGGTGGTTGTGATCAATAAAAGCCTCTCTTAATGCTCAAGAAAAGTTGTTGCAAAAGAAGAATAAGTGAGGTATTTATAGCACTCAAACGGTCAAAAACTCTATTGTACCGGACGCACCGTACTTGACGTCCGGTATGTACCGAATGTTCAAATAGCCATTTTTTTGTCAGATAATCAGAACGATTAAATTTTTAACCGTTTGACTTAAAAAGGTCATACCGGACGTTCGGTATGGCCTTTTTGGCCCCGAATGTCCTCGTTTCTAATTTTTATCAAATGTAGGTATTTGAGGGACGTTTAAAAACGTTTTTCAAAGTACTTGTCATATTTAAAATGTCTGCTTCAATTTTTACCATTGAAAACATATTTTTCGAGTAAAACATTTTTGTCATGATTTGTAAAATCAAAACTTTGAGCTCGTCACAATTCATTACTGAGTATTGAATTGTTTTACCTTTACATATGTTTGTGAAAAGTCTAAGTACTTTATTTTGAACATCTTGACTTGCATTGCTTGGTTGCACTTTGACTTTTGTCTCGATTACCGTTGAGGCATCTTTTTACGAGTTTTTGCTATATCATTCTTCATCGCCTCGATTGATTTTGTTTCCACGTTGGCCATTGTATGCAAATTACTTGGCCTCGAACTTTATGCCATTATGTATATTCATGTGCAATAATCACTATGGACACTTAAGATGAATTTGTTATTAATAAACAAATTGTTTATGGTAATTAAAACGAGACGTCAACCACAGGTCAACAATTTTCCCTTTTTTTATTATAACAAACACAATATGATTTGCAAGATATATGTTGAACAAATTGATAAGGAATAGGAATATAAATTTTCATACATGTATTCCCTCTATTAATTTCACCACAATTCTCTATTTTTAAATATAATTATGCATATCTTAATCTTTTCTATCTCTTCCCCCTTTTGGCATAAACAAAAAGTACGAACACATGTAAGATGAAGCAATAATAGAGAACACAAATGACATAATGGATAAATATTTCATAATCATGGCAAAGTTTAGTACATAATCAATCGTTCAACCATAGTTTTAAGACAATTTGAAGACATAGATGAAAAACTACGGAGCCGGAGAAGGATGCGGAAACCGAGCAAGCATATTGGCAAAGAAGGTAGTCATCTGATCCTGCATAGTAGCCTGTCATGCGAGGATCGTATCCTGCTGTGCCAACAAACTATGAAGCTTTTCGGTAATCCCATCGACAGTCGTGGCAAGAGAGTCCATCCGTCCATGTAAGAGTGAAATCTGATCCTCGTCAAGTCCTTGTCCAGTGGGTCGGGAAGCTCTCGATCTTGAGGTGCGAGTAGGAGGTGCACCCTCATCATCGTCGTCATCAACGTTCTCTTCATCAAACGGTAGGGTAGAAGGCCCCGAAGTTGGATCCAACCCCTTCGTCCGTCTTTTCTGACAATTTTCATTCGTTTAAGTATGTTGGAACTAATGGTGTCGGTGGGTTGTGGTTTAATGAAGGCTTCATAGTGAAGAGGAACTTCAAAGTGTTAAAAATCTTAATGAGTAACATGTTATAGGGAAGCGCCTTGGATATGCGTAAGGAATGAATGAGTTTCATAAGGCCCAAAGCAATAGTCAGGAAATCAACTCATCGACCAACAAGGAAAGAGTCGAGGATAAAGAGATCAAAACAATTTACTTCGTTCCGATGCCCCTTCCTTGGTAAAATGACATTTGCAATAATATTTTGTAAAACCTTGCATGGGAAAGTAAGCTGGTTTGTTGTAATTTTGGTGATGTTTTCAAAATCCTTACCCGTTACATGACGACACGAGTCGGTCGGGTTATACCCCTCTACCGTAGGGTGGGTTTTATGCACAAATTTTTGAATATCGCAAGAGTCGAGCTCAAGGATAGTGCGAATGAGTGTTTGTGAAATCGTGACATGAACATTTTTTATAAAACAAGAAATATCTCCCAAACGAGG
The DNA here is from genome assembly GCA_035079005.1 of Fraxinus americana. Taxonomy (NCBI): domain Eukaryota; kingdom Viridiplantae; phylum Streptophyta; class Magnoliopsida; order Lamiales; family Oleaceae; genus Fraxinus; species Fraxinus americana. The sequence goes on along the minus strand of CM068718.1, from coordinate 14,448,413 downwards.
ATTACCAGTCATATTTTTGTAAAAGGTGCGAATCAAGTCTGGATATGCATTTTGGGATTTTTTGTTTTTTTGAAATTGGGATAGTGAAATTTAGGGCTCGAGTTAAAAATGAGAATCTGAAAACCAAGATCAAATTGAGAGATATAAGGTTCAATAACTTACAAAATAGGTGATTTGCACTTTGAGGAAGCGAGAATCGACTAGAAATTTTAAGAAGAGTAGTTAGGGTTCGAAATTTGAGTGAAAAACGCCTGGGTATTCTGAAAATCACGAAGAATGAGAAGAAATTTACCTGAAAAATTGACTTTGAGGATGTGTAATTGATGATATAGAGATGGAGTTTGAGATTTGATGAGGAGAGTTGAGTTGGAGAGAAAATTGATGAAGTGAAATGTGAAAGAGGGAGAAAATCGTGTTTTAAAAGCTGCAGAAATATTATACCGTACGTTTGCTAATTTTACAGGATGTCTGCTAAAAATGCATACAAAAAGGCAGAAAAAGTTCTGCCTTACCGGACAGTCCCTGCCGGACGTCCGGTATTTTTTTTTTTGATAAAAGGAATATAATAAGATATGGATAAATAACACATAGAGAAAATACGATTTTGAAAATCATTTTAGCTCGATAAGTCCCAAGCTACGTCTAATAGTCGAGAAACGATTGAGCGCGAGAGGTTTGGTAAAAATATCTGCCAATTGGTTTTCGGTGTCAACAAATTCAAGAGAGATTTCGCTGTTTTGAATATGGTCTCTAAGAAAGTGATGTCTTATCTCAATATGCTTAGTTTGAGAATGTAAAACGGGATTTTTGGATAAGTTTATGGCACTTGTATTATCACACATGATAGGAATATGATCATAGGATAGATGAAAATCGTTAAGGGTTTGTTTCATCCATAGTACTTGAGCACAACAACTTGCGACGGAAATATATTTGGCCTTGGCCGTAAATAAGGCCACAGAGTTTTGTTTCTTACTAAACCATGAAACTAGGGCCAAACCAAGAAAGTGACAAGTCCCGCTAGTGCTTTTCCGATCGGCTTGACAATCGGCCCAATCGGCATTTGAGTAACTAAGTAAGTCAAAGTGACTTCGTTTTGGATACCAAAGTCCTAAGTTTTGAGTCCCACTAAGATATCTAAAGATTCTTTTCACGGCTTTAAGGTGGGATTCCTTAGGATTAGATTGAAAACGAGCACACAAGCATACTAAACATAATATCGGGTCTACTTGCAGTTAAATAAAGAAGGGATCCGATCATATCTCGATATTTAGTGATGTCAATGGAAATGCCTTGTGCATCTTTGTCAAGCTTTATGGAAGTGTTCATCAGCTTCTGATCATTCATTTCGAACCTCTTTAACATGTCTAATATGTATTTACTTTGATTTATGAAAATACCCTCACACGATTGTTTAATTTGTAGTTCGAGAAAATATGTTCACCCATCAAGCTCATTTCGAATTCCATGCTCATATTTTTTGAAAATTCTTCACAAAGTTAGATATTTGCTACCCCAAAAATGATGTTATCAACATAGATTTGTCCAATAAGCATGTCCTATTTATGGGTTTTGATAAAAAGAGCTGTGTCCACTTTTCAATAGAAAAACCATTTGAAAGTAGAAATTTGTTCAATCGTTCATACCAAACTCTAGGAGCTTGCTTTAGTCCCTAAAGAGCTTTTCGAAGTTTGAAAACATGATTTGGAAACTTATGATTTGCAAAGTCCAGTGGTTGTTCAACATAAACTTCTTCTTGAATGAATCCATTTAAAAATGCACTTTTAAGATCCATTTGATAAAAAGTAAAGTTTTTGTGACATGCAAATGCAAGAAGCATATGAATGGATTCTAACCGAGCTATCGGTGCAAAAGTTTCTTCATAATCAATACTTTTTTCTTAATTGTAACCTTGGACCACTAATCTAGCCTTGTTACGTACAATGATTCCATTTTCATCCTTTTTATTTTGAAAAAACCATTTGGTGCTAATAACGGTTTGATTTGTTAAATGAATGCACAATTACCAAGATGAGTTTTAAGAGAGGTTCTAGTAGTGATACCTTTTGATGGATCGCCGATTATTAACTCCTTTGGGTGAGATGAGACAAACTTCCATTCTTTTGGCAATGTAGAGTCACCTTGAGCTTCAGTTGGTGTTTCTTCTCTTTCCTGATCGTTGGGGTCTTTTGATTGTTCTTTGTTTGGTTCTCCTTTGTCTTGGATATTCATTTGTTCAAAATGAGTCTCCAAACCTACATCATTATCAATACCTTTCTCTTGATCAAGTAAATTAGTTTCATCAAAAGTAACATTCATAGATTTTTCAACGACTAGAGTTCTTTTGTTAAGACCTCTATATGCTTTGCTAGTCGATGAATAACCAAGAAAAATTCCAATGTCGAATTTTGAGTCAAAATTTCCAAAATTGTCTTTTGTGTTTAAGACAAAACATTTGCACCTGAAAACTTTGAAATAACTAATGTTGGGAATTCTATTTTTTCAAAGTTCGTAAGGAGTTTTAGTTTTCTTACTACTTACCAAAACTCTATTTATGATATAACATGTGGTATTAACGACTTCGGCCCAAAAATATTTAGGTAAATTATTTTCATTTAGCATAGTCTAAGCCATTTCTTGTAATGTTACAAAAATCATCAAACGCAAGATTGTCAAATTCTCCACCATGGTCACTTCTAATAGTGGTGATAATGTGACCCTTTTCATTTTCAACTTTCTTACAAAAATGTTTGAAAGTCTTTAAGACTTCATCTTTTGCACTAAAAAATATAACCCATGTAAATCTTGAAAAATCATCAACGATAACAAAGACGTAGTAGTGCCTACCACCTAAGCTAGCCATTCTAGATGGTCCAAAGATATCCATGTGGAGGAGTTGCAATGGTTTTGTTGTTGAAGAAAAGATTTTTGGTTTGAATGATCTTTTAACTTGCTTTCCGAGTTGACAAGCATCATAAATTTTGTCTTTTTCAAATTTCATTTGGCAATCCTTTCACAAATTTTTTTTTTAGAAATCTTTGAAATGAGGTCCATGTTTACGTGACCAAGCCTTCTATGCCAAAGCCATATTTCATCTTTTAAACCAAGTAAGAAATGCTCGTTATTTTCATGTTCAATGTTTATAATATAAACATCTTTATTTCGGCTTCCTATGAAAATTACCTCTTTTGATTTAGCATCCTTAATTAGTTATTTGGAAGAATCAAATTTTATATTATAACCTTTATCACACAATTGACATTAACTTAGTAAATTATGCTTGATGTTATCGACTAACAAAACGTTTTCAATTGAGGGGGATAAGTGGTTACCAATGTTGCCGATTCCCATTATTTTCCCTTCTGCATTGTCCCCAAAGGTTACATGACCTTCATACTTTCTTTTGAAGTTTTAAAGTAATGATCGATCTCCGGTCATGTGCTTTGAACATCCATTATCCAAGAACCATTTGCTTTCGATTTTCCTTGGTACCTACAAAAACAATTTAATTTTTGACTTTTGGTACCCATACAAACTTGGGTCCTTGGTAGTTAGTTTTTGATGATTCCTTAATCCACTTGTTTTTGTTTTCAAAATATAGTTTATTTTTAACTCAGCAATTAAAAGAAATATGTTCAATTTTATTACAAAAGGTGCAAGTGAAAAACATATTTTTAAGAGATTTTTGTTTCAATGTGGGTTTGAATCCGATTCCCCATTTGTCAAATACACATTTTTGATTTCCGAGCATCAAATCAAAATGTTTCTTTCCATCGGTGAATTTATAAACAATTTTCGCTAAATCATCAACTTTTTCTTTTAGAGAATTGTTTTCCTTAACTAATATTTCATGAGCAAGATTTTCTTTTGATTTTTCCAAAACTTTCTTTAATTCATTTTTTAATAGAGAATTTTCTTTTTAAGAATAGAATGATTCAAGGCAAGTTTTTCAAAATCTTCAAGCATTTCATCATAAGAATTAAGTAATTCATCATAAGAAATTTTTTCTTTTGTACTTACCTCATCTTCAAGGCCATGAAGCACATGCTAGCGATTTCATCTTGATTATCGCTTTCATTTTGATCTTCATTGTCGCTATCATCCCAAGTAGCTTGAAGTGCCTTTTTCTTGAAGCTTTTCCTTTTGTTTGGGCACTCGGTTCTCTTGTGATCGGGTTTGTCACATTCGTAGCAAATCATTTTCTTACTTTTTTCTTCCCCTTTGTCGTCTTTTCTTTGAAACTTTTTTTTTGTTTCGAAAGCCTCTCCATTTTTGACGAGAAATATTAGATCATCGAGCTCTTCATCACTTATGTTACTTGTTGATGTCTCCTCATCAATCGCCGATTTTAGAGCAATTTGTTGTTTAGGAGTTTCTTTTGATTCCTCTTTGCTCTTCTTTGTCTTTTCCTTGATCTCGACATTATTGAGTTCATAGGTCATCAAGGTTTCATATAATTCTTCCAAAGGATATGTATTCACATCCTTTGTGTTTTCTATAAGCATTCGTATGTGACTCCATTCCTTCGAAAGTAACCTAAGCATTTCGTTCACAAGTTCACCGTTAGTATATTTTCAATCAAAACCTTTTAAGCCATTAACAATGTTGGTGAAATGAGTAATCTTAACATTGGGCTCATCTTGTTCCATAAATAAATTTTCAAATTCTTTGACTAGCATATTTATCTTAGTTTCCTTAACTTTATTTGTTCCAACATGAGTGACTTTTAGAGCATGCCAAATTTCATGAGGTCACACATGCTAATTCTATTGAATTCATTTCTATCTAGTGCACAATAAAGCAAATTCTTGACCTTAGCATTTAATGACAATTTTCTCCTATCTTCTTCATCGTATTCCTCTCTTGGCTTGGGAATACATTGATTGGCTTTGCCATCAATTTTAATAGTCTTTGTAGGCACATAAGGACCATATTAAATAATTTCCCAAATATTATAATCAATAGATTGAACATAAATCATCATTCTAGTTTTCCAATAATTATAATGTGTGTCATCAAAGAAGGGAGGTCGGTTGGTAGAATGTGCCTCGAGATTTTGAAAACATCGCCATAACTCAAGATTGTTAAATCTGAAAGAGGTGAGTACCGAGCTCTGATACCAATTGTAAACCCAAGATGGGCTAACCAAGAGGGGGGTGAATTGGTTTTTAAAATTTTTTTGTTAACTACTACAAGATTTTAAACTAATGATAACACAAATGATAAAGAAATAAACTAAACGAAAATAACCATGTAAATGAAATGATATAAGCTTGCTCAAAGTAAAATGTTAAGTAAAGCGTTAGAGAGTGCAAACAATATGTTATGGAGGTTCGATCTAACGCAATGATCTACGTCCCCCATTACCAAGCTCTCCGTCATGAGTAAAGCCTTTTTCACTATGTTGATTGACTTGTGGTGCAATCCAACCCTTTACAAAGCTTCCGGATTACCGATCATTTTACAATGTTGAGCTTTTCGGGACTTCAACACGACCCACAATTCAAAATGAATTTATAAGTGAAATCTTCTCTTCTTATTGAATGATAGATTCAAGGTTGATAAAGAGAAGAGAGGAGGTAAACACTTCAATAGATGGCAATGAGTATACCTCAAAGTGTTGAAATGAAAAACTTCTTGAAGGACCAAAGATTTTCACACAATTCATTTTTCAAAAGTTTTTCAAGGGTATTATGACAATTGATCTTCTTGATAGAGAATAAGGTGGTTGTGGTCAATAAAAGCCTCTCTTAATGCTTAAGAAAAGTTGTTGCAAAAGAAAAATGAGTGATGTATTTATAGCACTCAAACGGTCAAAAACTATGTCATACCAAAACCACCGTACAGGACGTCCGGTATGTACCGAATGTTCAAATAGCCATTTTTTTGTCAGATAATCAGAACGATTAAATTTTTAACCGTTTGACTCAAAAAGGTCATACCGGACGTTCGGTATGGCCTTTTTGGCTCCGAACGTCCTCGTTTCTAATTTTTATCAAATGTAGGTATTCGAGGGATATTTAAAAACGTTTTTCAAAGTATTTGTCACATTTAAAATGCGTGTTTCAATTTTTACCATTGAAAACATATTTTTCGAGTAAAACATTTTTGTCATAATTTGTAAAATCAAAACTTTGAGCTCGTCACGATTCATTACTGAGTATTGAGTTGTTTTACCTTTACATATGTTTGTGAAAAGTCTAAGTACTTTATTTTGAACTTCTTAACTTACATTGCTTGACTGTACTTTGACTTTTGTCTCGATTCGTGTTGAGGCATCTTTTTGCGAGTTTTTACAATATCATTCTTGATCGCCTCGATTGATTTTGTTTCCACGTTAGCCATTGTATGCCAATTACTTGGCCTCAAACTTTGTACCATTAAATCTATTCATGTGCAATAATCACTATGGACACTTAAGATCAATTTGTTAGTAATAAACATAAGTTGTTTGTGATAATTAAAACGAGACGTCAACCATAGGTCAACAATGTTGTCGCCTAGTCTGGTAGACTGTATGTGTCTGAATCGTTTATAGTGGATTGACCAGCAAAGTGCCCAGAGTTTTTCTGAGTTGGGTTTCTACGTGATCATATCGTGTGTTTTTACTGCTTTCTTTATTAATTATATTGACTGCGGTATTTAAACATAGGTTAAATTGACTTACATGCTTAATCATCTAGATATAATTAATTGGTGACATGTTGCTAATTAATTAGTAATTTTAATTCTACATAATATACTTATTCACCCCCTCTAGGTATTGTTAGGGTCGAAATACGTAAATTTCACATGGAAACCCTAGATTTTTATTTTTTTTGAATCTGGGTTTACTGTTGGTGACTTCTTGAGACGAAAGTGATCCTCTGGTGACTGTAAACTGGTTCTTTGTGAACGTTTTCAACTCTTGGCTTCGTAACCGGTGGCTCTGCAGAACTCCTGAGAATCTTGGTTGAAATCTTCGAACCTATCTGGTTATAATTTCTAACTCTTTTCACTTCCTACTATTTTTTGATGCTGAATAATAATTCCCCACTGTTACCCCCTTGTTACTTCTCCAATTTCTCGTGATTACGAATTGTGCCTTGACCTAGGGTCATGAATCTCACGGAATCCTGGTGAATTGTAACACGTAGAAATCTGAGACACTATCCATATTAATCTGTTTAATATTACTGTAGCCTAGTTTGTGATTTACTGTGATTACTAGTTAATTTTAATATCTTTGTTGAATTTGTTTCTCTCTGTGGCTATAGTTTGCTTATAATCACTGTTGATTCTCATGTGCATTCACTGTGTTGTTAGTCTTTTGTCTGAATTGATATTTCATCCCTGTTTTTATGTTACATTGTGGTTTGTGTGATATTCTATTGGTTTATTGAAATATCTGTTTTCAACTTTTCTGTTAAACTGTGACTTCAAAAAACTTTTTGTGTTGATAAAAAACTTCAAATGAAAACTACAATGTTTGAACTTTGAGTTTTTATTGGAAATGGGGATTTTTCAATTTGGTAGCAAAAAATGAAAGGGGTCTTAGTTCAACAGAAAGTCTTTAAGGCTATACTGGTGAATTTCCTACTACTATGATTGATGATCAAAAACTTGAATATGATGAACTTGCTTATACCTCTATAATTCTTCATTTGTTCGATCAAATGTTGAGAAAAATCGATAAACTTTATAAATATAAGGTGTTGTGGGATAAATTAGAAGAACAATATATTTCTAAGAGTCTGCCTAATAAGCTCTTCCTTTTAGAAAGGTTCTTTAGCTTTAAGATTGATATATTTAAAGACTTAGATGATAATCTTGATACGTTTAATAAATTAGTTCAAGATATTACTAATGCTAGGGATAAAGTTTTTGAAGAATATAAAGTTGTTATCTTCTTTAATGTTATACCTGATGTATATAAGGATGTTAAGTTTTCTATTAAGTATCGTAGAGATACTTTAACTCCTGAGATAGTGATTAATCCTTTAAGAAGTAAAGAATTAGAGCTTAAGGTTGATAGGACTGGAAAGGATTTTGAGAGTTTATTTGTGAGAGGGAGGCCTATGTCTAGGCAAGTCAATGGTCAGAGTCATCATGAGAATAATAATAATAACAATTCTAAGAAGAAACGGAAATGAAGATTTAGATCAAAGTCTAGGAGTGGAAATAGAAAGTACTATAGGTATGGAAAGACATGACATTTTATAAAAGATTGTTATAAGAAGAAGAATGAACAGAGAGAGATGAGAGTGGATGAGGGGAATGTAGTTGAACCCCTAGATGGGAGGACTGTTGATGTGTATGTGGTGACAGAACCCATTTCTGATTTGAATACTGCAAACTATGTAGATAACAATGATCAGAATAGTGAATGGATTCTGGATTCAAGGTGTACTTTCCATATGACGTCTAGAAGAACTTGGTTAGAAAAATTTGAAGGATCCTGATGGTGGAGAGGTGGTTATGGGTAACAATGTAGCTTATAGTATTAAAGGAATTGGTAATGTGACTTTGAAATTTGAGAATGGATATACCTTTACTTTAGAAAGAGTAAGATATGTTCCTGATTTAAATAGGAACTTGATTTCTATGGGTAATTTAGATGACATAGGCCTACAAGGCCTGATTGGAGATGGTTATTTGAAAGTAATTAAGGGTTCCTTAGTTATTTTTAAAGGTACCAAAAGGAATGGTATATATGTCACTAGAGCCAGTGTAGTTCAGAGTCACACTACTGAGTCCTTTAGTGCTAAGATTGATGCTACCCTGAAATGGCATAATAGGCTTAAGCGCACATGTGAGTGAAAGGGGCATGCATATTTTGAATAAAAAAGGGGCATTTGGTAAAGATGTGATTTCTAAGGTTCCTTTATGTGAATATTGTACCTTAGGAAAGTAACATATGCTTCATTTTAATACTGGACAGCATAAGACTGTATCTATCCTTGAGTATATTCATTCTGACTTGTGGGGTTCATCATCTACTACCACTCAAGGTGGTAATAGATATTTTTTTTTATCACTGATTGATAATTTTTCAAGAAAAGTTTGGATTTATTTTTTGAAACAAAAATTAGATACTTTTGAAAATTTTAAAAAATGGAAAACTTTAATTGAAAATCAAATGGATAAAAAGATCAAAGTTTAAAAAAAAAATGGTCTGAAATTTTGTAATTCTGAATTTGATCAACTTTGTAAAGATGATGGGATCCTCAGGCATAAAACTGTTCCTTATACTCCTCAGCAAAATGGAGTTGCTGAAAGAACGAATAGAACTATCTTGGATAAGGTTAGATGCATGATGATTAAATCTGGAGTTCCTAAAGTCCTTTGGGGTGAGGCTGTTATAACAACAATGTATATAATGAATAGGACTCCTTCCAGTGTTTTAGATGGTAAGACACCTGAAGAGGTATGGTCAAGGAAATTATCTGATTATAATATTTGAAGAACTTTTAGGTGTGCTACATATTCTTACCAAAGTCTAGGCAAATTGGAGCCTAGATATCAGAAATGTGTTTTCATAGGATACTGAAGGAGTTAAAGGATACAGATTTTAGGCTAGAGATGAGAAAGGTTTTAAGATGATAACTAGTAGGAATGTGACTTTTAATGAAGCTGATATACCTTATTTGAGTAAGAAAGTCTCTAGTGATGTTCTTGATAGTGAAAAAGATTAGGAGACTAGGATGCAGGTAAAATTAAGATACTCTCTTGAACTTGTTAGGGAAGAACAAGTTGAGAATGAAGTTGGTGAGGAGAGTGATGGAGTTACTGGTTCACAAGAACCTATTGAAGGTAGTGAACATGACTTAGTAAATGAATTAGTTGATCCTTTGAGTGATTATCAACTTGCTCGTGATAGAATTAGGAGGGAGATAAGGGAACCTGTTAGGATGAGTGATTATCATTCCTTTGCTGTTTTGTCATATCAAGACTTAGCTTTTAAGGAGCCTAAATCTTATGAAGAGGCTTTAACCTGTCAACAATCTGATGAGTGGCTAGGTGCTATGGAAGAAGAAATGAAGTCCCCAGTTAAGAATAATACTTGGAAACTAGTTCCTAAACTTGAGAATAAGTTTTAGTAGACTGTAAGTGGGTTTATAGCATTAAGGAAGGAAATTCTTCTAAACAACATCTTAGGTTTAAAGCTAGACTTGTTGGAAAGGGGTTTACATAAAAACCTGGTATTGATTACAATGAAATTTTCTCTCATGTTGTTAAATATACTAGTATAAGAGTAGTGCTTGCTTTGGTTGCTCCATATGATTTAGAACTTGAACAAATGGATATTAAAACTATCTTCTTGCATGGTGACTTAGATGAAACTATTTACATGGTACAACCATAAGTTTCATTGATTCTAAAAGACCTAATCATGTTTGTCTTTTAAATAGGTCTTTGTATGGTTTTAAACAATCACCTAGGCAATGGTATAAAAGATTTGACAATTTTATGTCATCTATTGGTTCTATAAGAAGTACCCTTGATCATTGTCTTTATTTTAAAAGAAATGATAGGAATAATGTGAATGTTTATCTTCTTTTGTATGTTATGATATGTTGTTGATTGGACATAAAATGAGTGATATAAAAATGTTAAAAAGGCTTTAATTGCTGAATTTAAAATGAAACACTTAGGACATGCTAGGAGAATCCTAGGAATGGATATTAAAAGAAATAGATTACAACAATCTCTTCTTTTAACTCAATCTGATTATGTCAAAATGGTGTTGTCCAAGTTTGCTATGCATGATTCTAAGTCTATTACTGTGCCTCTTGCTTATCATTTTAAGTTGAGTAAAGAACAATGTCCTCATGATGAATCGATAGCAAATACATGCAAAAAGTGCCTTATGCTAACGCTGTTGGATCTGTTATGTATACAATGGTGTGTACTAGACCTGATGTTGCACATGCTATTAGCATTTTGAGTAGGTTTATGGCAGATTCGGGTCCTGAACATTAGACCACTTTAAAATGGCTTTTAAGATACTTAAAATGTTATACAAATTTAGGTTTGCATTTTAAATTTTGTAAAGAGGGAGTTATGTTAAGGGGATATGTAGATTCTGATTAGGCTAGTAATAAGAATAATAGGAAATCAACAACTGCATATGTGTTTAGTTTGTGTAATACTTGCATAAGTTGGAAGTCTCAACTGTAGTCTATTGTTGCCTTATCTACTACAAAAGTTGAATATGCAACTGCTATTGAAACTATTAAAGAGCCTTTATGGCTTAAAGGCTTGTTGAGTAAATTGAATGAAGTGCATAATTCTGTTGTTGTCTATTGTGATAGCCAAAGTGCCATTCATTTGTGTAAAAATTCAGTTTTTCATGATAGGACTAAACATATAGATGTTAGGATGTATTTCATTAGGGATATAGTTCAAAAAGAGTCCATATTGCTTGAGAAAATCCCTACACAATTTAATCCCGCTGATATGAGAACAAATGTACTTTCTCTAAACAAATTTAACTCATGTTTACAAATTCTAAGAATTGATACTGGGTGAATTTGTGTTTTCTACAGGCGAGGTTCTTCTTGGCGCTGGTGTTGATGAAAACTAATGTGTTTGGTTGTTTATAACATTGGCATCAAGGGGGGGAGATTTGATGGGTTGTGATGCCATTTATGTCAATTGTATTCAATCCATTTGGGGCAATGCTGAAACGAGCTTGGCCCATTGCTGAAATGATTTTATACAATTCAAAACATTGCTCAATAACTCAAGGAAAATCAGCCCAAAACCCGGCCCAATACATCGCAACGTGTGTTGCTTTGGTCCCTTGATTTTTCAGCTTGATCTACGGTGAAGATACTCAATTTATAAGGCATTTGAGTGGTTCCTTTTCTCGTGATTTTTCATTCTATTTCTGTTCAGTCTTGTGAGAAGCTTCTAGGTTTCCCTGTTCGTGTTTCTCTCTGTATTCTCTCTCGATTCTTTGTGTATTTGATTAAAACATCTGGTTTTAATCATAAGTCTTGGTGATTCTTCGATTGGGGTTTTAGGAGGTTTAGATTGGTTGTGTAATCTTGAACCATTTGGTAGTTATGTTGGGCAATTTCTTTAGGGTTTGAGGTCTTTTGTTACTGTTTTCTTTGTACAAAAGGGTACAATGATTCTTCGTGTTCTGAGCTCTAAATCATAATAGAACCTCTTGGTGTTGGTATTTGATTGTTCTTTGTGAACCTGTTTACTACTTCCGTTGAAGTTTGACTCTACATGAAGCATGTGACCTTAACCAAAAGCATCATTTTTTTTAACATGGATGATTTTTGAAACATAGTGAAGATGGTCCAAAAGGATGTAGTTATTCCAAAATGCTATTCACAGATCTTGAGCTATTTCCGGACTATGAGGATTAAATTTCGTTTTTAATCTTGCTACTTTATCTACATGTAGGTATGAGTCAGGTGAAAACTTCCCACTAATGAATATTTGCAAGTTGACCAATTATTTGATTTCAAGAAAGATCGCCAGGAAGCTATGTCATTGGTTGCGTTAAAACATATTCAAAGTGAAGAAGTCAAAATATAATTACCTACACAATTGTTTGTGAAGATGATAGTTGCAAATGATATTTACGAACAATGAAGCTTGACAGATATGATTTATTTGTAGTTCAACGTTATGCAAACCAACATTTTTTCTCTTTAGGTATTCGTCACAATGATCACACACAAGTAAGATCATGGATTATTGGAAGGCATATAATGCACAACTTTCAAACCTTGAAACAATTTGCTGACCTGCAAACATTTTTAATGACACCTGTCGGAAGTTCGTGGTGGTTAGGAGCTATTAGAAGGCCTAGAAAGCTAAATTATACACTTCGAAGAATTTAATAGGTTCACCTAAGGAAGGTTAATGCTAAACTGACCTCGTATTGCCATAACATGAGATAACTAATCGTAGCTTAGTGGTTTTTTTTATTGAGACTGATGTTAACAATCCTCTTGGACCTTGGATTCAAGGATTTATCTCTTCAATGACAATGAGGCACCTAATTTATATCTATAATTTCTTATACGAAAGCAAAATATGAAGGCATGATGATTATTACTGCATGTCAACATGCAAATATTCAAATTTATCCTCTTGCATTTGACATAGTCGATTTGAAAAATAGCGACTCGTTGAATTGATTTTTTTACAAAGTTGAAGTAAATAATTGGGGACGTCGAGGGAATTTGTTTTTGTATCTAACCGAGGTCGTAGTATCAGATTTTTGGGATCTTAAAGGATGTCAGAGATGTTTAACCTGATGCACATAATGGTTACTAAGGCCCCGTTCGGGAGGGATTAAAAGCCAATTAAAATTGAAAATATGGCCGTTATTGGGTCCCACTCGTCTAATAAAAGTCAACAATAACGGCTATATTTTCAATTTTAATCTGATTTTAATCCCTCCCATACAAGGCCTAAATGTACCTTTTGTAAGGCAACTTAAAGACTATGTATCAGATTTTTGGGATCTTATCGATATATAAGATAGCGAAATAGGCATATATTTTTTAAGTTAAACAAATATCTAGAAGAGACACAGAGTAAATTTGAGATGGCATGAGATTATTTAAACGAGATAAAAGTTGAACATTCGGTACAATATGATGACATCTAACAAAGTAGAGTCGTTGGATTCATTGTTTAAGAAAGATTGGGACTTACCAATTCTTGCATTGATAGCGCATGTTCGGTAAAATTCCGCAAACATACGGGATCGTTGACAAGCAATGGATTTGAGCTAGTTGAGAGTTATCAACCCACAGAGAATAATTTTCAATTCAAGTTTACTAGCTTTGTATGGAATCCGAATTGTGTAACATAAAAGAAATTTTTTGATTTGACTTATACTAAATTATTCAAAGAAAGGTATAAAGTTAGGGTTTGCATCAAAGTATGGATGGTTGTTTTGGATTCAGAGTCTGCCTATTGTTATCTATTTCAAATTTTGATTTGTAATTTAGTCATATATCACGCGTTCTTGACAATCGATAAAACTAATGTATTTAACTTTCTTTTTCAAGATAAATGAAATATATCCTAATCATGACTCTAGCATATTCTTAGTAGGAATTCGGATAATTAGAGTGTATTAATTTTAGATTATCTATATGATGTTGCACACATGATATTGTTATTCCTAACATGTACTATCTTGTGTTAATTATATCGCGTTCTAAATTTATTTCGAGTTTTCCAACACTACAACAAGCAACTAATTATCTAATTGATAGTCAAATAGTTAAATAATGCAATGCATATACAAAATTAATCAAGAAAAACAAGAAATAAACTAAACTACTAGTCTTGAATTTTAATAAATAAACAATATGGTTCAATTCATCCACCACAAAAATAGATCTAGTCTAACATGTTTTTAATAAATTAATTTCAAGGTTGAGTTTTTCAAAATTTTAATGTAATTATTTTCAATTTCTTGATAGGGTTTGATCTCATCTATTAAAATATAGCAATTTGCTCTTGATGAACTTTATGACATCATTGTGTATCTAGAGGTTAGAGAGAGTTCTCTCTATGTTTATCAACTATTGGATGTTTGCAATTTAGTTTTTAAACTTTGTATTTCTTCATTTTTCACCCTTTCTCTCCTTTTGTCCAATTAACCCAAGTTGAGTTGAGTTTTACCTACAAAACACAATTAAAACATGATTAAGCTATAATTCATCCAAATAAACAATAAATACCCTAGTTCAATGACCTAAATAAGTGTACAAAATATATTTATCAAACACCTCCAAATTTAAACATTTGTTTGTTTACAAACAAAACTATAACTTGACTTAAATAAAATTTGCAAACAAAGATGGTTATATAATTTACCTTCAGTACAAGATTAAAATTGTTATATCAAAACTGTAAATAGCTTCAAAATCACAATGCTGAAATTAATTTCCACTTATCCAATGCAAAACTGACGTGTGTGTGCGAGAATTCAAGTCACACATCATAAATTCATAAAGTAATTCAATTTAGACCCTCAACTGTCGAATATATAACAATTCTTCACTTGTAAGATCCACACTCCAAATTTTTTCTTTAACTCTTTTTCGAAGGTATAATCTATGGTTAAATTTTGATATAATATTAATCCATACCCTCTTAAGTTTTGTAAAACCTTACTAATTGCAACTCAATATATCAACAAATAAGGATTATCCTTATTTTTTATTACTTCAACCTCAAAAAGTCAATTAGGCTAATAACTCCTCATCAAAGGTCTAATTCTCTAAAACAAGTGTTTGTGGATTAATCAAGGCATGTGCACATCTTCTGTTTCATGCTCTCTTTTTTCTCTTTATATATATATATATATATATCATCTTATGTGTAGACTTCTCTTTATTACGCTTTTCTAAATGACATTTATAGCTAGTTTTTCATCGACGTCTCCTAAGTCAGATGACTATAGAGCACTAGATTTTAGATATCCTTGCAGACTTAATCATTCGAATCATAAAAGCTACGAAGAGATGTTTCAGAATGAGACGATTTTTTTCATGCAATGATTAGTGCCCCTTATTAAATACCCATTCTCAGGAACCGACTCTCAACTTCAGATTTTCAACAAATTTTGATCTTATAAGCGTTAGAGAATCCACATATAATTAATACACATGAAATTCACATTCATCTTTATATCTCTTTACAACAGCTCAACCACCCCCAAACTACTCTAAAATTGATTTAAAGATGTATAATTTAGTGGTTGTTTGGATTTAGCAACTAAGGTTCACTATTTTTTTTCACCTTATTTAAATTTTTGAATCAAATCAAAGCTAAAATCTCATATGCAAAAATATCATGTTTCAAATGAACAAGAATAAATCTATGCCAACATGCAACTTTTTCACAATTTATAATCTAACACATAGTTCTGATTATATGCATCATAGTAGATAAATTTATCCAATCCACATAAACATACAAAAGCAATAATAAAACTGAAAATAAATATTTTTCTGATTATATGCATCATAGTAGGTAAATTTATCCAATCCACATAAACATACAAAAGCAATAATAAAACTGAAAATAAATATTTTTCTATTGAATTTTCGACTTTTTTTTTTTTTTGCATGCAAACAAGCAAATAAAATAGTAAAAAACAGATAAAAACTCGATGTTTTTCCATCCCAAACTTACAACAAATATTGCCCTCAATATCTAAAAATAAAACAAGTAATATATAAAGTACTCTCATGTACAAATCAGCAGGTGGTGGATGGACCAGTATAAAAGTGCTGGATCACTTGCAATATCTTTTCCCTTTATTCAATGTGTTCACGTGTCATATTTTTTCAAAATAAATAAAAATAAATCATAATATAGAACAATTTATAATAAGCTCAAACACACCCTAAAGGGAAATACGGGGATGAAGATATCCTATACTACTAAAATGAATAAAAATTACTAATCCTATATTCTAGAAAGCTAAATAAATAATGGAGAAGAAAGTTTGGTTGCCTCTTAACAAGTGCTTGTTTATATTCATTAGTTTGACTTTAATATTTTGGCTACTCATGGTTGCTCGAAAAGAGATTTTTCAGTCTTGCATCATTTATTCTTTAATGCATCTTTGGACCTCCAAATAACAAGATTTTCATTGTTGTCTCGCCCAATCAATCCACATTCTTCCCTTTGTTCATGTGACTTCCCCAATAACCTATCATTTTGAATTTCTTAATGTCAAGTGGTTGTTCTAGAAAACCTAACGTTGATTTTGAAATAAATTGATGACATCTGGTCTAATGAGGAAAATGGCTTGCCCAAAAGGTAGATAAACAATAGCTTATTGCACATGAGCATGTATGAGATTTGAATAATCCCTAAGAGCTTCTTCACTGTTGGCAGCTGCTCTTAGTGGATTTTGTTGTTCTGGCGGATATTATAAAAACTGAATTTGATTTGATTTTCTGCCATTTCTCTTACTTCTCCTTGTCCACTTATTCGTTATCTGAAGATCCTTTCGTTCTTGGGATCCAATGATATGAGCTCGATTTCTTCAGAATCTTGCATAAACCGTCAACATAATTAAATAAGAGAGATTAGATGTGTAAATAATACCCTAAAACAAAAAATAAATCGAATACTATATAAACTAATATACTCAAATTAAACACTTTATTCCTTGACAAGGGCGTCAACAACTTCTTTTGTAAAATCCCGCAAGCATATGGGATCGTTAACAATTAATAGATTTGAGTGAGTTGAGAGTTATCGTCCCATATGGAACAATTTTTAATTCAAGTTTACTAACTTTGTATAGAATTCAAATTGTGTAACACAAAAGAGATTTTTTGATTTGATTTATGCTAAAATATTCTAAGAAAGGTATAAAATTAGGGTTTGTATCAAATTATGAATGATTGTATTAGATTTAAAGTCTGTCTATTGTTATCTATTTCAATTTTTGATTTCTAATTTAGTCATATTCATGCATTATTAATAATTGATAAAGCTAAGTACTTTCCTTTCCAAGATAAATTAAGTTTATCCTAATCATGATATGAGTCTATTCCTAGTACAAATTCGAATGTTTAGAATGCATTAAGTTTTAAATTATCTATATGATTGAACCCATGATATTGTTATTCATAACATCTATTAACTGTGTGTTAATTTTGTTGCTTTCTAAACTTATTTTGAGTCTTTCAAAACTACGACAAACAATTAATTTTCTAATTGATGGTCAAACAATAAAATAATGCAATGGGTATGTGAAACTAATCAATTAACACAATAAATAAATTAAACCATCAGTGTTGATTTAAAATAAATAAATAATAAGATTCATCTCATCCAATACAAAAACAAATTTAGCATAGCATGTTTTTAAATTAATTATAAGAAGAATAATGAAAAATCATTGCCTGGATCATGAAATGATATAAGAAATCTTGATCTTCAATTTCAAGATTAAATATTGATATAATTGGCTTCAGTTCACTACTAGGCTTTGATCTACTTTATCAAAATATAGCAATTGGCTCTTCGTTCTTGATGATTTTTATGATATTAATGCATATATGGAGGCTAGATAGAGTTTCTTCTATGTTTTTACCAACTTTCGTATTTATAGAAGTCCAAAAATCAAGCCTAACGTATAAAGAATTTCAAAGAAATTAGATTTCACTTGAAGTCGAAATTTGCAACACGTCCCTGGGAATTGCATGCGCTTGAAGCCACGACTACACCGCAAGAATCTGTGGTTTTCGTTAATTGGAGACATAGGTCTCGTGCGTGCGTTGAAATGGCTGGAGCGAGCATGCCAACTACCAACCTCTTAGATTTTTCGTTTTAGTCCCCATTTTGACATCACCCTTGAATTCAATATTCTCGTGCAAATCTGGCCCTTTAACTTATATCTTTGTCCAATGAATCATGTAAGGTCTTAAATCATCACTTCAAGGTCCAGATCAACTGTTAGATGTTTGCAATTTAGCCCTTTAACTTTGTATTTCTTCATTTTTTCACCCATTTTCACTCTTTTGTCCAATTCACCCAATTTATGTCGAGTTTTACCTACCAAACACATTTAACACAAGATTAAGCTATAATTCATTCAAATAAATAATATATACTATATTTTAATGGCTCAACTAAGTGTATAAAATACACGTTATAGAGCACATTCATAATAAGTTGAATGAATGATTTTATAATAGATGTGTGGATACACATGTGTACCAACAAGCTAAATCTGACAAGGGAAGAAAAACTTTTCAAGACTCTTTGATTGGGGCAATAGTGTATAAACTATAAAGTATTCTTGAACACGAAGTCCAGAATAACTCTTTGAATGATTTCAAATACATAGATGTCGAGAGGCTCAATATATTATCACCAGGTCGACATGCTACGTTAACGAAAATGGTACTTCAATAACAATATATAGTATATGAACATACTTAGAGCTTGTTTGTGAGAGATTTTTTGGGGAAGAATTGATTTTGAATAGTGATATGATGGGAAATGTGTGGTTGAAAAAGAAGAAAAAATTATTAATGTGATGGAAAATATTATTTTATTGAAGAATGTGTGATTGAAAATGAGAATTGATTTATTGTAGAAAAATCTAATCCCTCCCAAACAATGCCTTAATATAAAATTGTACTTGCATCATTTCCGAGCCATTCCTCATCTGTCACCACTTCACAAAACCATTACTTGGAGTGTGTGATTCTAAGTCTCCCTGATTGATGTGCAATGCTAGAAAAATAGTGTTACAAATGTAGTAATAACTATAAGTTAATTTATAGTACAGTATAAACACCAACATCACTTACCGACTTTCTATGTTGTTGTACCATTAAGGAACTCTATCTCTTTAATCGGGGCGACCTTCATGCTTTTCATGAATGTTTTCTTTATCTTGGATGTGAATGAAGAGCTCGCATGTTTTGATGGTATTCTCTTTAGGATTATTGGCGCAAAACGTCCCTACCTATAACGGGTTGTGTGGAAAACGTCCCTACGTTTGATTTTTTGGTGCAGAACGTCCCTACCTATGCATTTTCTTGCGCAAAACGTCATTTTCCCTAATTTTTAACTTAAAATGACCTATATACCCTCCAATTGAAATAAAAGGAAAAAGGAAAATGAAAAAAAATAAAGAATAAATTACAATTTGCTCATAAACTTTTTTAAAATGTAAATCAGTCCAAAACTTATGAAAATATTAAAAATAACCAAAAAAAATTAGTCCAAAAAACTAATTTAATTTCACCCAAACTTTACATTTTAAATTTAAAATATTATAAAAAAGGAAAAAAATAAAAAGACCAACCCATCCCACCCACCCACCCCAGTTCTCTTCTCCACGACTTCCTTCTTCACCTCACACCACCACCCACGGCCACCACCCATAGTCACCACCCATAGCTACCAACACGTCGTCGCACCTCCACAGCCACCACCCATCACCCACCTAAGCTGAAGCCCTCAACAAATCACAGAATCAAAACATTTTCTGATTCAATTTCATCGCTGCACAGCTGATGAAATTGCCCAAATTTCATCTCTGCCTTCCCCAAATAAGTAAGACCCAAGCAGCCTAATCTTGGGGGAAATGATTCAGCAGAATACCTCCCTAATTGCTCGTTGTCAATCTGTCGAGGTGGCTCATTGAAAAGGGAAAAATCAGAAAGGGGAAAATATGGTGTGAAGAACTACGCAGAGAAGACCGAACAACATCAAGAGGAGGCTAAGAGGTAATTTCTTGGTTGGACAAGGCAAAGTTCAAACTTCTTCCTCCAAAACAACCGCCTCACCTCGCCCCAATAGTGGTTCCTCAGTCCCCGCAAATCGCCTCTACCGGTGGTTCAACAGAACTCTGTTTTGCCATAATATAACCTCATCAAAATTTTACAGACTAAGGCTATTACGAGAAGTGGGTTTGTGTTTTGGCTCTGGGTTTTGTAAGAAAGTTGATACAAGAGAGGATTCTTGTAGGGTTGATTCGAAACAAGGAAGCCAAAGGAACCAAAACCATAAAATTGATAGGAATTATAAGATGGTGGCGTCGCTGTGGCTCCTATCTTTGGCGTTAGTGGTGGCGATCGACGATGTGGTGGTGCCGTTAGTGGTGGCTATCGACGATGACAGTTGGTGGCTGTGATGATTTTGAGTGGGGTGGTGTGGCGTGGGGTATTTGGGGGAAGATAATAGATTTTTTATTTTTTTATAATTATTTTAAATTTAAAATGTAAAGTTTGGGTGAAATTAAATTAGTTTTTTGGACTAATTTTTTTTGGTTATTTTTAATATTTTCATAAGTTTTGGACTGATTTATATTTTAAAAATGTTTAGGAGCAAATTGTAATTTATTCTTTATTTTTTTTCCTTTTCCTTTTTCCTTTTATTTCAATTGGAGGGTATATAGGTCATTTTAAGTTAAAAATTAGGGAAAAGGACGTTTTGCGCAAGAAAATGCATAGGTAGGGACGTTCTGCACCAAAAAATCAAACGTAGGGACGTTTTCCACACAACCCGTCATAGGTAGGGACGTTTTGCGCCAATAACCCTTCTCTTTATCTTACACAACACCTTTGGCACACCCACCTTAGCCTTTTGTTTTCTACATTTTGTCCTATCCACCAACCCCATAGTCACCTCAGGTACCCTTTCCGTCCCATCCATTCCCATTCCAACAGCCGTCTCCCACTCGAACTCCTCTGTCATCTCATCCGTCTGATGGTTGGGTTAGGTAAAATTAATTGTTGTATCCTCCTGTTTGGCGTAGGTAGTCGCTAACAATTAAAAAAGAATTCAGACGATTGTATAAGGAACAAACCTCTTGAGACATAGTCCCAAAAGTGGGTGCTTTATTGATGAGAGTTACAATTGGAAATAAACAGAATGTCTCCAAGGGCCGTAAGTACACGAGTATTGAAAAGGGATAATTAAAGTATTTACATATTCTCTGTTTGAGAATGTTTGATTCGGGGTTTTTTTCTCTATGTCTTTTCTTCCTTTTTATATTCCCATGATGATTTCTTCATGACAAACCATTTGGAAACTGCTTGATTACTTTATAACTACCCACTTTCTTTATGGTGGCTAACTTATCGTGGAACTGCTATCTCTAACTACTATCATTATTCTTTGTTGTTCAACCGCCTTCAAATGGACTCCTTAAATCATGGAATGTGATAATCCGCTAGATAACTGCTTCAATAACTGCTATTCTTGATAACCATAATATCTCATGCGTTAAGATTCTGGGCGACTTGAAGGTTTTGAAGAGAACGAGCTCAACGCTCTGGGCGACCGTAAGGCACTCCATTCGCTCAAATTCTGGACATCTTGCAGGCTTGAGCGATGATGTTACTGTGTTCGTGGGCTTCCTCTACATTCACCAATAATCTTATTTGGGCCTTTATCCTCAACTCCCCAATTGGGCCTCACTCTTTGGGCTATTTAATTTGGACTTCACTTTTAGTGTGTCAACAATTACCCCCCAATATGGCAGATTTAATACCAAGTATTAATCTATGCCATATTTACATTGTATTTTCCAAGTAACATTTGAAATTATCGAGAATTTCCATCATTATTTCCTTCTATAGCCCAAAAAGGTGCAACGTTACGAACCTTTATAAACCCAAAAGATACGCACGCCATTTCATCGTACCACTAAACCACGTCTCTATATTTCGCACTTTTTTCTCACTATTTTACTATTTATCTTCTTGTTTCTCTACTACATTTCTTAGGCAAACCTTAACAAGACTGTACTTGCACTTAATGGCGACTTCACGAACTCAATCTGATAATGTTTTCAGTTTCGCAGATTTCCAGAACATCCTTACTAGGCCGTATGTAAATCCAAACTTCCTTGCACAAGCCAATACTGACCTCAATGAATTCTATTTGGGTCCATCATTCAATAATGCCGAATCCATTGAACAAGTGGCGGTGGGCCAGCTATTCCCTTGTACTGAAGACCCTCCATTTCTGAACTCCCTGCCATTGAAGCCAATCCGCGGTAAAGATATCCGTACTTCGCCAAAAATTGATCCTAATTTTCGTAGATGGCATGCACGTACGGTAAATCATGGTCCCACCAAATCAATTTTTGATCGTGCCAAGATTTTGGACCTATTAGAAATTACCCTTTTTCCCCCAACTTATGACCCAGTGCTTTTCCCAATCGCCCTGAGTTTCTGGTCTTCTGAGTATAACACTTTTATTTTTCCTCTTGGCCCAATGTCCATTACTCTAAGGGATGTGGAGCCCTAGTAAATCTTCTGCCTTCGGGTAATACTATCTTTCCTGGTATTTTGATTTCCAGTATTGCTCCACAATTTGACAAAAAAGTTGTCGAATCTTATTCAAGCATGCAAGACCTTTATACTGCTTCCAATTCTGAGCCTACTCATGCTGAGCGTGTTGCCTTCCTTTAGGTCTAACTCTGTAAATATGTTATTTGTGTCCCCAGCCTGAAACCCTCATTGAGTTATCTACCTCTATCGTATGAATTAGCACGTGGCAGATCTTTGAATTTGTGTTCATTCTTTTTAGCTGCCTTTTATAGAGGCATGGTTTTCCTCCAACTCCAATTAAAGAATGGTGAGTCTCCCACTGCTAGTGGGCCCCTTTGGCTTGCTCAATTGTGGTTGAGAGCCTATTTTCCACAACTTGGTGCTCCACCGTCTCCTCCTTAAAATGTTAGCTATTGTTATAGGCTATTCATTAATCAATTGAGCCCTGTAAATATGTCTAGCAAGGACGTTTTCACATTCTTTTATACTTTGAATTCAACGCCTTCTTTCTTTCCTTTTTCTCCTCATCAAATTCCTCTATACGTACGGCCTCCTTCTACTTTAGCTGAAGTGAGCACTTCTTTACCCATCTGGGTTCAATTTTTTGGTTGGGAGAGAACTGTTCCATGACATTGTTACATGAACAAATACTAAAGTAGGGGTTGAGATATATGCTCCCCAAAGTTTTGCTCGCCAACTTGGTTTCGGCCAAACGTGGCCTGTTCCTCCTTGTTATTCTAAGAATTTGACAGAGCGTTTCTATACTATAAATAAAATCGAGGCGCAAGCCATTGACACCCATAATAACCTTTTGGCCGAAGGTTTCTCTTTAGCCTATTTCAATTCTATCGTTGTCACACATCCTCTTTTTGAACAGCTCTGGCCATCAGTAAAACGCAGATGTTTTGCAACTGATGCTAATCGTGCCTTCCACCTACTGGATCCAAATACTTCCTCTACTCCTCCTATTTTGGCCACCCATGTGTCCATTAGGAATCCTTCCTCACTTGCTCGAGCGAAATGTTCTATTTTTCCATCTGTTTCTCCTCCTGACAAGACCACTATAGCCAAAGGCACCTCAAGCCACAAATGGCTAGCTTCAGCATCTCCCATTTTGCAGGATGATGATGATGATGATGCTCCTCTTATCATCAGGAGAAAGGTAACTGAATTTGTTTATTCACAAACATAATTTTTCTATGTACTAATGGTTTACCCGAATTTCTCAAAAAAGTTCAGCCTCTTCTTCGAAGGCTCTGGTTTTGGCGCTCCTGCTTCATCACCCTCTATTGAAGCTGGTTCATCCAAATCAGCTGATAAAGGGACTATGCTTAAAGAGAAACCCTTAGTCCCGAAATCTTCATCGCAACCAACAGAAAGAACACCTTCTTCCCAGGGCGTCGACCCCCCAAATGTCGAACCGGAAGGTAATACATATTTTAATGTTTTACCTTTGCTTGTGCTTCTGGTTTTTGATTCATTGCTTCTTGAATTATGCAGATGCTTCCATGGACCTATCCGTTATGTCACGCCCCATTCATATAGATAACCATACACTAAATTCTATCAAAATCTCTTATTTTTTTTTTAATGAAGGTCTCTCCAAAGGTATATTCGAAACCAAAGATCACAAAATCATAGTCCAACACATTTATTCTGACGTTATAAAAATATCTACATGTTGTTTCAAACATCATATAGGATTCCCAAAATATAATGCAACTGAAGCCCCCAAAATAACCCTACAGGTCTTCATCCATGTACATCGAAATCCGAAATCCCGTAAGAGCTCCACAACTAGCCACGCTTTCTATGAAGTTCCATGCTCACCTACAATGCAGGAACTACATAAGCTAATGTAAGCAAAAATCATGCATGTCATGAGTATGGGTAATAATGGTATATGACATCATGCCATGCTAAAGTTGCATCATGTTTAAACATTCATCAAAGTCCACTCGAAATGATCTCTTTTGAAATCTTTCATTTCATTGGGCCCTTGACCACCTACTATGCACCGGATAGAGCTCTGCACAATATCAATATCAATAATCAAATGGCCAATATGACAATAACACCGGCGAGTGGACCATCTTCTCGTGACCACTAGAGGCCCATCTCCTAACTACCCCTATGATCACCCAAGAAGTCTCCCACTAGGCAGCGCCAATATTCATAATATCATGAGTTCACAGTTGAGTAGTCCACCTTCCCTTGATCAATAAAGGCCCATCTCCTATCTACCTTTACAATCACCCAGGAAGTATCACCCACAATGCGAAAACATATCACATAAGCATATCTCATATGCCTTGGTGCCCTAGTAGTGGTCAACAAAACATTTATGAGAAAAATTCAATTTGAAACCATGTTGTGCATGCTAAATTTTCAACCGTGGACATATGTCGTGCATGCACATTAAAATGCTCTTGAATGACATACTTACTCAAAATCGATGTCAATGTATTCTGAAATCACATACTCAATGATCATAACATCATATGATATAAAATGAGCTCCTTATTAAAAGTATATAAATATTTAACCTTACTGTATCACAAATTCTATATTCTTGCATTGTAGTTGCAAATAGATTTTTACTTACCTTTTTGCCTTTGTGTGTGATCTTTCTATGAGATGTAAATCAATTCTCTTTCCCACTTAAAGTCAGAAAATCACTTGTATTACCATTTAATATTAAATACAATCCTAAATTTGATAATCTTAACACACACACACAATCCCGTACTACATCTATTCATGCCAAAATACTTTAGATGACATTAACAATTCAATTTACCGATTGCATTGCAAACTAGTCTCATAAATCACACTATTTCTCGAGTCCAATTATGAACGTCAACGTCATCCAATTGTTGTTTAACAACCTAACACTTCGTAAAATCCATTTTCCAGCCTAAGAGATAATTAATGGACATGTAAAGGTTGAATCTAAGCTAAATACACAAGTGGGCAGAATCTGTTTCAGGATTCCATTGCTGTCCAAGTCTTTTTCCAATCATTTTCACCCCCTTAACATTATCCAAAAATTCCCAAATTTTTACCGTACTTCTATAGCATGTAGATAAAGGTAATCATGCCATATATTAGTTACAAATGAAGGATTTACAGCTTTGAAGGCATTCCTTTTTACAAACACCAAATCGAATTTTTTTTCCTCGTGACTGTTTTGAGTTTTACTTGAACAAGACTTTCAAAAAATTGGATTCCAACCTATTAGAGACCATTTCTATACTTACAAGTCTTGTATAAAAACATTCATATTGACAAATATAAGTTATACCTAAGGTATTACTTCAAATCAAAGGTTAAACCCTTCAAATCTATCAATCCACAATTCTACCCAAGTTATTTTCTCTCAGATTCTCCTAATTAATTGCCCCTATATTTGCCATCATAAATCGTGAAAACACCCCCAACATGATCTCAATTAAGTACAGAGATTCAATAGATTATAAAACTCTCAAAAACAATAAAGATATACCTCAAAACAGTGAACAACTTCAGTTGTCCAGAAATTCTAGCTTTCTATTTTCTAACTCTCTTTGGCTCTTTTGCTTTCTCTTTCGTTTGGGTTCATTTGGGGATAACTTGAAGGGTAAAATTTCCTAATATGGGATATATATAGAGTCCTAAAGGGATTGGGGTCGTGAATCTTGCTGAAGGATTAAGAAAATACTTCATGCAGCCATGTTGACATGTGTTAAGCAAGAGGTGGCTTCATGCAACAATATTTGACTTTTCCCTCATCATATTTGGATCCATATATGACTTATAAGATATATATCTATCCTATATGAAGTATCAAGGGGCTGGAAGACATGGTGGAAGCCTTAATGTTGAAGGAATTGGCTGGTAAAATGACAAGTTTTCCAAACATGAGGTGTTTTCTTGCAGCCATACTTGACTCTTCCTTTCCCATATTCGAATCCTTATGTGATTAGTAAGACATATGTCTATCCAATATAAGGTGACAAGGCTTTAGAAGACGTGCTAGAAGCCTTAAGGTTGAAGGAATTTGATGTTAACTTGACAAATCATCACATCCTAAGTAGGATGTGTCTTCTTCCAATTATATTCTGATCTTGTACCAATCCTTGGACTATTTGTATGAGATTTAAAGATAATATATAACATATTTGAAGTCTTAAAGAAGTGGTAGATGTTGCTAATGCTTAAGGGTGAAGGAATCCATCATTACAAGGATAAATCAACAAGTAGGAGGTGACTAAGCGTGAGGTGGTCTCTTGGAGTTACAATTTGATTTTGTATACATCATTGCAGGTAAAAATCAATCATCCTTGGCTTATTTTAATGTGTTTACAATCCAATTTACTTGCCCTAAGATTCCAAAATATTTTATAGCATCACTTCATCAACCGTTCATTTAATTACTTACCTAATTGACACCTTATTATCGACCGATTTCAACAATTCGCACCTCAACATTTATAACGTCATATAAAACCCATATTTCTATGTAGTGATCATGTTACTTCATGATTAATGTCCTAAATATGTCAATTACTCATTTAGAGTTTATGGTGAGCTTGATCAACCAAATGGAAAGCTATAACCGTTATCGATACTAATTCCGCCCTTTCAAGGTTCCAATTGCGTAGCAAGTCAATCTTCCACATCTAAATTAACCTAGCTTCTCTATCATCGCTCAATATAGAATTTATCACCTAGGTCGAGGAGTCGAAGGCTAACACTATATAAAGATCGTATGCTCTCAATAACCATATATACCATTTTTAAAAGAAAGCAATTAGGAGAATGGATGCAAATGACATTGTAAATAGCATGCATGAATCATATTGGCCAAATATGTAACGTAAAGTTCGGGGTATTACATGCTCCCTTCCTTATAAAATTTCCTCCTCGAAATTTGCTTACCAAAAAGTTCAGGATATTTAGCCCACATTTCATCTTCTCTTTCCCAAATGGCCTCTTCTGTTGATTGATTTTGCCACAGTACCTTAACCAATGGAATTTTCTTGCTTCTAAGCTGCTTTGTCTCTTGTTGAAGAATCTCCACTGGTTTTTCTTCAAAAGTCAAATCTGGTTTTATCTCAATCGGTTCGTTCTTCAATATATGAGAAGGATTTTCAATGTATTTTCTTAGCATGGATACATGAAATACATTGTGCACCTGAGACATTGATGAAAGAAGATCAAGTTTGTAGGCAACATTTCCAATTCTTTTGACAATAGGAAAAATACCAATATATCTTGGGCTTAGCTTTCCTTTCTTTCCAAATTGCATAACTCCTTTCAGTAGTGCTACCTTCAAAAATACTGGGTCTCCAACCGTGAATTCCACTATTCTTCTTCTTTGATCCGCATAACTTTTCTATCGGTCTTGAGCCGTTTGCATCCGCTAACGTATTTGCATCACAACCTCAACCATTTCACGAACCATATTTGGTCCCAGTAGTTTCCTTTCTCCAACCTCATCCCAACAAACCGGAGATCTACATTTCCTACCATACAATGCTTCATAAGAAGCCATTCCAATCATAGACTGATAGCTGTTGTTGTGTGCAAATTCTACCAAAGGTAAAAATTTACTCCACTGACCTTGAAATGCATAAGACCTCAACATATCTTCCAATATTTGTATTGTTCTTTCTGATTGTCCGTCAGTCTGAGGATGATAAGCTGTGCTAAAAGATAACTTTGTTCCCAAAGCCTTATGTAAACTCTTCCAAAAGAGAGATAAAAACCTAGAATCTCTGTCTGAAACAATAGATAGTGGAACTCCATGAAGCCTAACAATTTCTTATACATAAAGCTGAGCATAGCGGTCCATGGAATAAGTAGAACCAACTGGAATGAAATGAGCCGATTTAGTCAACCTATCCACAATAACCCAAATACTATCATATCCTTTAGTTGTTTTTGGTAATTTCAACACAAAGTCCATTGTGATTCTTTCCCATTTCCATTATAGGATGGGTAATGGTTGTAAGGTTCCTGTCGGCCTTTGATGTTCCACTTTTATCTGTTGACATGTTAAACATTGTCCTACATACTCCGCTATCCTACCTTTCATATTCGGCCACCAATAATGCAACTTCAAGTCTCTATACATTTTAGTAGCACCTGGATGAATAGAATATGGTGTCGTGTGTGCTTCAGCTAGAATCTCACCTCAAATATTCTCTACATCAGGTAAATATAATCGCCCTCTAAACTGTAAGATACCATTTTTCGATATCTGAAAGTCTGAAACTTTTCCATCATGTATATCATTCTTCACCTTGGAACAATAATCATCTTTCCATTGTCCTTGCTGGATTCTATTTAATAAAGTAGGCTGAAGTGTCAATGCTGTAAGTTTAGCTTCCACTGTTCTTGGCGATACAATTTCAATATCCATTTTCTGTAAATCCACCAACACTGGTTTTTGAGTCAGACTCATAGTTGCAACCTTAGATATCGATTTTCTACTCAACGCATCAGCTACAACGTTAGCTTTTCCTGGGTGATAATTGATTACACAATCATAATCTTTTACTAACTCTAGCCACCTTCTTTATCTCATATTTAATTCCTTTTGTGTAAGCAAATATTTCAAACTTTTGTGATCAGTATAAATCTCACACTTTTCCCCGTACAAATAATGCCTCCATATTTTAAGTGCAAATACTAGCGGCAAGCTCTAGGTCATGTGTAGGATAATTCTTTTCGTACTCTTTGAGTTGCCTAGATGCATATGCAATAACTTTACCATTTTCCATCAATACATATCCTAAACCATTCTTGGAAGCATCACTATAAACCACAAAGTTCCCACTATCAGATGGAATTGAAAGAATAGGGACAGAAGTCAATCTTTTCTTCAATTCCTGAAAACTTTGCTCCCAAACATTTGTCCATTCTTTGAGTTGCCTAGATGCATATGCAATAACTTTACCATTTTCCATCAATACACATCCTAAACCATTCTTGGAAGCATCACTATAAACCACAAAGTTCCCACTATCAGATGGAATTGAAAGAATAGGGACAGAAGTCAATCTTTTCTTCAATTCCTGAAAACTTTGCTGCCAAACATTTGTCCATTCAAATTTCATACCGTTTCTCGTCAACTTTGTTAAAGAAGAGACTATCTTTGAAAATCTTCCACAAATCTACAGTAATATCCAGCTAGACCCATAAAACTCCGAACTTCTGAAAGGTTTGTAGGTCATGGCCAATTATTAATAGCCTCTACTTTACTTGGATCAACCGATACGCCCTCACCTCATATTACATGCCCCAAAAATACGACTCTTTCTAACCAAAATTCACATTTGTTAAACTTGGTATATAACTGCTTGTCCTTTAACACCTGAAGTACTATCCTTAAATGTTCAGTATGTTCTTCGCTAGTACGAGAATAAATAAGGATGTTCGAGTAATTGCTTAAATACCCGATTCATCAAATCCACAAAAGCCACTGGGGCATTTGTTAACCTAAATGGTATCACCAAAAACTCATAATGACCATATCTCGTACTAAATACTGTCTTAGGAATGTCATCCTCCTTTATCTTCAATTGATGGTATACAGATCGCAAATCAATTTTCAAGAATATATCGACACACTGAAGTTGGTCAAACAAATCATCAATCCTCGGTAAAGGATATTTATTCTTAATTGTTACTTTATTCAATTCTCGATAATCCATACACAACCTTATTGTACCATCCTTCTTCCAAACAAATAATACTGGTGCACCCCATGGTAAAAAGTTAGGCCTGATAAAACCTTTGTCCAACAACTCTTGTAATTATAACTTCAACTCTTTCAATTCAATTGGGGCCATTCTATATGGGGCTTTAGAAATTGGAGATGTTCCTGGAACTAAATCAATCACAAACCCTATTTCACGATCTGGTGGTATTCCAGGTAAATCATCGGGAAATACCTCGGGAAACTCTTGGGCCACCAATACATCACTAAGATTCGAATTATGTTGCGCTTCAATCGCCGTGACACCTACCAAATAACCTTCACACCCACTGTTTAGTAACCTTTGTGCTTTCAACGCCAATACAATTGGGAATCTAAAATATTTTCCAATCCCATTGAATGTGAATGATGTTACTGTATTCGTGGGCTTCTTCTGCATTCACCAATAATCTTATTTGGGCATTTATCCTGGACTCCCCAATTGGGTCTCACTCTTTGGGTTATTTAATTTGGGCTGCACTTTTAGTGTGTCAACACCTCCTTCTTATTTAAAAGTTCTATTTCAGTTTGCACAACATTTATCAAGAGATTCGTAATTCTATGCTTCATTGCTAACGTTTATGAGTCTAAACATTCAAATAAGTTATCAAAGATAGTAGAGCGTAAGTGCTCAGGGGTGAATGTCGATGTAATATAGGATACCGATATGTAGATGGAGATATGCATGTGGAAGGATCTCTTGCTAACTATTGTAGTGAAGATATCTGCAGGGATGAACATCGTCGAGCAATAGAAGAGTGCTCCTAAATAAATAAGAGAAATGGAATTATTACAATCTAATCACGTGTGTAGCGACCGAGAACTTTTAAATAATATAAAATTATTTCTCCAAAAAAGTGTCGCTAAACTTTAACCCTAATTTTAACGAGAAAGCGCGTTCGTCTAGCAGTTACAAAAACAAATTTAAATCTTTCGATCAAGTTTAAATATCGAATAATTATTTTAGTGTCAATTCCGATTTATTTTATTTGGATCCAATTTTAATAATTTCAAGTCCAATATTTAGGGCCCAAATATTTATAGTCCAATAACCTAAGTCCAAAGATTTAAATTATATTCATTTAGCCCAATTCTTGATTATTTAGGTCCATTTCACCTAAACCCAATTTGAAAACCCCTACAGTCCAAATGCTTAGCCCAACTATTTGGCCCAATTGGCTATCCTGGGATTTGTGCCCTAACAATTCACTGTTTTATATCACCCTCATTTCCCTCCAATATCACCACCGTAGCATTCTAGCAGCCATTTTTTTTGGTAAGCTTTCTCTCTTTTTCCTCAAGTGTTGGAGATCAATGTTGATGCTAGAACATCAATTTCTAGCATCAACACCATCTTCCTATCACCATTCCATTTCACTATGAGTTACCATTGATGCTAGAACATTCATTTCCAGCATCAATAGTGAACTCCCCAGCTGCAAGCACACACACGAGCTGCAACCTCAAGAAACTCAAACCAATTCATTTCTCAACACCACCTCCATGGTCACCAAAGAATCGAGCTCAACCAAGCTCACCTCACCAACACCACTCCAAACCGTAGCCAAACTCCCAAGCTGCCCAAACCCAGCTGCAAGCACGCACGTACGCTGTACCATTTCTAATGGTCCAGCAGAAACCACCCAAGCTGCAACCATTCGAAACACCACCTCACTACGCTGCCGACCTCAACCCCGAAACCCAATTTTCGAACCACCAAACCCACCGCCAACAGCTCCAAAACCGAGACACCCAACCACCTCAACACCACCAAAATCGACACCCAATCAACCACAAGACCAAGAAACAGTATAACCTACAAAACTTACCTCTTACCCGAAAGGAATCGAGCCTCCAAGCTTCCGTTTTCCCTCGAATCGCGCACCAAACTCGTCGCCTCCACCCCCCCACTCACCTACGATCACCGGCGCCACCACGTTGGTGGCCCTGCCACCGACCGCCGGTCGGTGGTGGAGATGCGGAGGAAGGGGCGGAGCCCCCTTCCCCCCCGTCGCTCTCTTTCTCTCTCGATTTACAGAGAGAGAGAAATGAGAGATGTTATGTTTTAATTTAATTTTGAATTTACCCCCTAGCGCCCCCAAGTTTTAATAGTTATTATTTCAGTCCCTAAGTTTTTAAATGTTTTTATTTCGACCCTTATCAATTTATTTGCAGTTTTAAAGAATTTCAATTTAGCCCATTATTTATGTAAAAGTCTATTTCAGCCATTAATCCTTTTATTTACAGTTTCATAAAATTGCCAATTAAATCCCTAATTTATAAAAGGTTTCATTTCAGCCCTTTAGTTTTTAATTTCAGTTTTAATATATTTACAGTTCAGTCCCTAACTTGTAAAATTTATCATTTCAGCCCCTAAACTTTTATTTTCAGTTTTAACAGATTTACAGTTTTGTCCTTAACTTATAAAAGTTCACTTTCAGCCCTTAAACTTTTATTTTCAATTTCAATAGTTTTCAATTAAGTCCCTAGAGTTCCTATTTTTCACATTTAGCCCCAATACTTTGAAAATAGTATTTTTAGCCCTTAAATTTATCAAATGCAATTTTAATAAATATCCAATTAGTTCCCTAAACTTTATCTTATCGTTTAAAACTTTAGAATTTCGAAATACTAATTCAAACCTTATTTTCTATTTTGGCTAGACGATACGTACGAACAATTAGGAGATTGAGGTTTCATCCCACTCCACTTTTCACGCAACTCGAAATATTTGAGGTAGACTCGCCACCATTAATTAGTTTAAATTATAATTGCATGTCTTATGTGGATTTACGTGAATTATATGCTTTAATGCATGAGAAGAGAATATGTCATATGAGATATATGATATTGTTATGCTTGCCATAACTTATATGCTTATTTGCATGAGAAAGAAGAGAATCTCTTACGAGATAAGATGAGAATGTTATGCATAACTTATGTGCTTTAAATGCACGAGAAAGACTACCCACAACCTATGATTTTAAAGAGCCTATGATTTTCAAGAAAATGAACCAAAGATGATGATGATATCACGTTGTATATTGCGTAAGTGTGTGTGTTCAATTATTCTATAAATTAATTATCGGCGATGAGTCTACTGAGTATTTCTTCGAAATACTCACCCCGTTATTTTAACAATATTTGCAGATTTCGGAGGTGATCGTGATTGATGGGCAATGTGGCAACGACTTAATGAATTCAGTTATTTACATTTAGAAAGAATTTTGTATTTGAACACTATTAACGTACTTGTTATTTTCGTATTTCCAAAACTCGAGATTTGAAGTTTAATCAAATTTTCTTAAGCTATTCAAATGAATTTTATTGCCGTTAGGGTTTTACAATTATAAATGTGATGTTTAAAATTTAGTTATTTCCGAAAATCCTTTTAGTTGATTTAGGGCAAAAGACGATGACGTGGCAATCTAGGTTAACAGAACTCGGGGCACTACAGCTTGGTATCAGAGCCGGTCTGCATTTCTGTATATTGGCAAAATTTTCAAAAAAAAAATTTGTTTGAATTATCATTAATGAAAGTTGCCACTGCCATCGTTTGATCCCCCGACTCCGAAGGTAAAGAAATTTATGTAGTTTTACGTTATTTTATTTAGGATACTCATTGTAATAACTTATGAGAATTAGAAGAAAGAGAAAGAAAGTGTATTCGAATTAGAAAGAAAGAAAGAAAGAAAGACGAGTTTGAGCATAATTTGAAATAGTTTTTTAAACTTTTACGTCCTCATAAATTTTAACTAAGAGAGATGAATTACCCCGCCTAATTGGACTTTGCATAATTGGTATAGGACATGTCACAAATTCATAGAAATGCACCTAGCGAACAATTAGAGACTATGATCGATTCAAACCTAGACTTGATTGGACGATTGCTCAACACATGGAGCAGCTGAATATCGTTCGTGACCGGGCCATACAACATGGCTACGTGACTAGTAATCTCCGATCGATCCACCACTTACTATCGACTTTTCGAGGCGACTACGCAGTGGTAGCTTGTAATATATATAATGATGCTCTTGTGTCACCCAATGTGGATATGGAGTATGACACCTTCTGCATGAAATTCGTAGCATATTGGCCCATGTACTTTGAGCACCGCTTTGGGGTTGTACCTGAAGGGGAGCCAGAACATGAGCCAATGCTCGAGCCCGAACAGGTGCAAGAAGATGAGTTAGCACCCGAGGGCAATCCCGAGGAAGACCCAGAAGAAGAAGAAGATCCCGAAGAAGACCTAGAAGAAGAAGAACCAGAGGAAGACGTTGATCCAGCGCTGGGAGAATTCTCGGACGCCGAATCATGCGTGACCGAAGGAGAATAGATGATAGGAGTTAGAGTAGGGTTGACATTTTGTCTTAATCAAATGTTGGCATACACGCCATCCGATGTACCTACATGAAAAGAAGTTGAAATATGAATGAAATGAAATTTGAATCTTAATTTCCGTCTTACGAGATATCTTTATTGTTCGCGTTGTTAGTACGCCTAGTCAACTATTACAAACTGCCTTTAAATTTATGAAGGTTATGGCACCACCGAACCAAGCCGATGTTATCAGAGAATTACTCAGAGCTGTGCAAGAAATGAGACAGTTTCCACCACCAGTTAACTCCAACCCTATTGTACCAGTAATTGAACAGTTCAGAAAGTACAACCTGCCTACGTTTGATGGCAGAAATGGGCCACTAGCAGTAGAAGAGTGGCTCCAGACCATTGAAAAGATTTTCAGGCACATATCCTGCCCTGAATACAAGAAGATAGGCTGTGTAGAATTCATGTTGAATGGAAGAGCAGGATTTTGGTGGGAATCCGCATCCCGCACAAGGAGCGAAGAACAACAAGCAGCCCTGTCTTGGGATGATTTCAAGGAAGAGATCAGGGACAAGCTCTTCCCACAAGCTCTCAGAGATCACAAAGAGGCTGAATTCTTGCGATGGTGCAAGGTGATATGGACATAACCGAGTATGAGAGGAGATTTGAGAAACTGTCACGCTATGCTTCACATCTGGTGGAGACGGAATTCAAGAAGGCACGGCGCTTTGAGAGAGGTCTACGCTCGAATGTTAGACAAATTGCCAGTTCACACGATCTGCCAACCTACTGAGAAGTAGTGAAGAAGGCTCAAGTGGTAGCCTATGCCGGTGGGAGAACGGGAAACTAAGAAAATCATTATGAGCAGAGAAATCAGGGAAAGAGGAAATGGCAAGGTCCGAGCCGCAACCAAACTCCGAACCAAAATCAGAACCGGTATCTGGCATTCGCTAAGAGGCCGACTCCGGGACCAACAGGGAAACAGATGACCAATTTCATCTCACCCTGCCCTAAGTGCCAGAGATGCATAAAGGAGAATGCCTGTTTGGAAAGGGTGTTTGCTATAAGTGTGGCCAGTCAGGTCACTTTGCATCAGACTGTCGTCCTGCGTTTGCCCAGGGTTCCAATCAGAAGACGAACCCAAGCCAGAACCGGAAAGGGGTAGCTAGAGTGTTCGCTATAGATGCCGTAAAGGATTCCGACGTGATCGCATGTATACTAGTTAAACTTGTATTCTTGTACATGTCTTAACCGCATTCATACTGTATTTTCCTTCCCATCTTAAGCATGTTAATATGATATCAGGTATACTATCTATTTCCGGGATACCCGTATATGTCCTTATAGACTCCGGAGCCACACACTCGTTTATATCCGATGCATGGTTAGAAAGACTGAACTTAATTGGCACAGAGACTGGTAGTACCCTTGAAGTTAGTTTGCCGTCAGGAGAAACTATCAATACTAATAAGATAGTCAAGGCAGTACAAATAGATTTTGATGGTCAAGTTTTGGAATCAGACTTGAATATTATCCGAATGAAATATTTCGATATTATTCTAGGTATGGATTGGCTCAACACCAATTATGCCACAATTATGTGCCATGAGAAGGAGGTTATTTTTCGTAAAGATGATAAAGAAGTATTCAGGTTTTATGGGACGAGGATCAAGGCACTTTCTTGCCTAATCTCGACTTTACAAGCGGAGAAGCTATTAGCCAAGGATAGTTGTCATGGCTATTTGGTTAGTCTTCAAGACAAACCCGTAGAGGAGATTACTCTGGATTCAGTGCCAGTAGTATGCAAATACGATGATATTTTTCCAGACGATCTACCCGGCACTCCGCCGGATAGGCAAGTGGAATTTTCCATTGATTTGGTACCAGGAGCTGCCCCTGTTTCTAAAGCCTCGCACCGCATGGCACTGAAAGAGTTGCAAAAACTGAAGGTGCAATTAGAGGAATTGTTAGAGAAGGGTTTCATTAGGCCAAGTGTATCTCCATTGGGAGCACCTGTGCTGTTTGTAAAGAAGAAGGACGAAAGCATGAGCATTTGCATCGACTATCGAGAACTTAACAAGTTCACGATCGAAGACTTATTCGATCAGTTGAAAGGTACTGCAATCTTCTCGAAGATTGATTTAAGATCTGGGTACCATCAGCTAAAGGTTTCGCCAGCTGACGTACCAACGACAGCGTTCAGGACACGATATAGACATTATGAGTTCACAGTGATGCCGTTCGGTCTCACGAACACACCTGCAATATTTATGGACTTGATGAACTGAGTTTTCCATCAGTATCTTGATAAATTCGTTATTATTTTTATCGATGATATACTGATCTACTCCAGGAATTCCGCACAACATGAAGAACATTTGAGAATTGTGTTGGAAACGCTGAGAGCAGAAAAGTTGTACGCCAAGTTCAAGAAATGTGAATCATGGCTTGAGAGAGTAGGTTTCTTAGGTCATATTGTTACAACTAAAGGCATCGAGGTTGATCCTTCTAAGGTTGAAACTGTAACGAATTGGCAAACACCTGCAAATGTTGGAGATGTGAGAAGTTTTCTTGGATTAGCTGGATATTATCGGCGATTCATAGATGGCTTCTCTAAAATAGCAGGTTCTATGACTCAGTTGACCAGAAAAAGGAGTTAAGTTTCAGTGGACAGAACAATGTGAACAAAGCTTTCAGGAACTTAAGAACAGACTCGTCTCAGTACCAGTACTAACGATACCATATGGGTTTGATGGTTTCGTTATTTACAGCGATGCATCCAAACATGGTTTATGTTGTGTTTTGATGCAGAATGGCAAGGTGATAGCATATGCCTCAAGACAGTTGAAACCACATGAAAAGAATTACCCGACACATGATTTAGAGCTCGCAGCTATTGTGCACGCTCTTAAGATTTGGCGACACTATTTATACGGGAGTAAATGTGAGATTTATACCAATCACAAGAGTCTCAAGTATTTCTTCACTCAGAAGGAACTAAACATGAGACAACGACGATGGCTAGAGCTGGTAAAGGACCATGACTGCACCATTCTTTACCACCCGGGTAAAGCAAATAAGGTTGCAGATGCTTTGAGCAGAAAGAACGCTAGACGGTTATCAGCTTTGGGGACGACGCAAGATTAGTTGATTCAAGATTTGAGGAATCTAAGAATCGAAGTGCGAACCCCATCAGTCTAAGGATCTTCTAGATTGGCAAATCTGAGCATTAAACCAGACTTGAGAGGTAGAATTATAACAGCTCAAGCTGGAGATAAATTCTTGGAAAAGATCAGATCCGAAGTTGGAATGGCAAGAGAATAGGTTTCGAGATTGCCTCTGATAAGGCACTTATATTCAGAGGACGTCTCTATATACCGAAGGATGAACATATCCAGAATGAGCTTTTGACAGAAGTTCATTCAGCACCATATGCATGCCACCCAGGAGGGACAAAGCTGTATTGTGATTTGCGCAACACCTTTTGGTGGAGGAACATGAAGGGTTACATTGCAAAGTTTGTCTCTAGATGCATGACGTGTCAGCAGGTCAAGGCTGAACATCAGAGACCTTCAGGGTTGTTAAATCCCTTGGATATACTAGAATGGAAATGGGAGAAAATTTCCATGGATTTTGTGACAGGGTTACCAAAATCAGTAAAGGGTCATGACGCTATTTGGGTTATTGTAGACCGACTCACGAAGTCAGGTCATTTCCTACCAGTTAGAATGACTCTCAATATGGATCAATTGGCACAATTGTACGTTAAAGAGATTGTTCGACTTCATGGAGTACCAACTTCCATTGTCTCCGATAGAGATCCGAGATTTACTTCGAGATTTTGGAAGAGTTTACATGTTGCAATGGGTACTAAATTAAATTTTAGTACAGCTTACCATCCCCAGACAGATGGACAGTCTGAACGCTCTATTCAGACATTGGAAGATATGCTTAGAGCTTGTGTACTAGACTTGAGTGGTAATTGGGAGAATCATCTTCCATTAGTGGAGTTTGCCTACAATAATAGTTTTCAGGCTACTATTGGTATGGCACCATATGAGACACTTTATGGACGACGATGTCGATCACCAGTCTATTGGGATGAAGTAGGCGAGAGAAGAATTTTAGGTCCAGAATTAATTGAGAAGACAGTTGAGACTATTGAGAAGATCAGATTACGAATCAAAGCTGCTCAAGATAGACATAAAAGCTATGCCGATCAAAGGAGAAAAGGCTTAGAGTTTGAAATTAGAGAGAAAGTATTTTTGAAAGTAGCTCCTATGAAAGGAACTATTTGTTTCGGCAAGAGAGGGAAGTTAATACCTCGTTTTATCGGACCATTCGAGATCTTAGAGAAAGTAGGTAACGTGGCTTATCATTTGGCGTTACCACCCGAGTTATCGGCCGTACACAACGTTTTCCATGTTTCCTTATTGAGAAAATATATTCACGACCCGAGTCAAGTGGTAAATTTTCAGACTATATCGATTCAGAGGAATCTGTCTTATGAGGAGACACCTATGTGCATTGTAGAGAGAAAAGTCCATGTCTTAAGAAACAAAGAGATTCCTTTAGTCAAAGTCCAATGGGGTAGACAGGATAGCGATGAAGCTACCTGGGAGAAAGAGGAAGAAATTCTGGCTAAGTATCAAGATATTTTAGATCAAGTAAGTTTAAATTTCGAGAATGAAATTATTTTAAGGAGGTAAGGTTGTAGCGACCGAGAACTTTTAAATAATATAAAATTATTTCTCGAAAAATGTGTCGCTAAACTTTAACCCTAATTTTAACGAGAAAGCGCGTTCGTCTAGCCGTTACAAAAACAAATTTAAATCTTTCGATCAAGTTTAAATATCGAATGATTATTTTAGTGTCAATTCCGATTTATTTTATTCGGATCCAATTTTAATAATTTCAAGTCCAATATTTATGGCCCAAATATTTATAGTCCAATTACCTAAGTCCAAAGATTTAAATTATATTCATTTAGCCCAATTCTTGATTATTTAGGTCCATTTCACCTAAACCCAATTTGAAAACCCCTACAGTCCAAATGCTTAGCCCAACTATTTGGCCCAATTGGCTATCTTGGGATTTGTGCCCTAACAATTCACTATTTTATATCACCCTCATTTCTCTCCAACATCACCACCGTAGCATTCTAGCAACCATTTTTTTTTTGGTAAGCTTTCTCTCTTTTTCCTCAAGTGTTGGAGATCAATGTTGATGCTAGAACATCAATTTCTAGCATCAACACCATCTTCCTATCACCATTCCATTTCACTATGAGTTACCATTGATGCTAGAACATTCATTTCCAGCATCAATAGTGAACTCCCCATTTGCAAGCACACACACGAGCTGCAACCTCAAGAAACTCAAACCAATTCATTTCTCAACACCACCTCCATGGTCACCAAAGAATCGAGCTCAACCAAGCTCACCTCACCAACACCACTCCAAACCGTAGCCAAACTCCCAAGCTGCCCAAACCCAACTGTAAGCACGCACGTAGGCTGTAGCAATTTCGAATGGTCCAGCAGAAACCACCCAAGCTGCAACCATTTGAAACACCACTTCACTACACTGCCGACCTCAACCTCGAAACCCAATTTTCGAACCACCAAACCCACCGCCAACAGCTCCAAAACCGAGATACCCAACCACCTCAACACCACCAAAATCGACACCTAATCAACCATAAAATCAAGAAATAGCATAACCTATAAAACTTACCTCTTACCCGAAAGGAATCGAGCCTCCAATCTTCGATTTTCCCTCGAATCGCGCACCAAACCCGTCGTCTCCACCCCCCCACTCACCTACGATCACCGGCTCCACCACGTTGGTGGCGCTGCCACCGACTGCCGGTTGGTGGTGGAGATGCAGAGGAAGGGGCGGAGCCCCTTCCTCCCCGTCGCTCTCTCTCTCTCTCTCTCGATTTACAGAGAGAGAGAAATGAGAGATGTTATGTTTTAATTTAATTTTGAATTTACCCCCTAGCCCCCCAAGTTTTAATAGTTATTATTTCAGTCCCTAAGTTTTTAAATGTTTTTATTTCGGCCCTTATCAATTTATTTGCAGTTTTAAAGAATTTCAATTTAGCCCATTATTTCTGTAAAAGTCTATTTCAGTCATTAAACCTTTTATTTACAGTTTCATAAAATTGCCAATTAAATCCCTAATTTATAAAAGGTTTCATTTCAGCCATTTAGTTTTTAATTTCAGTTTTAATATATTTACAGTTCAGTCTCTAACTTGTGAAATTTATCATTTCAGCCCCTAAACTTTTATTTTCAGTTTTAACAGATTTACAGTTTTGTCCTTAACTTATAAAAGTTCACTTTCAGCCCTTAAACTTTTATTTTCAATTTCAATAGTTTTCAATTAAGTCCCTAGAGTTCCTATTTTTCACATTTAGCCCCAATACTTTGAAAATAGTATTTTTAGTCCTTAAATTTATCAAATGCAATTTTAATAAATATCCAATTAGGTCCCTAAACTTTATCTTATCGTTTAAAACTTTAGAATTTCGAAATACTAATTCAAACCTTATTTTCTATTTTGGCTAGACGATACGTACGAACAATTAGGAGATTGAGATTTCATCACACTCAACTTTTCACGCAACTCGAAATATTTGAGGTAGACTCGCCACCATTAATTAGTTTAAATTATAATTGCATATCTTATGTGAATTTACGTGAATTATATGCTTTAATGCATGAGAAGAGAATATGTCATATGAGATATATGATATTGTTATGCTTGCCATAACTTATATGCTTATTTGCATGAGAAAGAAGAGAATCTTTTACGAGATAAGATGAGAATGTTATGCATAACTTATGTTCTTTAAATGCACGAGAAAGACTACCCACAACCTATGATTTTAAAGAGCCTATGATTTTCAAGAAAATGAACCAAAGATGAT
The DNA here is from genome assembly GCA_035079005.1 of Fraxinus americana. Lineage (NCBI taxonomy): Eukaryota > Viridiplantae > Streptophyta > Magnoliopsida > Lamiales > Oleaceae > Fraxinus > Fraxinus americana. Next base: position 14,406,616 of record CM068718.1, on the reverse strand, counting down.
GATGATATCACGTTGTATTTTGCGTAAGTGTGTGTTCAATTATTCTATAAATTAATTATCGGCGATGAGTCTACTGAGTATTTCTTCGAAATACTCACCCCGTTATTTTACCAATATTTGCAGACTTCGGAGGCGATCGTGATTGATGGGCAATGTAACAACGATTTAATGAATTCAGTTATTTACATTTAGAAAGAATTTTGTATTTGAATACTATTAACGTACTTGTTATTTTCGTATTTCCAAAACTCGAGATTTGAAGTTTAATCAAATTTTCTTAAATTATTCAAATGAATCTTATTGCCGTTAGGGTTTTACAATTATAAATGTGATGTTTACAATTTAGTTATTTCCGCAAATCTTTTTAGTTGATTTAGGGCAAAAGACGATGACGTGGCAATCCGGGTTAACAGAACTCGGGGCGCTACAACGTGTATTAGTAAAGTAAAACCATAGATCTTCATGCTGCTTCCCCTTTACAATGGGCATTAAGGATTGGATCTTCTCTAGGCGGAAGGTTTGTTGCACATACTTCTGTTCCATCTCTTCGACTTTAGTTGATAGCACTGTACGAAGTTCAAGCTGACTTATTGACATTTCAAGACACGTTAGTTGTCATGCATTGAATTGATAAATGGATGTAAATATATACCTACTCGATGATGGTCAATGATAGCAATAATATCTCTTCCATCACGGGTATTTGTCATCCTTAGGACATCGTCTGCTAATTTCTTATTTAGCTGACAATGCTAAGATAGCTTACCTACAAAAAGTACTAGCATTAAATTTCATAAAATGTCAAAATCATAAGGTTTTACCGTTTACCCGGACGGCTTGTGAAAACCATTTAGTATCATATTTGTACTTAACATTCGATCCCTAGCTTAAAAGAATGCAATGCATCCATTAGGCACCTTCTATCCCATGGATATGTGTTGAATACATCAACTTCGTCTCCTACATACAAAAAAATAGATCGATCAATGTCTTGAGGTTTTTGCATCTCAACATGATCTTAATTATAAATACCAACACCAGCTTGTATATATCATCCATCGCTGTGCATCTTGCAAATGCAATCATAAACATGCATCTAAAATATTCATTCAACAGTCTTTTGTTCCGATGAATTTTGAGCCTCATTTCCTTTCATTCTAAGAGTAATAAGGGTAAACTAATAAGGAGAATCATGCCACATTCCCATCTCCTAATTGAAACCACAATTCAGTGATGAAGTTTCCTTTACGACCATTTTGAATTCATAGCCCTTGGATTACTTGGGGTTTATAAAAAGGAGGGGTATATTGGATGATTTGTTATTTTCAAGGGCCTCTGTCGTGTAAAATTGTCGGGTCACCCGACCATTTGCTACTAATTCCTTAAATAATATTGAATAATGTGTAACAAATGAATGGGATGTGGGCCAACAAATTTTATGTACAATAAACTCCACATGGGTGGGGGAACAAGTCGAGTCGCTCCATAATGGATCGAGTTGAGCTCGATTTTTGTTTCACATGCAAACTTATCTTAATTTTTGGCTTAATTTTATTAATTTCTTAAAATAAAAAAAAAAGAGCTCCCTCGAACTCGACTTGTGTGCACATCAGCAAAAAGATCTAATTGTGCCTTATTTATGGACTTGAATCGAGCCGAACTCGAATGTCTAAAGGCTGAGCTGATTCGGATTGATCTATTGCCAATCCACAGATTTCAAGTCAGAACAAGGGTTTTCTTGTCATAAAACAGGCAACCAGCCATATTACTTGACCCTTGAATATAAAACAAGTTCTGAATGCCCAATCCACATATTTCAAGTCAAAACAAGGGTTTTCTTGTCATAAAACAGGCAACCAGCCATATTACTTGACCCTTGAGTATAAAACAAGTTCTGGATGCATTATGTGGTCTCTCTATATATGCCTTTTGTAATAATCTCAGTAAAAAAAAAAAAAAAATTCCACTTTAACACTTTATTAGAATAGCTTTCATTGTGTGAAAATGTTAGTTACTTCTTCAATTAAAATTATAATTTTTTTTCTCCCTGCTTATCAATCATGCATATTTTAAGAAAATAATATTACACGTAATCCCAATTTTTTTTTTTTTTTTTCTGTTTTCCAAAAAAAATACTATTCTAACTATTAAAATTTGAAATAACGGGGGCTAAATAAATAGTACATATACAAATAGTAAAATTAATAAGAGTATTATCAATAAATCAATGAGCTATTCATAAAACACATAAATAATTTTTCTAAAATAATATTTTTAATTTTAAAAATATTTAAATTTTGCAAAACGTAGTAATAAGGGTATTTTTGAAATATTGATTAAAATGGGGTTTATTTTAGAAAAGAAACCAAAACTTAGGCAGCAAATCTCTCCTCTTTCTCCTGTCTACACTGTGAGAGCCGCCGCCCGCCCGCCATTTCTGTTTGCTGCAATACTAAGAGCCATTTCAACTTGAACTGTACTCTTGCATTTTTTTTTTCCATTTTCAGGTACGTTTAAGCCTTGGTTTCTTAATTTGTGTCTTGTTTGCATTTTCACATTTGATTTTTAATTACTAAGAAATGAATTGCAATGCAGCAGCTCGTATAATTGCCTCCTCGATGGCTAGAATTTGACTGGCCTTTTCTTTTTGTGTTGTAAATTAATTGTAACTGAATCGTCGATATTAAATTTTGTTGCTAGTTTGTCCTTTATATGTTCAATTATCGAAAGCTTCCTTTGTCATTGTCGATACTGTTTATTTATTTATTTTTTTAATTATTTCACGCGGTGTTTGAAATTTGAATGCAATCTTTGGTTGAATATTTAATCTGAAGTAGCTGTGAATTTATGATATGATATGATATGCAGATTGTGTGCTAGCGTTCTGACACTACCTTTGGAGGCTTGTATAGGCGGAGAGAGTTAAACAATCAACTTTCTCTAATTCAGGAGAAATTTATTTACTTTATTTGCCGAGATCTCTTTATTTTTTGGGATATTTACTCAACATGGCAGCCTCACTGCATGTAAGTGGACTCAAAACGCCATACCCAGCTATCTCAAAGAGAACTTCATGTCTACGGCCTGTTTGGTCGCATCCACAGCTCAATTTTTCTGTATCCGTAGCTCCTGTTTATGGGCTATGTACGTCGCTGAAGGGCTCATGTAGGGAACAAGCCCTGCGAGTTAGTTGTGAGGCTGGGAAGGTTGATGTACTTGAAAGGCATGGTACTGAGAGCCAAGGTTCTGAAGAAATTGCAAATGAATTGACATGTGTAATGAAGTTTGGGGGATCATCCGTTGCCTCAGCAGATAGAATGAGAGAAGTAGCTGACCTCATTCTCAGCTTTCCAGAAGAAAGGCCTGTCATAGTTCTTTCTGCAATGGGGAAAACAACCAACAAACTCTTGATGGTACTTCTTACATCCTGCTATAGATTTTCTCATTCAACGAGTATTCCTTTTGAGTTCTTTTGAGAAGATGTCCTGATGAAATAATTGGCTTGTATATCAGGCTGGAGAGAAGGCTGTTAGCTGCGGTGTGTCAAATGTTTCTGATCTGGAAGAGTTGGCTTTCGTCAAAGATTTGCATTTGAGGTGACTAAGAGAATTCACTTTTATGTTTGCATTATCTCATATTCCATTTTTTTATTTTATGTTAACCTCTTTATTTGAATGAGAATTGTTTTATAATAATCAGGACGGTGGATGAGCTTGGAGTAGAAAGATCTACAATTTCAAGTGAGTTATCACTTACAACAATATTTGAACTGACATCTTGATCTAAGGGATGGAGCTGTTCTTTAATCAATGGATAAGAATGTATTTAAGACCACTAAGAGCATTCACTTTTATGTTTGCATCATCATACTATTATTATTGTCATCCTCGATGGAGTTCAGTAAACAACTCGGTTCAGGAAACAATGTGTTTAAGACCACTAGTGTTGGGGGAGCTAACATTTGAAATTTGATAGAAAGCATTCTATTGGTGTTGCGATGGCTGCTGTGCCATACTGCTCGTATAATTGTTAATTGCATGTGCCCATTTAATTTTGTTTTGCATATGAGTCAGTTATTTTGTTCAACTGGTACATTGCCATGCAACTTTCTGTTAGGTGTAGGCATTGTCTTCATATTCACTAATTTGCAGGTCAGGTAATCTTTCCTTAAGTAGGGACTGTAATTTCTGCTGTTTGTTGAATTCCTTTGTAACATAATTGCTGTTCTTTTTTGCATTTAAATGGTGATCATGTATAATGTATCTAATCTAAACTCTATTTTGTGAATGCTCTTTTGTTTGTGGTAAACAATTTGCAGAACACCTATTTGAGTTGGAGCAACTTCTGAATGGTATTGCTATGATGAAAGAGCTGACTCCAAGAACAAAAGACTACTTAGTCTCTTTTGGAGAGTGCATGTCCACACGAATTTTTACTGCCTATTTGAATAAGACTGGTGTCAAAGCTTGCCAAGTATGCTTCTTATTTGTCAACTATCTAAAATTTAGCCTTTGTAACAAGTTCTATAAGAATCATGTTATTACTTGCTTTTGATCTAATAAACTAGTGATTCTTTTTCTTATTATTTCTAGGCCTCGAGGTCTTTGTTTGCCTCATATTTTCAAAATGAGAAGTGTTGCTACACTTACAATAATATAGGTGCAAGTGCTTTTTATGAGACAGTGGTAGTATTGCGTGTAACCACGTTGGTGCCTCAAATTATAATGTAATTAAGATTGATCATTTGAGTGCAAATAGTCAAACCACTACCAGGCCAAACATGGAAAGTTTATAAATGATGAGAGAAGATGAACTTGTGTTTTTAATCAATTTAACTCGCAAAGAATTTGTAGCAACATCCATAGGGGACTTCCATATATGCTACTTGTAAAAAGTTATTTTCACTTGGAATTCTCATATCTCTATCTGTTATGCCATGTTTCCATGTACTACATTCATGAATGCATGCACTTGTGTTTTAAGGTAAGCACATGAGACACTCATGACTTGAATTTTGAGCAAATAGATTAATAACTTGATCATATCCAAGCTGATGCAACCAAAAAGTAAAGTACCAGGTCGGATAAGTAATTAAAATAATATAAATGTGTACATAATCACATTTTTTTTTTTTTTTTGCCATATTCATAGAAACATACCCTCCCATTCATTGATTACTGCAAAGTGGTAACTGGTAATATGTGGCTCAATAATAAGGCAGGTAATGAATTGTTTCTTACACGGCCAGTGTAACGAGTAGTCTCTCTTCAATACACTCTTGAGTTATTCTCATTGACAACCTTTCAAAAAAAGTTATTCTCATTGACAAGGTTTTACGAACATTTTCTTGGTTACGTGCTTCAAATTTATTTTATCCTCTTTACAGATCAATATTTCAAAAGTTAAAACTATTATCCAGCTGTATTGGAAGATTATGTCCATGTTCAACCTGTATTAATTTCATCTTTTGACTCGTTTTATCATTGCAAGCACTTAGGTATGTGATAGAATCTGCTAGTTGACTGAAAAGAATTATAAGAAGAAGGACAAAGAAGATGGGTTTTGTGAGACTTTTCTGTAATATAATTCCCTGAATAAAGATAAACAATGCAACAGGCATAAACAGAAGCTCAGCACGCAAGACTGAATTCCCAACTTTCACTCGTTCATTTCCTACCATTTAGTCCCCCCCCCTTACAGTTTATTTATAGCCCTCTTACCCCCCCAACGACTCTTAACAAAATGCATAACAACTGTTAACAGAAAATAGGTGACTCAGCTGGCCTTGCTGTCATTTGGTTGATTCCCACGTGCTTGGTTACTTTTTTGGCGCCTGGAGTATGTATATTTAATTGGGGGTCTATCAAATACCCCTCCCCCCAATGCAGTCACCTTGTCCTCAAGGTGTAGAGTAGGAAACTGTTGATTGATTAACTCAAATGGCTCCCACGTAGCTTCCATAGGAGATAACCCCTTCCACTGTATCAAAACTTCCATACCTCCGGTTCTCCCTTGATTTCGGAATCCCAGAACCAATTCTGGTTCCACAAGCAGTTCCCAATCGTCCCCTAGTTGAAAGGGTAATGGAGACACCATCTGAGCACTTCCCACCATTTTCTTTAATTGAGAAACATGAAATACAGGATGGATGCGAGTGGTATCTGGTAGTGCTAAACGATAGGCCATTTTTCCCACCTTCGCTGTTACTTCATAAGGGCCATAAAACCTCGGAGCGAGCTTCTCATTTGAGCGGCTAACCAATGATTTCCGCTCGTAGGGTCTCATCTTCAAGTACACCTAATCACCCATGGCGAATTCGACCTCCTGTCTGTGCTTGTCGGTAGGCAGTTTCATTTGTTGTTGTGCCTTGTGCAAATGCACCTTCAATTCCTCCTGAATTTTATACCTTTCTAGCATCTGGTGTTCAAGGGAGGAGACGGTTGTGGATCCCCTCTCAAACTGAATCAAAGGAGGAGGGTCGCCCCCATATAGGATGTGACAGGGAGTAAGTTGAGCTGAGACATGATAGGATGTGTTATACGAGTATTCTACCCAATGCAAGAATTGGTACCACTGTTTTGGTCTCACCGAGGCAAAGCATCTGAGATAAGTTTCCACTCCTCTGTTCACCATTTCGGTTTTCCCGTCTGTCTGAGGGTGGTACGCCGAACTGTGTTTCAGCCGAGTTCCCTGCAGCTTGAAGAGTTCACTCCAAAATTGGCTCACGAACACCTTATCTCCATCGGATACAATAGAACGAGGCAGTCCATGTAACCTCACCACTTCCTTCGTAAGTATGGTAGCAATAGATGGGGCTGAAAAAAGGATGTTTCGGCCCAATGAAATGAGCATACTTGCTTAAACGGGCAACCACTACTAAAATCGAATCAAACCCCTCAGACTTGGGCAGCCCTTCCACGAAATCCATTGAGATATCTTCCCAAACCTGGTCCGGAATTGGTAATGGCTGGAGCAGACCAGCTAGAGCCAAGGTTCAAATATTTATCTTGTTGGCAAACTGCGCAGGCAGCCACATAAGCCCTGATGTCCCATCTCATCCCCTTCCAAAAGAAAGTGTCGGCCACCCTCCGATAGGTCTTAAGGAAGCCCCCATGTCCCCAGATCTTACTATCATGGCCCTCATTTAAGGCCATTTGCACCCATGGTGAGCCTCGGGGTAGCACCAGCCTATTGTTGTAAAGCAGGTAACCCTGAAGAAGAGAATAACTTGGAAAGATTGATTGCCCTTTGTGCAGTGAAGTGCATATTTCCTCCAGTTCGGTATCCTTTGCCACCACCTTTTGAATCTCCCCCTACTGCATAGAACTCGGGATACTTAGGACCATTCCTTGGCTGTCACATCCACGCGGGATAGTGCATCAGCTGCCTTGTTTTCCAGTCCTGCCATGTACTCGATCTCAAAGTCGAACCCCAACAATTTGGTCAACCAACGTTGGTATTCTTGGTTGACCTCCCGTTGCTCCAGCAGAAATTTTAGGCTGCGTTGATCAGTTCTTACCACAAACCTCCAACCCAATAAATAGTGTCTCCGTTTTTGGATTGCAAAAACAATGGCCATGAGTTCCCTTTCGTAAATGGACTTGCTCTTAGCCCGGGGAGGAAGTACCTGACTGAAGAAAGCAATTGGTCGGTGATTTTGCATGAGAACTGCTCCCAACCCAGTCCCAGATGCATCAGTCTCCACCATAAATGGCTGGTTGAAGTCGGGTAACCCTAATACCGGCAAGGTGGTCATAGCTTCCTTCAGCAGTATGAAAGCTTCCTCAGCCTCTGCATTCCACTCGAAGCTGTCTTTTTTTAGTTGTTGAGTTAACGGCCAAACCATGCTTCCATATGATTTAACGAACCGTCTATAATACCCGGTTAACCCCAAGAATCCCCTCAGCTCCTTAATAGACCTGGGCCTAGGCCAATCCCTCATAGCCGCTGTCTTAGACTCATCAGCGGCTACCCCAGACGCAGAGATAATGTGCCCCAGGTAGTCCAACTCCTGTTGACTAAACAGACATTTCTTCCTATTAGCATACAACTGATTATCCAACAATGCATTCAACACCACATTCAAATGATCCCTATGTTCCTCAATCGTTCGGCTATAAACCAAGATGTCATAAAAAAAAAAAAACAAAACGAACCTTCGGAGGTAGTGTCGAAAGATCTGGTTCATGAGAGATTGGAATGTTTCCGGGGCATTTGTCAAACCGAAAGGCATGACAAGGAACTCATAATGTCCCTCGTGCGTTCGAAAAGCTGTCTTGGGTACATTCTCCCGCCGTACCCGAATTTGATGATAACCGGATTTCAAGTCTATTTTCGAAAAAATTGTGGCTCCATTAAGCTCATCCAACAACTCGTTGATCACCGGAATTGAAAATTTATTGGGCATCGTGACCTTATTTAAGGCCTGATAATCAACACAAAACCTCCAGCTTCCGTCTTTCTTCTTTACTAACAACACCAGGCTCAAAAAAGTGCTGTATAAGCCCTGCTGCTAACATTTTACGGACCAGCTGTTCTATTTCATTTTTTTGGAAGTGGGGATGACGATAGGGCCTTACACTGACTGGGGAAGTCCTAGGTTGCAAAGTGATAGCGTGATCGTGGCTCCTTGAAGGGGGAAGACTGTTTGGCATCTCGAAGACAGTGGCAAATTTTTCTAGCACTTCCGAAATGACTCCTGGAGGTTCCCGGCATTCCGTTTTGGCCCGCACCATGATGTTACTTAGCTCCAGTAACGCTCCCTCTCCTTGTGCCCTGAGCGCCTTCAGCATCGCCTTCATGGATGCAGATGCCTTGCTCAAGCTCGAGTCCCCTTTTAGTATGACCTTCATGCCTGATACTACGAAGGTCATGGTGAGGTCCTGCCAATTGACTTGCATTTCTCCTAGCTTACGTAACCACTACATTCCCTGAACTTCCCAATTCCAATGGTAAGAAGTCATCCTCTACAATCACGTTTTGCAACTGTAATTTCACCCTCTTGCAGACTCCTTCTCCTTTCACAATTAATCCAGTTCCCATAATTACTCCATACCCCGTAGTCCCCAACAATGGAAGACCTAATTGCCTGACCACCTCCACCGCGATAAAATTATGAGAGGCCCACAATCAATCAGAATAATCACCTCTTTTGACCCTATTACCCCTTTTATCTTCATAGTGTCCGGTGCAGTGAGACCCACTACCGAATTAATGGACAGCTCAACAGCGGGCCCAACTGCAGCCACCACCTCGCCGTCACCTTCCAGGCGTTCCCCTCGTCGTCCGGGCAGTCGTCGGCCAGTTCACCGTACAGCACCTCTCCCCTGCCTTCGTCGTCCTCGTTTTCTCGAACCACCATCACCTGAAGTGCTTTATTCTTACATTTGTGGCCAATAGTGAACCTGTCATCACGTGTAGCACAAACCCTTTTCCCGTTTTGCCTGTAGCTCGGCATCTATTCGGCGTTTGAAAGGGGCGATGGGTTTCTGTGGAAGAGAGGGGTGATTAGGCGTGAAACTCACTTGCACAGTTGGTTTCTGGAAGAATGTATTATGCCGGGTTGTGCTGGAATTAAACCCAGCTGATGGGCTCTTAAATCTTGCTGGGCCGAAAGCAGTTGGGCTTGGTTGCAACATTATATTTCTTTCCTCCACTCTTTGGGCCACCTCCATTATAAGGTCCAAGCCCATGGGATGTAATAACAAGACCTCAGCCCTAATATTTGGAGTGAGCCAGTTAATGAAATTACACTCCAGTATTTCCTCTGAAATGTTCTGTAATGGTAAGGCCAACTTCTCAAATTGCCGGTGATACTCCTTCACTGTTGTTGTCTGGCGGAGAACCAAAAATTGGGCACAAAGCGACCCTTCTTGTGAGGGGTGAAACCGGTGAAGCAAATGGAGTTTCAGATCCTCCCAATCTTTCATGGGTCGACGACGCTCTTGCCATTGGTACCATGCTAGGGCATCGCCATCCAAGCATATTGCAGCTGCGTCCCACTTTTCCTCCTCAGCCATTCGATTAACGCTGAAGTAGCGTTCCACCCGGAAGATCCATCCGTCTGGGTCGCTACCGTCAAACACCGGCATGTCCAGTCGCCGGATTCGTGAATCGGACCTCCACCCACTGTCAACTCTACTGTGTTCACTTCCCCCAACACTTGTCTGTGCTTCCCCCACACCTGGTGTCATCTCCGGTGATTTCACAGGTGCCCCCCACTTCTCCCTCCTATCCCTTTCCTGCGTTTCTCATGTTCGCATCAGTATATCGAACTTTTCCCCCAATTCAGCCCTCAGAGCTCCCAATTCGGACTGTATGGAAACGTGATTGTCTGCTACTTGTTGTTCCAGTGCTCCGACTCGATCATTGAGTGTCATAGTTGCAGGGTTGGATCTAGTGCTCTGATACCACTTTGATAGAATCTGCTAGTTGACTGAAAAGAATTATAAGAAGGACAAAGAAGATGGGTTTTGTGAGACTTTTTTGTAATATAATTCCCGAATAAAGATAAACAATGCAACAGGCATAAACAGAAGCTCAGCACGCAAGACCGAATTCCCAACTTTCACTCATTCATTTCCTACCATTTAGTTCCCTCCCTTACAGTTTATTTGTAGCCCTCTTACCCCCCAACGACCCTTAACAAAATGCATAACAACTGTAACAGAAAATAGGTGACTCAGCTGGCCTTGCTGTCATTTGGTTGATTCCCACGTGCTTGGTTACTTTTCTGCCACCTAGGGTATGTATATTTAATTGGGGGTCTATCAGTATGTTCACATGTCACAGCTTTCATTCCCCACTTTGGAGAAGTGCTAGTGCATCCTAGGTTGTATCTCAATGCGTCATGCACTACATCAGTAACTAAAATGCGGCAACACTTCTCCATGCATGTCAGATCTTGTGACATTATTTATATTACAAACACGTCTATCATGCTTAAAATCAGAAGGCATTTCTTTTTAATTTTAATGTGTTATTATTGGAGAAGTATTTTCTTAATAGTTTTCAATCACATGAACCTTTATTTTGTGCTGCCCGCTTACCAAATTAACTTTACCTTGTTTCTGTCTTGTGATATTGGATAAATTAATAATTCACATCTTTGGACAGTATGACGCCTTTGATATTGGTTTTATAACAACCGATGAATTTACAAATGCCGATATTTTAGAAGCAACTTATCCTGCTGTTGCAAAGAGATTGCATGGCGATTGGATTAAGGATCCTGCAATTCCTGTTGTGACTGGTTTCCTTGGAAAGGTTGCTTCCATTATGATTCCTGTGTACATTTCTTTGATTACCGTGCTTCTCCTGTACTCTATTTTCTATCATCCGAAGATAAGAAATCAGAATGAACATTTGATTGTAGGGTTGGAGAACTTGTGCAGTGACGACATTGGGTAGGGGTGGTAGTGATTTGACTGCCACAACTATAGGTAAAGCATTGGGGTTGGGAGAAATTCAGGCAAGTGATTTTCAACACTTCTGTGGTTTTGCTTTGAGAAGAAAAAGAGCATTACTATCTACTCTGCATTGAATTATTCTATTATAACACATGCATAAAAATGTGTAACCTCTCCCATCACTGTTTTGTCCTTTACAGGTGTGGAAAGATGTTGATGGTGTTTTGACATGTGACCCCAACATATATCCACATGCAGAGCCGGTGCCATATTTAACCTTTGATGAGGCAGCTGAACTTGCTTACTTTGGTGCTCAGGTACCACTAGTGCTATATGCATTGCATATAATAGCTAAATTGCCAGGCTTCACTCTCTCAGCCGGATAAATTGAGGTGTTGCTGGGTTAGAATCCAAACACACGGATTTATTTGCAAATCAGCATATATAATAATATGCAGCTAGTTTATTGATTGAAGCTGACATGTAATAGAGAGTTATTTGCCAAATAGGGCCCCCTCTTCTTTAGGCTGGGTATAATGTTCTTACACCATGCATGTTTCTTTGGATTTAAAGGTCCTACATCCACAGTCCATGAGACCTGCTAGGGAGGGTGATATTCCTGTGCGAGTTAAGAACTCGTACAATCCGAAAGCTCCAGGAACCCTGATTACTCGAGCAAGAGATATGAGTCAGGTTTGCAGCATGACGATGTTGACAAACAATAAACAAAATATTGTTGATGGAATGGTCAAAAAGCTTACATCTATTCTTTTCCATTTACAGGCGGTACTTACTAGCATTGTCTTGAAACGGAATGTAACAATGTTGGATATTGTCAGCACCCGAATGCTTGGTCAATTTGGGTTTCTTGCTAAGGTGAGGCACGCATGCTGCTTGCTCTTGCTGGGTTTGACAAGTATTCCAATTCTAATGAAATTTCCATAATGACGTCTGTTCAGGTGTTTTCAATCTTTGAAGAATTAGGAATATCTGTGGATGTTGTTGCAACTAGCGAAGTTAGTATTTCCTTGACATTGGATCCGTCCAAGCTTTGGAGCAGAGAACTGATCCAGCAGGCAAGCGTATGAAATCGGGCTGGGCTTCTTTTTATTATCAAGGATTTATATAAGCTTAAAAATACCCCATCAATTTATTGTTTCACTTTTACGTTGAGTTTTAGCTGGGGCCACGAGTCTTTCCTTTGCTCCACTAGATAAGTTCTTACCTTGTTTCTCACTTGTTGAGCAGGAACTAGATCATGTTGTGGAAGAACTCGAAAAAATTGCAGTTGTGAATCTTCTACAGAACCGATCAATCATCTCTCTCATAGGAAATGTTCAGAGGTCATCTCTGATACTCGAAAAGGTGCTGCTATAATCTGAGTTCATTTATTGTGAAAGCCGCATACTTCTCCTCGTTGCTGATGTTTAATATTCTGTTGATATTGGGTTTTCTTGGTAGTCTAGATAATTACTCTGAAACATATTTTGATATAGCGTTTCGCTTATTATGTGACAGGCATTCCATGTGCTTCATACTAATGGAGTCAATGTCCAGATGATCTCTCAAGGTGCTTCAAAAGTCAACATTTCATTGATAGTAAATGACAGCGAAGCCGAACAGTGTGTTAGGGCTCTTCACTCCGCTTTCTTTGAGAGCGATATATCAGAGCTCGTATCGGGAAATGGTTCGATCGACGGTTGGAAACCAACATAAATTTTGTCACGACAGTCGTTACTATATGATTCTTATTTAAACCATCTATCTCCGAAGAAGTAGATTTTCTTGTTTATGGCAGAGAAAAACCCTAGCGATGCAATATATTACAGTGCATTATTGTTTTCCTTAATATTTAAAGATCCAAATATTTACTTTTGAGGATTATTCATTGTCTAATGTTGTTTACTGGTTAGAAATTTAATTGGATGGTAAATAATTGTCCCTACCAACAACCTAACAGCAAAACAAAATTGTTCCACAACAAAAAATCCCTGCTCCTATATGTACTTTGATTTCATATAAATAATACTCCAAATGGGTTTAGGTACGTGCACGCTTTCATGCAGTTCCGATACAAAAAACACAGAAATTATTCCATACCTATCAAGTTGGTCACGCATTGGTGACCTTGCAACTGTATGACGCATAAAAAATGAGCTTCAAACTTTTACATTTGGATTAAAAAAATGTATTTTGTATTATAAACTAAGAGAAAAGAGAAGAAAATAGAGGGATTTAAACTTGTATGTATTTTACTGAAAACGAAAGTCTTATATTTATAAGTAAGAATTAGGCTACATAAGTACAATGGTCATTTAGATATACTAATTAATTTACAACACTCTTCATTGAATGACGATCTATAGAATTGTTTTATTAAAAATCTTGTTCGAGAAAAACTTCGAAGGGAAAAAAAAAAAGAAAAGCTAATTGTAAAAGAATTTGGAGTATCAATGTGCGGCCTCATTAAAACTCTATTAGGAAAATCCAATGAGAAACTTGGATGAAGGAAAAAGAGTACAACTATTTTCCATAATGTTGATTTTTAGTTGAAATTTTGAAATTATACTGTAAACGCACGATGTTAAGTTTTATAACATAACGATGAGTTAGTATGTCAAACCCAAATGAATTGATAATTAAATTTCTACTAAGTACTATAATTACATTAATCATCACTTCATCTACACGGTCGAATTGATGGGATCAATGTAATTTAACTAAATCTAAATTGAAAGTCTGACTAAATGAACGTAGAATGCCAATTCTTAAGGATTAAAAATATATGAGTATAACTATCAACTATGTCTCTTAATTCTCTACTTATCTTCAATTGATTTTCCTAGTTTATAAGCATAGAACTCTAATATATTCCGTCTTCATCTCTCGAGTGCCGAGTGAAAATCATTCATAAATTCTGATTCCAATATTTCTATTCCAAATCCAAACAATCTAGGAATTCACAAGTTCTATGGTTCTTTGTAAAAATGGTTCAAATGATTTATAATTTCTCTCGAAACCTATCAAATCCTAGGTTGTGTTATTTTATGATCACACTCTAAATTCTCCCTCTCAATTGTCGAATCTTAAACATCATATCAATCAATTAATGGCTAGTTAATTGAAAGCATTAAGAACAAATAACACAAATAAACTTAGAAAAAAACCCTAGAAAAAAATATATAAAAAAAATCAAAACATAGTATCAAGTATAGATTACATCAATCCCCTAGATGAATGAATTAGTTCATGATTAAAAAATAAGGAAAACTTAAGTTCACAATCATAATTATGGCGAAAGAAAAAAAAAAAAAACTATTTTGGAGTTGAATCAATATCTCTTCTCATCGTCTCTTCCTTCAATTGCCTTGTTCTCTAGTTTCGCCGTTGTCGAATCGTTCTTCAAAATCCTTTAAAAGTATAGGTGACAATCCGGGTGGTCCGGGCTGGGTCGGCCCGCCAACTTATGAGCCCAGTAACGGCCCGCGTGAAAAAAAGCCCCCCGCTACGGGTTCCGGGTCGGCCCACAAATTTTGGACTACTACCCAAGCCTGCCCGTTGACCCATCCGGGTCGAGCCCATGCAGGTCACGGGTCGTGGTTTGTTTTGATTTGACCCATATTATTGTATAAATAAAATTATAAAAATATAGAATTTTTCATATTTATAGCAAAAAAAATTTTTTTTGTTGATTGTAAACTAAAAATTGAACAAAATAATAAATTCATATTTATATCAAAAAATGTTTACATAGAATTCAAATTTAAAGTTATATGAATTATTTATAACTTTACAAAGTTAAATTTAACTTAAACAAATAACAACTAAATGCATTTCTAATTACTATAATCAAATATTTATAGTATAAGTACATCCCAACTAGATTGATATCTACTTTTATTATAATTTATAGTTTAAGTACATCTCAACTAGGTTGGCTCTATCCCCTCCCCCTCCCCTCCCCTCTCCTCTCCTCCCCATCCCATTTTTCAAATTAAATTTTTTTTTTCACGGGCCAATGGGTTAATTGCGGCCCGTGAAGGTCACCTCCTTGACCCATGAACCACCTGCTCTGGTCCGGGTCGGTCCGCGGTCACGGGTCGATCCGGACCAATTTTCACGGGTCTGACCGGCCTGTCCGTCTTGACACCTCTATCTAAAAGGTTACATTTATGACCTCTTCAATGTCTATCTTGAGTTTGGGTTGTTTGGATCAAAATTAACCCTAAATTCTGCACTATAGTGCCTAAGAGCACCTGCAATTTTAGCTTGTATGGTGCCTAGGCACTGGTTAGGAAGCTCTTAGGCATTGCTTTCTCTGCCAATTTTTTCCTTCTTTGCTCGGTTTCTTGCCTTCTTTGTATGTTTTCAAGTCCTCGTGTCCTCAGTTCATATCATGATCACCCCTTGACTCTTAATTACTCCAAGAGTTACCCTTTTTCACTATTTCACATAATCGATAGCAAAACACGAAAACACACATCAAAACGTTCTAAAACTCTTAAAATCAAATCAACATAAATTTTAAATAAGTTTGTGTGTGTGTGAAGAATCAAGTGAAATGCTCTACATTCACAAATTGATTCAATTCCGACTCTCAATGGTCAAATATATCCTTTCTTTAGATACAAACTCCCAAACTTCTTTTCTTTGATTCTTTTCCCAAGGTATATTCTAAGGTTGACTTTCATTTCACTATTTTCTTTTACCGTTCCAATTTGGTTGAATCTAACCAGCAATGGCAACAATCCATGTGATGATTCTCCCCAAAGTTGAGTGATTTGACAGTCAAGTTTATATCATGTCCTTCAAACACACTAGTTATCTAAATGCACAATTACTTGCTATTTTGACAATTAAAGCTCAAGATCTATATCACCCCTTTAAACTTTTTTCTTGACCCATGTTATGAGTTTTAACTCGATAAGTCCCCAATTTTTTAAAGACCAAAGGGTATTAAGTTTAGAGATACCCCTACGAACTTACTAACTCAAGTAAAAATGGCTACAGAGTGAGGCATATGATTAAACAAGTGCAATGTCCTTTTATCTTTTATCAAGGCTAAAATAAATGGGGCTTAGATCCCTAACATATGGTCGTTACCTAGTTTATACTTGAAAGTTAAAGAACCTCCACACAAATATAGTTAACATGCATAGAATCAACACAGTTATAGATAATCTCTTTTACTGGCTCGACCAATCCCAAACTATATTAAAAGTGGTGAAATGATGTATAATGTAATGGTTTAAGGGTTGAGCATCTAAGTTTACTATTGGGGTACTTACAAAAATACCCTTAAAATTATGGATGTTTTGAAAAATCATATGAAAGGTTTTTAGGAAGTAAAAAATACTGTGTAAAATGAAAAAGTGACACAATGTCACTTTTTTTTATATAAAAATTGTCAACAAAACTAAAAAAAAAGTGACACGCTATCAAAAAGTAATACAAACTCAAAAAAGTGACAAATACCAAAATAGCACCATCCATTTGTGTAGCACCAGTAATCATGTTCTTAAAATAATAAACACGTCCAGACCAATCCACATGCTGATTATGTTAGAAAAATATAACATTATTTCATTTTTTTATCTTCTTAAAAAGTGACAAAAACTTAAAATGTGACAGAAAACTAAAAAAGTGACAAAATTTTAAAAAGTGACAGTGTCACTTTTATAAAATTGGCGGGCAACTTTGACATCCATGGATGGTAATGCATAAAATTAAGTAAGTGACAGTGTGACACAATCTCACTTTTATAAAAAAGTAATTTTGTTAGTAAAAAAAGAAGTGTTCTAAAATGCGTAATGCGTAGCGAAGCGTCGAGGCCGAGAATCAAGAATCACGAGTTTATGCGTGTCAATGCGAAGAATATTAAGGCATTAAATATATTTTTATATAAAAAAAAAAATTTGTTCTAAAATGCGCCGCCTAGGCGTGCCTAGGCGCGCTAATGCGGGCTAATGCGTGCCTAGGCGCGGGAATTTTCGAACAAAAAAGTTAAAAACGCATTTTCCGCGAATTGCACCAATTCGACGCGTTCGGTCCCCGCATCGCGCCTAGGCGGCGCATTTTGGCGCCTTTTCGAACACTGAAAAAAGTGACCAAAAAACTAAAAAAGTAATAGAAAATAGTGAAACATTATAAAAAGTGACTGAAACTCAAAAAAGTGACATAACTTAAAAAAAGCAGTAGCTAGTTAGCAATCAAGAACACGAGGCGAAAAATGGAAAACAAATATTTCTCCCTTTAAATCCATAACATTAATTGTACCGAAAATGGAAAATAAGTTGCGAAGTATCCGAACACAAATATAATTCATAACCAAAAAAATCCTACAAAGCATAAGTAGTTTCTACAAATGGCCTCCTTCCTTCTCCTCATAACAAGTCAACATGGTTGAACGACCATTAGTTACTCATGTATGATATAGCAATCCTAAATAAGCAATAAGTAGAAAATTGGGACTGGAAGTAGGGACTCAAATAGGGACGCATGGGACATATGGGGGAACGTAGGCATGAATATGCTCCAGTTGCTTTCCAGCATATGTTAGTACCATATCATTAAGAGATGAACCAACCATGCTCTCAAGTATTGCATTGACGTCACAAATTGTGTACAATAGCTTAACTTCTAACTTCAGAATCTCTCCAGTTTGTATTTTTACAGAAATTAGCAACACGTCTTTTGGATTCAACAACATATGAAGGGTCGAACCACCTCGAATGTTGAGGCATTCTACAGTCTGATTATCATCAAGTGGCTTTCCAGCAGAAATCAGAGTGTACTGATCTGAACAGACGCCTTCTTTCTCCCTGATTTGAGTTTTGATGTTCCGGATGGTATCACTAGGCTTTGCTTCAACAGTAATTGTTTTCTTAGTAATCGGCATTTTGATAAACAGATTGATAGGTATATATGGACAAAAACTTGGACAGTCGAATTTTTATCGATTCCACAATCTACCAGACTATAGGCATCCTTGAGATACAAAAATCATGGCATAATTCACACAAAAATGCATTTGGAGCAATTAATCGAACACTTGATTTGCACAGTAATTAAAAGGAGTAAAATTTTCTCATAATTCTATGCTAAATCTAAATATTCCACAATTAATCTACAAAACCAACATCAACTACGCCCATACTCCCAACAAAACTAAAAAAATTCCAACTATGAGCAAGAATTTAAGACTAGGGGTGTCCAAAAGTTTCGAATCGAACCGGACCGAACCGAACCGAACCGAACTGAACCAAGCGGTTCTTCATAAATTAAATACCCGAACGAGTACCCGAATCGAGAACCGATGGGTTTGGGTCGGGTCTCGGGTCTAGACCAAGAACCGAAACTAAATAATTTTTTTATTTTTTATATTGAATTAATTAAATTATTTTATTTTTTTCCTATACAAATTAGTAAATTAATTGAATAAATTAGATTATTACATAATTTTAATTTTTAAACCCAAATCATTTTAAAATCCATTAGCCCATTTTAATTTGAAGCAAATGAATATACTTTATGTAGTTTTGTTGTAATATTAATATCTACTTTTTGGTATTTGTATGCATTGAATTAATCTTATTGGACGGCTAGTTTTGTATATTTTTTTGAATTGGACTACGTTAATTTGTAAAAGTTACGAATGAAATGTTATTAATTGTATTTATGTAGTGTTGCTGAAAATATTAAAAAATTTAATTATGGTACAGAACTGAACGGAATCGAACCGACCTGAACCGAACCCGAACGGTTCCATAATTATATTTGGACTCGACGGATCCATTTATTAAATACCCGAAAGTTTTGGGTTGGTTCGGGTATCTTCAGAACCGAACCGAATCGAACCGACCCATGGACAGCCCTATTTAAGACAAAGAAGAAAAATTTCGAAACCCATAAAGTTGAGCCAATTTACCTTTGATTTCTTGAAATTTTTATGGATGGAAGTGTGAATTCGTGGATGAATGATGTTGGAATATAATTAATCTTCAAAGCCCACTGAAATTTGGAGAAAAATAGGATAATGTTGATGAAAAATTTGAAAAAATGGTGAGCGAAACCGAGTCTTTGTGTGTACGTAATTGAATGGAGTGGGGTTTGGGACGTATAAATTATTGTGATTAGAGGTTTAAATTTATGTTAAGTGCATTAATCTAATTGATTTCTTTTTTAGAGTAGTGAGCCTAATTTTCCCTTACAAAAATAAGGTTAAGATTTAGACAAATTACATTTTTAACACACTTTTAATGAGCGTTAATTTTAATACGACTTCCTAGCAAAGTGAAATGCCATCCTCCAACTCACGAGCATTGAGTAGTAGTTCTGTACTTAACGTGATGAACACATGATATTATTTTTCTTGACCTCGTCGTTTTAATATTCTTAATTTTTAAATTTGAAACTATGATCTAACTGTAAGTGTTATGCTCTAAGTCCAATCGATTTTGGATGTAAACACTTTTAATATGATTAATGCACTTTATTTATGGCAGCTCAATTATTTAATTGAACTATGATTATGATAAATTAAATTAATAGAGTCTGTAGATTCAAATCTTGGTAACTTGCTAATTACAAAAAAAGTTGTGATTGTGAGAAACGAATTATATATGATTGAATATTACATTATCCGTGGTTGTAAGTAATAAAGAGGGGCATATATTGTTATTACGGATAAACCATCATATGTAACATTTCTCACTTGTGAAGTGAGTAGCTGATCTTACAAACTGAGATGTAGTTACATTTAAATGAATGTGTGAATGTTTTGTTACAAGAACAAAATATTGAAGACACACACTAGAGATATTTCACATAGATAACTAACTCGGTGTCAATAGTTAATCTCTAACGTTTGGTAGTGGAATTGATCATTTAACTTGAGATAATTATAGTGCTTTATATGGAGATAGTCATACTTTGATTATGTTGGATATTGTTTAGTCAAGAATCGCTAATATGACATCGTTCGAGTATGTCAAGAATCATATGAATGTTGTGAATGATCAAAACAAAATTCTTCACTATTAGATAGTATGAGATTATAATCTACATTTCATCAAGTTAAGTTGATGATGAAAATCGTTGGCCAAGGTGTGCTTATATGTCGAATTTTTTTCTTGAGTTATATTAACTTAAGAGTGGGATGAAATATATGATCAATAATCGAGATCAACACACTTTCATATCTTATAATTAATCGAATCATATTAACGTAGAGATTATAGTTTCACAGTAAACGAATAAATTTGATTGTATCATACTAAGTGACATTTTTCAGCACATGTATTTACATATTAACACATCGTTAGATATCAATTTGGGACGATGGATGTGAAATAACGATAAATTGAAAGGGTATTATTTATCGATTTTGATAAAATCAAAATAATAATTCATGTCATTAGGCATCGTGATCGAAAACCTAATAGGTCATACATAATAAGAAGAAATAGAAGAATGATAATATTAATTAATTAATTGACAAATGTTGGATATTTGCAGAGTTAATTAATTAATTGTGCTTATTATTGTGCATAAGTTAATTAATTAGATTAATTAATTTATGGATCAACTTTTATTAATTAGATTAATTAAGCATTGGACCGAGTCAAGTCCACTTAAACTTCTACTAATAAGTTGTTAGGATTTAGAAATCAAAAATATACATGCATAATCTTTCTATCAAAAGAAAAAAAAGTGATCTTAATTATCTTATTCTTGTTCCCTTGTATGAATTACCATTGGAGAGTAACCAATTGGATAGATGTGGTATGCATATCGTGTTTGTACGTGTTCCAAAATTGTCAAAGAACTTTGCAAAATTAACTATAGGTATAATTCTTATAATAGTTTCTAACTAAATACAAAGAAGATCCTTAGTGAGAATTGAAATTGTTTAAATTCTGAGCAGTCCATGATTAAGTAAATTTTCAATAGTAGCATCAGAGCCTGCTTTGTATTTGTTAGAAGTTATTTTTGAATTTTGGAACAATCAATTGTTGATTATTTTCTTGTTTTTAACTTTTAAGAAAATTAATTTTATCTTCAGAAGTCTGTTTTTGAAAAAAATAATAATAATAATTTTGGGTCGAAAATCTGGTTTTGGAGGTGTAGTCGTCGGAACGGTTGCTTCGCGGCATCTAGCATTGCTGGTATTGTAACGACAACGCCGGTTGTAGTTCGCAGCAATGTGCAATGCTACTCGATCACCGGTGCTCCACGGAGCACTGCATTATCGCGCGGGTAGGACTCCGGAGAAAGCTAGCACCGCTAAAAAGAAGGAACAATTCTAGGGTTTTGGGTAGATTTTTGGAGCGGGGCCTTATGTGCAATTTATAAAATTGTAGTGCCTCTCCTGCACGAGGTCATGGTGTATTTTAAAATTGAGGGCCTACTTGCAATTTTTTGAAATTTGGGGACTCTGTTAATAATTTCTAAATAAGCCAGATTGCAATTTTCGAAAGGAGTTTTGAATTTATATATTAAAATGTCTTTAAATTTGATTTTCAAAACGATTTTGACCTAAATTTTAATTTTGACTCACCTAAAATTTTATTTTACATTTACGACTTTTATATTATCGCTAAAATTGAATTTAAACTTAAATATTAAACTTTGAACCTAAATTGAATTTTATTTTATTTAAAAGTTTTATCCTAAATTAAAATGTTAATTCAATTAGAATTAGAATTGGGATCTAATTTTATATTTAATTAGAATTTGATTTTCATTAAATTATACCATCCTAATATATTCTTGAAGTTAGAGTTTCTAATTTGACATTTAATTAAAACTTGATTTTAATTAAATAAACTTGGTAATTGAATTAATGATTAATTTGATTACTTAATTATTTAATTATTCTGATCCATTTGTCTAAATTAGTATAGACGACCATAATTGTTAGAAACTTGAAGTATATTTTCATATAATATTAGATATTATATAGGAATGTACTTATATGATGAATGTTTAATTGGTGGATGATTATGGTTTCGACCATGTTGATGTGTTAAATAATTAGTTTTATTCTTGTTATTTTATGGGCCTATGAGATCTTATCCATTTTGAATCTGGGATTTCATTGTTATTATTATTTTAGGCATGCATGTCCAATTATTTTAAAGCTTGTGTGCCACTAGTATATGATACAGGTTGCAGGTGGATTAATTGAAGAAGCAAGAAGAGGAGAAGACCATGGAGATGGAGCATTACATGTACAATTATTTTAGGCATGCGTGTCCAATTATTTTAAAGCTTGTGTGCCACTAGTATATGATACAGGTTACATGTGGATTAATTGAAGAAGCAAGAAGAGGAGAAGACCATGGAGATGGAGCATTACATGTGTGCGTGTGTGTGTGTATTTCCACCAATCTCCCTCGGCGTGTTACTTAACTATAAACCCTATTGCTCAAATTTTTAATGTCATGAATGTGTGATAAAGTGAGCATAATCAAGGTTACTACTACTACACCCCTAAAACAACAAGATGTAGCTCTCTTTTACTAGCACAACCAATATAATTGTATCATTGCAAATTAATTGGAAATTAGACAATCCAACAGTTAATCCAAATGGTCAATCCTTTAGTACTTCCTTTTTTGTAACAAGGTGTTAGAATCTATAATGTAGATTGCTTATTATATAACTTAGGTTACTTATTATATAACTTACTTATCTTAGATAATATAGTTGGCATATGTGTTCACCATGTATATAATTCATAAGGAGATCATCCTATCACCAGCTGGCTGGCCTGCCATCTCGTTACAGCACATGGGATGTGCTCCAATATCCCTTTTGTTGAGTAGTTTGTTAGGATAAGACTTTACTCTTTTACCCTCTCCTCCTTTCTATTTATTAGCCTTTGTATTGAAGTTAATGTTAAGATGAATTTCTGTAATCAATTCCAAACAAGTTCAGAAGTTTCCTTCATCTTCATTCAACTGTAATTCAGCTTATTATCACATCCGTTTCATTATAAAATCTTACATGGTATCAGAGAAATGACTACCATTGCTGAAATGAACTCTGCTACCAGTGAAAATGAAGCTGCCGTCCAAACCTCTGATTTTTCTGATCACTATATATTGGAGAATTCAGACAATCCAGGAGCCATCCTTGTTACAGATATGCTAACTATTGAAAATTATCCCACCTGGTCAAGAGCACTCCGGCGAGCACTTCGAGCTAAAAATAAGCTTGGCTTCATCAATGGAAAGCTGCCTAAGCCTGATTCTAACAGCACCTTCTTCGATCCATGGGAAAGATGCATTGATATGGTGGCATCCTGGATTCAAAATGCGATTTCACCCTCTCTCAGATCCAGTGTTGCCTTTATGGACGAGGCAAACGAAATTTGGGCTGAACTTAAGGATCGATTTGCCCACCAATATGGATCCAGAATATATGAGTTGAAGAAAGCACTTGTAGATCTGGAACAAGAAAATGATTCTGTAAGTATCTACTATCGTAAGTTGAAAACCATTTGGGATGAACTATCAATCTATGATCCAATTCCTGAATGCAGCTGTGGACAGTTAAAAATACTGGTAGAGAGACATCAACGTGATTGTGTAATCAAATTTCTAATGGGGCTAAATGGAGTATATGACAGCACAAGGGCCCAAGTCATGATGCTCGATCCTATTCCACCAGTAAACAAGGTGTTCTCCTACATCCAGCAGCAAGAAAGACAGAGGCAGATTACCTCAAATACCATAAATAATGAAACCATTGCAATGGCAACCAGGAGAACTCATGGAGAAATCAAGGTTGTCATCTATGGGAAATCGAATTTCACTAGTAAAAGGGATAGACCATATTGCACACATTGCAAAATCCCTGGACACAATTTAGACATATGCTTTAAGGCAGGAAACATTGAGCCTCCCTTTTGCACACATTGCAACATGATCGGATACACTATGGAGAAGTGTTTTAAGCTGCGAGGTTATCCTCCTAGTCACAAGTTGCACAGGGTCCAAAGGAGGGATGGAGGTTTTGCAAACCAATCAAGTGTGATGGAGGAAGAAAGTGAGAGGCCAGTTTCTTTAACCAAGGGACAATACGAAGAGTTTCTTGCCTTGTTTCGATCTAAGGAGAATTCACAGAACACTCACTCTGTTAACCATGTGCAAACCATTGATCATTCAAAAAAAAAGCCTCAATCTGATTTATCTGGTAAAGCAGCCCATCTATCTATTGCACCTACACACTCTCAGAACTTTGGTTCCATTCCATGGATTATTGATACCGGTGCAACAGATCATATGATCTGCAACACCAGTCTCTTTACCTCCATCGAATCAAGGGTCTCCCTCTTAGTTAAGTTACCTACTGGTGAGATTGTTCCAGCCACACATATTGGCGTGGTACAGATCACAAACTCCATACTTCTCAAAGATGTGCTGTGTGCCTAAATTTCATTTCAATCTGTTATCTGTCAAGAAATTAACTCAGCAGGTTCCCTGTTGTCTAATCTTCATGTCTCATTCCTGT
This sequence comes from Fraxinus americana, assembly GCA_035079005.1. Lineage (NCBI taxonomy): Eukaryota > Viridiplantae > Streptophyta > Magnoliopsida > Lamiales > Oleaceae > Fraxinus > Fraxinus americana. The sequence goes on along the minus strand of CM068718.1, from coordinate 14,381,690 downwards.
TTTGTGCAGGACCTTTTGTCTTGGAGGACAATTGGGAAGGGTGAAGTATGGCATAGCTTGTATCGACTAAGGCTAAACAAGGTCTCACCCACTGCACTCATGACCACTCTATCAGCCCTTAGTCTTAGACAACCTTTTGCTGCTGCCTCTGTTATCAGTTCTAATGTTCAATCCAACCTGTGGCACTATCATCTAGGACATATATCAGACTCTAGGATGAAGCTTATCTCTAATATTTCTGTTATTTCTCATTATAAGAAAACCGGCAAAGTTCCTTGTTTCATTTGTCCTTTGGCAAAACAGCATAAACAACCTTTTCCTATCAGATTGCATAAGACTAAACAAGTGTTTGAGATTATTCACTGTGACATATGGGGCCCTTGCCCTACTACTGCTCATGATAAGTCCAAATATTTTCTCACAATTGTAGACGATTATTCACGAGCCACCTGGGTTTACATGCTTAAAAAGAAATCTGATGTTAATCATTCCATTAAAGCTTTTATTCAAATGATAGAAAATCAATTCCAGACTTCAGTTAAGATCTTAAGAAGTGATAATGGGCCTGAATTTAAATTGACTAATTTTTACAACTCAAAAGGGATCATTCATAAAAAAACTTACGTTGAGACCCCTCAACGAAACGGTGTGGTTGAAAGGAAGCACCAACACCTGATGAATGTTGCCAGAGCTTTGAGATTTCAGTCAGGCCTTCCTCTATTTTATTGGAATGAGTTTATCCTTACAGCAGCCTATTTGATAAATCGAATTCCCACGCCTCTGCTAGAAGGTAAGTCACCATTTGAAATCCTTTTCTAGTGCAAACCTGACTATTCCCACTTTAGAACATTTGGGTATCTTTGCTATACTACAACATTGACACAAGGGAGAAAGAAATTTGATCCTAGAGGACGTCAATGTATTTTCTTAGGTTACCCCTTTGGAGTTAAAGGATATAAAGTAATGGATTTACAAACGAAAACCATTTTTATATCCAGAAATGTGATTTTCCATGAGACCTATTTTCCTTACAAACAAGCTGAAAAAACCACTGATAATGCTGAGTTTATCTTTACAACACCACTTCCTGATATTGACAACCACATCCAACCTATATCAGATACCATACTCCAATCATCTGATGCACCCACACCTAATCAAAACATTCCAAATGATCCTGTACCTGAAGATGATCTTCAAATATCACCTTCCTCATCACCTATCACTCGAAGGTCCACTAAGGTTAAAAAGGCTCTTCAATATCTACAAGATTTTCACTGTCATCAGGTCATTGTAACTCACTCATCTCAATCTCCTTTCAAGACAGGGTCTATAGCATCTGCAGGTAAGGCATTTCCTATCCCTAATAGCATTTCTTATCATAAATTATCACCTCAATTCAGAGCTTTTTCAACTGCTTTCTGCACATACCTCGAACACAGCACATATCATCAGGCTGTGAATGATCCTAATTGGTGCAAGGCAATGAACTCAGAGACAGAAGCCCTTGAATTAAATGGAACCTGGAAACTCACTAATCTTCCACCAGGAAAAATGGCAGTTGGATGCAAATGGGTATATAAGTTAAAGCATAATTCAGATGGGAGTATTGATAGGCACAAAGCGAGGCTTGTAGCTAAAGGATATACCCAAAGGGAAGGGATAGACTACAATGAATCATTCTCGCCTGTTGCAAAGCTTGTTACCGTTAGATGTCTACTGGCTGTTTCTACAATCCAGAATTGGCACCTCAAACAATTTGATGTGAGCAATGCCTTCCTTCATGGAGTTTTGAATGAAGAAGTATATATGTGAAAACCTCCAGGGTACACCAAAGGAACTCCCAACCAAGTCTGCAGATTATTGAAAAGTATATACGGCCTGAAGCAAGCTTCATGGCAATGGTACTCAATTTTTTCTGCAGCACTTATAGAGTTTGGGTTCACTCAGTCAAAGGCTGATTACAGCCTCTTCACAATGGCAACAGATTATTCATTCACAGCTCTACTCGTCTATGTAGATGATATAGTCATAGCAGGATCCAATTTGATTCAAATTGAAATAATCCAGAAATTCCTCAGCAGCAGGTTCAAAATTAAGGCACTGGGAAATCTGAGATATTTTCCCAGCCTTGAAGTTGCAAGATCAAATAAAGGAATTGTTATTTCTCAACATAAATACACTTTCGAGATGCTGGCAGATATAGGGCTACTTGGAGCTAAACTAGTCAGACTACCTATGGATCAGAATCTGAAGTTGGTAAGAGAGACGGGAAAACCAATACCCGATCCTACGGTTTACAGGAAATTGATTGGCAAGCTAATGTATTTATCCTTAACCAGACCAGACATATGTTATGCAATTCAAAACCTTAGTAAGTATATAGAGTCACCCTCTTACACGCACCTAACAGCAGTTCACAAAGTAATCAGATATCTCAAAACGGCACTAGGACAAGGACTCTTATTTCCATCTTCATCCACACTAAACCTTCAAACTTTTTGTGATTCTGACTGGGCATCTTGTCCTGATTCCCAAAGATCAGTCATTGGTTACTGCATCTTCCTTGGAGGATCACTCGTCTCTTGGAAATCCAAGAAATAAAGCGTGGTATCTCAATCATCTGCTGGAGCAGAGTACAGAACAATGGGTAGTACGTGTTGTGAGATCACATGGTTAAAGTATCTGCTAAAAGACCTTCAAATTGATATCTCCAAACCAGTTCTCCTACATTGCGACAATTAGGCGGCATTGCACATTGCCTCCAACCCGGTATTCCATGAAAGAACCAAGCATATTGAGCTAGATTGTCACCTAATCAAGGATCAGATTGAGGCTGGACACATTTGCACCTCCTATGTTAATACTCAGTCACAACTTACAGATATGTTTACTAATGCATTATCCTCCATCACTCTAAGATCACATTTATCCAATATGGGAATAGAAAATATCTATTCTCCATCTTGAGGGGGGCTGTTAGAATCTATAATGTAGGTTGCTTATTATATAACTTAGGTTACTTATTATATAACTTACTTATCTTAGATAATATAGTTGGCATATGTGTTCACCTTGTATATAATTCATAAGGAGATCATCCTATCACCAGCTGGCTGGCCTGCCATCTCGTTACAGCACATGGGATGGTGCTCCAATATCCCTTTTGTTGAGTAGTTTGTTAGGATAAGACTTTACTCTTTTACCCTCTCCTCCTTTCTATTTATTAGCCTTTGTATTGAAGTTAATGTTAAGATGAATTTCTATAATCAATTCCAAACGAGTTCAGAAGTTTCCTTCATCTTCATTCAGCTGTAATTCAGCTTATTATCACATCCGTTTCATTATAAAATCTTACACAAGGAATAGCCGAAGACCAGTTATAGGGGAGGAACACAAAGTAACCAAAAGCAGTGTAATGTTTAATATAGTCATCCATGAATAGGTTAGAGTTAAATAGTCAAAACCAGTAAAGAAATTGACATCTTGGATTTTTTCGCACCAGGTTTAGATGAATTGTTACTCCTCTTGCAGGTTGAAGTAGAAGTAGTTAAAATTGAATATAAACTGAACTTAATGAAGATGATAAACCGGTGATCTGGTTCAATGAGCAATGTACAACATATATACAACTAAAACATATGACTACAAAATCAAAAGGAATAATTTCAATTACAATAAAAATAATGTAGTCCCAATGGTCCCAAAAGTGCACATTGATCAACTGAAATTATCAGCATCATCTCTAATTTACTTCAATTACATATACACTTCAACACCCCCCTTCAACCTGGAGTTTGGTCCTTTACTCCAAGCTTGTCTTTGAGAATTAAAAATCTGGTTTGAGCTAGCGGCTTAGTCAATAGATCAGCTATCTGATCTGATGAGGGGATATATTGAATCATTAGCTTCCCTTCAAGAACCTTATCATGTAAAAAATGAACATCCAACTTCATGTGTTTGGTTTGAGCACAATAGACAAGATTAGAAGCCAATACGCTAGTACTGAGGTTGTTACACCACAAGGTAGGTAATGAAGTAGGACACAAACTAATCTCCATGAGTAGAGATTCAATCCAACTTATTTCTGTAGCAGCTTGAGCCAATGCTCTATATTCAGATTCGGTGCTAGACCTTGCCACAACTTGTTGCTTCTTAGAGGACCAAGCAACTAAGGTATCTCCCAAGTAGATGCAATAACCAGCCATGGATCTTCTGTCATCAGGGCAAAAAGCCCAATTAGCATCAGCAAAACATGTTATGCTTATTCTTTCACTTCTTTTGATCCATAAACCTTCTTCAATTGTTCCTCTTAAGTATCTGAAAACTCTTTTGACAGCTTTCCAGTGTATATCTGAAGGATTTTGTAGAAATTGGCTCAGTTTGTTCATAGAAGCTATGTCAGGCCTTGTGTGAGCCAAGTATTGCACTTCTATACAAAAACGGATCAGTCATTTTCTCTCCTTCATCTTTAGATATGTATTTGCCAATGGACATTGGAGTTGCATAGGGCTTGAGATGCTTAAGGTTAAACCTTTTTAGCAAGTCCTTTATGTACTTAGTTTGGTTGAGATACATTCCTGACTCATCTCTTCTCACTTAAATACCCAAAAATTGATGCAACTCACCCAAATCTTTTAGTGCAAACTGCTTGTTCAAATTGCCAATGAAGCTTTGCAACATTTTGTGATCATTATCAGTTATCACTATATCATCAACATATACTATAACAAAAATTACTTGCCTTTGATTCATGTGAAATAATAAGGAGCAGTCTGCTTTAGACTTTATAAACTTCCATTCTAGAAGTGTTTTCTTGGGCTTGTCATACCATGCCCTAGGTGCCTGCTTCAATCCATAGAGAGAGTCTTTTCAAGTTTGCACAGAAAATTAAGACTAGCTTCATTCACAAAGCCTTCAGGTTGGCTCATGTACACCTCTTCATTTAGCTTGCCATTCAAAAAAACATTGTTGATATCTACCTGCCTGATACTCTAGCCTCTTGAAATTGCAAGTGCGAGGATAATTATTAAGGTAGAAGCTTTAATTATAGGGCTAAATGTTTCATGATAGTCAATGCCTAAAGTATGAAGGAAACCCTTTGCAACCAGTCTTGCTTTGTATTTTATCACTTTTCCTTCGATATCTCGTTTGAATCTAAATACCCACTTGTTTTCTATGACTTTGTGATTTAGTGGTGGTGGTGGTACGGGCTTCAAGTTTTGTTCTTCAAGAGGGCTCTATATTCATCTATCGTTGCATTTCTTCAGGCTTTACTTGCTAAAGCTTCACGCACATTATCAGGTTCAAAATCATTGTGCTTTGTTTTGTGTTCTTGCAAGTGAGTTGAGTAAACCTTTGGTTTGAAAATACCTGCCTTGCTTTTGGTAACCATAGTGTGTTCAATGTTCTGCCTACTCAACTCTACTGCATTTTGATTTTGTTCACTGTTAGCTTCAGCAGTTTGCTCCTCATCAGCACCTACAATTTGAGCACGGCCTTCTCTTTTGTTTCAATTTAAGCACGGCCTTCTCTTATCATTCCACTTCCATGACCTTCTCTTATCATTCCACTTCCATTAGTTCGTTGCATTTCATTTTCATTTATTCCTTGAATCTCATTCTTAGACATTTCAAGCTGATGAGGTCTAAAATGCCAGTCTGTTGGAAAAGCATCAGAAGGAACTATATCATTTGAATGTATTGGATTAAGAGCTTGGAAGGTGTTGAAAGGTAGATACTGAATAATAGTATCTTTAGTTTCCAAGTCACTCTTTTTATCAAGAAAACTAGATTTGAAAGGAAACTCATTTTCATTGAAGACAACATGTCTTGAGATATAAATCTTACCAGTAGGACTAAGATACTTGTAACCTTTATGTGAGTTAGTGAAACCAAGAAAGACACATTTGATGGAATGGAACTGAACTTATGGTATTGATAGGGCCTAAGGCAGGGAAAACAGGCACATCCAAAGGCTTTAAAGGACTTGTAACCAACTTGATGGTGATTTAGAATTTCATACAATGGTCTTTTATTGAGGATATGTGTAGGTAGTCTGTTAATAAGATATGTGGCCTCGTGAAAAGCTTCCCACCAATAGTGCAGAGGCAAGCCAGAATGAGCTAGAAGAGTTAGGCCAGTCTCTGTGATATGCCTATGTTTTCTTTCAGCTCTACCGTTTTGAGCTAAGGTGTGAGGGCAGTAAATTTTCATTTCAATCCCAGACTGTAGGGCTAAGTTAGTGAAGGCTCTAAACTCACCTTCCCAATCAGACTGAAGTGCCTTTATTTTCCTTTCAACTTTGTTTTCAACTAGATTTTTAAACTGAGTGAATTGAGTTAAGGCTTCAGACTTGCTTTTCATAGGATAGATCCAGGTATATCTAGTATGATCATTGATGAAGATTATGTAATACGTAAAGCCTAAAGTGGATTGAATGGGTGTAGGTCCCCCATGCATCTGTGTAAATGAGTTCAAGAGGAGCTGATGCTCGAGAGTTTGAAAGTTTGAAAGGCAAGGAATGAGATTTCCCAAGCTGACAGACATCACAAAAATGACCGATTTCATTAAAATTGAACTTTTCATTACATGAGTTGAGAACTTGTGAGATTACAGAGCCTGAAGGATGTCTAAGTCTCATATGCCATAGTTTTAATTGAGACTCATTTTTGGTGATTGCCTCAGACACTCTAGACTTAGCAGCAAAAACAAAGGAGTTCAGTTTATTTTAGGTAAAAGACTCTTGATAGTAGGACTTTCCATCTTGACTTTGGGGTTGAAACTGATATAGTCCATCCTTAAGCTTCCCTTCCAGCAGCACCTTCTTTGACATTTTGTCCTTGCCAACACAAAAACCAGAGTAAAACTCCATGAATACATCATTATCAATAGTTAATTGTGAGACACTTATCAAGTTTTTCTCAATTTCAGGTACAAACAGAACATTTTTGAGAGCCAATGACTTGTTATTTAGTGCACTCAAGTGATTTGTGCCAATTTGGAAAATATGAAGCTTATTACCATTTCCAACAGTAAGACTCTCCTTACCACCAAACTCACATGACTCCAACAGATTTCTTTTCTCACCAGTTACATGATGACTTGCTCTAGAATCTGCAAACCAAGTAGGGTCTGCAATAGTGTTAGGTGAGGCAATGAAGGCTGCTGGTCCAGATGAGTTATTATGATAGTACATCTCAGGTTTAGAACCCATATATCCATCATCATAGCGATTGAAGCATTTATCAACTAGATGGTTGCTCATCCCATATATTTGACAGGGTCCCTTGCTTCCAGTTGGTCTTATTCGTCTTCTATTGTTTCTACAACCTCTGTTGTTGTAGCTTCTTCCACTATAACTGAACCTTCCTGGTCTATTTACACTTGGCTTGTGTATAAAATTGGCTGATGATTGGTTCAAGTTTACTGAGGTAAGACCCTTTTTTTCATAGCATTCAGATGTTCAATTCTACTTTTATAAGTCATAAGTACTGATTCTAGTTCATGCCAAGAGATATATTCTCTACTATTAATTTGAACTACAATAGGAGTGTAGTCTTCATCTAAGCCAGCCAGTACTTGGGTGACAAGATCACCATGAGGAACCATTTTTCCAGCAATTTCCAGATTGTCTGCTAGTTGTTTTATGGTGTTGAGATATTGATCAACTGCCACGGAACCTTTCCTGGTCCTCTAAAGCACACTGATAAGAAAGGTTATCCTTGATTTGTTCATGACTCCGAAGCTTTGTTGGACTGCATTCCAGAGTTCATAGGAGCTTGATGACCCCATTACTCTCATGGCTATTTATGGCGTCATTGAAGAGTATAACCAGCCCATCAGTAGCTGGTCAGTTGACATCCACTTCATATAGTCTGTGTTGGGAATCATCTCCACAATGGTGCCGGCAGAGCCAGTAGTTTGAGTAGCTAGAAACTGAGCTTGACAGGTTTTTGCTCCGATAATGAAGCCTTCAAGATTATGCCCTCTAATGATTGACATAATCACATTTTTCCAGAGAAGAAAATTATTCCTGTCCAACTTCACTGGAGCAACTTGAGAAAGATTAATCCCAAGTGATGCCTGTTGATTGCCTCCCACCATTGAAGGCATTAGAGTGCTTGAAGTGCGTTGAGCTGATTGGGTATTGTCATTTGATTCGGTGTTAGCCATTGTGGCTTTTATAATTCAATTTAAAATTGAATATAAACTGAACTTAATGAAGATGATAAACCGGCGATCTAATTTAATGAGCAATGTACAACATATATCCTAACTTTTTGGAGTGGGGAGCAAGCCAAGAAAATAACTAAAACATGTGACTACAAAATCAAAAGGAATAATTCCAGTTACAACAAAAATAATGTGGTCCCAATGGTCCCAAAAGTGAATGTTGATAGCTGAAATTATCAGCATCATCCCATCAACATCATCTCTAATTTACTTCAATTACATATACACTTCAACATGAGCAACTATGACAGTAGTCTAAGCCTGACCTGAAGCTATAGTTGAACTAGGTAGAGGTCAGAACGGGGTGTCTCTGGTACTGGAGGAGCAGAACTGACGGTCTCCTTCGCTGCTGGGGTAGAACTGGGATCCTTTAGAGATATCCCAAATTCATTAGGTTTCGGGAAAACCCGAAGTTACAATTTTCATTGCATCCCGAATATGATCATCACCCAAATATTGAATTCATTCCAATACACTACTTAGAAATCTAAACTCATTAGTAAAACTTTGAGTGCGAAGAAAATTTTTGAGCTACTTGATTTTTAATAACCCGCAACTCTGATTCAAGAGCATCCATACATTATAACTGGTTAGTAGGACATGGCAAGGAACTCTGGGAGTGCGATTTGGAATACCATCCAAGTTGGCAAATTCATTAATGCCCAGATAGGAGTATCATCTGAACAACAGTCTGTAGGCATTGGTGGCACACCAAGATCTGCTAGGTAATGATTAATCAGACTTAGATGAGGACTTGTACTGCTTAACTTACCTTTGCCCTTCATATACAATTCTATCAAAAGTTATTTTAACCAAGTTCAACCCAACCTTGGTCCCCAACTTGTGCAGTGTCATCGTTTTTTCATTTGAGATGTCAGAATTTCGAGTCAAAGGGTCTATGTTGCTCATCAGAATCTTGTGAAGCACTTTGTACTTAGTGATAAGTGCATTTTGTGCATTTATTCGGGTCATATTACTAAGCTTTATATGATTTTTAGTATTGAATTTTACTTAACTTATGTTCATTTTATTTTATTTCAGTTTTGGACATGTTTCTGAGAAATTAGAAAAGAAAGAAAGATCAATTGGCCAATGAATGGAAGTTTGGGAACTAATATGCATTTGAGTAAAAGTTGAAACACTAAAATCGAAGTAATTTGATGTAGAGGATCAAGGTGGAAAAAATAATGAAAAAAAGGGTGAAAGTAAAATTCGTGAAGTTTTTATAACTGGGCAACTGCCTAGTTATTGGCTGCCCGACCCTAAACTTCATTAATAGGGGGTCATTTGCTATGCCTGGGAAGCCGCCCCATTTTCTATTGGGTGCCCGCCCACGCTAATTCTGATTTTCTAATACGATTCCAATTTTTATGAAAACAAATCTTGGGCCTTGTTTAAAGATATAGGGTCGTCCAGAAGTAGTCATCACACATTATAACACATTCTAAGAGATTTTGGGAATATAGAAGGAGGCAAGAAACACGAAGATTGATTTCAAGACTCGAAAATTCATTTCAAACTTTATTTGGGTGATATCGATTCTTTAATATTTCTTTTATTTTCTTTCTCATAACATGTTATGCTAGTTTTTTTTGTGCTAGTAGAATGATGAACCATGTAATATGAATTTTTAATCTTTAGTTTTACATACTTAACATTGAAAACACATTTTTGGATATTGAATGATCTATATGATTTTCTTTTCTCCACAATTATTGTGCACGGTAGTTGTGCGAATATGGTTGGTTATTTTATGCATTTGAAAGAAGAGAAATAGGTTCGATATATATAAATTGTCATAGGATCCGTTAGGGAATATAAATATACCGCTATATTCTATGTGAATCTTTAAGTGTTCATAAAAATGCGTACATGCTTGTATGTTCGCATCTGTCATAGAAATATAGTCACGTCATATATGAGAGTAAGTTTAACATTACTTGAGAGAGATTGTTAAATAAAATAGGAACATTGATTGTCAAAATTCAATCGTGTTGTCAAAGTGCAGAACAATTTGCCTTTAGAATAATTTTGCATTTAGTTTAGTTAATTTACTCATAATTGCATAAATAGATTATTTTAGTTATAATTTTGTCACGAACAAACACAACATATTATTCTTTTTTCGATTAAAGTCGTAATAAGTAAAATTAAACTAATCAATCTCCCTGGAACGATACTTGGACTCAAAATCAACTTTCTTATTTGTTAATGAACCGTATAATTGTGATGATTTTAATTCAAAAGATATTTTCGTGAACACTTAGAGAGCAGTCTAGCAGCTGACAAGTCGTCTCCTTTCTTAGGCTAATTCATCCCTGTTATTTCCATACCTATAACATCCCTGTTAGAGATCTTGGTTTGTAAGATATTTGGGTTGAGACAGATTCGACTGTTGCCATTTACTGCATCACCGAGGTGGTGGACCGTGGTCTATCCAGGGGATACTCAGATAGATCACAGATATCGTTTCATGTAACAAAGATATGGTCTCCTACATCTTCAGATAGGGGAATCAAGTTGCAGATGCACTCGCTACCGAGGGTTGGCATCATCGTAGATACCAGGAATATGGACCAACCGACCCACCACGACATATCAGGGTGCTTGTTCAGATTAATAGGTATGGTTTGCCCAACACTAGAGTTTAGGCATTTGTATTTTGCTTTTACTTTTATTTTTGCTTTAACTTGTTTTTTTTATAAGGGAAGTATCACTTATTTTTTACTGATTTCCTTTTATTATTTACTTTCACTGTTTGGGCAGTAGTTCTTCCTTATTTATTGATTTCATTGATATCATTTAACCAAGGTATTCTTCCACCACAAGCGAGGATATTTTAATAAAATTTCGGAGATACCACCCTCCTTCCACAAAAAAATAATAATCTCTCCTTCAAATACACCGGCCATCTGAATGCATTTCCAGCATTCCCAGCATTTTTAGCATGTTTTCTATGAGCTACTTCACAATAATCTCATTAAATTTCCTAGAGAAGGTTAGAAGTTTTCAAGTTTGTGGAACCTAACATCATCCAAACCAATTCTAACAAATTCCACAATCATAACTTTATATTCATCAATAAATTTTCGGTAAGCAGTGAACGATGCATAGAGACTTTCATTAGGTTCAGTTAAGAAACAATAATTATGTGGAGTGACAAAGTGTTTACCTCTGGTGAAAGTCTCAAACTTGAAAAGTTCAGGGTCAGAATAGGGAGTTGCTAGAACTCTCTGTGTTCGTCGAAAGAATGGAAAGTTAGAACTCTCCATGGTTCGCAGAAAGAGTGGAGAGTCTGTTCTAACTGCCTAGGAAGGGTGTTTCAAACCCTTTACTAAATTTTAGCTTACCCTTAGTTGCCCTTCGTCGTGGTGTCATGTGTCGTTTTAGAGGATTCTTCAGAATCACCATTGGAGACTTCAAATTGAGATCCAAATTTTTGTGGTTAAGTTCCATTGTGTCCTTGACTTCTTCGCCTTGGGCATGACTGTCTGTTCTAGCAACTGGGTGTTCTGATTGTTCATCTTAGTCCCCAAACTATTATATTTGTCAATTTTGTCCTCAGTACTATCTACCTTAGCCCATCATCCTCAAATTCAATAGATTTATACATCAGTCCCCCACAACATTCTTGCTTGGGTAAGATATAGATTCGTTAAACCTCACAGTGGGATGAACCATAGTTGGGGGTGTGGGCAACTCCAAGGCCGGACTTGTGATTTTCGGGGCCCGAGGCGAACTCCCAAAATCGGGCCCTCCAAAACAACGTAAATGTAAAATCCAATAGTTTATTATGTAACGTATTGCTAACTTAACACTGAATAGTGGAATGAAAAACAAATATAAAGAACATTCATCTCACAATTAAAGTATTCAATACAGTGACTACGTGCGGCTGTGGAATTGATCCTACTGACTATAATGAACATTCATATAAGCCGACCATGCCACAATTATATAAGCTGACAAGACTTCAAACATTTTCAATATATTCAAAATCAAGTTAGGGCAAGCCATTGCTTCCTTGAGAAATAGAAAATTGATGAAAACTATGGAATCACGATTCACACCCTTCAGAATTCCACCGTCGCATCTCACATGCCTGAAATCAAAATCATACATGTGCAATCAGATTCACACCCTTCAACAATCATTCACTACAATCAGATTCACAACAATCAAATTATATTAAGGAAACTATTATATTACAATCAGATTCACAATTAGATTCACAATCATTCACAACAATCTGATTCACAATATTGACTTGACAATCAATTCACAAAAATCAGATTCATAATCATTCACAACAATCTGATTCACAATATTGACTTGGAATGAATCAAGACAAATACAATTATTTATAAATGCTTATAATAATAAAACATCTCCAAATTTTTACATCGTGTCACATCCAAGAAATTATCCAGTAGAAAGATTTACTCAAAGCTCAACTTGATCCATTTCTATTAAAAATAACAACAATTTGGAAGAAATGGAATAGTAGCATTTAGCACTGGGATAAAAATAGTTAATGTTGCTCATCTCCCATCTTACCATTTCTAAATATTCTCCAGTAACTCTTTAACTAAGCTCATTAAAAAAGCCAAGATATAATTCAAAGAGTCTATTTTTCGTTATTTCATGTTTTCCAGCAACTTATAATGCGTAAAAGAAAATCAGTTCAGTGGCTACTAATTCACCCATTATGTCCCCCCGTGTCCACCTTTTAGCAATGATAGTAACTTTGCAAATTGCAGATCCATGTCATCAAAAACCTGGAATCATGAACTCCTCAACTTTAGTGCTTAGAAAGTGACATAATGGCTAATTAAGACTATGGATGATTTACCACAAGAATTTGATTCAATGGAATCTTACAATATGAAACAATAGCACCAAGCAACCAACCTGCCAACAAGAGCAAATAACTCAACCTTTTACCAATTAATGCAGAATGATATATAAATAAAAAAGTATGTCTAATAGTTGAGGAAATTTACAGACTCACCACTTGTGTTCACGAAAGTCTGCGGAACTAGAACATTTTTATGCACAAGTTTTACACACAAGATGTTCAAGTCTGCAAAATGGAGAAGCGAGAAGATCAAAGTTGTATTCAAAATGCAGTTTCAAGCAAGCAACACAGGTGTGTTTTTTACAACATCAACAAATAAAACTCCTGTTCTTTATGTGAATCCATTTTCCCCATTTTGTTGCTAGATCTCGCCATCTAGGTTTGCAACTCATCCAACTAAAGTTAATTCTTTTGATTAAACAAATAAAGGAATGGAAATCGTAAATTTGAAATAACTCAACAGTCACCACTAATCCAAACTTCATGTCTTGCGGTAATTCCAGCCTCCAGGTGCCACTGATAAAAGCCAAAACCCTGACGCTTGCAGTGTTGTGAATTTGGAAAGCAAGACAAGAATAGTGGAGACTAGAATTTGGAAATACCGGCTTCAGCGCGGCGTGAAGAATGGTTGGAGGATAGTTGAATTGTTGAAAGGAAAGGAGACAGCGGGACTCGGGAGTGAAACGGTGTTGATGAGGTGAGGTTATTAAAAAAAATATTGAGCCAAAATTTTTTGAGGCCCTCCAGTGTTAGGCTGGGCCTAACCAAAAAAAGGGGCCAAAAAATGAGGCACACTCCACTTTTGGGCCTAAGGCGCGGGCCTCATCCACCTCTATGCAGGGCTGACCCTGGGCAACTCAAATGTTCGAGGTTCAGTGGCTTCCATTGGTGGTTGGTAAGATATAATAGGGGTATTTTCCAAACTAGCCGGGTATATCAGATCCATTTGGGTTTTTGTGAAAAAATCTATATTACCTTTAATGATATATAATTTGTTTATTGCAAAGTATATCCTTTCTTTATAAATAGTTTTGACAATTGTTATATTATATTTCTATATTTTCAATTCTATCCATCAAATCTATCATTTGATCTACTAGATTAGCATAATCTATAATCTTTTGTTCATATTCTTTTATGAGTTTTTTATATTCCTCATATGGTCTATTTCTATTTTCTAGTTGGGATCTAATATTTTTTATCTTTCCTAACATTCTTTCTAACAAGTTATCTAATCATTTAGCTGTATATCCTGGCATTTTTATCCTATATTTCTTCTTTCTTGGGTTTTAATATATAATTCATTTCTAAGTTGTAATATATCAGGGTAATTTTCAATATATCTTATTATCTTTGTATTAAGTTCTTCAATTATGGTTTCATCATATTCGTTCTTAAGTTCTTGATCAATAAATCTCATTTCATCTAACATCTTATCTAACAAATTATCTAATCCTTTAACTGTATATCCTGGCATATAAGATAATATCATGAGATAATAATTCAAACATCATGAATAAATATTCAAATTTAAACATTATGAATATCATTATTAAAATAATTGATCCCTAAGATTCTTTAAGATTTAAGAAGAATTATTTCTAAATTTAACAAAAACAATAATTTTACCTTAATTCTGATCCTTTAGTTTCTTTCCTTAGAATCGAGTAACCTTCAGGCTCTGAATATGCAAACTGTTCCCTCAAACGACCATCTGCCTTAACAGGGTTCTTTGCTATTTCAGCTTCTTGCCTTCACTGTGTTGGTTCTTAGAATTAAAACTATAAATCTTAATTAAAGAAAACTCTCTTTTTGTTAAAGTAAGAAATAAATCTCTTCAACTTTCAAGAATCTACGGGAAAAATAGTTTAGAATCTCATATTTGTTTAAAAGGATTGGAATGTGATTAATAATATCTGGATAGTATTGATATTGAAAAATTGGTATTCAAACAGAAGATTTAGCTTTCTCACAAGTTGAGTGCTCAAATTTTTCTCTCCAATTCGTTCTGTTTTTCATCTAGCCTAAAGGCATCTATTTATACAAGCAAATGAGGCAATATTATTGTCTTCTTACATCATTCCTTACATCATACTCCAATTATGGAGCTTTATTAAAAGTTTCTACCACTAAGACTATAGTGGCTCTATTATTACATAAAACAAACAACTTTATGTTACATCTTCTTTATTTAGGGCTCCATCCTTCTATTTTTCTTTCTCTTGGTCCTACATCTTTATGTGCATCTTGGATGTGCAACTTGGACACTCTCGCAACTGGCAAGATTCCTCTATAGTGGTAGGACATCCTGGGAATTGATGTATATCAAATTTTGTAATGTAATCCTTCAATTTTTCGGACTTTCCATATCCTCCATTGGTTACCAACATCCAATTTTCATATTGGCATAAACATGAGAAATTCTTTTCATATAGATTTCTTGCAATTCCATATAAAGCTTTGATTCCAACAGCTCTCCTATGTCTGATCCATGACTTGGTGATTTTTGGCATTCTTTTGTCACTTTCCATGACATCTATATTGAAATTTGTTGCAACATATCCAATTGAAATTATATGGTTAACTGGATAATACATAATCTCATCGTATTCTGGACTGATTGAGTAAAATTTTAGATATACTCTTCGTCCTCTGGCATATCTTGATACTTCTTGTTGTAGCATTTCATCAAATTTTGCTAATTCAGCTAAATTTCTTCCTGGATATATCAAATCCAAGAATCCATAATCTGCCATTGCTTTTATGAAGTTGGGATCTCCTCCTTCCATTGTTGTAACTCTGAGATAAACATTATGTGGCGGAGAGATAAAATATGTATCACACATCTTCAATTCATAAACTGTTTGGACTATCATGGCATATTTTTCTTCGTTTTTGTCTAAAGGGACTTTATCTTCTGGGTCCATGATACTGATTGTTTTGGAATTATTTGCTCTTATTGTCACCTTTTTATTTGATATGATTGGAGAGGCATCTCCTGTTGATATGGTGTCCCTTCTGGGTCCACTGCTGCTTCCTGCTGTACCTGTTTGGTATGAATTGATATTTGTTTGGTATGAATTTGGAAGACCCATTTCTGGGCTGTTTGGTATTTCTGTCTCAGACAGTATATTTTTCAGTTGTGCTGCAATAGCATCAACCTCTTTTTTAAGTTCTACGGAATTTTTCTATTGTTCGGAAGTTATTTCCAACAACGTTTTTATCATTGCATTGAATTCATTTGACATTGTTGTGGCTCCAACATCTATATCCTCGGCTTCTTCTTGGAGGAAGTTAGTCCTTTTTTGTATTTTAAGGACAGTTTGGTATAATTCTGTGATCTTATTTTTATCCATCAACGAATTCTATATTCCTACTCAGGAAATCTGCAAGATAATTATTAACACCTTTAATATGAATAATATCAAAATTATAATAAGATAAATATGCTTGCCATCTGTGCAATCTCCTATATTGAGGTTCCATTGGTAGCTTATTTCTAACTAATCATGTAACTTGAGAATTATCAGTTTCAACAATAAATTTTTTAGATAATAAAAATAATGAGAACTTTTTTATTCCTCTAATAATTGCTAATAATTCTTTTTCATATGTAGTATAATTTATTTCAGCTTGATTAAATGTTCAACTTGAATATCTGCAAATTTCATTTAAATCTGTTTTTAATAAAGCTGCCCAATATTTATCTGAGGCATCTGTATTGACAATTAGATTATCTTTTTCATCTGGTAATCTTAATTTTGGTAAATTCTTACATTCTTCTTTTAATGATTTAACTATTTCTGTATGTTCATTACTCCATCCCTTAGTATTCGTTTTCCTAAGTAAAATTTGTATTTTATGTCTCTTTTTTGAAAAATTTTCAATAAATCTTTCAGCATAATTTAGACATCCTAAAAAATTTTGTATTTGTTCTTTGGATTCTAATTTATTTGGAAAACTACTTATCTTTTTAAATATATGAGTTTGTAATTTAATTCCTTTATTTTCCATTGTTAATCCAAGAAAATCAATTGCTTGTTTTTCTATAATAACTTTCTTTTTAGAAAGGACAATTTCTTCCTTTTTGCATTCATTTATGAATTGTATTAAATGATTTCTATGTTCTTCTCTATTATTGGAACATATCGATATATCATCTACATATACAATTAGAAATTTATTAAATTTTCTAATATCATTTCATGAGATAATAATTCAAACATCATGAATAAACATTCAAATTTAAACATTATGAATATGTTTATTAAAATAATTGATCCCTAAGATTCTTTAAGATTTAAGAAGAATTATTTCTAAATTTAACAAAAACAATAGTTTTACCTTAATTCTGATCCTTTAGTTTCTTTCCTTAGAATCGAGTAACCTTCAGGCTCTGAATATGCAAACTGTTCCCTCAAACGACCATCTGCCTTAACAGGGTTCTTTGCTATTTCAGCTTCTTGCCTTCACTGTGTCGGTTCTTAGAATTAAAACTATAAATCTTAATTAAAGAAAACTCTCTTTTTGTTAAAGTAAGAAATAAATCTCTTCAACTTTCAAGAATCTACGGGAAAAATAGTTTAGAATCTCATATTTGTTTAAAAGGATTGGAATGTGATTAATAATATCTGGATAGTATTGATATTGAAAAATTGGTATTCAAACAGAAGATTTAGCTTTCTCACAAGTTGAGTGCTCAAATTTTTCTCTCCAATTCGTTCTGTTTTTCATCTAGCCTAAAGGCATCTATTTATACAAGCAAATGAGACAATATTATTGTCTTCTTACATCATTCCTTACATCATACTCCAATTATGGAGCTTTATTAAAAGTTTCTACCACTAAGACTATAGTGGCTCTATTATTACATAAAACAAACAACGTTATGTTACATCTTCTTTATTTAGGGCTCCATCCTTCTATTTTTCTTTCTCTTGGTCCTACATCTTTATGTGCATCTTGGATGTGCAACTTGGACACTCTCGCAGCTGGCAAGATTCATTTATAGTGGTAGGACATCCTGGGAATTGATGTATATCAAATTTTGTAATGTAATCCTTTAATATTTTGGACTTTCCATATCCTCCATTGGTTACCAACATCCAATTTTCATATTGGCATAAACATGAGAAATTCTTTTCATATAGATTTCTTGCAATTCCATATAAAGCTTTGATTCCAACAGCTCTCCTATGTCTGATCCATGACTTGGTGATTTTTGGCATTTTTTTGTCACTTTCCATGACATCTATATTGAAATTTGTTGCAACATATCCAATTGAAATTATATGGTTAACTAGATAATACATAATCCCATCGTATTCTGGACTGATTGAGTAAAATTTTAGATATACTCTTCGTCCTCTGGCATATCTTGATACTTCTTGTTGTAGCATTTCATCAAATTTTGCTAGTTCAGCTAAATTTCTTCCTGGATATATCAAATCCAAGAATCCATAATCTGCCATTACTTTTATGAAGTTGGGATCTCCTCCTTCCATTGTTGTAACTCTGGGATAAACATTCTGTCCCGGAGAGATAAAATATGTATCACACATCTTCAATTCATAAATTGTTTGGACTATCATGGCATATTTTTCTTCGTTTTTGTCTAAAGGGACTTTATCTTCTGGGTCCATGATACTGATTGTTTTGGAATTATTTGCTCTTATTGTCACCTTTTTATTTGACATGACTGGAGAGACGTCTCCTGTTGATATGGTGTCCCTTCTGGGTCCACTGCTGCTTCCTGCTGTACCTGTTTGGTATGAATTGATATTTGTTTGGTATGAATTTGGAAGACCCATTTCTGGGCTGTTTGGTATTTCTGTCTCAGACAGTATATTTTTCAGTTGTGCTGCAATAGCATCAACCTCTTTTTTAAGTTCTACGGAATTTTTCTATTGTTCGGAAGTTATTTCCAACAACGTTTTTATCATTGCATTGAATTCATTTGACATTGTTGTGGCTCCAACATCTATATCCTCGGCTTCTTCTTGGAGGAAGTTAGTCCTTTTTTGTATTTTAAGGACAGTTTGGTATAATTCTGTGATCTTATTTTTATCCATCAACGAATTCTATATTCCTACTCAGGAAATCTGCAAGATAATTATTAACACCTTTAATATGAATAATATCAAAATTATAATAAGATAAATATGCTTGCCATCTGTGCAATCTCCTATATTGAGGTTCCATTGGTAGCTTATTTCTAACTAATCATGTAACTTGAGAATTATCAGTTTCAACAATAAATTTTTTAGATAACAAAAATAATGAGAACTTTTTTATTCCACTAATAATTACTAATAATTCCTTTTCATATGTAGTATAATTTATTTTAGCTTGATTAAAGGTTCAACTTGAATATCTGCAAATTTCATTTAAATCTGTTTTTAATAAAGCTACCCAATATTTATCTGAGGCATCTGTATTGACAATTAGATTATCTTTTTCATTTGGTAATCTTAATTTTGGTAAATTCTTACATTCTTCTTTTAATGATTTAACTATTTCTGTATGTTCATTACTCCATCCCTTAGTATTCGTTTTCCTAAGTAAAATTTGTATTTTATGTCTCTTTTTTGAAAGATTTTCAATAAATCTTTCAGCATAATTTAGACATCCTAAAAATTTTTGTATTTGTTCTTTAGATTCTAATTTATTTGGAAAACTACTTATCTTTTTAAATATATGAGTTTGTAATTTAATTCCTTTATTATCCATTGTTAATCCAAGAAAATCAATTGCTTGTTTTTTCTATAATAACTTTCTTTTTAGAAAGGATAATTTCTTCCTTTTTGCATTCATTTATGAATTGTATTAAATGATTTCTATGTTTTTCTCTATTATTGGAACATATCAATATATCATCTACATATACAATTAGAAATTTATTAAATTTTCTAAATATATCATCCATTCTTCTTTGATATTTTTGAGGTGCATTTTTCAATCCAAAAGGCATAACTAACCATTCATATTTGTCTTGAGGTGTACTAAAGGCTGTATATTGTATACTATCTTCTTCCATTTTTATCTGCCAAAATCCTGATTTACAATAAAATTTAGAATAGTATTGTTTTCCTTTTACAAGATTTATTAGGACTTCTTTATTTGGTAAAAAATATCCATCAATTTTAGTATATTTATTTAATTCCTTGTAATTTATAACCATTCTGGCTTTTCCTCTAACTTGCTCAACATGTTTCATTACCATAAAGGCTGGACTACTATGGGGTCAATTACTTGGTCTAATAAGTTTTTGTTCTAATAATTCTTTTATTTGGACATTAAATTCTTGTGTATCTTGTATAATATATGTCATTGGTCTTACTCTTATAATTACATTCTCTGTTAATTTTATTTTTGATTTAGGATGATATGGTTTTTAAAATATCAATGGATTTTCTCCATAGATTTTTTCTAATTGTTCTATAATTTTTCCTATACTTATTTCTACTTCTATTTTTAGGACTTTTTTATACATTATTCTTTTATTTCTTATTTCATTTTGTATAATTAGTTTTTTCTCCCATATATCACCACTCTGGGTGGGCTGAACTCTGTATGGTCTAAATTCTCTTGGTATTTTTAATAAATATCCACAAGGGGTTTGTAACATAATCATATAATTATTTTGTTTATAATATTGGAACTGTTGTATAAAGTCATTTCCTAATAATATATCACATTCTATCTTATCATAACTATATATCTTATTGATTATTATTTGTTTACTTCCAAGGATTATACTAATCTTATCAGCACTATTTATTATATGGGTTTCTTCTCCTGTAACTCCTGTTATTTTTATCTTACTTTTATTTTCCCATGTCTTAATTAAGAAGCTTTTAAATATAGTTATATCACTTCCTGTGTCTATTAAAGCACAAGTTGTTATATCTGTTTCTATAATAGTAACTTGTATATATACTGCTAATGGAAAACTTATTTGATTATTCATCTTTGTTACATAATATGTTTTGTCCTTTATGAAATATATATAATCCTTCTCTTTTTATACTATAATCTTCAAATCCATTTAAGAAACTCATTCCTAATAATATATGAGGATTTATATTCATACTTTCATATATATAACATGGTATTATAAGGTCAACTCCTCCTATTTTTATATGTACTTTAACTTCTAATTCTGTAGTATGTATTTGTCCATCAAAATTTACATATCTATATGGTTCTGTTTTATAAGGTACTAAGCCTTTATTTCTTATTGAAGTTATATGGCATTCACTAGCTCCTGTATCTATTAATATGTTTGGTCCTGATATTCTTTCTCTTCCATTGAAATATTCTCCATTTATTTTCATATTTCCTGTATTCATATGTAGTTTCATCTCTCTTGTATGACTATTTTCTCCTAATAGTCTAGGTATTCTAAGACTTTTTGATCTTCTGATTAATTTTCCATCTTTAAATATTATATTTTTATTAGGGTATTCTTCTTCCCTAAATTCTATTATATCAGGTTTATCTGTTGATATCTTAAATTCATATTCCTTTGGAATTAAATTTATTTATTTGTTTGGCTCTATAATTTTACTAATATCTTTACATTCCTTATGAACTTCTATATATGGTTTTTTAGAATAAATATTCCCATAATTAGAATTAGTAAATGTATATAAAGCTCTATATTCAATAGTCATAATTTGGTCTCCTGGTTGCATTATATCATTTCTATGTAATTTAAAATGCAATCCTAAAATTTCAATATTTTGGGTAACAAGTAAATATTAATTTCTTATATGCTAAATTTCCTTCTATAGTTCCTAAATGACTATCCCTCAAATTTATTATTCTTCCATCATGTAGATCACTGTTAAGGGTGAATCTATTCCTTCCTTAAATAAGGATTTAAACATTATTTGTATTCCAGCTAAATAAACATACTGAATCTTTTCACTTTGTTTTTTTATTAATTTTTGATAATAATTCATCAACTGTATTTTTTGTTAAAAGATTTAATTTATGTGTTCTTTGAGTTGTTCTCACATCTATAGTTTTTTCAATCTTATGATATTCATTTATAGCTATCTTTTCTTTTTTCCAAATTCTATCAAAGATGTCCTATTTTCCTACCTTTAAATCTAAAGACAGTTTCTGTAATTTTTTGAATTTATTATTATCAAAAGTTACTTTTAATCCGTATCCTTCTATTCCTTCGTATTCTTGTGTTTCTATATTCTTGTGTTTCTATTTTTTCAATCTCTTTATTCGGATTCTGATTCATTTTCTTCTGATTCTATTTCACTTACATATACTTCTTGACCATTGTATTGTTCAATATCAGATATTTCACTTAATTCATCTTCTATTCCTAAATATTCTATTTGTAATATTCTAACTTTCTTTTTATCACAATCTGGACTTATATGACCTATTTCTCCACAATTCCAACATTGACATCGACTTTTATTTTTATTATAAGGTTTATTCTTTTGTTGTTTATTTGGATTAATCTTTTATAGTATCTTCTTTCAGGTTTTGTATATTTTTTCGTAAAATTTCTAAATTTTGTAAATCTCCTATTTTTATGTTTTCTCTTAATATTTTTTCTCTCAGGATATCGTCCCCATTGTGTAGGTTTCTCCATATCCTCACAACATATTCTTGTTAATTTTCCTGATCTTTTTAATAACTATCTTTGTTGACATATATATGCAAGTCTATCAAATAGAAATTTTATCCTTGATTCTAAAGACCTTGGTATTCCTATATTATCTTTTATATGTTTTTCAAATTCTATTTTAAAATATATTCCACATGTTCCTGATAATTTAGTATAGTACATATCTAAATATACTTCCTGATTTTCATTACTATAAAATTGTATATAGTAGTAATTTTTAAATTCACAAGTGTATTCTTTTATTTTACACATATCACAAATTGTTAAATTTATTCTAGCATCATCATTTTCTCTTTTTGCTTCATCTTCAAAATTTCTAATCCATTCTTCTCCTAAGAATTCATTTGATATATATGCTACTAGTCTTTCTATTCGTTCTTTATCTGATTTTATTATTTATGTTTGTATGTTTCTTTTCATTAATAATCTAGTATCATCATTAACTCATTCCCACCAATTTCTTACATTTCCTTCAAATGATGCTATTAGTAATCTATTCTTCTATCTGTACTTTCCCAAGTATAATCTTTGTTATATAAAAAGAATAGTATCATTGAATCTGCCCAATTTAATAAGGTTTTCTTAGTATCAATTTTACAATCTAAATCTAACTTTGTTCCTCCATGATTAATTGGTTTGTCATAATTATCATTTAGTTCAAATCTATCTCTATATTTATTTCCTTTAGGTGGTTGTTTATTTATTATTTTATCATAGAATTGTTTATAGGGTTTATTATATATAGGTGCATAACTTTCATCTGAATCAATTTTTTGATTAGAGGTTTCTGTTGGGGTAGGTCATCCTCCAGTATTCATTAGAACTTGGTATTCATCTATATTTTCTAGACTTAGTTGATCAAAATTTTCTATTAATAAATCTAATTTTTCATTCATCTTTATTTTCTTCTTGAATTTCTTCTGTAATTTTTCTTTTTTCTAATGATTTTTTATAATTTTCTTCTTCTTCTTCTATTATTTTTGGTAAAATATCTTTTCTAAAATAATCATCCATACTTCCTGCTTCTATTACTAGGTTTTCTTGTTTTATATGCTTCTTCCCTATTCTAGACATTTCTTTTTCTATTAATTTTGTATCTATTTTCTTATCTCTGCATTTATTATCTTCTTTTAATTCTCTAATTTCAATTTTTAATATATTTAATTCTTCTTTTATTTCATTCCTTAAATTTTGTATATCAGTTATTAACATTTTTATTAATGCTTTTAATTCTTCCATATTATTATCTTTTCTTTGATTGGTTGAAATAATATATTCTGCATTCAGTATCTTTACAATTTTTTATAATTTTATCATACTTTTGTTTTTTATTTTCATCAGTTGTTAGTCTTTTTAATTCTTCAAAATAATTTGCTCTTTCCTTATATTTTTCTTGTTTTAATTTCACTATTTGGTTTTCTTGATATTTTGTTGAATTTCCAGTGGTTAATAGTTCGTCTAATATTAAATGATTAATTATTTTTATTCTTTTTAAATTTTTAGTCAAATTATTTTCCATATTCAATAATCAATTAATGATAGTTCTTGTGTTTTTTCTTTACAATGTAGCATAATTTCTTCTTTTTCTAATTCTTTACCAATCTTTTGATTTATGTATTCATCAATTATAGTTCCTATTATTAGTTTATCTAATATTTGCTCTCTTATTTCTCTAGGTAATTCCTTAATTATACATAATGTTATTATTTTTAATTTTTTAGGAAATGGTTCAATTATATAGTCTCCTTAATTATCTTCTAATATATAATACCAGTCTGTTTTGGTAATTTTAACTTCTATAACTTTTTTAGTCATATCTACTTATTTCTTTAGCAATTAAATCATATATATGTTTTTCATAGGTTTCTAATATCATTTCATAAGTGTACATGTCTCTAACAATATCTAGTCTTATTTTTTCAATTATAAATTGTTTTATCTCCATAGGTAATTTTTCAAGTATTTTTAATGTAATTGTTACACTTTTATTATTTAATATTGGTTTTATAATTATTATGTTAAACTTTTCTCTTATCATATGATATTTATCACCTAAATCTAAAATTTTCATTATGATTTTTCTTTTAGTAGTAGTATTTTTATGATTTTTATAGATCTTATGGATCCTATATAGGTCTTTTATAGTTCTTATGGTTCTTTGGTTTTGATACCAATAAAGGGGGTGCTACTATGAGCGAACAAAAATCTAAATATCTAATAAACTTTAAAATCTAATAATCTGTTAAAATCAGTTAAATAAAGGTCTTATAATGTTTCTAATAGATTTTCAAAATCTAATCATATTTGGGAATTTATAATTTTAAGATCTGTTATAATATCTATATTTGGATTAAAATGTATCTCATATTTAGAAATATTCTTTTTCCTTTTTTCCAATTTATCTATGATATCTTGTATATCTTTTGTTATTATAGATCTCATTATTCCTTTAGCAAAATTTTCCATCATATTTTCTTTAAAATATTTTAATATTTTTTGAGATGCATTTAATTGTTCTTGATATCCAATCTTATCAAATTCATTTTCAAATTCAATTTCCTTTTTATGTTTAGCTATCTTTTTAATTTTTATATGGTCCTCTTTTGATTCTTGGTTTTTTATAATTTTTATTAGTCATTTTTTATAAACTAGGACTTGATTGTGTTCTTTTCTTATATTGATAGCTTTGGTTGCAATTATTGTTTTTAGGGGTATTTTAGGTAGTTTATATGGTTGAATAGTGAAAAGGGGTATTTTGGAAAGGCTATTGTCAAATTTTGGGTATTTTCAATAATTTCCCGATATAATAGCCAAGGATGGCTCCCCACTAATTCTTGTAGCTTTTGTAGAATGGTCGTCTAGATTGGAGGTAGATTGATTGCTCGTTCTTATCTGAAGATTCTTCACTGGTGTATCAACTATAACTCTTTCGCCGACGCGCGACAATGCTAGAAGCAGTGGTGTTGCTGAGGATTCACCTTAGGCTTTCCTTCCTTCTGAGGGTTTTGGTCCTTGCATTTATATTCTACAAAAATAATTTGAGGCCACAAATTTCTATATCAAATACAGTTGGTAATTTCAAGAGAGTTAGTAGAAGATGTAGTAGAGTTGAAAAAAAGTAATTTAAAAAATTATTCAATAATATCTTTATTATACCAACAGTGGTCAATTCTAAACTCCACTCGAACCTCAATTACCTTAAAGGGAAAAAAAATCATAAAAAATGAGATAAAATCTCAATATGTGAGCCATATAAATCGTAATTCATATTTAAATTTTAGGAATTTTTAACGTAATGAGACACAAGGATTTGAAACCGAAACTGTACTTCGTTGCTATAATTCCCGTGCGTAATACTAGTGAACTTCGGTCCCTTGAACTTACACATATAGGGCCCATATCATATTCATAAATCGAATTTCATAATTTAAAGTATGAAAATCGATTCAACATACAGCGTATGACTACACTTACCTTGATAATCAGAAAATAATCGTAATAGTTATGTATAGGAGAATTTAACTCCTTCAACAAAGTGATAATTTGTGCATTTGTGGGTGTGATTTAAGTGTGGTATTTATAGGCGCATTTAGGGGTATCAAAAAGAAAGTGTCATAATGGTATCCCTATAATTGTGCATTAAATAAGGTAACGAGTCATACTAATTATATGATTTAAATCAATTAATTATAATTAGATATAATTATAGATATATGGATGCATGTAATTATAGTAATTATATAATTTAAATCAACAAATCGTAATTATATATAATTATATGAATATAAACACCCATAATTATAGTTATTATATATATAGAAAAATAAATCTTCTTAATCCATGCCAATTTCCTTAAATTTGTTTTTAATCGGAAATAAAAATTATGCTAATTTTCATAATATTTTCCCTAATTAACTTTAATATGTCTTAATTTAAAATAATTAACTTATATACACACACACATGTATAAGGAAATTTATCATTTTTCTATAGTCATTCCTTAAATCTCTCATTTAGTCATGTACGGAGTGGCACATTTATGGTAAAAGTGACCCAGGAAGGAACCTTCTTAATTTATGTTTCACATATATGATATTTACGTATTTTCCATCGAAATAGTGCCCATATATAAATCTATACAGAAACATAAAATAAACTAATTTACGTTATCTTTTCGTGACCTAAAAATAGCAAGTTCCTAATTGCACCTGGGTCCTTCAACTATGGGTCAATGTGCAACATGGTCCGTAGACTATGAGAAATCATCAATTTAGTCTCCTAACTTTCAACATCTTACAGTAAGTGTACTTACAATAAATTTTTGTCCTCGAAAATGACCTTAGAGCCATTGTCAAACAGTTGTAAATACTTAGATCGCATTTCATCCTTGAGTTGCCTCTTTGATTGAATGGTGTGGCCGTAATACTTTGATCAACAATATTTCTTTGTTCCGAAGCTTTTGTACCTTTTGAGCTATAACTTGTAGGTTTCCTCATAGCTCAAGTACCGGTGAATGATGATTTTACCATGCGATTCAAATTAAGGTTCTAAAATGCGTAATTTGTGGCAATACATTTGGATCGAGTATCAAACATTACAAGAATATGCGTGCTTATATGAAGCATATACATAGTTATGCATTTTCCAATTTTTAATACTCCAACGATAAATTCTAGTTCCTTTCTTCTTCTATCTGCATAACTTTTTTTATGATT
Source organism: Fraxinus americana (assembly GCA_035079005.1). Classification (NCBI taxonomy): domain Eukaryota; kingdom Viridiplantae; phylum Streptophyta; class Magnoliopsida; order Lamiales; family Oleaceae; genus Fraxinus; species Fraxinus americana. The sequence goes on along the minus strand of CM068718.1, from coordinate 14,354,225 downwards.
CTTAATCCGATCACGAAGTGTCGGTCGAACCAAGTGTGGTGCCATTTGAGTGATAGTGTTCGGTGAAGTTGTGACTATTTTGAGACTTAATCTTTCAAATTCCTTCCATAGAGGTTTCTGAGCTAATAACATTGCTACTTTATATTTGATTTTTCTACTTAAAGCATGTGCCACTACGTTCGCCTTGCTTGGATGTTAATAGATTTCAGTATCATAATCTTTTACTATTTCAAACCATATTTTTTTGCCTCATGTTTAACGTTTCTGAGTAAAAATCTAAGTAATAATATAATTGAGGCCCTTATGATCTATATAAATGTCACATTAGTTGATCTATGATTAGCTCTACTTGTTTTGATTATAACAAACAATTCATTTATGTTTCTAAAATATCTAGTTTCTTGAGTTTTTCATGTATAATTCTCCCTAAACACTCAAAGGCACAAATCGTCATCTGTTGAAGAACAAACAATCAAAAGAGACTCAAAGAGATCAAGAATCTTGAAGAATTAGAATATTAGAAGTTGCTTCGATTTATATGTAAAGGTATAACTCATCGATTTTAGCAAATCCATAAAGCTCAAACAATTTCTTATAAATTCATCAAGTGCATAAAAAATATTTTTGATATAAAAATGATTTTGTGTAATGACCCGGCCTCTCACCAGAGCCGTTATCTTACATACTGTCCACTCTGGGGTGGGCTTCTGCCTATTTATTCCCTCACGACTTTCTGACGCGTTCCCCTAGATTCGAACCCAAGACCTCCATCATATGGGAGACTTAAGTTGAATTAAGACCTCCATGTCAACATAAGTCTCCCATATGATGGAGGTCTTGGGTTCGAATCTAGGGGGACGCGTCAGAAAGCCGTGAGGGGATAAGTGGACAGAAGCCCACTCCAGACCGGATAGTACATAAGATAACGGCTCTGGTGAGAGGCTGGGTCGTTACAAAACATGCGTTTTTTTGTAAAAACACACCGATCGACCGAAATATTTTTGATATAAAAATAAATTCTAAAATTTGTATACTTCGATCGATCGAAATACACACTGGTCGACCTAAATAGGTTGCTTACCGTATTTACAGGCCTCTTACCGTATTTACATAAATTATCGGATTTTGCAGCTCACCGGATTTGACACTTCGGTCGACCGAAGTACGCTTTGGTCGACCGGTTGATCGACCGAAGTATCAACCGAAACTCCAACATTTTGATTTTTGCAACGGCTATATCACATTTTCGGTCGACCAATCTTACTCAACCGAAAGTGACTGATTGTGTCTTCTTTGCTCTATAAATATTCATATCTTCTTGCATTCAATTCTAACAACTTACAAGAAATATTTTAGAGAGCTTATTTATTGAAAATCAATGAGTTTACTTGATTTTACATTCTACTTCATTTATTACAAAGAGTTTCTTGATCAATCAAACCTATTTAATCTAATTTATCAAGAACTCTATTTTGCAAAGAACTTTTCACAATTTCATATATTCTTCATCCTTGGTAGAAGTTTTCTTTGGCAACACTTTGATTTAAGTGTAAATATCTCTTCATACTTAACTTGCATTATTTGTTAAGAGAGACCATTGGTTTGAAAAATTTGATACACAAATATAAACTATTTCATTATCAATTTTTCATCAAAGTCTTCATCATAAACACTTGAGCTTTATTAATTGCTATCTATTGAAGTGTTGTCCTAACTCTCTAAATATATGACTTGATTATATCATTTGTTAAGAGAGTTCTTTCAATTGTAAAACTATCATTTATACTTTAGTGGTTTCGAGAGAGCTTTATGAAAACTCGTTTGTTATATTAAGGATAAGTGCTCCTTGTTGAAAGTCACTTAAGGATAGGCGCTACTTGTTGTAAGTCACCTAAGGATAAGTGCCCCTTAATGTAAGTCACTTAAGGATCGGTACTCCTTGTTTGTAAGTTACCATTTTAGTGCATTTGATCTTGCTCGTGACAGAGAGCTTGGTAATGGGGACGTAGAACACATTGTGTATCGAACCCCATTAAATTTGCTTGTCATCTTTATATTATTGCACTTTACTTTGAATTGCTATGTACATTGTCTATTTCTACTTAAGTGACAATACTTGAATTAAGTTATCGAATTAGCATATTGACTTCTCTAATTACACTTTACATTCATAACTTGTGTATTGAATAGTTTTGAGACTAATTGTCAAAAAAAATCAAAAACCAATTCACCCCCTCTTGGTTAGTTATTCTTGAGTTATCAATTGGTATCAAAGCCTAGGTGCACATTTCTATAGATTTTACTATTTTGTGTTATGACTAATCTTAATATTGAGGGGCATTCTACAAATCGTCCTCCTTTGTTTGATGGTGCACATTATAATTATTAGAAAACTAGAATGATGATTTATATCCAATCAATTGATTATAATTTTTGGGAGGTTATTGAATTTGGTCCTCATAAACTTACTAAGGTAATTAAAGTTGATGGAAAACCGAACCAAATTATTTCAAAACCTAGAGAAGAATATGATGAGGATGATAAAAGAAAATTATCTTTGAATGCAAAAGCCAAAAATCTTCTTTATTGTGCTTGAAATATAAATGAATTTAATCGTATTAGCACATGTGATTCCGCATATGATATTTGGCATGCATTAGAAATCACACACATGTGTACAAACAAAGTGAAAGAAACTGTGATAAATTTCTTGTTAAAAAATTTTGAAAACTTTTTATGAAACAAGATGAACCCATTGCTAACATGATTATTCGATTCACCAATATTGTTAATTGATAAATGTATTTTTGTGCACTTATTTAGGGCCATTTTACTAGGTTTTTGTATCATTTTATTATTGTATTCTACTTAACTTAGGTTATTTTTATCTTATTTCAGCTTTGAACCTGTTTTGAAGCAATTGGAGAACAAAGAAGGTAAATGGGCTAATTGATGAAGCTTCGAGGACCAACATGCATATGGGGGGAAGTTGAAATATTACAATTGAAGTAAATTGGTGAGGAGGACTAAGATGGAGGACAGAATGAAGAAAAGGGCGAAAAAGAAAAGTGAAGAAAATTTGGCCTGGGCAAGCTTCCACCCGTTTTGCCTGGGCGGCCGCCCGGAATGAAAATTTTCAACAGAAGGCAAAAACGAAGCCTGGGCGGCCGCCCCATTTTATACTGGGCGCTAGCCCAGGCCATTCCGAGAAAAAAATTCTGGTTTCCTAATTCGAATACAACTCTTATGGAAACGAATCTTGGGGGTTATTTTAAAAACTAGGGCCGTCCAAAAAGAGGGGGGAGACATTACAACACAGAGAGAACCCTAGAATACATCAAGAAGAAGATTTTGGGGCAAGGATTTCACATCAAAACTACAAGAATTCTTGGATTTGAATCAAAATTGTGATTTTGGTGATGTCTTCTCTTACTTTAATTTTGTATTTTCTTACTTTCTCCATGTTAGGCTAGATCTATTCGTGCTAGGAGATCGATGAACCTTGTTATGTAACTTTGGATTTTAGTTTTACAATTATTGACAATTAAAACATGTTTTGAGGTTTGGATGACTTTTATTCACTTATTTGTTTCCACAATTATTATGCATGTGATTGTGTGAGTGTAGTAGTCTATTTCATGCATTCGAGAGAAGGGGAATGGACTTGACGAGGTATTTGTCATCGTAAGGTCCAATAGGGGATAGAGATATACCTCTATGCTTTGCGTAAATCTTTAAGTGATCATAAAAATACATGCATTCTTGTGAATTTACATTCGTCATAGAGATATAGTCGGGTGGTTTACATGAATAGGTCCAGCAAGTCTCGAGAGAGATTGTTGGATAGGTTAGGATCATTGATTTGTCAAAATATCAAGCATGTTGTCAATGTTGTAGAGCTAGATTCCAAGGTGAACATTACATGGGGATTCGTAATCCTAGTACTCGTTTGTTATTCATAAGAAACATTCACTTCGCATTTGAACCTTTAATTGCATTTAGTTAGTGGGTAAAATTTAGTTAAGTTGCGTATTTAATCTTTGTTTAGTTACCAATCTTTATATTTATCTCAAACAATTCATAGATTCGGTTAAGGTTTTGGTAATTAGAATTAAACTACATCCATCCTTGTGGGAACGATATTCGGAATTCTCAATTCCACTTTATTACTTGTTACGAACCGTACACTTGCGGTGATTTAAAACGAACAATAATTTTCATGAACAAGTTTTTGGCGCCGTTGCCGGGGATTGCTTTGTAGTTTGATTTTTATTTACTTAGACACTAATTCGAACTTGTCTTTACTTTTTATTTATTTATTTTTTTTTTTTTTCAGCATTTCTATTTAGATTTATCTAAGAACTACGGTCATTTTTTCTTCCTTTAGGTTTGTATGCTAAGATCGCTTAGCGGTGAACTTGTTAGCAAAATTCTTAGGTCTCTCTCGGAAGATTGAGACTCATTGAGGATGTTGATAGAGAACACAAAAGATGTCAACACATATCCTTTGGAAGAGCTCTATGGAACCTTGATGACTTTGAGCTAAAACATGCCGAAATAAAGGATAAATCTAGAAAAGCAAAAGAGGAAGAAAAGAAGGACTCTCCTAGAAGATAAATTGCTTTGAAATCATCAAATGATGAAGAAACCTCAAATTCAAACAAGAGTGATGAGGAACTTGATGATTTTGTTCTCCTGGTCAAAAAGTGAAGAGGCTTTCGCAACAATCGTCAATTCCAAAAGAAGAAGACAAATGTGAAGAAAGGAACAAGAATGTTGTATATTATGATTGTGACAAACCTAGTCACAAGAAAATCGAATGTCCCAACAGAAGAAAATTCTTCAAGAAGAAAGCTTTACAAGCCACTTGGGATGAAAGTGATGATGAGCAAGAAGAAAATGAAAGTCAAGATGAAGTTGTAAACATGTGCTTCATGACCATTGAAAATGAGGTAAACACAAATGACATTCCTTCTTATGATGATTTATCTACTTCATATGATGACATCATTGGAGCTTTTGAGAAACTTGCTCTCAAACATTCTACTATAAAAAAGCAACACATTTTGTTAAAAAGTGAGACCAATAAGACTTTAGAGACTCAAAAGGATTTTGAAAAAGAAAATGATGATCATGAATCCCTAATCAAAGAAAATGTTTTTCTAAAAGAAAAAGTCCTAGATTTAACCAAAATTATGCACAAATTCACTTTAGGAATGAAAAACTTTTAGTTAATGCTTGAAAAATAAAAATGTGTTTTTGATAGAGGGAGAATTGGATACAAACCCTCTCTAAAGCAAATATGTCTTAAAAACATATTTGTCAAAGCTTTTAACACTACATGTAGCTTTTGTAACAAATGTGGACATGTAGCTTTTAATTGCTTAATAAAAAAGAAATTACACTTCCAAAGAAATAAGTGGGTTCAATGGTCCACTAGCACTAACTATCAAGGACCCAAAGTTAAATGGGTACCAAGATAAAAAAAAAATTGAATCAATTCTTGTAGGTGTCTTAAAGGATAAAGAGCAATTGGTTCTTGGATAGTGGTTACTCAAAACACATGACCGAAGACAAAACATTACTGTCAAACTTCAAAAGGAAAAATGGAGGTCATGTTACATTTGGAGATAATGCCAAAGGGAAAATCATGGGCATTGAAAATATTGGTAATCATTCATCTCCTTCTAATGAAAATGTTTTGTTAGTAGATAATCTCAAACACAATTTGTTAAGTATTAGTCAACTATGTGATAAATGTTATCATATCAAATTTGATTCTTCGCAATGCCTTATTAAGGATGCTACATCGAAAGAGGTATTGTTCATAGGAAGCTGAAGTAAAGATGTTTATGTCATTAACATTGATTTTTAAAAAGAATTAAAATGTTTGTCAAGCTTTAAAGATGATACTTGGTTATGGCATAGAAGATTAGGCAATGTTAGTATGGACCTAATTTCAAAAAATTGCTTTGTTAAAGGTCTACCAAATTTGAAATTCAAAAAGGACAAAATTTGTGATGCTTGTCAATTTGGAAAACAAACAAAAATTTCTTTCAAAACCAAGCAATTCTCTTCAACCACAAGACCTTTACAAATTCTTCACATGGATCTTTTTGGACAATCAAAAATCGAAAGTTTAAGTAGCAAGCACTATGCATTTGTCATTGTTGATGACTTCTCAAGATTTACTTGGGTTTTATTTTTGAACTTGAAAAATGAAGCTTTAAAAGTATTTAAGCATTTTTGTAAAAAGGTTCAAAATGAAAAAGAATATTCTATCACAACCATTAGAAGTGATCATAGTGGAGAATTTGATAATGTCGCCTTTGATGATTTTTGTAAAGAAAATGAATATGAACATAATTTTTCGGCTCCTAGAACTCCTCAACAAGATGGTGTAGTAGAACGAAAGAATAACACATTGCAAGAAATGGCTAGGACCATGTTAAACAATTTACCTAAATATTTTTGGGCTGAAGCCGTTAACACCGCTTGCTACATTATGAATAGGGTTTTGGTAAGTCGAAAGAACACCAAAACTCCATATGAGTTTTGGAAAAATAGAGTTCCCAACATTAGTTATTTTAAAGTCTTTGGCTGCAAATGTTTTATACTCAATACAAAAGAAAATTTGATTCAAAATCCGATGTTGGAATCATTCTTGGATATTCACCTACTAGCAAAGCTTATCGAGTTTTCAACAAAAGAACTTTAGTAGTGGAAGAATTCATGCATGTTACATTTGATGAAACTAATTCTCTTGGTCAAGAGAAAGGTATTGATGTAGGTTTGAAAATTCCTCTTGAGCAAATGAACATTCAAGATCAAAACAAGGAAGATCCTAAAGGTATTGAAGTTAAAGATTTGGAAAAATAAATTTCTCAACAAGGAGAAGGAGAATCTTCCAAAGATCAAGATGATCCAACACTTTCCATTGAATGGAAGTTTGTTCCCTCTCATCCAAATGAACTCATAATCGGTGATCCTTCAAAAGGTGTAAGTACTAGAAATTCTACCAAAAGTTTTCTAAATAATTGCGCATTCATTTCTCAAATTGATCCAAAGAATTTCAAAGAAGCCGAATTTGATGAGTTTTAGATTCTATGCACGAAGAATTAAATCAATTTGAGAGATATCATGTTCGGGATTTGGTTGATAGACCAAATGATCAAACCGTTATTGGTACGAAATGGGCATTTCGAAACAAACGAGATGAAAATGGTATAATTGTTCATAACAAAGCTAGATTAGTGGCCCAATGTTACAATCAAGAAGAAGGTATAGATTTCGAAGAACATTCTCACCGGTTGTTAGATTAGAATCTATTCGTATGTTTCTTGCTTTTGCGTGCCATAAAGGTTTTATTCTTTATCAAATGGATGTAAAAAGTGCATTTATAAATGACTTTATTCAAGAATTTTATGTTGAGCAACCTCCCGGTTTCAAAAATCACAAATTCTCGAAAAATGTGTTTAAACTTAGAAAAGCTCTATATGGTTTGAAACAAGCTCCTAGAGCTTGGTATGAAAGATTGAGCAAATTTTTTTTATCTCAAATGGTTTTCAAACGGGAAATGCAGATACTACACTTTTTATCAAAACGAAAAAGAATGACATGATTATTGTACAAATTTACGTTGATGACATTATTTTTTTGCCACTAATATTTCCCTTTGTGAAGAGTTTTCGAAATGTATGAGCAAAGAACTCGAAATGAGTATGATGGAGAAATAAAATTCTTCATCGGACTTCAAATCAAACAAACTAATGAAGATATCTTCATTAATCAAACAAAGTACATCATAGATATGCTCAAGAAATTTATTTTGAAGACTTAAAGCCGATGAATATTCCAATGTGTTCATCAATCAAATTGGATAAAGATGAGCAAGATACTTCAATCGATGTAATAAAATATTGAGGTATGATCGCATCTCTTCTTTATTTAACCTCTTGTAGAGTCGATATCATGTTTAGTGTTTGCCTATATGCAAGATTTCAATCTAATCCTAAGTAATCACATCTCAGTGCCTTAAAACGAATTTTTAGATATTTATGTGGTACTAAAACTTTAGGACTATGGTATTCTAAAGGCACGCACATTGACCTTATTGGCTATTCAGATGTCAATTGGGCGGTTACACAATTGATCGAAAAAGCACAAGTGGAATGTGTCACTTTTTAGGCTTTGCCCTTGTATCATAGTTTAGCAAGAAACAAAATTTCGTTGCACTATCAAACGCCGAAGCCGAATATATTTCGGCCACTAGTTGTTGTGCTCAAGCTCTTTAGATGAAAGAAACCCTTAGTAATTATCATTTAACTTTGGAAAATACTCCTATAATGTGTGATGACTAGTGCTATTAATTTGTCTAAAAATCTCATTTTGTACTCTCACACTAAATATATTGGAATTCGACATAATTTTCTTAGAGATCATGTGCAAAAAGGTAATATTTATTTAGAATTTGTTAGCACCGATAAACATTTGGCCGACATTCTTACTAAACTTCTAGCTCTCGATAGATTTTCATATATTAGAAGAGGCTTGGATATTATTGATGAATCAGAGATCTGTGGCTTAATTTATCCTATATAGATGATTAAAACGAAATTTCTTGAAAAATCCAACTTTACAGCATTTCGGTCGACCCATTGATCGACTGAAACCATCGTTCGGTTGACTAACTGTACGACCGAAACATATATTTTGGTCGACCAACAGTCAACCAAAAAAAACTACAGCTCCATGTTTAAAAAACCTGTAGAGTTTTGGTCGACTGAAAATTAGTTCGGTCGACCGACGTTGTCGCGATTTAGCTCCTTTAAATCTCAGTTTTTACCCCCAAATCTTCAATTCAACCCTAAAAATACGAATTTCTCTTCTTCTTCTCTCTTCAAAACCTACAAATCTCACCATTTTTATTCAAAATTTCAACAAATCATCGACATTTATCAAACTTTCCAATCAAATTTCAAGCCTTTACACCATTTTTATCAAGAAATTTCCAACATTTGGGTTTCTAGGTTTAACACTCGAAAATCTTGATTCTCCCTCAAAAACTCATTAAAAATCTTGTTAAAACATTAACTCTCTTCAAAGATTTGCTACCCATACATTTTTTTCCTCACCAAAATTTGAAAAATCCAAAAATCTTTCTCACTCTTGGTCGACAAAATCTGAATCCATACATCCGAAGAAGAAATCAAAGAAGGGTGAAGCGATCTTGTCGAATGTCGAGGTTGACAAACCCGTGCCCGATCGTTTCACTGATTGCCCCATTCTTATCTGTAAGTCAATCGATATTTTCGAATTCTATCTTCAAGCACCATCATTTAGGATAGAATAATACTTTGAGGGTATAGGATGGAAAAAATATTATCTCTATCTCCGAAATTATCTATTCTAGATTAATTCGTGAATTTTATCGAAATCTATCCTTTTATTCACATCATGTCACTTGCATAATTAAGGACAAATATTTCACTCTTGATAGAGCTACTCTTCGGGACATACTTGAGTTAGAGGAATGTAAAAATTATGCCTACGTCCAAAATTATCCGGTTAGGTTTGAAGGTTACAACGAACTCGAGGCTTGTTGTTGGGTTACCGACCATCCATTGACTACTAAAATGACCTTAAACCTAAACACCTCACTATCCCTTGTAAAGTTCTTCGTCGTGCAATTGCACATAGGAGTGGTCACTTTGAAAAAGTTCATCATCTTGATTTATTTGTTCTTGATTCACTTCTTGTTAGTTGTCAATTGGACTTCTCATACATTTTTTAAAAACATATTAGGCACGTTCACTTGTCTTCTCATATCTTAAGTTTACCTTATGGCATGCTACTCACTATAATCTTTCAACACTTCAACGTGCCATTAGACGATGAGCCCATTCTTCAACCAAAACATACCGACGTCATTAACATTAACACCCTTAAACGAATGAAAATCATTAAAGGTGATGAGCAATGGGCGTGTCACACTCAAAGGTTCGACAATGCTTCGAGCCCTACTACTTGGCCATTTATCGAAGAAGTTACGGAAGAAGCAATGGGTTGTGATGACGGTAATGATGGTGGTGATGACAATGAAGCACCGCGAGCAAGACGTAGGCCTACTCCTCTACAAGTTGCACCTACTCCCGGTCAACAAATGTTCAAAGATTAATTCAACATCCTACAAGTCCGAATTGATTCTTTTACTACTACTGTCAATGCGCTTGATCAATGAATGGAGCAAATGAATTTATATCAAGAAGCCTTCTTTGCACACATGTACTCCATTTATCCTCGAGTCTCTCCTCCACCGGCGGACGATTGAAGTTTTTTTTTTAAATGTTCTATTTAGTTTTGACTTATGTAAAAAGTCTTCTAAAAAACATTTTCTAGTTTGATGCACTTTGAGCCATACTTCTACTTAATTCTATTCTTATGTCATGACCTGTGATTTATTTCACTTGTTATGAATTGTTGATTACATTTCAATTATCTTTCCTAACTTACACCTATGACTTGATTATGGGGAAAGTTTTTTTAAGTCCCCATTCTTTTTGATGATGACAAAGGGAAAAAAGGAAATGTGATTGCTATTATGAATTGTGACTTCAATTATTTCTATTAAGTATGACGACTTCTAGATGTGATTTACCATGTCAATGAATTGTGGAAATGCATGTCTTTAGAACATCATGCTATATATGATACAAACTTGATTCTCATTGATGTGTAAAAGATAGGGAGAATATCTTGTATATTTCTACAAATCACATATTATTTGTCATAATAAAAAATGGAGAAATTGTTGATCTATGATTAGCTCTACTTGTTTTGATTGTAACAAAAAATACATTTATGTTTCTAACATATCTAATTTCTTGAGTTTTTCATGTATAATTCTTCCTAAACACTCAAAGGCACAAATCGTCATCCATTGAAGAACAAACAATCAAAAGAGACTCGAAGAGATCAAGAACCTTGAAGAATTAGAATCTTAGAAGTTGCTTCGATTTGTATGTAAATGTATAACTCATCGATTTTAGCAAATTCATAAAGCTCAAACCATTTCTCATAAATTCATCAATTGCATAAACAATGTTTTTGATATAAAAATGATTTTGGAAAAATGAATATTTTGATATAAAAACAAATTCCAAAACTTGTATACTTCGGTCGACCGAAATACACACCGATCGACTGAAATAGGTTGCTTACTGTATTTACATAAATTACCGGATTTTGCATCTCACCGGATTTGACATTTCGGTCGACCAAAGTATGTTTTAGTCAACTGGTTGATCGACCGAAGTATCAACCGAAACTCCAACATTTTGATTTTTGCAACGGCTATATCACACTTTTGGTCGACCGAACTTACTCAACCGAAAGTGACCGATTGTGTCTTCTTTACTCTATAAGTATTCACCTCTTCTTGCATTCAATTCTAACAACTTACAAGAGATATTTTAGAGAGCTTATTTATTGAAAATCATTGAGTTTACTTGATTCTACATTCTGCTTCATTTATTACAAAGGGTTTCTTGATTAATCAAACATATTTCATCTAATTTATCAAGAACTCTATTTTGCAAAGAACTTTTCACAATCTCATCTATTCTTCATCCTTGGTAGAAGTTTTCTTTGCCAACACTTTGATTTAAGTGTAAATTTATCTTCATACTTAACTTGCATTATTTGTTAAGAGAGAACATTGGTTTGAAACATTTGATACACAAATATAAACTATTTCATTATCAATTTCATTAAAGTCTTCATCATAAACACTTGAGCTTTATTAATTGATATCTATTAAAGTGTTGTCCTAACTCTCTAAATATTTGACTTGATTCTATCATTTGTTAAGAGAGTTCTTTCTATTGTAAACTGTCATTTATACTTTAGTGGTTTCGAGAGCTTTGTGAAAACTCGATTGTTATTAAGGGTAAGTGCTCCTTGTTGAAAGACATTTAATGATATGTGCTCGTTGTTGAAAGTCACCTAAAGATAAGTGCTCTTTGTTGTAAGTCACTTAAGGATCGGTACTCCTTGTTTGTAAGTAACCATTATAGTACATTTGGCCTTGTTCGTGACGGAGAGCTTGGTAATGGGGACTAGAACACATTGTGTATCGAACCCCATTAAATTTGCTTGTCATCTTTACATTATTGTACTTTACTTTGAATTACTATTTACATTGTGCTATTTCTACTTAAGTGACAATACTTGAATTAAGTTATCGAATTTGCATATTTACTTCTCTAATTACACTTTACATTCATATCTTGTGCATTGAATAGTTTTGAAACTAATTGTCAAAAAAGTTTCAAAAAAAATTTACCCCTCTGTTGGTTAGTTATTCTTGGGTTATCAGCATTTACCCTAGTACAGATACTATTTCCAAATCTTCAAGGAGTGTACTAACGCTACGAGTTCTAAGTCACATTTGGGATAATTCTATTCACAGTGTTTCAACTGTGTAGATGCCATCCAATTTTGAGCCTACTTCAAGAACTCATCTACAAACGAATTTTATTGCACCTATGGATGCAAATCCATCAGAATAGTATTCAGTGAACAAAAAATGTGAGGATCGACTCCACTCTGGGTACTAGTTCATGCGCCGTCCTATGCGACATCGACCCCCCGACGAGTGGCATTCACACGCGGCCTAATACAGCTGCTCCCATTGCTCCTGGCTCAGCTAAACCACCAGTTTCCTCATCTACTATCCCAGGAGTTACCCAAGCTCCTCGGTCTTATACCACAACACTCAATTGTAAGCCTGCTCTTACACAGGTTGAACGGAGTCAGAGGAAATCATTTGCGCACATTCTTCGTGATCCCGAGGATTCTAGACATCGCAGTTTGGTTTCTAAGGAACCATATATTTACCATGGTGAGCTTGCAGTATTTTTTGAGGAGTTAGATGAACAATTCTTGGCTGAGGCTTACAGGTTTGCGCTTGTAGGCAAATTTGTACATCGCAAACCTACAATGACCAAGGTACACGAAAATTTTATGCGCTTTGGTTTTATTGGTGACTATGAGATTGGTTTTATCGATGATGCACACATTATTATTCACATGTCACACGAGGATGATTATTCACGATTATTCCTCAAACCCACTTGGTATATTGATGGATGTCCTATGTGGGTCTTCAAATGGACTCCCAGTTTTAGGCCACAGCATGAGGTTCCTATTGCTCCTATTTGGGTCTCGTTTCCATTACTTCCTATTCATTTTCGGGCCAAGAGCGCATTATTTGCTATATCTAAAGCTATGGGGCTTCCGCTTCGCATTGATACAGCCACTTCTGACCTTCGACGACCTAGTGAAGTGAGGGTTTGTATTAATGTTGATTTGGAATGTAAACTCCCTGATAGAGTTTGGATTGAGAGGGAGAAGGGATAAAGATATTGGCAGAATGTTGTATATGACAAAGTGCTAGAATTTTGTTTTCATTGTAGACACTTCGGTCATTTGAATGAGAAATGTTCTAGTGGCTCCCATTCTGATCCATCTTCTGCGGCCTCAGGTGATGTTGATCCGAATCATAGGCCTAATGCAGTTTTGGTTAAGGATAAGGGCAAGGGTAAAGATGTCATGACCGCATCTCGACAGCGATGGATACCTATTAAGAGAAACCAGAGGAGACAAGTTAGTACTTCAGATGAGATCTCCCAGTCCATCCTTCAGTGTGTTGCTTCTATAGCTCCCAGTGGCCATACCACTACTGTTGTTTCATCACAGACATTTGCTACACTTATGGCTTCCACTTATTTTATTTCTCCATCTATCTTCAGCATTATTCCTACACAGACTACTACTTCTTTACCACTAGATCATCCTATAGTTGCTCCTCAATTGGTTGTTCCTCAGAGTCTACCTGTTGTTACATCAGTTGATCATTCAGGTATTCAAGCTTTGGTCCCCATTAGCTGTGCTTCTATGACAATTACTTCTACATACTTTGACCCTCTCTTGATGGATATGCTCGAGAGGCCGTAGGGCTTCAGTAGTACGGATGTGCCTATTGTATAGTGTCAGCAAAATATGGAGGCTCCTCTTTCTATAGAGCAGTCAAATTCAGGGAGTTTCTATCAAGTTGAACTTCATCAGCAGGGTCCTTTTCGTAGATCTTCTTTTGATGATTTGACAGGTCTGGATGGTAGGATAGAGGAGGATGGTTTTGTCCCAGTAAGTTGGAAGAGACATTTGAAAGTTACTGACAATTCACAACCAGGATGATAACCAGGAGTTGGTCGCAGGATACCTCTTCACGTACATCCAAATGAGTGTCATCATCTGGAATGTGAGAGGTGTAGCTACTTGCAGGCGCCTGAGAAAATTTATTCAGCTTCATCGGGTTTATATCTTAGTTATTTGGAGTCTATTGTTTTGGAGAGTAGGTTTGATTTTGTTCGTCGTTATCTGGATTTCGACACTGGGGTTCAGAATGAGTCGAATAAGATTTCGGTATTCTGGAATGTGGGCACTATCATTACTATCATATCCAGTTTCTACATGTCAGAATTGTAGATACCAGACTAGCACGACCTATTTACTTGACTTCTGTTTATGCTGCTTGTCGGCCTATGTTAGGAGGGACTTGTGGGCGGGTCTTCACCACATTTCCCTCTCTATGGATGATCCTTGGCTTGTTGGGGGTGACTTTAACGTCATCACACATGATGGTGAACGTACTGGTCATAGTCGTTAAGATCGTGATTCTACTGATTTTTCTGATATGATGTTGGACTGTAGCTTAGAGGACGCTTGCTTTTCTGGATCTCAGTTTACCTGGATGAATGGCAGGGTCGGTAAGAGATTGGATAGAGTTTTGATTAACTCTTTAGCGGTAGACTTTTGTAGACAGCTTACCGTAACTCATCTGAACTACACTTCATCTGATCACTCACCTCTACTTTATAGTGGATTCCTGATGATGATTAAGGTCCTAGACCATTTAGATTCCTTAATGTTTGGACCAAATATCACGACTTCTCAGCCTTTGTTTCTCAAAAGTGGTCACTCCCTACTCATCTTACGGGAATGGTTGACCTCCGGGAAATTCTTTAGGCTGAAACAGGGACTAAGGTGGTGGAATCGACGGGTATTTGGTGATGTATTCCAGAGAGTTAGAGATACCGAGGAGAGGATGGACCAGACAGAGATTGATTTTAAGGTTGATCCTACACCAGAGCACCGTGTCTCTCTTCATCATGCACATGCTGATCTGAACCGAACCTTAGCTATTAAGGAGGGTTTTTGGAAGTAAAAGGCCAGTTTTCATTGGGTATGTGAGGGAGATCGTAACACCAGATATTTTCATTCGCTGGTACATGGACGACGGATCAAATCTTGTATCAGGACCATTACGACTCTAGCAAGGGAAGTTCTTACTACTCCAGCAGATATTCAGAGCTCGGCAATAAATTTTTTCCAGGAATTATTATCAGCTCCTTCACAGCTTCTGGGGGCATATTCATCCTGATATCATACCTAGGATACTGACGGAGGCAGACAATATGGCGCTGAACCGGCTCCCTTTGATTGATGAGGTGCGGGAGGCTATTTTCAGTATTGATGTTGATAGTGTTGCGGGCCCTGATGGATTTTCATCTTTGTTCTACCAACACTGTTGGGATATTATACAGGATGACGTATATAGTGCAGTTATTGATTTTTTTTAGGGTGGTCATTTGCCGAGAGGATTTGCTGCTACGTCTATTATTTTGCTTCCGAAGAAGGAGAATGCTTGTAGATGGATGGCTTACCGACCTATCAGCCTTTGATGGTATTTAATAAGTTTATCACAAAGGTGTTGAACAAGAGATTGAGTTTATTTCTACCTTGTATTATTTTTCCTCAGTAGAGTGGATTTGTCCTTGGTCGACTTATTGGGGACAATATTTTGTTGATCCATTAGCTTCTACATACGTTGGATAATAGAATGTGTGGAGGAAATTTTATGCTGAAGCTTGGCATGGCTAAAGCATATGATCGTATGGATTGGGGATTCATTCATTCTATTCTGGAAGCGTTTGGTTTTGACCAGTTGTGGATTGATTGGATCAGATGTTGTATATCAGAGTGTCGATTCTCAATGCTTCTAAATGGGCGACCATGTGGTTTCTTTTCTTCATTGCGGTGACTCAGACAGGGAGATCCTATCTCCCCATCCTTATTTGTTATTGCTACGGATTACTTTTCTCGATTGGTTATCAGAGGTTTCAGACATATCCGAGTATGCAGTATCGACATGAAGGTAGTACTCTTCTCTCTCATCTTACTTTTCCTGATGATATGATTATATTTACCAATGGATAGAAGAGGTCTATCAAAAGGGGCATCGATTTTTTGGAGCACTACGAAAGGGTCTTTTGCCAATTGGTGAATTGAGACAAGAGTAGTCTTATATTACTTAGACAGGCATCTGATATTCAGATATCGAGGATAGTGATTTTGACTGGATTTTCAAATCAGAGACAGCCGTTCACATATCTGGGAGTCCTTTTGTTTAAAAGGGCTAAGAGGAGTATTCTGTATGATGATCTCATTATGAAGGTCAAGAATAGGATTTCTGGTTGGGCTGCACGCCCTTTTTCTCCTAGTGGTAGGATTACTCTACTGAGGTCTGTTCTTTCCTCTATACCACCGTATCTATTCCAGATTATGAGACCTCCTAAGGTAATTCTGAAAAGGTTGGAAATTATATTTGAACAATTCCTATGGGATTCTAAGGATCTTGTGCGTTGTCTGCATTAGCAGAGTTTGAAGGCGATTTGTGTTCCTGCTGATGAGGGAGATTTGGGCTTTTGAAGATTACAGGATATAGTGGACATATTTTTGTTGAAGTTATGGTGGTTGTTCAAGTCTCAGAGTTCTCTTTGGTCACAGTTTTTACTGGGCAAATATTGTAGAGAAACACACCCGTCACTTGCATCAGTTCCTCACTTAGCCTTTCCTATTTGGAAGAAACTGAAGAGATTTGGACCATGTGTCAAGACAAACATTGCGTGGCACCTTAGGATTGGATAGATATTTTTTTTGGTATAATTGTTGGATGGGTAATTCTACACTGGCATCCATTTTTCCACACAGACAACATACCTCTGCGAGGGTGCATAACTTTTTCTGGAAACTGGATGGAATTTTGGGCGATTACTATAGGCTCTTCCATTAGCTATGGCAGAGCAGATCGTGACCATTCCATTATGTCTTGATGTCTTGGATCGCATTTTCTAAAGGGTCACATCAGATGGTAGATTTATTACTAAATCAGCATGGCAGCTGATCCGCTCTAGCAGGCCAGTGCATGATTTATTTCACCTACTGTGGAGCCCTTACATACCTCCTACCATTTGGTTCTTCTGTTGGAGATTATGGCACGACTTGATACCAGTTCATGCCATTATCCAGATGAGGATCAGCAGTCAGTTGGCTTCTCGATGTCAGTGTTGTTCAGAGATTGTTCAGTAGTATTTCAGATCCTGTTTAACAACATTTTGGGGCTTTATTTCAAATTACCATGAGTACAGGTGTAACGCCCCGAGTTCCGTGAACCCGGAGTGCCACGTCATCCTCATTTGTCTTGAATTAACTAAAAAGATTTGCGAAAATAACTAAAATTTTAAAGACCGCCTTCATAATTGTAAAACCTCGTCGGCAACAAAACTCATTTGATTAATTTAAAAAAATCGATTAAACCTTAAATCTCAATTTTTTGAAATAACTGAAATGACAACATACGTTAATAACGTTCAAATACGTAAATTTCAAAGTAAATAACTTCATCCATTAAATCGTTGCCACCACTGCCCATCAAACCCGACCGTCTCCAAAATCTGCAATTTTCATTAAAATAATGGAATGAGTATTTCAAATAAATACTCAGTAGACTCATCGCCAATAATTAATTTACAGAATAATTGAACACGTTATCATATAATTTATACCGTGACATCATCATCATCATATGCTCATTTTCTTTAAAATAATCATAGGCTCTTTAAATCGTAGGGTGGGGGTAGTCTCGTCTCATGTATAAAAGCACATAAGTTATGCAAAACATTCTCATCTTATCTCATAAGAGATACTCGTCTCTTCTCATGCATTAAAACATATAAGTTATGACAATCATAACAATATCATATATCTTATAAGAAATATTCTGATCTTATGCATTAAATCATATAAATCACGTAGATTCACATAATATATGCAATTATAATTTAAACTAATTAATGGTGGCGAGTCTACCTCAATTTATCTCGAGTCACGTGAAAAATGGAGCGGAAAATAACCTCAATCTCCGAATCGTCTAGCTAAAATAGAAAATAAGTTTTGAATTAGTATTCCGAAAATTTAAAGTTTTAAAGTGATAAAATAAAGTTTAGGGACTAAATTGGAAATTTATTTAAAATAGACTTTTTGAAATTAGTAGGCTAACTGTGGGAAACAAGAACTCTGGGGACCGATTTACTAATCACAGAAATTTTGGGGCTGAAATAAATAACTTAAAATAATAAAAATAAAGTTCAGGGGCTTAAGGGGTAAATTTCTAAAAATCAAATTATAAAATAAATTATATATTTATCACCCACTTCTATCTTTTAAATCGATTAACACGAGCAGAGAGAGAGAAAGAGAGAGAGAGAGAGAGAGAGAGAGAGAGAGCGATAGGGGAAGGGCCTCTGCCCCTTCCTTCGGTTTGACCGCCGACGAAGCGGCCTTAGCGCCACCGTCATGTGGTGGCATCAGGGTGTGGGTGGAGGTGAGCTGGGAGGGTTGTTTGGTGTACTTCCGAAAGAAAACGAGGCTTAGAGTTCGAACTCTTGGGTTTTTCTTTTCTTTTTTTTTTTGTGGCGGTCAAGCTGGAAATGGGTTGGGGAGTGAGGTAAGTTTATGGGTTATGCTTTTTCTTGGTTTTGTGGTTGATTGGGTGTCAATTTTGGGGTAAAAATGGCTATTGATTGGGTTGTAGGCGGCGGCTGAGGTGGGGTGCTTTGTGATGGTAGAGTTGGTGTGGTGGTTCGACTGTGGGAGGTGTGGTTGCAGCTTGTTCGAATGTTATAGTCTATGTGTGTTTCCATTTGGGTTTGAGGATGGGTTGAGGGGTCCGAATTTGTGGAATCAACATGTTGATGCTAGGAATTGATGTTCTGGCACATCGAGGGTTTCCAAATTTTGAGGGATGGTTGTTGGTGCTAAAAATTGATTTTATCTTCAACGTGAGTTTCCTAGTAGCTGAATTGGGGAGGTGGAATTTTTTCTTACTAGATTTCTTGGCTGCGTGAATAGTAGGGAGGGGAGGAAATGAGTGTTATATGAATATTAGAATTTTTAGGGTACAAAATTCTATGAGTTAAATGGGCCAAGAATTTGGGCTGTAAGAATTTTTCCTATTTGGGCTTAAGTGAATTGGGCTAAATAGTCCAAATTCGGGCTATTAAAATTTTGGACCTTAAATAAAACAATGCACTTATAATTATTAAATTTGGATTTAAAAATGATAAGAAATTCGATACTTTAAAAATAATTGGGATTGAACTTGATTTGAATGGATTTAAATTGGTGTTACAACGGCTAGACGAACACGCTTTCAATTTAAAATTTAGGGTTAAAACTTAGCGACACGTTTTTCAAAAAAAATAATTTTTATATTATTTAAAATTTCTCGGTTGCTACAACCTTATCCCCTTAAAATAATTTCGTCTTCGAAATTTAAACTTACTAGATCTATGATATCTGGATACTTAGCTAGAATCTCATACTCCTTTTCCTAAGTAGCTTCATCACTATTCTGTCTACCCCATTGGATTTTGACTAAAGGAATCTCTTTGTTCCTTAAGACATGGACTTTTCTATCAATAACGTGCATAGGTGTCTCTTCATAGGACAAATTCCCCTGAATCGAATTAGTCTGAAAATTTACTGCATGATTCTGGTCGTGGATATATTTCCTCAATAAAGAAACGTGAAAAACAATGTGTATGGCCGAGAGCTCGTGACGCAACGCCAACGATAAGCCACGGTACCTACTTTCTCTTAGATCTCGAATGGTCCGATAAAACGAGGTCTTAGCTTCCCTCTCTTGCCGAAACGGATAGTACCCTTCATAGGAGTTACTTTTAAGAACACTTTCTCCCCGATCTCAAACTTCAAGTCTTTTCTCCTTTGATCGTCATAGCTTTTCTGTCTATCTTGGGCGGCTTTGATCCATAGTCTAATCTTCTCAATAGCCTCAACTGTCCTTTCAATCAATTCTGGACCCAAAATTCTTCTCTCGCCTACTTCATCCCAACAGACTGGTGATCGACAACGTCGCCTATATAGTGCCTCATATGGTACCATACCAATAGTAGCGTGAAAACTGTTATTGTAGGCAAACTCCACTAAAGGAAGATGAGTCTCCCAACTACCACACAAGTCAAGTACACAAGCTTTAAGCATATCTTCCAGTGTTTGTATAGTGCGTTCGACTGTTAATCTGTCTGGGGATGGTATGCAGTACTAAAATTTAATTTAGTACCCATAGCGATATGTAAACTCTTCCAAAATCTCGAAGTAAATCTCAGATCTCTATCGGAGACAATGGAAACTAGTACTCCATGAAGTTGAATGATATCTCTCACGTACAACTGGGCTAATTGATCTACATTGAGAGTCATTCTGATTGGTAGGAAGTGAGTTGACTTCGTAAGTCAAATAGCGTCATGCCCTTTTACTGATTTTGGTAATCCTGTCACAAAAATCCATGGAAATTTTTTTCCCATTTCCATTCTGGTATATCCAAGGGATTTAACAACCCTGATGGTCTTTGATGTTTAGCCTTGACCTGCTGACACATCATGCATCGAGAGACAAACCTTGTAATGCAACCCTTCATGTTTCTCCACCAAAAAGTATTGTGCAAATCATGATACATTTTTGTCCCTCCGGGTGGCATGCATATGGTGCTGAATGAGCTTCTGTCAAAATCTCATTCCTAATATGTTCATCATTCGGCACATAGAGACGCCCTCTGAATATAATCGCTTTATAAGAGGCAATCTCAAAACTTATTCTTTTGCCAATCTTAACTTCGGATCTAATCTTTTCCAAGAATTTATCTCCGGCTTGAGCTGTTACAGTCCAACCTCTCAAGTCTGGTTTAACGATCAGATTTGCCAATCTATTAGCTCCTTGGACTGATGGGGCTCGCACTTCGATTCTTAACTTTTGAAAATCTCGAATCAATTGATCTTGCGTTGTTCCCAAAGATGATAACTATCCAGTGTTCTTTTTGCTTAAAGCGTCTGTAACCTTATTTGCTTTACCCGGGTGGTAAAGAATGGTGCAATCATAATCTTTTACTAGCTCTAGCCATCATTGTTGTCTCATGTTTAGTTCCTTCTAAGTGAAGAAATACTTGAGACTCTTGTGATTGGTATAGATCTCACATTTACTCCTATACAGATAGTGTTGCCAAATCTTAAGAGCGTGCACAACAGCTGCGAGCTCTAAATCATGTGTCGGGTAATTCTTTTCATGTGGCTTCAACTGTCTTGAAGCATATACTATTACTTTTCCATTCTGCATCAATACATAACTCAAACCATGTTTGGATACATCGCTGTAAATAACAAAACCATCAGACCCATCTAGTATAGTCAGCACTGGTGCTGAGACAATTCTGTTCTTAAGTTCCTGAAAGCTTTGGTCACACTGTTCTGTCCACTGAAACCTAACTCCTTTCCTGGTCAACTGAGTTATAGGACCTGCTAATTTAGAGAAACCTTATCTAAATCACCGTTAATATCTAGGTAATCCAAGAAGTCTTCTCACATCTCCGACATTTGCAGGCGTTGGCCAATTCGTTACACTTTCAACTTTAGAAGGATCAACCTCGATGCCTTTAGCTGTAACAATGTGACCCAACAAACCTACTCTCTCAAGCCAAAATTCACATTTCTTGAATTTGGCGTACAACTTTTCTGCTCTCAGTGTTTCCAACACAATCCTCAAATGTTCTTCATGTTGTGCAAAGTTTCTGGAATAGATCAGTATGACATCGATAAAAATAATAACGAATTTATGAAGATACTGATGGAAGACTCTGTTCATCAAGTCCATAAATATTGCAGTTGCGTTCGTGAGGTCGAAAGGCATCACCATGAACTCATAATGCCCATATCGTATCCTGAACGCTGTCTTTAGTACGTCGTTGGTGAAACCTTTACCTGATGGTAACCAGATCTCAAATCAATCTTTGAGAAGATAGCTGTACCTTTCAACTGATCGAATAAATCTTCGATCATGTGAAGAGGATACTTATTCTTTATCGTCAACTTGTTAAGTTCTCGATAGTCGATGCACATCCTCATGCTTTCATCCTTCTTCTTTACAAATAAAACAGGTGCTCCCCATGGAGATACACTTGGCCTGATGAAACCCTTCTCTTGCAATTCCTCTAACTGCACCTTCAGTTCTTGCAACTCTTTTGGCTCCATTCAGTATGGAGCCTTAGAAACAGGGGCAGCTCCTGGTACCAAATCAATGGAAAATTCCACTTGCCTATTTGGCGGAGTACCGGGTAGATCGTCTGGAAAGACATCACCGTACTCGCATACTACTGGCACTGAATCGAAAGTAGTCTCCTCTACGGGTTTGTCTTGAAAACTAACCAAATGCCCTAACAATTGTCCTTGGCTAATAACTTCTCTACCTGTAAAGCTGAGATAAGGCAAGGAAATGCCTTAATCTTCGTTCCATAGAACCTGAATGCTTATTCACCACCTTTGCGAAAAATAACCTCTTCTCGTGGCACACTATTGTGGTACGGTTGGTACTGAGTCAATCCATACCCTTCTAATATTGAAGTCTACCTCCAACACTTGACCATCAAAATTTATTTGTACTGCTTTGACTATCTTACTAGTATCGATAGTTCCTCCTGACGGCAAACTAACTTCGAGGGTACTACCAGTCTCTTCTCCTATTAAGTTCAGTCTTTCAAAACATGCATTAGCTATAAATGAATGTGTGGCTCCCGAGTCTATCAGAACATATACGGGGATACTAGAAATAGATAGTATACATGTTATCATATCATCATGCTCAAAATGAGAAGGAAATACAGTATGGAGAATAGTTAAGACATGCACAAGAATACCAGAATAACTAGTATACCTGCAATCACGTTAGAGTCCTCCGCTGCATCCATAGCAAATACTCTTGCCTTTCCCTTTCTGTTCTGGTCCGGGTTTGTCTTCTGATTGGAACTCTGGGCGGACGGAGCACGACAATCTGATGTAAAGTGACCCGGCTGGCCACACTTGTAGCAGACACCCTTTCCAAAAAGACACTCTCCTTTATGCAACCTCTGACACTTAGGGCAGGGTGGAGTGAAATTGATCATCTGCCTCTCTGTAGGTCCTAGATTCTGCCTCTTATTAAAGGCTTGATTCCGGTTCTAATTCTGATTGCGATTTGGATCTTGCCACTTTCTCTTTCCCTGATAGCTCTCTTCATTATGATTGCCTTGGTTCTCGAATTTCACACTGGCATAGGCTACTTCCTGAGCCTTTTTCACTACCTCCCTGTAAGTTGACAGCTCATGTGAACTGACAATCTGTCTGACATCAAAGCGTAGACCTCTCTCAAAACGTAGTACCTTTTTGAACTCAGTCTCCACCAGATGTGGAGCATAACGTCATAGTTCCTCGAACTTCCTCTCATATTTCGTTATATCCAATTCACCCTATACTAAACGCAGAAACTCAGACTCTTTGTGATCTCTGAGGGCTTGTGGGAAACATTTATCCCTAATCTCCACCTTAAATTCGTTCCAAGTCAGAGCTACTTGCTGTTCTTCACTCCTTGTCCGGGATGTAGATTCCCATCAAAAACCACCTTTTCCGATTAACATAAACTCTGCACAGCCTACTTTCTTATGCTCGAGGCAAGATATGTGCCTGAAGATCTTCTCGATGGCCTGGAGCCAGTCTTCCATTGCTAGTGGACCATCTCCGCCATTGAATGTAGGTGGGCTATATTTCCTGAATTGTTCTATCACTGGTACCGTTGGGTTAACCGACTGTAGAGCTCGTCTCATCTCTTGCACCACCTTAAGTAATTCCCTAATGACGTCGACTTGAGTTGATGGTGCCATAACCTTCATAATGTTAAAAGTAGTTCGTAAAGGTTGAACTAAGTGTACCAACATCGAAGAAGATAACTTGAAAAATGAAAATTGGAATCCCAACATCAT
Organism: Fraxinus americana; assembly: GCA_035079005.1. NCBI lineage: Eukaryota > Viridiplantae > Streptophyta > Magnoliopsida > Lamiales > Oleaceae > Fraxinus > Fraxinus americana. Next base: position 14,329,963 of record CM068718.1, on the reverse strand, counting down.
TTCATTTAAAACTCAACTTCTTTTAATGAGGGTACATGAGTAGGAAGATATGCATGCCGAACATTTTTTCCCTTTTTTTTAATACAATAAAATGTCGAGCTTACTCAAATTTCTATCTCTCTCTTCGTCTGGTTCTTCTTCTTTTGGGTCTTCTTCGGGTTCCTCCTGGGAACTAACCCATCTTCTTACCTAGGCTCGGGCTCAAGCATTGGCTCAAGTTCTGGCTCTTCTTCAGGTGCAACCCCAAAGTGATACTCAAAGTACATGGGCCAATATACCACAAATCTCACGCAGAATGTGTCATACTCTATTTCCACATTAGGGGACACTAGAGCATCTATATATATGCTATGAGCTACCTCCGCATAGTCGCTTCGAAAAGTCAAGAGTAAGTGATGGATCGACCAGCAATTACAAGTCACGTAGCCATGCTGTATGGCCCGCTCACATACGACATTCAGCTGCTCTACGTGTTGGACAGTTGTCCAATCAAGTTCAAGCCTGAAGCGGTCATAATCGCTAATGGCTTGTTCTGCGACACTGAGTACATTTCCACTAATGGGTGCCATATCCTAAACTAGTTATGCAAAGTCCAATTTAGGCAGGGTTTTTCATCTCTCTTAGTTAAAATTACGAGGACGAAAAAATTTAAAAACTCTTTCAAATTATGCTCGAACTCGTCTTTCTTTCTTTCTAATTCGGATACACTTTTTTCCTCTTTCTTCTAAGTCTCATAAATCATTACAATAGGTATCCGAAATAAAATAATGATTAAACTACAAAAAAACTTCTCTACCTTCGGAGTCGACGGATCGAATGATGGCAGTGGGAACCTTCATTAATGATAATTAAACAATTTAGAATGTCTCTTCAAAAATTTCTCTATTTTTTTTTGAAAATTTTCCAGTCTACAGAAACGCAGACTTGCTCTGATATTAAGCTGTAATGCCTCGAGTTCCGTGAACCCAAAATGCCACATCATCCTCATTTGTCTTGAATTAACTAAAAAGATTTGCCGAAATTACTAAAATTTTAAAGATCACCTCATAATTGTAAAACCTCGTCAGCAACAAAACTTATTTGATTAATTTAAGAAAATCGATTAAACCTTAAATCTCAAAATTTTGAAATAACTAAAATGAAAAAGTACATTAATAACGTTCAAATACGTAAATTTCAAAGTAAATAACTTCATCCATTAAATCGTTGCCACCACTGCTCATCAAACCCAATCGTCTCCAAAATTTGCAATTTTAAATAAAATAGTGGAATGAGTACTTCGAATAAATACTCAATAGACTCATTGCCAATAATTAATTTACAGAATAATTGAATATGTAATCATGCAATTTATACCGTGACATCATCATCATTATAGGCTCATTTTCTTTAAAATAATCATAGGCTTTTTAAATCATAGGGTGTTGGTAGTCTCATCTCATGCACTTAAGCACATAAGTTGTGCATAACATTGTAATCTTATCTTCTCATGTATTAAAGCATATAAGTTATGGCAATCATAACAACATCATATATCTCATAAGAAATATTCTCATCTTATGTATTAAAGCATATAAATCACATAGATTCACATAATACATGTAATTATAATTTAAACTAATTAATGGTGGTGAGTCTACCTCAATTTATCTCGAGTCACGTGAAAAATGGAGTGGGAAATAACCTCAATCTCCTAATCGTCCGTACGTTTCGTCTAGCCAAAATAGAAATAAGTTTTGAATTAGTATTCCGTAAAATAAAGTTTAGGGACTTAATTGAAAATTTATTGAAACTGAAATTGAAAAGTTTAAGGAGTGAAAATAGACTTTTCGAAATTAGTGGGCTAACTGTGGGAAACAGGAACTCCAGGGACCGATTTACTAATCACAAAAACTTTGGGGCTGAAATAAATAACTTAAAATAATAAAAATAAAGTTTAGGGGCTTAAGGGGTAAATTTCTAAAAATCAAATTATAAAATAAATTATATATTTATCACCCTCTTCTCTCTCTCAAATCGATTAACACGAGCAGAGAGAGAGAGAGAGATGGAGAGAGAGAGAGAGAGAGAGAGAGGGGAAAGGAGCTCTGTCCCTTCCTCCAATTCGACCTTCGGCGAAGCGGCCTCAGGGCCACCGTCGTGTGGTGGGGTCGGGGTATGGGTGGAGGGGAGCTGGGAGGGTTGTTTGGTGTACTGTTAGAAAGAAAACGAGGCTTGGAGGTTCGAACTCTTAGGTTTTTCTTTTTTTTTGGTGGCGATCAAGCTGGAAATGGGTTGGGGAGTGAGGTAAGTTTATGGGTTATGCATTTTCTTGGTTTTGTGGTTGATTGGGTGTCGATTTTGGGGTGAAAATGGCTGTCGATTGGGTTGTAGGCGGCAGCTGCGGTGGGGTGCTTTGTGATGCTGGAGTTGGTGTGGTGGTTCGACCGTGGGAGGGGTGGCTGCAGCTTGTTCGAATGTTGTAGCCTATATGTGTTTGCAATTGGGTTTGAGGTTGGGTTGAGGGGTCCGAATTTGCGGAATCAACAGGTTGATGCTAGGAATTGATGTTCTAGCATCATCGAGGGTTTCCAAATTTTGAGGGATGGTTGTTGGTGCTAAAAATTGATTTTAGCCTCAACGTGGTTTCTCAGTAGCTGAATTGGGGAGTTGGAATTTTTTCTTACCAGATTTCTTGGCTGCATGAATAGTAGGGAGGGGGAGGAAATGAGTATTATATGAACAATATAATTTTCAGGGTACAAAATTCTAGGAGTAAATGGGCCAAGAATTTGGGCTGTAAGAATTTTTCCTAATTGGGCTTAAGTGAATTGGGCTAAATAGTCCAGATTGGGGCTATTAAAATCTTGGACCCTAAATAAAACATTGCGCTCATAATTATTAAATTTGGATTTAAAAATGATAAGAAATTCGATATTTTAAAAATATTCGGGATTGAACTTGATTTGAATGGATTTAAATTGGTTTTACAACGGCTAGACGAACACATTTTCAATTTAAAATTTGGGGTTAAAACTTAGCAACACGTTTTTCAAAAAAAAATTTATATTATTTAAAATTTCTCGATCGCTACAACATGAGAGAGTGTCAGACAGAGATTTCTGAGATGGAGGTATTTTGAACAGTTTGCAAGGACCGGACAAATTCGCATCATTATTCCTTTATTAATTTTTTGGTTTCTTTGGATTGAGAGGAATAATGTAAAGCACGAGAACATATGGATGAGCTCGAAATGTATTATCTGAAGAATTTACCGTATGGTATCCTTCCTCAATATTGGTGGACTATTCCAACTGTTACATTGGCGTAATGACATGCAACTTGCTATACGTTTGGTATTTCTTTGACTTCACCCCCCCTCTTCTTTCCCTATCATGGTTTGGTGGCGTATTCCATCATTTAGATCTGTGAAGATGAACATCGATGGTTGTGTCAAGGATGGGTTTGCTAGTGAGGAGGCCTCATCAGAGACTACGCATGAAATTATATCAGGGCTTTCTCAACTTCATATGGACAATGTATGATATTAGAGGCGAAACTCAGGGCTATTCGTGATGTGATACTACTAGCTAGAGATCTTGGTTTGTCGATATTTGGGTTGAGGTACACTCAACTGTTTCCATTCACAGCATCACCGAGGTGGTGGACCGTGGCCTATCCAGGGGATACTCAGACAGATTGCAGATATCATTTCCTTTGAGAGAGATATGGTTTTCCACAACTTCAGAGAAGGGAATCAAGTTGCAGATGCACTTGCTACCGAGGGTTGGCATCATCGTAGATACAGGAATATGGACCAGCCGACCTACCACGACATATTAGGGCACTTGTTCAGATTGACAGATATAGTTTGCCCAACACTAGAGTTTAAGTATTTGTATTTTGTTTTTATTTTTATTTTTGATTTAACTTGTGCTTGTTGTGAGGGAGGTAGTACTCCTTTTTTACTGCTTTCCTATTAGTCTTTACTTTCAATGTAAGGGAAGTAGTGCTTCCGCATTTATTGAGTTCATTGATATCATTTGTAACCACAATATTCCTTCAGCACAAGTGAGGATATATTAATAAAATCTTGGAGGTACCGCTCTCCTTTCAAAAAAAAAAAAAAAAAAACTCATAGTGATCATACCGAGTTCTAAAGGATGTCTTAGAGATATCGCTAGATTTGATCCTCAATTGGTGGTATCTTGACCTCGTGTCAATCTTTGAATAACCTTCGGCCTCATAATTGGTCGGACAAGTCCTTGATCCTAGGAAGTGGATAATTATTCTTTATAGTGATTATATCCAGTTCACGGTAGTCAGTGCATATCCTTATTAATCAATCTTTCTTCTTGACTAATAACATTGTTGCTCCCGTGGTGATACACTAGTCGAATAATCCCTTTTCTTGTGATTTCAACTCCTATAACTCATTTAGCGCCATTCTATAAGGAGCCTTAGAAATAGGAGCGACGTCGGGAGTCAAATCAATTGTCAACTTCACTTCCCATTTCAGAGGCATCCCTGGCAAGTCCTTGGAAAAAAAAAACTTTTTGGAACTCCCGTACTACTTTAACATCTCCCAATGTCAATACTTTATCTTCCTTTTCTAGCATTGACATCAAGGACCTATATATCCTTTTTACTTTAAGAGTCTTCGGGCTTTCACATAAACAACTGGGGGTAGGGGTTTTGTCTTGGTCACTAAAAGGCGAAGTTCTACTCTCTAAGCCACCTAAAAACTAATTTTCTTTCAAAGCATTGCGTGATTCTTAGAAAGCCAATCTATACCCAAAAATACATAGAATTCATGTATGAATACAAAACATATAAATTCGTTTCCCAGGTCCAACCATCAACTTCTACCTTAGTTGTCCTTATTATGTGATCTCTATCTTGTGTTTCTCATTGAGGAAAAGTCATAATGCAAGGTCTCTATCTTTGCTAAAACTCGAGTCGATGGTACTATAACTTCCAACCTTAGCTTTTAAAAATCTCTCCCCAACTATTCTTGTATTGAGATCACTGGCACTAACTTTCCAACTAACTATTCTTGTATTAAGATCACCGATGCCAACTTTCCAACTATCTTTTTGCTTAAGGCATCACCTACTTGTTGGCTTGACCTGATGTTAATAAATTGTATAATTATAATCCTTCACTAGCTCCAATAGGTTGTGATTTGGATTCCTCACATGTCCTATTCAACCTCAAGAATATCTCACTCTAACCGATTGTGATCGCCTATTAACTATATAAGAAGATTAACTTACAATTAGTTAACTTTCTAATTTAAACAATTATAACTAAGTTAAGCACATTGTTTCATAACTAAACATGCTCCATAAATCATACTTTCCTCAAATGCAGGTCCCCAAAGTAAAGATTTAATTAGAAATTTCCATAATTAGAAGTTTCTAAATTTAGAAACTTTCTTAAATAGAGTACTTTCCTAAATGGAATTTCCTAATTCAAAGGATTTCTATACATAAGAGTTTCTAACCTCGAATTTTTCAAGAACTAGAAAATTTGACGTTTAAACACATATGTTCTAAATTATGAAATTTCTATAAATAAACACGTAAAGTGAAAATTATAAGTAGGGATGTAAACAAGCCAAGCCGGCTCACTACGCCCAGCCTGATACAAAAAAAGTGGCTGGCTGGCTGCTTTTGCTTCTAAGAGTAGGCAGCTTGTGCTGCTTGCTTGGGTAGCCTTTGCTACCTTCATTAGGCAGCTACATGCTATCTGATGCAATGCAACTTATGTTGCTTGCTTAGGCCAAAATGGCTAGCCACATGGGCCAACGAGCCATACAGGTTGGATCGGGCTCAGGTTTTTTCGAGTCAAACCAAGCTGAGTTGCGGGCCATCCGAGTTGGCAAGCCAAATTAACATTCCTAATTATATGTAGCTGAGAACAATAAAAGTTTTGTAAGATATGAATTCTTGAAATAGAGGTTTCTAAAATATAATTTTCTTAAAAGTTTCGAAAATAAAGTTTCTAAAGATGGGAATCTTCTTAAATTTAGAGTGGGTTTACAATAGTGTTTTCGTTTTATTGATTTGAATAACGTTCAATTGAGTGGCTTCTAGGCGAAGGGGAGGGTCACAAGTGGACCACTTAAATTCGAAGCTATCCGTAGACAATTTAAGTCTTTTTAACAAAACTTTTCAATTTGACGAATATGCAAACCAAGAAAATTCAAAAATTAAGTAGGAATAAAAGTATCTAAGGATATTTTTCCCAATTAGACTCCAAAATCTAAGCCAAAATTTTTTCTAAAGACGACTGTTCTCATAGGTTAATATGTTCCATAACGTAGTCACTAGTCTAAAATTACATAATATTATAAAATTATCATTCTCATAACTTAGAATGTCCTTAATGAGCTTTTTCGTAATTAACATATATTTATAAAATCATAATTTATATCCATATTTTGTTAGTCACTATTGTCAGAAAATTCATGATTGATATATCACATAATAACCTGATTAGCATGAAAAATAACACATATAAAGTGAAAATTATAAGTAACTAAGCATATTTCATAATTAAGCATAGTTCTAACATAATCTCATGTGTATTCATACTTATTCACATAACATTAAATAATTATAAGTTGTCATATATTTTCTACCTGATTTGAGAAAATCAAAGCTTGGAACTTTGGCATCGCATAGTTGTGGTCTAAGAAACATTAAATCTGTTTTTTTTTTTCAAAAATTTATCTTAACATAATTATATTTCAATCTCTAAAATTTTAATGTGAACGGTAACTCACAATTTTTTTTATAAAAAAAGTCTATAGAAATGTAGACCCGCTCTGATAACATGTTGTAATGACCCAATTTTTTTCCATTTTGAATCATTAAAACATACCGTAAAATAAAATTTAATTTTCATAAAAATATAACTTTTGTCCCAATCACAATAATTGAAAAAAAAAAAAAAGAATTACTAAATCGTAAAAGTAAATTAATAAATTGTTCAATAATATTTTTATTATATTGCCAGTGACCAGTTTCAAATTCAAACGCCTCGAACCTCAATTACCTAAAAGGGAAAAATCGTAAAAAATGAGATAAAATCCCAATAAGTGATCCACATAAATTGTAATGCATATTTAAAATTTAAGAGTTTTTAATGTACATGAGATTCGAGGATTAGAAATCGAACTTAGGTGGCCATAATTCCCGTACATAATCATAACAAACATATGGATGGAGACACGAGAATTAAGAACTGTACTTCATTGCTATAATTCCCGCGCATAGTGCTACTAAACTTCGATCCCTTGAACTTACACATACAAGACACATTTCATATTCATAAATCAAATTCCGTATTTTAAAGTATGAAAGCAATTCAACATACAGTGTATGACTACACTTTGATAATTAGAAGAGAATCGTAGTAGATACGTATAGGAGAATATAACTTCTTCAACAAAGTGAAACTTTATGTGTGTTTGTGGGAGTGATTTAGGCGTGGTATTATAAGTGCATTTAGTGGTACCAAATGAAAGTGTCATAATGGTATCCCTGTAATTGTGCACTAAATAAGGTAACAAGTTCTACTAATTATAAAATTTAAATAAATTAATCATAATTAGATATAATTATAGTAATTATATATATAGAAAAATAATTCTTCATAATTTCCTTAAATTTGATTTTAATTAGAAATAGAAATTATGCTAATTTTCCTTAATTAAATTTCATATGTCTTTAATTAAAATAACTAACATTATTTCTACACATGTAAAGGAAATTTATCATTTTTCTATAGTCATTCGTTGAATCTCTTATTTAACCATGGATGGAGTGGTACATACATGGTAAAAATAACCCATAAGGGAACCTTCTTAATTTATCTTTCGCGTATTTGGTATTTATGTATTCTACATCAAAATCATGCTCATATATAAATCTGTACAAAAATAGAAACTAAGCCAATTTTCCGCGATCTTTTCCTAACCTAAAAATTGCAAGTTCTTAAATTGCACCTGGGTCCCTCAACTATAGGCCAATGTGCAATACGACCTATAAACTATGGGAAGTCATCGATTTGATCTTCTAACTTTCACCATCTTACACTAGGTCCCAAATTCAAAATTAACGACTATTAGGGCTTTTCGAGGTACTATACCAAGATTTCCTAAGTAATGATGATTCAGACATGGATGAGACAATGTTCGTAAAAATTTCGTAAACGTATGTGATCGTTGACAAGTAATACGTGATGAGTAACGTGTATCGTTCCAAGGAAATAAAATTCAATCAAAGTGTACTAGTTTAAAATCAGATTCAAAATGTGGAAACAAAATAATTGTGATTTTGTAATTATTCTAAATTAATGTAAATGAAAGCTTGTAAGATTTAGTTTTGTATGTATATGGAATAAGTGTATTGGATTATGAATCCACATATTATTATGTATTTCAATTTTCAATTATGTAGGTAGTTTTATTAATGTGTTCTTGACAATCTATAAATCTATGGTAATTAATTTCTTTTTCCAAGATAAATTAAATATATTCTAGTCGTAACTCGAGTCTATTCATAGACCGAATTCGAATGAATAGAATACATTCAATTTCATGATTATTTCAAAGATTGCACATTTGATAAACATTATTTCTAATATTTATTGCATGTATTAACATCAAGTAGTGTTCTAGATCTATTGTGAGCCTCCCAGCACTATAACAAGTAACTATATATTTAATTGGTGATCAGACAATTAAATAATAAAATTAAGCATGTAAGATTAATCAAGAAACCCCAGAATTTAACTACCTACTTGTTTTGAATTAAAAATAAATGAACTTTATCCAATACATGAAAAGAATTAGCCTAACATATTCTTATTTAAATTACACAAAAAGATTTGGAATAACATCACTCGCAATTGAAAACAATGATTGAAAAGTAAAAAACCAAATTCTCACTACAACAAAAATCGGCTTTTGCAACGTTTGAAAAACGTTTTTGCATGTGTTGCGGGCTTCAGTGTTGCCGTAGACCGCAAAGATACGGCAACGTTTATACAACATTGCCGTTTAGTTTTTGCAACATTTAAAAAATGTTGCTGAAAGTCATTTGCAACGTTTCTTAAATGTTATAAAATAAAAGTTTTTGCAACGTTTTTTAATTGTCGCCATTACTCTTTTGCAACGTTTTTAAAGTGTTGACGTTACTCTTCTGCAACATTTTTTCGCAACGTTTTTTAAACGTTGCCATAGACCTTTCGCAACGTTTTTTGAACGTTGCCATAGTTTTTTTTTTTTTTTAGCAATTTATGCAAATTGATTGGCAAAATTGAAAATGCACATTATAAACAAATTTTGGAATTGCATAAAAATTGATAATTTCATTACAAATTTTTGAATCCATACACTTGAACATTAGAATGTGATACAACACCACTTAAATAAAAAGAAACTTCAAAATGAAATAAAATAGTAATGGAAAAACTCGATCATAAATGGAACACAGAAGCTACTTTCTTTCTTCTTTCTAGATGCCTTCACGGCTGCAACACGTTTTTCAGCAGCCTTCTTCTCTTCCTCAGTCTCGTCACCAAACAAATCAACATCATCATCGTCATCATCCTCGACCCAGAGGCCTGAAATTCAAATTTTGTGCTATTTATAAGGTCAAACATTAAAAATGATAAACACACATAATCAATGTAAAAACACACTTATAAACACACTTTATTAGTTAAGTTGGATTTCTTAAATGTGAACTGAGTAACAATTATCATAACAAAAATAATATATCAGAATTGGAAATACTGAGGCATAGTGTGATTATATAGGGTGAATTAAGCAGATGTAATTATATAGGGTAAATTCACGATTGTGGGTTTATGAAATTCATATTGATGGTGCTCGAACTCACAATAAACGTGTATACTATCTAAGTCATATTGATGGTTTTGCTTTCAATATTTTCTGAGGGTTGTGCTGCCAGTAAAGTAATATCAAGTTGCCAATGTATAACAAGATTGCAGGTATTGATCATAGGAAATTTTTATAAAATCTGCGGAATGGATTTAAATTAAAAGACCTGAAAGTTAGCTTAAACGGAACATTCTGCGTAAAGTTTGGTGGGTCCTTGGGCAATCATGATCCATATATGAGTTGGTTAAAGAATGAAATAGCATCCAGCTAATGCTGATAAAGATGATGCTGCAAGATACAAGCATCCCAAACCAAATTTGATGATACCGAGAAGTTACTTGATGACATTATTAACAGATAATCCCTAAAAAATTCCATTTGATCAAATTCAACCTTTTCACCACCTTACTTCCTTTTGTTCAAAGAATTAAGTGGTTTTGATAATTGATGACTACCAATTTCTGAATAACATATCTGAAGGTTTGAAGTTTCTCTATATGGTTTTTCTCAAACTTCGGAAGCTGAGCTCCATGTTCACGAAAATATGTTTCGAATTTAAATCACCGCAAGTGTACGGTTCGTTGACAAGTAATAAAGTGGAAATTGTAAAATTTTGAGTATCGTTCCCACGAGGATTGATCTAACCTAATTTCTATTATTGTAACCTTAACCGAAACTATAAAACTCAAATTGGTAGTTTTTGTGATTTTAATATGAAATTGTAAATAACATGCAAATTAATCTAGAATTGCGATGTAATTGTAAAACAATGGTTGAATGCAAAGTTTGAGAAAATTAATATATGGAAAAGCGCACTAGGATCCCGAATCACCAAGCAAAGTTCACTCTTAAACCCTATCTCACAATTTGACAACACGATGAATCGTTTGAAGAATCAATATTTCTAACCTATCCAACAATCTCTTTCGAGTAGAATTGAACCTATCCTAGTATACCATTTGACTATATTTCTATGACAAATGCAATATATAAGGATGCATGTAGTTTTGTAAACAGTTAGAGATTCACGTAATGCATATCGGTATATTTCTATCCTCTATGAACAAAACGACGATTTACACCTTGTTGAATTTATTTCCCTTCTTTCGAATGCATGAAATAAATCACCTAAACTCACACAATTATCGTCGACTATAATCACGGAGACAATAAGTGTATATAAATCATTCAAAACCATCAAAGTGTTTAATTATCAAATTGCAAAATAGAATTAAAGAGTTCACAATGCGAGGTTCATCGTTCACCTAGTACATAAAAAGTCTAGTCTAACATAATGAAATTAAAACAATAATAAAAATGATAGAAAGAAGACATCACCAAAAAGTAGAAGTTTAGAGCTTGAATCTTGATGTGAAACCCTAGCTCAAACCCTTCTCATTGCTCTTGAAATTCGACTTTTTCTCTCTAATAATGCATAAAACATAGTCTAGGACGAGTTTAGGCTTTTATAGTTGCCCTAGAATCATTACCATAAGAGTTGTAGTTGGATAAGGAAACTTAAGAATTTCTCGCCCAGAATACCCCTTGCTATAGCAAGGTATATTTTCATGCTGTAGCATGGATAAAGTAAATCCTTCCTGAAAATCTCTGTTGAGGTCTGGGCTATAGCAAGGTAAAATCTCATGCTATAGAATGGAAGAATTTTCGCTTCTAGTGCAAATTGGTCCTCAATCTTCTTTTCATTTCACTTTTGGAATTTCTTCCTCTTCCATCTTCTTGTAGTCATCCATACTATTGACAATTAGATCTTTAGCAAGGTTCCATGCTCGGTTTGTTGTTCGGGTCAACTTATGAATAATTGCGATTTAGTCCCCGAACTTTCATTTCCTTCCATTTTGGTCATTTTCGCCTTTTTTCGCGCATATTTCATTATTTCCATCAAAGTAAACCTACAAACACAATTCATATTGAATTAAGCCTTATTCAAGCATTTATATCAACAATTAATCATGTTTTGTCGCATAATTAAGTGCACAAAATGCACTTATCACTCCATGTTCTCCTTTCACTTTCCTATTATAAATCCTTACACGATGGCTGGGCCTGTAAAAGCGGGGTAGCTTCCAAGCCTCTGCACGTGTACTTGGGTGAAGGCAGGATTTGACTCTAGGCACCTAATATAACTATTTGTATTGAACCACATCACCTAAAAACTTAAGTTGTCATAGCGTGGATAAACTTAGTTACTAAAATTTATGTCTTCAAAACAACATGTCACATGTAGGCCAGAACGCCAGGTGCATTTTCTCACCAATAGCCTAACACTTGAACAATTTTCGAAAGGGCGTGGTGGTAGGACTTGAACTCAGGTTCTCAGGTTCTGTGTTAACTCTAATGTCATGTTGAACCACGTAATTTAGAAGTTTAAGCTATCAGAGAAGCATTCAAAATTAGATATTTTCCAGCTGACAGTTGTTTAACTGGAAATTCTTAACATGTTAGTTCTGTTATTTGAAAATATGCTATCAGGAAAGGAAAGGACTGATCGAGTCAACCTTCTTAAAATTTCCTTTTGTCACCAACAAAGTCGGTGGTTGATTCTTTATCCTTATGATTTCTTGGTTTACAAATACCGCCCTTCAAAAAGGCAATGATGACAATGCAACATGATAGTAGCTAATGTCAGTCAAGTTATTCTCCATTGTGGTACATTTGTTAGGGAGAATTGTTATTACTGGACAGTGTTAAAGAATAAATATATAACTAGAATATTTTTCATTATACTATTCAATCCTGTCAGTCACTGTAGTAAACATTCACTTGGGATTTATGAATATTATAGCAAGCACAGGAAGTAAATCAATAGAATAATGTGGTGGTCGTGTTATTTGGACTGAACTAGTGAGAACAGCATAATAATAATAGTTACTAACGCAAAGCATCCTGGACGCGGCTTCTTCTTCTCCCTTTGTTTTTCTAGTGGCTTGATAACTACCCTGATAGCAACATCAAAAACTACTTTTACATTCTGCATACTGCATTGAAAAGGCAGAAAGTCATTCACATTATAAATTCCATACAAATCCAAGATACCCCGTTGAGCAAAATCATATGGAATCACTCCTCCCATTTCCTCCCCGAATCCCTTCTTTCAATGGATCTTTTCTTGTGTTTAGGTTAGCTCTCTACTTTCATCTCTGCTTGCCTATCCTCCTCGTTTATTTGTCTTCATAGGTTGTGATCGTCTTAACGCCTAATATATCTTGAGCAAGAAGCCCCCTCATAGAGGTTGTGTATTAGTGGTCGCCTCGACGCCTTTTTCTTTAGGAAGACGGTTAAAGCCCTTATCATAGATTACCAGTAGTCCCTTCAAATGCGGTAAACTTCTTTTCCTTTCTAGATGCACCTCGCCCAACCGCCTTGTGAGTCTTTCTTCTCCCAAAAATGTTCTGAGCTTAAGTGCTAATGTGGTATGAGGGAAGGGATTTATTATTGTCTACTTAGTTTATTCTTTGGTCTACCAAATTTCCGGTCAATGCTGCGAGTGCCTTCATGCGGCAATAAAATTCTCCAGAGAGTGAGTTGCTGATCATAATGCCCGCCCTTAGTAGGATTTCCAGTAATCGGCTCTAGGTTGGGGTGCGAATAGTTTTAGTCACCTTCCTCTTACGTATTACTATCTAGGGGCTTTGAAGCTGGTGTCTTTACTTATGTCATTAGCAAGGTGTAAACTACTCTGCTGCTCGTTGCTTTTCATCCTTTAGTATCTTGCTGCTCTTTCTGCTTCTGAAGCAGCATCTCTATCAGTTAGAGAGCTTTCCGCTACTATTATAGTTTTTAAGGCGTTTGTGCAATTGGCTTGTTGGTTGGCTTAATTACGCTATAAGGGCTTGTAGCTAAAAGTCGTCTTAATAGTTTTTCTCTTCCTCTACCCTTCATTCCATCCATCCTCTCCCCGGTAGGTCGAGCTATTTAACCCTCTCCCTTCGGTCGAGCTTCATTAAATCCAGCCTGCCTACAAAGAAATTCAAAGAAAGCACTACCAACAGACAGAACAAAGAGCACTGAGAAAGAGACTCTTTATGCCACCTAGCATAGTCAATTAAAGGATCCGCTTCACCCCTATCTCTCTCAAAAGCCTCTCCCCGATAGTGCCTTTGCTGCCCTATGACACAGGGTTACGGTTCTGATCCTGTCTTCCTTCTTTGACTAACTTAGTCTGACTAGCCCAGCTGGAATATTTATTTAAATAAGCCTAAGGGCCTAGCTAGTTGCACCGCTAGCTTTCTTGTAATGCCTCCAGATAAGGCTAATCCGCAAGCGCCGATCATACATAAGGTTTTTAATCCTAAAGCGCAAGCGAGTTCCCCCAAGCGAGCTTACTGTAAACCGGCGCAAAAGAGACCCTTACTTCTGAAAGGTTGGACAGATTCCGACTTTAGCAAGGTACGCTAAAGTGAGTTCCATCCTTCTTTACTCACTTTATGATTGGTCCGTCCTAAGCAGAGCGGAAGCTTGTTGACACCGTTCACCGTTCGGGCTTCAAGGCAATCCCTTCGCTACTCCGAAAAAGCCGATAATAAAAGGCTATTCCTCCTATGAATGCCGGCGGGAGCTATACCTACCAAAAAATATTTTTAAGTGTACAGAGATCTATTTCCTCTGGAAACTGCTCGAACAGAGAAGAAAGCGCTCGAGCCAACTTTATCCATCGTGATGAAGAAAAGAAGATTTGCAATAAAAAAAAATTACCCTATTTTTTAACTAGATAGTTTTATTATTCATAAAATAAGTATACACATTCAATAAATACCCTCCAAAATAAGACTGACTAATGACAAATCTACCCTTATTACATGAGATGAAAGACTTGTAACATAACACTTGCAACAAATCGCATGACGGAAGGTTTCCTGAAAGTTTCCAAGTCTCGCGACTCTAATAGAAACAAACGGTAAGCTCTCTGTAGGCTTGTTCTCTTTTTTCTGTAAAAGGTTTGGAACCCTTTCCATTGAAGTAGGGAAAGCGCACCATGCTACAGTCGGAATCTGACTATCTATACTGACTGACGTTGGAAGGAAGGTATGTTTTGTTGATCAAGCCGGAGAGGGAACCATTCCTTCATGCTTGCCTGGTTCTGATCTCGCTTGCTTTTTTCCGCTTTCCTCGCGTTATTGTCTCGCTTCGCTCGTATGATTTATGGCGCTTTTCTCCACCCTGAAATCTTTCTAAAGCACTTTAATATCTCCTAAAAACGAAACTTGACTTTAAGAAAGAGGCTGCAAGGGTGCCAAACCTTCCGTTTTCTCGCTTGTTCACTGATTCCACTTCCACAAACCGGCACTGGCGCTAGCTCTGTAACCAGAACTAGAACATGCGTGTCCTCTTTCCCTTGCTCTAGGTCCAATCCCTTAAATTAAAGTAGTTACTTTCGGATTAATAGAAAGGTAGATTGTTTCCGCGGTAGAGGCTCCCCCCTCACCTTCTTTCCTTTCTGGTGGAAATGCAACAAAAAAATAAAGTTTTCAAGCCTTATTCAATAGTCGAAATCTTTGTGGCGTCAAATCAAAAAGGACGCTTTGTCGACCTATAATAGTTGGCGCGTTAGCGCTTTAGTTTGATTGCAGGGGCGCGTTAGCGCTTGACTAATAAGATAGAAAGGACTTTTTCAGCTTACTTACTCTGCTACAGCGGATCGTTAGCAAGGTGCCGCGGTTTGTGGGCTTGAAGGACTTAGCGCCGTGACAAGTGGTATCAGAGCCAAAGGTTAGGCCAAGCCATGGCTAGTGGGAAGAACGCGTAGGCTAGTGCCGTCGAAGAGGCTCGACGGGAGCGGACTCATGATCGTGTGGATCGCCTTGTTACACAACTGAAGGGACAGATTTAGAGCGAGCGGTTGCTTCTCTGGAGAAAGATGGGCTGGTTAGGCGGACCATGATGGAAGGCCAAGGACAGGGGGTCGTGGAAGTGTTTCGAGCTTTACTAATAGTTAAGGGTGGCAAGCTTTAGAGAGTAGGGGCAAGGTCACCATACTAAATATGACGGAAGAGGACCGGCTCTTCGATTTCATGAAGGGGCTCCAACCTGCGCCAAAATGTCCAAGATTTAGGGGCGGCACAGGCAGCTAGCCTGCTAGATTGAAAGTACTTAGCCAGGGGGAGTCGAGACCAGGACAAGGGCAGGGGCCTAAAGTATCGAAAAGGCAAGGACTCCAAGAAGAAGCCAAGTCTGAGGCCAAGAACAGCGAGCTCAAGATCAGGAGCCAAAGCGGACCGAGAAGAAAGAAGGCTTCATCTGCTCCAAGCCCCTAAAAAAAATGGAAAGAGTTCGTTTCTTCCTCAAATTGGATTAATGGGTCGGCCAACTGGAAATGATAACAGAATGCATAGGTCATTAGAAGGAGTTCCAATAAGCGGATAAATATAGTATACCACCTTACTTATTTCCTCTATGAGGGAGAAAGCAAATTGAAGAACCCGCGGATATGTGCAAAGCTGAAATTATTGTTAGCCAAGGAAAATGACTCGTGGTAAAGACAAGATAGACTTTGACCAGACGTGCGAGGAATCTTTTTTTTTTTTATCTGGGGGAAGTTCTCGCTCCTTCACCTCGTAAACTCAGTAGTCTACAACTATCCTCGCTTTTGTTCAATTATAAATAAATAAGCACTTTGATGGAGATTTGTAGCATCATTCAAGTAAATACAGATTGAGATCGTAGAAACATGAGCTTGTGATATAGCTACACCTAATTCCAGACCGGTTAATGCAAGAACTATAAATAAAGGACCAGGATCTCCTATGAAATATAAAAGATCATTCATACATAGCAAAACCATCCAGCTGCTGAGATTTTCACTTTCAGTCCATCTTTTTCCCACAAATCAAACTCTCCAACTCTGTTTTCTCTCTTCGTCTGCGATGGGTCATCTGCATTTTCGTTCTCCTGTCTCCGTCAAGTATGGATTGGCGGTGGCGGCTTGGAGTGGGAGGCGAAGAAGAAGTGGGAGTGAGGTAGTGGTGGGATTGAAAGAGATTGGGAGAAGAGGCGTGAATGAAGGGATTTTGTTGGGAGGGAGGCGTGAATTAATCTAGGGTTTGGTTTATTTTTTATTTTTATCATTTGAGTTCGTATATAATTTAATTTGGGAAAAAAGTACAAAACTTTTCACAAAGTTTTCTGAACGTTGCAAAAAGTAATTTTTTTTCGTAACGTTTAAACATTGCCAAAAGTGGGTTTTTCGCAACATTCAAAAAACGTTGCCAAAAGTGAACATTTGGCAACATTTTTTGAACGTTGCAAAAAATTAAATTTTTTGCGACAATTAAAAAAAGTTGCAAAAACTTAAAATTTTCGCAACATTTATAAAACGTTGTAGAAGGTGACATTAGCAACATTTATTTAAAAAATGTTACGAAAGCTCTATTATATCAGTCAATAGCAACATTCACTTGCTAAAATGTTGCGATAGTAATTAGCAACATTTAATCAACAAATGTTGCCTTTTGCGTGTTGCAAAAGGCCATTTTTGGTGTAGTTTCTTCTTCGTTAATCTTCAACCCAGGCTTTTAATTTTCAACTTCTTGTGTTAATTGCCCTTGAATTCTTTGCTAGATTCATTCTTTGTGATCAAAATATGGTTAATTATGTGTTCTATTAAGTCGAATGGAGGTTGGGGACGTTCTGACCACAATTTGGAATATATATGATGCTACAAGATTGTTTCCAAATAGAATTATATCAAAAGAATGGAAATTGAAATTTTCGCTCTAAGAGTAAGCCTTGCGGCTGCATGATACTCTTTCTCGTGGCCGCATGGAATGCCAAGTTTGGGACCTGTTGGCTTTGGAGGCTCGAGTACGGCACACGGTTTACTTCAAATATTAGTTTTTGCAATTTAGTCCCTAAACTTTTCGTAATACATTTTTTATTCCTTTCACTTGTGATTTCGTCCATTTAGCTTCCAATTGCCTCCAATTGAGCTTGTAGAATCTTCACTCTTTGTCTTGTGGTCCCAACCCAACTATAGGAATGTTGCACTTTAGTCCCCTTAATTTTAATTTAGCCATTTTTCTCTATTTTTTGCATATTTTCTCCAACCCTTCATCCAATCATTGAGTTTTATCTATTAGTACAAAACATAACAAGTTAGGTAATATTTAATCAAAAGTACTACAAAATGTTGTTATTTAAAGCCCCGAATAAGTGTATAAAATAAACTTATCAAACCCCCAAGCTTTAACATTTGTTTGTTCTCAAACAAAACTATAACCTAATTTAAAACAAACACATAAACATGCAAAACGTTGGGTTAGATAACCTGAGTTTTTACCTCAAGATTGAAATCATAATATTAAATCTATAAATAGCTTCAAGGTCAAATTAAGTAGAACGTCATGAATTCACAAGTAGTTTCATTCCCAACCCTCACTGGTCAAATTTGTCTTCTCATAACTCAAGATTCACAGACCCCCAAATTTATGCTTTTTATCTCTATTAGTGTGTGATCTAAGGTGAATATTTATAGTTATCATCACCTTCTAGTTTAGATAAATTTCACTTATTGCAAGTCAACACTTAAATAAAGAAGGATTCTCCAATTATTTTAATTGTTTCCATCTCCAAGACTCAACTAGGCTAATAATCTCTTATTAAAAGTCAAATTTCTTAAACAAGAGTTTGGGGCTTAACTAAGGAAAGTGGTGTGTCTTCTGTATTTCAACCTATCAAAAAATGAATCAACTCGTTCAATCATAATGTCCAACTTAATTTACGTGCACAAGTAATATAATATCAAGTTTCACATGGAAAAGTATCAATCAATCTAAGAATGCAACATATACACAGTTTATAACATAATTTCAAATAAATTCATCATTGACGTCCAGGCCATCTAACCCACATAGTCACACAACTAACACAAGAAAATATTTTTTTTCAAAATTTTAAATTTTTTAAATTTATTTTTTGGTATTTTTCTCATAATGAAGCACATACAACACACAAAAAGCAAAAAACTCAATATTTTTCTATCCCAAACTTAAAGTAGATATTGTTCTTAATATCTTAAAGCATAAATATGTATATAAAGGGGTGGAAAAGAAAATGAAGAAAATACTTCTCGAATTTATTAGAAGGTGATGATCTTGAGACACAACCTCAATTGTGTCATATGAATGTACAACTACAACTGTGAATGAGCCAGAACACCTTGATCTTAACTTGCCTGGGAAGAGCTTGAAGCAGGAATTAAACATGAGAACTTATTGACCAACCTCGAACTCCTTATCTTTAATATGCCTATCACGCCATTTTTTAGTTTTCTCCTTGTATAACCTTGCATTCTCATAAGCCCCCAACTGAAACTTATCAAGCTCATTCAGTTGAAGGAACATTTTTTTCCCGACTAACTTCATATCAAAATTTAACATGTGAGTTGCCCATTATCCATTGTGCTCAAGTTCAACCGGTAAAGACATGCTTTTCCAAAATACAACGAATATGGAGACATGTTGATAGGTGTTTTGAATAGAGTGCAATACACCCAAAGTGCATTATCTAGCATTTTGGACCAATCTGTACGTGATGCATTGTCTGTTGCTTCTAGAATCTTCTTCAGGTCCTGTTGGAGATCTGAATTTGCCCACTGAGATGTAGATGAAATGGTGTTGCAACTCGATGTTTGACCTTGTATTTAGCCAATAAAGCTGCATATTGGCGGTTGCAAAAGTTTTTTCCACCATCACTAATAATAACCCACGGAGTTCCATACCTAGAAAATATATTCTTCTTTAAGAATTGAGTTACAACCCGCCCATCATTTGTTGGTAGAGTCACAACCTCAACCCATTTAGACATATAATCTACAACCACCAAGATATATTGTTGATTATATGAAGAAGGGAATGGTTCCATGAAGTCAATGTCTCAAACATAGAAAATTTTCACTTGCAATATGCTATTTAAATGCATCTAATTCTTCCTTAAGATGTTACCAATCCTCTTGCATTTATCACACTTCTTTACTAACTCATAAGCATATTTAAATAGAGTTGGCCAATAAAAACCTAATTGTGAGACTTTAGATGCTGTTTTGGTTGCTGGGAAATGACCTCTGTATGGAGAAGGATGACAATGCTCCAATAAGTTTTCTTGTTCTTCTTTCAGCACACAACGATGAATGATTTGATTCGAAACCCGTCTATAGAGGAAAGGATCATCCTAAAAGTAGTGCTTGAGATCACTGAAAAATTTCTTCTTCAGACAAGAATACTTCGGAGGAATAACTAAACTAGCCAAATAATTTACATAATCTACATACCAAGGTGCTGATTTGATCTCAGAAAGTGTCTCATCTAAAAAATACCTCTTTAATTTCATATGTAGGATCTTCTTCTTGTTGCTCCCAACGAGATAAATCGTTTGCTACTAAATTTTCACTTTCTCTTTTACCCTTGTTTTCCAAGTCAAATTCCTATAGTAGAAGCACACATTTGATGAGTCTTGGTTTTAGATGATCAATACTTAAGCGCTTAATGATCTGTGTATACAGTCACCTTGGACCCATATCAATTAAGGTCTGAATTTGTCATAGGCTAACACCACTGCCAAAAGCTCCTTTTTCTATAGTAGTGTAGTTCAACAGAGCTTCAATAAGAGTTTTGCTGTAGTGAATAACATGTAAAACTTCATTCTTGCGCTACCCAAAATTGTTCTAATTGTGTAATGACTTGCATCACACATCAATTCAAATGGCAAATTCCAGTCAGTACAGGGGTTGTAACCAACTTTTCCTTCAGGGTGTTGAAGGCAACCAATCGCTCTTTAGGAAAGTTTAAAAGCACTTCCTTTTTCTAATAAAGTGCAGAGAGGTTAGGTTATTTTTGAGAAGTCCTTCATGACACGTCGATAGAAACCTACATGTCCTAAGAAGCTTCTGATCCCTTTCACTGAAGTAGGTGGATGTTACTTCTCAATCACTTTTATCTTAGCCTTGTTGACTTCAATACCCCCAGTAGCTAAAATTAAATGCCTAAAACAATTCTTTCATGATCTATGAAGTGCCACTTCTCCTAGTTAAGTACAAAACTGGTTTCTTTACATCGCTACAACACTAATCTCAAGTGACCAAAACACTTATTTAATCCCCCCCAATACTGAAAAAACATCCATGAATACTTCAATGATACTCCCCACCGTATCTGAAAAGATTGACATCATACAATTCTGAAAAGTAGCTAGAGCGTTACACAATCCAAACGACATTCTTCTGTATGCAAAGGTGCCATAAGGACAAGTAAATATGGTCTTCTCCTGATCTTCTATTGTTATAGGGATTTGATTATACCCCAAATATCCATCCAAAAAGCAGTAACGTGAATATCCAACAACTTTCTCCAACATCCGATCAATGAAAGGAAGGGGAAGGTGATCATTCCTAGTGGCATGTTGAGTTTATGATAGTCAATGCAAACTCTCCAACCTGTGATCGTGTACGTAGGAAACAATTTATTGTTTTCATTTGGCATCACTCTAAATCCTCATTTTTTGATACTACATGTACTGGACTCACCCAATGACTTTCTTAAATAGGATATATGATCCCTTTATCCGATAATTTTAGCACTTCTATCCTCACAACCTCTCCCATCCTCGAATTTAATCTACGTTGCCGCTCTAATGAAAGTTTAAACTCTTTTTCCATAAAAAAATTGTGTATTCAGAGTGAATGGCTGATCCCTTTTATGTCAGAGATTGTCCATGTAATGTCCCAAATTCTAGAAACTCGAAGCGTTAAAAAATTTTCTTAATTTGAGCTCTTTAATGTCAACCAAAATAAATTTCAAATAAGGAAAAATTTGAAGTTGGAAATATATTAAAAAAATATGATGGGAGATAATTGTCTATATAAACTTAGACAATTACGGCAAAAATTTGATTTTAAAAAACATTCGGAAGAAAATCAGCAATACCAATAGCGCAGCAACGAAAAGATAAAAATTGTTTGACCTAGCAAACGTCGACTAAAAATCACGAAATTTTAACAGAGACTATGATATTCATATACGTACATCATATAAAAAATTGAGCTTGCTTCAATAACGTTTGAAGCACGAAATCATTTTCAACTATGCTGGATAGATATTTTTGAACTGACTCGTAGTAGTCTACTAAAATGGACATAACTCCTTCTCTAAATATTATTTTAAGGTAATTCCAAAGGCCACTGTTAGAAGACTCGTAGATCTTTTGAACCCAACTAATTTCACTCAAAAAATATGCACCGTTGCCCAAGTTATACCATTTTTAATTAGGTAGACAGAATCTGAGATTCAATACAGCAATAAATAAACTTCATATGTAGTCATTCAATCGTTTCTAAATTATAATCGACATGCAACGAAAATAATTTAAGCAAAATAGAGAGTTAAACATATTGAAAGTGTCCTTTAGTGTTCATAAGAGATTTAAACAAATGAAAATTTTACTAGAAAATTAAATGCATTCTAAGTCACCAAGCACTTGCCACCAATCCATGCCACTGCCATGCCTTCAAGTAATCTGAAAATTTTTTAGGGATGAGTATCACAAGTAATACTCAGTAGGAATCACATAAATAAATGGTAAAAATATATATATATTTTTAGAAATGCAACTTTGGTTATTTGTGTCAACCGTAAAAAACAAACCGGTGTGGTCCGTTTACTCTCGGGTTTTGTTAACCCATTTCTTGTGTCATAAATCATCTCTTCATCTCTTGTTTGAAACGCCAAAGGGTGCTTCCATTCTCTCATGAGTAACACAATAACATGTTAAATGCAAATCGAATACAAATAAATTTTACTTCACTTACAAAAGTGCCGAAACACCCCTACCTTTAACAATTGGAGTTTGAATAACCTTTATGCGACCAATTTGTAGTAAAATGCAGTGTACTCTTAGCCTTTGCTTCGGAAAATATGCAAACTCAAGGTGCCTTAAGTTTATGGAAAAAGGGCGAAATGATTTTGCGTGTAAGTATTTTAGTTTAAAAAATGAAATCTCTTTGTAAGTGCAGTGTATGCAATTGTAAGAAATGAAGTTCTAGTTTGTTTTAAAAAAGAAAACTCTAACATATATATAAATTTATATAATTCATACACGTAACTCCAAAGAAACCAAAAGGACTTTTTGTTTAAATCTTTAAATTCAAATATATTAGGTGCAAAGGAGTTACGGAATTATTTGAGAATGTGAAAGGTAAAAAGAAAAACGATTGCAATTCATATATCCCGATTAAAAAGAATTTAAAATGGGTTAATGATCTTAATAAATTTTAAATCAATTTAAAGTGAAAGTTATTTTTAGGTTAAATTAATTAAATTACCTTTTCAAATCATGTATAACCGTACCATTGAAATGAAAGTTTTCTCTTTTATTATTTTATTAATAAAATATAGAATTTTGATTACTTTTCTACCTACCAAGACAACTTGAATATAAATAGTTCAAAATCATTTATTCTCAAGTCTGATTTATTTTGTTTAACACGAGCTTCAAAACGAATATAATATATGATATATTTTATCAACTTCTAAAATGCTTAATTATTCGACCCAAAATAAGATTTACGATAAATTCTATACAAATACATAAGAAATAAATACTTTATGCAAATAAGTGCATAGAAATAATTTTTAACTTTTGGACTTGAAATATGTCATCGCAAATCTTTAAAAGAAATTCAACACCTTAGAAATATTTTAAGACAAATACGTGTAAATTTACTATCATGGCCAAAACTTTAATTTGAAATCTTAGGAAGGGTCGTAGCGACTTAATATAACTCAAATTATTTTCGGTTGCTACAACTCTCCCCACTTAAAATAATTTCGTCCTCGAAATTTAACTTACTTGTTTAAAGAGTTCGGGATACTTGACTAACATGTCTTCTTCCCTTTCCCAAGTAGCCTCATCCTTACCATGTTTATCCCACTGGACTTTGACTACTGGAATCTTGCGATTTCTCAAATCATGATCCTTTCTATCCAGAATCACTGTAGGAGTTTCTTCATATATCATATCACTCTGGACATTCAACGATCGAACATTCGCAACATGACTAGGATCTGGGATATACTTTCTTAACATTGAAACGTGAAATACGTTGCGTACTGCTACTAGTTCGGGTGGCAATGCTAAACGATATGCTACATTGCTAATCTTTTCAAGAACTTCAAATGGACCGATAAATCTAGGGCTCAATTTTCCTTATTTGAAATTTATTTTGGTTGACATTAAAGAGCTCAAATTAAGAACATTTTTAACTTTTCAAGTTCCTAGAATTTGGGGCGTTACAGTCCATCCAATTGTTTTTTTGTGGTATCGAAGTGTCCTTATTAGCTGTTCTTCTTCGTTTTTTTAAAGAGCATTTGAGATGATGATTGAAAGTGTTCGTTTTTCTCCCAAGAAAGCATGTCGTAAGTGTGAACGCAACTACTTAAGTTCAAGAGTTGGAACATTTTGAATAGATGGTAAAGGCTTTGAGGGACCTTCACTTATCTCCAACTGTATTGGTGGCAAAAATAGAGGATTGCCTTCCAATTGCCGACCAGATCTTTTATCTCTTCTGATTTAGATAGATCTTCTTCAAAATGAACCAAGCAAGCCTCAAGTGGATCTTGATGATAATTGAGACTGAATGTATTTGTTATTACTATGTGCAATACATCAATCAAGCAACAAGACTCTGGTTCATCATCAAATTTGAGTGCATTGAAGCCGTTGATGGTCAATTTTTCATCACTCATTCTAAAGATCAACAGTCCCTTCTGCATATCTATCAACAATATGCTAGTAGCAAATAATGGACGACCCAAAATGAGAAGGACGTCCTTATCTTCTTCCATGTCCAGGATAATATCTTCAACAATTCTTCTTAGGTATTTGATTGACCTGTCAGCTAGCTGTAGTGTATTTGTAGTAGCTTTTGCTTCTCTCAAACCTATTTCCTTGAAAGGAGACAAATGCATTAAATTAATACTTGCTCCTAAATCACATAATACATTTTTTTTTGTATTTGTTACCAATATTGAAAGGAATAGTAAAACTCTCTGGATCTTATAATTTTGATGGTGTCTTATGTTGAAGTATTGCATTGCATTCTTGATTAAATGTAAATGTTTTATTATCCTCCGGCTTCATTTTGCTTGATAATATGTCCTTCATAAACTTAGTATCGTTGGGCATCTAGGCAACTTATATCAAGCTTGTGTTTTTGCAGTCTTTGCGAGAATGGGACTGGAGGTATGTATGCTTTGACAAGAACAGTTGCCTTAACTAGTGAACTATCTGTTGTATCTTTCTTAGTTTCCTATGTTGTTTTATCATATTAATCCACGTGTTCCTCGCCTATGGTAGGTACCTTCTTTTGTAGTAGCAACTAGTATTTTCATTGTTATTTCTAGCAACTGAATTCCACTTCTATTAGTGATGGTATGTACTTGTTCTTTAGGATTTTTTCTGTACTACTTGGTAAGGTCCCCTGAGTTTTGCCCACTAATGTAGTTGCCATCTGACCCATCCGAGTTTCCAAATTTTTAATTGTAGCCTACTGGTTCTGAATAATAGCCTGTTGATTCTGAAAATTAGTCTCACTTTTAATAATGAACCGAGTCAATAATTCATTAATGATGGCTTTCTGGTTTGCTATTGCTGCTGTTGTTGTTGTTCAATCTTGGTGGTTTTGCTTGAAAATTTCCTCCTTTCCTTGACGTTGATTTAATGAGAAATTTGGATGATTCCTCTACCTTGGATTGTCTATGTTGGAGTGGGGATTGTTTTGTTGCCTCTAAAAGTTCTGCGCATAACTGATCTCCTCAGGATGGATTACTTATGTAGAGGCTAAATTACATCTTTCTGTAGCGTGATCTGCCTTGTAGCCTTCGCAAACCGATCTCGTTGGTGTACCTTGTTCATATTCTAAGTGAGGTTGTCAAACTTCTTTTTCAATACTTCCATTTGGGCAGCTAATGATATAGCTATGTCAACATTATGTATTCTTGATGTTTTCCTTGGCACTTCTTTATTGATTGACCACATGGACTGATTTTCTGCAATTCTCTCAAAAAGGTATTGTCCAATCGAATATCCAAGATTGATCCTCCTACTGAAGCATCGGGTATATTGTATAATTCAGGTCTCAGGCCTGAATATAATATACAAATCTTAGAGTCTTTAGGAAAGTTCAGAGTGGCGTACTTCTTAAAGTAATCTTTGAATCTTTCTCAGGATAGCTCTCACGGTCCTACTTGAAAGTATGTACTCCATTTCTGATATGATGGATGCTGAGTTTTTTATATCACAAGTGTACGGTATCGTAACAAGTAATATAGTGGACCTTTGAGTCCGGATTATCGTTTCTACGAAAACTATGCTTTAATCTTAATCTACTTTTTCTAATCCCTATTTGACAAAAGCAAGTAAATAATTATAATGATTGTTCCTAACTTAGTATTTGACTAATTGAAAATATAAAAAAATTGCACACAATGGATAATTGAAAATTTAAATATGTGATGAATATTAGGGCAAAACAATTTCTTCTATTGATCACATTTATTCTTAATTCAATATTCACAACCTACTGTAGTGTTCGATCGAATTCTTCTATTGTATTTAATTTACCCCTCTGGAGTTCTTATTAAACCTATTTAACTAATTCAATTCCATATCTCTATGCAAATCAATTTCAGTTAAACGAAACACTAGATCTAAGAATTCAAATTATGACCGCAATAATTAATATACATATCTCTACACGTTATACTAATTTATCGGATTTTATTATATGGTCTAAATCTCAAACTCACCTCTCGATTCGTAAGAAATTCACTTAATTATCAAATTATTAATCATATAATTTAATGCATTAAATTCATAATAAAATCAACACATAGATAAAAAAAACCACATAAATATTGAATATAAAAATAAAGGATCACAAGTCGACTAAATTGTTTTTCCTAATATAAAAATTAGTTATTCATACTGGAAGAATAAAAACAAGAAAAAGTGGAAAGAAATCAGCAAAATTGACCAAACGTGAAAATTTCTGGTGTTTGCAGCTTCATTTTCATTTTCTTTTTCGTTTTCTCTTTCTCCTCTCTAGGCCCGTGTCCCTTTTTTTTCTTCCTTTTGACTTTTCCATTCTCTCTATTCTCTTTCTTTCTCTCTCTTTTCTTTGCTTTTCTTTCTCCCTTTCTTTCCTATGCCCTTTTTTCGCTTCTCTTCTGCTGCCGTTTTTTCTGTCCGTCTGTCTCCTCTATTTCTGCATGGGTGTATATATATATATATATATATATATATATATATATATATATATATATATATATACAGAAATGATCTAATGAGCACCGGTGCTCATCTTATCCTAAGCACCAATGAGTTGGCACATTAATTCATTGGTGGATTGGAACTCACAAAATCTTTATCCACCAATGAATTAATGTGTCAACTCATCGGTGCTTAGGATAAAATGAGCACCGGTGCTCATTAGATCATTTCTGTATATATATATATATATATATATATATATATATATATATATATATATATATATATATAATTTCTACCTTTGAGTTCTAGTCAAATTAGAATTTCAAGTGACAATTGAATTACTAATCCAATTGCAAGTCTAGGCCCATCTGCAGAATTAATGTAATTTAGTCCTTCAATTTCTATAATGTAGACTTTAATCCCCAAAGTTGTAGATTTCATTCAATGTTGGCATTCTTTCTTTTCCAATTGCTTCGAACGAGTCCACAACTAAAACAAAAGAAAATTAACCTAAGTTAAATAAAAATTAATAATTTGACGACATAAAAGTTTAGTAATTTAATCCAAATAAGTGCACAAACTGCACTTATCAATGGACTCGAAAAGGCGGGAAGAATTTCAAAGTAAAATTTTGCACCACGTCATTCTATGAAACAATGCTCCCAAGAATTACAAAATTTAGCAATTCTCATGCGCAATCCTTTAAAGTGTGAGGCAATAGGCGTAGTTGAAAAGCGTCGATAGACATGCGTTCATGTTTGATCATATCGCAAAGCTTCAAGAAGGCTTGAATGTGTTCATGAAGATTTTCAGTTGATCTTCGAGGAAACCTGATGTCGCGATGATTCTGAAATATGTTGACAACTTAAGCTGGCATGTCCAAACGGGGAATATATGATACGTGGTTGCACAAGAGCAGGAATGAGATTTACATGATCCCTCAGTAAGGCTTTTCCATCATTTACTACTGCCGGCTAATCGGCTGAAATAGTGTTAATAGATTCTGATCTTGATTTTTATTTTTTGCCATTTCTCTTACTTCTCTCTGTTCTCTTCTTCATTGTCTGAAAGTTCTTTCGATCTCGAGATTTATCGAAATATGCTCTATCTCGTCAGAAGGTTGCATATACTATGAATTCCTGAAAAGAGGAAAGCAAGAGACATAGTTCGTTCAATAAATATCCAAAAGCAACTGAAAACTTCAAATCTAAAAATAACTAATAAACTTAATTAATAAATTATTCTCCGATAATGACGCCAAAAACTTGTTCGTAAAAATCCTGCAAGCGTACAGGATCGTTGACAGGTATAACATGTATCGTCCCAATGGAATACAATTCAATCCAAGTATACTAGTTTCAAATCATATTCAAAGTGTGAAAACAAAATAATTGTGATTTTGTAATTATTCTAGATTAATGTAAACAAAAAGCTTGTAAAATCAGTTTTATATGTATATGGAATAAGTGTATTGAATTACAAATCGTTCAATTATTATCTATTTCAATTCTCAATTATGTATCTAGTTTTATTCATTCGTTATTGACAATCTATAAATCTGTGGCAATTAATTTCTTTTTCCAAGATAAATTAAATATATTCTAGTCGTAACCCAAATCTATTTATAGACCGAATTCGAATGAATAGAACACATTCAATTTCATGATTCTCTCAAAGATTGCACATTTGATAAACATTATTCCTAATATTTATTGCATAATACGTCAAGTAGTGTCTAGACCTATTGTAAGCCTCCCAACACTATAACAAGTAACTATATATTTAATTGGTGATCAGAAAATTAAATAATAAAATTAAGCGTGCAAGATTAATCAAGAAACGCAAGAATTTAACTAACTACTGGAAAACAATGATGGGAAAGTGAAAAATCAAATTCTTCTTTGTTAAACTTCAACCCGGACTTTTAAGTTTTGATCTCTAGCTTGTGTTCTCTTTGAGCTCAAAATATGGTTTATTATGTGTTCTATTAGGCCGAATAGAGGTTGGGGACGTTCTAACTGTGATTTGGAATAAATAGGATGCCACAAGATTGTTTCCATGTTTATATCAAAAGAAGGAAACTGAAATTTTCGCAATAAGAATAGGCCTCGCGGCCGCATGGTGTTTTGCCTCGTGGCCGTATGGAAGGCGAAGCCTGGGACCTGTTGGCTCTGGAGGCTCGAGTATAGCCACACCAAAGGTGAACCTTGCGGCCGCTTCGTTTACTTCAAGTATCAGTTTTCGGAATTTAGTCCCTGAAATTATCGCAATGTATCTTTTATCCTTTTTACTTGTGATTTCATCCCTTTAGCTTCCAATTGCCTCCAATTGAGCTTGTACCATCTTCACTGTTTGTCTTGTGGTCCCGACCCAACTGTAGGAATGTTGCACTAGTAAGTGTATAAAATACACTTATGAGGCAACTTTTACTGCTTTGCTCACCATAGCATTTCAAAGACAATTCTATCAAAAATCATTTTAATCAAGTTCATCCCAACCTTGGCCCCCAACTTTAGCAGTGTCACTGGCTTTTCATTTGAGAGGTCCAAACGTTGAGTCAAAGGGTTGATGTTGTGAAATAGAATCTTGTCACCGCCCTTTCTGTTACTCGTGAAGAACAAATCCTTATATCATGCAATATTTTAACTAATAATTTGTTGTTGCTTATGAAGAAGCACGACTTACGTTAATATCCTGAAAGAATTTTGCTTGCTTTTGAAGAGAAATGACATTTCAAATACAAATTTCCATAATTGTTAAAATATTGATATATTTCTCCAGAAGACTAACTAGTCTAAATTTATCAATATTTAAGTGCAAACTGTCTATTAGAACTATATTGGGTCAATAGCGTATATTGTATGGTAATATGATGTTTGGATAAGACACTGGTTGGGTGAATTGATCCATGCTCATTTTGGTGGAACATAATAACAAGTTAAGAAAATGGAAAATCTTCTCAAAATGTTATTTGTATTTGAACTACTAAGTCTGGCATAAAATGGCATTGGTCGCGTACCTATTGTACGTCCAATTATTTATTTCCCCGAATGAGTAATGGATTAAAAATGGATTATTTATTGTTTAACATGTTTGGTTAGACCATTACAGATCAAATGTGAATAACCACTACTTAGAATAATATATTGAAGAACCAAAAAATTTTTCAAAAAATAAATTTTCGCGTGTTGCTTGTTCTAAGAGTATATTGGTCATAAGACCTTCAATAGCTAATGTTGGAACTGGATTTCTCATTTCTTAAAATTATTAGGGTGACACATGTGGGCTCATTCACCATCCACTTGGATCATATCGATAATTTATAATTTTAAAAGATGCATACACTAGATGGACCATCCACTCGCTACCTGAAATTTGTATGAAAAATTTCTAGAATAACTTTATAAGAAAAAAGTTTCATATTCTTGTCTAATGACTTGTTATTTATATGCACAATAACTCGAAAATATTAAGCCAATATTTTATTTTGAGCCTCCAATCAAAATTTGTTAATTTTTCTGAGAATATGTTTTGGGTCTTAAATCGTTTCTACACTAAATAATAGTTGACGGATGATATTTGGGGTGTTGTTTGCCGACTGCCATTGTTTATGAGACAATTATCCAAGCATTAGGGGGAGAAATTAAATAACTGAAAAAGAAATTACATAAATGGTATCAGAGTTGTCCTCTCACAAGGCAATTGAACTAGAAGTTAAGTAACAACTAAGCAATTGCCATGCTAACAAAGTTATGTACCAACTATAAATACTCCAACTTTGATTGATGTTCCTGTTGAATGGTCTATTACTATTAAAGTTAGTAAATCTAACCCATGCATGAAGCATGTCATACAAATCGATTCCGAAGAAAAAAAGTCCCCAAAACACGGAAAGATGAAGCAAATAATTAAGATTATCATATTGAAAAAAGGTTCTTGAAGAGACCATAAGACATATTACTTGAATAACCTGAGAAGAGGTTCGTGTGCTTGAAATTTACGAAATAAAGAGATCTTGATAAAGTTATGTTATTAAAGTGATAAATGGGATAAAAATAAATAAGTCAGCAAATTTTTGTAGTGCTCAATATTATATAGATAATAGTGAGAAAATGAACAAAAGACCATCAAAGAATGCAATGTAAAATTTTTTGGTAAAAAACGAAAATAAGCCTTGTAGGCGAAATTGAATTCTTCGGAGTAATGCAAAGTGTTCAGACCTATAGCTTTGAACACTAAATATAATTCATGTAGGATTAAAAGTATTTTTTTTTTCGAAAATCTTAAAGGATTTAAAAGCAAGGAAAATTATTTTCCATCGATGAACACCATTACACTTCGTTGTTTGAATATTTTACATGTCTTAATATAACACGACATGTGCCTTATCAATGCAGTAACTACATTTCTGTATAATATTAACATATACATGAAAGTCCACGAAATGCAAATGTATTTGTTCAATCAAATGCAAATATCATTTAGGCTGTGTTTGATTGCAATGGTGGAAAATTGGTGGAAAGAAAATGTTTTAAAGGGAAAAGATTTTCCTAGAAAATGTTTGGTTGGTATAATTTTCCACCCGGAAAATTTTTAAAAGTTTGGATCTTTTTGTTCACGTTTGACTTTATTTTACATGGAAATTGTCCATTAAAAATGAATTTTTTTTTTACAATTGTTTATGAAATTTATTAACATTGCCAAAAAGTTAAAAAAAAAAAAAATTTGCTCGAAAACTATTTTTTCATCAAAGTTTAGTGTTCGTTTGACTTCGTTTTACATGGAAATTGTCTATTAAAGTGAATTTTTTTTTTACAATTAGTTATGAAATTTGTTAACATTGCAAATTAAAAAAAAAATTGGTGGCAGAACCTGGAAAAGGTTTTGGTGGGAAAATCTTTTCCACAATTCCAATGCAAATGGCGCGTGAGAGGGAGGGGAGTGAAAATTTTTTCTTGGCAAAATTTTACCTATCAAACAACAATTTTGCATGGAAAAGGAAAATGTTTTCCCATGGAAAAATAGTGGCTATCAAACACAGCCTTACAGAATAAAACAATCTGGACATATTCGGTATCATCACCTTAGAAAAATATTTGTTGAAAGGTGTAAATAAAAGTGACAATATCTATTGATGTTTTCATAAAGAAAATAGATATTGGATTTACAATTATGAGAAGTTATGTCGATGATTTAAATCTAATAAGAACTCTTGAATAGCTTAACAAAACTACAAATTTCTTTAAAAAAAATTTAAATTTGAGATCAAAAATTTGGTATAAAATAAAAGTATGTCTTAGGTTGCAAATTGAGCATTTTTTTAGAATGATTATTTGTTCCTAAATATTTATATAAAGTACATCCGCTTGTATCATCTAGGTCGTTCTATCACTTAATATTAAAAAAGAAACAGAGAAAATGCTCTTGGTCATGAAGTATCATACCGAAGTACAATTGGAGTATTAGTCTATCTTGCAAATTACACTCGATCACACATAACTTTTTATGTAAATCTCTTTACAAAATATAACTCTACACCAACTCAAAAACATTAGAGTGGTGTTTAATTGGCTACCTAAGAAGTACTATTGACATGTGATCATTTTATTCAGAAAAATTTAGTTCTTGGTAGGATATGCAGTTACATGTATCTCTTTTGACACATAAAAATAAATTACAAACATTATACGTGTTTACATATGGAGGAATTACTATATTTGGAGATACTTTACGAAAATCTTGACAATAACATCTTCAAATCATTTGGAATTTTTTACAATTTATGAGGCAAATAAAATATGTGTCCATTAAGGAGTATGACCCATTACATCCAAGCATCATGCGGGTTAATTTCAGCAAAATATAGTTCAACAATATCATATGAAGACAATACAGCTTGTATTGCACAACTTGAATAATGTTATATCAAAAGGGACATTATAAAGCATATTTCTCTAAAATTATTCTGTACACATGAGCATCAAAAGATTGGTGACATCAATGTTCAACAAATTCGCTCAAGTGATATTATGGCCGACTTATTCACAAAATTATTTGTCAACGTCTACCAAGATATTGCTATATGAGATTGGATGTGTTGACTAAAAGATCTTCAATGATCAATGATGGGTGAATTTCACTCATGTAATTAAAACTACTTAAACTTAATCTTTTGTTCGATCTTAAAAGTTTTAGGATGTTTTGGTGTGTATTTACATGTTTCGTTATAGGTTAGGTGAAATGGTGAAAAAGTCGAGTTTTGGTGTAATTAGAAGTCAAGGAGCGATGATGATATGAACCAAGGACATAAGTGTTGACCTATGGTTGATCTCATGTTTTGAATATAACAAACAAAGTATTTTTATTTCTAATGTTTGAATTCGAGTCTTCATTTTTACATATTGCGAACTTGATCAAATTGAAGACAAAACAAGTGCTATCAAAGGATGTAAAGGTGACGATCAAGAAAGCTCAAGGTGTAAATCGAGCATTCACAATTGGAGACAAATCGAGAACTTGCGTCAAATTCAAAATCGAGCAACAAATCGTGCACTCGCGCCAAATCAATAGAAGATACTAGAACTATATGTTTGAACTCACTTGTAAAGGTAAAATACTTTAATCCCTAACAAGGACTCATTGAAAAGCTCAAGTCATGAATTTGTTTATGCAAGATAAAAATTCAATTCGTTAAACGTTTGCACAAAAAATATTTTTCAAAGGTAAGAATTTCAACTTAATTTTCAATCCTATTAGCATCACTTACTTTGAAAAACTAAGTAAAAACGTTATGCAAAAACTTACCAATTGCAAACAAAACAAAAAAAGAGGCCAAAGTTCTTGCCATCCGGACGTCCAGATGGCGAACTAGAAGTCCGGTTTGGTCGCAATGGTTAAAAAATCGACCGTTCTGATTTTGACATGCAACGACTATTTTTCAGTCGTCCAGTACTGCTTTGGACGTCTTGTTCGACAGAAAATTTTATGTTTTCAATTGCTATAAGTACCAACTCACCTGCCATTTATTAAAATAATTTAAGAGCATTCAAGTGAGATTCTTTGAGCAAAATTGTATTGATTTCTCATCTCATTTATTATCATAAAATCATTTTTGCTTTGAAATTTTTTGATCAAATTAACATTTGGAAATCATTCTACACATCAAAGTTTTTCATACCTAACACTTGAACTTCATTCATTAATATTTATTAAAGTCTTAGCCTATTTCTCTGTTGGTACTTAATTGTAATCATATCATTTATTAAGAGAGGAATTTCAATTTGTAAAATCAATTTTTTTCAAACTTGTGGGTCGTATTGAGGTCCCGTAAAACTCAATGTTGTATAAGAATTCGTACTCCTTGGTTGTAAGTCATCGAAACTTTGTAAAGGGTTGGATTGCACCACAAGTCAATCAAATAG
The DNA here is from genome assembly GCA_035079005.1 of Fraxinus americana. Classification (NCBI taxonomy): domain Eukaryota; kingdom Viridiplantae; phylum Streptophyta; class Magnoliopsida; order Lamiales; family Oleaceae; genus Fraxinus; species Fraxinus americana. The sequence continues at coordinate 14,295,370 of CM068718.1, read as the reverse complement.
TGAAATTGGCCTTGCTCGTGCCGGAGAGTTTGGTAACCGAGGACGTAGATCATTGCGTTGGATCGAACTTTCATAATTATATCATTCACATTTTATATCCCTCTTTACTTATTGCTTTCATATTCGTGCTTATTACTTGAATTAATCTATCTAGTTATTACGTGCTTAATTTTAAATTAAAGTTTCGAAAAAGTGTTAAAAACCAATTCACCCCCCTTGGTTAGCTATTCTTAGGCTATCAATTGGTATAAGAGCAATGTGCTCATTTTGTAATTAAGATTTTACAATTTCGAGCAATGGCTAACCACAACAATCTTCAAAATCTCAAGGGGTATTCCACAAATCGACCTCATTTCTTTGATTGCACACATTATAATTATTGGAAAGGTAGAATGATGATTTACATTGAATCAATAGATTATAATATTTGGGAAGTCATTGAATATGGTCCTTACGTGCCTACCAAGATTAATAAAATTGATGGAAAACGCGATCAATTTATTCCTAAACCTAGAGAGGAATATGATGAAGATGATAAAATAAAATTGTTCTTGAATGCTAGAGCCAAAAACCTACTTTATCGTGCCTTAGATAGAAATGAGTTTAACCGTTTTAGTACATGTGACTCTGCATATGATATATGACATGCTTTAGAAGTCACTCATGTTGGCACAAGTAAGGTAAAAGAAACCAAGATTATTCTCTTAGTCAAAGAATTTGAAAGTTTTTTCATGAAACAAGATGAACCCATTGTTGACATAATTACTCGCTTCACCGATATTGTTAATGGTCTTAAAGGCTTAGATCGTAAATTTACTAACAGTGAGTTTGTAAGTAAAATGCTTAGGTAACTTTCAAAAGATTGTATATCTCATTGACGATGTTGATAGAGAACACCAAAGATATCAACACTTATCCTTTGGAGGAACTCTATGGAAGTTTGATGATATACGAGCTCAACAATGTCGAAACCAAGGAGAGACGAGGAAGAGCAAGGAAGAATCAAATGAGCCTCCTAGGCGTAAAATTGCTCTCAAATCGGCAATTGATGAAGGAACTATAAGTGAGCATATGAGTGATGAAGAGCATGATGATCTTGTACTTCTTGCCAAAAAATGGAGAGGCTTTCGAAATAATCGAAAGTTTCAAAAGAAAGAAGAAAAGAGCAAAGAAAGAAGTAAGAAAATTATTTGCTATGAATGTGACAAACCCGGTCACAAGAGAACTGAGTTTTCAAATAAAAATAAAAATTTCAAGCAAAAAAACACCCCAAACAGCATGGGATGAAAGCAACGACGTTGATCGCCATGCAAATGAAAGTTAAGAAGAAATCGCCAACCTGTGCTTCATGGCAATCGATGATGAGGTAAATTCTATTGAAAAATTCTCATATGATGATTTATCTTTCTCTTATGATGAAATTCTAGAATAATTTGAAAAACTCTCACTTAGTCATTCTATTCTCAAAAAGTGAAATGGAGAAAATTTTGGAAACTAAAAAGGAAAATTATTCATTATGATTCATTGTACAAAGAAAATTATTCTTTGAAAGAAAATGTTGAAAACTGGACAAAAATTGTTTTTAAATTCACTCAAGGGAAGAAGAATTTTGATTTAATGCTTGGTGATCAAAAATGCGTTTTTGATAAAGGAGGCATTGGATATAAACCATTTTTGATACAAAAATCTCTCAAAAATTTATTTGTCAAAGCCTCAAATACAATTTCCTCAAAAACTACTTGTAGCTTTTGCAACAAGGATGGACATGTTGCCTACAATTGTCTAACCAAAAAGAAGTTACACTTTGAAAACAAGTGGACTCGAGGATCCACTAAAACTAACTACCAAGGACCCAATCTTGTATAGGTACCAAAATTCAAAAGTTGAATTACTATTGTCGGTACCAAATAAGATGACGAGCAAATGGTCCTTGGATAGCGGGTATTCAAAACACATGATCGGAGATAGAACTTTACTATCGAATTTCAAAAGGAAGGGTAGAGGTCATGTCACATTTGGAGACAATGCAAAGGGAAAAATCATCGAAATTGGAAACATTGGTAATCATCTCTCCCATTTCGTTGAAAATGTATTATTGGTAGATAACCTCAAACAGTCAAACATAATTTACTTAGTTAGTTAATTATGTGATAAAGGCTATCATATTAAATTCGATTCTTCTAAATGTCTCGTTAAGGATGCAACATCTAAGGAGGTATTGTTTATAGGAACCCGAAGCAAAGATGTTTATATCATAAATATCGATTTTGAAAATGATGAAAAATGTTTAGTGAGTTTGAAAGTGGATACTTGGCTATGGCATAGAAGATTAGGTCAATTGGCATGGATCTCCTTTCGAAAATCTTCAAAAATGGTTTTGTCGAAGGTCTACCAAATTTGAAGTTTGAAAAAGACAAAATTTGCGATGCATATCAATTTTGTAAATAAGTAAAAAGTTCATTTAAACCCAACTTGCAGTCATCAACTATAAAACCACTTCAATTGCTTCACATTGATTTTTGGACCATCCAGAATCGTTAGTTTATGTGGAAAACAGTATGCTTTCGTTATCGTTGATGATTTCTCCAGATTTATTTGGGTTCTTTTCTTAAGTCTGAAAGATGAGCTCTAAAAACCTTTAAACATTTTTGCAAAAAGGTTCAAAATGAAAAATGATACTCCATTACAACCATTAGAAGTGATCATGGTGGAGAATTTGATAATCTCGCCTTTGATGAGTTTTACAATGAAAATGGATATGAATATAATTTTTCGACTCCTACAACTCCTCAACAAAATGGTGTAGTAGAAATGAAGAATCGCACATTATAAGAAATGGCTAGAACCATGCTAAATGAAAATAGCATGCCAAAATATTTTTGGGCTGAAGTCGTTAACATCGCTTGCTATATTGTTAATAAAGTTTTAATTAATTGAAAACTCCATATGAACTTTGAAAAAATAGAATTTCTAATATCGGTTATTTCAAAGTCTTTAGGTTGCAAATGCTTTATCTTGAATACAAAAGAAAACATGGGAAAATTTGATTCAAAATTCGACGTTGGAATTTTTCTAGGATATTCATCAACTATTAAAGCTTATCGAGTCTTCAACAAAAGAACTTTAGTCGTTGAAGAATCTATGTACGTCACTTTCGATGAAACTAACTCTCTTGATCGTGAGAAAGGTATTGATTTTGATGTAGGATTGGAAACTCCATTTGAACAAATGACTTTTCAAGATCAACACAAGGAAGATCCACAAGATAAAAATCAAGAAGGAGAAAATGTTCAACAAAGCGAAGAAGAGCCAACCGAAGTTCAAAATGACTTACCTCTACTAAAAGAATTGAGGTTTGTTTCTTCTCATCCTAAATAACTAATCATTGGTGATCCATTAAAAGGTATTACTATTAGAGCCTCTACTAAAAATCATTTAAGTACATTCATTTCACAAATTGAACTGAAAAACTTCAAAGATGTTGAGTTTGATGAATTTTGGATTCTAGCTATGCAAGAAGAACTAAATCAATTTGAACAAAACCATGTTTGAGATTTAGTTGTTAGTGTAACGACCCGGGTCCCACTTAACGGGCAGTCCTGGCCGTTAGATCGACGACGTACTGTCCTCACTGTACCAACATGGGTCTTTTCAGCATGCTTTGTCCTCACTCGCACGCTCCCCGAGAAAACTTCCCAGGAGGGTCACCCATCATAAAATTGCTCCAAGCCAAGCACGCTTAACTGTGGAATTTCTAACGATGGACTTCCAGAAAAGAAGGTGCACCTTATTTGTATGAGTAGTACCTATCAAATCCTTTAAACTTTTCTGGTCTGGGTATTACAGTCACCCCCCGTTAGACTCGCGACGTCCTCGTCGCGCTTGATACATCTGAGGATCCTTGCCAGGCGTTGGGATTCTAGAGGTGGCTCCCACGGGTTCAAGAGGTGGCTCTCGTCCTATGGCGTAGCATTTTGTCCCGCATAGCACTTAGTTCCCGATTTCTGGCTGGCAACCGGGCTCTGATACCATTTGTAACGATCCGGGTCCCACTTAACGGGCTGTGCCGACCGTTAGATCGACGACGTACTGTCCCCACTGTACCAACATGGGTCTTTTTAGCATGCTTTGTCCTCACTCGCACGCTCCCCGAGAAAACTTCCCAGGGGGTCACCCATCATAGAATTGCTCCAACCCAAGCACGCTTAATTGTAGAGTTTCTAACGATGGACTTCCGAAAAACAAGGTGCACCTTCTTTTCCGGAAGTCCATAGTTGGAAACTCCACAGTTAAGTGTGCTTGGCTTGGAGTAATTTTATGATGGGTGACCCCCCTGGGAAGTTTTCTCGGGGAGCGTGCGAGTGAGGACAAAGCATGCTGAAAAAATCCATGTTGGTACAGTGAGGACAGTACGTCGTCGATCTAACGGCCAGTACAGCCCGTTAAGTGGGACCCGGGTCGTTACAGTTAGACTAAATGATCAAACCGTCATCGGTACTAAATGGGTGTTTAGAAATAAACATGATGAAAATGAAATAATTGTGTGTAACAAACGTAGATTAATGGCCCAATGTTACAATCAAGAAGAAGACATCGATTTTGAAGAAACATTTGTACCGGTGGCTAGACTAGAATCCATTGGCATGCTTCTTGCATTTGCTTGTCATAAAAATTCACTCTTTATCAAATGGATGTCAAAAGTGATTTTCTTAATGGCTTTATTCAAGAAGAAATGTTTGTTGAACAACCACCAAATTTAAAAAATCACAAATATCCGGACTATGTTTTCATACTTCGAAAAGTTCTCTATGGACTAAAACAAGCTCTTAAGGCTTGGTACGAACGATTGAGCAAATTTCCAATTCAAATGGTTTTTCAATTGGAAAGTCGGATACCACTCTTTTTGTTAAAACTCAAAAGATCGATATGATCATTGTTCAAATTTATGTTAATGATATTATATTTGGTGCTACTAATATTTATCTATGTGGGGAATTCTCTAAGTGCATGAGCATGAATTCGAGATGAGTATGATGGGTGAACTTAAATTCTTTCTCGATCTCCAAAATTAAGCAAACTTGTGATGAAATCTTCATCAATCAAAGTAAGTACATATTAGACATGCTCAAGAGGTTTGACATGGATGACTTAAAGCCAATGAACACTCCTATGAGCACATCCATAAAATTGGATAAGGACGATTAAGGTACATCCGTTGATATAAAAAAATAATGAGGTATGATCGGATCCCTTCTTTACTTAACTGCTAGCAGACCCGATATTATGTTTAGTGTGTATCTATGTGCTAGATTTCAATCAAATCCTAAATAATCACAGCTTAAGTCTGTGAAACAAATATTTAGATATCTTAGTGGTATTAGAACTTTAAGGCTTTGGTATCCCAAAGACACTCACATTGATCTACTTAGATACTCGGATGTTGACTGGGCCGGGTGCACAATCAATCGTAAAAGTACTAGAGAAACATGTCATTTTTTAGGCTTTGTACTTGTATCATGGTTTAGCAAGAAATAAAATTCTATTGAATGGTCTACCACCGAAGCCAAATATATCTCGGCCGCTAGTTGTTGTGTGCAAGTTCTACAGATGAAACAAACTTTTATTGATTATAACCTATCTTTTGATCATATACCCATTATGTGCGATAACACTAGTGCCATAAAATTGTCTAAAAATCCTATTTTGCACTCTAGGATGAAGTACATTGAAATTAGACATCACTTCCTAAGAGACCATGCTCAAAAGGGTGATATTGAGTTAGAATTTGTAAACATAGAAAATCAATTTGCCTATATCTTCACAAAACCTCTAGCTCTTGATCGTTTCTCACATATTAGAAGAGGTATAAGCATTATCGATGAATTTGAAGTACATGATTAAGTTCAAAAAATACATGGGCTTACATCTCATTATTTCATGTACACCATATTTACATAATTTAGTATGTTTTGTTATTATTTTTAAAAAAGGGATCCGAACGAAGAACCGAACCGTCTGGACAAGCGTCCGATTTTACAACACCCATTCATATAGATAAACAATATACTAACACGTGTAAGAATACAGTTGATGACTTGACCTCGACATCAAAATTCACACACATTTTTTTTTTTGATAAAATGAAAGTTTTTCCACTAATATATCCTTGTATATAGTATATTGAAATCAAAGATAATAAATCCATAGTCCAACATATTTATCCTGAGGTGTAAAAGTATCTGCATGCCATTTCAAAAGTCGTACATGATCCCCAAAATATAACACAACTGAAGTCCACAAAATAACCATACAGGTCGTCATCTATGTACATCGAAATCTGGAATCCCGCAAGAGCTCCACAGCCAGCCATGCCTTTTATGAGGTTCCATGCTCACCTACAATACAAGAACTACATAACCTAATGCTCAGTAAGCAAAAATCATGCATGACATGAGTATGGGTCATAATGGTATTTGACCCCATGCTATTTACTTTAAACCTTATGCTAAGATGTATCATACTCAAATATTCGTCAAAATCAACTAGAGGTAACCTCATTGAAATCATTCATTGGGCCCTTGACCTACCTACTATGCACCGGATAGAGCTCTGCACAATATCAATATCAATAATCAAATGGCCAATATGACATCAACACCAGCGAGTGGACCATCCTCTTGTAACCACTAGAGGCACATCCCCTAACTGCCTCTATGATCACCCCATAAGTATCCCACCCTATAGTGCCAATAATTGTAATATCACAAAGGCACAGTTGAGTGGTCCACCCTCCTATGATCACCAAAGGTCCATCCCCTATCTACCTTTTCAACCAACCAGGAAGTATCACCCGCGGTGCCAAAACGTATCACATAAGCATGCCTCACATGCCTCGACGCCCTAGTAGAAGTCAATAAAATATTTTACGAGGAAAACTCAATTTTACAATCACGTTGTGCATGCTAGATTTTCAACCAAAAACGTATGTCATGCATGAAGATGAAAACGCTCGTGAATGATAGACTTAATCAAAACCGATGTCAATATATTCCGAAATTAAATACTTAATGATCATAACCATCATATAATATACAATGAGCTCATTAGCAAAGTTATGTAAAGATTCCAACATCACTATATCGCAAATACTATGTTCTTGCATCATAGTTGTAAACAGATTTTTACTTACCTTTTTGCCCTTGTATGTGTGCGCGGTTTTACGGAATGTAAATGAATTTTCTTTTCACTTACAGTCCGAGAATCGCATGTATTACCATATACTATTAAACACAATCCCCAATTTGATAATCTTAACACACACATACACACACAAAATCTCGTGTTACATCCATTCATGCCAAAATAATTTAGATGACATTAGCAATTCAAGTTACCGATTGCATCCCATAAATCACACTATTTCTCGAGTCCAATTATGAACATCAACGTCATCTTGTTATTAGCCTAGCACTCCCTAGAATGTATTTTCCATGCCTAAGAGATAATTAATGGATAGGTAAAGGTTGAATCGAAGTTAAATACACAAATGGACAGAATCTATCTTCAGGTTTCCGTTGCTATCCACGTATTTTTTTTCCAATCATTTTTCACGCCCTTAACTATATCCAATATTTCCATTTTACAGACACCAAATCAAATAATTTCCATCATGGCTATTTTGAGTTTCACTTGAACTAGACTTTCAAAAATTGGATTCTAACTTATTAAAGATCATTTCTATACTTCTAACTCTTGTATAAAAACATTCACATTGATAAATATAAGTTATACCCAAGGGATTGCTTAAAATCAAATGTTAATCCATTCAAGTCTAGCAATACACATCTTTGTCCATGTTGTTTTCTTTCAAGTTCTTGTAATTAATTGCCCCTATTTTTGCCATCATAAATCATTAAAACACCTCCAACACGATCTTAATTAGGTCCAAAGGTTCAAGCGGCTGTAAAACTCTCAAAAACAATAAAGATATACCTCAAAACAGTGTACTAATTCAGCTGCCCAGAACTCAGAATTCTCAGCTTTCTGTTTTCTATTTTCCTTTTCGCTTTATCTTTCATTTGGGGATAACTTGAGGACAAATTTGGGGTTAAGTATCCTATTTAGGGGCTATATAAAGAGTTTTAAGGGTTGGGTCGTGCTTGACACTTAAGGATGAAGCAATTGGTGATTAAAGGACAAGTATTTCCAAGCATGAGGTGTCCAAGCAGGATGTGGCTTCGTGCAGCCATATTGGACTTTTCCTTTCTCATATTTGGATCCATATGTGACTTATAAGATATATATCTCTCCAATATAAAGTTCTAAGGCTTTAGAAGACATGATGGAGGCCTTAAGATTGAAGGAATTTAATGTTAAAGTGACAAGTCATCACATGTTAAGTAGGAGGTGTCTCTTTCTAGTTAAATTCTGATTTTGTACCAATTATTGGATGGTTAATATGAAATTTAGGGATAATATGCTACATTTTTGAAGTTTTAAAGGAGTGGTAGACGTGGCTAATGCTCAAGGGTGAAGGAATTTACCATTACAAGGATAAATCAATATGCAGAAGGTGTACCAAGCATGAGGTGGTCTCTTGGGGTTAAAATCTGATTTTGTACCTATCATTGCAGGTACAAATCAAGTATCCTTGGCTTATTTTAATGTATTTACAATCCATTTTACTTGCTCCAAAATTCCAAAATATTTTATAGAGCTAATTCATTAACCGTTCATTCATTACCTACCTGATTGACACCCAATTCTCGACCGATTTCCATGATTTTCTCCTCAATGTTTATAACATCATATAAATCTTATCTTATCGTATTGTGAACATGTTACTTCATGCCTCATGTCCCAAATGTGTTGATCACCTATCTAGGGTCTAAGGCTACCTTGATTAATCGAATGGAGAACTTGCAACTTTGTCGATACTAATTTTAGCATTTTCAATATTCTCACAAGTCAATCTCCAACATCTAGATTAATCTTTTTTCTCTATCATAGCTCAACGTAAAATTCACCACCTAGGTTAGGGAGTAAGGGCCGAACACCATACCAAGGTCTTAAAACCTCAATAATCGAATGCATCATTTTAAGAGAAAGCAATTAAGAAAATTGATGCAAATGACATTATAAATAGTATGAAATGAATGAATCATATTGGCTAAATGTGATGTGAAGTTCGGGGTTTACATTCTCCCCTCATAAAATTTCATTCTCAAAATTTGCTTACCCAAAAAGTTCAAGATATTTAACCCACATTTCATTTTTTCTTTCCCAAGTGGCCTCTTCCGTCGACTGATTCCACCACAATACCCTAACCAATGGAATTTTCTTGCTTCTAAGTTACTTTACCTCTCATTGAAGAATCTCTACCGTTTTTTTTCATAAGTCAAATCTGGTTTTATCTCCATCGGTTTGTTCTTCAATATATGAGAAAGATTTTCAATGTTTTCTCTTAGCATGGATACATGAAATACATTGTGTACCTGAGACATTAATGAAAGAAGATCAAGTTCGTAGGCAATATTTCCAATTCTTTCGGCAATAGGAAAATGACCAATATATCTTGGGCTTAACTTTCCTTTTTTTTCCAAATCACATAACTCCTTTCAGTGGCACTACCTTCCAAAATACTTGGTCTCCGACTGTGAATTCCAACATTCTTCTTCTTTGATCCGCACAACTTTTCTATCGGTCTTGAGCTGTTTGCATTCACTGTCGTATTTATGTCACAACATCAGCCATTTCACGGACCATATCTGGTCCCAATAGTTTTCTTTCTCCAACCTCATCCCAATAAACCAGAGATGTAGTTTTCGACCATACAACGCTTCATAAGGAGCCATTCCAATCATAGCCTGATAACTGTTGTTGTATGCAAATTCCACCAAAGGCAAAAATTTACTCCACTGGCCTTGAAAATCTAATACACAAGCCCTCAATATATCTTCCAATATTTGTATTGTTCTTTCTAATTATCCATTGATTTGAGGATGATAAGCCATACTAAAAGATAAATTTGTTCCCAAAGCCTTATGTAAGCTTTCCAAAAGAGAGATAAAAACTTAGAATCTCTATCTGAAACAATAGATAGTGGTACTTTATGAAATCTAACTGTTTCTTGTACATAAATCTGAGCATATCTGTCCATGGAATAAGTGGAAAAAATTGAAATGAAATGAGCTGATTTAGTCAACCTATCCACAATAACTCAAATAATATCGTATCTTTTAGTTGTTTTTGGTAATTTCACCACAAAGTCCATTGTGATTCTTTCCCATTTCCACTCTGGGATGGGTAATGGTTGTAAGGTTCCTAATGGCCTTTGATGTTCTACTTTTATCTGTTGATATGTTAAACATTGTCCACATATTCTGCTATCTCACCTTTCATGTTCGGCCACCAATAATGCAACTTCAAATCTCTGTACATTTTAGTAGCTCTCGGATGAATAGAATATGGTGTCGTGTGTGCTTTAGATAGAATATCACCTCGGATATTCTCTGTATCAGGTGCATACAAAGCCTTCTAAACAATAAGCTACCATTTTTCAATATCACCTTAGCTTATAGAGCTAATTTATAAACTGTTCATTCATTACCTACCCAATTGACACCCAATTCTCGACCGATTTCCACGATTTGCACCTTAATGTTTATAACGCCATATAAATCTTATCTTATCGCATTGTGATCATGTCACTTCATGCCTCATGTCCCAAATGTGTCGATCACCTATCTAGGGGTTAAGGCTACCTTGATTAATAGAATGGAGAACTTGCAACTTTGTTGATACTAATTTCGGTCATTTCAATATTTTCATTGCTTAGCAAATCAATCTCCAACATCTAGATTAATCTTTTTTTTCTCTACCATAGCTCAACGTAAAATTCACCCCAAGGTCAATGAGTAAAAGGCAAACACCATACCAAGGTCTTAAAACATCAATAATCGAATACATCATTTTAAGAGAAAGCAATTAAAAAAATTGATGCAAATGACATTATAAATAGTATGAAATGCATGAATCACATTGGCCAAATGTGATGTGAAGTTCGGGGTATTATGGGATTGGTAGAAAATTTTTCTGCCAAACCGGACGTCCGATTCAGGAACGGCAACCTCCTTTAAATGCGAACTGCTCCCCTTTTTCTTCCATCGTCTCAATTTTCTCTCCTTAATTCTCTTTTCCATCACTCAATCTTCACTCTCAAATCATCAATTACCCCTTCAAAATCAAAAACCATTACTTCTACATCTCAATTCTTCAAAAAATTCTCAATTTCATCCACTACAATTCAAAATAAAAACCATAACCTCTCATATTCTTTAATCCATCTTCATTTTAGATTTTATGTCGGGCTCAAAAATGAATGGGAAAAAGGCTCAAGAGAACGGTGACACGATCTTCCTCTCCTTCATCCAATGAAGAGTTCGACTTGGAACTCGAGGTGTCGGCCAACCCATTTGAAAAATCACCCATTTTGATAGGTAAATATGTTGATTTTAAGGATTTTACTATTGAAACACCTGCATTTAATATGGGTTGGATTTCTATTACAACTTTAGAAGAGCATGCATATCCACGACTCATGAAAGAATTTTAAAAAACCATGTCTATTGCTTCCCGTTCCGGTGAGATTTCATGTTTGATAAAAAATAAATACATTATCATAAACAAAGCTCTCATTCATAACATTTTAGAATTTGAGGTGTGTGCAACACAATTTTTTTGTTCACAAAGCACATCCCACGTTTGACGGCTATGACTCTACCGAGGCTTGTCGTCAAGTCATCAGGAATTTTTTTGAAAATATCACAAAAATTAGTGCAAATCAATTGACTCTTCCATGCAAGGTTTTACAAAACATCATTGCTAATATTATCATACCGTGAAAGGGTTATCAGGACGAAGCGAGTTCATTTGATCTCTTTCTTCTCGACTCTTTTCTTGTCGGTTGGACTCATGAAGATTTTCCCACCATTGCATTAGGACTCATGAAGATTGTTCATTCATCCCGACATGTTAAAACTTTACCAGACGGCATGCTTCTCACAAAATTTTTTAAATACTTTAACGTTTCGTTGAATGATGAGACATTTGTCCAACTTCGACCCACCAACACTATAAACATTCAAACCCTTAAACGCATGAAAATCACCAAAGAACACGGTCAATGGATGGCACATACCTTGGGTTCAACCCCACCTCGAGTCCTTCGACTCTACTATTTGAGGAATGTGACGAGGGTGACGACGATGACCTCCCAGAGGCTCCTATTCCTCCTCTTGACATTTCGAGCTCCAGTATCCCTCGATCTTCGGGTAGTGGCTTCATGTTTACCAAGGATCAATACAACATGTTGAACAACCGCATTGACTCTCTCACATCCTCAATTGAAAGTGTCGACGGGATGCTCCATCAGATGCAAGTTCAACATGCCGCCTTGTTCACTATACTAGCTCAACAAAAAGCCATTCAAGCACAGCAGGCGGTGATGCAGATGCAACAAAATGCCCTCTACGCCCATTTCTATACCTACTTTCCTCCTCCGCCTCCTCCGGAGCCATAGTTGTTCTTTTTCTTCATGATGAACTTTTACCTTATTTGCTTTACGATGGATATTTCTTTTCGCTTCATGATTAATCTTTTGGTTTGCCTCATGATGAATATTTCACTATGTTTTCAATTTTATGCGATTTCATTCTTTTTTCCCTATGGTTGTTTTCATTCTCTACTTCGTAATCTTTTTGTTTATGTCAAAAGGGGAAAAACATATGTACAACGATATGCATGCTTGACTTGTATAAAAAAGGGGAAACATTATCATATGCCTGACCTATAAAAAAATAGGGGAATAGTATAGTAATGTACAAATCATATGCAATAAAGTATTTTTCTTATTGTACATCATCGTTTGTTTGTCATAATCAAGAAAGGGAAAATTGTTGACCTATGGTTGATCTCATGTTTTGATTATAACAAACAAAGTATTTTTATCTCTAACGTTTGAATTTGAGTCTTCATTTTTACATGTTACGAACTTGATCAAATTGAAGACAAAACAATTGCTACCAAAGGAAGTGAAGGTGACGATTGAGAAAGCTCAAGGTGTAAATCAAGCATTCACAATTGAAGACTAATCGAGCACTTGCGTCAAATTCAAAATCGAGCAATAAATTGTGCACTTGCGCCAAATCAATCAAAGATATTAGAATTATATTTTTGAACTCATTTGTAAATCTCAACATTGTATTAGGATCGGTACTCTTTGGTTGTAAGTCACCGGAAGCTTTGTAAAAGGTTGGATTGCACCACAAGTCAATCAACATGGTGAAATTGGCATTACTCGTGCTGGAAAGCTTGGTAACAGAGAATGTAGATCATTGCGTTAGATCAAACCTTCATAATTATATCGTTTACATTTTCTATCCCTCTTTATTTATTGCCTTCATATTCGTACTTTTACTTGAATTAATCTATCTAGTTATTACGTGCTTAATTTTATATTAAAATTTCGAAAAAGTGTTAAAAACCAATTCATCCCCCTCTTGGTTAGTTATTCTTGGGCTATCAATAAGGACTTGGAAACATGCAAATAAGGTAAGAAATCGAGCAAATAAGGAAAATGGGCAAAGAAAAAAACAGCTAGTGGCCATGTCCATAGCGCCTTGGCACCATTTAACCAAGAGAAAACAAATTTCAATAGAATAGTCAATGCCTAGGCGCTTCCTAATCAGCGTCTAAGCACCACAAAGGCTAGAATTGTAGATGTCACAGCGCCACTTAGGCACTACGCCGCTGAATTTAAGGTTAATTTTGATTCAAAAAAGCCCAAACAACCCAAACTCAAAATAGACATTGAAGGGGTCATAATACAACCTTTTAGAGATTTTGAAGCACGATTCAACGATGGCGAGTCTAGAGAACAAAGCAATTGAAGAAAGAGATGGCAAGAAAATAGATTGATTTAACTCCAAAACAGTTTCTCTCTTTTTCTTCTCCATGTTTATGTTTATGTTTATGATTATGAACTTATGTTTTCCCTATTTTTAAATCATGAACTAATTCATTCATCATTGGGATTGATGCAATTTATACTTGATACTGTGTTTTGATTTTCAATATATATTTCTCTGGGGTTTTCTTCTAAGTTTAATTGTGTTATTTGTTCTTAATGTTTTCAATTAACTAGTCATTAATTGATTGATTTGATATTTAAAATTCGATACTTGAGAGAGAGAATTTTGAATGTGATCATAGAATAACACAACTCAAGATTTTATAGGTTTTAAGAGAAAGTATAAATCCTTTGAAGCGTTTTTATAAAGAATCATAGAACTTGTGAATTTCTAGTTTTTTTTTTTTAAATTTGGAATAGAGAGATTGGCATCGAAATATAGGAATGATTTTCACTCAGCACTCGAGACAAGGAGTATAAATATATTAGGGTTCTTTGTTTATAAACTAAAAAAATCAATTGGAGATAAATAGAGAATTAAGAGACATAGTTGATAGGTAGATGAAATCAAAACTTATGCTCTTCTCATATATTTTTAATCCTTAAGAATTTGCATTCTATTGTTGATTTAGTCAAACCCTCAATTTAAATTTACTTAAATTACATTGATCCTATTAATTCAATCGACTTGATAAAATGAGGATTAATATAATTATAGTCAATAGTAGAAATATTTATCAATCCCTAGGATTTGACATCCAAACTCATCATTATATTATAAAATTAGACATCATGCGCTTGTGGTACGATTTCAACTAACAAGGTTTTGGCACCATTTTTGGGGATTGATTGACTTTATTTTCATTAATATTATTATTAATTAGCCTTGGTTTTAGTTTAGATTTCTTCATTTTCTTATTGATTGTTTGTTGGTGTTTTAGTTGTTTATGCGAAGATAGAGTAGTTTTGAATTACTTCGTTTTGATGCTAAGATTGAAAGAACATTTATGAGATTAAAGGCTATAAGAAGAAATGAAATTGATGCAATGGTAGCCAACAATAGTCATCTATTCGAGATTATGTCCATCAAGTAATCAATGACAATAACTCCATTGCGCATTAAACTATTGCTGCAAATAACTTTGAACTAAAGCCTAGATTGATTAGCATGGTGCAACAGAATCAGTTTGGAGGATCTCCATTAGAAGATTCAAATGTTCATCTTGTTACCTTTTTGGAGATCTATGATATTGTGAAGATAAATGGTGTTACTTAGAAGATGCCCTCAGCATGGTTATCAGAATTGGATGTAGGTTGAGATATTTTACAACAAATTGAATGGTTAGAAATGAACAATAGTTGATGTTGATGCATGTGGTACCTTGATGTCTAAGTCTACAGATGATACTTATTCCTTTCTAGAAGAAATGGCCACCAAATTTATCAATAGCCAGGTGAACGTTCAAGTGTGAAAATGGTTGCTCATGATGTGGATCCCAATATTGATATTGCATCTCAAGTTTCATCGGTTACTACCCAAATAGCTCCATTGGCTATACACGAAACTCAATAAAAAGCATATTGTACTATAGTTGCTTCTACACCACACCAAGAGACTGATATGGAGAATAGGCAAGTCTAATATGTAAACAATTGAAATTTCAACCAAAGAAGAAATAACTCATCAAATTAATACTATCCAGGGTTGCGAAATCATGAGAATCTCTCTTATGGTAACAGCAAGAATGTACTCCAACCTCTATTTGCGTCCAATAATCAAACTTCTGAAGGGAAATCGTCATGAGAGGATTTCTTGGAAACCTTTATTTCGAAGACTAGGGCACGATTCAACAAGGACGAGTTACATTTGGACAATATTTGAGGCTCATATAAGCAACATGGGGGGCCACGATGAAATCTCTTAAGGTATAGATTGGTCGCTAGCTACTACAATAATTCTTAACCGAAAGGGAAGTTTCCAAGTGATACAGAGGTAAATATGAAAGAGCATTGTAAGGCCATCACCTTGAAAGGTGGTAAAGAAATTAAAGACAGCAAGCCTAAAGAGGCTCTGATTTCTACACATGATTCCAATCAAGAGGAAAAATAACATGTTGTATAAAGGGATAATGAAGCAAAGAAAACAGAGAACGCTCCTCAACCCAAATCAATTTCATTTTCACGCAATCTACCAATCGTAAAGACAGCATTCCTATATCCATAGAGGTTCCAGAAGAAGAAGCTTTGTGCAAAGTTTTCCAAGTTCCTGAATATTTTCAAGAAAATTCATTTAAACATTCCTTTTGCAAATGCACTGGAACAAATGTCAAATTATGCCAAAAATAAGAAAGAGGTGATATCAAAGAAGACAAAGTTGGAGGAGTATCAATCAGTGAAACTAACACAAGAATGTGCCATTCTCTAGAAGAAGCTTTCTCAGAAGTTGAAGGGTCTAGGTAGTTTACAATTCCTTGCACAATTGGTGGTTCTTCATTTGTTAAAGCACTATGTGATCAAAGGGTTAGCATCAACTTAATACCTTTCTCTATATTCAAGAAGTTGGATTTTGGGAAAGTGAAATAGACAACCATCAATTTACATCTTCCTGATAGATCTCTCACATACCCATGACAGATCATTGAAGATGTGTTGGTTAAATTGATAAATTCATTTTTCCAGCTCATTTTGTAGTATTGGACATGGAGGAAGATCGAGAAATGCTATTAATTCTTGGTCGGCTATTTTTGACAATTGGTAGAGTACTGATTGATGTATAGGGAGGACAGTTGGCACTACGGGGTTAATGAAGAAGATGTCGTGTTCAATATATAACAAGCCATGAAATTCCCTGAAGACATCGATACTTGTCATAGGATTGACTTTATAGAAGCTATGGTAAGTTAAGAAGATTTCTTTGAAGACCCTTTAGAGCAGTGTATTGCGACTTGTGCATCAAGAGAAGATATGTCAATGTTGGATGCTATACAGGGAGCAAATAATTAGTTGATTGTATATTGCCTCTTGAAGCTTTACCACTTAAAAGTAATTGGAAACGAAAGTTATTGAGTAGTATGTTGACATTGTTGAATCCAAATAGAATCTGAGCACTAAACATGAATTAAAGCAGCTTCTAACCATCTTTCCTATGCCTTTTTGAAGGAAGATTCTACATCTCCAGTGATCATTTCTTCATCATTAACTGAAGATGAAGAAGAAAAACTACTTAAAGTGTTGAGAGAACACAAGTCCTTTAGATGGTCTATAGTAAATAACATGGGAATCAGTCCAATAGTATGTACAAGATCTTTATGGAGGACTCCTACAAGCCATCTATTGAGCACCAAAGAAGATTAAATCTAGCAATGAAAGAAGTGGTTTGAGCAAAGGTGTTGAAATTTCTAAAGGCCGGGATAATATTTGCTATTTCAAACACCTCGTGGGTTAGTCCTATACAAGTAGTACCCAAAAAAGGTAGGACGAAAGTGGTCAATAATAACAACAATAAGCTGATTCCTACCAGAACGGTAACTAGTTGAGGGTATGTATTGATTACAGGAAGCTGAATATGCGACAAGGAAAGATAATTTTTCACTCCCCTTCATTGATGAAATGCTAGATCATTTGGTAGGTTACTCTTATTACTATTTCTTAGACATGTATTCTAGGTACAATCAGATTACAATAGCACTTGAGGATCAAGAGAAAACTACATTCACATGCCCATATGGAACATTTACTTTTAGACGTATGTCGTTCGATTTATACAACACTCCAGCCACCTTTCTGAAATGTATGATGGTAATATTTGCATACATGGTAGAGGAGGTCATGGAATTCATAGATGATTTCTCTATTTTTAGCATGTCTTTTGATTGTTGCATGCACGGGCTTTCCTTGGTATTACAATGCTATTAAGAAAAGAACTTAGTTCTTAACTGGAAAAAGTGTCATTTCATGGTACAAGAAGGATTAAGCCACTATGTTTCAACTAAAGGACTAGAAGTTGATAGAGCCATGATTGCTACAATAGAGAAGCTACTACCACCTACAAATGTCAAAGGAATTTGGAGTTTCTTAGGGCACCTTGGGTTTTACAGAAGGTGTAGCACCCCGAAAATTTTAGAATAAAATTATTTATTCAATTTTATGATTTTGAAAGTTGAGGGACTAAAATAAAGTTTTAAATTCTTATGTTTTAAGTGGACCAAATATTTAACTTTTTATAGAGTGACCAAAAGTATATCAATATTGGGCTCATTTTGTAGCTCGCATCAAATAACGTAGATTAAGCTCGAGAAAATATAAGTTCAGATGAGTTAAGCCCAAAATTTTTCAATTCAAAGAAACATGATTAATATGTATTATTTTATTACTTAATAATGGTTCTTTTAGGATAATTACCAAAATAGTATAATATTTAATTTCATAATCACGTTTATCTTTAAAATAAAGGGATTAACCATTCTGTTATTCCATTCTAGTTTTGCACGTGTATAGTAATATTATATTATACTCTAACTGTGAATGTCACTTCACCTATATGATATATACATACACGGGTATTAACCGTATTTTAATATTAATCCAAATTATTGGAGAACCGATAGTTTTATTTATGTAATTATATTTAAAGATTTTGGCTTATCAGATCGATTTAAATGTGTATTGTGTGAAAAAGAGAAATTCAGTTTTCTAATTCATGATTGGCTGGTTCACTGTATTGATAACCTTTCAAATTAATAATATATTGTGCAACAATTTATTCTTATTTATCTCATCAAATCTGTTTGAAGATTTCCAATCTGAGATTATGTTTTCGTATGGAATTTGAAAGTTTTAGTTATGATTGGTCAAAAGTCTTTAATGGATAAAAGTCCTCAAGTGGATATTATTCATTGGGATATGTTTCTACACTCCTAGTACACTAGGATTCTACTTTTTGCCCTATAAATACCTATGCATGGTCACATTATTTTACACACCAAAAGAAGAATAGAGAGTAAAGAAGAGAGAGAAAAGAGAGATTACTTACTCACGTGAAAGAAAGAAAGAAAAAAAGTTGGAAAAGTCAAAGGTGCATACATCATTGTCATACATTTACTTTCACGAAAGCAAAAAAAAGTTCTGGAACGTGTCATTTTAATTTCTTCAGAAGTTTGTTTGATCCATCTACGAAGTAAGATACTTTTGTACAAGTTGTTTTGTTTCCTTATACATATGTTCAGTAATTTATACATGAATTGCCAATGGGCCTTCGGGAATTTAAGATGACCTAGATGGGTGTTTCGCTTGGGCAACGAGATACTCCATAAGAGAAGAGTGATCTGAAGTGTTATTTTATTGCATATAATTGTATATTGAAAACTGCACGTATCTTACTGAGTGTTTTCAAAATACTCACTCTTACAATTTTTATAGGTTAGTTCGGGTCGATTGGAGATGTGGCGGGATGGTACAGCGGACTGCCAAGAAATTTCGACCGATAGGAATATTAAGTTTTGCTGCTTTTTAAATTCATTAGTTTGATTGAGAATGTTTAAATTAATTTCAGACACGATTTACGATTCAAATTCAAATTTATGAATGTTTTGTTTATTTAGAAAAATAGAATTTTACAGCTCCGCATTTTAAGTACATGAAAATTATTGTTGGTAACACCTGAAGATGTATGAGATTTTGGGGCGTTACAAAAGGTTTATTAAGAACCTCTCGAAGACTGTAAAACCTCTTTGCAATCTTCGAGAAAGTCATTCATTTTATTTTTGATGAAAAATGCTTAAAGGCTTTTGAAATAATCAATGAGAAATTGATTAAAGTTCTAATCATGATAGTGCTAGATTGGAGTAAACCATTTGAGGTAATGTGTAATGCCAGCAATTTTGCAATTGGAATAGTACTAGGACAACAACGTAACAAAATAGTTCGAGTCATTCATTACGCTAGCAAGACGTTGAACGGAGCACACCACAACAGAAAAAGAGATGTTAGCAGTAATCTTTGTTTGTGATAAATTTCTGCCCTACCTTATTGGCATCAAGGTATCTACACCGATCATGTAGTGATTCGATATTTGTTTGCAAAGAAGGATGCAAAACCTCGATTAATTCGATGGATACTGTTACTACAAGAGTTCGATGCCAAAATTCGGGATAACAAGGGTGGTGAGAATTGGCTGATCATCTTTCACGATTGAAAAATGAAGAAACAAAAGATAAAAATCCAATCCAAGAAACTTTTCCCCGATGAGCTCCTCTTAGCAATTTGAACTAAATTTTCATGGTATGATGTATTGTCAACTACTTAGACTGTGGGGAGATACCACCAAGCGTGACTTCTCACCAAAAGAAAAAGTTCTTACATGATCTAAAGTCCTATTTGTGGGATGACTTGTAGCTATTACAGATCAATGATAAGAAGATGTGTCCCTATGGAAGAAATACAGTCAATTATGCATTAGTGTCATTCTTCATTTATGGAGGCCACTTTGGTCCTACATGCATTGCAACTAAGGTATTACACTCTGGTTTTTTTTTTGGCCAACTCTCTACAAGTGTTTTTATACCTTTGTAAAGACTTGTGATCATTGTCAGCGTATGGGGAATATTTCAAGCCATCACGAACTTCCATTGACCAATATGCTCGAGATAGAGTTATTTGATGTATGGGGATGGTCTTCATAAGGATTGAGCTCACAAGTTGAATGAGGCCTTATGGGCATACTGTACGGCATTCAAAATACCAATTGGAATGTCTCCTTACCGACTAGTGTTTAGGAAGGCATGTCATTTGTGAGTATTGGACAGCGAAGAAGCTCAATTTTGATATGAAAAAGCAGTTCCCAAACGTCTTTTGCAACTTGATGAATTGAAGGAATTCCGCAATAAGGCTTAAGAAAATGTAAAAATCTATTAAAAAAATGAACTAAGAAGTGGCATGACAAGATGATATTGAAGAGAGAATTCACGCCAGGACAACAAATGCTTCTTTTTAATTATCGCTTGAAGTTGTTCCCAGGAAAGATTAAATCACGATGGTCAGGATCCTTTATCATTCACAAAGCATTCCCCTTTGGCGCAATGAAGTTGATAAGCAATGATGGATCTATATTCTGAGCCAATGGTCAACAACTGAAGCATTACTATGGAGAACAAGATAGGAACATGGAAGAAGATCCTTTTGGAGATTCAAGCTAGAGCACTCCGATAAGATCAAGCTAATGACGTTAAAAAAACACTTCTTGGGACCCAATAATAGCTTGTTTTGACAAAATTTCTACCAAAAGTCATCGCCTAGGCACTATCAAGTCAACACACAGGCACATTACTGAACGAAGTGCAAAATTTACAGAGCAGCGCTAGCCTCATAGCTCCCAAGCACTATACAAAAAAACTTGGCAAGTTTTAACCAAAAGTCAGTGCCTAGGCACCAGTTACGTGAGCCTAGGCGGTATCTTATTTTTTCCTTCCCTTTTATATAATCCCCAAACCTCATTCCCCTTCACCAACTAAAAAAGCCATCCTAACTCATTTTTCTCTTCAATTCTTCAACCTTAAAAATCGTTCTCCTCCTACACAAAGCAAATTGAGAACCACTACAAATCATTGTTTTCTATAATTCATCAAGGATTTTTCTAGAAGGAGATTACTAAGTTTGAGAAAAAAATCTCCACAAGGAAAAACAAGAAAGAACTTGACTTGGTTTATGTAAGTATTGCATCCTCTTATTCCTTCTACATTTTTGAATACTTATGGTGATTTTTTAGGTGATCTTGATATTTATGCAACTTGGAAGATATTAGCAATAGTTTTAACCTTCCATTGTTGAAGACTCCACTTTGTGCACAAGGTGTTTAATAGTAATCTAGGAGAAGCTCATATCATAAACGTGCTCAAAATACCGTGTCAACTTCATCCTCTTTCGATAACCATAAGTTTGTAAGTGCACAAGCGGCTTAGAGATATATAATAATCTAGTAGTGCACAAAACTTGCATTCAGGATAGGGATTTTGAGAATTATATGACGTGGCACATCACACAAAGGGGTTGGGAAGTGTTTTTTAAAACAACTAAAGGCTACTATTTAAAACAACTAAAGGCTACATTAATAGTAAGGGATTTCTATGCAAATGCTAAAGAACGTCGAGACTTCAAAGTATTTGTGAGAGGAAAGTGGATTTCTTTTCATAGAACATCCATAATCGGTTCTACAATCACCTAAATTTGGATAATAATGAGTATACAAAATTTCACAATGAGAGAGTTGATCCCGATGAAGTAATCCAATTCTAGACTCAAATCGGCACTAGATGGAAAACTTCCGAAAACGATGTCATCAACTTCCCTAAAGCTTGTCATCACTTCATTTTTTCAAAACTCCTTCCCAATGGCAATCTCAATGAAGTGACAAATGAACGTGTCATCATGAATTATGCTATTCAGAAATGCATGTCCGTGGATGTGGGAAAGATCATTCACAACAACAATCTACACATTTTGAGGGGCTCAACCACTAGGGGTCTTGGATACCCAGATTTGAT
Organism: Fraxinus americana; assembly: GCA_035079005.1. NCBI lineage: Eukaryota > Viridiplantae > Streptophyta > Magnoliopsida > Lamiales > Oleaceae > Fraxinus > Fraxinus americana. The sequence goes on along the minus strand of CM068718.1, from coordinate 14,272,864 downwards.
AAATGAATTATGCTTCAAGCCAGCCCTCACACATGATATAACTACAAAGTTCATGAGTAAGCAAGCATCATCTAGCACAGTTGGTCACATGGCGGATGAACAACCATCTCAAGCACAGCCTCCACCACTAATCAGCGATACTATCATGGACTTTGCTAGTATTCAAGTGATGTAAGCACTGACAGAACCAGCAGTTTGATTACCAAGTATAATTCAACAATGCGCTAGTTACTATGTTTTCAAACCGCGGTCTTAATTCTGGACAAGGTACAATCGTGTTCCCTCAGCCTCTGGTCTTCCCAGCACATCTATCCAATCCACCACAACCCTACAATGATGTCGACACGATGAAGACAATTAATGTCTTCACTCAGGGAAGTCCTCCACCTTTGTCTTTACTTTCACATTGAGGATAACGTTTAGCTTAAATTTGGGGTGGAACATTAAATTTCTTAATTGATGTTGTGTAATTATCGATTTTTTGCTTTCTTATGATTTGTATAAATTATTTTTTTATTGAGTTTGTGTGTTCTAAAATAATAAAAAAAAAATTGTTGCATACTTATATGAGTTAGAGGGTCTTGTCGGCCATGATGTATATACTTGAAACTCAATGTTAGTTTATGAGTTGTGAATTATTATGTGTTCAGTTGAATTTGTGCTTATCCATGTAGAATGTAACAATACAAATTAAGTTTAGCATTGTACACTAGTAAGTTGATTCACATGTCTTATAGGTTGAAATAGTAAAGGGGAACTTATAAAAATACCCTTAAAATCAAGGATTTTATAAAAAAATGTTTTGTAAGTAATTTTTTTTGTATAAAGTTAAGTGAACTTTTTAATTAAAGGTGATATTGTGTCTAATTAAAGGTTATGTATGTCACTTTTTAATTTAAAAAATAAAGTACAATGTCAGTTTTTCTATCATGAAAGGTTAATTAACATTTAACACAACAGAAAATAAATTAACATCCAAATGAAATTATTATGAGCAAATTGAAAGCTTAATAAAAACGTATTGTTCTATTAGAAATTGATTGTGTGACATTTAATTAAAAATTAACACAACATGCTAAACACTTTTTAATGATTTAAGCTTAGCCAAAAATGTATTTGGCTTTGATTATGAATTAAGGTGATTGAATTTGAAAGTGACATGCTATGTCATTTTTTAAAACGAAGTTGCATAATGGCTATCTTATTTGAGTTATTTTTGGATCAATTAAAAAGATACATACTTGATCTTTGTGAAAATTTAAATATGAATATGAATTCAAACTTTGTTTGACATTAAAAAGTGGACATGATATAACACTTTACTTGTCTTCCATACGAATTAATGTGCTGAATTTTAAAAGTGACATATTCTATCACTTTTTTTTTAAAAAAAAAGTCTTACACTATTTCATTTGTATTCTTTTTGCAGATATGCATAAAATTAATGTCTTCATCTGTTGTTATAGAGATAAATGTCACTTTTTTTAAGGAGTTAAATGTTATAAAGTATCATGACATTTTTTTGTACAATTACTACTATAAAATTTTAGTATTGCTGCTTTAAGTTCTTGCAAGGAACAATGTCTTCTTGTGTTCGTATGCATTCTTATCAATAAAACAATTGATGTATCCTTATCTTTTCACATAAATTCGACAACAATGTCTTGGAGTACAAAGTATATGTGTATGTCACTTTTTTGAAGGACAACAAATCAACTATTTTTTTTCTTTTAATTCCAATTTTTATGTTAAACTTATTTAAGGGCTATGTTTCTTCTCTCTTACGGTAAGGTATTTGTTATATTTTCGAAGTATTCACAACAAACTTTGAAATACATATTTCGATTTTAAAATTAATAAATGAGGAGTTCATAATAACAAGTCGAAAATGGCCACAAGAAATGAAATTAGTAAGCATGATTTAAACTTCATAAATTTTTACATTGATATCGATAAGGAAAGAAAAAAATAATAATCATGGTTTTGCGTTTAACATATTTATCATGATCACGATGCAAAATTCGAACAGATTTTTGAATAACTAAAAATGGAAAACCACAATGTAAAATATTGTATCAAACGAAAAAATTTTAATAATACAAATTTTAAGAAGTGAAAAATTTTGCCCCTATTTGTGCTCCATTTAATCTAAAACTCATTTTTTCAACACTCATTTCAACCACACGTTCTCCCATAAAATAATTTTACATATAAATCCAAAATTTTTCCTTATTTTTAACCGCACATTCTTAAATATTTTATTATTCCAACACATTTTCTTGGAAAAATGGAGCCCAAAAAAGACAAGGGCTTAGATTAGAGAGGATATTCCGCCTAGTTTTGATGAATTTGACCGTCGAGCATAATTAATACTGAAATTAAATATAGAATTAGGTTTAACTATAAGTATATTATTCTAATTATTTTCCTTTTTAAAGTATTAGGCCTAATTACCCCTTTTGTAAATGGGAACAGTAAATAAGTCAGCCGTTTACTATATCCCATTTCATTTTTTAAAAACAAACTTTAAAAGTTCAAAATTTAGGAGGTAATAAAAATAGTATATATAAAATAAATTCTAATAAATATATAACCTAAAATAACACTTTCAGTTACCATTCTAAACATGACTCTTCAAAACAACAAATCGTGAAAACTGAGCAAAATAGAAAAGTCACGGAGACCTCTACGGAGGAAATATTCTCCATTGCCACCATCGAAATCTGATTGTTTAAAAATCATCAGACTATTAAGGTCACAAATTGGAAGCTATCAGAAGATCGAACAAAGATAGAATCTTCAAAGAACTTAAATAACTTCAATCTCACCGTTGAAATCTAGTTAATTGGAACCCACTGGACGATTGATGTCACAAATTGGAAGTTATTGGAAATTTTTTTGAAGGCTACAATAACAACTAAGTTCGAAGAAATCAATGGCTTGTAACCAATTCCCTTAAATTTGTGACCCCGTGTACTATGCACTATGACATGTGACTTGTTACGTATAAACTGTTATATATGATATTGATCAAATGGCATGTGACTTGTTACCTATAACCTGTGACATGCGAACTGTAACATATGAGCTGTGGCATTTGAACTTTAATTATTGCACAAACACATGTGAAATATGATTTGTGACTTGTACAACGTGACCCGTGACATGCGGAGTGTGACTCGTGATATGTAAGCATGATCACCTGTTCTATTCGACTTATAACCTATGGACATTTATCTACGACCTATGCACAATGACCTAAGACATGAAAATAAATTGTGAGTCACAATTACAAATTTAGTAGAAATTTCACATTTTTAGGTCACTATTATTTATTAGTTACAAATTATCTATTTTATTGATTACATATTATTTATTGATCACAAATTAACCCAATTTATTGGTCAAAATCGCCCAATATTTGGTTATAAACACTTTTCATCCTACCCTCACCCACTAACACCAACCAAATGCTGCACTGCCAGCACCATCTTAACACAACCATGAATATCACCACCACCACCACCTACACCATCAACTTTAACAGAAAACAAAACCACCAAAACCCTACAAACCAACAGATCCACCACCAGCACCGCCACTAACATAACTCTAACTCCCACAAAACTTCATTCACCGAAAAAATCATGTTAAAAATTTCATAGCTGCCGTGCAGCGTCTGTACGCAGCGCTCATAGTACTGCTACGCAGTTGTGTGAACGCCATTACAAGCTGTGGTCAAAGGTGGTATTACGACGGTGGTGGTCTTTCGACAAAAGTGGAGATAATGGGGAAGAGAAAAGAGAGTAGATGGAGAAACGGAATAAGCTTATTAGCACAAAACGTCCCTACGTTTGATAGTTAGTGTGCAAAATGTCCCAACGTTTCATTTTTTTGCATTTTTGCCCCTATTTCAACGTTTCAGTGTGGAAAACATCCTTTTCACTATTTTTCAGTGTAAAATGACCATTATACCCTCAAATTTAAATAAAACAAATAAAATGAAAAGAAATATAAAAAATAAATTGTAATTATACTCCCAAACTTTTTAAAAAGTGCAAGTGAGTCCAAAAGCCTTATTAAAAGGCTTAAGCACAAAACGTCCCTACGTTTGACATTTAATGCGGAAAACGTCCCTATGTTTCATGTTTATATTTGCTCAATAACACAAAACGTCCCTACGTTTGACACTTATTGCGTAAAACGTCCTTACGTTTCATTTTTTTTACATTTTCGTCCTTATTTCAACGTTTCATTGTGAAAAACGTCATTTTCACTATTTTTCAATGTAAAATGACCAATATACCATCATATTTAAATAAAACAAAAAAGAAAAATAAATTACAATTGTGCTCTCAAACTTTTTAAAAATTGCAAATGAGTTCAAAAATCTTATTAAAACATTCAAACTACCAGTCCTTTCCTCCTCTCTCAACCTTATCCTCCCTCCACCACCTAAATCAGGATTGTAGATGGAGGTGTGATGGTTTGAAAGGTGGTGGGGTTTGGTGGTTTAGGTGGTGGAGGGAGGATAAGGTTGATGGAGGAGGAGAAAACTGATGGTTTGAATGTTTTAATAAGATTTTTGAACTCATTTGCACTTTTTGAAAAGTTTGGGAGCACAATTGTAATTTATTTTTATTTTTATTTTCCTTTTTTGTTTTATTTAAATATGATGGCATATTGGTCATTTTACATTGAAAAATAGTGAAAATGACGTTTTTCACAATGAAACGTTGAAATAAGGATGAAAATGTAAAAAAAAAATGAAACGTAAGGACGTTTTACGCAATAAGTGTCAAACGTAGGGACGTTTTGTGCTTAAGCCTTTTAATAAGGCTTTTGGACTCACTTGCACTTTTTAAAAAGTTTGGGAGTATAATTACAATTTATTTTTTATATTTCTTTTCATTTTATTTGTTTTATTTAAATTTGAGGGTATAATGGTCATTTTACACTGAAAAATAGTGAAAATGATGTTTTCCACACTGAAACGTTGAAATAGGGGCAAAAATGCAAAAAAATGAAACGTTGGGACGTTTTGCACACTAACTATCAAACGTAGGGACGTTTTGCTCTAATAAGCCAAAGGGAATATGTAGAGTGATTAGGTTTGGTGAGGGATAATGGGCTGGGCTGGGCTGGGCTGGGCTAGGCTAGGCTGGATATGTAGATTAATTATAATATTATTATTAATATAAAAAATTTATATTATCATCCGATTTTTGAATTAAAAATTTTTAAATTTAAAACCTCTCGAGGGTTCCCTGAGTAGAGGCCAACTCCCTGCACCTCTACAGGTTTTTTCATCTAGAATATTCGAGTTTTAACTGGCGGGGGTGTTTGTCCGAATCAATAAAGCTATTTGTACAAAGTTAAGTTACAAAAGTTGGGTTACAAAGTGTGTTGGCAAAATCCAGACCGTTAATTTCAAATGATTTAAAAATCTAGTTTTAAAATGATTGGTGTAGATGTTATTTTGTAAACCAACTTTGTAACCTAACTTTGTACATATAGCATAACTCTATGCACTTGGCTCCTATTTGATGAGAAGTAAAATTGGATTTTTAGTAAATTTTGAAAAAAAAAATAATATTATGAAATGTGTTATTGAAATTAATTGTTGACTTTTACTTCAATTAAAATCTTTACCAAACAACTGCTTATTTGTTTTATTTTGGACACATGTTTGTTTAATCAAGAAAATGAGCTTCAGTATTAACGACCCTTTTAGGCAAAGTCTAAAGATACGTGAGGGTAGTAAAAACTATTAGAGGCTTGTAGAAAACGGGACAAACCATTCCCCTTGAATTTCAGGTTGACAAAAATCTTTATTTTACACGTAGGTAAGTATTTAAAGTATGATTTCTAAACTAACGAACATAGGACACCTCAGATGATTAATAACACGTGAATGTATAACAAAATTAGTTATGGGTAATTATATTGCCACTACAAATATTATTTATTACACCGCATTATGACTATACCTCAAATAAATTATATTTTTAATAAATACACCATATTAATTTTACAATTATAGTCCTAATTAAACTAAAACTTAGAATATTATGGTGTTCATCCCTTCTCAATTTTACATTTCTTCCATTCTCCATCCCCACCTCATCGACATTCAAACCTTGCCCTTGAAAAAAAAAAACCTTTCCACCCACCACAACCAATTAGTCCCGAATCCCCCATTAATCCTATAAAGAAAAAGTCCTCTCACCCCACCAGTAAACACCAACTTCTAATTCTACCAAATGAAATATCAACCCCACCCACTGTAAGCACCCTTCCACCACCCTCACCCCATTTCTAATTCTGTCTACACATATTTATCCCACCCCACCCATATATACGGTGAGTTAAATTTATTAATTACTTACAATCGTCAAGTTTTACATACATCACAAAATCAATAAAAAAAAAAAATCTACCATAATTACCACCAAAAAAGAGAAACAAGTGTAGCGAGGGAAAATAAAAGTATGTCCACAACGAAGAAAAAAAGTTACAGAAAAAAAAAAAAAGATAAGTTTCACATTTGTGGTGGAAACAAAATAAAAAAAATTAGTTTAAAAAAATATTTATGTAATCTTACTTAGGGTTATTTAAGTAGATAAAACATATATTTTAAATTGTGGTGTAGTAAACAAATTTTGCAGTGGTAATATAATTATCCATTAGTTATTAATTTATTATTAAATGACCGTTACTTGCTATTTCCTACAATGACCTAATTGCTCCCAATGTCTTGAAAGAAATTTATAAATACTCACTCATGAAAGGAGAAATGCATGAAAATTCAAATCTTTCTTCCAAATAATCATTTCTTCTATTGCTCATATTTGAGCATCAAAATAATAGAGTATTAGTAATACTTGTATTTGTTGGCATAAGTCTATTAGTTTATCTTTGGCCCATTATAAAAACAAACACGATTAATATTTGGGAAAATTACATCTAATCCTAGTTTTAAACTATCAAATTCAAAATTAAGATTTAATAGTTTTTTTTTTTTCAAAAATCAGGTATTAATTTAAATTTCAAATATTAATCATATTATTAAAATAAATAAATTATTCTACGTATTTACCCTACCCAATTTCACTCACAATCCCTAATTATTCCCTCCCCCCCCTTCTTTCTCTCTCTAAATCATCTCTTCTCTATCCTCTGTATCGGAGCCCACGGCGACATACGGTTTAGGTTTCAGAGATGATGCAGTCGCCAATCACTGAAGAGGCGCCCACGACAACATCTCGCCAATCGCTGCCGCAGCGGCATACGGTTTCAGAGATGATGCAGTCGCTAATCGCTGAAGAGGCGCCCACGACAACATCTCGCCAATCGCTGCCGCAGCGGCATACGATTTTAGAGATGATGCAGTCGGATTCGTTGCGTTGCAGTCGATTGGATCTCGTTTTGGATTTATGCGATGATGCTGGTATTTGTAGTTGATGGTGTGCAATGATTTTGTTGACGGTGTTTGTAGTTGGTGGTGGTGATGGGTGATGTAGGCGGTGATGTAGAAGTGACGGTGATGGGTGATATATGTGGTGATGTTGGCTGCGTTCTGGTTTTAGGTCTAATTTTGGGCTATGGTTCGAGATATGTGTGAGGAAATGGAAGAGGTAGAGGTGGTATGATGTTGGTGGTGGTGGTGGTCGTGGCAGTAATTGATAAATTTGGATTTGATTTTTTGGTTGTGTTTGGGTGGCTGGTAGTTGTGGGTTGTTATGGTTATGTCTGTATCTATGTTGCTGGTCGTGGCGGTGGTGTTGTGCTTGGCAGTTGGGTATGGTGCTGTGGTTGTGGCGTTGCAAAAATGGTGGTGCTGGCGGCGATGGCAGGGGTGGTTGTGATGATTTTTGGTGGGAGTGTATTGGATCTAGTGGGGGTGGTGTTGTGGTTGTAGCTGCGGTGTGATAGTGTCTGTGACCAATTATTTGGTTGATTTGTGACCAAGTATTGGTGATGAATTGGGATGGGTGGTGACAATGGTGCTTGCAGTAGTGCTGAGAGGTTGTAGTGTTGGTTTGTTTGAGATGGTGTTGTTGCTATTGGGCAGTGACAATGGTGGTGCTGTTGCTGGAGGTAGTGGCGAGGTGATTGTCGCAAGCGTTGGTGGTGATCACAGATTATTTGGTTGATTGTGGCCAATTATTTGAGATTATGACCAATAAATAATATGTGACCTAAAAATTTGAATTGTAACTTTAACATTTGTGATTTGTGATTGATCAATTGATATTGTGACCAATAAATTGGATATTTTGTGACCAATAAATAATATGTGACTTATTAATTTGATAGATTTGTGATCGATAAATAAATTGTGACTTTTAAATTTTTAATTTGTGACCGATGAACAAAATGTGACCTATAAATTTTTTGAATTGTGATCGTAAAATAATTTGTGACATAAAAATGTTGATTTGTAATCGAAAAATAATATGTGACTAATTAAATGGTTAATTTGTGAGCAAATTGTATAGATCTGTGACCTTAATATATTTAATTAATTAAATCATAAATAAATTTTAATAAAAACCTGATTTTTGAAATTGAAAACCTCTTTCCTTAATTTTGAAATGGTGATATTTAAATACCTTATTTATGTATTGTTCCCTTAATATTTTAACTTGATTATTCACATAGTCCATCAGGTGGAACGACAGCCCATGCTTTTTATTTTCGAGAAGATTATGCCACACACTTAATTTTTGAATAAATATTTAGATTATACTTTTCAACTTTTTTTTTTTAACTATAAATACTATTTTTTATGGTAAAATAGAAATGTTAAAAGTAAACCAGGGGCGGACCCACATGGGTTCATGTGGGGTCAAATGACCCCACAATTTTTTTTTTCTTTTCTTTTTTTTTTTTTATTACTTCTTCCCCATTATTATGTATGTAAGATTTAAACCACCTAACTAGAAGAATAATGTCAAAAGTAGTGTTAGAATTCTAGATGATGAGACTTGATTTGATGAAAAGACGACTTTGTTTTAAACAGTCAATAATAGAATGTCATGTAATATTATGTTAATTATTATGTCAATTATTCTAACACTGTAGCATAGTTTAAAATTTAATTCATTGATCACTTTTCCATTCTAAGGTTACCAATTCATCAAGGATTTGAAATTCATTATTCTCAAATTGGCGAAAATCATCACGTGCCCGACAAAATTGACAGAAAAAATTATAGGATTTATCGTGCCAAACGTTTCCACGAACAAAGGTCAAGTGATTCCTAAAAATTAATAACAGTGACCACTAAATGGTCTCTGGTTGAGTGTCATATTCATCGACCACCTTCTTTGGTCGGTGAAAATGCTAAATCTAAGTGAAAAATCATGAGTTATTTTACGTACCAAATGAAATGTCTTTGTCAGTTTGTCTAACTTCGTGATTTAAAATAGAATTGTTTGTAAGTATTTTCTCTATAGAAGATTGTCAAGAATCGACTGTGTGGTCGGATGAGAGATCAATGGTAAAGCGATAGATTGGTTGCTTATATTGAAAACGATGTACTTAATAATATTGATAACGATATAATTATACGACGTTTTCAGGGTATGAAAATGCGTAGGCTACAATTGTAATAGCGTATTAACTTATTTTCGTTAATAATATGTAGTTCTAAATATTTTTGAATTCTCATTTTTGACCCCACAAGATAAATGGTCTGGGTCCGCCCCTGAAGTAAACCAAAAAGACATCTACCATTTATGATGCTAAATGTAATCCAACAAACGAGTCCTTAAATTATGACCCCCAACAAATACGCCGTTAATTTATGACCCAACAAACAAGCCATTAACTTACCGAATTTAGCACCAAATCCCTAATAACGAGTCTATTTGTATTCCAAACCAAAACCCTCCTCCCAAATCGTTTCTCTCCAATCATCCACAAGAAAAACTAAAACCCTAAACATCAAATTGTTCTTCATCAAGTTGTTCTTCTACAGATCTTTCGCAAAGTGTAATCAACACAATATCACATTAATCAACTATTTGATTCGTATTTCCAGTTGTTATTACCAATTTATCGCTACTATAAAACCCTTGTCTGAGCTGAAAATATAAAAATCCGCTTGTTGAAACTTCTACCATGGTTGTTGACGTAGATACATCTCCCATGAGATCAGTATGGGTAGTGAGAAATGTCGAAGAGACTCTAGTCGCGAAGATCCCGAAATGACGTTTGTCCATGGGTACCATCAAGACCCAACAAGTAGGCGTTTCTTCCAAGTCCTGTGATTATCGAACCTAGGAACGAAATGGTTAACATCCCTGCTCGTCACATCACCCATATTTACATATCCTCATAGTCGAAAGTTTTCGATAGTTGTCCGTCTGTTGCAAGAGTCGTGAACACCAACTCTGAAAATTTGGGGATGATTAACCACACGAAGGACAAGGATAAGACACATTGAAGATGTGCCTTCAGATCCAAGCACCAGAAAGAAAATGTTTGGATCCCCACACAAATTACAATAACAAATATTTGTTCCCTTATATCAGTTATGCTGACAAAAATTTATGCTTCTCAATATATAATCTTTCTAGATTCAAGTGAATAGATATAGGGGTGTATGAGTTGAAATTTGAATTCTTGATTTCACATGTACTTGAACTCCCGAATATGTTTATTAATGCTTAGGATATGGTCCTTTATTGCACATACAGGCTTGTTTATGCTCTTCATTTAGATAAATGAAATTCCTCATTTGTATATGAATATAGAACGAAGTAGAAAGAAGGGAAAGGAAGTCTCATTACATAATGTTGTCACGTAGAAATTGAATATTAAGTGGTTATGATGAGATTCATCTGACATGTTATAGTAGTTATTTAAGAAGAAATTATTTCAATCATGTAGTGTATGTAAAACACCAGTGTAATGTATAAAAAAATATTGTAGTAGTGCATAATTGTATGATCTACATATAGTAATCAGTAAATTAAATTTTCGCTTCAAATTGTACTTAAGCCAATTGAATATAAGACTATGTTTGATAGATATAATTTTCATTTTTTAATTTTTGCACCTGTTCGAAAGCAAAATTTTCCCTGAGAAATTTTTTCCACCTTTCCTTATTTTCCAGTTTTTTAAGAAAAATGTATTCTTGTTGTTTTGGTTGGTTTTGATTTTCCAGGTTTTTTTTTAATTTGTAATTTGAAAAAATTCTAGGCACAATGGTAAAAAAAATTATCACTTCTATTGACAATTTCCATAAAAAACAAAGCCAAACGAATGGTTGTCGGTATGGTAATTTTTTTTCCAATTTTTTATTTTTATTTTTGGCAATTGGAACAAATTCTAGACCTAATGGTAGAAAAAATTATCACTTTAATGTACAATTTCCATAAAAAATGAAGTCAAACGGAACCAAACTTTCAACAATTTCCAGGTGGAAAATTATACCAATCAAACATAATTAATTACAATTCTCAGTAAAATAATTTTTATGCAATTCAATTCCCTAGAAAAACATTTTCTTTCCACCCATTTTCTACTATTGCAATCAAACGGACCCTAAGATTATAGTCATGAATCCTTATTTTTGAACATGTTGTGTCCATTTTTAAGTATTGTATGTGTTAAGAATTAGCATCTGCTGACTCAGCTCCACCTTACCTAATTGCAGCTCCACCTCATCACAATGCAGACAATGAGTCAGCACAACCTCCATGGTGTCTAAGTCGTTCCTCAGCTGTGCAATTGAACCACCTTTCTGTTGAATAATATTCCCAACATGATCCACTAAATCAGGAGCTGAATAACAGCATTTATCTTCTAGATTATTCTTTTGACATTATATTGTACTATATATATTCCTTTAGCTCAATGAAGATACTTACGGTTTTAGTCACTATCAATCATCTAGACTTAGAAATTCAACTTGGTATCAGAGCCTCCTCAGCCATGGCAAATGCTACGACCAACACTTCTCAAAATGCTGAACCTACAACAGCACCAGCCTCCTTGTCCAGCAGCACTGCTGCACCATTGATAGGAAATAGCAACTTCTCACCATTTGGTGTGAACCTCACTCAAACCATATCAGTAAAATTGGATAAAAACAACTACCTACTTTGGAAACACATGATCCTCCCCATCATTCGAGGACATAGTTTAGAAGGATATATTCTTGGGACAAATATGTGCCCCAAAGAGTTCATTGGAACTCAAGTCATTGGTGAAGCTGGCACCAGTATAGAGATGGTAAAGAATCCGGAACATAGCCAATGGATATCAACTGATCAGCTGTTGATAGGATGGCTCTACTCCTCCATGACCCCTGACATTGCTATGCGGGTGATGGGTGCAGCCAACTCAAAGGAGTTATGGACTGCCATTGAAGAGAGTTACGGAGTCCAGAACAGATCAAGAGTCATCTTCCTTGCAGGAGAGCTTCAGAAGTTAAGGAAAGGTAATATGAGCATTGACCAATATCTGAATAAAGTAAAACAAATTGCTGATAACCTTGAAATTGCTGGTAAAATCATCAACAACACAGACTTGATAACTCAAGTCCTAGCTGGGTTGGATGAGGATTATACACCAATAGTTGTTCAGCTAAATAGCAGAGATCACATCTCATGGTGTGAACTTCAGTCCACATTGATGACATATGAAAGTCGCCTGGAACATCTTACTCAGATCAGAAATGAAATGGCTGGGATAAACCTTAACCAAACCTCTGCAAACTTTTCACAGAGGTCAAACTATGGTCATAATCAATTTAGATCTGGAAGACCATTTTCTGGAGGAAGATCTTCAAATTTCAGCCACTACAGAGGAGGAAGAAGAGGGAGAAGCAGAGGATTCAGTACATATGGAAATGAAAGACCAGTCTGCCAAGTGTGTGGGAAAATCGGACACAAGGCAAACATATGTAACTTTAGGTATGATGAGAGATATACTGGTTCTTCTCATAGTGCTGGTTTTTCTCCTGGCTCTTCTCCCCATCAAAGGATCAATTACAACTCACCACCTGCTGCTCTCTTAGCCACTCCTAACATAGTAAGTGATCCAGCCTGGTTTGCAGACACAGGAGCCAGCAATCACATAACCTCTGATAAGGCAAACATAGCTTCAGCAAGTGAATACACAGGTAATGAAAAGGTCATGGTAGGAAATGGAAATAAGCTAAGCATTTCACACTTTGGTACATCACAAATACATGCTCTAAATGATAAAACACTGAGGCTAAATAAATTACTTCACGTGCCAGAAATAAAGAAAAATCTGCTTAATGTTTCTCAACTTACCTCAGACAATCAGGTGTTTTTGGAATTTCACTCTAACTGTTGTTTTGTCAAGGATTTGGAAACGAAGGAAGTGATGCTACAAGGGAAACTTAGAGAAGGGCTGTATCAATTGGAGATCCCTCCTGAAAGCACCAGTCAGTCCTATCATCCTTCAAGGTCTCGAAATAAGTTCTGTTGTAACACCTCTTCAGTTCCTGCTAGTCAAGAGTTTTTAATCAATTCCAATCAAGAGTCTTCACCTGTCAGTCCAAACCAAGAGTCACTAGATATAGATGTATGGCATAATAGACTTGGCCATCCGTCTAGCTTAGTGATGACTCAAGTCTTTAAGATCTGTAATTTGAAAACAAAGCAAAATGTTGTTAAATCTTTTTGTAATGCATGTCAGCTTGGTAAATCACATCTTTTACCTTTCTCTTCATCTTTGTCACGTGCCAAATCACCTCTAGAACTGGTACACACAGACATATGGGGTCCTACACCTGTGCTTTCAACTTCAGGCTTTAAGTATTACATAACCTTCTTAGACGACTTCAGCCGTTTCACCTGGATTTACCCTCTAAAACTGAAGTCTGAAGCTCTCAATGTTTTTATTCAATTTAAGAACCTAACTGAGAACAAACTAAGCCACAAAATCAAAACCCTTCAGGCTGATTGGGGGGGAGAATACAGAGCTTTCTCAAACAACCTAACACAGGAAGGAATTGATTTCAGACATCCATGCCCGTATACGTCATCTCAAAACGGTAAAGTTGAGAGAAAACACAGACACATAACTGAAACAGGCCAACTCTACTGGCTCAGGCTCACTTACCCTTAAAATTCTGGTGGGATTCATTTCACACGGCAACCTACCTCATAAATAGATTGCCAACCCTTGTGCTTCAACAACAATCTCCCTATAAAATTCTGAATCAGAAGGAACCCAACTATGGAGACCTAAGATCCTTTGGGTGTGCTTGCTTTCCCTGTTTGAGGCCATATCAAAGAAACAAATTTAGTTTCCACTCCACTAAGTGTATTTTTCTTGGTTACAGCAACTCGCACAAGGGCTATAAATGCCTCAACTCTACAGGAAAAATATACATCTCAAGACATGTGGTTTTCAACGAATCTGAGTTCCCCTTCGAGTCCTTATTTCATATCAATACTCAATCTCATCCTGCAGCATCTGAAACAACAACTCCTTATATTCATCTCCCATCAGATTTGAACAAATTCAACTCAAACTCCCTTGATACAACTCAGACTGAAGGACCCCTTGGACAGCATCACCTGCCTTCAGACTCAAGTGACAACCAACATGTGAGTAACTTTCATGATTCTGGTGAAACTGATAGAATTGAGATTGAAGAAGTTATTGAATCAGAACCTGCAGACCCAACATTTAGCTTGTAGGAGGATAGTACCACTGAGATTCATGAGTCACCAAGAATCGAAAATCAACACCCTATGGTAATGATTACGCCCAAAGTGTTACGCGGTGTTGTAGTATAGCTTTGGGGTGTCGTATCCACAGGGAGATGGAAAAGTGAATCAAAAGGTTCAATAACTTCGGGTTCTCGTGAATTTGATGAAGGGAATTTGTTTATTGCATTCAAATGTAAATGTCGCCGGAAATAATGATGAAATTTAATATATTATGTAAAATAGTGAAGTCTCGGGGTTCCCTCAATTAGATTGGATCAATCAACATCAACAATTCATGCATTCTCTACTCAATTAGAAGTTTTTGTCCTAACTTTCTAATCGGATGATTTAAACGATACAAACCAATTTAATTGCACATGTAATCTTAAAATTTATGTTTCCCAAAACATAATCATACATCAATTTATTGAAATCAGACTTAAAGAGCGACTATATATCTCTAACATATAGCAGTAATTAAATCACACCAATAAATGATTTGAAAATCAAACTTGAACAAGTATTTTAATTATTCAATGGAAGAAACATGATTAAATCCATGCAATCTGAATAAATGTTAAGTCTAACTCAAATCTAATTCAAAATACGGGAAAACATAAACCCTAGAATTATTTAAACAATGAAAAACACATCCTAAATTCTAGATCTCCTTAACAATTATCACAATCATCTATTGAAATCAGATTATAAATCGTTCATATACATGTAGCATAAGAAAGTAAATAATCACACCAATAGATTTAATGAAATAAAGATTCAACAGATAGTTCAATTGTTCGATAGAAAAAAAAAGATTGATTCTATGAAAAACTTAATACATGTTAAATCAATTTCAAAATTAATTCATAAATATGAAAATCTAGATATAGGAATGTTTAGCAAAATAAATACCAAAGAGCATGAATAAATGATGTTGAAATCCCCGAATCCAATTGAGTTCCTCCCTTGCTTCACCTTTAGTTTAGTTCTTCATAGGTTTCTTGAGCGAAAATCAATGAAAGAATGGTGTAGAATGAAGAATGATGATGAATGGAATGTTTTTGGGGTCCTTTTTTAGACTTCTCACGGCCCAAACATTAAACAAACCCTACTTTACGCGGCGCGGCGCCTAAGCGCCATGGGAGCGGCGCTTGAGCGCTTGAATTCTGTCAAATTTTGGGTAAAATGGCGCCTGAGCGCTAGGTTGTGGCGCTTGGGCGCTGTGTCGCTGTTCTGAATTCTGCGCCTTCTTCAGTATTTTTGTCATAACTTTCTCTTCCGATCTCCGATTGAGGTGATTCAAGATGCGTTGAAATGCTAACTGAAAGACCTACAACTTTGGTTCAGAGACCATCTTCAAATTCGATCGTTTTCTATGTCAAAAATCCGTCCCAATACGAGGTTGAAAACCGGTGTGAAACTTTTCAGCTTGAAAGTTGATATTTGATGATGTTTTGGCTATCTTTCACCCATTTGACTCATTTCTTCATCCAATTGATCTCTAAAACTCTTGAATCTTCATCACAAGGTTGGAAACAAGTTTTTAGTATTTGCACCTTAGTCCCTGAACTTTCACTTTCTTCCAGTTTGATCCTTTTTCGCTTGGTTCACCTCAATTTCGCTACATTCATCACTTTGTCCTACAAAACATAAATTGCATAGAATTAAGCTATATTCGAACATTTTAATCAACAATTGCTCATGGTTTGACAGTAAAATAAGTATGTAAAAACACACTTATCAAACTCCCCCAAACTTGAACTATTGTTTGTCCTCAAACAACAACATAACTCAACTCTAGAAACAACATGGTTTAACAATATGCCGTGTCTCAGGTTTGGAATTCGGTAATCAAACAAGTGAATAATTGCAACAGTGTAAAAATTAAATAAGTCTCCACCTGTTACCTGCATAACCTGACGCGTGTGTGTGAAAACTCATGTCAACATCTTAAGATTTGTGATTGGTTCAAGATTTGTTCCAAAGTAGTCCAATATATCATTTCCTCGCTCGAGAGATTCACACACCCCCAAACTTATGATTTTCACTCATTTTTCCCGGAGTGCATCCTAGGTTCAACTTTTCAATTCTATTCCTTACTCTCTCATAGTTTGGATAGACTTTACTCTTACAAGTTCACACTTCAACAAATCGAGATTCTCCTATATTTTTGATTGCTTCTACCATTGAGACTAGACTAAGTTGCTTGCTTCTCATCAAAGGTAAAGTTTTGTCAACGGGATGCCTGGGGCATAATCAATGTATTTGAATGGAATTTTTTTTTTTTCATATTTTTTTTCATATCTTTTTTTTTTTTTTTTTTTTTTTTAGTATCTTGTCATTTGCTTTCTGTATAACCCATGTAGCGAGTTTTAGGCCGATAACTCCCAAGTCAGATGACCATAGGGCACCAGGTTTTAAACCACCTTCACAGGCTTAATCACCCGAGTTATACAGGCTCGAAAAGATACTTTTATGTATCCAAAGATTAGTGCAATGCCCCCTTTTCTTTTAGACATCCAGCTTCTAAAACAAGCCTCTAACTTAAAACTTTCACCTCGTTTTCATCTCAATAGGTTTCAGACAATCCACACAAGATTTTCATGCATGGAATCCCTATTCATCTCAGTGTTTCCCTGTAACAGTTCAATCATCTCCAAACTGACCTATAATTGGATTTATGGAATATGACACTAGAGGTTATTTGGTTGTATCACTAAGTTCTACTATCCTCTACATATTGAACCGCGTCACTAACTCAAAATGCTAACATAAGTGTCGTGCATAGAAAATGTCAAGTTGTACATAAACAAGTATAGACTAATCCGATAACACACCATTTTCATCATTCATAACTGATACCTATTCCAATAGTCACATAATAACCAGCACATTTGTTAAACAAATTCTCAATAATTTTGAAACTCCATGATATTACTTATGCAAATTCACAACAAAATCCAACAGAATCCTCCCCCCAACTAAATTTTGCATTGTCCTCAATGCATAAACATGAAAGACAAATGAAGGGAACGATAAATATCACATAATAATGCAGTGAATCAACATAAATTTAAGAGCCGAAAGCACTCAATGGAATGGTAAAACAAAGAAAATGACAAAATTAACTAAAATAAAAATGCAAAAGTAAAAGGTAGAAGAAAAAGAACGAACTCCCCTTGGGTTGCCTCCCAAGCAGCGCCTTTGTTTATTGTTTTTGGCTCGACCCAATGTTTCCTCCTTAACCTGCATCAAGTAAGGGCGATCCCAAGTTTCCTTGTAGTGCACCGAACTCATTGGACATAACCATTGGTATGGCTCCTCCACCTCCATCTCGTACATGTGTAGGGTTACTAGGGAAAAATTCAAAATCTGGAGTAGAGGCATGTTCATCGACAACTGCATCCAATTCATCTAGTTCTAGTTCTTGCGGTGGTCCAAGAAACATATCATCAGCTACCTCCTGAGTGAGTGCATCAATCACGTATGTTTGGTCACACTCATCATCTTCCTCAACCTGCTTAGTGACATGAAAGATGTTAACTTCTAAGGTCATATTCCCAAATGATAGTTTCATTAGACCGTTCCTACAATTTATAAGAGCATTAGCTGTAGCAAGGAATGGTCTACCAAGAATGATAGGAATCTTAGAATTAACATTTATATCCTCTTTTAAGTCTAAAATCAAGAAATCAACAGGGTAGTAAAATTTATCGATTTGTACTAGGACATCCTCAACTACACCTCTTGGTATTATAGTGGACCGATCAGCCAATTGTAGACTTACAGATGTGGGTCTCATCTCACCTAAACCTAATGACAAGTAGATTGCATAAGGCATGATGTTGACACTGGCCCCTAGATCAAGAAGAGATTGTCTAATCTCATGGTTCCCAATGATGCACGAAACGAGAGGACAACCAGGATCCTTATACTTCGGTGGAGTCTTTTGCTCAATCACAGCACTCACGTACTCAGTCAAGAAAGCAGTTTTCTTGACATGGTGTTTCCTTTTCACAGTGCACAAGTCCTTAAGGACTTTAGCATAGGTCGGAACTTGTGAAATGACATGTAAGAGTGGTAGATTGATTGTCACCTGCTTTAGGTGCTCTAAGATCTCACTATAATGGCTAGTAGATTTCGAAGTAGACTTAAGAGCTTGAGGGAAGGGTGCTCCAGTTAGGTTTTCCACTATCTTATCACTAGGCTCATTTTCTTCAGGATTACTAGAGTCTTTCTCATTTTCTTTCTCTTCCTTAGGCTTAATGATTGGTTCTACAACTTTCCCTGAACGAGTGGTTATGGAATTTACCTCCCTAAGATTGTTCACTTTTAAGCCTGAGGTTTGTGCCATGTGTTGTCCCTTAGGATTTGGTTGAGCTTGAGCTGGAAATTTCCCACGTTCCCCCACAGCCAAGGCATTGGTTAATTTAGACATATGACTATTTATCTCCTTGTTTTCCTCAACTATCTGGCCAATCATAGTCTCAAACTTTTGGTTCGTTTTACCCTGTGCCTCGATAAATGCATGTAAAGTGTCTTCTAAGGAATTCCTAAAGGTCGTGATTTGATGTGGAGGTGCATTGTAAGCTCGATTTTGTTGGGTGGATTGTTGGTTTTCAGATTTCCAACTAAAATTGGGGTGATTCCGCCACCCTGGGTTATAGGTCTCGGAGTAGGGAGTGTAGGGCTTTTGATATATGCCTAAAGCATTACAGTGTTCCTCATAAAGCCCCCTCATCTCAGCATAAGTGGCACACTCTTGCGCAGGGTGGTTACTTCCTCCACACACAAAACAAGGCTCTAAGGTCTCAGCACGGGAAACAGACCGAGTGGTTTTTGATTCCTTAGTACATAGGGCTTCTAGTTCTCTAGTGAGGGTTTCTACTTTAGCTCTAAGGTTGTCTTCTTCCCTAAGATGATAGATGCCTGCACTAGGAGGATTTCCTACGGCTCGTGACCTATTGGTGCTATCAGTGGCACTAGGGCCAGTCCAGGTGTGGGCTTTCTCAGCTAAGTCATCTAAATATCCTATAGCCTCATCTGGATCTTTTTGTAGGAAATCACAATTACACATCATTTCAACAAACTGACGCTCTCTAGGTAACAACCCCTCATAAAAATAACTCACAACGCGCCAACTTTCATAACCATGGTGCGGACAGAGAGCTTGCAATTCTTTGTACCTTTCCCACGCTTGATATAAAGTTTCACTCTCCTTTTGGATAAAAGAAGAGATTTGTTTTTTCAAAGCAGTAGTTTTGTGGTGGGGAAAGTATTTGCCAAAGAACGCTTGAGTCATTTCAGCCCAAGTCCCAATCGAACGTGGTCTCAATGAATACAACCAGCTCTTAGCTTTTTCTTTAAGGGAAAATGGAAAGAATTTGAGCCTAATTGCATCCAGTGTACCATGTTGATTGTGGAAGGTAGCTACAACCTCCTCGAATTCCCTAATATGCACGTATGGATTCTCATTTTCTAGTCCATGAAAAGTGGGAAGAAGTTGAATCATTCCCGGTTTAAGGTCCATACGTAGCATATTAGGTGGAAAAATAATGCATGACGGTATGGATGTGCGCGTGGGATGAAGATAATCATGTAAAGTCCTAAAAGGTGCATCATGCTCACTGTCAGACATTGTATTATGTGATGTGGTGTTCGTGTCAATAGATGCAGAATCAAATATAGGGTTAAAGAGATATTCAAACTCTATGAGAGGTGTTTCCGCAAATCTTCCTCGCTCGTCTCGATACCTGCTCATAAAACACGAGTAAAACAAAATTAAAATGCAAAATACTAAAGAAAATAATCAATTGAAATGAAAGATTGAAAAAGGAACGAAGTCACCCTTTTGCAATCGAATCCCTCAATTTGTTGTACCGTCTCCCCGGCAACGGCGCCAAAATTTGATTACGCCCAAAGTGTTACGCGGTGTTGTAGTATAGCTTTGGGGTGTCGTATCCACAGGGAGATGGAAAAGTGAATCAAGAGGTTCAATAACTTCGAGTTCTCGTGAATTTGATGAAGGGAATTTGTTTATTGCATTCAAATGTAAATGTCGCCGGAAATAATGATGAAATTTAATATATTATGTAAAATAGTGAAGTCTCGGGGTTTCCTCAATTAGATTGGATCAATCAACATCAACAATTCATGCATTCTCTACTCAATTAGAAGTTTTTGTCCTAACTTTCTAATCGGATGATTTAAACGATACAAACCAATTTAATTGCACATGTAATCTTAAAATTTATGTTTCCCAAAACATAATCATACATCAATTTATTGAAATCAGACTTAAAGAGCGACTATATATCTCTAACATATAGCAGTAATTAAATCACACCAATAAATGATTTGAAAATCAAACTTGAACAAGTATTTTAATTATTCAATGGAAGAAACATGATTAAATCCATGCAATCTGAATAAATGTTAAGTCTAACTCAAATCTAATTCAAAATACGGGAAAACATAAACCCTAGAATTATTTAAACAATGAAAAACACATCCTAAATTCTAGATCTCCTTAACAATTATCACAATCATCTATTGAAATCAGATTATAAATCGTTCATATACATGTAGCATAAGAAAGTAAATAATCATACCAATAGATTTAATGAAATAAAGATTCAACAGATAGTTCAATTGTTCGATAGAAAAAACAAGATTGATTCTATGAAAAACTTAATACATGTTAAATCAATTTCAAAATTAATTCATAAATATGAAAATCTAGATATAGGAATGTTCAGCAAAATAAATACCAAAGAGCATGAATAAATGATGTTGAAATCCCCGAATCCAATTGAGTTCCTCCCTTGCTTCACCTTTAGTTTAGTTCTTCATAGGTTTCTTGAGCAAAAATCAATGAAAGAATGGTGTAGAATGAAGAATGATGATGAATGGAATGTTTTTGGGGTCCTTTTTTAGACTTCTCACGGCCCAAACATTAAACAAACCCTACTTTACGCGGCGCGGCGCCTAAGCGCCATGGGAGCGGCGCTTGAGCGCTTGAATTCTGTCAAATTTTGGGTAAAATGGCGCCTGAGCGCTAGGTTGTGGCGCTTGGGCGCTGTGTCGCTGTTCTGAATTCTGCGCCTTCTTCAGTATTTTTGTCATAACTTTCTCTTTAGATCTCCGATTGAGGTGATTCAAGATGTGTTGAAATGCTAACTGAAAGACCTACAACTTTGATTCAGAGACCATCTTCAAATTCGATCGTTTACTATGTCAAAAATCCGTCCCAATACGAGGTTGAAAACCGGTGTGAAACTTTTCAGCTTGAAAGTTGATATTTGATGATGTTTTGGCTATCTTTCACCCATTTGACTCATTTCTTCATCCAATTGATCTCTAAAACTCTTGAATCTTCATCACAAGGTTGGAAACAAGTTTGTAGTATTTGCACCTTAGTCCCTGAACTTTCACTTTCTTCCAGTTTGGTCCTTTTTCGCTTGGTTCACCTCAATTTCGCTACATTCATCACTTTGTCCTACAAAACATAAATTGCATAGAATTAAGCTATATTTGAACATTTTAATCAACAATTGCTCATGGTTTGACAGTAAAATAAGTATGTAAAAACACACTTATCAGGTAACCAGAGGAAAAGCAGGAATATTCAAACCAAAAATCCATCTAATCAAGTCAACTGAGAATGATTCCAAGGCATTTGAACCTAAGGATGTTGAAGAAGCAATGAGGAATCCTGATTGGAAGAAGGCTATGGAAGATGAATTTGATGCCTTAACCAAAACCAGAACTTGGAAATCGGTACCTCCCTTGCCTACCTATAACATAGTAGGAAACAAATGGGTATTCAAAGTCAAGCACAACACTGATGGTTCAGTTCAGAGACTAAAGGCAAGGCTTGTGGCGAAAGGCTTTCATCAGGCTGCTGGAATCGACTACTATGAAACCTTCAGTCCAGTTATCAAGCCTTCAACACTGAGAATAATACTCACTCTTGCTGTGGCTAAGGAATGGATTATCAGGCAGGTAGATATTAATAACGCTTTTCTGAACAGAGAATTGGAAAAGACGGTCTACATGAACCAGCCTGAAGGATTTGTGGATGAAACAAAGCCTAATCACGTCTGTAAACTTGAAAAGGCTCTTTATGGTTTGAAACAGGCACCTAGGGCCTGGTATGACAAGCTAAAGACTACCTTTTTGAGCTGGGATTTCAGACAATCTGTAGCAGATACGTCCCTGTTCTACTTCAAGACTGAAAATCAGGTGATCTTTGCCCTCATCTATGTAGATGATATTGTTGTTACCGAAAATAATAAAGATCTGATTCAAGGCTTCATAAATTCACTTAACAAAAGATTTGCACTAAAGGATATTGGAAGACTACATTACTTTCTTGGAGTTGAAGTTGTGTGGCACAATTCAGGGATCCATCTTACTCAATCCAAATACATTACTGACTTGCTCAAAAGATTTGAACTCGAAAACCTGAAGCCATGTTCAACTCCTATCCCTGCTGGCAAAACTATATCCAAATCAGATGGTGAATTACTAGCAGAACCTTCTCGTTACAGAAGTGCGGTAGGAGCTTTGCAATATCTCTCACACACCAGACCAGACATTACTTTCAGTGTCAATAAACTAAGTCAATTTCTCCAGTCTCCAACTGTCACTCACTGGCAGGCCCTAAAGAGAGTTCTTAGATACTTAAAAGGCACTATAGATCATGGATTATGGATTCAAAGAAGTGATAGGCTGTGTTTAAATGGATACTCTCGATCTTGTTGGGCCTCTTGCCCAGATGACAGGAGATCAACCACAGGGTATTGTATCTATTTGGGTGACAACTTGATTTCATGGTCCTCAAAGAAACAAAACGTTATAGCTCGTTCAAGCACCGAATCTGAATACAGGGCACTTGCTTCAACTGTATCAGAAGTAGCATGGATTCAGTCGTTATTTAAAGAACTTGAACTCTCCTTGGCTGAAACCCCAACCCTGTGGTGCGACAACATGAGTGCAGGAGCATTGGCCTCCAATCCAGTTTACCACGCCAGAACAAGCACATTGAACTAGACATTCATTTCATCAGAGATAAAGTTCTTGAAAAGAAACTGGAAGTAAAATATGTTACAACCTCAGATCAAATTGCAGACCTATTAACTAAGGGGCTGAATCACTCAAGATTCATCTTCTTAAAGGACAAGCTAGGAGTTACTTGCGTGCCGTCTAGCTTGAGAGGGGATGTTAAGAATTAGCATCTGCTGACTCAGCTCCACCTCATCACAATGCAGACAATGAGTCAGCACAACCTCCATGGTGTCTAACCCGTTCCTCAGCTGTGCAATTGAACCACCTTTCTGTTGAATAATATTCCCAACATGATCCACTAAATCAGGAGCTGAATAACAGCATTTATCTTCTAGATTATTCTTTTGACATTATATTGTACTATATATATTCCTTTAGCTCAATGAAGATACTTACGGTTTTAGTCACTATCAATCATCTAGACTTAGAAATTCAACTGTATGGATACTTTGTTTGCTTTGGATCAACACATTATGATGCACGTGTCTCTATATCGTGACTGGGGGTGAGAGAGTGTATGTCAGTCAAATGCATAATATTTTCAATGTCCAGATAACACGACTTTATCACATATGACGTGCAATGCAAAATATTTTATATGAACATGTAATTCACAACTTTTATAAGTTTGACTTTTTATGAATTCGCATGTATGCTTTCAAAGAAACTAACATTTCCTGTTATTCTTTATTAATAATGCAAGACTCCGTCCATTTCGTAGAACCATAAAAGAGAGTAGGCGCTAGCATAAACGTGTTCTACAAAGATAACATCATTTCAAATCTAAAAAAGAATACGACTGAATCTTACAAGGAAATCTTTTTAAGAACATGTTTCGGATACGTCCTCCGGATGAAGTATATTCGGATACAATACCATACAATACACAAAATGCTATTGATGAAAATAATGCAGTCCAATGACAATGAAAAGTGGTTCAAGATTGTCGAAAATCTACTTAGATATTCGATTCAAGAATTTTGTATGGTGATCGAATTGAGATGCATTGGAGGAGACAACACAAACATGTTCAAAATTGGTGAATGCAGAATAAAAAAGAAATTCTTCAACAACATAAAGAGTGTATACGTAAGGCATGTGTAACATAAATTTATAAATCTTTCCCAAAACACGCTAGACGATGTAGAAATTCTAAAAACAAAATAAAATTAGGCTTATATTTTTAATGTGATTATCTAGCACCATGAGTCTAATTCATAGACGAGCCTTAGGCCTACTGTACGACGAATTTCGCGTATTAAAATACAGAATCGTAACAAATTGTATTTTGAGAAGTACAAATAAATATGAATATTCTTGTAATTGCAAAATTGCAAAACCCTCTAATTAATGATCTGAATGTTTAAAGACGATGAGCCACATGGCTTGAATTGTAATGTCCCAAATTTTATAGTCTTAATTTGGTTGGTGTAGCCCATTTAAGAAATAAGCTATGGAAGCTTGGCACATTTAAGGTTATGAAAGTACAAGCCATAAGTTATTTATTAGCTCAATACTTTAAAACATTAAGTTTAAGTAAATTTGATTTCAAAGATTTAATGAATACATGGGTTGCCACAATGGTCATCTGCATGGTATTTCTTATTGGGAAAAATTCATGGTTCATGGATTTACTTTTAGGAAATCAAAAATCAGGTCCCAATGTTTAAAATTGCAAAAATCAGGTTTTTTTTAAATTAATTAATTATATTTCACAATTATTATATTAAATTAAATATTTAACTATAATATAATATAATTAACCCCACCCCACCAAACTCCATCTCCACCACCCCCATTGCTCCGACGACTGTTCTCCGGCCACACTGAATTCCGGCTACTGTTCCGATTTCAACAATTGTTAAGGTCACAGATATATGGAGGTGGGTCACGGAATATTTCGAGGTCACAGATCAAAACTGATAAAAAAATTATAGGTCACAGTTAACTTCGTAGGTCACAAATCAAGAATTTTAAGGTCACAGGTAATTTTTTATAGGTCACAGATTAAAATAATTCAAAACTTTTACGGGTCACAGCTCTATTTCAGCGAGTCACAGTCCCAATTTCTAGGTCACGGACACCCACTTAGGTCACAGATTGAAAAAAAATCAAAACTTTTACTTGTCGCAACTTTATTTCAACGAGTCACAGACACAATTCCTAGGTCACAGACACCTACCTAGGTCACAGAGACTCGCGATCGCCACCTCCACCGCCTTCGACCCGTCACAACAACACACAACCATCGCCACAACAGTTCCAACACCACCAAAACGTAAAAATAATCACCACCTCACCATTTTCATTTTCAAAAAAATCACAATGTGCAAATCACTAACAAGATTTGAGAATGAATAAAAACCCAATATCACCATAACTCAAAAACCCAAGATCTGGTAGTAGGAAGAAAAAAAAATGCAGATCCGGCAGCAGCCACAGCGTCGCGACGCCATCGTCGCACGTTGTAGCAAAGAAATACCGAGATGTCTTTGCAACGTGCAAGAGATCGTCGCCGCAAATCGCAATGCAGCCGTCGCCGGGCTGCGATTTGCAGCAGCAGGGTGGAGGGGGGGAGAAACGGCAGAGGGGGGAGGGGAGGGGAAGAAATGGACGGGGGGGAGGAGGAGAGGAGAGGGGAGGGGGAGGGGCGGCTGGCGGTGGAGGCGGCGGCGTCGGTAGAGATGGAAGATATGAAATGGAATGAATTAGGTTTTGGTTGGGTTTTATATTTAAATAAGTTGGTGGGGTAGGTAGTAGGGCGGGTATATATTTAATTTAATTTTAAAATATTATTATTAATATTAATTGTGAAATTAAAACCTGATTTTTGATTAAATAAAGTAAAAACCTGATTTTTTAAAAGTCAAAACTAAACAGTTGGTTTAGTGTAATTTTCACTTTCTTATTGGCCACCCATGTTCGAATCATTATGCAGATGTTTTTATAAAGTAATTTATAAAATTATTTTTTTTTGAAAAATAATAATAATAATAAATAAATATATTTGCACTTAATATATTTTCCAAACACTAAATCACACGTTTCAAAAAGTTGAAAAGTCAAGATAATTAACCTCGTAATTGGTAGGTTTTATGGCATATTTACACACACATGCACGTAACAGTAGAAGGCAATTAAAAGGCATGAAAGGTAAGTTAATAGCTAGCTTTTAAAATGCTTTTAAACTTCTTAAATGGCTGCCAATGTTTTTTTTTAAGATTGGGAAGTTATTTTTTTCATTTTTTCAATTTATTCATATTCTTCAAATATACATGCACAATACACTTTGACAAGACAAACAGTTTTCAAAAGTAAAGAAAGAAAAAAAAAAAAAAACAGAAGGAGAGAATTTCTTAAAGTTTCGGGTGCCGCTAGGAAATAATATTCACCGTCCAATTCCATCTATTTCAAAGTTTCAAATTAAGGTAGGAAGAGGTGCAAGTGTTGGTTTCGTTTTCAAGTTATGATTTTCCATTTAAAAGTATGAATGTAATGGTACCTTCGGGTACGGTGTTTCGACACCATTATAGTTGAATGATCATTCTCCGGCTCTATGCGTTATGTTAATTCATAACTCTACAGAAATTGGATTTTGCCGGAAATCCTACTACGCGACGGTATGAATCTACGGTTCGAAAATTTTATAATTTGTTAACGAAACGCACCAATGACATCTATTGAGTTTCAAACTCATGTGTTAATTCCCTCCCTACAGGTTGATTTGATTAGGACGTGGATGATGGTAAAGAATGATGCAACATGCTATGGAGAGGCCGGTGATTTAATGTTTTCAATTTTACTACGAAAATGTTTACTTTAAATAATTTGTTTCCTATGAAATGTTGTTTATGGAACTGTTCTAAACACATTTATTTATGAATAAGTTATGCATTATGGAAATTATCTTACAAGTCGCTGGTTTATATTTTTTTAAAAAAATGTTAGCAAAGTAACGTTGCTGTTTTTCTAGAAATTTCATTTCTGACTTGACTTCAAAAATCCGTAACGTAGTCGTTACTTGGAATTTTTCAATGAAACCAGTGGCATGTGATAGCCTCATAGGTTATCTATGAAATAAACTTGGAATCAAGTCAATCCAATGTCGGTAAAATTTTATAGGTCACTTAGAGTAAACTGCACTAGAAAGTGTTGCTGGGTTTCCAGTTTCTGTAGTTGATTTCAAACAATCATAACTCACTCATTATTTGGAAATTTTAGACAAAATTAGTGGCGTTGGATAAACTTACATGTTAGCTACTGAATGAACTTGAAATCATGTCAATCTGATGTTAGTAGGATTTTATACGTCATGTTAAGTAAACTGCACGGGTGAGTGTTGCTGTTTTTCAGTTTCTGCCCTTGGCTTCAAAAATTTATATCTCACCCGTTACTTGATGTTTTTGGACAAAAGAAATTGGATATGATAGTCTCAGGGGCTAGCTACTGGATATAGCTAAATTCATGTCAGTTCGATTTGTGTAAAATTGTATATGATATTTTAAGTGAACTGTGTTGGGTTTCCTCCCAACCCGAGTTGCTGTGGGGTTTCGAAAAATATTTTAATGCCCTATCTGTTGCCGACGGAGCCCAATTTTTGGATATGTCATATTATAAAGAGTTTTCTACCTTGTATTAAAGGTTCACGAAGTTTCGAGGTCGATAGTTATGCAAACGAATTTATTTTGTCACTACCCATATGAGATAGAAAAAAGAAAACAGCAACATTATTTTTAAAGTTATTCTAAAGACATTTTTGAATTGTTTTATTTATAGTATTGAATTATTTTCTTTTAACAAATTATGTTGATTTAAATTTCATAAATTAAATGTTTAAGCTTTCCGCTAATGGTAAGGTTAATCTAGTGATGTTTCGATCCATGCGGGTCGGGGCGTTACAGCGTGGTATCAGAGCCACAGGTTTAGTCGATTCTGTAGACTCGACATTTTTTTTTTTTGAAAAAAAAAATTTATGAATGTGTATTTTAAGTACAAGTACGAAAGTTAAAATGGGATGATAAAATATTTACGGTTCTCCATAGCATCTTGCATCCATTAGTCGACCTCATCCTACAGCCCAGGTATGTTTAACTAAGCAAAGTTTAAATTCTTGTTATGAAAATGTTATGATTCTATAGTTATGTTTTCCATTCGCTACGTTTTACATTTTTCTTTATGTATATCTTATATGCAAAGATAAATGTACTATAAAAAGAAAAAGTGTTATTCAAAAGACATGTATTGGGTTAGAACTTAAGGTTGTGGACTGTATATGGCAAGGAAAGACAAATTCTAGGGAAAGGAATCATATTAGTCAATAAGAGATAGATATTCGAGCTTACCTAGATTTTGAGGTAGATGAATCTATAGACCTTGACAATCACATGCGAAGTATGTACTAGTATTGAAAAAAAAAATACATGTATATAATTCTGATGAAGTTGAGAAATAATTCTCTATTTTTCTTAGTATTCTGGTACTGGTAGATGAAATTAATGAGATATATTATTCTTATCTCAAAGGAAATGTCTCGAGCAAACCAGAACAACTTGATAAGGGACCTCCTGCAAGCGGTTCAAGATCTTGGCAGGCAGAATCAGAATCAAGCCCCACCATTACCACTAGCTCCTGTAGCTCACCCGACCCATGCCTCGATTGTTGAGTTATTTCGAAGGCATAAGCCCCCTACTTTCGATGGAGAATCTGGTCCACTGGTAGTTGAGAAATGGCTTCGTAAGTTGGAACGATTTTTTCGGCTTATAAACTGTACTAATGCTCAAAAAGTCCAGTGTGCAGAGTTTATGTTTACCGGTGATGCAAGTCACTGGTGGGATTCGATATCTCGAACTAGGACCCCGGAGCAACAATTGGCGTTAACTTGGGAACAGTTCAAGGAGGAATTGATGGATAAGTATTTTCCTCAGTCTCTAAGAGATTTCAAGGAAAGCGAATTCCTTCAGCTTAAGCAGGGTAATATGTCCCTGACTGATTACGAGCGAAAGTTTGATCAACTCTCAAGGTTTCCTCCACACCTGGTTGACACGGAAATTAAGAAGACTCGAAGGTTTGAGCAAGGGTTAAACCCAGACATAAGCATGATTCTTATGTCACGTCGTTTTACATCATACCGTGAAATGTTAGAACGAGCTCACGCTATTTGGTATCAAAAGGCTAATGCAGAGCAGCATAGTCAATTGTTCGGCCAGTAGGATAAAGGACAAGTTGGGAAGAGAAAGTGGAATGGTCAAGAAAAAGAAAAGGGCAAGTGGCAAAATAAGAAAACCAATATCAGACCTGGTGCTAGTAAGGCCATAGTACCTGTAGTAGCATCGTGCCCTAAATGTGGTAAACATCATCGTGGTGAATGTTTGTTCGGGAAGAATGCCTATTTTCGATTTGATAAACCGGGGCATATTGCTAAGGATTGTCCCACCTTTGCTTAGAAGAAAGACGATAACAATGATCAGAACAAGAAGGGCAAAGTACGAGTCTTTACGCTCACTCAGAAGGATGCAGAGGAGAACTCAAACGTAATAGCAAGTATTTTACTTATATCCAATACCCCTGCTTATGTACTGTTTGATTCGGGAGCTACTCACTCTTTTGTATCAACGTCTTTCATTACTAAAGCTAGTATTAGTTGTGATAATTCAGAGAGTACACTAGAAGTTAGCATTCCTTCGGGCGAAACATTGACCGCTGATAAGTTAGCCAAGTCGGTGAATCTTGAAATTGAGGGAAAAACATTAGAAGCTAATTTGTATCTGATAGAGATGAAAGATTTTGATGTGATTTTGGGTATGGATTGGTTGGGACGTAATTATGCAACCATTCGTTGTAGAGAAAAGGAAGTGTCTTTTCAAAAACCAGGAGAAGAACAATTTTCTTTCCCTGGAATAAAGACCAAACTCAATCTCCAACTAGTATCTACCTTGCAAGCCGAGAGAATGTTGAGAGAAGAAACATCTCAAGGGTTACTAGTGAACATCTCAGGAGAAAAACAAGCGACGATAAAGATTGAGGATGTACCAGTGGTACAAGAATTTATAGATGTATTTCCTGAAGATCTACCTGGTATCCCACCGGATAGACAAGTAGAGTTTACCATAGATCTGGTTCCTGGAGCGGCACCAGTATCTAAAGCTCCATACAGAATGGCTCCAAAGGAACTTCAAGAGTTGAAAGTTCAGTTACAAGAATTGTTGGACAATGACTTTATTCGACCAAGTGTATCTCCTTGGGGCGCACCAGTGTTATTTGTAAAAAAGAAAGATGGAAGTTTGAGGATGTGTATCGACTATCGGGAGTTGAACCGTTTGACCATCAAGAATAAGTATCCTCTCCCGAGAATTGAGGATTTGTTTGATCAATTAAAAGGGGCTAAAGTATTTTCCAAGATCGACTTACGATCTGGATATCATCAATTGAAGGTTAAGGCTAGTGATATACCCAAGACGGCTTTCAGAACTCATTATGGACATTATGAGTTCACAGTCATGCCATTCAGGTTGACAAATGCTCCCGCAGTATTCATGGATTTAATGAATCGTGTTTTTCACAAGTATTTAGATCAATTTGTCATAGTCTTTATCGATGACATTTTGATATACTCTAAGAGTACAGATCAGCATGAGGAACATCTTAAAATAGCGTTAGAAATACTGCGCAAGGAAAAGTTATATGCAAAATTTAAAAAGTGTGAATTTTGGCTTGAGCGAGTTAGGTTCCTCGGTCATGTAGTTACTGCCCAAGGAATTGAAGTAGATCCAGTAAAAGTGGAAGCGGTAACTAACTGGAAGACACCGACTAACGCTGGTGAAGTTCAGAGTTTTCTAGGATTGGCTGGGTACTATCGGAGATTTATTGAAGGATTCTCCAAAATATCTGGACCAATAACGCAATTGACAAGGAAAGGGGTAAAGTTTCTATGGACAGATAAGTGTGAGCAAAGCTTTCAGGAGCTAAAGCAACGATTGATTAAAGCACCGGTGTTAACCATACCCGAAGGTTCAGAAGGGTTTGTTATATATAGTGATGCATCCAAACAAGGTTTGGGATGTGTGATAATGCAACACGGAAAAGTGATTGCTTATGCATCAAGGCAATTGAAACAACATGAACAGAACTACCCGATGCATGAGCTAGAACTTGCAGTGGTAGTTCATGCATTAAAGAGATGGAGGAATGTGCGACATTTACACAGATCATAAGAGTCTCAAATATTTCTTCACACAGAAGGAACTGAATATGAGACAGAGGCGATGGTTGGAGCTAGTAAAGGATTACGACTGCACTATTCATTATCATCCAGGTAAGGCTAATGTTGTTGCGGATGTTCTAAGTAGAAAGTCGATGGGAAAGTTGGCATCATTACCTACTATTCAGAAGGAGTTGATCAAAGACTTGGAAAATTTGCGAATTGAAGTGGTTACTACATCAGAGCAAAGTATAGCTCGTTTAGCAACTTTGGTGGTTCGACCAACTCTCAAAGATTGGATCATAGAAGCACAGGATAAAGATCCATTTTTGCAGAAGATCAGGAAAGAAATTGGCACTGATAGGAGGAAGGATTTTGGAATAACTTTGGATCGGGCACTGATGTTTAAATGAAGAATTTGTATGCCTAAAGATGAAGTTTTGAGGAATGAGATATTAGAAGAGGCTCATTTCATCTCGTACACCACACATCCCGGTGGTACGAAAATGTATCGAGATCTTCAAGATACATTTTGGTGGAGGAATATGAAAAGAAGTATAGGTCTATTTGTGGCAAAATGTATAGTGTGTCAACAAGTTAAAGCAGAACATCAAAGACCAACAGGGTTGTTAAATCCATTGGACATACCTAAATGGAAGTGGAAAGATATAGCAATGGACTTTGTGGTAGGATTTCCGAGGTCAGTAAGAGGACACAATGCTATATGGGTAATAGTGGATCGACTAACAAAGTCAGCTCATTTTCTTTCTGTAAAAATGACATTCAGTCTAGATCAACTAGCACAATTGTACATTAGAGAGATTGTAAGGTTGCATGGTGTTCCCTTGTCTATTGTATCTGATAGAGATCCAAGATTTACGTTAGAATTTTGGAAGAGCTTACAAAGAGCGATGGGAACGAAATTGGATTTCAGTACGGCGTATCACCCTCAATCCGATGGTCAATCTGAAAGGACCATCCAAATTTTGGGAGATATGCAAAGGGCCTGTGTTTTGGATCTAGGAGGCAGTTGGGAATCGTATCTACCTTTGGTGGAATTTGCCTATAATAATAGTTTCCATGTAACTATTACAATGGCACCATATGATGCTCTCTACGGTAGAAGATGTAGATCACCCGTCCATTGGGACGAAGCCGAAGAAAAGAGAGTTTTGGGACCAGAGATCATTAACAGGACAGTTGAAGTCATTGATAAGATCCGCACTAGGATAAAGGCCGCACAAGATAGACAAAAGAGTTATGCTGATACCAGAAGAAAAGACTTGGAATTTAAAGTTGGAGAAAAAGTTTTTCTGAAAGTGTCACCAATGAAAGGTGTACTTAGGTTCGGTAAGAAAGGAAAACTACGACCTCGTTATATTGGACCATTCGAAATACTTGATAGGGTCGGAAATGTAGCTTATCGATTAGCTTTGCCGCCCGAATTATCAGCAGTTCGTAACGTGTTTCATATATCGAAGATCCGAAAGTATATGCATGATCCCGATCACGTGGTCAATTCTCAATCTCTAGAAGTACAGAATGATTTATCCTACGAGGAATTTCCAATTTCAATACTAGATCGAAAGGTGCATAAGTTACGGAACAAAGAGATTCAACTAATCAAGGTACAATGGAGTAATCATGGAGTAGAAGAAGCTACTTGGGAAAGAGAAAAAGATGTTAAAGACAAATACCCAACACTATTTACCAGATCATAAGGTACATTTCGAGGACGAAATTTTATTTAAGGTGTGAGGGATGTAATATCCCAGATTTTATAGTCTTAATTTGGTTGGTGTAGCCCATTTAAGAAATAAGCTATGGAAGCTTGGCCCATTTAAGGTTATGAAAGTACAAGCCATAAGTTATTTATTAGCTCAATACTTTAAAACATTAAGTTTAAGCAAATTTGATTTCAAAAATTTAATGAATACATGGGTTGCCACAATGGTCATCTGTATGGTATTTCCTATTGGCCACCCATATTCAAATCATCATGCAGATGTTTTTATAAAGTAATTTATAAATTTTTTTTTAAAAAAAAAAAAATAATAATAAATAAATATATTTGCACTTAATATATTTTCCAAACACTAAATCACACGTTTCAAAAAGTTGAAAATTCAAGATAATTAACCTCATAATTGGTAGGTTTTATGGCATATTTACACACACACATACACGTAACAGTAGAAGGCAATTAAAAGGCATGAAAGGTAAGTTAATAGCTAGCTTTTAAAATTCTTTTAAACTTCTTAAATGGCTACCAACGTTTTTTTTTAAGATTGGGAAGTTATTTTTTTCATTTCTTCAATTTATTCATATTCTTCAAATATACATGCACAATACACTTTGACAAGACAAACAGTTTTCAAAAGTAAAGAAAGAAAGAAAAAACACAAGGAGCAAATTTCTTAAAGCTTCGGGTGCCGCTAGGAAATAATATTCACCGTCCAATTCCATCCATTTCAAAGTTTCAAATTAAGGTAGGAAGAGGTGCAAGTGTTGGTTTCGTTTTCAAGTTATGATTTTCTATTTAAAAGTATGAATGTAATGGTACCTTCGGGTACGGTGTTTCGGCACCACTATAGTTGAATGATCATTCTCCGGTTCTATGCGTTATGTTAATTCATAACTCTACAGAAATTGGATTTTGCCGGAAATCCTACTACGCGGCGGTATGAATCTACGGTTCGAAAATTTTATAATTTGTTAACGAAACGCACCAATGACATCTATTGAGTTTCAAACTCATGGGTTAATTCCCTCCCTACAGGTTGATTTGATTGGGACGTGGATGATGGTAAAGAATGATGCAACATGCTATGGAAAGGCCGGTGATTTAATGTTTTCAATTTTACTACGAAAATGTTTACTTTAAATAATTTGTTTCCTAAGAAATGTTGTTTATGGAACTGTTCTAAACACATTTATTTATGAATAAGTTATGCATTATGGAAATTATCTTACAAGTCGCTGGTTTATATTTTAAAAAAAAAATGTTAGCAAAGTAACGTTGCTGTTTTTCTAGAAATTTCATTTCTGACTTGACTTCAAAAATCCGTAACTTAGTCGTTTCTTGGAATTTTTCAATGAAACCAGTGGCGTTTGATAGCCTCATAGGTTAGCTACGAAATAAACTTGGAATCAAGTCAATCCAATGTCGGTAAAATTTTATAGGTCACTTAGAGTAAACTGCACTAGAAAGTGTTGCTGGGTTTCCAGTTTCTGTAGTTGATTTCAAACAATCATAACTCACTCATTATTTGGAACTTTTAGACAAAATCAGTGGCATTGGATAAACTTACATGTTAGCTACTGAATGAACTTGAAATCATGTCAATCTGATGTTAGTAGGATTTTATACGTCATGTTAAGTAAACTGCACGGGTAAATATTGCTGTTTTTCAGTTTCTGCCCTTGACTTCAAAAATTTATATCTCACCCGTTACTTGATGTTTTTGGACAAAATAAATTGGATATGATAGTCTCAGGGGCTAGCTACTGGATATAGCTAAATTCATGTCAGTTCGATTTGTGTAAAATTTTATATGATATTTTAAGTGAACTGTGCTGGGTTTCCTCCCAACCCGAGTTGCTGTGGGGTTTCGAAAAATATTTTAATGTCCTATCTGTTGCCGACGGAGTCCAATTTTTGGATATGTCATATTATAAAGAGTTTTCTACCTTGTATTAAAGGTTCATGAAGTTTTGAGGTCGATAGTTATGCAAACGAATTTATTTTGTCACTACCCATATGAGATAGAAAAAAGAAAACAGCAACATTATTTTTAAAGTTTTGCCTAAAATTTGACGTCAATTGTGGATGCATGCACGGAAGATATTCTAAAGACATTTTTGAATTTTTTTGTTTATAGTATCAAATTATTTTCTTTTAACAAATTATGTTGATTTAAATTTCATAAATTAAATGTTTAAACTTTCCGCTAAGGGTAAGGTTAATTCTATTAAGTCAACGGCTAAAGTATAGTTAATCTAGTGATATTTAGATCCATGCGGGTCGGGGCGTTACATGAATCCTAGATTTCGAGATTTGTTGAGAATTTGATTTGTCGAGAACTTGACTTGTTGACATTTGAATTTCGGAGCTTGAATTTGCACTTCGAAATTTGGGCTTGATCTTGATTTAATTTGAAGAAGATTTTGATCTTCTTTGTTTTCATCGGACTTGGGGTTGAGATGATTTCTTCTCTTCCTTCAGTCTTGAAATTTTTTCAACATTTCGTGATTTTCTTCTTCATTTTTTTCTTCCCTTCTTTATGGACCTTTGGTCATATTTATAGGGAAAATTCGTGACTAATTTTGGTAATCACTTAATTAATTCAATTATAATAATTATAATTGAATAATTGTAGATTTTGAAATAGTGGGATGAGCTTTTAAAATTTTATGGGTCTTAGTGGGCTGCAAACTTAATTGGACTAGTTATTTTAATTGACCCAATCAATTATTTGTTATTTTACTTATTTATTTATTTATTTATTATAAACTAAATAAATTAATAAATCTTAATTTTCGATTTATTTTATTTAACGTAACCGTTATTCGATTATTTATTTATTTTACACAATTCCTAACCCCTTCCTTTTTTTTTTTTTTAAATAGACTTTTATGTTTTATAGTAAGTTGGGCTTAAGTGAAGCCCGATACCTATCTGTTTATATGAACAAATTATGAGGTTTAGAAATTAATTATGTTAAATTTACAGACAAAAGGTAAGACATGATTGATTTTTTTTTTTTGTTTCGTCTCTTGATTTCTGCACAGAAACCAAGAATTAATAACTGTTTCTTGGTTTCTGCGAGAAACCAAATTA
This sequence comes from Fraxinus americana, assembly GCA_035079005.1. Lineage (NCBI taxonomy): Eukaryota > Viridiplantae > Streptophyta > Magnoliopsida > Lamiales > Oleaceae > Fraxinus > Fraxinus americana. The sequence continues at coordinate 14,236,053 of CM068718.1, read as the reverse complement.
TTTTTTATTTTATTTAGTTTCCTCTCCCTTTCTCTTTCTTTTTTCTCTTTTTCTGTCAGTTTTTTTTGTATGAACAATGTACGACACTGTTCTCGTGAATAATGTCTTATGCTGTTCACTTGAACAGTAACTTTTTTTTTAAAGTATGGTTGTTATAAGATTGGATATAACATTTTTCTTTTTATTTTCAGGGATTCAACTTTTGGAACAAGTTAAAAATTTTGAGATTTTCTTGGTGTAGAGTAAAATTTTGTGCTTCGATTATTTTACGGGTTCAGAAAATATTTGTTCATGAACAAACTCAAGACCAAGGGCTACCACCTTTTGCCATCCAAGTCACTTTATATTTGGTACCAAGGATCAACTCCTTCGATCGTCCGAGGCTGTGTTTGGAACCAAGGACCGGCTCCTTCGACCGTCCAGGGCACTTTGTGTTTGGGACCATGGACCGACTCCTTTAACTGTCTAGGGCACTTTGTGTTTGGGACCAAGGACCGACTCCTTCGACTGTCCGAGGCACTTCGTGTTTGGGATCAAGGATTGACTCTTTCGACCGTCCAAGTTATTTTGTGTTTGGGACCAAGGACCGGCTCCTTCGATCGTCCAATGCACTTTGTCTTTGGGACCTTCAATCGTCCAATGCACTTTGTCTTTGAGACCAATGACCGACTCCTTCGACCGTTCAAGGCACTTTGTTTTGGAGGCCATTTACATATCAGAGGCGCTCATAATTTAGAAAATAAATGAATTAAAAGATTTACTGCCCCTTAATTTTTTTTATTTTTTTATTTTTGCTAACTTTTTTCCTCCCCCCTCTTTTCAGGAATGACTTAGATAAACTCTAATGATAGAGTGTATTTTGATGTATACGAAATCGTCGAGTTTAAAAGTTAAGGCAAAAGTTATTTTCATCTCAAAGGTACTGATGTGAAATACCATACCCAACCTGGCATATGAGGTGAGCTTAAACTTAGCATCCACAAGCCAACTACATATCATTCTCCTGAACTCTTAGAGCCTTTGTAAGAGTTGCACGTGCCAATTATTAGTGAATGTCACGAGAATTTAGAAGATGCCATGACCAGCCGATCTAGCAGTCTTCCCTTTTTGTGTCTTCTACCTCATCATTCCCAAAGCATGGAGTGCATCCCAAAGGCCGTAATTTGTGAGAGGATTGATAACAAAGAAATACGATCGGAAAGTGAGCTTGTCAGTCGTGGAGAAATTTCTATTCTTCCAAAGTTTTTGGGAGTGGTCTTCATGGGTCTAGAAACTTCTGCTCAAGAGGAATCTCCGCCAGTTAGCTTCTGCAGTCAGTTCCGCCACGAAGGATTATCATTGCCCAAATTCTATCTACGGAGTTCTTTGTGAGGTTCGGTGTCCAGAGACCAACACTTTTGTGAGCACCTATGGTGAAATTGACATTTCTCTTTGGGACATCCGCGAGATAAGTGGACTTTCGATCGAGGATCATTACTATGAGGAAGTAGTCCCAAGCCTTTCAGATGACAGATCAACATTCCAAGTCTTGTCTGTATTTCTGTAATGTTTTCGCACTGATTGCGAATGCGATTGAATTTGATTGCTTCGGTCACGAAGAATGGATCAGTTTTTGATTTCGCGAGAATGGTTGTGCCCAAAATCCTCGACAACACAAAAATTATAAGACTGCTATGAGTCTTAATCCATTCAAAAGGCTTCATCAAAGACCTTCGAAGGAAATACGGAGACTCGTGGTCGTAGACAAGCCAAGAGATATTTTTCGTAGGGACCAGAGTCATTGAAGTGACTTGCCAATATCTTTGTCTATAGAAGAAGAAAAAGATGAATTAGAAATAGCAGCTTATCTCTCCCTGTGGCTTTGACGTTTTATTCTTCCATCTGGGGATGAGTGTATGAGAGTTGGGACTTTTAAAGTGTCTTCTAAAATGGCATGTGGGTACACTTACAGCCTAGTTCCTCCCATATTAGCCAGCATTTATAGAGGACTTACACGGACATCGAATCATCAGTCAAACCCGGACCTCAGCTTGATTTCACATTCATTTCCTGGACATTTCCTTTATGCTTAGGCTGCTACTTATTTTTTCCAAAGTATTTATGTTCATGTGGACAAAAGTTATACAAGTCTTATAATTCGAAGATATGATGGCACCTTAAATACTTTCCAGTCTTGGGAGAAAAATGTGTTGATTGTCAGGACCTTATCCGTAGAATGATGGATGCCATTGACTTTTGCTGGAATCCATTTCCCTCATCCTCTCATCCCTATGTACGATGGGACGACCAACAAAGGTTTATAGATACTTCAGAATTCACGATGAATATTCGATCTAATTCATCTTTTACCGTCAAGGAAACTCCCATTTCATTCTCGAGGCATATAATCTTCATAGGTTTGTGAGACAACTTGACTTTAGACAAAAACTTCCCGGGTTACCAAGAAAGTTGGATATTGCTCTCAATGCTAGCGATATGTATCGCGTTTGGTTGTCTTTGACTCAAATGATGAGTGGATCTATATTTCATATTCCAGAGTATGTGAGGGATACTAATCAAAATGTTGATGGAGAGTACCAAATTTGGTGGAATAATCGAGTGTTACCAATCCCGACCAAAGTTCAAGTGCAGGTTTTATCTTCTAGTGAGAGCCGTAACTTTGTTCTTAATCCAGTTCCAAATAGGGTTATAGCCAAAGGGCTAAGTCCTCCACATATCATTCCTGAAGAGATTTCTCGAAAGAGGAAATTGGACCTTCGAAATGAAAGAGTCATTAAGAAGGTTAAAATTTAAATTCCCTCAACAAAGTTTGCTCCCACCTCTAAGCCTACTGAGAAGATGTCTGAAGTAGTTTTGATTTCATACCACAGTAGTCCTGAAGATCTAGCCTCCAACGCACCTCAAAAGACTCTAACTCTGGGAGATGAAAGTTCTGGAAATCAGGTACTTTTTTTATTATTTTTTTACATGTTACCTGTATTTGGTCTTATGCAACAAACTTTGATTTCAGGCTCCTCTTTTCCGAATATATAAGATTAAACCATCGGTAAAATCGATGTCGCTTCAAGCTATCTCAAATCCTTCAAAAGGTGACGTCGGAGTTTTTCACATTAACATCACTTTCCCGAATACACAATCAGATGACGATTTTTTAGCTATGTCGGGTAGAACACAGAACACGGGTAGACTTCTTCTTTTTTTGTGTATCTCTTCTTCTATTTTTTTTTTTTAATATCTCCACCATTTTTGTAGATTTTCCAAGCATTCCTGAAGGGTTGAATTTTATGTGAATCCAAACTCTTTGCAAGATCAGGATGGCGAGAATGATGGTAGGATCAGTGTGCTTCAAGGAATAGATGGTACTCGTGATTTTTACGACCTACCTTGCAAATACCCGAGTACGATTAATGGAGGCATTTCGATGTTCAACGTTGATGGTTTCCAAGATGAAGATTAAGTGAATTCTGAGACTGTGAGAGTTAACATTTCAGATATTAATCAAGAAGTTCCAGTTGTTCCACCATCATTGGCTTTAGTTATCATTCTGCCTTTAGAAACAAATACTCATAGGGTAGCTCCAATTTGTTCTTCCATGGCTGGTCCCCCGCCTGGGATAACTCAAGAGTTTCCTTACTTGAAGGTTTCTTTGTAAGAAATCATGACTAATTATCTTCAGAAGTGTTTTAGGGACGTCCTGAAGCATGGGTTTTCCAACATCCGATCTTGGTGAGACAAAAATAATATAATTCTTCAAAACGTGATTACCAGTTCATTCCGCCCAGATCCATCACCTTTGATGAAACGTCTGAATGTGTTTCTTAAAGAAATTGACATTTATTTATCTGAAAGAAAGCAACACTTGGAGTGTCCAACTGCCGAAGAAAAGGCTTAGCGGTTGAAGCTTTTGAATATTCAGCTGGAAGTGGGAGATTCCACGCGTTCTTCATTGGAAGATAAAATTAGTCAGCTGACTTTCGAGCTAGACAGACTCTGTGATGAACTTCAAACCCGTCGGGAATAGAAGAGCATTCTTGGAACTATAAAGGCAACATTGGAAGAATTACGGACTGGAGATGCCTCTAGTGAAGTATCCATTGACTAGAGAAGGAAGACCATTGAAAATAGTTTCCTACAAGTGATCAACGGCGAGTGACAAAGTTGAGCCTTTATGAATTTTTTTAAAACCACATTGTATGAATTTTGATTTGCCATCGTTCTTTTTCTTTTTACAATGAACTTTATTTTTCTTGCTTCTTGAGTATTTTTTTTGTTACTGCAAAAAATTGTAAATGAATTGAATGAATTTATTAGTTATGACTAAACTTGAATTTATAATTTATTCAAACTGCCTAGGTACCCAAATGGGATCAAGTTGAACGTAGTTCGTTACAAGAACACAATTTTTTTTTATTTATTTGGGGAGGGGGCATTCACAGCTTATCCTCTTGCGAGCCATAAGTATTACAATGAAAATTTTATAAAATAAAGCACTTCAAGCGTAAAAACGCTTTAGAAATTCCTCATTGATAGGCCCGATTTGTAGTCCATCTTTGTCCACGATCTTGTATGCTCCGTTTGTGAATACATGAGTAACAAAAAATAGACCATCCCATTTATGTTGGAATTTGCCCCATGTTTTTTCTTGTGATAATGATTGGTCGATGTACAGAAAGTACCAAATCTCCAACTTGAAATGATCTTGGTCGCACCTTCTTGTTGAAGGACTTTACCATCTGTGCGTAATAACATTCCGGTGCATTTGTGCCTCCAATCTCTTCTCATCTAAATCTTCTAGCTCCTCTGATCGAAGACGGGCATTTTCCTCTATCGCCAAACCATCTTCGATGCAATTCGAAGTGACCGGATCTAACACTCCAATGAAAGTACGGCTTCCACTCCATATACTAAGGCTTAAGTAGTGGCATGTGTTGGAGTCCGATAAGTAGTTCGATAAGCCCATAAGACTTCACAAATTCTTTCATGCCAATCTCTTTTAGATTTGGAGACAGCCTTTTTTAGCATATTGCAAAGAGTTTTGTTGAATGCCTTTGCTAAACCATTAGCTACTGCATTATACATGGATGAGTTGTATTGTTTAAATCCAAATTTTGTACATAAACTGTATATGTGGCTATTACGGAAGGGCTTTCCATTCTCAGTGATGATGTATTGTGGGACCCCATATCGATAAATGATCTCGATACGGATGAAATCTGCAACATTTTCCTTCTTTACTTTTCTTAATGGTATGGTTTTAGCCCATTTAGAGAAGTAGTTGGTCCCGGAAAGGATATATGAATGTCCAGCTGAAGATTTTCGAGTTATGGGTCCAATTACATCAAGACCCCATGCATCGAATGACCATGAAGCTACCGTCGGAAGTAATGGTTCCAGAGGTCGATGGATGAAATTTGCGTGAACTTGGCAAGCTTCACATTTCTTTGCATAATTCATGGAGTCTTGTACCATAGTCGGCCAGTAGTACCCCATTCTCTATTCAAAAATGGAGCTTGGGTTCGGACTGATGAGCACCACAGATTCCAAAGTGGGCTTCTTTCACCGTGGATTGTCCGGTAGCTTTTGATGTTGAAGAAAATCGATTATCGGTTGTCTCCAATCTTCTTTTTCACCATCTTTGATTACTTCGACGCTATTATTTTCTTCCATATCACTGTGTAGTAAAGACGAAAGCACCCATCTTGAAACAATTGAAATGGAGTGAGAGAAATCTTCATCCGTCCTGGCTAAAACAGAGGCCAAATTAGCTAAGGCATCAGCTTCTTTATTTTCACTCCTAGGTATGAATTTGATTTTAACGAATCAGATCATTTCATAAGCGTCGATGCATATTGATGATATGGCTTCAAGTCTAAATAACGGACTTCGTACTCGGCTAGAAGTTGGTTGATTATCAATATATCTCAAATGCATTTTCGTCTTTCCATCACTATTTTCAGTACCCACAGTGTCAGGTCTCGTAAATTTAATATCATGGTGGCCCGTTTACAAAGGTTTGAACAATATCAATAGGGTCTGAAATCTTTTTCCTTGTTGTATACATCTATATTATTTTTGAAACCCTAGCCATTCATTGAAGTGTTGAGTTTTGTCCAGGGGATCGCTTGAAGTAACTACAAAATGTAAGTTTTGTTGAGATCTTGGTTTGTGTGTGTAGGTGAATTTTTGGAATTAACTCTCAGCAAATGGACCATAACTTTGAAGGAAATGCAGTTTTGGTCCTGAAAATTTACGCCCTGGATCGGGAGGTCGAATTTGTTGAGATGTTTGTTTCTTTACGTGCTTTTTTTTTAAAAAAAATTAAGTTTATACTAATCGACCATAACTTTGAAGGAAAAGTGGTTTTGGTCTGGAAATTTTATGTCGGGGATAGGAAGTTTGAGATCTCCCCCAGCTGAATTTAAGTATGTTATCTGTTGCTTTCTGTTAAATTTCAAAATCTCTAATTTTATTTTATTTTTCTGAAAAAATAATTAAAAAGTATCTGCAATAGAGGAATAAAAAAAGGTTGTGGAATGAGTGTTGATTGCAATGGGCTCTTTAAATTATGAGATCTAGTTTATTTTGTAGTTGACTGTGTCATACACATTGCTTTTTATTGTGGTTTTTAATCCGTAGTTTTGCCTTAAGGAAGCATGGTTTTCTTTTGGAATAAAAAGGAATAGGTGACACGTGTATTTGCTTTTGCTTCTCATCATATATAGTTGTATCCAATGTCAAATTACTATTTTCTCAAATTTAGAAAGTTGTCAATACATGAATTCTCTTACCTTTGACTCCAACAATTCAAGTGAACTTCTTATAGAATACATAAAAGTTCACTTGTAGAATACATAAAAGAAACTTAGTCGATCACCCTTTACATCAACCGAATAAAGCTACACTACACCAAAAAAGGCCTTTTGCAGCGGCCAAAAAACGCTGCAAAAGGCCTTTTGCAAAGTTTTTGGATATGTTGCAAAGTGGAGTGTTGCGAAAGAGGGAGGGAAACGGCAACGTTTTTTAAGCGTTGCGGTAGACCTTACCGCAACGCTTAAAAAACGTTGCCATATCCCTTCCTTTGGTTTTTTTTTCACTTTTCTTATAATTAAATCGCATTTTTATATATACCTGCCTTCCTATATTACCAGAATAAATTAAGTGACTGACATAAAAAATAAATATATGAAACCAAAATGAAAATAGGAAAAAAAATTGCATTGAAATTAAATCATGCTAGCATACTACACGTTGTGCAATATTCACTCAATTATACATGTAAAATATCAACCTAACATCAATAATATTTTCCATCATTCATCATACCACTCACAAAAGGTACAATAATTCATAACATATTTTTGGTACATTGCTCTGTTTGGATTGATATTCTGTAGCATCAAAAAGAAGCTGCAACAAAATGAAATGAAGACCATGTTTGAGCCTCATCACAACTAGGTATCTCGGACAACCCCCGCATACAAGATTCGAGCTCGCTCCTTTTCTTTCGTAAAATAATATCCATAATGATAGTATATTACCTTATGACACTTAAACTATTTAATTGGCATATACTAACAACCCCCGTAGGAGACAAATAAAATTGTTTAAACATACCTTACTCAAATAAGTCTAATACCGCTTCTTTTCGCCAAGCAACTGCATTTCCAATGGCTTCATTCGTAGTTCTAATTCATCTCGTAGGTCTCGTATAAAGTCAAATTGCTCATATATACTTCATCAACCCAAACCTTCCAATGCTTCTCGACCGAGTGGCAAGTGATGCACCTTTTGCACTTGGGTCTGTTGCTGCAATCTTCCCCTCTGCTACGACTTCGTCCTCTTCAAACATATACCAATGCAACAATTGACATCTTGCATTAATCTTAGGTGTGGTACTTCCTTGGTGTGACTACATTTTGGTAGAAGACAAAACATATTTTTTTAAAATTAGAACGCTACAAAATGAATATATGATCAATAAACATTTAAGAATGCCAGATACAAGAACCTGAGGAGTGATGACATTTGAATTCCTATCGTCTACACTCTGTAAATGATAAAAAAAATTACGCAAGTTATTCTACATATAATATAGATATGAACCTATATTATTATAGTATATATAAAATGTAACTACGGTCTACGTACTTGCTGAGATAACTTGAGAAGTGCTTCCACTTTTTCTTCTAGTGCTCCCATCCTTTGTGCTTGAGTCTGTAATTGGGTTTCAAGTTCTCTAACTCTCCCACTACTTTGCATTTGTCCATCCACCTTTGATGATACAACTCCGAATCCGAGTCCCCTAATCTAATATTTCGAGGATCGGATGCAAAATGTGGCCACCTTCTGTTAATCATTTCCCAACTCAGTGAATCAACCGGATGCCTAATCTTACCATCTGAACTTTTATTACGTGAGTGCCATCTAAGTTGTGTTGACATCTCATATATTCCAAACATCTTCTTAAGTCTCGGTATTATAGGAAAATAACGCAACACTTTTGCTGGAATATTTTTTTGAATTTTTTTAGTCCGTTGGTTAATTTTCCATCTCGAGCAACCACATTTTGGACATAATTCAGCATGCTCAAACTCGTTTCTATATAGACAACAATCGTTGGGGCAAGCATGTATCTTTTCATAGCCAAGATCAAATGTATTGACAAGTTTTCTCATCTCATAAAATGAGTTTGGAAGTGTATTATTCTCTGGCAAAGATGTCTCGAACAAGATTTATAAGTTCATCAAAACCGTTGTCTCGATAAGCCATATGAAGCTTTATGCTTAAAAAGCAACCGAAGCCGACAACTTTGTAAACGTCTTGCAACCAGGATATAAAGGAGTTTCAAAGATCATTAACTAAACTTTCAATCTCTTTGTCTCTTCCATAAGGATGATTTTCAGATCTACATCATGTTGTGCATAGAAATCCTTAAACATCCTACTCGACTCAGGTACTTCTACATCGACCAAATTTGATTCACTTGGTTGCTCTCCATGAAATACCCAAACCGTATATGTAGGATCCATACCTTTAATAACCAAATGTTCATAGACTGTATCATAATGATGATGCATTAGATTCCTACAATTAACACAAGGGCATGCTATCATCCCTAATTTGCGATTCTCACGAGCTCGGTCAACAAAATTTTGTGCTCCCTCTCTATATTGTTCTGAAAATCTACAAATTAAACATTATGATCATTATATGTTATTTGTTTATTGGATAACTAGATTTATAAGATTAGTTTCAAATTATAACCTTGAGAAGTGCAACCACTCTTTGTCCATTATAGGCATTGGCAGATCCAGGAATTTAAGTGAGTCGGGGAAATCATTGATCGTTGTCCTTCAATACCTAATCCATGAGATTATTTATTAATTTTGTAACTAATTGATTGATGTCAACATAACCATATAAAATAAGGCAAATAGATTCTGTGAGTGATGAAAATAGTTGTTTTTTCCTTAATTCCTACCAGATTCTGAAGTAAATGAGAATAAGAGTGAGATGCAAAATGTAAAGGTGAAAATGGGGGTGGTCATGTCACACATTTGTAGATGCTCTTTTCTATATTGTGGTGATTAAACATGCATTTACAATATATGCATACAAATGATGATGAATCTTGATTGATCAAAATATCCAGATATTGAACTTCTCGTACGTGGGGACAAAAAAAAAAAACTTTCTTTGTTATGATCTTCGACCTGTGTTATGAACCATTCCCCCAATCTTGTGGAAAACCCATAAACTAGATGCTAAAATGACATTAGTAGAAAGGGTCCATTTCCCCAAACCTTCGCTTCGCAAGTTCTCATTAAGATAAGTGAAGTGGAAAGAGAATTAAAGTTTTGTTAATCAGATTACACTTGGACGAATGTTTAATGTCCTGGGATGGCTAATAATAATCACAATGCTGAATTAGTCTCACTCACCCATGTGAACCGAAGTAGATATAAGAAAGGAATCATCAAAATTCTAAATTCTCCAACACAATGTTCACTGGCTATACATTAAATTGTTCAGGGAAGGCATCCATGAACTGACATAGATAGTGTTTTTTCATTGACCCTATAATTCATGAGGCTTTGAGACTTAGCTAACTTAACTAAATGAGATGCTTTAACAATTGTAAAAGGAATAACAAATAAGCAATTCATAAACCCATTCAAGAAGTATCAAATTCTTCAAAGAAGTCAAGCAATTCATAAACCCGTAGTTGAGAGTCTAAATCCAATTTGTTTCTTTTCATGACCGATAATGAACTCCTACCGAATCTCAAAATAATGGTTGTCGAAACCAAAATACCCACCAACGTATTTGCCTCGTAACACACAAGACAAATGTAAAATACTTAATCAAATACACATAGCAAAATGAAAAAATCCATAATGAAATACACGTATAAACAAACCTTAATTCCCGCGCGTATGGGAGTCTGAGTCGAGTCGAAGTCTGAGTCGTAGTCGCGCGTTATAGCTTCTAATTGGAAACTCGAAATTGGGAAAGTGTTCGCATTGACGGAGGAGGAGTCGGAGTCGCGCGCGTTTCACTTTCTAATTGAGACGTCGTATCCGGAAAAGGCACCACTTCGTCGGAATAGGAAGTCGGAGTCAAAGAAGGAGATGAAGGCGCCGAAATTGGAAATGAATCGGGTTCCCGCCGCTTGTTTACGCCATTAGGTTGGTGGCCTCCGTTAGTGGGCCTATATTTCTTAGTCGCTATTCGTCGTATCCTTTTGCAACGTTTATTAGACGTTGCAAAAGGATAAGCCTTTGCAACGTTTATTATCCTTTGCAACGTCTAATAAACGTTGTGCTTATCCTTTTGCAACGTCTAATAAACGTTGCAAAGTGATGTCTTTGCAACGCCTAATAGACGTTGCAAAAGGACGTTGCAAAGGCTTATCCTTTTGCAACGCCTAATAAACGTTGCAAAGGATACGCCTTTTGCAACATACACAAAATGTTGCGAAAGGTGACATTAGCAACATTTATTAGACGATATTGCCAAAAGTCAATTAGATTAACCCAATAGCAACATTTACTTATTAAAATGTTGCAATTGATCCCTTTAGCAACATTTATCTAACAAATGTTGCCGTTCATGTGTTGCAAAATGTCATTTTTGGCGTAGTGCTATGGTCTACTATTAGTAACATATTTGGGTTTTGTGGTTGGACAGCCACCACTAGATGCCAAATGATCCATTGGGATCATTCTCGGCATGCTTTCTAGCTTGTTGCTAATTAATTGAATGAAATGTTGCTAATAAATTATTGATTCTCGTTATTAGATAAATTAATGAATTTTTATTTTTATTTTTTTCCAGACTTGCTGATACCTTGAATGAAATCTTGCTGACAAAACTAACATTCTTTTTATTAAATGAATGTATTTAGTTAACAACTTTTTGCAAGTTTAATCCCTGATTCTTGCAAACTTGATTCTATGTTATATAAACGTTTTGTTAGTTTATTTTATTTGCTTAGCATAGCTGTGAATTGGGTGGGGGATAATAAATTACTTCTACAAAATTTGTGGGTAAAATTAGCAGATAACATTTTCTTTGTCTCATGAAGTAACCCCAAGTTACTGTTAGCAAGTAAAATGTCATCAATACACAAGACAAGATAAATAAAATTTCTCCTATTGATTTTGAGATAAATACATTGATCAACTGTATTTTCAACAAAACCAAGAGAAGTTACAAACTCGTTAAACTTCAAATAGCACTGTCGTGATGTTTACTTGAGGCCATATAAGGATTTATTCAACTTACATACCAAGTTTTCTTTTTCCTTCACAACAAAACCTTCAAGTTATCTCATGTAAACCCTTTCCAAAAGATCACCATTCAAAAACGTTGTCTTAACATCCATCTGATGAAGCTCCAAATTATAATGTGCTACAAGTGCCATGATAATTCGAAAAGAATCTTTGGACGAAACAGGTGAAAAAGTTTCATTATAATCAATGCCCTCTCGTTGAGTGAACCATTTTACAATCAATCTCGCCTTCTTTCATTCAACATTCCCTTTTGAATCCAATTTGTTTTTGAAAATCCACTTGTTATCTATGACTTTAGCCTCCAGATGAAGTTCAACAAGTTCCCAAACTTTATTCTGTTCCGTAAAATTCATTTCATCTTCCATAGCATTCATCCATTTATGTGACTCAGGACTTGTCAATGCTTGACTAAGAGTAACGGGGTCAATAATATGCCAAATATTAAAATTACTATCCAACAAATATGTAATATAATCACTGGGCAATGCAGATCTTCTTTCCCTTTGCGATCTCCAAACATGTGGCTCGGGAACTGACTCAATCGTTGTTGGTGGAGGAACCAGAAGTTCCTCTAGGCGCCCAAGTTCTTCATTAACAATTTCAACTGGTTGAGGTATAACTCTCTCCTGTATAACAGGAACTTGAACAATAACTGGGCTTGATTCAACAAAAAATTCCTTCAATGTAGAACTTCCACTATCACCAAAGTCGTTTTCCAGAAATTTAGCAGTAATTGACTCAACAATTCTAGTGCCACGGTTTGGACAATAGAACTTATATCATTTTGATCTGTCTGGGTACCCAATGAAGTAACCATGAATGGATTTTGAGTCTAATTTCTACTCAAATGGATTGCAAATTCTCACGTCAATTGGACATCCCCAAACTTTGAAATGAGCCAAACTTGGCTTACAGACGTCCACAACTCGAAAGGTGTGTTTGCAGCAGCTTTACTCGAAACTCTATTCAAAATATACGTAGAAGTTTTCAAGGCCTATAGATATTCGGGCAAATTTGTTCTATTCATCATGCTCCTGACCATGTCTTTTAGAGCCTGATTACATCTTTCAGAAAAACCATTCTGCTCAGGTGTCCACGGCATAGAGTATTGAGGCACTATGCGACACCCTTATAAAAACTTTGTAAAATCACCCATGTTTTGACTGGACTCATCATACTTCCCATAGTACTCACCACCACGGTCATATCTTAGAACTGTGATACTTTTCCCACATTGTTTCTCCACCTTCATTTTGAAAATCTTAAATTTCTCAAGTGCATGTGATTTATCATTAATCAAGTAAACATATCCATATCACGAGAAATCATCAATAAAAGTTATTATATATTTGTTCCCACATATGATCGAAGGCAAAGGTCCACTAATATCAATATATATTAAGTCCAAAATACCATACTCCTAATAGAACCTTTCCTAGTGGATTTAGTCAACTTTCCTCTTATACAATCCACACAAGTGTCAAAATCAGAGAAATTGAGAGAGGGAAGTATAATCTCTCCATCTTATCCTTTAAAATGTGACCCAACCGCTTATGCCACAACATGGGGGATGATTAACGAATTAGAGACCTTTTTTTTGACACATTGGCAACACAAGAGACTTCACCAGAAGAAGGTCATTTATATAAACCATCACATAAAAGGTCATTTCCAATCAAATGAGAATCATAAAACAATTCAACCATTCCATTACCAAAATTAAAGGAATAACTAGAAGCATCAAGTTTCGATATAGAAATTAAATTATGTCTCATTGTCGGTACAAAAACTATATTCTCTAAAACAAGAAAGAAGCCAGACTCTAAAGACAACTTTGCTACTCATATGAACTCAACTTTCACTTGAACTCCATTCCCAACGCACATGCTTACTTCATTCTCACTTGTCCTCTGTTTACTTGTGAATCCCTACAAGGAATTCGCAATATGAATGCTGGCTCTTGAGTATAACCACCAAGAATTCAAACGAACATCTACAAAAGAAGACTCATAACAAACTAAGGCCAAGGAGATACTCGCAGAACTCTTCTTCTTCTCCAACTAAGTCTTAAACTTAAAATAATCTTTCTGCCAATGACCCTTCTTTTTGTTGAACTTACATTGATCATTTTTTAATAGTTCCTTTGGGACCACTAGAAGTCTGACCTCCAAAAGATTTATTCTGCTAATTGCGGTGTGACTTGTTGCCCTTGTGGTTATGAGAAGACCCCTTGTTCAGTGGTGGCTGAAAAGATAATTGCACAGTTTCGACATTTTTACGCCTCAACCTATACTCTTCTTGGGTACATACAGTAATAAGGTCCTTCAGATCCCATTTATCTCTTTGAGCATTATAAGCAACTTTCAGCTGATTAAATTGGCTCGGAAGGCTATTCAGAACATGATAGACCAGAAAGGCTCAGCAATTGGAATCTTAAGAGCCTTTAATTTAGAAGATATATTAATCATTTTCATAACATGCTCCCTAACTCCACTTGTACCATCATATCTCATTCATTAGTTTATCCATCAGATCTCCAATTTCAACTTTATCAGACTCAACAAATCTAAATCATGTGGCATCCACAAAACCTTTAGCATTTTCATTATCCGGAATAGCACCCATTATGGAATTGGATATGGAGTGCTTAATAATTTTCAAATAAAGTCTATTAGTCATTTCCCACTTTTCATATTCAACTACACATTCAGGATCGCTTTTAACTGTGGGTTTCGAAAGCTGCTTCTCCATTGCAAAATCCAACACCAAAAGACATTGTGCTATTTCTACATCTCATTTCCATCTCACATAATTATTCCCAGTGAAGGTTTCAATAGCAGACAATTGACTCTAAAGAGATGAGGCATTTAAAACTGTGGAAACATAAAATACCATATTTAACATTATCCAAACATAATGCATGCAAACAGTGGATGATAACATATCTATCTAATTAACATGGGCTACTAATTAGATAGTCCATAATTAAAGTCAAAATCAAATGAACATTATTATGGTAAGAGCCTAGATGCATCATTATAAAATCACTTTAGGCTAACACGCTGTAAGGTACTCTTAAAACACATGATCAAGTTAGATAACAAAACAGATTGATTTTCGAAACACCAACACCTTTGGGCAGAAGGAGATTTCTAGACCAACTCGTTAACTGTCTTATGCCAATTTTCAAAAAATATCACATATAAGTTACCTTTGGGCAAGATACTATATGTACTAATTCAAAATTACGATACTAACGTCCAAAAAAAAAAAATTTTAAGAAAAAAAATAAATAAAAAAGATTGTGCCACTTTGGCAGTTAGCACCCACTTTTATTTCAAAATATTTCTCATAATGGAAGCACTAAGATAGACTTGAAATCCACGAAAAAATCAATAATAATAATCACAATTATCAACCGATGAAAAGCAAAATTCATGGACGATTGTGAGACGAAATTGGCAATTAAATTTCAATATATGAGAATGAAATTAAAATAGATGAATAGCAATGACATTTAAAATATTTCAACAAAAATATAAAGTCGTCAATTTTAAATATACTTTTAATTTTAGGTCGAAATTGAAATATATTTGGATCAAATTTAAAAATCTCATTTTAAAAATTCAAATTTAATATTTCAAAAGTGACCCTAAAATTAAAATTATGAAAATGGCCTCAAATTTTAGAAATTACGTAACAGGTCCTTATCCTTAAATTACAAAATGACCCTTAGTTAAATTATAGGAGAAGCCCCAAAAATTCACAAGTTGCATGAGGAGCCCTCATCCCCAAATCAATGCAAAACCCGACCAATTACCAAACCCTAGAGAGAAAAATTAGAAAAATAGAGGATGAAGAGGCCTCAAACATATAAAAAAAAAAACGCAAAAGCGAGAAAGGATAATCAAAGAATATACCTCCAAGCATGCTGCATTCCGGAAAAAAGTAGTCCCAGCAATAAAGATACAAAACACAGCTCTACTCGATGAACTAAATAAGGATCCTTGTAAAAATTCTAAAAGATCCCAGCAATTCTCTCCAGCTAACTTAATTAGTACTTATATTGGTCATCAAATAATTGGATAGAGATTTCTCCATAGCCTGCAATCAATACTCATATTACATTGTCGTCCCACATGATAGGTAAAAATAGTAATATTTGAAGCTGTAACATTGGTAGATCCAAGCAATAATTATGGTAATTTTGGTGGTACGTACACACATATAATAATAACAATACAAGAAGAAGAAGAAGAAGAAGAAGAATGAGGGCAGGGGTGAAGACTGCCTGAGTTTTTAATTAATTGGAACCACAATTTTATTTTATTTTTATTTAAATGATTCTAATCTTAGCATGCAGCTTTACCAATTGTTATAATTTGACAATACAATCATGCTAAGAACAAGAATCACATATATTGAATTGATAGATTGAAAAACATACCTGCGGAAGACATTTTTGTTTATGAATATTACTAGCTAGATCTTCCTCTTATTGCTCCTAAAAAATAATCAGTCATCAATGGGACAAGCCTATTGATATGGAGATGAGAGGGGATCTAGTCTTTATATATGAAATTATAAAGCCATCCCATTACCGAATCTATTCCTAATTAGGGTTTGCATAATTTCGGCCCACATACTTAAAATTATCACATTATAAAAATAAAGTTCGTGCATAACGGCCCAAGCGATCACTTAACATATTGGGTCTAATCATAGTATCAATGCAAAACCATACATCTAACCCGTAAAATTCGCAATCAAATTGAAACCCACACAATAGAATTATTTTGACATAAGGAAAACGTGGACAGCTTCATGTGACGCATTCCGTGCTTGTTTCTCAGAGTGAATCAACTTGTCATTGTGTTGTTGTTGGAAAATATATGGGAATAAAATTAAGGGTATTTCATGAGAGTAAAGGAAAATAAACATAATTAAAAAGAAATAGGAAATGAAAATCAACAACTAACAACTGCAAACAAGTATGAAGGATACGTAAGCATAATTTCGAAGAAACTTAGAGACCACATTATCCCTTGAGATGATAGCTAGTATTTTTTGTAATTGTATTCCCATTCACCAACACACATCCTTTGTTACCCTTGTCTTCAACGACTACAATGGATTTGCCATTGAGATGATCATATTTCGTAAACAATTAGTACTCAAGTGGGATGTTGATAAAATGAAATTGAACTCTATCGAAACTTATTTCATCCGTAGAAAATGACATACAATGTTATTTTTTATGTAACAACTCGGAAACGAAGGATTCAATTATTCGTCCTTCCTTTGAAAATAGCTAGGTTCGAAAAGAAAAAAAACACAGATGATAGATGGAAAATTTTTTGAAGAGAGCAAGTTTCGAGAGTTTCATATTCTTAGAGTACAAATCCCCCCCCCCCCCCCCCCTCCTCCCCCTCTCCCCTTCTTATGTGCTCTCTTCTTTGAATAACTCAATGGCATGATAGTCTGTTTGATGATATACAAGTTAGGGACCATGTTACTACAGTTTTAAAAGGTTGAGGACCCTAGTTCACATTTGATAGCTTGGGGACCCAAAGGCTGCACTTACAAAAGGTCGGGTTCAGGGCGAGATAGAGGCGAGGCGGGGCGGGGCCCCTGACCCATTTTTTTTCTTTTTATTTTTTGCTTTTATTTTTTTATGTCTTTTTATTTAGTAAATATTATTACTTTTTAACCAATTTGTTAGAAACAACTTACGTTCTCTTTAAAAATATGATAAATCTATTTTTTTTGATAAAAAACTTAAATTTAAAATTAACTTTAAATAGGACAGGTGGCGAGGTGGGGACTATGATTCCCGTACCCTCTTCGGAGCAATGACCATTGCCCCGTCCCGTTTATCCAATTAGGCGGGTAATCCCTACCCCACAAGTTTCGGATTGAACCAGTTTTTTTGTCATCCCTAATTCCATTACACGTGGGTCATGTAAACTATAAATTTCAAACATTTACAGTTTTCACGTAACTTACATTCTCCTAATCTTTAAATATTTTATTTTCCTCATTATATTTATCAATTTTTTGAGGTCCTAGAGAAAATTAGTTTGTTAAGTTTTTACACTGAAAGCAAAATTGCACCAAACCGGCTGAAAATTCTGTATAATCAGAAAGCATGAACGAACTTGCCATTGAAGTAATTTGCAGCATACTTTAACATGAATTTGGGGTCAAGATGCTTGCTTACTTGAAATGATGAATTCCAATATCTTTTGAATAGTTGAATCACCTTACTTTCCAAAACTTCAAATCTACAATTTTCTTGCACTCCAATTATCCCAATCCCTATCACAATGGAAGGGGATTATTAGCCACAACTTAAGTGCCAATTTTTGTAAGTTTTCATGCCAAAATAGTGGTACTAGATGCTTTTTAATTTTGATGATATTTTCCATACGAATTTTCACCATTTTATTGTCATTTTTTTCCCCTCTCTACTAAGTACAAGACAAAGTTATGGGAGTTATATAAAAGTTTGAAAGTTGGTGGGAGTACAGATAAGTTATGAATTTGAATTCTATTCAAATCACTCCCTCCAATTCACTTTAATAACTTGTGGGTTGGGTCAACCCACATGGGCGACTCATAACCCATATTTTCTAATATCTCTCACTGGCACATGATGGGCTTGATCTGAACCACAAGGGGCAAGAATGTCACACTTTAGATCTTTCTCACAAAAATTCATACGACGAATAGATTGTGCGGCCAGTGAGTATATTAGAGCTCACAGTACTATAAACCTGATGGAACATTATTTCACATACTTGAGGCAAATCTGATCCAAAATGTTTGAGGCGATTGCTCGTGTAAGTTAGTCAATCTCAACCTATTTGACATACTTCATATGTGCATGCAAAATATTATCTCGTAATCCCAACAATAGATTAACATGAGCTCAAAATTGTTCATCTATAGGCACATAAAAACTCAATCAAGAGTTTTCTGATACACTAAGTATGATATTCTACGTAATTTTACAGATTCGATATTACCAACAAGTTTATGTCTAAACATCTTTAGAGTATGATAATTACAGACCATCATTTAAGTAGATATATCGCAAAGACACTTTCTTTACTAATGTCTCTCACAGACATGACAAATATTAAGGCAAGTATACAACATAGCATACTTCTAATGCTTAATATCACTAGATATGTTCTCTGGATATTTCTTTGTGCACTTATGGAGTCCTTGGATATACATGAAGAGTTATATGGTCACCTTTCGACATAGGAGCATCAACGTAGTAACAATTTCACAGTTAAAAATATTCTAGAATCTTTTTGGTAAACAGCTCTTTTGACAGAGAAACGAGACTAGAATATTTTTTTTAACACAAAATATACAATTTGCTAAACCCATGTCCGTTGTCTCAAAAATTAAGGACAACCATTTCAAAATGGTATCAATACACTTCTTTTCATGCTTAGCCAATATAGTGTCATCAAAATTAGAATTACAACCTACCATCAGACTTTTACATAAATACAGTAAACTTCATCCACGTGATGAAATTTTGTACGAGATTTAAACTCTGTTAAAACTCAAGTAATAGTGTCAGATGACTGTATTAGGCTCTGAGTATAATTAAAAATTTACCGCAATACTATCAAAGCCTTTAACATGAAACTTACAAATCGATTCATGTAGATCTCTTCAATCAATTCTCAAAAATCTAAACTTAAACACACTATCATGGCTAGCATCAGCGTATAGAAGTGAATCTCACTGCTAAGAAAAAGGTTTATCAAATGCAATACACTCATATTGAGTCTAACATTTCTCTTAAAAAAATGAGCTTTATTTATCATAAACCCATTAGTTTTCCATTTAATTTTTTAAAACCTGAATGTTCACAATAAACATAATAATGTCCAATTATAACTTCCACAACTTCTCAAATGAGGTTGGAATTCTATACTCCATTTATACTTCAATCACCTTCCTCAAATTTCTCTACTGGTTTTATGAACCAATAATCATTGAAATTAAATAGCTCTTAACTCTCACTCGGAACTAAGAATAATTGAAATTAGATAGTTCTTAGATAGCTCTCATTCAGATAGATAGCTCATACTCGTAAACAGATTGCTCCCACATGAATCAGAAGTTTAAACCAACTCTTATGTATTCAAAACTGATTCATCAATACACATAATATAAATTTCAATAATATTATCCAAAATTTTCTCCCTTACTAGGAAAAAAAATGTCAAATGTCACATCTTGTGACCCAATATCCATCCATCCAAAATCTCACTTAAGTACATTTTTGAACTGTTATGTTTATCTTAGAGATACATCTCGTTCTTAATATACTTAGGTTCCCAAGCTCATTTTCAAGAACTTATATAATCGATATTAGTCTAAGACAACCCATATTTGGTTATCTACGTGTCCAAAGTTTATATATTCTAAAGGTACTAACATTAAGAAAAAATCATTAAGTGATACATTGCAGTTAACCAATATTCTTTCCAAAAGAAAAATACATAAATTAGATTGCATTATCTCAAGTCTCATCACATTCAATAATATTCTATTATTTCTTCCCAATAAACCATATAATTATTGGTGATCAAGAAATAACCAATCTAATAAGAATTTCTCTTCCATGAGTTATGAGCGAGAATTACATTAATTGTTCCAATTTGAGAACTCTCACTCAGTTGGTGAATCAAATAGTTATAAGTAAGATCTTCTCTATATTTTCCAATCGTCGAACTATCACTCAACTGACGATCAATAGGTCTAAGTAAAAATCTCACTATGACCTTAGCATTCATAACAATTTACGAATTAATAGATATCATGTAATTCAATAAGATAATTCCATAATATGCAATAAAAGTATAAACATTCACATTTATCCAATTATAACATATACTATGATATCAAAAATTAATTCTTTCAGAAAATAATTCTAATTATAATTGAAGAATAAAACTCACATCATTTAAGTTTTATTATATAGACTCTCAACATCACTTTAATATCTGTTGCAACACAATCCCCACAAATAGGATGTGACATCAAAATTCTCATATTCTGCTTATCACAAAAAAATTGTCCCAAAAATATTTACACGTCCCATTAGACCATGCTACATATCCATTTATTAATTTCAATAAGTTCTATAACCTTTGTTTTTCTAGTCTTCCCTCTAAAAATGTTATAAGCGTGCATAGATCCAGTAATATCTGATCAAGCACAAAAATTGGAAACAAATTATAATGGATCACATAACATAATCAAAGACCCACACAACTCATGAATGTATATCAAAACATGGTATTTTAAATACTTTTAAAGTATTTTCATTTTCCAAAAAATTGAGAGCACTTAAAAAAAAGCTCACACTAGCCAAATACCATCTAAAAAATATTCTCGATTTAAAAAAAATCAAAATTTACTCAAGTTAAAAAAACAATATTTTTAACTATCCAAAAATTAATTTACTTATATTGAAAAATGAAGAATACTTTAGGCACCAATCTATAATTTTTAGAATTAAAATCGAGTTCCTCACGCGCCCCCACTTACCGAACCAATTTGCAATAATTTTCTTAAATTAATAATAAAAAAAAGCGCATTAGTGCCACCACGCCGTTTTATAAAAAAACTTTTCAATTGGTCATCCCAACTAATTTCAACGTTCTAAGTTCATTTGTGTAGTCAGATTTTACAAAATCAATGTTTAAGGCCACGTTTAGGACATTAATAGATCTGCCCAAGAGTCAACATGGCAAAAAAAAAAAAAAACTACAAAATTTTCAAATTTTCAACCAAATTTCGAGAAATCATAAATTCTTCATTTTAAGGCCAAAATTAATGATCTTTATATCATTGAAAAGGTATTGAGAAGATATATCAAACCATACCAAATGAGAAGCATGATATATAGTGTAGAAGACGTTGTCATGTGATAAAGTTTCGAATTTTACCAATCTTCTTTCAAAAAATCAAATTTACAAATCCAAATTTCGGGAGACCATAACTTCTTCATTTCGAGGCCAAAATTAATGATATTTATATAGTTGGAAAGGTTTTGGGAAGATCTATCCAACCATATGAAATGAGAAGCATGAAACATAGTGTAGAAGAAGTTATCATGTGATGAAGTTTTGGATTTTACCGATCTTCTTTCAAAAAATCAAATTTATATCTAAATTTTGGGAGGCCAAGACTTCTTCATTTCAAAGCCAAAATTAATGATCCTTATATCGTTAAAAAGGTCTTGAGAAAATCTATTAAACCATATGAAATGGAAAGTATGAAACACGGTGTAGAAGAAGTTATCATGTGATGAAATTTCGAATTTTACTGATCTTCATGTAAAAATTCAAACTTACATCCAAACTTCAAAACCTCATAACTTCTTCATTTTAACTCCAAAATTTAAGTTCTTTATATGGTTGAAAAGCTCATTAAAATACCTTTCTAAAAATATTATTTTTACTGCATAATTATTAATGTATAGAAAGCAATAAATGACCAAAAAATGTAATTAAAGACCACATAAGGTTTCAAAACTTAACATATAAAATTCATATCCAAATTGTATCATGTAATGGCATATTTAAGCATGTTTTACAAAAAGGAATTCAACCTTATGGCTCTAATACCAATAAAGTAATTTGCAGAATACTTTAACATGAATTTCAAGTCAAGATGCTTACGTGAAATGATGACTTCCAAGATCTTTTAAATGGTTGAATCATCTTGCTTTCCAAAATTTTAAATCTATAATTTTCTTGCACTCCAATGGTCTCAATCCCAATCATAATGGAAGGGGATGATAAGTGCATTTTGCGCACTTATTTAGGCCACAAAACATGGAAAATTATCGATGTATAAGTTGAAATATGGCTTAATTAGATAAAATTTGTGTTTATAGGATTACATTGATGGATGGAATGAAAAGTATGCAAAAACGAGCGAAAATGGACCAAATTGGAAGAAAATGAAACTTCGAGAACCAAAATGCAATTATTCAGAAGATGACCCGAATGGCTAATCAAGCATGGACTTGAGCTAAGTAACACATTGTGATGTCAAGGAATGCTAGAAGAAGAAGGAGAAGGAAGTAAGGCCACAAAGTAGATGAAATAAAATTTGGAGACCAAAGTGAACCAAATGGAAAATACTTTCTACCATGTAGTCGTATGGTAGAAACTTCATGCAGTCGCCCAAGCACCAACATGAGATGAACAGTGCCAAATTTTTATAACCATGCTGTCGCATGGGTTTATACCGTGCAGTCGCATGGTTCAATCTGGGCGCGAAAATTCTGGTTTCCTTATTTTGTTCCAATTTTTATGCAAACTATATAAATTCTTAAGTCGTCCTCAAACCTTAGGCAGACCTGGGAGGAGACTTTTGAAGCATTTGAGAAAGAAATCAAGGCACAAACAAGGAGAATAACATCACGACGCGAAGAATCAATTCAAGAATCTAAATTGGTGATGTCGTTCTTTATTAAATTTTCTGATTTCTTTTCTTCTATCATGTTAGGCTAGATTTATATGTGCTAGGAGAACGATGAACCTTGTGATGTGATATTTTAACTCCTAATTTTACTTTGTTGACATTAAAATGCGTTTTGAATTATTGAATGATTTATATATACATTGCTTTTTCTCTACAATTATATGCGCAATAATTGTATAAGTGTGGTAGCTTATTTTATGCATTCGAAAGAAGAAAAATAAGCTCGACGGGGTATAAATCATCGTAGGGTCCGATAGGATATAGAAATATACTGCTACGTAAATTTCTAAATGTTTACAAAACGTCATGCATTCTTGTATATTGCATTTGTCATAAAAATATAGTCAAATGGTATGCGAGAATATATTCAATTCTACTTGAGAGAGATTATTGAATATGTTAAAAACATTGATTCTTCATCAATTTAAATATGTCAATTTTGTAGAACTAGAATTAAAATGGATCATTGCATGGGGATTCGCGAATTTTTTTTTGATAAGTAATGAAACATTTATTAAAATAGTCTCAGTATACTAGAAGTATACAAAAGGACAAAAGGGTCACAGATTACAATGGTCCAACAACTCTCCAAGAGAGCTAATGGAATGAATATCCAAGCCCTTGAGCCACTCAAACAATAAATGGAAGACACTACTCTTCAACTCCGGAATGGACGTCTCAATGTCCTCGAAATGTCGAGCGTTTCTTTCCCTCCAAACACATCAAAAAACACAATGAGGAACAACCCTCCACATCAAGGTAGTCCTACTACTACCCCAAGGCCCCTTCCAACATGAGAGAAGATCAAAAACTGTTCTCGACATGACCCACCGGACACCAAACAAAGCAAACACCAAATCCCACAACTCCCGAGCAAGTTTACAGTGCAGAAGAATATGGTCAGGACTCTCCCCACTCTCCCTACATAAACATCACCAATCAACCAAGATAAGGCCACATTTTTGAAGATTATCAATAGTCAAGATCTTCCCCAGTACTGCAGTCCACGAGAAGAAGGCCACTCGAGGAGGGACCTTAGATTTCCACACACACTTCCAAGGGAACATTCTAGGGTATGGTGGACTCAAATAACGGTAACAACTTTTAACTGTGATGCCTTTGAACTCGGAGAACCCCAAGAAATCAAACCATCCCCTCTACCTTGCACTGGAGTAGAGTATAGGAGATCCATGAAGGAGGAGATGGATTTCAACTCCCAATCCTGCACATTTTGAGTGAAGAGCACATCCCATTGAAGCATACCATTAGTGTGAGACATGAGATCGGCTACTGACACATTTCTGTCTAGAGCGATGGAGAAAAGCTCTGGATAAGCCTCCTTTAAAGGCATTCCACCACACCACCTATCATGCCAAAATTTCACCCGAGATCCGTTCCCCACCTAATAAAACAAATTTTTCGAGAACGAAGACCAGCCTCAGTGAATAAACTTCCATAAACTTACCCCTTGAGATTCCCTTACTTCCTTGGTACACCAACCGCCCCCCCCAGTTGCTGCCAAATTTGGCCACCACCACTTGGCGCCACAAAGCATCCATTTCCATACCAAAACGCCATAACCACTTGCTTAAAAGAGCCCTATTGAAACATTGAAGGTTCTTTAACCCTCCGTATTAAATAGGCTCGTAAACTTGAGACCACGAGACTAAGTGAAATTTTGTCTCCCCCCATACCAGACCAAAGAAAGTGCCTCTGTATCCTCTCCAAGTGGTGGGCCACCCCAGCCGAAATAGGGAAGAACGATAAGAAATAAGTGGGTAAACTGGAGAGACTGCTCTTAATTAAAGTCACCTTTCCCCCTTTTGATAAATAAAGGTGTTTCCATCTTGCTAGGCGCTTTTCTATGCGCTCAATAAACGGACTCCAAATCAATTTAGCCTTAAAGGAAGCACCCAAAGGCAATCCCAGATATTTCATAGGGAGATATGCAGTTTGACTACGAGATACAGAGAAATCCATACGGTTATTGGACTAGGTAAAACTGCCCCTCCAAGGGAATATCTAGAAGCCCAAAATGAGAAATGAAATCTGAGAAGTCATCCATAGCTGGGGTAGTCACTTCCCCCCTCAGTCTCTCTGTGGAGTAACATTAAAGTCCCCTCCAACACACCACAGAATACCCCACCAACTCGCCAAACCAGCCAACTCGTCCAACATCAAAGACCTCTCCTTGTCCGTTTGTGGTCCATAAACCCTAGAAAAAGCCCATTCAAACTAATCAATAACTTCTCTGAATCTGCAAGAAACCGAAAAATCTCCCATAGCTTCATCAATTTTTACCACCACCCCACGATCCCACATCAGCAAAATACCCCCAAAGGCACCAACAAAACTAAGAAACATCCAATCCACATGATGAATACCCTACAAAATACGAACCAGCTGTTCGGAAACCAACTCGATCTTAGTCTCTTGGAGACGGATAATATCAACTTTCCATTGTTTAATAAGACTTTTAACCTGGAGACGTTTATCCCTATCATTGAGCCCACAAACATTCCAAGAGAGAATTTTTACATTCATTGGGTTATCGTCAGGACCCTATCCCTGTAGCTACATCTACTACGTAACGACCCAGCATCATAATTGATTATACTCACCAGGGCTTTTAACTCCATGTTTCCCTTCCTCTCTGATTTGCCTGACTTAACAGCCAATTCTTCCCCACTTGCAGAGCTAGTGTGGCGAGAGTCGATGGATTTCAAAAGAGCAAGGACTTCATCTTCATACCCCTCATAAGAAGCCCCACAAATTCTCCAAAAAGCTGGTATTTGCCCAGTACCCACTCCGACGTAGGAGAAACCTTCCATGCCTTATCCAGTTCGAATGCCCCAGCCATAGCCACATCAACAACCACTTCACCTGTAGCTACTGACCTTTTCAACACTTTTTCTTTTTGAGGAGCCACTGAATCCAACGGTAGCACCTCCAAAGGATCTTCCTCCCCCTCCCAACACGCAATGGCACCGTCCCCTATAGAAAATTTCGAATCAGTCCCCACTACAGACTTACCCTCATCATCACCTGCTTCTCCACTAAGACCATCTGAATCCCCTGAACCACCATCGGCACTTACTGCCACCCCCAACTTACCTGGAATTACCGGCTCCAGCTCCTGAAGCTCACCCACATATGGGCAAAGTAAAGATATAGGGATGGATAACCGTCGCCCATCACGGAGCTCGATGATCCAATTAGATGACGAACCCCACGCCCACGTAACGGACTTGTAGGATATTGGACCAGGCCTTAACGCCCATATCGAAGGTCGTCGCAATCTTTATAGAGTTGGAATTCACTGTGGAAGCCTTAATTGGGGACGTCAATGCAGTCCTCGTCGAAATACTAGGCTTAGATACCGTTAATGGAGGGTCGGATTGTGTTTGTAACAAAATGGGCTTGGAACCGGATTTGGGTCGCCATACAACTTTGGACTTTTTTGGATTATGGATGCAATTAGTACTCGGCACAAAAAATATATCAACATGCGTAATCGCACAACAATGCAAAGGTAATTATTGTAAGTGTTGTACCCTAGGTCTAATCAACTTTGGAACACAAACTTTTAATATATATTACCATTCAAATTGAACCAACTTGTTAAAAACATCCAAATTGTCATCAAGATCCTTTAAATGATCCATTTTAAAGCTAAAAATCTTTTGAGCAAGTATAACTTATTCGGAGTAGACTTAAGCAAATATAAGTTTTCCAACTTTTGCCAAAGTTTTTTAGTAAGATTGAGTTTTTCAAATTTTCTCAAAACAGTGTCGGATAGGTATAAAATAATTGAAGTGTAAGCAAGATTATCATATTCTTCTTTTTGTGCTTCTGCAAAATTTTCAGGAAATTTGCTATTTATGACCTTTGAAACTTTTTGTTGAACCAAAATCCCCTTCATCTTTTGTTACCAAATTGAAAAGTCCCCTTTCCCATTGAAAATTTCAACTTCGAAATGTAAAGACATTTTGAAAAACAAAACAACTAAAAATTCACAAGTAGGTCACACAGAGTAATCCTAAGGCAACAATATACACCATTCTAGATTCCCAGGGTTTTGTAAGATTCACGATCTTAGATCAAGGAAATGTTCAAACAGGTCAAGTCAGGTGTTCTAACGGAATAATCAATACAATACGAATGTATGTCAACAAAATTCAAATTTTCACCCAATGCAATCTCACACAGAGACTAAACAACAGTTACAGCACAAAAACAATTACCAACTTGCAATCAAAATTCAACACTTCAAATATGGCAAATAATTCCTAAGTTTCTAGCACAAGCAACCCCATCACGGTAACCCCAAATCCTAATGTCAACCTACACGATGACGCACTACTGCTAAAATTTAAACGGGATAAGCCAATTTACCGAAGCGGACCTATCTGAGTCCGTAAATTATGAGAGATGAGAATTTACTGCTTTAAGACCGTTATTTATGGCCTAAAGTAATTCAGTAAATGTTTTGTAGTTTCGATCGTTGAACCCACGAAGGGCAAAATCGTCCAAATTTTTCTACGAAGCCTATAACACGAAACAAAAAATATTAGTACGTTTAGGAAATCAAAATAAACAAACTACTTGAAGAAACCTCCTCCAAAAGACGTCGCACTCGCCCTCACGCTCCGCTCACAGACTCTGCGCGTGGGCTTCACGCGCCGCCATATGCCTGCCACCCAGAAGCTCTTCACACTGGTACTCTTAGATTTTTCAAATTTTCAATGATTTGGCTGGAATCAGAGCTTGCATGTTCGATTTTTATGTTGAAAAACTGGGCAATTTTTCAACAGCCCTTTTCTTCCGATTTTGGGTCTGTTTTTCCAAAACTTGGCTCTGATACCAAATGTTAGAAAATAGGACTCCAAGCTTCACCAAAATCGGGCTTAGTTCTTCCAATTAACACCACAATAGACAACCAAAATCCCAAACCACCGACACTCGAAAATTAGTTGCTCCAAGGTGTTCACAAAGAACTTGGTGTGAAGAAGATGGTAGATACAAGAATTAACCACAAAGGCTAGAGAAGAGGAAGAAGCCAAAACACAGTCGAGCACAAAGCAAAGACCGAGAATTACGAAGCCAAAATGGGCACTCCTTTTCAAAAACACACGGCTACCACAATTCTTCCACACCCTACAATAATGGGGCAAAAGGATATATATATATATATATATATATATATATATATATATATATATATATATATATATATATATATATATATATATATATATATATATACGTAAATGATCTAATGAGCACCGGTGCTCATCTTATCTTAAGCACCGATGAGTTGGCACATTAATTCATTGGTGGATTGGAACTTACAAAATCTTTATCCACCAATGAATTTATGTGCCAACTTATCGGTGCTCATTAGATCATTTCTGTATATATGTATATATATATATATATATATATATATATATATATATATATATATATATATATATATATAGCTATGGATTTACTTGGGCTTTTACGTTAGAAAGAATAAGGCCCAATAGGTAGAATACAAGTGGGCTACAACCGAAAAGCCTTCCAAGGTTATAGGTCAGCCCATGATGACACTAATTAAATTAGATTACTTCAAATGGCCCACGTAGATTGTCGGAATGGTTTGTTCGATTGTGGTGTCGACATTTCACTTCACTCATCGACATTTTACTTAACTTCATCGCCTGAATTTATTGGGTATCAAAACCCAACAGTTTCTTTTTAATAGAAGATTGCAAGTGTGAAGGGGGTGGCTTATGTACCTTAGGTTGCAAGTGTGAAGGGGTTGGTTTACGCTCACAAGGCATTGAACTCCGCCATTACCTTCTACCCTGTGGTGGCTGGTGTATTCCTGGATGGTATATCATTCACCCACACCAGCCGATCAAGCTCGCTTCCATTAATGATATCAAGCTTTTAGTTGGATCCCATGACAACTTACTCGATGGAGCCAATTTCTAAAACCCAACTTTAGGTCTCATTTTGGCCACCTGCAGACATCGATTTCTTCTCTGGATGACCAGTAAAGGCTTTTTTGCCACTATCTTTTGCTGGTTGTTTGCTCCTAGGTGGTACTTGAGCTCACTACGCCTCTTCAAGTGCATCAAAAAAACATGTATATTTTTTCTTCAGAAAAATACTATGCAATGAGCTTTTGCATCAAATATCCAGATATCGCAGATGCGAACCTGAACTTGAAGCAAATACAATTCTTGCTAGATGATTTTTGGTGGGAATCGGAACCTCAGCATCTTTAGATAGCAAAAAAGAATAGTCCCTTGTATTTTTAAGCATTTCAACTTTTGTTTTTACTTGTACAATAACAAATAACAATACATTATTGAGAGGCAAGAAAAAGAAAAAATCTCTTTCTTATGGAAAAGAAGCAGAAGGTTACAATAGCTACCGTACGCTTGATCCAGGAAACAAAAAAGATTTAAATCACCCCAAAATAAAGCAATAAGTTACTGCGAACGCCCAAGAAACTAACCAAAGATGCAACACATCAAAGTTAAAACAGCTTAATAACAAATATCACAGAGAGCACATATTATATACTATTTTTCCATTAACTGGAACAGGAAAGATTAGTAAGACATCTTGTCAAACTCAGGAAAAGAAATTGCATCAATGATTCCACTGGTTTTCTATCAAGAACAAACTCACATGGACAAAAAAAATCTGAAATTCACTACGACCAAATGAAACTCACTTGTCCTTGTACACTACATTAGCTATGTCATGGGAACTGGGATTTGCAGCCCCTAATTGCTTCTTCATCTTCTTTTTTAATGTCTCTGTTAACCGTTACCTCAATTCAAGATATTCAAATACATCATGTGTGGGCTGGCGGGTTTCCTTCTCTTCGTACTTACCTTCATAGCCCTCTTCCTCGTACTCCTCACCATCCTCCTCATACTCATCGAAATCATCATATTCCTGCAATAGCATAATAGTGATGAATGAAAGCATAATGTATAAGAAACCTTCAAGGCATAAGATTGGTGGTGCAATATTTTCATACATCTCTATCATATCCCACCATTTTGATAGTGAATTACCAAAACCAAAGGAGACTATTTGGATCTTGTCTCCTTGTGAACGAAGAAAAATTAGCCTGATCACAAAAGGAAAAAGACATTATGGCCCTGTTTGGGAGGAATTAAATTTTTCTACAGTAAATCAATTCTCATTTTCAACTACACATTCTTCAATAAAATAATATTTTCCATCATATCAATAATTTTTTCTTCTTTTTCAACCACACATTTCCCATCATATCACTATTCAAAATCAATTTCTCCCCCAAAAATTTTTCCCAAACAAGCCCTATATAAAAACGTAAACAAGATACTTGTAACATAACACAGCTCAATTCCAGCTATAGCTCACCTACAGCACCTCAATTCAGCCCCATCTCATCTTAGCATTAGCGCAACAGTGTTCACAAAAATATGTTTCGAATTTAAATCACCGCAAGTGTACGGTTCGTTGACAAATAATAAAGTGGAAATTGTAAAATTTCGAGTATCGTTCCCACGAGGATTGATCTAATCTAATTTCTATTATTGTAACCTTAACCGAAACTATAAAACTCAAGTTGATAGTTTTTATGATTTTAATATGAAGTTGTAAATAGCATGTAAATTAAACTAGAATTGCGATGTAATTGTAAAACAATGATCGAATGCAAAGTTGAGAAAATTAATATATGGAAAAGCGCACTAGGATCCCGAATCGCCAAGCAAGTTCACTCTTAAACCCTACCTCACAATTTGACAACACAATGAATCGTTTGACGAATCAATATTTCTAACCTATCCAACAATCTCTTTCGAGTAAAATTGAACCTATCCTAGTATACCATTTGACTATATTTCTATGACAAATGCAATATATAAGGATGCATGTAGTTTTGTAAACACTTAGAGATTCATGTAATGCATATCGGTATATTTCTATCATCTATGAACAAAACGACGATTTATACCTTGTTGAATTTATCTCCCTTCTTTCGAATGCATGAAATAAATCACCTAAACTCACATAATTATCGTCGACTATAATCACGGAGACAATAAGCGTATATAAATCATTCAAAACCATCAAAGTGTTCAATTATCAAATTGCAAAATAGAATTAAAGAGTTCACAATGCGAGGTTCATCGTTCACCTAGTACATAAAAAGTCTAGCCTAACATAATGAAATTAAAGCAACAATAAAAATGATAGAAAGAAGACATCACCAAAAAAATAGAAGTTTAGGGCTTGAATCTTGAATCTTGATGTGAAACCCTAGCTCAAACTCTTCTCCTTGTTCTTGAAATTCGACTTTTTCTCCCTAAGAATGCATATAACCTAATTCTGGACGAGTTTTAGTTTAAATAGTGTGCTAAGATATCATTCCATAAGTGTTTGATTCGGAAAAGGAAACTAAAAATTCTCGCGCAGAAAACCTTCCTTGCGATCGCAAGGAAGGATCCCTTGTGATCGCAAGGCACAACCTTTTTCCTCTTCTGGACTCCCTATTGAAGCTTGGGCGATCGGAAGGTATTACACCATGCGATCGCAAGGAAGAAGGGTACTTCCTTCTTATTCATTTTGGTCCCCAAGGTTTCCTTCCGTTCATCCTTGGTCCTGCTTCCTTCTCTAACCACTTCTCTTCATCCATGTTGTTGACAATTAGGTCTTCAATAGATATTTATGCTCATTGATCATTCGGGTCAACTTCTGAGTAATTGCAAATTAGTCCCTGAACTTTCGTTGACTTGCATTTTGGTCATTTTCACCTCTTTTCGCTTACATTTCATTCATTTCATTAGAGTCGTCCTACAAAAACAATATACAACTAATCAAGTCCTTTTCGAGCTTTTTATAACAACATTCAATCTGTTTTGTGTTACAATTACGCGTGTAAAACACACTTATCAAATACCCCCAAACTTGAATTGTTGTTTGTCCTCGAACAAAATGATAACTTAATACAAAGCATAGTTTAACAGCTTACCGTGTCTCAGCATTAGAGTTCAGTAATAGCATAATGAATAGTTTCAATAGTACAAAAATCAAATCAATTTGTCACCTGTCATGTGTAGAACTCGATGTGTATGTGGGTGCTTACTCATGCAAAGCATACCAAACTGATGATGGGTGTAAATCCCGACCTGCAGTAGTCAAATATTCATTTCTTCACTCGAGAGATTCACACCCCCCCAAACTTGTTCCTTTCGCTCAGAGATCAACACGTGTGTTCTAGAATAGAGCATTTGATTCACTTAAGTCCTCACCCTCTCTTAGTTTGGATAGATCTCACAGCCACAGGTTTGCATTTCAACAAGCAGGGGTTCTCCTATTTATTTGATTGTGTCAACCGTTGAGACTAGACTCCGTTACTTGCTTCGTATCAGAGTAATGATTCTATCAACTGGATGTTTAGGGCTAATCAGTGCATTCCATACATAGGATTATGTATGTTATTCATCAATGGATAAAAATGTTTTTTTTTTTTTTGACATCGTCCATTTGCTTTCTATATAATCCCTGTAGCGAGCTTTGGACCGATGACTCCCAAGTCAGATGACCATAGGGCACCAGGTTTTAAACCCTTACAGACTTAATCACTCGAGTTATACAGGCTCGAACCGATGTTTATTTTCAATGATTAGTGCAATGCCCCTTTTCTTTTAGACATCTAGTTTCTAGAACTGCCCTCTAACTTGAAACTTTTACATTGTTTTCGTCTCATTGGTCTAATCCAATCCACACAACACAATTTCCACGCATGGAATCCCTACTCATCTCAATGTTCCCCTGTGAAAGCTAAACCGTCTCCAAACTTCTAAAATAATGGTTTCTTGATAAGTGCAATAGAGGTTTTCTGGGTTGACCTATCATGTCCGTATCTACTCTAATTTATTCATCCATCACTAGCTTAGCATGCCCAACATCAGTATTGTGCGCAGGAATGTCAAGTTTCCACATAGACAAGTGTAGATCAATTCAACATGCACAATGTCCACAATTCATAGCCATACTGTTTCCAATATTCTCATCATTGTTGGTAAGGCTATTAAACTCACACAAGCACACAAACAAAAACAAAAAAAATTGTTGAAGTAAAAACAAAAAGAATATAACTTGTTAACAAGTTTTTTTTTTTTTGAACAAGCACTCAAATATGTAACAAAACAAAAGCATGCATAAATTAAAATGACTGATGAATTAAAATTACCTAAATCACATGCATTTCCACCCCCCAAATTAAATCTAACATTGCCCCAATGTTTAAAGTGTAAGGATAGAGAGTGAGTG
Source organism: Fraxinus americana (assembly GCA_035079005.1). NCBI lineage: Eukaryota > Viridiplantae > Streptophyta > Magnoliopsida > Lamiales > Oleaceae > Fraxinus > Fraxinus americana. The sequence goes on along the minus strand of CM068718.1, from coordinate 14,202,397 downwards.
AAGGGGCAAGGGAACTCCCTGATCAGTTTGGAGGTGGTGATGGTGGTGGAGGGACAGAACTAGGTCCAGCATCCTGTTGTGGAGGCAGTCGTGCAATAATCTGGCGCATCAACTCGGACTGCTCCTGAAGAAGTACAGATTGGCCCCGAAGTAGCTCTGTGTGCTCTTGAAGAATACTGGACTGTCGCTGTACCTCAGCCTCAAGGCTGCCCAAACGGGTGACGTCGCATCGGTGCGGAGCTGTATATCATCGACCCGTCCAGTATAAAGGCTCAATCTCCCTGTCAATGTCTCAACTGCTCTACTCGAGGTGAGTACTTCCCGACCAATATCGGATGACAAAGTGCGGGTGGCTAGTGTGTCAGCCCGCACCTGCTGCAAATCTGTGCGCATGGTCCCGAAAGTCTGCTGTAGACCTGTAGGTCTCTGCTATAGCCAGTCATAGTGGCGAACATCTGCCTCAAAATCTATGTGTCGGCCCCAAGAGGTGGTGGTGGCGGTGCAGCCGCCTGAGGCATATCCACATCTTCAGCCTCATCACCTTGTACAGGTGGCTGCTGGGCCTGGTGAACCCGCGCTTGCGCTTCCTGTCGCTTCACCCTCGCTCTATCTTGAGCTTCCAGTGTACTGCGTTTAATGAATGGGTTTGATCTGACTGGAAGTTCCCCTGCTGGGAAAGTGACGCATGCGCGCTTGCAGATGCCGCTAATAAGGCTGGGAAAGATCAATGAATTCCGACGGTCAACTGAAAGTCCCAGTGTATGGATCTGCTCGTAGATGAGGGATGCGAGATCGATCTTATGTCCTCGAACCAAATGATATAGCATGCCTGCCTTGGGGTCCGAGAAGGTGGAGCGGTATCGCGTAGGCTCAATGTTGTAGCAAATGAAGAGCCAGAGGATCGCGATGGAGGGTGTGAGCTCATTCTGATACCACTCATCTGTGTCTAGCGGCCAGGCATTCTCGCATCCCATTAGAACCTCTGCCACCTCGGGCCATGGGAAATCCCCAGGTATTGGGATGATATTATCCCATGTCAACTGATAGTAGTCTTGGATCACTTCTGGCGTGAACATCACCCATTTGCCCCGAATCCATGTCTGATGCTGATGCTCTGATCCAGGTGTGTCTATGTCCTCATTGAAGTTGGCGTAAAATTCCCGGACTAGACCTTCATAAATAGGATGCGGGTTTGCTACCAAGTTCTCCCATCCACAGTGATGGACCAACGTAGTTAGTTCAAACCCGGCGAAATCCTCGAGCTGAACTGAGCGCTCGGCAAGTAGTTGCCAATGGGAGATGACCTCGGTATAGCGAAGTCGACAACTGGGTCCCAAAAAATGCCGCACACCCCCGTCTGGTGATTGGGTGCGGGCTGTGCCAGAAGAAGATCCAACCTTCTCTTTGCCTTTAGACGTGCGTTTCGGCGGCATCCTGTATGAAGAAAATAGCAAAAATTAGTCCACAGCATACAGTGCGTGACATCGATGCACATCAGAGGATAAACATGAGTAAGATATGGTAAAGACATGGCAAGATGTGATACGTTCCAAAAACAAGTCGAAAAATTGAAAATATAGCATGTAATATTATGATCGACTAAGGTACTTTGCCCCGTGACATCGGCATGAAATCTCGAAATTTTCCTGAGCAATAGTCGGGCATATGAAAGAGTGTAAGTCCAACTACGAGTGTGTCAAATTTGGTGCCAATCGGAGGCCAAATGGTTGGTGAAACCGGGGGACGAAGTAGGTGACGTGAAGTGCAGTCATAACTTAGCCATGTGTGTCCAATAATTCATAACTGGGTGTCTGTGGTGTGCACTATGCAATTGACAAGAATTTTCATCACATTAGGACATCCCACACATATATCAATTAGGCAAAATTCGAAATTTATGAGAAAGCATAGAAATCATCACTTAAGCAATTTGTCGAACACATTGTAGGCGTGATGTTTTTCTTGAGGAATGACAATAATGGGGAAATGGAATTCTAGCCAAATGTACACACTTCAATTCAATCAATCAAACACCACAACTACCTAATCCCAAACGCCAACCAAAGAGACTATCAAGCAATCGAAAAAAAATTGAAGAAAAGAGGGAGGCCGAACGGTTACCTGGAAATCACGGTTTAAGGTGCAAAATGAAGGTTGGGTGGAGAATTCACGAATTGATGGGTGAAAAGGGTGGTTTCCTTGTGTGAATTGGAGATGGGAGTGCTGGAATCCTCGGGAGGTCGAGAGGTTGGAAGAATGGTCGTGCAATGAGAACGTGTGTCTTAGGGTGATGGGTTAGAGAATGAGCAATGCACGCCTCATATGCATCCGAATGATGTTGAAGTAGAAAAGTATCATTCACCACCTTGTCAATGACATTGATTTTGAAACAACTATCTGCCTCTGAAGGAAACTTTATGGCCTTGAAAACATTGAAGGATACCTGCTTGTCACCCAATCTTAAAATAAGCTACCCCATATGAACATCAATTAGTGCTCTTCCAGTGGCCAAAAATGGTCTGCCCAGAATTAGTGGAACGTCTTTGTCTTCCTCCATATCCAAAATGAGAAAGTCAGCAGGAAATATGAATTTTTCCACCTTGATGAGCACATCCTCTATGATTCCTCTTGGGTGTGTCAACGATCTGTCAGCCAGTTGCAGTGTAACTGTGGTTGCTTTAGCCTCTCCTAATCCAAGTTTCCTGAAAACAGATAAAGGCATTAAATTAATACTGGCACCAAGATCACATAATGCTTTGTCAAAGTAAATTTCACCAATGGTACAAGGTACAGTAAAACTCCCTGGATCTTTCAGCTTTGGTGGAAGCTTGTTCTGAATTCTGGCACTGACTTCTTCAGTCAACATTACAGTCTCGTGATCTTCCAACTTGCGTTTGTTTGATAAAATATCCTTCAAGAACTTTGAGTAGCTCAGTATTTAGAAGAGTGCATCACCTAATGGGATGTTTATATGGAGCTTTTTGAACACTTCAAGGAACTTTTTGTATTGCTGCTCCATTCGTGGCTTTCTCAACCATTGTGGAAATGGAATGGGTGGTTCATAAGGGTTCACTGAGTTATCTGGAACTTGTTGTGGCACTGCTTGTCTCTCCTTCACTGGTGTCTGCTCGGTGCTATTAGTCTCCTCTTCAGTCTCCTTCTCCGGTGGGTTTACTATCTCTTTGTCTACTCTTGGCCTTTTCACAAGTATCTTAGGTAGCTGAACTCCACTTCTTGTAGTAATGGCCTGAACATGCTCCCTAGGATTCACTTCTGTATTACTCGATAAAGTGCCGGCACTCGTCCTGTCATAGATAGAGCTAGTTGTCCCATCTGAGTCTCCAGATTTTTAATAGCTGCGCCCCGATTCTGAATGTTTGTTTCAGTCTTCCTCATGAACTGATTTGTGGTTTCCGTGTATTTATCGATCTTTTCCATAAGTTTTGCAAACATGTCTTCCAACTGAGGTTTTCTCTCCTGCTGAAACTGCCCCTGGGCCCGAGTATAATTCTGATTGTGATTCTGGTTACCACCCCAAGAGAAATTGGGATTTCTCCATCCGGGGTTGTATGTCTCAGAGTGAGGATTGTTTTGCTGACATTGACCCCATTGAGCGAAATCCACCTGTTCCATCCGTTGTGTAACAATGGGACATTCAGCTGTCCCATGCTCTGCTCCACTTTCTTCACAACTGGACTTCTTCACTTGTACTGAGTTCACGGTCTGTGTTATACCCTCTATCTTGTGAAACAAGGAGTCAATCTTCGCGGATAAGGCTGAATAGGTATCTACTTCATACACTCCCATTGCTTTCTTGGCACCACCTCTATCTGTAGACCACATGGCTGAGGTACTAGCCATTCTTTCAAACAACTCCCAAGCGCCCTCGACTGACCTGGTGGTTAAAGACCCATTTGATGACAAATCCACCATGCTTCTGAAAGTTGGTGTTAGTCCCCAATAGAAGTATCTGATTTGTTCTTTCTTGTCGTATCCATGTTGAGGACACTTCCTTAGCATGCCCTTGAACCTACTCCACGCTTCATCAAGTGATTCAGTTTCGTGTTGGCTAAAAATTGATATATCATGCCTCAATCTCGCCACTTTAGTCGGTGAGAAGTATTTGGTGTATAATTTCTGAGCCAAATCATTCCAAGTAGTTATGCTCGCCACCGGGAGTGAATCGAGCCACTCAAGTGCTTTATCCCGAAGAGTTAATGGAAATAGTCTTAGCCTGATTGCATCTTCTGATATCCCAGGGTATTTGAAGTGTTGACACATATCCAAGAAACGGGATATATGTGTATGTGGATTCTCGTTGGCTGTTCCGTAAAATTGATGTCCATTCTGGAAGAGTTGGATGACATTAGTCTTCAATTGAAAGTTCGGCTGTCCAAATGCTGGATAAACGATGCTGGACTGGCTTTGAACAACGTATGGTGCTAGGAAATCCCCAAGTATAGCATTCCCATCATCCTGAGCTTCAGCATTGGCTGGTACTGCATGACCTATTCTTGGTTCCATTTGTTGTTCAGCCATTTCGATATGTCCTTGATTGACCTGATGTGCTACTCGTACTTCTCTCTGTTTGCGATGAAACGTTCGTTCAATTTCTAAATCAAATTGAACTAAACCACAGTTGATTGATCTTCGCAGGCAATGCCTGAAAGGCAAGAAAACAGTAGCAGCACTTAGCTCAGCTTAAGTAATTGAACTAAAATCAAAATAAAATGAAAACTACAGAAAAACAAGTTCGAATTAGTGTCAAAATAATAAAAATCAAATTAATACTCAATCCCCGACAACGGCGCCAAAAACTTGTTCATGAAAATATGTTTCGAATTTAAATCACCGCAAGTGTACGGTTCGTTGACAAGTAATAAAGTGGAAATTGTAAAATTTCGAGTATCGTTCCTACGAGGATTGATCTAATCTAATTTCTATTATTGTAACCTTAACCGAAACTATAAAACTCAAGTTGATAGTTTTTATGATTTTAATATGAAGTTGTAAATAGCATGCAAATTAAACTAGAATTGCGATGTAACTGTAAAACAATGATCGAATGCAAAGTTGAGAAAATTAATATATGAAAAAGCGCACTAAGATCCCGAATCACCAAGCAAGTTCATTCTTAAACCCTACCTCAATTTGACAACACAATGAATTGTTTGACAAATCAATGTTTCTAACCTATCCAACAATCTCTTTCGAGTAAAATTGAACCTATCCTAGTATACCATTTGACTATATTTCTATGACAAATGCAATATATAAGGATGCATGTAGTTTTGTAAACACTTAGAGATTCACGTAATGCATATCGGTATATTTCTATCCTCTATGAACAAAACGACGATTTACACCTTGTTGAATTTATCTCCCTTCTTTCGAATGCATGAAATAAATCACCTAAACTCACATAATTATCGTCGACTATAATCACGGAGACAATAAGCGTATATAAATCATTCAAAACCATCAAAGTGCTCAATTATCAAATTGCAAAATAGAATTAAAGAGTTCACAATGCGAGGTTCATCGTTCACCTAGTACATAAAAAAGTCTAGCCTAACATAATGAAATTAAAGCAACAATAAAAATGATAGAAAGAAGACATCACAAAAAAAAAGAAGTCTAGAGCTTGAATCTTGAATCTTGATGTGAAACCCTAGCTCAAACTCTTCTCCTTGTTCTTGAAATTCGACTTTTTCTCCCTAAGAATGATAAAACCTAATTCTGGATGAGTTTTAGTTTAAATAGTGTGCTAAGATATCATTCCATAAGTGTTTGATTCGGAAAAGGAAACTAAAAATTCTCGCGCAGAAAACCTTCCTTGCGATCGCAAGGAAGGATCCCTTGCGATCGCAAGGCACAAACTTTTTCCTCTTCTGGACTCCCTGTTGAAGCTTGGGCGATCGCAAGGTATTATACCATGCGATCGCAAGGAAGAAGGGTACTTCCTTCTTGTTCATTTTGGTCCCCAAGGTTTCCTTCCGTTCATCCTTGGTCCTGCTTCCTTCTCTAACCACTTCTCGTCATCCATGTTGTTGACAATTAGGTCTTCAATAGATATTTATGCTCATTGATCATTCGGGTCAACTTCTGAGTAATTGCAAATTAGTCCCTGAACTTTCGTTGACTTGCATTTTGGTCCTTTTCGCCTCTTTTCGCTTACATTTCATTCATTTCATCAGAGTCGTCCTACAAAAACAATATACAACTAATCAAGTCCTTTTCGAGCTTTTTATAACAACATTCAATCTATTTTGTGTTACAATTACGCATGTAAAACACACTTATCAAGCAGCTCAATTCAGTTAGTCAGTTAGGGCTATTGGTCACATGTAATACACTTATTCGAGGTCCTAAAATATCGATATTTGGTAATTATTTTGACAAAATATATCCTAAATTGTTGTATTTTATGTTATATAGGAAAAACTCGGTTGAACGAGGAATCGAAAGAAAGAAAAGAAAATCAAGGAAAAATGGCAAAGTCCAAAGTTTGAGGACCAACTTGCAAATATTCAATAGTTGATTCGAACCACAAGATGATACTTCAAAGATTGGTAGGAGGCAATTGGATGGAATTAGAACTCAAAAAGAAATGGAATATGATCAAATTATTATCAAAATTAATTTCCAATCACACAAGTTATATATAAAATTATATTTACATAAAATTGTATCCCTTTGAGTTATCTTTCCAACACACTTTGAATCACGACAATCGAATATCAGGAGAGAAAGTTATAGTCAAAATACTGACAGTTGTGTAGAGATAAAAAAATCCGCGCGTGAATGCAACTTTTCTTATTCGATCGAAACTCTTTTAGAAGTCAATTTAGACGTGATTTTCATTCAATTTTCTAATCCTATAAATACATAACAGAAGAATACATATTAAAGACCTCTCATATACATCTCATACTCCAATATTCATCAATTATTATCATCAAATAAGAAAAAATTCATAGTTTTTTGTGAGAAAATTGAAGCGGACTTCAATAATTCAATCAAATAAAAATTCAAACTTGCTTTTTAGTAAAGAAGAGAATGCACAAGTGGAGATTCATCAAGAAACCATTTAAGAGATTCCAAATTTCAAGATTCATCTTCATCTTTTCAATTTATCAAAAATTCGAGTTATGTATTTTCACTTAAATATAATTTCTTGTAATTTCAATATATCAGTTAGGCTAGTTTTATACATTACTAGAATGAGATGAACCCTTATTATGATATTTTTAGTTTTTAATTAATTATTTTGACTTTAATTTGATTTGATTTGATTTTTTGATGTTTATTATCGTCTTTATCGTTATTTTCAATTACTTGATCATCAATTGAATTGCTAGTGGATTGTATTGTTATCGAGAGAGACAATAGGGTTTAAGTACAATATAATAAATATTGTAAGGTTTCATAGAGGATATAGATATACATCTATATTTTATATAGTTTCAATAAGCATTCTAGAACTTGTTAATGTATTTATATGTTTGCATCTTTCATCGAGAGATAGAAGGGTTGCATGAGGGGAATATATTTGATTACTATCGAGAGAGACTTTCAATTAAATTAGGAACATTGACCAACATGAATAATTTCAAATTGTCACTTTAATTGTTACACTAATAATGGAATAACCAGAGGGATTCTTCATTTTAGCAATGCATCTCACATATTTGAAAAATACATTTACTTACTTTCATTAGTTTAATTGAAAATTTAGGTATTAATATAGAAAAAAATCATAAAAGTTATTTGTTGTTCGATTAAAGTTGTAATTAATTTTAACTAGATCAAACAAATAGTTCTCGTGGATTCAACACTCTATTCACTAATTTATTACTTGTTCACGATATCGTTCACTTGCAAGTTTTCAAAGGATCATGTGTCATCATTGTATTGGTTGTAAATATTAGTCAGTTAGTTAGCTCAATTTCTATTTGCTTTGATAATATGGTATCGGAGCAATTTATTTTTGCTTCCACATCGCCATAGTTTTTCTTCACTTGACATTTGATAAGCTTCTTTCACATTACCATGGCAGAAGCTGAAAATCAGCATCGGTCATCATCCAATTCATTAGTGAGCAATTTCGCCATTGATGATGGATCGAGTCCTTACTTTTTGCATCACTCAGATAGCCAAGGGTTTATCCTTGTGTCACAACCATTGGTGGGGGAGACAATTACGCATCACAGAGTCAAACTATATTAATTGCTCTATCACTAAAAAATAAGCTAGGATATATTGATGGATCCAGGCCCGGCCCTGAGGCGAGGCAAATGAGGTCGCCGCCTCAGGCCCAAACTTGGAGGGGGCCTCATTTTTAGCCCAATTTTTTTTTTTTTATATCAGCCTAGCCTGGAGGCCTCTCAATTTTGGCCCAATTATAACCTAAACAATCACTGAATCACAATTCACATAAACTTCCGTCTCCTTCCCGCTCTCAATCTCAAAAATTCATTCAACTCTCCAACTCGACAACTGTTCTTCAAGCCGATGCCGTTGGAGTGGTGTTTTCCAAACTCCAGTGCAGTCTTCCAAGTCCCACCCCACTCTTCTTCTTCCTTCCTTTAACCATTTGGTCCATTTTCCTTTCGAGTTCCGGCTTTCCCTAATCAATTTGTTCTTGATTCTAAGAGCCCTTTTCCTCGATCTAGCCCATAAATAGTAATTATTGGCTTCCAAGGTAAGAGTCACCAACATCGCCCTTATTCCATCATTTGTTCCAGTGTAGTATAGACTAGATGGCTGAGTAGGATCATGAGAGTTTGTAGGTGGATTTGAATTTGGGTTTGTGTTTAGATTTGTGTTTGGAGGTAGATTTGGATTTGTGCTTGTGTTTGTGTTTGGAGGAATAGTTTGATCATCTGCCATTGTAAGGCTCTGATATTATATAAGAAAAGGCTAAGAAGCAAATAGAGTACATAACTTTTGGAGAGAATTTTCTTATTGTATTGATTCTGATCCATTTACTTTCTGTACAATGAAAAACAACTTATATAGAATACAAAACCAACAGCCTATCAAACTTCCTACAACTGGCACAAAAGAATAAAACAAAAATTTTCTGTACAATAACAAAATTCCCTTTTAGACTATCCATCAGCCCTTCTATTTGTCTTATAGCCGTGCTTCTTCTTCCTCTAGCTGAGTTAGCAACCCTTCATTCTTGAATAAAATCTCTGTAAGAGAGGAAATAACATAAAAAGTCGACTTCTAGGGTTTCTTTGTCCTAGAATGGAAGAGAAGTGGAAAGGACGAGAAAATACTAGATAGATAGATAGTGTATGTGATGGGCTCATGTACATTGATAGTAGAGAGAAAATGAGCTGGGTCTATGAACAGTGCAACCCACCTTTTTTTGATGCACAATATTAAATCGATTTCAAACAAGGCAAGTGTGAAAACAAGTGGACAAAAATGAACATTTGGGGTAGGATAGATTCTTTTAAGTGAAGGTAGGATTCTATCATTCTTATTAGAGTTTCTTTCAGATTCTTTCTATTTCATTTTACATGAATTTTCTCCTCAATTTACACAAAGTGATTATTGAATTTTATGTACTCAATGTTCACGTGTTATATTCTTCAGGACCTTTGTTGCAATTATTCTATCTGTCCTTATTTGTATCTGTTTCATAGTTTAGGACTTAGATGGGATATGACCTTTCTCTTTCGGTTATGTTTGTTTCTTCAGCCGTGTATATATCTTGGATGTAGAGCTAATTTTCAGCTAAGGTTTTGGAATAAAATTGAAATCTCAATTCTTCGAATTTCGATTTCTTCATGGTATCAGAGCTAAAAGATCTTGGAGATTGGATCTAATGCTTTTTGATTATCAGTGATTTGAACTACTATAGTTCAAATGGCTGATGAATTCGAAGAAGGAAATAATTCAGAAATAAATGGAGATCAACGAAATGGAGGTCGTCGCGAAGCCGATGAAGGAGATCCACTTCAGTTAGGTAACTCTGATCACCCAGGGATGTCGCTTGTTACAGTGCCTCTTACTGGGAAGAATTTTCTGGCTTGGAGTAGGTCGATTAAAATTGCACTTGGTGCAAAAATGAAGCTAGGGTTCATTGATGGCACCATTGAAACTCCAGCTAAGAATTCACCTCAATTTGTGAAATGGAACAGAGTCAATTGCATGATAACTTCGTGGATTTTAAATTCTATTTCAAAAGACATTGTTGAAGCTTTTTTATACACTACCTCTGCTAAAGAGCTATGGAATGAGTTAGAAGAGAGATTCGGAGGTTGTAATGGTCCACAACTATACCAGATACAAAGGGAAATTTGCTCAATAACACAAGGTAGTCAATCAGTATCTCAATACTACACTAAATTGAAAGGTCTATGGGATGAATTAACATATCTCATGACTCTGCCTGAATGCACCTGTAGCTTAGCCAAGACAGTGTCAGATATAACTTCATTTAACAGATTGATGCAATTTCTTATGGGATTAAGTGAAGAATATAAACAAATTCGAAGTCAAATTTTAGTTATGGAACCTTTACCTGCTGTTAACAAGGCTTATTCTATGATTCAAAGGATTGAAAAACAGAAAGAGATACACATAGCCTTTGGTAATGAGACTGAAATGAGTGCTATGTTTTCTAGAACAAACAATCTGAAGAAAGATCAGGCAGCTAGACCTATAGGAGGAAAAAATTATGATATGGTAAAGAGGGAGAGACAATTATTATATTGTACTCACTGCAAAATTAATGGTCATAACAAGGATGGTTGTTTCAAACTCATAGGATATCCAGATTGGTTCAAACAATTAAAAAATCAACATAGATCTGGACCTATGAGATTTTCAAACATGGCTGATACTCCACTTGGAACCAATCAGGAAATGAAGGATAAGTTGCAGAACCGTAATCTATCAGAGATGATACAGCATGAACTGGTGAAGATGATGAAAGGAAACAGCAGAGATGACACGGTTAATTTTGCTCATTTTGGTGACTTCGCAGGTTCTGTTCTCAAACCTGAAACCATTCTAACTTTAAATGCTTCAAACCTTTTAGAAATCGGTTCTTGGATATTGGATACTGGAGCATCTAATCATATGTGTAGCAATTTTAATTTGTTTAAAACACCTGAACAATGCATATCTGCTATTCCAGTTTATCTTCCTGATGCATCCATCAATTTTGTTCAACACACTGGAGACATCATCATCCATCCTACTATTGTCTTGAAAGATGTTTTACATATTCCTACCTTCAAGTTCAATTTATTATCTGTCAGCAAGCTGACAAAACATTCGAGGTTGAAACTCATTTTTTATGATAACCATTGCATTTTACAGGACCATCGGACTGATGAAATCAAAGCAGTTGGTAGACTTTTCAGGAATCTCTATATCCTAGATCAAGCCTCTTTTTCTCCATCAATTCTAAATAAATTCAAAGTTTCCATTTGTAATTCTGTTTCTTCTCAATGTAATAATCTGCCTGTATCATCAAACCTTGTTATTGACAGATCTTTGAATCTTTGGCACAAGAGATTTGGCCACGTTTCTACTAAAGCTATGAAACATTTAGATATCTTGAGTGCTTGTAATGATGATTGTCCTCCATATTGTGATATTTGTGCCATTTCCAAACAAACAAGGTTACCTTTTCCAACCAGTTCGATTCAAACCACACTGGTAGGGGAACTGATTCACATAGATCTATGGGGACCCTACAAGCAAGCTTCCATTTCCAGGGCACATTATTTTTTAACCATTGTTGATGACCTAAGTAGAGCCACTTGGACATTTCTTCTCAAACATAAGACTCAGGTTTTCCAGACTTTCAAAGCCTTTCACCAATTTCTTCGAAATCAATTCCACATTGATATTAAATCTGTTCGATCTGAATAATGGCACTGAATTTGTTAATTCTGATTTTAAAAAATTCCTTGTTGATAATGGTATAATACATCAAACAACTTGTGTTTATACACCTCAACAGAATGGTGTTGTAGAGAGGAAGCACAGACACTTATTACAAATTGCGAGAGCTCTCATATTTCAAGCAAACTTGCCTAAATTCCTTTATGCTACTAACTCTCAACCTTTCAAGGATAAGTTCTCTCCTAGAAGTTTTAGGTGTGTTATGGTGGGTTATAGTCATGGTACCAAAGGATTCAAGGTTTATGACCTTAAAAGACAACAAATTCTGGTTTCTCGAGACGTTGTCTTTCATGAGAATGTCTTTCCCTATAAAGTCAATTCCAATTCAGATCAGAATTTACCTCTCCCTATTCCAATGTTTGAACAACATCAAGATGATCCTATTCTTACTGAAGCCTCTGTTTTTCCTGTTAGTCTGCCCCCTGCTGCTGATAATCACAATGATGGTTCCTCATTTTCTACAGACATGTTACCTGCGAGTGATTCTGGTCCTATTCAACCTTGCATCAGGAGGAGCACCAGATAAAAAATTCCACCTATATGGATGCAAGATTTTGTATCCAATCTCACCCAAACATCTGAAATTTCTACTTCTGCCTCCAATCATCCAAACACTGCCTCTTCAACCTTCACCCCTAACACTTTTCCATACTATACTTCACCTTGTTTTCACCCCACATATGTTGAATACCTGGCTAACATTACCACTATCCAAGAACCTACTTCATACAGGGATGCAAGCTCACAGAAGGAATGGTCTGAAGCAATGAGAGCAGAACTTGATGCTTTGGAAAAAAATGAGACTCCCAGTTGACCTCTCTGCCTTCTGGAAAGAAGCCTATAGGTTGCAAATGGGTTTTTAAAGCAAAATTAAAGGCTGATGGCACTCTAGATAGATGTAAAGCGCGATTAGTTGCAAAAGGTTTTAATCAAATTCCTGGTATTGATTTTTTTGAAAGTTTCTCTCCCGTGGCCAAACCAGTAACTACCAGGTTGTTTATTGCTATTGCTACTGGTAAATTTTGGCCTATTTGTCAGCTTGATATTAACAATGCATTCTTGCATGGTCTATTAGATGAAGAGGTATATATGTTGCCACCTGAGGGTTATCACCAGGCTGCTACTGGACAGGTTTGCAAGCTAAAAAAATCTCTTTATGGTCTGAAACAAGCTAGCTGCCAATGGAATTCTGAATTAACTAAGCATCTCATCACTTTTGGTTTTCACCAGTCACAGCATGATCACTGCTTGTTTACTATGAACACCTCATCTTCCTTCACTGCTCTTCTGATTTATGTCGATGACCTACTCCTTACTGGTAGTGATGAACTAGAAATTGGTCGTGTTAAGGCATCTTTGCACAAGGCTTTCACTATCAAAGATTTGAATTATGCTAAGTATTTTCTTGGTATTGAAATTGCACGATCCACAGAAGGCACTTACCTAAATCAGAGGAAGTATGCTCTTGATATTATAACAAATGCTGGTCTATTGGGTGCTAAGTATACTTCTACACCGTTACCTAAGGGTCAAAAATTTTGTTCTTCTGATCAGGATCCTTATTTAGATCCTGAGCGATTTCGAAGACTCATTGGCCGTTTGCTTTATCTTACTCTCACCAGACCTGATATAACCTTTGGTGTGCAGCAATTGAGTCAATTTATGCAAAATCCTTCTGTTACTCATTGGAATTCTGCTTTACATATTTTACGTTATGTTAAAGGTACTTTGTCCAAAGGATTGTTTTTCCCTGTCACTAATTCGTTTGTTCTGGAAGCCTTCAGTGATGCGGATTGGGCGACTTGCCCAGACACTCGCCGTTCCTTAACTGGTTATTGCATTTTTCTTGGTGGCGCATTAGTATCCTGGAAAACCAAGAAGCAGACCACCGTCTCCAGAAGTTCAGCTGAGGCAGAATACAGAAGTCTGGGTGCCACTGTTTGTGAGTTGCAGTGGATTCGTTATCTTCTTCAAGATTTCAACATCGCCATTTCTCTTCCTGTTTCCCTATGGTGCGACAATCAGGCAGCCATTCACATTTGTGCTAATCCCGTTTTCCATGAGCGCACCAAGCATCTTGATATCGATTGCCACATTGTTCGCAACCAGTTCAAGCTCGGATTTGTTCTTCCTCGTCATGTTTCCACTAATGATCAACTTGCTGATCTTTTCACTAAGTCTCTTCCAGCTCCTCAGTTTCGGTTTTTACTCTCCAAGTTGGGCTTGATGGATTTCCATCAATGTCCCACTTGAGGGGGGGATATTGAATTTTATGTACTCAATGTTCACGTGTTATATTCTTCAGGACCTTTGTTGCAATTATTCTATCTGTCCTTACTTGTATATGTTTCATAGTTTAGGACTTAGATGGGGTATGACCTTTCTCTTTCGGTTATGTTTGTTTCTTCAGCCGTGTATATATCTTGGATGTAGAGCTAATTTTCAGCTAAGGTTTTGGAATAAAATTGAAATCTCAATTCTTCGAATTTCGATTTCTTCAGTGATTAGAATTTCTCATTACGATCTTCCTTCCTTTTCACTAAATAGTCATTTTGCACAATAAAATGGACATATTTATAAAAATGTTTAGACAGATATGTTCACACAACATTTTTTTTATAAATATATCTCATTGATCAGAAAATTTTGTTCTTAATCATAATTTTCGTCAAAAAAATATTGTTGAAGTACTTTAAGGGTGCGTTTGATTGTAAGGGTAAAAAATGGGTAGAAAGAAAATGATTTCCAGGGAAAATAATTGTTTAGAAAATATTTTGTAGGGAATTGTTAATTAAGTGTGTTTGATTGGTATAATTTTCTACCCGGAAAATTTTTAAATTTTCTATTCGTTTTGTTTTGTTTTAAATGAAAATTGTCTATTAAAATGATAATTTTTTCCACAATTGGTTATAAAATTTGTTTCCATCGCCAAAAAGTAAAAAAAAAAAAACAGAAAAAAAAAATGTTTCCTAAAAAATCATTTTTTTATCAAAGTTTAGTGTTCGTTTGATTTTATTTTATATGGAAATTGTCCATTAAAGTGAAATTTTTTTTACTATTAGTTATAATATTTGTTTTCATTGCAAAAAAAAAAAAAAAACGTGAACTGGAAAATAAATTCCCACAAAAATGGTGGGAAAATCATTCCCTCCAAAACCAAGAAATCAGGCTCGTGAGGTTGTAGGGTGGAAAAAATTTTGCCTAGAAAAAAAAGCTATCAAACAAGTCATTTTGGGTGGAAAAGGAAATCATTTTCCATTTTCCATGGAAAATAAGGCCTGTCAAACACAGCCTAAATGAGAATCAAACATTTAATCACATTTTTGTATTATTATTTGTTTTGCTTATTAAAAATACAATGGACAAACGAGTTTTTTTTACTCTATTTTAAAGAAAAATTTGAAGAAAAACCATGATCAACAATAATTTATATTAATTTGAGAATAATAATAATGTAATGAAAAAAATTTCGAGACATAAATATATCCCAGTGAATAATAATAATGTAATTAAAATTAGATTTTTAGTAAATTTTGATGAAAAAAATGATGAAATGTACTGTTGAAAAGTTGTGACCCCATAAAATGTGTAATTTAAATTAATTATTGATTTTGACTTAGATTGAAATCTGAATTTTAATTTCTATTGAATAGGGGCATAATAATGTATAAAGATTATGAACATTAGTGAATGCATCTATGGGGTGTTCTCAATTAAAATTTTGATAGATTTTAAAATATATAAATCCTAATGAATTTCGTGGATTTGAATAAATTTTCACAAATTCCATAAGAATTTCATTAAGTATGATAAAATTTCAAAAGATTTGGTTATATGTATTTTTAACCTTGAAATTCATTCAAAAATTTTAAAATCCTTATGTTAATAAAATCTTCATAAATCCACTCGTTATTGAGAATACTAAAATTTTACAAGATTTCTTTGAATTTCATTAAATTCTCAGTTAGACACACCTAAAATCTATTAAAATCTCAATTGGGGATACCTAAATTTAGAAAAAAATTAAATTTCATCACAATATTGACTGAGGACACCCCTACCAAATGTTTAAGTTGGAATTTGGTAAAAACCAAGGGGCCGTTCTTTTTGTATTTCAGTTTTGTGTTTTGAATTCATTTTGTATTTTGTGTTTTGAGTGACTATTTTTAGGTTGTCGAAAACGCGTTCTTTTTGTAGTTTTGTAAAAATATTTCCCAAAACAATTTCTAAAAAACGCATTCACATGTTTTTCATTTTCCATTCTCCATCAACCTGCCGGAAATCGCCCCCTCCAGAGAAACGT
This sequence comes from Fraxinus americana, assembly GCA_035079005.1. Lineage (NCBI taxonomy): Eukaryota > Viridiplantae > Streptophyta > Magnoliopsida > Lamiales > Oleaceae > Fraxinus > Fraxinus americana. The sequence continues at coordinate 14,186,160 of CM068718.1, read as the reverse complement.
CTTCTCCCACACAATCCGACCACAACCCACCACCTGGACCACTAGATCCCAACATCATTCAAACTCCCGACCTCCCTCTACAACTTCAACCGATTATTTGTTCCAAAATCAGCCGGAATCAGCCAAAAACAACCGCGGTACCACTCACTGTTTCGGCTAATAAACACCGCCGCCGACCACCTTTCCGATCGCGGACCACCACCAATCCACTCCTCTGAACAAGGCGCATCAATACTACCATGGGTCACCTTCAATTATTCCAGAATCGGCTGATCTGATCTTATGGAAACCGCCTTCGGTACCACTCACTGTTTGAGGATTTTTTTTTTCGATTTTGCTATATGATTGAATTGTTTTTTGTGTGGTAATTGAAGAGGGGATTGAGGGATTCGCAATGGTATATAACTCCGACCGTTTTGGAGAAGGTTGGCCGGAGTTTAGAGGGGAAAGTGGCGGTGGAGTGGCAGAAGAAAGGAGGAGAGTTTTGGGCAGTTTCCGTGTTTTCCAGATTGTGTTCCCGTGTTTTCGAGTTACTGAAGGAAACGCCCAAAACGGCAATTCTGCCGTTTTGTGTTTTCTGTAGGAATTTTTTTTTGTTTTCAAAAAGTCGTTTTCGAAAATGACAAAGAGAACACGTTTTCGCCGTTTTGAAAAATCGAAAACAGAAAACGACTTGAAAATGACCCTAATAAACCATTTCCCTTAATTTTTCTTTATGTTGATCGAGAGAATATTATCCTACATATATCTATTCACAATTTCGTTGTACTCATGTCCTGTTTTGGTGGTACCGTGTTTATAACATTGGTTCCAAGAAACCTGATTCGTCCGATTTTATCTATCATGATGATGATCATCTCTGAATCTGTGGTCTACTTCTCTACTTGCATTGTTGTGTTAAGCTGCGTGCCTTGACATCTCCCTTCCAATCTCTCTCTACCTCATAGCCACTCGAGACTTCCAGTTTTCCATCTTGAGCGCAAACGAGGTATTCTCTTTGTTCAATTCCCACTCTGCTTCTGTTTTTCTAGGGCTTTTATTTTTCCCCAATAGGCTATCTCTGTTCTTAATTCATCTTTCTTTTTTTTTTTTTTTTTCCAATTTTTATCTGGGATAATTTCTTTAGTTTACTTGTTTATTGACCTTTTTTATTGAAATTGCTGGTTCTGCTAATTTGGGTAATGCTTTCAGTGTTGTTTTACTTGTAAGTTTTATACTCTTCGTTTCCCCCCATTTTCTTGTATTACTTGTTATTATTATTTTACCGCTTTTCCCCCTTATCTTTCTGTTGAATCGTTTCTTGTTTCTATAACTCTATAGTTTAGTAATGTCTTACCCTTCAGTCCCCCTGTAATTTCCCCCTGCATATTAAACAACGTTTGAAAACTGAGTCTGAATATCATTAGGGGGTTGCTGTGAAATCCTCAAACTCTCACTTATTTTCTCTCCTTTTTCTTTTAAATCATATTGAATCCGTGCATGTTATTTATTCATCTGATTTGAATTTATTAATTGGAGAGTCCATCTTAAAGACAAATATATGCTATTTTTATAGTTCAACTATATATTTTTTAACTTTTTAAATTTACCTACCGAACATACCTTACGAGTTTCTTGGGATCTCAAATATACCAGTAATATGACTACATTCTTTCAAATAGAATATCTAAATTTAGCCCTTGTTTGATTTTGGTTTTCTCAAAATCACTTTTCCTTAAACTCATTCTCTACCACATGTTTTCCCAATAGAATAACTTTACACGTGGACCCATAATTTTTCTCTGCTTTTTAATTACACATTCTCCATAAAAAATCAGCTCCCAAAAAAGAAAAATCAAACAAGGTCTTAGTTTTATTGAGTGAAACTGGTTTTGACCTTTTTTTGTGCCATTGTTTATGCCATGATTGGTGTTGGTGCATGAAGCTAATTCATGGAGCTCACTTGAGATTGGTTCTCTTCTGAGATTGGAAGTTCTATGTGCGAATGAATATTTATAGGCTGGCATTTATTATTTGATAAACATACTAACTCAAGAAGATTATTATGATACATTATCATCCATTAAGTATCCCACTTTCATTCTGTCAGATGATGTTTTTATAGTGGCTTCCATATTTATTTGATCACTACAAAGTTGGGGTATATATTACTACTGCAAGCGAAAAACAAAAAGTTAAGTACAAACATAGAAGGAGGCACATATGGCCGGACCTCCAGGTTCCAGCCAATGGAAAATCAAAGTACACAAAATAACCTGTCTAAGAGACAGGGAGCTGACGAATAAAACTTTTTCATTTATTTATTTAGCTTCTTAGGAACTAGGATTTTAATCTCAGTACATTTGAGCATTTGTTATATTTTTGTAGCTTTTGCAACTTGGTTTTCTGCTTTGGAGTGTTTACATATTCTTACAGAAATTAAATCGATTGCTTCTAGATGCACTAGATCGAACACGGGCAGTCTTAAGTAGATTGTATATTTTGCTATTGACAGATCTAAGCTTGAAGTTTCAGTTTTCTCGGCAAAGGAAGAGGCCTCTTGATTCAGATCAAGCTAGAGAATGTTATATTGAGACTCCTTTTTAAATAGTTATTTTGGTTAAAATGGCAGCCGATAATCAGAAAAAGCGGTTAAATGCTACCAGCTTTGTTGGATGTACTTCTCGCCAACTACGCCAGGTGAAAAGGAAGAAAATGGGATCACCACAGTATGATCTGAACATGAGAGCTAACATCTTTCTTGAGTGGGATAACAAGAAAAAGAGTGTTGTTTCCAAGAGGGAGCAGATTGGCATTGCTGAAAGACACTTAATTCCATTTATGGAGGCAGGTGCTTATGGCCTTAACTTTTTGGCTGATGTAATTTCTGTTCCTCAGGAGATATTTGAGTTGGAAAGTCTATCTGAGGTGTTCTCATATGAGGTAACTGTCGCTTTTAATGCTTATTTGTCAAGCAGTTATTGTTCTTAAACTATCTATTCATATGGAACCTGTTATAGGTCTGGCAGAACCATTTATCTGAAGATGAACGAAGTCTTCTATCGCAACTTCTACCTAAAGGAGCTGAGTCAGATAATATTGTTCAAGACTTGCTTGCAGGGATTAATTTTCACTTTGGAAATCCTTTAAAGAAATGGCAAGTTCTTCTGTGCTTGTGGGCTGTAGACATCTGATTTTAAAAGCTGCAGTAGTCTAAATCATAATATATATCGACTGAGCTGGACTATTTTGTATCTTGCACATAATAGTTTCATTTACTATAATTCTGAATATCTTGAACAATTTTGGCTTATATGCATGTGTTTTCTGATTGTGCGACTTCTTTTGGTTGTCTTCTTAGCATGTTGTTTATTTATTGTTGTACATAGCACAATTGTTTCCTTCTATGGGACAATAAGACTCTGTTTGTGCCCCCCTTTTTTTGTTGAGAATGTATTTTAGAATAGTAGATTGATGGAAAATGCGTGGTTAAAAAGTAAGGAAAAGTTTTGGTAATATTATTTTATTGAAGAATGTGTGGTTGAAAAAATGAGAAGAGAAAAATGTATTTTGAAAAAAATGGGGATCAAACAAGGGCTAAACAATTTTCATCTTGGATGGGATGTCATCGATCTTGTTCTTCCCATTCACTGAGGCCACAAAATTCTACTTTTGGTTTGAGATGCTTTGCCGTAGTTATATAACCTAACTTATGGCTTGAAAGAAACTTCTGAGTTAAAAAGAAAGGGGGCACCATACTTATGGCTCGATTGTTTTTTGACTAAAGCTAAGGGCTAACACGCTTTTGTATATTAAGTGATATTTGTTATTTTGAAAAGGTAAAGAATACTGGAAGATGCATTTAGCATCATTGGTTGAAGACATTTTACTTTTCCCCACTATAATTAAGCTCATGTTTGGCCCCCATTATTTGGTGGTATAATTTTTGAAATAATGTTTTTTTGAAGAATGTGTGGTTAAAAAGAAGAGAGAGAAAAATGTATCACAAATTAATGGGGGCCAAACGGGGGCTAAATTGCTTGTGACAGGGAAGCATAGTAATTTCTTCACCCAGCTTTCCTGGGAATGGTTTGGCTTACTACCATGGCATACATATTGCTCTTGTTTATTCCTGCAGTTTTGAGAACATAGAAATGGTTTTTTTCCCCTCACATGCTTCTTATATCTTAATGATTACAGACTTCCATTTTAAATTTGGAATGATGGTATGGCCATGGGTAAGCAAAGTTACTTACTGGTAGAATTATGTTTTCAGGGGCTCATCTCTTTGTTTTGGGAAACTTCATCCTGATAACATTATTCATGAGGAACAGTCTCTCAAGACCAGTAAGAAGGCATACTATTCGGACTTGCAGAAGTATCATGACGAGTATGTAGTTATCATTTGTTCAGTGCTATCTGTTGTTATTCTGAGTTGTGCTATTGCTTTAATTTTTTCTGTTCAAGATGCTTATGTTCCTTGTCTCAGCATGATTGGGAATTTGCGGACGTGGAAGGAAAAATTGGCCACCTGCAAGGATCCTGAGGACGTTGTGCAGAAAATTTGGAGGTTATTCTCTTCATACGCGTTTTTGTTTTATAAAATTTGTTAATAAAGTCTCCTACAGTCTTTAGGAACCCCATTATCACATTAATGCATTCAGTGTGTCTTCTTGAGAAAATTTCACCCCCAGGGCCCCCTTCTTTCATTAACTATTGAATTTGGAAGGGTAACTTGTTCAATTAATTATGAAATGAAAAATCTTGAAAATGGAACTTATATCCACAATTTATTATGAAATAAAAAATCTTGGAAATGGAACTTGTATCCATGATAGTTGTTTAATCAATAAATGATGAAGTGTTGTAAATAGTACTTGGCAATCAACACACTCTTGCAGTGATATTCATATAGGATAGCCATGGCAATCCTAATTACTTGCTTTTGACTGTGCTTGATTTTTTCGGCAGTTATGTGTTTCTATGTTATGTTTCTTGTGTATATGTCGTGGAATGGATGTTTAGTGTTCTATTTCAAAATTGATTTGCATACAATTAGTCATGAGAATTCTGTTGAGGAATTTTCTCTGTCCTATTTGAGCAGCCTGACATTGATGTTTCCACTACTAACATGAAAATGCAAAAATTCTTGGTGCCTTGCTGAATTAGCTTGAAATTGTCACGAAATGGCTTTTATTAATGTATCCCTTGAGGTTCTGCTTCTTGTTCTAGTTTCGAAGCGTTTCAAGATTTTACAGTTTCTGTATTTAAACCATCTAGGTTTAAGAATTGAATTTTATAAGCAGGGCTAGGAAGCATGCTGACAAAGGTATGCCAACGTCTGAGACTGGATTCTATGGCACTGAAGAACACCTTGTTGCAACACCTGACTCGTGTTCTTGGGCTACTTCTGATAAAGCATACAGCAGTGACAATCAGAACATGGTGATGATGCTTGGAAAATCTAAAAAGAGGTAGTTTAGTCTCTTTCTCTCTCTCTTTCATCCGACCAAAAAAAAAAGACCTCACAAGGTCTCATTATCTGTGTTTGATGACAATTTTGAGTGTCTAATATATGCAAGTCTATATAGCTAAAGTCATCTTGATAACTCCAGCTAGTTGTTCTGTGTTTGAATATGCAGAAGAGGCTTCTTGGACAAAAATCATGATTCTTCCAATGGCTTAAAGGCTGTTGAATGGCCCAAAAAGGGAGAAAAGCTCCAAAAGCGCAATATCCAGCATGGTGATGGTGCCAAATACATGTCTTACATAAAGGTTGTTTGGTGCATCAGAAATTGTTATTTACTTCAACATGTCACTATTCATAACTCCTGCCCTTTTTCCATGAAGTAAAATTGCACACGTAGTTTTCTATTATTTTCGGTTTCCATTTTTGTTATTTCTTTTAGGAATGTGTTTTCTTGTTTGCAATATTTTCAAGCTGAGGTTTGTGTTATGTGGTTCTTCAGATCAGCAAAGAACAGCATCAACGTGTCAAGAGTAGTATGAAGCATTCTAGTAATAGCATCAAGCCTAGGTCTCTGAATAATGTTTTAGGTAACATTGATGCACTCCGTGTACAACCATTTGAGGTATTTGAGGAGGAAGAAAGAAAGAAGCTTCATTATTATTGGTTAGTTTATCCTTCTTCCTTTTTTTTAACGTCTTAAAAACATTGTCAAAGTAAAATTTTGAACTCTTTCAATTCATGCTCACGAATGCTAATATCAATCTTACAGGTTGGAATTGGTAAATAAAAATGTCCCAGAAGGTTTTGGTATCTGGAGGAAGAGACAATTGCAGAGACAACAGTTAACACAGTCCTTGAGTCAAGAAATGAGACAAAAATTAAGTTGTCAAGAGGTTTGTTGCATCTCTTATTTTTAGAAGTTTTTCATTGTGAGTGGAGGGATCCTTAATCGTGTAAATTGATTGAAATTTACCTTTCAGATCTCTTGCAAATTTTTTAGTTGCTGCATTTTTTAATTTGTTCGCTTCTAATAGTCTACTCTGGATGAAGAGAAAGATGATTCTCACGAGCAGCTGCATGAGCCACCAGATGATAGCGAAGAAGAAATTATACCTGCAATGACAGTCAAGGTTTATCAGCTGAACTTTTGTTCTTGTATATCCTGATTAAATTTAGAGCTTTAGGAATAACAAATTATCACCTTGTTTGGTAAAACTTTGCTAAAGTTTCATCAACTTTTCAACTGGTCAAACTTCAATTTTAACCATGCATTTTTATCAACTTTTCAACCTCACATATCATCAACTTTTATCAAAAACTGCTAAAACTTTTCAACCACGCATTGAAAGCTGATGTTTTGAACATAGTGTTCTACTTTAAGTGTATGATATCAACCTGTCAGTTCCATTTGGTGGGTGTTCAGGATGAGGAGAAAGAGGGCTGCTTACTTCAGAAGCCAATAGATAATGGAGAAGCAAACTGTGATATGGCTGTGACTACAGAGGTGGTTTTTGCTGTCTATTTTTTGTTTATGATTGGGGGTAGATGAGTATATGGAATCAGCCTTGTCAATCACTGGAGACAAATTTTGTTAATTTGTGTTTTCTGTGCAACAAAGATTTGGTGGTTGTACTAACTTCTTATGTGTTATCATATGATGGTCAGGTTGACAAGGAAAAGAAGACTGGTTATGCATTTAATGAGCAAACACCTAAAGATACAGAACTTTCTGAAGATGATAATGATGACTCCAGCCATGTTTTTATTGAGGATCAGCATCAACAGCAGCAGTTGGATTCGCCTAATGATGGTAGCTTCCAGTTCAACTCGATGGAGATGGAATCCCTTGGAAATGATTTAATTGCAAAGACAGATGAAGTTCCTTCAATAATGTCAGAGTACCCTGGAAATCTGAACCACGTGGATGTTCCTGTTAGTCAGCAGGATCCTCACCCAACTACGAGGAATGTCTGGACAGCAGGTAACATGCACGGCTCTTATTATTGTTCTACTTCTGCAAGTGATGAATATGCCTCTGCTGGTGAGTTGTCACTTGGCCATCCGCAGTTTATAGAGGAGCAACCGGTACAAATGATAGATTTGGAAGCAACAAGGGGTAAGGATGTAGGGAAGAATCCGTTGCACAGACAAACTGATGATGTGTCCTTTTTTACTTCTTACCCAAACAAAGCTCGAAATGAACTACTTCAGTCTTTCTTCAAGAACCAGGGCAGTTTACCCAGCCATCATGAGCAAAAACAGCTGGGGTTAGATTTCAGGCCAGCGCCCAATCTAATGATGGAGGGTGGTCAATTTTCTGGGCATTTCAGGGAACAGGTTTATCCATCACTTGCTTTGGACCCCGGGCAGAAGAGACTGAATGATCTTTACTTGCATCAGAACATTCAGGAGAGTGTGTATTCTGATGCAGGTCGATATTCTATGCAGAAGCAAGAGAACTTGACAGTCAATATTCATGATTGGGCTCCTCTATCTCATATGAATGGAGAGCTGAGTCAGAATTGGTTTCAAAGTGAGCATGGGGTTGGTGGTGGCTGGTCAATGGGTGCTGTTAGTGGGACCCATAGCGTAGGCAGTGGAAGTAACTCGGATCAGACCTTATACAGTGTTGTATCCAAATGTAATGAACTGCGTCCTAGTGCCACTTATGATCCAATGGGGTCTGCGGAACGGTTCATTGTGCCTGGAAATGGTAGTGGAATGGATGGCGGAATTCCTACAAGCAGCAATGTGTTGCAACAGTCTGCTAATTCACTCAACTACTTGAGCAGCCATGACACAGTCACTGGTATCAAAACCAACAACATTGGATGGATGGAAATGACACATCAGAATTCTGGAGTACAAGAGTCCATGGGGAAACCATTCGTAAGATCGTGGAATCAATAAGGATTCTTATTTGGGGGTAACATTTTCTTTTTTGGTTTTTAGATGTATTTTTTTCCTGCTGAAGATGGGTGGTCAAAGGACGAAAGATGGCACTCTGTTCAATACACATGTATATAAGTAGACTTCTATACGACGAAAGATATGTTTTGATATTTGGTAGAAATAATAAAAATATCAAAATCGGGGTCCCAAGATTGTATGTTGAGTGATAGGAGACTACGTAGCTTGGTTCTATTAAGATTTATGCATTTCTATTAACTTGATAATGTTCATGTTGTTGCTTCTTAAAAGCATGTTGTAACAAATAAATAGCAATGAGCAGTAGATAAATAATTGTACATGTGGATCTTTTAAAATGTGACTTTATGTGTTTATATAAATAATTTATAAACATTTACTCAAATATAGACTATTTGGCAAAAATTATAAATTATTTGTAAATAGTCAAACTTTATTTTTAATTAAATCTATTAATAGATTTACAAATATTATTTATTTTTCATTTACAATTTTTTTCTAAATGGAGGCTAATTAATTATTGATTGATTGATATTGTACAATCGCAATTTCTATGTGATAGCGAAACGGTGTAAATGCAAATTCTAAGAGGTAGCTGACGAGAAGATACATGGCCAGTTTGGTACGGCTCAAAATCCAATTAAAATTAAAAATATAGTCGTTATTGGGTTCCACTCATCTAATAAAAGTCAACAATAACGGTTAGTTTTTCAATTTTAATCCGATTTTAATCTCTACCAAACACCCTCACAATTTGTAGTGTATCTAATCTTGCAGCTTGCAATGTCTGACTTAATTAAGATATGTTATAAGGTAGTGTTTTAAAAATCGCGTTTAGGTGAAACGCTATGTCCTGGTAGTGAACGCAAAATTAAGCGATCAAGTTTTCTTTTCTGTTCTTTTTTTTTGGTACACAACAAGGATAAACAATCTTATTTATGTGCAATTTAATGCAAAGTTGATGAACAATAAGAAGAAGAATGACAAAATAAAGACTCTATTAGCAAGTGATACTATTAATGCACGATTTTGGATTGTAAAGGATTGTGATGATGAGGAAGAGAATGACACGGTAGAGAATAATATCTTACCATCTAAATATAGTTTAGCTTTTGCATTTTAAAATCTTGAAATTTGTATAAATGACTAATTATGTGAATTATTAAGTAAATATAATATTTTATAATTTATGTTTAGTATGTATTAATTTAATTATTAAATGATTTTTTGATTTTTAGAATAATTAAAAATTTGCTCGTAAAACTTGAAACGTTGTCTTCACACCTAACCACGCTTTATACTTTTTAGAACATTGTTATAAAGTGATAAATTAAGATTTGGGAAGCAAGGATTAAATATTATCATCTGTTGTCTCATTTACTTATATAGATATTATTTTCTTATTTCAAAATAGATTTGATTCAAAAATAAAAAAATAAAAGAAAATGAATATTCGAGATTGGAACTGTCTCCTATTTAAAAGTTGAAATTCATTCACGTTAGATAAATTGAAGTATAGTAGCTTAATTGTTCCTACCTATACAGGCAATCAAGGATGGAGTGTGGTAGGATATTTTTGCTAGCATTAAACTACTCTACCAGGCCTGTAAAAAGTTTGGTAGAGTGGTTGCCTCACATGAGGTGGATCCCTCATTAAACCCCCCCCCCCCCAAATGTTTTATCACCCACCCCGCCCATGACTCATTGGCTCTACCAGATTTAGTACTAATCTGGTAGAGTAGCACGATCCTTTTTGCGATATGTGATGGAATGGTAGATTTGAAATTAAATTGAAGTTCATCAACCCAATTGAGATATTGCTGAAACTTTAGTGACCATGGTTCAATACACCCTAAAAAGTTATAGTTTGATGGTTAGTCAAAATAAATTGAATGGAGTAACGGTTGTAACACCCAGAGTGAGGTTCAGACGAAGGGACAGAGGTGAGAATCCGATGATTTAGACTCTTTATTGTCTATGAATATTAATCTGCCTTCAACGCGAAGTTAATACTCGCAGTACCCATCTCGTAGATATCAAAACCCTCATTTCCCGAAATTTTCTATGTTCACTTTGTGGATGCATTCAGGTAAATAAATCGACTGAGAAGGAAAAAAATGGCGGAGACAAGAAAGAATAATAATAATAAAGAGGTTATCCGATTGGAGCGAGAATCTGTCATTCCAATCCTCAAGCCTAAGCTCACCGTGCACCTGGCCAACCTCATTGGTAATGTATTTTCTTTTACATTCTACGTGGATCTTTTAATCTATCTCTAGTTTTTCGAATTTGAATATGTGGGTTCCCTGCTGCACCATTTGCTTCCCATTTCTAACGTTTTTGTTTTCTTAATTATAGTGGGGACTTGTTAAATCCACCTTTAATTTGATAATCTTGCTTAAAACTAATTACTCATGATTCAGGAAAAAAGAAAATAGGATGCGATGTGTTTAATAGAACAATGGCCGTGAAATGATGCTTTTCCTCTTCCAACTAACAAAATAGAATTGAAGTCCATTAAACAAAGAGAGAAAGAAACAAAAGAAAGATAATTGCTAGGATTTTTTGCCTTTTTTGCACGAACTTGGTGGCGCTGGCTTTGTTTTGAGTATTAAGTTTTTGCTTTCTGCAGAGCATACTTCTGATCGAGCTGAATTTCTGAAACTCTGCAAGAGAGTTGAGTACACAATTCGAGCTTGGTATCTTCTACAATTTGAGGATCTCATGGTAAAGTTTCCCGGTTTATTGGATGGAAATCTAAATATTTCAAGGAGAAATTTGACGTTTTCCCCCCTCTTCATTTCTTCTGTAATTATGTTTATGTGCATGCAGCAATTGTACTCCCTCTTTGATCCTGTGCATGGGGCTCAGAAGTTGGAGCAGCAGAACTTATCTCCGGACGAAGTTGACATTCTTGAACAGAATTTTTTGACGTACTTATTTCAGGTTGAATGCAATACACCAAAAAGGAAGAGACTCGTAACATGACAGATAAAACATAGCGGTTTCGCTTATTTTTGTGTGATACCCTGTTTGCTATTCAGAAACTTAGCCCCTGTTAGGTAGAGATTCTTTAAAACTTATTTTTCTCCAAACTCATTTTCAACTACACATTCTCCTAATAAAATAATCTTGCATGTAGACCCATAAATTTTCCCTACTTTTTAACCACATATTCTCTAAAAAATCACTTTTCAAAACATTTATTCTCAAAAAAATCTAAGCTCTCATTAACTTAGTGTTTCCAAAAATGTTTGTGCTCGATACACAGCACACAAATGGTTGTGTTACAATGATTATTAGCTTGGTGTTTTTGTTATTTTTATGATTACTTTTATGCTTGCTATCCACGAATACATCGTCTATCAAGTTGGCAACCTGCTGCCCATTATCTTGGGTTGAAGGCGAAGGGGGAAATGAGCGCATGTTATTACTCTTCAGATCTTCCTTATTTATTATATTTCATTTGTATTCACTTTTATCTTATTTTGCAGGTGATGGAAAAGAGCAATTTTAAGATAGCCTCTGATGAAGAAATTGAAATTTCACAGTCAGGGCAATATCTTCTCAATCTTCCCATCTCAGTTGATGAATCTAAGGTATGCTGATATACATGTGTGATTGATTCAGAGGTTACATTTGATGATTGACAGAAATACTTCTATTTGGCATAATTAGGATTTTATCTCTATTCGTGATATAGCATCTCCATGCTGTTCACATGTCTACTTCTGAATGTAGCTTGATAAGAAGCTTCTGAAGAGATATTTTGAGGAGCATCCTCGTGAAAACCTTCCAGACTTTTCTGATAAGGTATTGCTCTTTATCGCCGTCTCTCCTTCACTCTCTCTGCGATGGATCAACCATGGGAAATTATATCCACTGCGTACATGTTTTGATCTCTTTTCTACCCAAACAGTTTCCACAACTTTTATTGCCATTCCAAATTCTCCTGCTACATCAACTAGCGTCAATAGAGTGACAATCCTCATTTTATATAGAATCCATCCTATTTTATCTCTCCATGACAATTCTGGTTTTCAGCTTCTGCTCTGCCTTGGGTAATCAAGAAGATTTAGCTTTTGAGAAACCTTGTGTGTGGGAAAAGGAACTAAGAATGACATATAACAACAATAAAAGTGCTTATCTGTCAGATTATTGCACAACCTTCTGCCAGCATTGACTTTTGAGATGCCCTTGTCTTCACTACGACAGACAGCTCAGCTGAAATTCACATGCTTTCAAAATTTAGTTGTTAACATCAGAGAACAGTATACTCCAAATGGACCATGGAACTGGATTTTTCTTATTTCCTACTTCAAAATTAGCTTTCGGTTTCTGTGTGCACTAGATTTTTTTCTTCCCTTTTTTGGGTAAGGATAGACTTAGTTTTGTACTTCTCTTTCTTCCTGAAATAGTTTTGAAACCCATATTGTCACCTTAAGTGTCAAGTCTCCGGTGCTTAGTTTCTTCCCTTTATTCCTCATCCTTTTGGTAAATAATGTGATTTGAGTCTCCACTCACTATTTAGAGTATGTTTGGTGAAGTTTTTTCAAGCTTATAAGCTAATCTAACATCAATTTTATCTGCATATTTATATTTCATAGGACCCACAACTCATAATCTACAAAAAGCTTCACCAAACATACACTTTTTTGTGCAACTTTCTTGAAGGTAATTCTTTAGTAACTGTTTGTAAACCTTGACAGTTAGATATCTTAAGACAAGTCCTCACCTGCAATTATATTTTTCCTTAAGATTTACTTTTTCTTTCTCAGCAAGAGCATTTTATAGCACGTTTTTAACCAAAACAATTTAATCATACCGCTTAAGGAGGATCTTTATCTAGTCAGCCGGTTTCATTCCAGTTAATATTTGTAGACCAAGGCCATGTTTCTCCATGGCTTCTACAAAAGAGAAATATCACTTGATTAATTAAATTCATAAACACTTTATGCTTTTTTACTCGAGCTAGCAAATGTTGAAAGATGTTTCTGGTCTAACGGATGATCACTAGATCAATTTATCACTATGGAGATATAAAAACAAACTAGCATGAGAATGATCTTAGAAGTTTGGCAATATTTTTTAAAATCATATCTTTGTAGACAAATGCCTTTATCAACTCTTGCACAATTTAATGTCAAGATGAGCCACTAAAATTCAAGAATCTACTGTGGAAGGAGAATTTACGTATATGAGTTGAGACATTATTGCAGACTGGAAGACTGGAGATTTATTTGGACCAATATATTAACATTTAAAGAATAAACATTTTCTATTTATTGATTATAAGAATATACACTTTCTATTTGATAATTATAATTTTAGCTTATCGATGAAATTGATGAACTGTAATTTTGAAGTAAAAAACTTGCCCCTATCGGGGTTAGTCTATGTTTCACGGGGTGCCTTTTTTAGCACAGAAAGGAATACCGTACGGTAATAGTCTGCTCCGTTAGACTACCTTCCGCCTTCTCTCGATCGTTTCGGGATTAAAGAAATTTTGATTACAATTTGTAAAAAGCTTGCAACAGAAAATTTAGATGCGTTGAAAGTAAATTGATCATTGATTGATGAAAGTGAAAATTATAATTGATAAAAGCAGAAAATTACAATGGTCGGTGCAGGGGGCGAACACCAGTAACCTTGAAAGATTTTTGAATGACTAATACCCCATATAATAGCTTGCGGAACAAAAACTTAAGTGATAGGAGTAGACGTTTAAACGACAAGAAATCATACTAAACGTTTACAAATATCAGAGCTATTTTACAATTGAAATAAACTATTATAATGAAAAGGAAATTACAACTCAAACTGAACTAATATTTACAATGTGCGGCCGAAGTTGGGCAAACTACGGTTGCGCTGGGTGAAGGGGCTAAGTAAAGTTGCGGTCCTTGACATTCTCCTCCATTTGTTTTGGCGACATCCTCGGTGCCATCGATGCATGGTATATTCAATTAATGGTTTGAAAGCTCCAATGTCTTTTTCTCTTTCCCCAAGTATTCTCTTCGCTGCTGCATTCACTCCATTTGACCAAGTACTCTTGATGATATTTCCTAAAAGCTCGAGTAGTTCGATGGTCCAATACAGCTTCAGCAACCTTCTTTCCGGCTTTTCTCAGTTCAAACACGGGTCGCTTTGGCTCATTTCTGGATACGTCATCTTTGTCTGCAAAGTATGGCTTGAGTACACCAACATGAAAAACCTTATGGATTTTGCACCATGAAGGGAGTACAACTCTGTATGCGACTCTTTCAATCTTCTTCACGAGGGTAATGGCCCAATATATTTTGGCACCGATCTTGAGTTTTCCCCTCTTGTCTGTTTATAATAGTTTATGTCGAGAAGTTTGATCATTACCAGATCTCAAACATTAAATTCAAGGAAATGATGCTTTAAATCTGCAGACTTTTTATACCTTTTCTAAGCTTTCTCAAAATAACTTCGAGCAATTTCAATATTTCGTTTCCACTTTTAAGAGAAGTTTTTCGCTTGAGGGAATTTGGTACTTTGATGGATATCCATAATATGAGGGAGTAACGGTTGCTGGCCAGTCACAATCTCAAAATGACTCTTATTGGTGGAAGAGCTCTTTTGGGCATTGAAGCAAATTTGAGCCGCATCCAAAAGTTTCACCCAATTTTTCTACGAAGTAGACATAAAGTGCCGAAAATATTCTTCCAACATAGAATTTAAGCGCTTTGTTTGTCTGTCAAATTGTGGGTGAAAACTAGAACTCATGCTCAAAGTTGAACCAAAAAGTTTGAACAACTTGGTTCAAAATATGCCAATAAATCGAGGATCCCAATCACTGACGATGTCTTTAGGCAATCCCCAGTATTTAATAATATGTTTGAAGAAGAGTTGAGCCGTCTCTTCAGCCGATACATACTTGGGCTGCGATGAAAGTTGCGTACTTTAAAGACGGTCTACCATGACGATGATAGTGCCAAAATCTCTAACTTTTGGCAATCCAACAATGTGGGTTAATACCCTAAATAGTCACTGAACTTTGTGAAACATTCACAGGAGGTCACCGAACTTCAAAACTTCCCTAAGTAGTCACTAAACATTGCAAATAGTTCCTAGGGATCACTGAACTTCCAAACTTCCCTAAATAGTCACTAAACTTTGTCAAAACTTCCCTTGATAGTCATTGAACCATTGATGAATGGGGTCCCAATTTGCAAAGTTCGGTGACTTTCTGGGAAGTTTTAGCAAAATTCAGTGCCCATTTAGGGAAGTTTTGAAATTCAATGACCCCTTAGGAACTATTTGCAAAGTTCAGTGACTACTTAAAGAAGTTTTGAAATTCGTTGACCTTCTAGGAATTTTTGACAAAGTTCAGTACTATTTAGGATATTAACTCCTAACAATGTAGTACATCGATACACTCTCAAATGGCCTAGTTGGGACAGAAAGAGGTTCAAGTAAGCCTGCCTTTTTCTGATGATCTGTCTTATCTTGCTGATAAATAAGACAAGTTTTCACGTAACTTGCAATGTTGTCCTGCATTTTAGGCCAGTAGCACGCACGTTGTAGTAGTGCAAAAGTGTGTTCCTCTCCAGGATGTCCCGCCCAAATCGTATCGTAGCATTCCGTCATTAGTGATTTCCTTAAATCTCCGCCCATAGGAACATATAGGCGGTCTCCTTTAGTCTTCACTAGGCCCCCATCGAACCAGAACTGACGAGTTCTGCCTTGCTTGATTAGGTCGACCAAATATTGAGTAGCAACCATCCAAAAGTGCCTGATTTTGGTCCCTTGTATTTGTCGTAATTGTGCTCCCTGAAAGAGCCGTCATAGAGCAAATGGTGGCCAAGTTGGCCCGTCGACTAAGAGCATCGACAACATGATTACTTGATCCAGGACGATACTTTAGCATAAAATGGAACTATGAAAGAAGTTCCTGCCAACGAGTCTATTTGCTTGATAGTTTCGGTTGGGACATGAAGTGACTAACCGCAGTGTTATCTGTCTTCACGATAAATAGACCCAAGCAAATAGTGACGCCATCCTCTAAGGCAATGAACTACCGCTAACAACTCATTTTCGTGCACCGAGTAACGACGTTCTGCTTTGTTCAGCTTTCGGCTCTCATATGCTACCGGATGTCTTTCTTGCACAAGGACTACACCAAGTGCAAAATCTGCATCAGTATGAACTTCAAATGGTTTAGTCATATCCGGTAAGGCTAACACAGAGTTCGTTCACATAGACTTCTTCAACTTTTCGAAAGCAGTTTGCCATTCGGATGACCAGTTTCAATCTTTATCCTTCTTTGTCAATTTCTGAGTACCCTTTCACAAATCTTCGATAATAATTGCATAACCCAAGAAACATACATCATGGACATTCTTTGGTGGTTGCCAATCTTTGATGGTTGTAACCTTTTTCGCATCCATGTGTATTTTGCCTTGTTCGTTGACGTAGCCCAAAAAACTGATAGGCGTATGAGCGAATGAGTATTTAGATGGTTTGGAAGAGTTCATTCTCACGTAGCTGATATTGAAAACCTGCCTCACATGTTGCACATGTTCCTTCAATGTCTCGTTATAGATTATTATGTCGTCCAAGTACACCATCACAAAATCGTCTAAGAACCCATGAAGCACCTAATTCATCAACGTACAAAACGTTGTTGGAGAGTTTGTTAAGCCAAAAGACATCACTTTAAATTGAAAGGCTCCATATCTTGTTACCACCATAGTCTTTGTTTCATCTCCCTCTTTTATCCGAACTTGCCAGTATCCGAACCTAAGATCAATCTTTGTATAGTATCTCATTCGGCTCAGTCGGTCGAAGCAATTCGCGACCAGCGGAATATGATAGCTATTCTTCACAGTGATCTTGTTTAAGGCTCAATAGTCGCAACACATTCTAAGAGAATTATCAGCCTTTTTCTGAAACAACACGGGGAGCTCCATGTGGTGATTTCGCAGGCACAATAATCTCACTTTCCAACATTTCTCCCAATTGTTTTCGAAACTCTTCAAGCTCAGGTTGAGACATACGTAGGGTGCCCTGGAGGGAGGTTTAACACCTGGAATAAGTTCAATTTCATGATCAATCGCTCTCCTTGGTGGCAATTTCTTTAGTAACTCATCCGGCATGATATCCTCAAATTCCTTGATAAGCTTTCTGATAGGTTTTGGAATAGGGCCAGACGCCTCTTCAATCTCCTCTAATTGAAGAGTGCACAAAAATGAGGGTTCATTTCTTTTGAAACGCTTACCAAATTGCATGGCCGATATACTCTTCCCACCCATCTTCCCAACTTGGGTAGTGATGACGCACGGTTTACTACCCATCATCATTAATGAATCGGAATATGGTAACACTGCTGTCCTAGTATCCCGAAGAAATTCCAATCCTAGAAGAAGCTTGAAGTCATCCATCTGAACTGCAGTCATGTTTGTCCTTCCCTCGAAAGCACCCGCTTTGAGCAACACAGATTTCACTACTCCAGCTATAGGTTTCAGTAGCGGAGTTGATTGCTTTGACTTTTCCAATACCTTTTTCCTGAACAAGTTCGAGTCGCTACACTTCGGTGCTTGCGAGGTAGTTGTGAGTAGTACCAGTATCTACCATAGCCCTGATTGGTTTTCCATTGATCTTCACATCAATGTACATTAGGCATTTGGCCCTACAAATGAGAGCCATCGATTCTTCCATCGATTTTCGAAGGAACATCATCTTTTTCAGTAGCTCGGTGCGATAGTATATTGCACCGATGTGAATGCCCCAACTACCTTCTCATCCTCTTCGGAGTCGGTCTCACCATGACAGCTAGCTTGTCTCCCGTCTTGCTTTGAACTCATTCCACCACTTGTTAGTTGACAATATGCATTCACCATCTGTTTCTAAGGGCACTCTGCTACTTAACTCCTTCACATAAAGAGCACATCAATTTAGGAGTAACATCAGATCTGTCCTCCGTTTCTTTTCCTTTATTCCAATTGTTACTGCTGCTACCGTTATAGTTTCATTGACGGTTGTTTTGACAATTCAAAGTTACTATGACGGGTGCCTTGATAGGCTCCTCCCTTATTATTAGAGTAATGCTCTCCCCATTTGAGTTTGAACTGGATCTATAAGGTCTGCTTCCACTCCAATAGCTTGACTATTCCCTAATGATCGATCTTTTCTTGACTCGGGTTGATAGTCACTTAAACATTCGACGGCTCCCATGGCCGCGCTCAAATCAGTAACTTTCTGTCTCTAAAGTTCTATACGTGTTCACGGTTTCAACCCTTCCTTGAAGGTGAATAGTTTATCATTTTCCAACATATCTCGAATATTCAACATATGCCCTGAAAAGGCTTTCACGTACTCCTCGATGGAGCTTGTATGTTTCTCTATTCTCTTAGTGCTCGTCGTACATGATATTCCACATTTTCTGGGAAAAACTGCATTCTGATCGCTTCCTTGAAAAGATCCTAAGAATCTATTCGGACTCTGTTGGCCTGAATATCAACATATTTTGTCGTCACCATAGTTTTGCATCTCCACCAAGATATATGGTAGTTGTTGTAACCTTTCTTGCTTCGTTTTCGATCGAAGCCGCAAGAAAGTATTGTTCCATAAACAAGATGTTATCGACTTCTTTTACATCGCGTGCACCTCCGTAGGTACACGGTTCCGAAATTCTAAGCCTTGGAACATACTCTTGTGCGGGGGCTTGCTCATTGCCAACCGCACGTTGAAGTATTCGTAATTGATCTCTCAACGCTTCCATTTCATCCTGCAGATCAGACATGATTGCAACAACTTCAATCATTGCTCTCATCTAGTTGGATGTGTAATTCACGAATTTCCGTCTCTGCCACCTCGACTTTTTCCTCGAGACCCTTCACGACGTAGCACAACCTAGTAGTTATCTCATTAAGTGCATCCACGCGCTGTTTCGTGCTCCTCTTTTGAGGATCTACGACTTCTGTAGTGTTTGATGTAATTGGATCAATAGCTTTCTTATTGAGGGTCTTGACCTGCAGCTCTAATACCAACTTTCACGAGATGTCTTTCTTCTGGCACAGAAAGGGACACCGTGCAGTAGTAGTCTGCTCCGCTAGACTACCTTCTGCCTTTTTTCGGTCTTTTCGGGACGAAAGAAAATTTGATTACAATTTGTAGAAAGATTGCAACAAGAATTTAGATGCATTGAAGGTAAATTGATCGTTGATCGAGGAAAGTGAAAGTTGAAAGATATATTAATATTTGTTACCAACTTGTATTCTTTGTTTATTGTTAGGGACTAAAGTGCAATTTCCCTTTTTCCTTTCATGTATATACTTGTAGTTTCTAAATCAATCTATATAACATTTTTTCTCTCAAATTAACTTGGTATCAGAGCCAAGGCGGTAACCGCGGTGGTTCGCGACCTACTTCCCGGCGACGGCGACGGCAACGGCGTCTGTACAGTAACGTCGAACCCTAGGTGACGGTTCCTTCCCTTTTTTCCCTTTTTTTTCCTGGCTGCCCAAGTTCTTCCCGATTCTTCCTCCCGGTTCCTGTTCGCGATTGAGTTCGCGATTCTTCCTGCGACTGCATCTTCCCTGTTCCAGCGCTGACGTCGTGCCCTTCCCTCACTGTCCCGGCCCCGTTCTTCACGGGTTGATATCTGTCGTGCGGATTCTCTGGGATTTCGTGCAGTTCCTTCGCTGCTCCCTCGCGGTCCCTGTGCTGCCAGACTCTGCTGCTCGACTTTGTTGCTGCTTTTGTAGTAGTGTGTGAAGATAACCTTACTGTGTGGGGGGGGGGGGGGAAGCCGGCTATAGTGCTCCTGCAACCGTTATTGGGAAGTGTTTGTGGTTGTGGGTTTGCTTGATTGTGGTGTATTAAGCTGAGATTAACGGTTTGGAGTAAATTTGTGATATGTTGGATGATTAAACCGAGCCCTAAACCTTGTAGTTGCCATAAATATCTGTTTTGCACATTCTAAAGTTTTTGGTGGTGGTGTTACCTTGTTACATTGGGTGTTATTTTATCCGTCACGTGTGCTTGCGCTTTGAAGTTTTGTTTCTGGGTTCATTGGTTGAAAATTGCATTTGAATTGTTTGCATTTGGTGGTTCTGTGATCTCCTTTTCCAGCAAACTATTCGTGAAAGAATGGCTTTCCACATTGCTCGTTCATCTTCTGGGGAGGGTATTTTTGGCTTGCATTCTACTTCTACTACATCTGATCGTTGGGTTATAGATTCTGGAGCTACCGATCATTTTACCTGTAATTCCTCCACATTTGATTCCTTGACAACTCCGCCTGTTCAGTCTGTTCAAGTGGCTAATGGGACTCCTGTTAAAGTTACCGGGGCAGGAAACGTCTCATTTTCACCTACTTTTTCTCTCTCATCTGTTCTACTTGCACCTACTTTTTTCACTAATCTCTCATCTATTAGTAAAATTACAAAGCATCTTGATTGCTCTGTCATCTTCTCACCTACTGATTGTGTATTTCAGGACAATCGAACGAAGATGACGATTGGCACTAGTAGAGAGAGAGGAGGGTTGTATTTTTGGAGGGAACTAGGCGGTTGCAAACTGAGGATACCCATGGTCTCCAAGTTGTTAGTAAATCATCTCCAAGAGATAGGATCCTTTTGTGGCATTGTCGATTAGGTCATCCTTCATTTACTTACTTAGAACACTTGTTCCCATGGCTATTTAAAAATATTCCCAGTTCTGATATGCGGTGTGAACAATGTATTTTTGCCAAAAATCATCGTGTACCTTTCAAAGTCAGTTTCAATAAAAGTTCTGTCCCTTTTTCTTGTGTTCATACTGATGTTTGGGGGCCTTTCTCTACCCCATCTGCTACAGGTCATAAATATTTTGTCTCTTTCATTGATGATTGTAGCAGAGTTTGTTGGGTATATTTGTTAAAATCTAAGGGTGAAGTTGTCCATGTTATTCCAAAATTTTTTAAAATGATTGAGACACAATTTCATACACGGATTAAAGTTATCCATTCTGACAATGGTCGTGAGTTTGTAAACCAAACCCTTGAAAACTTCTTCTCGACTCACGGCATTCTCCATCAGACCACTTGTGCTTACACACCTCAACAAAATGGCATCGCAGAGCGAAAAAATCGACACATTCTTGAAGTAGCTCGGGTTTTATGTTTCACTATGTGAGTTCCAAAGCGTTTTTGGGCTGAGGCAGTGACAACTGCTGTCTTTCTCATAAATCGCATGCCCGCTCGCATTATTGACTTTCAAACTCCCTTAAAAATGTTGTCCAAGTTTCACTCTATTCCCTCTGCTTTAAATCTCTGTCCCAAGATTTTTGGTTGTGTGTGTTATGTCCATGTGCATTCTCATCTCAGAGATAAATTTGATCCTCGAGCCCTGAAATGTGTCTTCGTTGGCTACTCTAGCTCCCAGAAGGGCTACAAATGTTTTCATCCCCCTACGGGAAAATACTATGTTTCTATGGATGTAGAATTTTGTGAGTCAGAATCCTTTTTTTCTGATGATGTTTCGTTAGTTCCTCTTCAGGGGGAGATTAGTAGTAAGGAAGAGGAACGAGTGTGGTTAGAGGAAAAGAAAGTGTGGAATTCTGGAAAAGAGGGGGAATCCCAAGTTGAATCTCAAGTTGAGGGTGATAGATCCCAAGTTGAATTCCAAAATGAATTTCGAGTTGAGAGTGATAGATCACCTCGTTTGTTCCAAAAGTATTATACACGGAAAAACCTAGACAATGCTTGCACTCCTGTATTAGCCACTTCAGACCCTGATAACCCTTTGGTTGATTCTACAGTGCCATCTGATTCTTCGGAGATTGAAAATGAGGTACCTACTTTGCTTACCCCTTCTACTCCTATATCTGTTTCTGATTCTAATCCTGCAGCTTTAGATATGGTTGATACTCAGGATAGGAGATATCCTCTTCGAGTCCATAATAAGCCTGATAGGTTTGGTTTTTCGAAATCTTCCTCCAATGCTATCTTTCTCATCTCTGATTATATTTCATACCACCGTTTATCTGAGACTAATTTGGCGTTTGCCCTCCAACTATCTTCTGTATTTATCCCTAATCATTTTCAGGAAGCTCTTGATCAACCTAAGTGGAAATCAGCTATGGTAGAAGAAATGAATGCTCTCCAAAAAAACTCTACTTGGGAGATGGTCTTATTAACACCAGGGAAAAAGACCGTGGGTTGCAAGTGGGTGTACTCATTAAAATATAGGTCAAATGGAACTGTGGACAGGTATAAAGCTAGATTGGTGGCACAAAGGGTATACACAGACTTACGGGATTGACTACCAGGAAACTTTTGCTCCAGTAGCTAAGATGAATACCGTTAGAGTCATCCTATCTTTAGCAGTCAATCTTGATTGGCCGTTGAGGCAATTTGATGTTAAAAATGCATTCCTTCACGGTGATCTGACTGAGGAAGTGTACATGGACCCTCCTCCTGGTTTCACTCCTCCAGGGGGTAATGTGTGTAAATTGAAAAAGGCCCTTTATGGGCTTAAACAATCACCAAGGGCGTGGTTTGGAAGATTGAGTTGTTCGATGAAAGAGTATGGCTTTAAACATGCCTTAGCTGATTATACTCTATTTTATAAAAGAGATGGTCGTGATATTATATTTTATAAAAGAGATGGTCGTGATATTACTATGCTCATTGTGTATGTGGATGGTATGATTGTTACTGGCAGTAATCCTAGTGAGATTGAGAAACTTCGAAGCCATTTGACAAAGGAGTTTGAAATGAAGGATTTGGGTACTTTGAAGTATTTCTTAGGCATTGAGGTATTACGGTCTCAGCACGGACTTATCTTATCTCAACGCAAGTACGTCCTTGACCTTTTAGCAGAAACTGGTACGTCGGCTTGTGCCCCCGTTGACACACCCATTGAGGTTAACCATGATCTATCTATTTATCCCGATCAAATTCCTACAAACAAAGAGAGATACCAGAGATTGGTGGGGAAGTTGATTTATCTAACCCACACGAGACCTGATTTGTCATATGCAGTTAGCGTTGTGAGCCAATTCATGCATAACCCTAGTGAGCAACATATGAGTGCAGTTAATCGGATATTGGCATATCTGAAGTCCTCCCCAGGCAAGGGCATTTTGTACTCAAAAGGGGGACATTTAGATATTGTGGGTTACACGGATTCTGATTTTGCTGGATCGAGAGTGGACAGAAAATCCACATCAGGATATGTATCATTTGTTGGGGGCAATCTTGTAACTTGGAGGAGTAAGAAACAGAATGTGGTCTCACTATCGAGTGCTGAGGCAGAATATCGAGCATTGCATCATGCAACTACCGAGCTTACGTGGTTAAAACTTCTCCTTAGTGAACTTGGATTTGGTCCGGACAAGCCTATGTTACTTTTCTGTGACAACACTGCTGCTATTAAGATTGCAAACAACCCTGTGCAACATGATAGAACAAAACATGTTGAACTTGATAGGAACTACATCAAAGATAATCTCGACTCCAAAATTACAGAGGTTCCATACATTAAGAGGGCGGAACAACTGGCTGATATAATGACACATGGAGTTGCCAGTAGTCCATTCTATACAATGACATCCAAGTTGGGCATGCGTGATATCTATGCACCAACTTGAGGGGGAGAGTTGAAAGATATATTAATATTTGTTACCAACTTGTATTCTTTGTTTATTGTTAGGGACTAAAGTGCAATTTCCCTTTTTCCTTTCATGTATATACTTGTAGTTTCTAAATCAATATATACAATATTTTTTTCTCTCAAATTAACTGTGAATATTATAATTGATGAAAGTAGAAAATTACAATGGCTGGTGCAGGAGGCAAACACCAGTAAGCTTAAAAGATTTTTGAATGACTAATACCCCTATAATAGTTTGCGGAACAAAAATCTAAGTGATAGGAGTAGACGTTTAAATGACGAGGAATCATACTAAAACTTTATTAATATCAGAGCTATTTTACAATTGAAATAAACTATTACAAAGGAAAAGAAATTACAACTCAAATTGAACTAATATTTACAATGTGCGACTGAAGTTGGGCAAACTGTGGCTGTGATTGGGTCAAGGAGCAAGTAAAGTTGCGGTCCTTGATATTATGTTACGTCTGTTTTCTGTTGGTGGGAGGTGGAGAGAGAGGTGCTGCTCTCTGGAATGTTTTGATTGGAGTATTTATTCACCGTTTGATTGAATGAACTTCTGGAATAGAATATGATGTTACAATATACTGATCATCGTGCCACCTGCCATTTATTTACCTTCCTGCTGATGTGTGTTAATCTTATGTCAGCATTTTTTTTCCCTCAAATTAGTGGTATCGCAAGATCACATATTTATCTTAAATCAATTCCAGTTTGTTTTGGTTCTAATGGTAAATGTATCAATTTGAATTTGATTTTCCATTTTGTCTAATGTTTTTTCTCTAGTATGTTATCTTCCGACGTGGAATTGGTATTGATAAGACAACTGATTACTTTTTCCTGGAGAAAGTGGATGTGATCATTGCACGTTTGTGGGCGTGGATTTTGAGAAAGACCAGGTGGGTGACTTTGTTTATGATAAACAATTGAGTTGCTCGAGTCCAGGGCAGTCAATATCAAATGTATCTGTTCCGAATTTATGAATTTTTTTTTCTTGCCTCGGATGCCATACTTTCATGCGCACCTGTGGTGTAGTTTCTATGTAGCGGTCTTTTATTACTTGCAGGTTAGAAAGGGTATTGTCTAGTAGATCAAGTTCACTGCATAAAAAGGATCCAAAAAAAGACGATGAAATCACTGCTGAGGCTGAACAAGATGAACTATATGCTGAACGTGTTCGTCTTGAGAAAATGGATCTGAGGTTTTAAATTGTGATTCTAATGATTCTCATTTTCATTCTTGAGTTGCTCGCTTGGGGTTTGAATAAATTTCAAGAGATGACCTTTCCTTATCAACATCTTTTAAATTCTGAAATGTGCAACTTGATTTGCATAATAACTAAACAGTCCTGAAATATATGTAGCACGTTTGTTAGTGCATTGAACCTGTCTAAATGTTCTAGATAAAAAAAAAATAAGAACTTTATTAATATATTCCAGATCTTATTTTGTTAGCTTAGATTACTCTATAGAACTGCACTTGCTCTAAGTTTGCGTGAAATCTAATGGATGCAAGTATTGACTAGGATGTGTGGTTACTGGGTGGGTTCCCACAATAGCTAGATTTTCTGACCACGAGCATTAATTTGCAAACTGTTCTGTGTTATGGATGCTCATGGGGAAGGGAATGTAGTATAACTCAGATACGAGTCATGCATGGATTAGTCTATATGCTGAGATAACTTTAAAATGTGTGACTCAAATCCTTATGGACAACGTATAATTGGCACTCGCAAGTGTTGCCTGTTTCAAGTTCTTGACAAGTATTTTCATTTTTAATTGTTTTTATTTTGTCTTGATTCAGTCTAAGCAATCTGCTGAGCAAAATCACTATTCAAGAACCTACCTTTGATAGGATAATTGTTGTTTACAGGTATCCATTCCGACTTCTTTATTCTTTTACACTTGAATTTTTTATTGCAACTGTTTATTTGGTATAAACAGATGTTTTTCGAATGCTGGTAGTAGATCAATTGCTAATGATAGCTTAAACTCCTAGTCTTATTATTGATCTTTTAAATTCTTGTCTCTTTTTGGTTGCTATGCAGGCGAGCAAGTTCCCGAACAAAAGCTGAACGTGGGATATATGTGAAGCATTTCAAAAACATCCCGATGGCTGATATGGAAATTGTCCTTGTGAGTTTAATCAACTTGTCCCTTTTCTTTGACGACCTCTTTTTTTGTTTTTAATTCCCTGTGCGCTAGTACTTGCCTATTCCTTTAAACTTTTTATTTTTCTTTAGCATTACTCTAATTATATTCCTTATATAAGTTTAGATTTGCTATGGTACTAAAACATTTTTAACCACTTTATTTCCTTTATATAGCCAGAGAAAAAAAATCCAAGTTTAACTCCTATGGACTGGGTCAAATTTCTTATCTCTGCTGTAGTTGGACTGGTCAGTTACGTAGTATCCACTAATTATCTTTACTAGACTTCTTTTCGTAAAACAATTTTGTCACATGCTTCAACTGTGGACTCTTGCAGTTAGCTGTTATAGGTTCGGTTGAAAAGCCTAAAGCTGATATCTGGGTCATGTTTGCTGTTCTCTCCACAGTGATTGGTTATATTGCTAAGACATACTTCACGTTAAGTGTTTTATTTCACTAGACTTTGACGCATCTCAGTATATTATTCCAAGGAAAAAAGTCCTGAGACCGGTTTTCTTGTTGGTTTAGACCAAAGCTTTGTTTAATTTCCTGCAGGTTTCAACAGAACATGGCTACATATCAGAACCTGATCACCCAGTCAATGTATGACAAACAATTAGATAGTGGACGTGGCACTCTTCTTCACTTGTGTGATGATGTAATTCAACAAGAAGTAAGTTGTAGCATTTGATCATTAACTTTTCATTTTTCAAATTAAAACCAAAAATGTTTACCTTGTATTTGTAATAGGTAAAATATCCAAACTTTAATTATTTTAGTTTGCATGACTTCAGAGCTTGTTATTGTAAATGAATTCAATAACTACGTGAAAATGTAATATTTTTTTCCCCAAAGAATTAGCCCTAAATCTCTGGCTAGTGTACTCATGTGATTCTGAAAATTATGTATCTTATTATATAATTCCCATTTATTTTTCTCTTGTTCTATTTGCAATGGCATGTCTCTTGAATTTTATTTACCTATCCAAAGTACATAGTGTCAGGTGTTTAAGTTGAATATTGCAAATATGCAGGTAAAGGAGGTGATAATTTCGTTCTTTATATTAATGGAGCAGGGGAAGGCTACTAGAGAGGTATGCAGAAGTGGTAGTTGTAACGCACCGGTGATTGCTTGATCTTGGATTCGACATGTTTATATTTACTGAAAGTAATATTTGATCCGACACTCTGATCATGTAAACAGGATCTTGACCATCGATGTGAGGATCTAATACAGGATGAGTTTGGTGAACAGTGCAACTTTGATGTTGATGATGCTGTCTATAAA
The DNA here is from genome assembly GCA_035079005.1 of Fraxinus americana. Classification (NCBI taxonomy): domain Eukaryota; kingdom Viridiplantae; phylum Streptophyta; class Magnoliopsida; order Lamiales; family Oleaceae; genus Fraxinus; species Fraxinus americana. The sequence continues at coordinate 14,158,723 of CM068718.1, read as the reverse complement.
TTAGAGAAATTAGGCATCGTTTCTCGGGTGAGAATCCCTCTATCTATTTAGTTTCCACCCTCTTTTGCTTGTCAATAAAGTAATGTCTATTTAATACATATATTCGATATGTAGGTCCACTTAATACTTAAAGATAGGTTGGGAGAGACTAGTCGAACCAGTTCTTTTTCATGATTAGTCTATTTGTTGGATGATGAAAGCATGTAGGGGAGTGTGTATAATAATATAAACAGTTTAAATTAGAAATAGATAGAAACGAGTGGTAACTAAGTGGGTTGCACTTATGGCTTCCTCAAATGTGGATAAAAAGTGACTTATAAACATAGGCGTCTATTTCCACGTGGAAACTTCGTGGTAAAAACACTCTTTGTATTCAGGTAGTTTGACTTGGTTGTAAATTGTGAATTCAGGATTCAATTGGAAGGTATTTCTGCGTCGGTCTCAAGCGCGCAAATGAGATAATTGGCACGACCACTGAAGAACTTGTCATGAAAGCTGCACAGTTTTCTGGTGCCTCCTGAAATGTGTATATCAAAAGCTCGCCGTTATTTGTGTATAAAACTTTCTTTTTTCATTAATTCAGGATATATAGGAAAAGTATCAAGTTGAGTTCTGAGCTGTAATGCAATTTTCTGCCTGAAAAATCCTAGTTAAGTTGTGCAGTCTCAAAATGTACCACTTACTACTAACTCATGAATTTCATTAGCATTCAAATACTCACTGATCGATGGTTCATTGTTGATCTCAATAATTCTCTCAACATAATCTTCCTCCAATGTCAAACGGTAAAGTTATCAAATTACACGAGGAAATGGGAAAATAAAGAAGGAACTCCCTGTGGTTGATTAATTAAACATGCTTCAAATCAACTCCATCGACTCCGATAGTTTTTTCAACTGAATGCTAAATATCCTGTAGTGCCTTGTTATATTGATCCACTATACTCTTATTTTTTTATGTTATTTCTATGTTTTTAAATTTAAACTGCATGTGAAAATGAAAGAATAAGGTTAATGAAATAAATAAGTCAACATTTCTCAAGATGTGATTACAGTGTTTCAACCTTAAAGTGAGGTTTTGGATTCGCAACCTATTTAAATTGAGAATCCAGATTTCTAAGTTTATGCAACATTCAAATTACTCATAGTTAGGGGACAAACCGTCACGACACTTGATATTTATCTCTAATTTGCTAAAAGCAGCATGCAATTTAAATGTCCAAATTAACAATTGGGGACCCAAAAATGTGAAATATTCAAAATATGTTGGGGAGTCATAACTACACCACTTGAAAGGTTGGGAGCCTAGATCTAATTTATCAAAAGTAAATTGAGAAACATGACAGGAAATGAGATATCACTGCTCTCTTAAAAGAGAGGATATGGCAAGTCACTGTTCATTTGTGCACTCCCCTTTTCACACTTAACTAGCTATGTGCTATTCATAAACTCGTTCAACAATGTTCACCAATAAATATCTCTTATGTAAGTACGCCACTTTATTGATTTGCTTTCTTGCAACCGCAACCTCTATTTCTCTTTCTTATATGGTACAAACAAAAGCAAAGCAAACCATTACCTTTTAGTCTGCCCAACACCAACAATCACTGCTTCAAATTCCCTTCGTCGATGTCGCCACCACCTCTGAACAATGGTTGTGCAACTAAAACTTTACGACAGTTTTCTCCATCATACATCCAACACCGAACGTCACTATCGCTTTTTCTCCGGGCAATTAATAGATGGAGATCGCAAAACTGAAGTAATGAATGCTATAAAAAAACTCAGTTTCCAAATATATGTCCAAGACCCATCTCGATTTAATTGTTCGTGGGCTCAATTTTTCCGCAGGTAACAATTAACTTTACTAATTTCTCATTTCTCATTCCCCAAATTGATTCCAGCCATAGTTAAATTATCAATTTCCTACATTGGTTTTGTGATTCCTTCTTGGATGTATGGAATTGATAATAAGTAATGAAGAAATATGGAGATCGACGAGATATTTGGGGATTCACAACGGGAAAATGTCCCCCACAAAAAGCTTAATGGGGATATAAACAATTGGGTCAAATGGGGTCGGATGGGTAAAGAGCACAACTTGAGGATCCCAAGACAGCTTCCACTGGAGCTTTTTTGTTGTCCCACCGATGGAAATCTCGGTGCTTGATATTGCTTTTGGCTATGAGCACACAACTACCGCCGCCTCCGATGGTCCGCTTTTCACCTGGGGCATGTAAAGTAGCGTTACTTCTTTATCATTTAATTTGTCATAATTTTACTAACCCTAACTATGTCATATTCTTCAGGATTTAGAACTTTCCAATCAAATTCAATTTAATATTTTTCAAAAATAATAATAATAATAATAATAATAATAATAATAATAATAATAATAATAATAATAATAATAATTGAACATTTGCGGGTTAGCTGGCATTTATGTTTTCTTTTCTTCCTGTTAGCTGTAGTGGGAATTTTAGTTAATTGAATAATTGGGGATGATAAAGTGTTTAAACTTGTACACCACATTATATAATTGGGTGGAAGAAAGGTAAATATTAGGCAATAACATGTCATAATTCTTCATACTGAAAAATTGAGTGGAGTATACATAAAAAATTGTAGTGCAGCTTTGGGGTGTCGTATCCACAGGGAGATGGAAAATGCTTAAGGGTTTCAAAAATGGATGAGTTATCGTCTTCAATGTTTAGTGAAATTCAATGTTGAAAAGTTAAATGAAAATCAATTGAGGCAGTGAATTGTCGGAATTCCATCAGTTGGATTGGATCATTCACATCAATTATTTCATTTTTATAACACAATTAGAGGCTTTCATCCCAACACTCTAATCGGAAGATATATCGTGAAGACCAATTTAATTTACAAATGTAATCATAGAATCTAGACTTATGACATATTCATACAATTTTATTGGAACAAGATCAAATATCAACCATATATATCAAGCACAAGACAGTAATCAATCCGCAAATAAAGTGAAATTGAGATTAAAATTCAACAATTAGTTCAATCTAATGATAGAAGAAGTATGACTGGATCTATAAAGGATTTAATAATCGTTAAACCAATCTCAATAACAAGTAATTGAAATTGAAATTGAAACTCAATAAATAGTTTGATAAATAATGGAAAAAGAATGACTGAATCCATGAAAAATCTAGTAATTATTGAACTGATTTCAATATAAATTCATGAAAAGAAAAGTCTAAATCCTAAAATTATTCAACAAGAAAAGACCAATTACATAAAATAATAGATATGAAATCACCATATCCAATTGAGTTCCTCCCTTCACCAAGATTGTTAGTTCTTCATGAGTTTCTTGAGACAAAAATTGAAAGGAAAAATGATATGAAACCCCTTTTGTGCTCAAAATACGGCTCTCCTCTCCAAAGCCACAGAATGTTTCCTTTTATTATCCATCCAAATTTGTTATATGTGCTTAAGGCATTGCAATGTTCTTCATAAACCCCCACTCATCTTAGCAAGAGCAAAACACTCATTCGTTGGATGATCAATTCCACCACACACACAACATGATCCAAAAGATTCAACACGGGCAACAGTAGGTGTAGGCTTTGAGTTCTTAGTACGTTTTCAATTTCTCTAGTTAAGGCTTCTACTTTAGCTCTAAGACTATTTTCTTCTCTAAGATGATAATGCCTGTACTAGAAGGATTTCACGGGTCGCGACCTATTAATACTATCAGTGGTGCTAGGGTCAGTCCAGGTGTGAGCTTTTTCAGCTAGGTCATCTAAGTACTCTATGGCCTTATCGGGATCTTCTTGCAAGAACTCACCATTACACATCATCTCAATAATTTGACACTCCCTATGTATTAATCCCTCGTAAAAATAACTCACTATGTGCCAACTCTCATAATCATGATGGGGGCAAAGAGCTTGCACTCTTTGTATCTCTCTCATGCTTGATACAAGGTTTCGTTGTCTTTTTGAGCGAATGAAGAAATTTGTTTCTTCAGAGCACTAGTTTTATGATGGGGAAAATATTTGCTAAAGAATGCTCGAGTCATTTCACCACATGTTCCAATCGAACGTGATCTCAACGAATACATCTAGATTTTTGCTCTATCTTTAAGTGAGAATGAGAAAAATTTAAGATTGAGTGCATCAGATGTACCATGTTGATTGTGGAAGGTTGCAATCACCTCATCAAAATTCTCTAATATGCACGTATGGATTTTCATTTTCAAATCCATGAAAAGTGGGAAGAAGTTGAATCATTCTCGGTTTAAGGTTCATACGTAGCATATTAGGTGGAAAAATAATACATGATAGTATAGATGTGTGTGTGGAGGTGAAGATAATAATGTGAAGTCCTAAAAGGTTTATCATGGTCAATATCACTCATGGTGTTGTGTGATGAAGTGTCAATTTTAACAGATGTAGAATCAAAAGTAGGGTTAAAAAAAGATTCAAACTCTGTATCAGATTTTTCAGCAAATCTTCCACACTCGCCTCGATACCTGCCCATGAAACAGAAGTTAAAAAGAGATTCAAACTCTGTATCAGGTTTTTCAGCAGATCTTCCACACTCGCCTCAATACCTGCCCATGAAACACAAGTTAAAAAAATAAAGGAAAAATAAAGAATAACAAAGAAAATAATAAACTGAAATAAAATGTTAGAAATGAACGAAATCACCCTTTCACAATTGAATCCCTTAGGGGGCGTTCTCTTCGTGTTTTAGTTTTGTGTTTTGAGTTTTGAATTCATTTTGTGTTTTCTGTTTTGAGTGTCTGTTTCGAGATTTCTGAAAATGCGTTCTCTTTGCCATTCTGAAAAACTGTTTCCGAAAACAAAAACATAGAAAACGCGTTTACTTTGAAATTTTGAGAATTGTTTTTAATAATATTTTATTCAAATAAAATGATAATTCAATAACTTTTAATGGTTTAATGTTAATATATTATTAAATAACATATAAATTTTGAAATTGGTGAAACTTCAAATTCTTTTTCAAGATTTTAAAAACACAACCTAAATTACAAAATATGAAAAAGTTCAATCGATACAATTACAACTTTACATGTCGGAAAACCAATATCTTTTGACATGAGTCGGAATGTAATTCAGAGGAAAGCCAACAGGAAGGAATTAGGCAAATTTTTCTCATTATTCAGCCTCAATAATGGTAACAATGGAGCAAAAAATGATCAAATCTATGTTTTGATTCTATAAGTCAAAGTTCATTTTACATGACGATGTTGAGCTTTGACAAAAGCTTTCCGACTTAGCCTAGAGATAATATGAAATTTACAACCTTGAATAGGCCTTTTGTAACTAAACATGTGAATTTGCTGAGATGTGAGCAATAACAGAACTTCCTCCAAATATCTTAACTATTTGCCATGACAAAATGAAAAAGGTTTTCCTTTCAAACATGAAGATTCAATTCACAACCAGGAGATAATATAACATGACAATTGCGCTTACCTTTTCTTGGACCAAACACCATAAAAGGCAGGCCTATAACTCTTAGCAAACTGTAAAAGCTGCCTATTCCTACAGCGCTTCTGGCCATTGGGAGGAATACTAACATTCGTACAAGATAATTGTCCATCAATATTAGAGTCATCCCATCCATCCACAAGCTTCTCTAGGCTCAAGTCTTCATCAAAGGTCGATTCTCTGTTAGTACTAAGCTTAAGTTCCTTGACCACTTCTGTCTTAGGCTTCTGACGAATTCCCCAACGCATTTTCCTGTTAGAACGAACTTTGCGTCCAAAACAACGCCAAGATCTCAAGTGTGATCTGCAAAAAGAGACCAAGATATTGTCTTATACAATATAAACTACTGAGCATTTTACAAGATATCCACAACAAATGGGAAAGGTAAGGAACCCACTTCCATATATCTTCTTCATCAAATTCTTCACCAAGGGTTAGAACAGAGTCCATAGCCACAGTAACTGGTCCTGACATCCTTGCTGCCTTTTCAGCTGTTTCCGCATTTCAGATTCTTCTTTCTCAAAGCGACACTCCTCCTTCTCGGCCTCATCTTTTAACAGCTTTAGTTCTTTTTCCTGAAAGGTTGTGGAACTTCAAATAAATGAACCAAGATAAAAGATAATCGCAAGCTTAAACCTGTAAAAATCTACATCATTCATATACAAGTTTAACTTAAACATAAGAAGACATGAAACCCAGCTCTTGAATGTTAGTGTGTACAGACTCTAAAGCTACATTATTCAGATTCACAGTCTCCATTAATATATAACAAAATGGTTTTCCATTTAATAAAATCAAACGATAGTTTAATCATAAGGTCAAAATGTTATTCTATACAAACAATACTTAGAACATTTGCATTAAAAAAATAAGATTTTTAAGTGTACAGCAGCCAAATAGAATGTACAAGATTTGAGTCAGGACTTACAGTTTGCAACTTTTCCTTATTAAGCTCCCGATCCATCCGTATCCTCTCTTTCTCCATCTGCCGTTTGTTTTTCTCCATTTGCCTAATTAAAAGCTTTTCTTCTCGCTTGACTTCTTACTCGGACCTTCACCAATATAAATACTGATTGAGTCCATGACCAAAAACCAACAACAGGAAAAAACTATTCCTCGGATACATACACTTGAGAAGCATTTTTCTGGGACATGGTCTCCATCAATAAACGGACATCCGCTTCAGTTAAAACATTGCTAAGCTTGTCTGAAGCTTTTATCAAATCTTGCCTGTAGCTCTGATGGCCCATTGATTTTTCCAGTGCAGTTATCATTGCTAAAAGAGACTCAAATTGTCAAGTAAACTACTAAAATGATCACACTATTAAGATTGTTCCATTTGATGAAGTTTCAGAAATGGACAAACTAGAATAATTGTACAATTTATTCTAAAGAAAGAATAACAAAAGTGCCAAGTAAATTATTTGCATAAAAATTATCACATAAACAACAATTATCAAAGGAGATATCTTTTAGCTTTACATATTTTGGCCATTGTTTCAAGATCAAATGCTTGTATAAATTAACTACAAGGCACTACCCACCACAGGTTACTGGAAAGAAATCAACATGAGTTCATGGACCTTGTGCTCATACAAACAGAAATCAATACACTATTTCAGCAACAATTTGAGGAGAATAACAGCACTTAAAAGTTAAATGGTCTTCAATTAGTAATTTTGTGATGCACCCAAGAATGTGAAAAAATAAAAACATGTAGAAAAATACAAGAGAAAGATTCAATTAGTAATTTTGTGATGCACCCAAGAATCAAGCAATATATTTTCAGATACTCTTAACTAACATATGAAAAATTGAGTAACCTTAACAAATAATTCCTGTAAAGTTTCATCTATAACCTAGAACCATCGGCAAATAAGTTCACATATAGACTAATTTTACCTCAGACCATTTAAATACAATGATGTGAGCATAAAGATCATTTTCAGTCATCCAAACTCAACACAGTAAAACCTACACAAGAAATTTTCTTGATAGAGTTCTTTGATTCGTTAGGGCGATAAATACATTCAAGAAAGTTTAAGTCTGTAGCGACCGATAACTTTTGAATAATATAAAATTAATTCTCGAAAAACGTGTCGCTCGACTTTAACCCTAATTTTTAAGAAATAGCACGTTCGTCTAGCCGTTATAAATGAATTTAAATTATTTCGAATCGAATCGAATATTGAGTAATTATTTTTATTTCAATTCGGATTTATTTTATTTGGATCCAATTTTAATAATTCAAGTCCAATATTTAGAGCCCAATATTTATTGTCCAATAATTATAATCCAATTACATAGGCCCAATTAAATATGTCCTAAAATGAAATTTTAAATCATTCAGCCCAATTACCATAAGCCCAATTTAGAAAAACCCCACAGCCCAAATGTTAGGCCCAACTATTTCCCAACCCAATTACCCACCTAGGGAATTGTGCCCTAATTTCCACTATTCATATATCAACTTCAACCATTTCTCTTCCATTCCAAACATTCACGCAGCCAAGCAATCCATTTTGGTAAGAATCATCTCCCTCATTTTGGAAATTCTAGTTGATGCTAGAAAATCAATTTCTAGCATCAACAACAATCTCAGCTCACTTTGATGCTAGAACAATTTCTAGCATCAGCAAGCTGGAAAATTCACCATCACCAAATCAACCCCAGCCACTGCACAATGCAGCCAACTCCACCAACCTCCACTGCAAGGTCACTGCAAGCCACCTAAACAACACCATTGCAGTCAGCTTGCTGCAACCTCAACACCACCACCTCCAACTCACGAGACCATCACCACACGACAATCAACCCAGAACTACCATTAGAATTCCACCATCCAGCTGCACCAAAACCCCACTGAAAAACGAGACCTCAGCCAACTGCAGAACCACCATTTGAAGCCCCAAACCCAGTCCACACACACCAAGACCAAAACCACCGAACTCTACAAGCAGTCGCACAAATACCACCAACAACACCTCTGCCTAAACCACCAAACCAACACCCAACAAGCTGCAAAAATCGAAACCCAACTGCACCACAGCTTTTCGAGTCACCTACCACCAGTCGAACTCCAGAAAACGAACCAGCCACTACACTCCTGCACCTCAAACCGCCACCAAGAAAACACCAAACCACCATTTCATCTAAGGAAGAAATCAAGATACCCAAAAACATCTCACAAACCCGAGACTTCAAACACCAAAAGTCGAGCCCCAACCGAGAACATAAACCCACGAACCACCACCAAAACCGAAACCAAAACCATCCCCAAATCATGAAATAAAGCCCTAGATCAAAAGACCCATTACCTTACCTCGCAGTTCGACCCATTTCCAGAATGTTTACCACAAGAACACCAAAGAACCCAAAAGAAATCGACCCTCCAAGCTCGGTTGACTTCCAATCCACGCACCAAAATTTCCCTCACAGCCATCCCCACACCTACCGGCGCCACCACGAGGCGGTGGCGCTGACGCCGTTCACCGGCGGTCGGAAATGGGGGAAGGGGCAGAGCCCTTCCCCGTCGCTTCGTCCTCTCTCTCTGTAATGAGAGAGAGAGGAATGAGTTTTATTTTTTTTATGTTTTGTTTTGAGTTTGGTTTAGTTTGATTTTAGTTTAAATTGATTATGTTTTATTTTATTTTGTTTTTTTTAAAGTTTTGTTTTGTTTTGTTTTAGTTTAGTTAGATTAGTGTAGGTATATATTTATTCCAAATGATAAATTTTAGCCCCAAGTTTTAAGTTATATTATTTTAGTCCCTAGGTTTTAAATGCTTTGATTTTAACTTTTAACTTTGTTAGTTTCAGTTTAAAGGTTTTCAAGTTAGCCCCTAGTTTATATAAGTTATTATTTCAGTCATTTAAGTTTTATATTCAACTTTATTTTATTTACAGTCTAGTCCTTAAACTTATATAAGTTATTTAATTCAGCCTTTAGTTTTATTTTCAGCTTTATTATATTTACAGATTAGTCCCTAAACTATTAAACATTATTATTTTAGTTTTTAACTTTTAATTCCAGCTTATTTATAATTACAGCTTAGTCCCTAACTTTTAAAACTACTATTTTAGCCCTTAAACTTTTATTTTCAGATTTAATAAACATCCAATTTAGCCCTAAACTTTATTTTATCATTTTAAGTCATTTATTTCAATTTCAATAATTTTCAATTAAGCCCTTAAACTTAATTTCAACACTTTAAAACTTTAAAGTTCGAAATACTAATTCAAACTTATTTCCTATTTTTGGCTAGACGATACGTACGAGCAATTAGGAGCTTGAAGTTATTTTCCCGCTCACTTTTCACGCAACTCGAAACATTGAGGTAGACTCGCCACCATTAATTAGTTTAAATTATAATTGCATGCTTTATATGAATTACGTGATTTATATGCTTTATGCATAGGATGAGAATGTGTCATATGAATTATATGATATTGTTATGCTTGCCATAACTTATATGCTTAATTGCATGAGAAAGAAAGAAAGAAAGAATCTCTTATGAGATAAGAAAGAATGTTATGCATAACTTATGTGCTTCATCCGCACAAGAAAGAAAGACTACCCACAAACCCATGTTTTTAAAGAGCCTATGATTTCAAGAAAATGAACCAAAGATGATATCACATTGTATATTGCATGAGTGTGTTTTCAATTATTCTGTAAATTAATTATCGGCGATGAGTCTACTGAGTATTTCTTCGAAATACTCATTCTGCTATTTTAACAATATTTGCAGACTTCGGAGGCGAACGTGATTGATCCGGCAGTGGTGGCAAAATAAAATTTGATTATCGAATTTATTTAGTTTCCGAATTTATGTATTGAAACATTGTTAACGTAATTTCGTTTCCGCTATTCCAAAAACATGATATTTAAATTTTGAACAATTATCTAATGTATTTTAATTGGTGAAGTAGTTTTCAATTGCAAATGTGATTTTGAAAATTAGGTTATTTCCACAAAATTGATTGACAAAATTAGGGCAAAAGACGATGACGTGGCAATCCGGGTTAACAGAACTCGGAGCGCTACAGCTTGGTATCAGAGCTAGTCTGCGTTTCTGTAGACTGGCAAAATTTTCAAAAAGAGAAAATTTTCAAAGAGAATTTTTAAGGAGATTATTTTTATTTAATTATTACTGGAAGTTGCCACTGCCGCCAGTCAATCCGTCGACTCCGAAGGTAAAGAAGTTATTGAAGTTTACTGTTATGTTATTTCGGATACTGTTTTACGAATTACGAGATTTAGAAAAAAGAGAAAGAAGTGTATCCGAATAGGAAAGAAAGAAAAGAAAGAAAGAAAAGAAAGACGAGTTTGAGCATAATTGGAAATAACTTTCTAAATTTTTACGTCCTCGTAAATTTTAACTAAGAAGAGATGAATAACCCCACTTAATTGGACTTTGCATAATTGGTTTAGGACATGGCACCCATCCGTAGAAATGCACCCAGTAACGTAGAACAAGCTGCTAGAGATTACGACCGCTTCAGGCCTAGACTTGATTGGACAATTGCCCAACACATAGAGCAGTTGAATGTCGTACGGGAACGGGCCATACAGCATGGCTACGTGACCTGTAATCGCCAGTCGATTCATCACCTACTCTCGACTTTCCGAGGCGACTATGCGGAAGTAGCTCGTAGCATATACATGGATGCTCTCACGTCACCTAACGTGGATATGGGTTATGACGCATTGCAGCGAGATTTGTGGCATATTGGCCCATGTATTTTGAGCACCGCTTTGGGGTTGTACCTGAAGGAGAGCCAGGACCTGAGCCAATGCTCGAGCCTGAACAGGTGCAAGAAGATGAGTTAGCACCCGAGGGCAATCCCGAGGAGGAACCAGAAGAGGAAGAAGATCCCGAGGAGGAACCAGAAGAGGAAGAAGATCCCGAGGAAGACCCAGAAGAAGAAGAAAATCCCGAAGAAGACCCCGAAGAAGAAGAACCGGAGGAAGACGCTGATCCAGCGTTGGGAGAATTCTCGGACGCCGAATCATGCGTAACCGAAGGAGAATAGATGATAGGAGTTAGAGTATGATTAACATTTTGTTTTAATCAAATGTTGGCATACACGCCACCCGATGTACCTACTTGAAAAGAAGTTGAATTATGAATGAAATGAAATTTGAAACTTAATTTTCGAGATATCCTTATTGTTCGCATTGTTAGTACTCCTAGTCGACTATTACAAACTGCCTTTAAATTTATGAAGGTTATGACACCACCGAACCAAGCCGACGTTATAAGGGAATTACTCAAAGCAAGACAGAAATGAGACGATTCCGCAACAAGAACCCTAACCCTATTGTTCCGTTGATCGAACAATTCGAAGGTACGATCCGCCTATGTTTGACGGCGGAAATGGGCCGCTAGCAATGGAAGAATGGCTACGGGCCATTGAAAAAATTTTTAAGCACATAGCCCGCCCTAATTCAAGAAAGTGGGTTGTGCCGAGTTCATGTTGATTGGAAGAGCTGGATTTTGGTGGGAATCGCATCCCGCACGAGAAGCGAAGAACAACAGCAGCCCTAACTTGGGATGATTTCAAGGAAGAGATCAGGGACAAGTTTTTCCCACAAGCTCTTCGAGATCACAAGGAGGCCGAATTTCTACGACTAGTGCAAGGAGATATGGATATAGTCGAGTATGAAAGGAGGTTTGAAGAGCTATCACGTTATGCTCCACATCCGGTGGAGACGGAGTTCAAAAAGGCCCGCAGATTTGAGAGAGGTCTACGCTCCGATGTCCGACAAATTGTCGATTCACATGAGCCGCCAACCTACCGGAAGTAGTAAAAAAGGCTCAAGCGATAGCCTATGCCGGTGGGAGGACGGTAAGCCGGGGACCTCGGTATGAGCGAGAAACCCGGGCAAGAGAAAGTGGCAAGGTCCGAGCCGCAACTGTGAATCCGGAAACGAGAAACCACCAAGTTCGTCAAGAGGCCCAATCCAGGGCCAACAGGAGATAGATGCCCAATGTCATTTCTCCCCGCCCTAAGTGCCGCAGGATGCACAAGGGAGAATGCCTGTTTGGGAAGGGAGTCTGCTATAAGTGTGGCGGTCGGGTCACTTTGCAACGGATCGTCGTGCTCAACCCGCCTGTGGTTCCAATCGTAAGATGAACCTGTGCCGTAACCGGAAGGGGACAGCCAGGGTATTCGCTATGGATGCAGCCCAAGACTCCGACGTGATTGCAGGTATACTAGTTATCCTAGTACCCTTGTGCATGTCTTAATTGCTTTCCATACCGTATTTTCCTTCCCATATTGAGCATGATAATATGATATTAGGTATACTATCTATCTCTGGGATACCTGTATATGTTCTGATAGACTCGGGAGCCACACATTCATTTATATCAGATGCATGCTTAGAAAGACTGAACCTAATAGGCATAGAGACTGGTAGTACCCTTGAAGTTAGTTTGCCGTCAGGAGAAACCCTCGATACTAATAAGATAGTCAAGGCAGTACAAATCGATTTTGATGGTCAAGTCTTGGAGGCAGACCTGAATATTATCCGAATGAAAGATTTCGATATTATTCTAGGTATGGATTGGCTCAGCACCAACCGTGCCGCAATTATGTGCCACGAGAAGGAGGTCATTTTTCGTAAAGACGGTGAAGAAGTATTCAGATTTTATGGGACGAGGATTAAGGCACTTCCTCGCCTGATTTCGGCTTTACAAGCGAAGAAGCTATTAGCCAAGGATAGTTGTCATGGCTATTTGGTTAGTCTTCAAGACAAACCCGTAGATGAGATTACTCTGGATTCAGTGCCAGTAGTATGTGAATATGGTGACGTTTTTCCAGATGATCTACCCGGCACTCTGCCGGATAGGCAAGTGGAATTTTCCATCGATTTGGTACCAGGAGCTGCCCCTGTTTCTAAAGCTCCATACCGCATGGCACCAAAGGAATTGCAAGAACTGAAGGTGCAATTAGAGGAATTGCTAGAGAAGGGTTTCATCAGGCCAAGTGTGTCTCCGTGGGGAGCACCTGTGCTGTTTGTAAAGAAGAAGGACGAAAGCATGAGGATGTGTATCGACTATCGAGAACTTAACAAGTTGACGATAAGAAATAAGTATCCCTTACCCAGGATCGAAGATTTATTCGATCAGTTGAAAGGTACTGCAATCTTCTCGAAGATTGATTTGAGATCCGGTACCATCGGCTAAAGGTCTCGCCACCGACGTACCAAAGACAGCGTTCAGACACGATATGGACATTATGAGTTCACAAAGTGATGCCGTTCGGTCTTACGAATGCACTCCGCAATATTTATGGACTTGATGAACCGAGTTTTCCATCGGTATCTTGATAAATTCGTTATTGTTTTTATCGATGATATACCGATCTACTCCGTAAATTCCGCACAACATGAAGAACATTTGAGGATTGTGTTGGAAACGCCGAGAGCGAGAAAAGTTGTACGCCAAGTTCAAGAAATGTGAATTTTGGCTTGAAAGAGTAGGTTTCTTAGGTCATATTGTTACAAACTAAAGGTATCGAGGTTGATCCTTCTAAGGTTGAAAGCGTAACGAATTGGCCAACACTCGCAAATGTTGGAGATGTGAGAAGCTTTCTTGGATTAGTGGATATTATCGGCGATTCATAGAAGGTTTTTCTAAAATAGCGAGTTCTATGACTCGGTTGACCAGGAAGGGAGTTAAATTTCGGTGGACGAACAATGTGAACAAAGCTTTCGAAACTTAAGGACAGACTCGTTTCAAGACCTGATCTTGTGATACCAGATGGATCTGAAGGTTTCGTTATTTACAGCGATGCATCCAAACATGGTTTAGGTTGTATTTTGATGCAGAATGGCAAAGTGATAGCATATGCTTCAAGACAGTTGAAGCCACATGAGAAGAATTACCCGACACATGATTTAGAGCTCGCAGCTGTCGTGCATGCTCTTAAGATTTGGAGACACTATCTGTACGGGAGTAAATGTGAGATTTACACCGATCACAAGAGTCTCAAGTATTTCTTCACTCAGAAGGAACTAAACATGAGACAACGACGATGGCTAGAGCTGGTAAAGGACTATGACTGCACCATTCTTTACCACCCGGGTAAAGCAAATAAGGTTGCCGACGCTTTGAGCAGAAAGGACGCCGGACGCTATCGGCTTTAGGAACGACGCAAGATCACCGATTCGAGATTTGAGGAATCTAAGAATCGAAGTGCGAGCCCCATCAGCCCAAGGATCTTCTAGATTGGCAAATCTGAGCGTTAAACCAGACTTGAGAGGTCGGATTATAACAGCTCAAACTGGAGATAAATTCTTGGAAAAGATCGATCCGAAGTTGGAACGGCAAGAGAATAGGTTTCGAGATTGCCTACGATAAGGCACTTATATTCGTGAGGACGTCTCGTGTACCGAAGGAAGAACATATCCGAGAATGAGATTTTGACAGTAAGCTCATTCGGCACCTTATGCGTGCCACCCAGGAGGGACAAAGATGTATCGTGATTTGCGCAATACCTTTTGGTGTATAATCTTGAAGTGTTGTATTGCAAAGTTTGTCTCTCGATGCATGATGTGTAAACAAGTTTAGGCTGAACACCAGATACCATCAGGATTATTAAATCCTTTGGATATACCAGAATGTAAATGGGAGAAAATTTCCATGGATTTCGTAACAGGTTACCGAAATCAGTGAAAGGACATGACGCTATTTGGGTTATCGTAGATCGACTTACGAAGTCAGCTCATTTCCTACCAATCGAATGACTCTCAATGTGGATCGCTTATCCCGGTTGTATGTTAGAGAGATTGTTCGACTTCATGGAGTACCAGCTTCCATTGTATCAGATAGAGACCCGAGATTTACATCGAGATTCTGGAAGAGTTTACAAGTAGCGATGGGTACTAAATTAAATTTTAGTACTGCTTACCATCCCTGCACCGATGGACGACCGAACGCACTATTCGGACACTAGAAGATATGCTTAGAGCTTGTGTACTAGATTTGAGTGGTAATTGGGAGACTCACCTCCCATTAGTGGAATTTGCCTACAATAATAATTTTCAAGCTACTATTGGTATGGCACCATATGAGGCACTTTATGGACGACGATGTCGATCACCGCCTATTGGGATGAAGTAGGCGAAAGAAGAATTTTGGAGTCCGTAATTGATTGAAAGGACTTGTGGCGGCTATTGATAAGATTAGACTACGGATCAAAGCCGCTCAAGATGAGACGAGAAAAGCTATGCCGATCAAAGAAGAAAAGACTTGGAATTTGAAATTGGAGAGAAAGTATTTTTGAAAGTAGCTCCTATGAAAGGAACTATTCGCTTCGGCAAGAGAGGGAAGTTAAGACCCCGTTTTATCGGACCATTCGAGATATTAGAGAAAGTGGGTAACGTGGCTTATCGTTTGGCGTTGCCGCCCGAGCTATCGGCCGTACACAACGTTTTTCACGTTTCCCTATTGAGAAAGTATATCCACGATCCAAGTCACGTGGTAAATTTTCAGACTATTTCGATTCACATCGGCAAATAAGTTCACATATAGACTAATTTTACCTCAGACCATTTAAATACAATGATGTGAGCATAAAGATCATTTTCAGTCATCCAAACTCAACACAGTAAAACCTACACAAGAAATTTTCTTGATAGAGTTCTTTGATTCGTTAGGGCGATAAATACATTCAAGAAAGTTTAAGTCTGTAGCGACCGAGCACGCTCGACTTTAACCCTAATTTTTAAGAAATAGCACGTTCGTCTAGCCGTTATAAATGAATTTAAATTATTTCGAATCGAATCGAATATTGAGTAATTATTTTTATTTCAATTCGGATTTATTTTATTTGGATCCAATTTTAATAATTCAAGTCCAATATTTAGAGCCCAATATTTATTGTCCAATAATTATAATCCAATTACATAGGCCCAATTAAATATGTCCTAAAATGAAATTTTAAATCATTCAGCCCAATTACCATAAGCCCAATTTAGAAAAACCCCACAGCCCAAATGTTAGGCCCAACTATTTCCCAACCCAATTACCCACCTAGGGAATTGTGCCCTAATTTCCACTATTCATATATCAACTTCAACCATTTCTCTTCCATTCCAAACATTCACGCAGCCAAGCAATCCATTTTGGTAAGAATCATCTCCCTCATTTTGGAAATTCTAGTTGATGCTAGAAAATCAATTTCTAGCATCAACAACAATCTCAGCTCACTTTGATGCTAGAACAATTTCTAGCATCAGCAAGCTGGAAAATTCACCATCACCAAATCAACCCCAGCCACTGCACAATGCAGCCAACTCCACCAACCTCCACTGCAAGGTCACTGCAAGCCACCTAAACAACACCATTGCAGTCAGCTTGCTGCAACCTCAACACCACCACCTCCAACTCACGAGACCATCACCACACGACAATCAACCCAGAACTACCATTAGAATTCCACCATCCAGCTGCACCAAAACCCCACTGAAAAACGAGACCTCGGCCAACCTGCGGAACCACCATTTGAAGCCCCAAACCCAGTCCACACACACCAAGACCAAAACCACCGAACTCTACAAGCAGTCGCACAAATACCACCAACAACACCTCTGCCTAAACCACCAAACCAACACCCAACAAGCTGCAAAAATCGAAACCCAACTGCACCACAGCTTTTCGAGTCACCTACCACCAGTCGAACTCCAGCAGAAAACGAACCAGCCACTACACTCCTGCACCTCAAACCGCCACCAAGAAAACACCAAACCACCATTTCATCTAAGGAAGAAATCAAGATACCCAAAAACATCTCACAAACCCGAGACTTCAAACACCAAAAGTCGAGCCCCAACCGAGAACATAAACCCACGAACCACCACCAAAACCGAAACCAAAACCATCCCCAAATCAAGAAATAAAGCCCTAGATCAAAAGACCCATTACCTTACATCGCAGTTCGACCCATTTCCAGAATGTTTACCACAAGAACACCAAAGAACCCAAAAGAAATCGACCCTCCAAGCTCGGTTGACTTCCAATCCACGCACCAAATTTTCCCTCACAGCCATCCCCACACCTACCGGCGCCACCACGAAGCGGTGGCGCTGACGCCGTTCACCGGCGGTCGGAAATGGGGGAAGGGGCAGAGCCCTTCCCCGTCGCTTCGTCCTCTCTCTCTGTAATGAGAGAGAGAGAGGAATGAGTTTTATTTTTTTTATGTTTTGTTTTGAGTTTGGTTTAGTTTGATTTTAGTTTAAATTGATTATGTTTTATTTTATTTTGTTTTTTTTAAAGTTTTGTTTTGTTTTGTTTTAGTTTAGTTAGATTAGTTTAGGTATATATTTATTCCAAATGATAAATTTTAGCCCCAAGTTTTAAGTTATATTATTTTAGTCCCTAGGTTTTAAATGCTTTGATTTTAACTTTTAACTTTGTTAGTTTCAGTTTAAAGGTTTTCAAGTTAGCCCCTAGTTTATATAAGTTATTATTTCAGTCATTTAAGTTTTATATTCAACTTTATTTTATTTACAGTCTAGTCCTTAAACTTATATAAGTTATTTAATTCAAACACTTTAGTTTTATTTTCAGCTTTATTATATTTACAGATTAGTCCCTAAACTATTAAACATTATTATTTTAGTTTTTAACTTTTAATTCCAGCTTATTTATAATTACAGCTTAGTCCCTAACTTTTAAAACTACTATTTTAGCCCTTAAACTTTTATTTTCAGATTTAATAAACATCCAATTTAGCCCTAAACTTTATTTTATCATTTTAAGTCATTTATTTCAATTTCAATAATTTTCAATTAAGCCCTTAAACTTAATTTCAACACTTTAAAACTTTAAAGTTCGAAATACTAATTCAAACTTATTTCCTATTTTTGGCTAGACGATACGTACGAGCAATTAGGAGCTTGAAGTTATTTTCCCGCTCACTTTTCACGCAACTCGAAACATTGAGGTAGACTCGCCACCATTAATTAGTTTAAATTATAATTGCATGCTTTATGTGAATTACGTGATTTATATGCTTTATGCATAGGATGAGAATGTGTCATATGAATTATATGATATTGTTATGCTTGCCATAACTTATATGCTTAATTGCATGAGAAAGAAAGAAAGAAAGAATCTCTTATGAGATAAGAAAGAATGTTATGCATAACTTATGTGCTTCATCCGCACAAGAAAGAAAGACTACCCACAGCCCATGTTTTTTAAGAGCCTATGATTTCAAGAAAATGAACCAAAGATGATATCACATTGTATATTGCATGAGTGTGTTTTCAATTATTCTGTAAATTAATTATCGGCGATGAGTCTACTGAGTATTTCTTCGAAATACTCATTCTGCTATTTTAACAATATTTGCAGACTTCGGAGGCGAACGTGATTGATCCGGCAGTGGTGGCAAAATAAAATTTGATTATCGAATTTATTTAGTTTCCGAATTTATGTATTGAAACATTGTTAACGTAATTTCGTTTCCGCTATTCCAAAAACATGATATTTAAATTTTGAACAATTATCTAATGTATTTTAATTGGTGAAGTAGTTTTCAATTGCAAATGTGATTTTGAAAATTAGGTTATTTCCGCAAAATTGATTGACAAAATTAGGGCAAAAGACGATGACGTGGCAATCCGGGTTAACAGAACTCGGAGCGCTACAGTTTGGTATCAGAGCTAGTCTGCGTTTCTGTAGACTGGCAAAATTTTCAAAAAGAGAAAATTTTCAAAGAGAATTTTTAAGGAGATTATTTTTATTTAATTATTACTGGAAGTTGCCACTGCCGCCTGTCAATCCGTCGACTCCGAAGGTAAAGAAGTTATTGAAGTTTACTGTTATGTTATTTCGGATACTGTTTTACGAATTACGAGATTTAGAAAAAAGAGAAAGAAGTGTATCCGAATAAGAAAGAAAGAAAAGAAAGAAAGAAAAGAAAGACGAGTTTGAGCATAATTGGAAATAACTTTCTAAATTTTTACGTCCTCGTAAATTTTAACTAAGAAGAGATGAATAACCCCACTTAATTGGACTTTGCATAATTGGTTTAGGACATGGCACCCATCCGTAGAAATGCACCCAGTAACGTAGAACAAGCTGCTAGAGATTACGACCGCTTCAGGCCTAGACTTGATTGGACAATTGCCCAACACATAGAGCAGTTGAATGTCGTATGGGAACGGGCCATACAGCATGGCTACGTGACCTGTAATCGCCAGTCGATTCATCACCTACTCTCGACTTTCCGAGGCGACTATGCGGAAGTAGCTCGTAGCATATACATGGATGCTCTCACGTCACCTAACGTGGATATGGGTTATGACGCATTCTGCTTGAGATTTGTGGCATATTGGCCCATGTATTTTGAGCACCGCTTTGGGGTTGTACCTGAAGGAGAGCCAGGACCTGAGCCAATGCTCGAGCCTGAACAGGTGCAAGAAGATGAGTTAGCACCCGAGGGCAATCCCGAGGAGGAACCAGAAGAGGAAGAAGATCCCGAGGAGGAACCAGAAGAGGAAGAAGATCCCGAGGAAGACCCAGAAGAAGAAGAAAATCCCGAAGAAGACCCCGAAGAAGAAGAACCGGAGGAAGACGCTGATCCAGCGTTGGGAGAATTCTCGGACGCCGAATCATGCGTAACCGAAGGAGAATAGATGATAGGAGTTAGAGTATGATTAACATTTTGTTTTAATCAAATGTTGGCATACACGCCACCCGATGTACCTACTTGAAAAGAAGTTGAATTATGAATGAAATGAAATTTGAAACTTAATTTTCGAGATATCCTTATTGTTCGCATTGTTAGTACTCCTAGTCGACTATTACAAACTGCCTTTAAATTTATGAAGGTTATGGCACCACCGAACCAAGCCGACGTTATCAGGGAATTACTCAAAGCAGTACAGGAAATGAGACAGATTCCGCAGCCAGTAAACCCTAACCCTATTGTTCCAGTGATCGAACAATTCAGAAGGTACAGTCCGCCTATGTTTGACGGCGGAAATGGGCCGCTAGCAGTGGAAGAATGGCTACAGGCCATTGAAAAAATTTTTAAGCACATAGCCTGCCCGGAATTCAAGAAAGTGGGTTGTGCCGAGTTCATGTTGATTGGAAGAGCTGGATTTTGGTGGGAATCTGCATCCCGCACGAGAAGCGAGGAACAACAGGCAGCCCTAACTTGGGATGATTTCAAGGAAGAGATCAGGGACAAGTTTTTCCCACAAGCTCTTCGAGATCACAAGGAGGCCGAATTTCTACGACTAGTGCAAGGAGATATGGATATAGTCGAGTATGAAAGGAGGTTTGAAGAGCTATCACGTTATGCTCCACATCTGGTGGAGACGGAGTTCAAAAAGGCCCGCAGATTTGAGAGAGGTCTACGCTCCGATGTCCGACAAATTGTCAGTTCACATGAGCTGCCAACCTACCGGGAAGTAGTAAAAAAGGCTCAAGCAGTAGCCTATGCCGGTGGGAGGACGGTAAGCCAGGGACCTCAGTATGAGCAGAGAAACCTGGGCAAGAGAAAGTGGCAAGGTCCGAGCCGCAACCAGAACCAGAACAGAAACCAGCCGTTCGTCAAGAGGCCCAATCCAGGGCCAACAGGGAGATAGATGCCCAATGTCATTTCTCCCTGCCCTAAGTGCCAGAGGATGCACAAGGGAGAATGCCTGTTTGGGAAGGGAGTCTGCTATAAGTGTGGCCAGTCAGGTCACTTTGCAACGGACTGTCGTGCTCAGCCCGCCCAGGGTTCCAATCAGAAGATGAACCCAGGCCAGAACCGGAAGGGGACAGCCAGGGTATTCGCTATGGATGCAGCCCAAGACTCCGACGTGATTGCAGGTATACTAGTTATCCTAGTACCCTTGTGCATGTCTTAATTGCTTTCCATACCGTATTTTCCTTCCCATATTGAGCATGATAATATGATATCAGGTATACTATCTATCTCTGGGATACCTGTATATGTTCTGATAGACTCGGGAGCCACACATTCATTTATATCAGATGCATGCTTAGAAAGACTGAACCTAATAGGCATAGAGACTGGTAGTACCCTTGAAGTTAGTTTGCCGTCAGGAGAAACCCTCGATACTAATAAGATAGTCAAGGCAGTACAAATCGATTTTGATGGTCAAGTCTTGGAGGCAGACCTGAATATTATCCGAATGAAAGATTTCGATATTATTCTAGGTATGGATTGGCTCAGCACCAACCGTGCCGCAATTATGTGCCACGAGAAGGAGGTCATTTTTCGTAAAGACGGTGAAGAAGTATTCAGATTTTATGGGACGAGGATTAAGGCACTTCCTCGCCTGATTTCGGCTTTACAAGCGAAGAAGCTATTAGCCAAGGATAGTTGTCATGGCTATTTGGTTAGTCTTCAAGACAAACCCGTAGATGAGATTACTACGGATTCGGTGCGGTAGTATGTGAATATGGTGACGTTTTTCCAGATGATCTACCCGGCACTCTGCCGGATAGGCAAGTGGAATTTTCCATCGATTTGGTACCAGGAGCTGCCCCTGTTTCTAAAGCTCCATACCGCATGGCACCAAAGGAATTGCAAGAACTGAAGGTGCAATTAGAGGAATTGCTAGAGAAGGGTTTCATCAGGCCAAGTGTGTCTCCGTGGGGAGCACCTGTGCTGTTTGTAAAGAAGAAGGACGAAAGCATGAGGATGTGTATCGACTATCGAGAACTTAACAAGTTGACGATAAGGAATAAGTATCCCCTACCCAGGATCGAAGACTTATTCGATCAGTTGAAAGGAACTGCAATCTTCTCGAAGATTGATTTGAGATCTGGGTACCATCAGCTAAAGGTCTCGCCAGCTGACGTACCAAAGACAGCGTTCAGGACACGATATGGACATTATGAGTTCACAGTGATGCCGTTCGGTCTTACGAATGCACCTGCAATATTTATGGACTTGATGAACCGAGTTTTCCATCAGTATCTTGATAAATTCGTTATTGTTTTTATCGATGATATACTGATCTACTCCAGAAATTCCGCACAACATGAAGAACATTTGAGGATTGTGTTGGAAACGCTGAGAGCAGAAAAGTTGTACGCCAAGTTCAAGAAATGTGAATTTTGGCTTGAAAGAGTAGGTTTCTTAGGTCATATTGTTACAGCTAAAGGTATCGAGGTTGATCCTTCTAAGGTTGAAACTGTAACGAATTGGCCAACACCTGCAAATGTTGGAGATGTGAGAAGCTTTCTTGGATTAGCTGGATATTATCGGCGATTCATAGAAGGTTTTTCTAAAATAGCAGGTTCTATGACTCAGTTGACCAGGAAGGGAGTTAAATTTCGATTGGATGTAACAATGTGAACAAAGCTTTCGAAACTTAAGGACAGACTCGTTTCAGACACCGGACTTGTGATACCAGATGGATCTGAAGGTTTCGTTATTTACAGCGATGCATCCAAACATGGTTTAGGTTGTGTTTTGATGCAGAATGGTAAGGTGATAGCATATGCCTCAAGACAGTTGAAACCACATGAAAAGAATTACCCGACACATGATTTAGAGCTCGCAGCTATTGTGCACGCTATTAAGATTTGGCGACACTATCTGTACGGGAGTAAATGTGAGATTTACACCGATCACAAGAGTCTCAAGTATTTCTTCACTCAGAAGGAACTAAACATGAGACAACGACGATGGCTAGAGCTGGTAAAGGACTATGACTGCACCATTCTTTACCACCCGGGTAAAGCAAATAAGGTTGCAGACGCTTTGAGCAGAAAGGACGCCGGACAGTTATCAGCTTTAGGAACGACGCAAGATCAGCTGATTCGAGATTTGAGGAATCTAAGAATCGAAGTGCGAACCCCATCAGTCCAAGGATCTTCTAGATTGGCAAATCTGAGCGTTAAACCAGACTTGAGAGGTCGGATTATAACAGCTCAAACTGGAGATAAATTCTTGGAAAAGATCAGATCCGAAGTTGGAACTGGCAAGAGAATAGGTTTCGAGATTGCCTCTGATAAGGCACTTATATTCAGAGGACGTCTCTCTGCAGTACCGAAGGAAGAACATATCCGAGAATGAGATTTTGACGAAGCTCATTCAAAGCACCTTATGCGTGCCACCCAGGAGGGACAAAGATGTATCGTGATTTGCGCAATACCTTTTGGTGGAGAAACATGAAGGGTTGTATTGCAAAGTTTGTCTCTCGATGCATGACGTGTCAGCAAGTTAAGGCTGAACACCGAGACCATCGTGATTATTAAATCCTTTGGATATACCGAGAATGGAAATGGGAGAAAATTTCCATGGATTTCGTAACAGGTTACCGAAATCAGTGAAAGGACATGACGCTATTTGGGTTATCGTAGATCGACTTACGAAGTCAGCTCATTTCCTACCAATCAGAATGACTCTCAATGTGGATCAGTTATCCCAGTTGTATGTTAGAGAGATTGTTCGACTTCATGGAGTACCAGTTTCCATTGTATCAGATAGAGACCCGAGATTTACATCGAGATTCTGGAAGAGTTTACAAGTAGCGATGGGTACTAAATTAAATTTTAGTACTGCTTACCATCCCCAGACCGATGGACAGTCTGAACGCACTATTCAGACACTAGAAGATATGCTTAGAGCTTGCGTACTAGATTTGAGTGGTAATTGGGAGACTCACCTCCCATTAGTGGAATTTGCCTACAATAATAATTTTCAAGCTACTATTGGTATGGCACCATATGAGGCACTTTATGGACGACGATGTCGATCACCAGTCTATTGGGATGAAGTAGGCGAAAGAAGAATTTTGGGTCCAGAATTGATTGAAAGGACTGTGGCGGCTATTGATAAGATTAGACTACGGATCAAAGCCGCTCAAGATAGACAGAAAAGCTATGCCGATCAAAGAAGAAAAGACTTGGAATTTGAAATTGGAGAGAAAGTATTTTTGAAAGTAGCTCCTATGAAAGGAACTATTCGCTTCGGCAAGAGAGGGAAGTTAAGACCCCGTTTTATCGGACCATTCGAGATATTAGAGAAAGTGGGTAACGTGGCTTATCGTTTGGCGTTGCCGCCCGAGCTATCGGCCGTACACAACGTTTTTCACGTTTCCCTATTGAGAAAGTATATCCACGATCCAAGTCACGTGGTAAATTTTCAGACTATTTCGATTCACATCGGCAAATAAGTTCACATATAGACTAATTTTACCTCAGACCATTTAAATACAATGATGTGAGCATAAAGATCATTTTCAGTCATCCAAACTCAACACAGTAAAACCTACACAAGAAATTTTCTTGATAGAGTTCTTTGATTCGTTAGGGCGATAAATACATTCAAGAAAGTTTAAGTCTGTAGCGACCGAGCACGCTCGACTTTAACCCTAATTTTTAAGAAATAGCACGTTCGTCTAGCCGTTATAAATGAATTTAAATTATTTCGAATCGAATCGAATATTGAGTAATTATTTTTATTTCAATTCGGATTTATTTTATTTGGATCCAATTTTAATAATTCAAGTCCAATATTTAGAGCCCAATATTTATTGTCCAATAATTATAATCCAATTACATAGGCCCAATTAAATATGTCCTAAAATGAAATTTTAAATCATTCAGCCCAATTACCATAAGCCCAATTTAGAAAAACCCCACAGCCCAAATGTTAGGCCCAACTATTTCCCAACCCAATTACCCACCTAGGGAATTGTGCCCTAATTTCCACTATTCATATATCAACTTCAACCATTTCTCTTCCATTCCAAACATTCACGCAGCCAAGCAATCCATTTTGGTAAGAATCATCTCCCTCATTTTGGAAATTCTAGTTGATGCTAGAAAATCAATTTCTAGCATCAACAACAATCTCAGCTCACTTTGATGCTAGAACAATTTCTAGCATCAGCAAGCTGGAAAATTCACCATCACCAAATCAACCCCAGCCACTGCACAATGCAGCCAACTCCACCAACCTCCACTGCAAGGTCACTGCAAGCCACCTAAACAACACCATTGCAGTCAGCTTGCTGCAACCTCAACACCACCACCTCCAACTCACGAGACCATCACCACACGACAATCAACCCAGAACTACCATTAGAATTCCACCATCCAGCTGCACCAAAACCCCACTGAAAAACGAGACCTCAGCCAACTGCAGAACCACCATTTGAAGCCCCAAACCCAGTCCACACACACCAAGACCAAAACCACCGAACTCTACAAGCAGTCGCACAAATACCACCAACAACACCTCTGCCTAAACCACCAAACCAACACCCAACAAGCTGCAAAAATCGAAACCCAACTGCACCACAGCTTTTCGAGTCACCTACCACCAGTCGAACTCCAGCAGAAAACGAACCAGCCACTACACTCCTGCACCTCAAACCGCCACCAAGAAAACACCAAACCACCATTTCATCTAAGGAAGAAATCAAGATACCCAAAAACATCTCACAAACCCGAGACTTCAAACACCAAAAGTCGAGCCCCAACCGAGAACATAAACCCACGAACCACCACCAAAACCGAAACCAAAACCATCCCCAAATCAAGAAATAAAGCCCTAGATCAAAAGACCCATTACCTTACCTCGCAGTTCGACCCATTTCCAGAATGTTTACCACAAGAACACCAAAGAACCCAAAAGAAATCGACCCTCCAAGCTCGGTTGACTTCCAATCCACGCACCAAAATTTCCCTCACAGCCATCCCCACACCTACCGGCGCCACCACGAGGCGGTGGCGCTGACGCCGTTCACCGGCGGTCGGAAATGGGGGAAGGGGCAGAGCCCTTCCCCGTCGCTCGCCCTCTCTCTCTGTAATGAGAGAGAGAGAGGAATGAGTTTTATTATTTATGTTTTGTTTTGATTTTGGTTTGATTTTAGTTTAAATTGATTATGTTTTATTTTATTTTGTTTTTTTTTAAAAGTTTTGTTTTGTTTTGTTTTAGTTTAATTAGATTAGTTTAGGTATATATTAATTTCAATTGATAAATTTTAGCCCTCAAATTTTAAGTTATATTATTTTAGTCCCTAGGTTTTAAAATGATTTGATTTAAACTTTTAACTTTGTTGATTTCAGTTTAAAGGTTTTCAAGTTAGCCCCTAGTTTACATAAGTTATTATTTCAGTCATTTAAGTTTTATATTCAACTTTATTTTATTTACAGTCTAGTCCTTAAACTTATATAAGTTATTTAATTCAGCCTTTAGTTTTATTTTCAGCTTTATTATATTTACAGATTAGTCCCTAAACTATTAAACATTATTATTTTAGTTTTTAACTTTTAATTCCAGCTTATTTATAATTACAGCTTAGTCCCTAACTTTTAAAACTACTATTTTAGCCCTTAAACTTTTATTTTCAGATTTAATAAACATCCAATTTAGCCCTAAACTTTATTTTATCATTTTAAGTCATTTATTTCAATTTCAATAATTTTCAATTAAGCCCTTAAACTTAATTTCAACACTTTAAAATTTTAAAGTTCGAAATACTAATTCAAACTTATTTCCTATTTTTGGCTAGACGATACGTACGAGCAATTAGGAGCTTGAAGTTATTTTCCCGCTCACTTTTCACGCAACTCGAAACATTGAGGTAGACTCGCCACCATTAATTAGTTTAAATTATAATTGCATGCTTTATGTGAATTACGTGATTTATATGCTTTATGCATAGGATGAGAATGTGTCATATGAATTATATGATATTGTTATGCTTGCCATAACTTATATGCTTAATTGCATGAGAAAGAAAGAAAGAAAGAATCTCTTATGAGATAAGAAAGAATGTTATGCATAACTTATGTGCTTCATCCGCACAAGAAAGAAAGACTACCCACAGCCCATGTTTTTTAAGAGCCTATGATTTCAAGAAAATGAACCAAAGATGATATCACATTGTATATTGCATGAGTGTGTTTTCAATTATTCTGTAAATTAATTATCGGCGATGAGTCTACTGAGTATTTCTTCGAAATACTCATTCTGCTATTTTAACAATATTTGCAGACTTCGGAGGCGAACGTGATTGATCCGGCAGTGGTGGCAAAATAAAATTTGATTATCGAATTTATTTAGTTTCCGAATTTATGTATTGAAACATTGTTAACGTAATTTCGTTTCCGCTATTCCAAAAACATGATATTTAAATTTTGAACAATTATCTAATGTATTTTAATTGCCGAATTAGTTTTCAATTGCAAATGTGATTTTGAAAATTAGGTTATTTCCGCAAAATTGATTGACAAAATTAGGGCAAAAGACGATGACGTGGCAATCCGGGTTAACAGAACTCGGGGCGCTACAAAGTCCATACCTTAAAAGATGTCAATTGCTTGCGGGCTCTGTAGCCAGTTGAAGAAGAAGAACGCCTGAAAAGATACATGCAGTTTTTATAAACAATTATATAACATTAAAATCTACAATTCATACCATATTTCTTATGGAGTATATCGATGATCAAGCGAGACACCCATCATTTTTAGTTTGAATTCCTGAAAGATTTCACATTTCGTCATAAAGAACCAAATAGAGTTCACATTTCATTAGGTCGAAGTCGAAGGTCCACTGTAATTCATGCATAAATTACTGAATACATAAAAGTGTACGAAAAAAACCATTTGCACAAAAGTATCTTACCTTTATTTTGAAAGGTTGAAAAGAATAAAATTTTGTACGTAAAAATTCTCCTATTATTTTTCTATACCTTTTCCTTTCATTCTCTCTCTGCCATGGTTTCTTCATTTTATGTGGTGAAATAATGGGAATTCTTATAGTATTTGTAGTTGAAATTCTCAATTGAGTTTGTATCCAACTAGAATCGGAAAACTGTGTGATACAAGGAATTTTGATAAGAATTGGTTTCAAATAATACAATTATGATTCCTATTAAACTTTATCAAAATCAAATTAAGATTACAATTAAACTTTATCAAAATACACTTGGATTACAATCAACCTTTTTTCTCCTAATCCAAAATAAAAAGATTAACTCATAATTATCTACACATGGCTTACAAGTTATTTAATATTAATAATTCTTCGAAATTCTATTTAATAATTTGTTTACTTTATATCGGATCTAACTTGACGTGATTTTATCCAAAACAACTTATTATTGGGTTGAAGACTTCTAACTAATTGCAAGATTAAAGAAGTCCAAAATTGATATATATTAAAACTCGCTCTATCAAAATCTAATTATTTAACTCAAAAAATATAAGAATTAAAACCCATTTCACTTTAGTCCCTTAACTTTTCAAACTATAAAAATATAGCATATAGAATAAATAAATTTTATTGTATAAAATTTTCGTAGCGTTACAATCTCTCTCTCTCTCTCTCTCTCTCTCTCTCTCTCTCTCCCCCCCCCCTCCCCCCCAACCAAAAAAAAAAAAAAAAGAATTTCTTCCTTGAAATTACCTTAATTGAAAAGTTACGGATACTTGACCTTACATACTTATATTATTTCATAACATGAAGCACGAAAATCATAATCATGCTAAAAGATTAACTTTTCATTTCATACCTTGGATCAATTGGAGAGTGGTCGAATAGTGAGAATCGTGTGCCATGGATTACATGTTTATGACTTTGAATTTTATTTTTTACAATGTCCTTAAACTCGTAATGTTTATGAAAGTACTTTATTTTTATTAGAATTTTCTTAAAATAGAAATTTCTTGAAATAGAAATTTCTTAGATTTGGAATGATTTGAAATATTTTTTTCATTTCGTTGATCTGAATAACACGCAACCAAAAGATTTACAGGTGAGGAGGGGTATCACAAATAGACCGCTTAAATCTCAAGTTCTCCTTACACAATTTAGATTTTTTTTGACAAAGTCTTTCAATCTTGTGAAGAAATAAATAAATAAAACATAAATAATAAGTAAGAATGGTAGACTCATTAATTTGAAAAAAATAACTCCTTTTTTTAGAAAAATAAATAAATTTATGGAATGGTAGACTTGTGCTCTGATACCAACTATAACATCCCAAATTTTCATAAACTTCAGAGTGTTACCAAAAACTCACATTCTCTTTATAAAACATATAACTAGAATATCCATAACCAAAACATGGAAATCGTATCTTAAAAAAAAATCACCTAACTAATTAAATAACAAGTCTTTGAACAATTAAAATAATTAATAAATTGATGGAGATCAAGATGATCAAGGTGTCGACCAAGTTGATCCTCCCAAATATCCTCAAGATCCTTTGCAAGGAATTGGCTGTCCAATGACTAGGGCAAAGACAAAGAGGATGAAAGAAGCTTTGCAAGGTTTGATCATGTAAGTACAATACAAAGAGGTGGTGCTAGAAGATTCTAGAACTAAATTCGAAGATTCCAAAGCTTCAACAAGGATGGTCTATTATCTTTTTGTGCAAGGGATAAATCTGGAAGAGCAAGAAGAGTGCAAGGATTAATTAGGAATTTTAACTTAGTCTTTTAATTAATTATGGGTTGTTCATGTTTTGATCATTTAGGATTATTAACTTTAGTCTTTTAATTATTTTGGGCTCTTTTAACGTTTTATCCATTAGGCCCAATCCATCTTTTAAGGCCCATTGCGTGGATTACCGAGCTATCAACAAGATAACGGTAAAGTATAGACATCATATCCCCAGATTAGATGATATACTTGATAAATTGCATTGCTCTCAAGTGCTTTCTAAAATTGATATAAAGAATGGCTATTATCAAATTCGCATAAAAGAGGGAGATGAATGGAAAACTGCATTTAAGACTAAATATGGATTGTATGAGTGGTTAGTAATGTCTTTTGGTTTATCTAATGCACCTAGTACATTCATGAGGCTAATGAACCATGTCTTGTGTGCTTTCATGGGGAAATTTGTGGATGTTTATTTTGATGATATTTTAGTTTATAGTAAAAATTTGGATGAACATGTGAAACACTTGCATTGTGTGTTTAGTGTGCTGAGAGAGTATCAATTGTATGCTAATCTTAAGAAATGCACGTTTTGCATGGAATATGTTGTGTTTCTTGGATTTGTTATTAGTTCACAGGGTATTAGTGTTGACGAAGAGAAGGTAAGAGCAATAAGGGACTGGCCCACACCTTAAGAATGCGAATGAGGTGAGGAGTTTTCATGGTTTGGCAAGTTTTTATTGAAGGAAAGATTTTAGTTCTATTGCTGCACCTTTGAATGAACTTGTTAAAAAGAATGTTGTTTTCAAGTGGGATGATATGCATGACCGGGCTTTCAAAACCTTGAAAGATAAGCTAACTAATGCACCTTTGCTGTGTTTGCCTAACTTCGATAAAGCTTTTGAGATAGAATGTGATGCATCTGGGATTGGAATAGGAGCTGTTTTGATGCAGGATTCCAAACCAATTGCTTATTTTAGTTAAAAGCTAAGTGGGGCAACATTGAATTATCCTACTTACGACAAGGAGCTTTATGCATTAGTGAGAACTCTTCAAACATGGCAGCATTTTTTGTGGCCAAGGGAATTCATCATTCATTCCGATCATGAGAGCTTGAAGTTCTTGAAGACCCAAGGTAAGCTTAATAAAAGACATGCTAAGTATGGGAAGGAAAATGTTGTGGCTGATGCATATTGTCTAGGAGGTACGTATTACTTACTTCATTGCAAACTACATTACTTGGTTTTGAATGGCTTAAGGACTTGTTTGCCAATGATTCTGATTTCAGCCAAGTATGGAGAGCATGTGATAAGTGTGCATTTGGTGATTTCTATAGGCATGAAGGATTTCTATTCAAGAAAGATAAATTGTGTGCCTATTTGTTCTATTCGTGAGTTGCTTGTTAGGGAAAGTCATGGGAGAGGTCTGATGGGGCACTTTGGTATTCTAAAAACTTTAGATATATTACGTAAGCATTTTCATTGGCCTAATATGAAGCATGATGTGCAATCTATTTGTGATAAGTGCATTACATGTAGGCAAGCAAAATCTAAAGTTAGACCGCATGGCTTGTATACCCCTTTGCCTGTGCCTACTCAACCTTGGATTGAAATATCTATGGATTTTGTTCCAGGATTACCAAGGACTCAAGGCGGTAAGGATAGCATATTTGTTGTTGTTGATAGGTTTAGTAAAATGACTCATTTTATTGCATGTTCTAAAACCAACGACGCAACACATATTGCTGATTTGTTCTTTAGAGAAGTTGTTCGATTGCATGGGTTGCCTAAGACAATTGTTAGTGATAGAGATGTTAAGTTCCTAAGTCATTTTTGGCGCACTCTATGAAATAAATTAGGAACTAAACTGTTATTTTCTACTGTTGCACATCCTCAAACGGATGGTCAAACTGAAGTAGTTAATAGGACACTCACTACATTGTTACGTGTTATCATTCAAAAGAACCTAAAACAGTGGGAAAAATGTTTGCCACATCAATAGTTTGCATATAATAGGACTGTTCATTCTACTTCTTGATTTTCTCCTTTTGAAATTGTAGCGCCCCGAGTTCTGTAAACCCGGATTGCCACGTCATCATCTTTTGCCCTAATTTTGTCAATCAATTTTGCGGAAATAACCTAATTTTTAAAATCACATTTGCAATTGAAAACTACTTCGACAATTAAAATACATTGGATAATTGTTCAAAATTTAAATATCATGTTTTTGGAATAGCGGAAACGAAAAATACGTTAACAATGTTTCAATACATAAATTTGAAATCTTAATAATTTCGATAATCAAATTTTATGCCACCACTGCCGGATCAATCACGATCGCCTCCGAAGTCTGCAAATATTGTTAAAATAGCAGAATGAGTATTTCGAAGAAATACTCAGTAGACTCATCGCCGATAATTAATTTACAGAATAATTGAAAACACACTCATGCAATATACAACGTGATATCATCTTTGGTTCATTTTCTTGAAAATCATATGCTCTTTAAAATACAGGCTATGGGTAGTCTTTCTTTCTTGTGCGGATGAAGCACATAAGTTATGCATAATATTCTTTTCTTATCTCATAAGAGATTGTCTCATAAGAGATTCTTTCTTTCTTTCTTTCTCATGCAATTAAGCATATAAGTTATGGCAAGCATAACAATATCATATATCGCATATGACACATTCTCATCCTATGCATAAAGCATATAAATCACGTAATTCACATAAAGCATGCAATTATAATTTAAACTAATTAATGGTGGCGAGTCTACCTCAAATATTGCGTGAAAAGTGGAGCGGGAAAATAACTTCAAGCTCCTAATTGCTCGTACGTATCGTCTAGCCAAAAATAGGAAATAAGTTTGAATTAGTATTTCGAACTTTAAAGTTTTAAAGTGTTGAAATTAAGTTTAAGGGCTTAATTGAAAATTATTGGAATTGAAATAAATGACTTAAAATGATAAAGTAAAGTTTAGGGGCTAAATTGGAAATTATTAAATGTGAAAATAAAACTTTAAGGGCTAAAATAATAATTTTCATAAGTTTAGGGACTAAACTGTAATTATAATAAAACTGAAAATAAAAGTTAAAAACTGAAATAATAACTTTTAATAGTTTAAGGACTAAGCTGTAAGTATTTTAAAGCTGAAAATAAAAGTAAAGGGCTGAAATTAAACATTTTCAGAACTTAAGGACTCAATTGAAAATCTGCTAAAACTGAAAATAAAATATTAAGGACTGAAATAATAATTTATAAACTTGGGGGCTAAATTAAACCTTATCTAAAACTGAAAATAAAACTAAGGGACTGAAATTAAAATATTTAAAACATGAGGACCTAATTAAAACAATTAAAAATTGGGGGCTAAAGGGTAAATTTCTAAAAATCAAAATAAAACAAAAATCACCTACCTCTCTCTCTCATTTCGAAATCAGAGAGAGAGAGGAGGCGACAGGGGAAAGGGGCTTCGCCCCTTCCCTCGAATCTCGCCACCACCGGTCGGCGGTGGTGGCGCCGGTCATAGAGGTAGGTGGGGGGGGGGGTTTATTTGGGGCTTTTGGCGCGAAAATGGAGGTTAACCGAGGCTTGGAGGCTCGGATTTCATTCGGGTTTCTTGGGTTTCTTTGGTGTAAACATTCTGGAAATGGGTCGAAGAACGAGGTAAGGTAATGGGCTTTTCCTTTTTCTTGATTTTGTGGTTGACTAAGATGGATTTTTGGGTGGACTAGAGCTGTCGATTTTCGATGGAAGCTGCGGTTTCGTGCGTGTTCGTGGTTGCAGGTTTGTCTTGGTTTTGTGTGATTGTTGGCTTCGAATTTGGGTCTTCGTTGGATTGGTGGTTTGGAGGTGCAATGGTGTTGGATTTCTGCGGCCGTGTGTGGTGGTTTGGGCAGTGGAGTTGGTGAGCTTGGTGGTTGGTTCTTGAAGCTGTTGAGGTTGATGGAGTTGGAGGTCTCGGTTTTGGAGTGAAAACATCATGGTGATGATGGTGGTGATTCTAAAATGGGTGGTTGGAGCTTGTGTGTTTGGTTGCAGTTGGTGTGGTGTTGAGCTCTCGGTTGTGTGGATTTCCAGCTTGCTGATTTGAGCTGGGTTAGTGTCGAGAGTGGTTTTCAGCTGGGATGCAGTTGGTTGGCTGGGGGAAAAACTGGGTGGTGAGTTTGCAGTGAATGGTCTCGGTTTCAAGAAATGGGTTGTAGTGACTGCATTGTTGGTTTGGTGTTGCGGTTTGCAGTGACCTTGCAGTGGAGGTTGGTGGAGTTGGCTGCATTGTGCGATGCATTTGGGGTTGATTTGGTGATGGTGAATTTTCCAGCTTGCTGATGCTAGAAATTGTTCTAGCATCAAAGTGAGCTGAGATTGTTGTTGATGTTAGAAATTGATTTTCTAGCATCAACTAGAATTTCCAAAATGAGGGAGAGGATTCTTACCAAAATGGATTGCTTGGCTGCGTGAAGTTTTGGAATGGAAGAGAAATGGTTGAAGTTGATATATGAATAGTGGAAATTAGGGCACAAATCCCTAGGTGGGTAATTGGGTTAGGAAATAGTTGGGCCTAGCATTTGGGCTGTAGGGTTTTCTAAATTGGGCTTATGGTAATTGGATTATAATTATTGGACAATAAATATTGGGTTTAAACATTGGGCTTATGTAATTGGACTTGAAATAATTTCCTTGTTGGACTTAAGTGGAATTGGACCTAAACATCCAAGATTTGGACTAATAAGTAATTGGGCTTGAATTTAATAAAAATTGGATTTAAATAAAATAATTCGAAATTGATACTAAAATAATTATTCGAAATTGGATTTAATCGAATAGATTTGAATTCAATTTTATAATGGCTAGACGAACGCGTTTCTCTAGAAAATTAGGGTTACGTTTTAGCGACACGTTTTTCGAGAAAAATTAATTTATATAATTTAAAGGTTCGCGGTCGCTACAACCTTACCCCCTTAAAATAATTTCGTCCTCGAAACTTATACTTACTTGATCTAATATATCTGGATACTTAGCCAGAATCTCTTCCTCTTTCTCCCAGGTAGCTTCATCGCTATCCTGTCTATCCCATTGGACTTTGACTAAAGGAATCTCTTTGTTTCTTAAGACATGGACTTTTCTTTCTATAATGCACATAGGTGTCTCCTCATAGGACAGATTTCTCTGAATCGAAATAGTCTGAAAATTTACCACGTGACTTGGGTCGTGGATATACTTTCTCAATAGGGAAACGTGAAAAACGTTGTGTACGGCCGATAGCTCGGGCGGCAACGCCAAACGATAAGCCACGTTACCCACTTTTTCTAATATCTCGAATGGTCCGATAAAACGGGGTCTTAACTTCCCTCTCTTGCCGAAGCGAATAGTTCCTTTATAGGAGCTACTTTCAAAAATACTTTCTCTCCAATTTCAAATTCTAAGTCTTTTCTCCTTTGATCGGCATAGCTTTTCTGTCTATCTTGAGTGGCTTTGATCCGTAGTCTGATCTTATCAATAGCCTCAACTGTCTTTTCAATCAATTCTGGACCTCAAATTCTTCTCTCGCCTACTTCATCCCAATAGACTGGTGATCGACATCGTCGTCCATAAAGTGCCTCATATGGTGCCATACCAATAGTAGCCTGAAAACTATTATTGTAGGCAAATTCCACTAATGGGAGGTGAGTCTCCCAATTACCTCTCAAATCTAGTACACAAGCTCTAAGCATATCTTCCAATGTCTGAATAGTGCGTTCAGACTGTCCATCAGTCTGGGGATGGTAAGCAGTACTAAAATTTAATTTAGTACCCATCGCTAATTGCAAACTCTTCCAGAATCTCGATGTAAATCTCGGGTCTCTATTTGATACAATGGAAACTGGTACTCCATGAAGTCTAACAATCTCTCTAACATACAACTGGGATAACTGATCCACATTGAGAGTCATTCTGATTGGTAGGAAATGAGCTGACTTCGTAAGTCGATCTACGATTACCCAAATAGCATCATGTCCTTTCACCGATTTCGGTAACCCTGTTACGAAATCCATGGAAATTTTCTCCCATTTCCATTCTGGTATATCCAAGGGATTTAACAATCCTGATGATCTCTGGTGTTTAGCCTTAACTTGCTGACACGTCATGCATCGAGAGACAAACTTTGCAATACATTCCTTCATGTTTCTCCACCAAAAGGTATTGCGCAAATCATGATACATCTTTGTCCCTCCTGGGTGGCACGCATAAGGTGCTGAATGAGCTTCTGTCAAAATCTCATTCTGGATATGTTCATCCTTTGGTACACAGAGACGTCCTCTGAATATCAGTGCCTTATCAGAGGCAATCTCGAAACCTATTCTCTTGCCAGTCCCAACTTCGGATCTGATCTTTTCCAAGAATTTGTCTCCTGTTTAAGTTGTTACAATCCGACCTCTCAAGTCTGGTTTAACGATCAGATTTTCCAATCTATTAGATCCTTGGACGATGGGGCTCGCACTTTGATTCTTAGATTCCTCAAATCTCGAATCAACTGATCTTGCGTCGTTCCCAAAGCTGATAACTGTCCGGCGTCCTTTCTGCTCAAAGCGTCGGCAACCTTATTTGCTTTACCTGGGTGGTAAAGAATAGTGCAGTCATAGTCCTTTACCAACTCTAGCCATCGTCGTTGTCTCATGTTTAGTTCCTTCTGAGTGAAGAAATACTTGAGACTCTTGTGATCGGTGTAAATCTCACATTTACTCCCGTACAGATAGTGTCTCCAAATCTTAAGAGCGTGCACAACAGCTGCGAGCTCTAAATCATGTGTCGGGTAATTCTTCTCATGTGGCTTCAACTGTCTTGAAGCATATGCTATCATTTTGCCATTCTGCATCAAAACACAACCTAAACCATGTTTGGATGCATCGCTGTAAATAACGAAACCTTCAGATCCATCTGGTATCGTCGACCTTTAGTCTTTGAAAGCAGTCTGTCCTTAAGTTTACGAAAGCTTTGTTCACATTGTTCGTCCATCGAAATTTAACTCCCTTCCCGGTCAACTGAGTCATAGAACCTGCTATTTTAGAAAAACCCTCTATGAATCGCCGATAATATCCAGCTAATCCAAGAAAGCTTCTCACATCTCCAACATTTGCAGGTGTTGGCCAATTCGTTACAGTTTCAACTTTAGAGGGATCAACCTCGATACCTTTAGCTGTAACAATATGACCTAAGAAACCTACTCTCTCAAGCCAAAATTCACATTTCTTGAACTTGGCGTACAACTTTTCTGCTCTCAGCGTTTCCAACACAATCCTCAAATGTTCTTCATGTTGTGCGGAATTTTTGGAGTAGATCAGTATATCATCGATAAAAACAATAACGAATTTATCAAGATACTGATGGAAAACTCGGTTCATCAAGTCCATAAATATTGCAGGTGCGTTCGTAAGACCGAACGGCATCACTGTGAACTCATAATGTCCATATCGTGTCCTGAACGCTGTCTTTGGTACGTCAGCTGGCGAAACCTTTAGCTGATGGTACCCAGATCTCAAATCAATCTTCGAGAAGATTGCAGTACCTTTCAACTGATCGAATAAGTCTTCGATCCTGGGTAGAGGATACTTATTCCTTATCGTCAACTTGTTAAGTTCTCGATAGTCGATACACATCCTCATGCTTTCGTCATTCTTCTTTACAAACAGCACAGGTGCTCCCCACGGAGATACACTTGGCCTGATAAAACCCTTCTCTAGCAATTCCTCTAATTGCACCTTCAGTTCTTGTAACTCATTTGGTGCCATGCGGTATGGAGCTTTAGAAACAGGGGCAGCTCCTGGTACCAAATCGATGGAGAATTCCACTTGCCTATCCGGCGGAGTGCCGGGTAGATCGTCTGGAAAAACGTCACCATATTCACATACTACTGGCACTGAATCCAGAGTAATCTCATCTACGGGTTTGTCTTGAAGACTAACCAAATAGCCATGACAACTATCCTTGGCTAATAGCTTCTTCGCTTGTAAAGCCGAAATCAGGCGAGGAAGTGCCTTAATCCTCGTCCCATAAAATCTGAATACTTCTTTACCATCTTTACGAAAAATAACCTCCTTCTCGTGGCACATAATTGAGCACGGTTGGTGTTGAGCCAATCCATACCTAGAATAATATCGAAATCTTTCATTCGGATAATATTCAGGTCTGCCTCCAAAACTTGACCATCAAAATCGATTTGTACTGCCTTGACTATCTTATTAGTATCGAGGGTTTCTCTTGACGGCAAACTAACTTCAAGGGTACTACCAGTCTCTATGCTTATTAGGTCTAGTTTTTCTAAGCATGTATCGGATATAAATGAATGTGTGGCTCCCGAGTCTATCAGAACATATACAGGTATCCCAGAAATAGATAGTATACCTGATATCATATTATCATGCTCAATATGGGAAGGAAATACGGTATGGAAAGCAATTAAGACATGTACAAGGGTACTAGGATAACTAGTATACCTGCAATCACGTCGGAGTCCTGGGCTGCATCCATAGCGAATACCCTGGCTATCCCCTTCTGGTTTTGGCCCGGGTTCATCTTCTGATTGGAACCACAGGCGGGAGTGAGAACTCTGACAGTCCAGATTTGCAAAGTGACTGTTGGCCACACTTATAGCAGACTCCCTTCCCGAATAGGCATTCTCCCTTGTGCATCCTCTGGCACTTAGGGCAGGGAGAAATGACATTGGGCATCTGTCTCCCTGTTGGCCCTGGATTGGGCCTCTTGACGAACTACGGTTTCTATTACAGTTACAGTTGCGGCTCGGACCTTGCCACTTTCTCTTGCCCGGGTTTCTCTGCTCATGCGAGGTCCACGGCTTACCGTCCTCCCACCGGCATAGGCTACGCTTGAGCACTTTTTACTACTTCCCGGTAGGTTGGCAGCTCATGTGAACTGACAATTTGTCGGACATCGGAGCGTAGACCTCTCTCAAATCTGCAGGCCTTTTTGAACTCCGTCTCCACCAGATGTGGAGCATAACGTGATAGCTCTTCAAACCTCATTTCATACTCGACTATATCCATATCTCCTTGCACTAGTCGTAGAAATTCGGCCTCCTTGTGATCTCGAAGAGCTTGTGGGAAAAACTTGTCCCTGATCTCTTCCTTGAAATCATCCCAAGTTAGGGCTACCTGTTGTTCCTCGCTTCTCGTGCGGGATGCAGATTCCCACCAAAATCCGGCTCTTCCAATCAACATGAACTCGGCACAACCCACTTTCTTGAATTCCGGGCAGGCTATGTGCTTAAAAATTTTTTCAATGGCCTGGAGCCATTCTTCCACTGCCAGTGGCCCATTTCCGCCGTCAAACGTAGGCGGGCTGTACCTTCTGAATTGTTCGATCACTGGTACAATAGGGTTGGGGTTTACTGGCTGCGGAATCTGTCTCATTTCCTGCACAGCTCTGAGTAATTCTCTGATAACATCGGCTTGATTCGGTGGTGCCATAACCTTCATAAATTTAAAGACAGTTTGTAATAGTTGACTAGGAGTACTAACAACGCGAACAATAAGGATATCTCGTAAGACGGAAATTAAGTTTCAAATTTCATTTCATTCATAATTCAACTTCTTTACATGTAGGTACATCGGGTGGCGTGTATGCCAACATTTGATTAAGACAAAATGTTAACCCTACTCTAACTCCTATCATCTATTCTCCTTCGGTCACGCATGATTCGGCGTCCGAGAATTCTCCCAACGCTGGATCAGCGTCTTCCTCTGGTTCTTCTTCTTCAGGGTCTTCTTCGGGATCTTCTTCTGGGTCTTCCTCGGGATCTTCTTCCTCTTCGGGGTCTTCTTCGGGATCTTCTTCCTCTTCTGGTTCCTCCTCGGGATTGCCCTCGGGTGCTAACTCATCTTCTTGCACCTGTTCAGGCTCGAGCATTGGCTCAGGTTCTGGCTCTCCTTCAGGTACAACCCCAAGGCGGTGCTCAAAATACATGGGCCAATATGCCACAAATCTCATGCAGAATGCGTCATATTCCATATCCACATTAGGTGACGTGAGAGCATCCATGTATATGTTACGAGCTACTTCCGCATAGTCGCCTCGGAAAGTCGAGAGTAAGTGGTGAATCGACTGGCGATTACAGGTCACGTAGCCATGCTGTATGGCCCGCTCCCGTACGACATTCAACTGCTCTATGTGTTGGGCAATTGTCTAATCAAGTCTAGGCCTGAAGCGGTCGTAATCTCTAACAGCTTGTTCTACGTCGCTGGGTGCATTTCTACGAATGGACGCCATGTCCTAAACCAATTATGCAAAGTCCAATTAAGTGGGGTTATTCATCTCTTCTTAGTTAAAATTTACGAGGACGTAAAAATTTAGAAAACTATTTCCAATTATGCTCAAACTCGTCTTTCTTTTCTTTCTTTCTTTTCTTTCTTTCTAATTCGGATACACTTTCTTTCTCTTTCTTCTAAGTCTCGTAAATCGTAAAACAGTATCCGAAATAATATAACAGTAAGCTTCAATAACTTCTTTACCTTCGGAGTCGACGGATTGAATGGTGGCAGTGGCAACTTTCATTAATGATAGTTAAACAATTTAGAACATCTCTTTGAAAATTTTATTTTTTGAAAAATTTGCCAGTCTACAGAAACGCAGACCAGCTCTGATACCAAGCTGTAGCGCCCCGAGTTCTGTTAACCCGGATTGCCACGTCATCATCTTTTGCCCTAATTTTGTCAATCAATTTTGCGGAAATAACCTAATTTTTAAAATCACATTTGCAATTGAAAACTACTTCGGCAATTAAAATACATTGGATAATTGTTCAAAATTTAAATATCATGTTTTTGGAATAGCGGAAACGAAAAATACGTTAACAATGTTTCAATACATAAATTTGAAATCTTAATAATTTCGATAATCAAATTTTATGCCACCACTGCCGGATCAATCACGATCGCCTCCGAAGTCTGCAAATATTGTTAAAATAGCAGAATGAGTATTTCGAAGAAATACTCAGTAGACTCATCGCCGATAATTAATTTACAGAATAATTGAAAACACACTCATGCAATATACAACGTGATATTATCTTTGGTTCATTTTTTTGAAAATCATAGGCTCTTTAAAATACAGGCTATGGGTAGTCTTTCTTTCTTGTGCGGATGAAGCACATAAGTTATGCATAATATTCTTTTCTTATCTCATAAGAGATTCTTTCTTTCTTTTTTTCTCATGCAATTAAGCATATAAGTTATGGCAAGCATAACAATATCATATATCGCATATGACACATTCTCATCCTATGCATAAAGCATATAAATCACGTAATTCACATAAAGCATGCAATTATAATTTAAACTAATTAATGGTGGCGAGTCTACCTCAAATATTGCGTGAAAAGTGGAGCGGGAAAATAACTTCAAGCTCCTAATTGCTCGTACGTATCGTCTAGCCAAAAATAGGAAATAAGTTTGAATTAGTATTTCGAACTTTAAAGTTTTAAAGTGTTGAAATTAAGTTTAAGAGCTTAATTGAAAATTATTGGAATTGAAATAAATGACTTAAAATGATAAAGTAAAGTTTAGGGGCTAAATTGGAAATTATTAAATGTGAAAATAAAACTTTAAGGGCTAAAATAATAATTTTCATAAGTTTAGGGACTAAACTGTAATTATAATAAAACTGAAAATAAAAGTTAAAAACTGAAATAATAACTTTTAATAGTTTAAGGATTAAGCTGTAAGTATTTTAAAGCTGAAAATAAAAGTAAAGGGCTGAAATTAAACATTTTCAGAACTTAAGGACTCAATTGAAAATCTGCTGAAACTGAAAATAAAATATT
Organism: Fraxinus americana; assembly: GCA_035079005.1. Classification (NCBI taxonomy): domain Eukaryota; kingdom Viridiplantae; phylum Streptophyta; class Magnoliopsida; order Lamiales; family Oleaceae; genus Fraxinus; species Fraxinus americana. The sequence continues at coordinate 14,117,028 of CM068718.1, read as the reverse complement.
AAGGACTGAAATAATAATTTATAAACTTGGGGGCTAAATTAAACCTTATCTAAAACTGAAAATAAAATTAAGGGACTGAAATTAAAATATTTAAAACATGAGGACCTAATTAAAACAATTAAAAATTGGGGGCAAAAGGGTAAATTTCTAAAAATCAAAATAAAACAAAAATCACCTACCTCTCTCTCTCTCATTTCGAAATCAGAGAGAGAGAGAGGAGGCGACAGGGGAAAGGGGCTTCGCCCCTTCCCTCGAATCTCGCCACCACCGGTCGGCGGTGGTGGCGCCGGTCATAGAGGTAGGTAGGGGGGTTTATTTGGGGCTTTTGGCGCGAAAATGGAGGTTAACCGAGGCTTGGAGGCTCGGATTTCATTCGGGTTTCTTGGGTTTCTTTGGTGTAAACATTCTGGAAATGGTTCGAAGAACGAGGTAAGGTAATGGGCTTTTCCTTTTTCTTGATTTTGTGGTTGATTAAGATGGATTTTTGGGTGGACTAGAGCTGTCGATTTTCGGTGGAAGCTGCGGTTTCGTGCGTGTTCGTGGTTGCAGGTTTGTCTTGGTTTTGTGTGATTGTTGGCTTCGAATTTGGGTCTTCGTTGGATTGGTGGTTTGGAGGTGGAACGGTGTTGGGTTTCTGCAGCCGTGTGTGGTGGTTTGGGCAGTGGAGTTGGTGAGCTTGGTGGTTGGTTCTTGAAGCTGTTGAGGTTGATGGAGTTGGAGGTCTCGGTTTTGGAGTGAAAACATCATGGTGATGATGGTGGTGATTCTAAAATGGGTGGTTGGAGCTTGTGTGTTTGGTTGCAGTTGGTGTGGTGTTGAGGTCTCGGTTGTGTGGATTTCAAATTTGGTCGATTTGAGCTGGGTTAGTGTCGAGAGTGGTTTTCAGCTGGGATGCAGTTGGTTGGCTGGGGGAAAAACTGGGTGGTGAGTTTGCAGTGAATGGTCTCGGTTTCAAGAAATGGGTTGTAGTGACTGCATTGTTGGTTTGGTGTTGCGGTTTGCAGTGACCTTGCAGTGGAGGTTGGTGGAGTTGGCTGCATTGTGCAGTGGCTGGGGTTGATTTGGTGATGGTGAATTTTCCAGCTTGCTGATGCTAGAAATTGTTCTAGCATCAAAGTGAGCTGAGATTGTTGTTGATGTTAGAAATTGATTTTCTAGCATCAACTAGAATTTCCAAAATGAGGGAGAGGATTCTTACCAAAATGGATTGCTTGGCTGCGTGAAGTTTTGGAATGGAAGAGAAATGGTTGAAGTTGATATATGAATAGTGGAAATTAGGGCACAAATCCCTAGGTGGGTAATTGGGTTAGGAAATAGTTGGGCCTAACATTTGGGCTGTAGGGTTTTCTAATTGGGCTTAGGTGATTGGATTATAATTATTGGACAATAAATATTGGGTTTAAACATTGGGCTTATGTAATTGGACTTGAAATAATTTCCTTGTTGGATTTAAGTGGAATTGGACCTAAACATCCAAGATTTGGACTAATAAGTAATTGGGCTTGAATTTAATAAAAATTGGATTTAAATAAAATAATTCGAAATTGATACTAAAATAATTATTCGAAATTGGATTTAATCGAATAGATTTGAATTCAATTTTATAATGGCTAGACGAACGCGTTTCTCTAGAAAATTAGGGTTACGTTTTAGCGACACGTTTTTCGAGAAAAATTAATTTATATAATTTAAAGGTTCGCGGTCGCTATAGAAATTGTTTATGGCCTTAATCCTTTGACTCCTGTGGAGATTTTACCTTTGCCTACTAATGAGCATGCTAATCTTGATGGTAAGAAAAAGGCAAATTTTGTGAAGGAGTTACATGCCAGAGTTCGGGCCAACATTGAAAGGAAGAATGAACAATATGCTAAGCAAGCCAATAAGGGGCGTTTGAAGGTTGTCTTCCAACCTGACGATTGGGTTTGGGTGCACATGCGTAAGGAGAGGTTTCCCACACAGCGGAAATCAAAGTTGTAGCCTAGAGGAGATGGACATTTTCAAGTCTTGGAGCGGATCGCCTACAAGCTAGATTTGCCAAGCGATTATGGTAATGTTAGGGCAACTTTTAATGTTACTGATTTATCTTTGTTTGATGGAGGTTATTCGAGGACGAATCCTTTAGAAGAGGAGGGGAATGATGGAGATCGAGATGATCGAGGTGCCGACCAAGTTGATGCTCCCAAATATTCTCAAGATCATTTGCAAGGAATTGGCGGTCCAATGACTAGGGCAAAGACAAAGAGGATGAAAGAAGCTTTGCAAGGTTTGATCATGGAAGTGCAATACAAAGAGACGGTGCTAGAAGATTCTAGAACTAAATTCGAAGATTCCAAAGCTTCAACAATGATGGTCAATTATCTTTTTGTGCAAGGGATAAATCTGGGAGAGCAAGAAGAGTGCAAGGATTAATTAGGAATTTTAACTTGGTCTTTTAATTAATTATTGGCTGTTCATATTTTGATCATTTAGGATTATTAACTATAGTCTTCTAATTATTTTGGGCTCTTTTAATGTTTTATCCATTAGGCCCAATCCATCTTTTAAGGCCCATTTCGTTTTTTCTTCTTCAATTAAGCTAGGGATTTGTCTTTAAAAGCTCTTACTTGCCTTCTTCTTGTGTTCTTGGTGGAATGCTTGAAATTTGACTTATCAAAGGAGTGATCACCTTTGTGGCGTCTCAAGGTTGGGGTTTTAAGGAATTTGTTGCCTTAAGGTTCTAATATGATCATCTTTCTTCACGTTCATACCAGGTCTGATTTGTTGCATTTTACATCGTATTTGTGGGTTTACGAAGGGGGGCTTTGTCATAAATTGAAAGACAAAAAGTTAATGTCCATTTTTCCTTTGATTTAGCAACTCGCATTGTCGTCCTGCCACAAATCCTATCAATCCGAACTAGCCTATAAAATTCGTTGCAGTGTGTAATAAAAATACCCAACAAAATACATGCAATTTCTATAAACAATTATATAACAATAAAATATGTACTTCATACCACATTTTTTATGGAGTATATCGATGACCAAGCGAGACACCATCATTAGTAGTTTGAATTTTCGAAGTATTTCACTTTTCGTTATAAAGAACCTAATAGAGTTCACATTTCATTAGGTCGACCCCGAAGGTCCATCGGTAATTCATGCACAGATTACTAAAAACTTTAAGTATACGAAAATAAACCACTTGTACAAAAGTGTCTTTCCTTGATTTTGAAAAGTTGAAAAGAATAAATTCTTACACGTAAAAATTCTCTTATTATTTTTCTATGCTTTTTCCTCTCCTTTTCTCTCTCTGTGCCGTGGCTCTCTTTATTTTTTGTTGTGAAATAATAAGAATTCTTGCAGTATTTGTAATTGAAATTCTCAATCGAGTTTATATGAACCTAGAATTGGAAAACTCTGTAATGCAAGGAATTTGGATAGAAAAATGCTATTCATCCCCACTAGGGATGCATCCCCAATCTATGTGACGTAAATGTGGCATTAAATGATAGGTGAAATTAAATAAGTCATTTAATTTCACCTATCATTTAATCAATCATTTACATCCACATAGATTGGGAATGCATCCCCACTGGGGATGAATAGCATTTTTCATTTGGATAAGAATTGATTTCAAATAATAGAGTTATGATCCTATTAAACTTTATCTAAATCAAATTAAGATTACAATTAAACTTTATCAAAATCAGCACAATTAACCATTTTTATCCTAATCCAAAAATGAAAAGATTAACTCATAATTATCTATACATGGCTATCAAGTTATTTAATATTAATAATTCTTCGAATTTCTATTTAACATTGTTGGACGTGATCATATCCAAAAGGAGACCAATATTGATATTCTAAAACTTGAGCTATCAAAGTCTAATTATTTAACCCCAAAAATATAAGAATTAAAACCTATTTCACTATAGTCCCTCAACTTTTCAAACTATAAAAATACAGCATATATAACAAATAAATTTTATTCTATAAAACTTTCATGGCGTTACAACCTCCCCTCCCTAAAAGAATTTTGTCCTCAAAAATACCTTAATTAGTTGAAAAGTTCTATATACTTGACATTGACATATAATTTTTCATAACATGAAGTAAGAAAATTCATAATCATCCTAAAAGAATAACATTTCATTTCATACATTGGATCAATCAGAGAGTGGTTGAATAGTGAGTGTCAGGTGCCAAGAATTACATGTTTGAGACTTTATTTTATTTTATTTTTTTAACATTGTTCTTAACCTCATAATGTTTATGAAAATACTTTATTTTTATTAGAATTTTCTTAAAATTGGATTCTCGAAATAGAAATTTCTAAAAACAGAATTTTCTTAGATTTGGAATGGGTTGAAATATTATTTTTCGTCTTATTGATTTGAATAGCGTGCACCCAAAAGGCTTAAATTACAAGCTCTCCTTAGATAGTTTAGATCTTTTTGACAAAATCTTTCAGTATTGTGAATATGGAAATCAAGAAAACTTAAAAAATAAGTGGGAACTAGATACCAACTGTATAAACTAACAAACAATGTCACAAGAAATTGTAAATGTACCCCTACATTTCCTTAATTTTGAAGTTTGAGTCGACATAAAAAAAATACTTCATTCTGTGAAGTCTTTATGAGAGGACTTGAATATGGGACATGATAACTAATTAAAACAAATCCTCCAACTTCAGAAATAGATAATCCATGTAATGAATAGAAATACAATTTAGTATTGAAGAATAACGATAAAAGCAATGTAGGCGTAAGAAATGTAACTTATTTAATTTATCATGCTTCCATTTGTGTAACAATCATATGGTTTATTGAGCTTGGAGCTTTTCTTGCCATGAAAAAAAAAATTAAGAAAGCAAACACATTATCAAAAACTAGAACTCATAAAGCACTTCACCCTTACAACATGCTACAGTTGAAAGATGATTATGCTTGACAAATTGATGTAAAATCTACTAATCTGTAACAAAGCTTTTCCAACTTGAGCTCTTCAATTTAACTGACAAATTGGAAGAAACATACATAAATAACAGCAATGCCAACAGAAGAGTGTCGGATTTCTTATTTTTCATTATAAAGAAAGACTTAATAAACTCAGAGCAATGTTATAATAAACAAACAACTCGCCGCTATGTTCTTTCTTTGCACCTATGCATAAATGAGAGATCCAAGCCACAAATCCTTTAAGTAAAAACTGAAAAATAAGCAAGAAATTGATCTCTGTCCTAGAAAGTATTGTAGTTTAATGAGAATTGCTTGTCCTCGGTCCAATTTGATTACACAAAGTTTCCTTCTGATTAGTAAATTATGAAATTTTTTGCTACATCATACAGAAATTGGACCCAGATGAGAAGTATTGCCAGTGTTGAGAAACATTAATGTTCACCAACCTTCTCGCTTACCGATTTTTCTGCAAGTACAAGATATAAACTAAATAAATATGGACTTCACAAAAAATCTCTTGAATAAGTTTCTAAAAATCAAACCAAGCAAAAATACACACATGAGGAACAAAGATGGCAAATGGCCAGTTCAAAATTGCAAATAGGCAAGAATTTAATAATTACAATATTAATATTCTACAAGGTACTGTCAACAATATGTATATACTAGTTTCTAGGATATTTGAACTCAAAGGGCATGAAGCAACAATGACTCGCGGAATATTGATATACGAGGAAATCATGTTAACCCCACAGGCAGGAGAATTAATCAACTTCATTCTTCAATAGCTCACAGTACAACATTTGTAAGACAAACATATTACAAATTTGTAGCCAGAGTTCATCTTTTGTCCAAAAAAGAGGAAAATGTAGGAGAAATCCTCTGTCTCAAAGCAATGCAAAACTTGATATGTATCAAATTTAAATTGGAAGCAGAAATTATGAACTAAATCTATCAATTTCTGTAGATTATGCAAACATCTACAAATTAAGTTTCATTAACTCCAACCCTAGTAAAATAATTAATTTAGTATATAAACCAATATCAATCTCAAGGGAAGTTAGTACTTTCATCAGCCGTAGAAGTTCATATGAAATGACTTTATTTCACTCCAACGAGTGTAATACCTGAAGCGAGCCATAGAGATGCTTCGAGGGGATAGGCGAGTGTAATACCATACAGGAGTTTTATGCTCATGAAAAGTCTTGAGTTTGCTGGTCTTTTTGATTTCCCACTTGCTCTGTGGGAATTGAAACCCCTGTTTGCTGTACTAGCCCCTGACCTGTGAGTGAGCCTACACTCTCTCTATTCGAGTGAGTTCCACTTCTTATATGCCATCTCTCCTCTCCAGCTTCTGATTGAGAGATTCGAGGAGGGAAAAGGAAACCTAGGAGAAAACAAAAAGAAGAGGATTCTACATCCTAGGAACAATCCTCAAAAGCTTTCAGTAATTCCTATGAACAAAGGGGTTTTTTAATTACACCAGCTAGGTAAGAAAAAAAAGAGAAAGAGTTCAAATCCCACAAAGCCACTAGGCCAAGAAAGAGACTTTTGTAGTGGAATTTCAATCCACAAAAAAGAAAAGGGTTTTAGAATGATTAGAGTACCCACGGAGCGGTAAAAAGATGGAGTCAATGTGAGGTCTTTATTGTAATCTCTTTCCCTCAGCATGCTAGTCTTCTAGGTTTTTCACCATCTACTTTTCCTTTAATTTAGCCTTTTTGGAAGTGAAGGAAGCAGAGAGGACTGGATCTAAATACCGTAAGGCTCATGCTGTTACATGAAAAGAGTCGAAAAAAGGCATATGACCATGAAGGGGTTGGGTTGATTTTGCGTTGCCCTTAGACTAATTCTCTCTTTCTGTTCTGTAACAGACACCAAGATAGGTTGGGAAAACTTATTCGATACGATAGGACAAGTAAACTAAGCAAGGTCTAGAGTGAAAGAAGCCCGCCTAGAATAAGCCCTTTTTTATATATAAGCCTTAGGAGATTCCGGATTCAATTCTTTCGAAGATGAGAGATCAGACTATCTCCGAGAAAATAGGGATCACGACCGGGAGAATAACAGGAGTTCGACTCGTTTTTATAACTAACGTTTTACTATTTAGAAATGTCCCTCCTCGCCTAGAAGGATAAGAGAATAGGCAGGAAGACGGGCTTAGTTAGTAAGAGGGGCAGCTTTACCAAGGCAAAGGCAAAGAGGGGAATAAGAAAAACGGAGCGAGCGAAAGGAATGTTTATTAGAGCCCCTTAATTATTATATTAGTATTAATATTAAGGGAAAACGACTTTTTTCTAGATTAAGAGGTGAGTGTGAGTAAGGGGGCTCAAGTCTTCCTAGCCTCAATAATAGGGAACGAATCCTCGAAAAAGAAATGGAATGAGTTTGCAATTACTACCACCAGAAAGCCACCACCCTTGGCCCTTTAGAGTTAGAGATTGGGGCGCAACAAAGAAGGTACTAAAAAAAGGTGCCGAAGGCCTCAAACTCATCCAGAGTTGGAGACTTCAAAAAAAAAAAAAAAGACACTTTCTCAAGAGGTATGCATGAACTTTGTCAATAGATTCCTAGCTTTATATTGATCTTAATTAGCTCCGGCTTCGTTTTTTTAGATTTATCTTTCTTGATCGGACTCATTTTTAGATTGCCTCCTGAACCACCTGCATATCCTGCGTGTGCTTTCGGGGGGCCCCACTCATTCAATCACTTACTTGTGATTACAGCCATTCCCCGCAAATGGAGAGGAAGGAATCGTCAGCTCCCGTTCAGTTCATGTGACGAACCGAACTAGGTCCCGAATTCTGCGAACTACCGGATCTAGCTCAAGATCTCCATTACGTCGTACGATATATCGATCCGGAGAACTTACTTTCAGTTGTAAGTCATCCATTCTGTTTCTATCTAAAGTGATGCTAGGCTGCTTCACAGAGCTACGCTTTGCTCGGTCACATGTTTTAAGCTAACTACACGTCGAGCTCTTAAGTGGAGCTTGTGGTCACTTGTCCCTCGCTTGTTCCAATTCCAAAGAGCTTCTAATATGATTTTACACTACATACAATATTCCATTCCAACTCTTCGCTTGCTTGGACAAAGAGCATGCCCGAAGGGGCTACCACGCTCACCTAGCACTTGCATTACCACCTTAGCTTCGCTACCACTTCATCCAGCTATTGCGGCTATGATAAATTTGAATCATCAAATGGCTGCTAAAGCAAGTTAAACTTTACACGGCCTAATGGAAGCCTAAGGAACAACACATTGCAGAACTTTTAGATCCCGCCCTAAAATGCCCATTCCCCTAGAGTTCCAAAGTGATCCCCATTCTCACTGCAACCTTCTTAAGCCGAAAGAAAGCCGGGCAAGAACAATGCCCCAACAAAATCCAAAATCCAGAAATCCAGGTTCTTTGACTGGATCAATGCATGTATGAACCCCAACAAAATCCAGAATGTCTAATCTAGAAAAAAAAAACCCAGATTTTGGTAGGAAAGAGAGTCACGGGAAGAAATGCCTTACCAATGAATAGATTAGTACTCACATCAACAATCTCTTTCTTCATATTCGATACCACCCACTTTTATATCCGAAAGTATAGATATGAAACAAAAAGGAAAGATATATATTCCCATGGTAAGAATAGGACAATTGCACTAAGGAAGAGAGCCAAGGATTTTATAAAAGTGATAGGACAGGTTTCAAAACCTATTGTGACTACCTCTCTTCTATTTCAAAAGTAAAGGCCCACCAGAGAGAGGCAATTGCTTTCATGAATGAATGCGATAAATCAACCAATCTTTTTGTTACATATTGGGGGACAAGGAACCAGCCTAGCTAACTCAATTCCTCGAAGAAAAGAGAGGGCACTCTTTAGAGATGGCAAAAAAAACCGCCCCGCCCCGCCCCGCCCCGACGGTGCCCCGCCCTGAATGGGGCGAAAAAAACCGCCCCGAGCGGGTTGGCGGGGCGGGGCGGGGCGCCCCGTCTCGGGTCCCGCCCCGCCCCGAACCCGGCCCGTGAACAAATTTTTTTTTTTTTTTTTTTGGATATAACATTTTCTTTGTTTAATTGATTCAATGTTTAATAAGTAATAGAGACAGGAACATTTGGCCAAAAAAAAAAAAGCTGGAATTGTGATGGATTGGAGTGTTAATAATGTATATAACAAGACCTTGAAAGTTAATTATCATTATATATGCTGACCAAATCTCCATTGGACATTGTTTTTGTGACTGGCATTGCAGGAGGATTGAAAATTTTATACTAGTTCACTAGCTACAGTTTTTATTTAACTTTCTAAAAAGATTATAAAGTTTACGATGTTAAAATGTTTATCCATCTGCTTTGAATATGAGAGTTTATGGATTTATGTTCTTAAATTTGATGAACAAATGTTTTTTAAAAATAGAGTTATATGTTTCCTTAATAGTCTAGCTGAAAATTTTTTAGGGCAAAAAATAAAAAAATAAAAAAATAAAAAAAATAAAAAAAATTAAACGGGGTAGGTAAACGGTTTTGGCGGGCGCCCCGCCCCGTCTAAGGCGGGGCGGGGCACGGGGCGGGTGAAGAGGAGAAGTGGCGGGGCGGGGCGGGGGTGCCCCACCCCGAACCCGCCCCATTGCCATCCCTAGTACTCTTCTAATCCTAGCTCTCCCTCTCTATTTTAAAAAGTATATAGAAATGGTAGGCACTGGGAGTGAGTGAACTACCCGGGGAGAAAGGGGCAACCTCTCTATAGAAGGGAAAGGAAAGGTTTATCCGCTCATAATGATTGTAGAGTCTTTCCGGATTGGAGGTCTAATAGTAGTCACATCAAGTCCTCCCCCTCTTACTAAGGATAGCTAGCGAGAGGAATACTAATGATTATCCATGAAAGAAGGCCGGATGGAATTCAGCGAACACGAATACTAAAGATTCATGGGGACCTCAAAAAATAGGGGATAGAGAGCGCGGAACGGGCTTTCCAAGCATAAAACCCTACCTATACATTCCATGGCAACAGACAGAAGGCAGTTCTGTCGTTGTTCTTAACCCCAGGCCCATTTCCGTTCCCAATAATCTCCATGAAAAGACTACCATGATTTCCGAACAAACCGAGGTAGAGTCAAGGCATGAAAAAACTTTTCTATGATCCGGTTATTTCCAAGTACGTATCATCCGCTGCGTTATCCGCCGTCTCTGCGGCCGCCAAAAGCCTACCCTCTCTCGGATATTGAGTGGGTTGACCTGGGAAGAGATCCGGACGAACCTTCCAACAAGCAGAATAGAAGTTGACCACAAAGCCATCTCTATCTCTGTTGGAGGCTGCTACCCATAAGGCCATCTCGGGCATGGGAAAGAAAGGCGGCAGCCAACCAACTGAACAGAGGAGCCTAAAAGGCATTGAGGATAAGTCCACTGGTTGACAAACAGCATATATCTACAGGTGCTTTCATTATGGACCAGTCGACTTTTCACGATTCATTGCTCACACACAATTAGGTTAGGCAGGCTTGGGTAGGTGATCTGAATCGGCTATCGATACGATGCGGGGCTGATTTGCTGATCGTAACGAACTTGACTCTACCCCTGAAAAAAAAAAAGAGCGGGGAGACCTTTGACTTTGGCTTGTAAAAAGGCTCGAAAGACCTACCTGATGAGTTTCCTTATGAGTGAGTTTGTAGGTGCCTTTAAGTCGAGTGTAGCGAAGGGATTCTCCTAAGAGAAGCTTTAGAGGGAATAGGGGTGAAACGACTTTTATGAGCTGTCTCAGTAGTGACTGTGTGATTAGTGGCTTAGCTGTTAGCTGTCTAAAAGCTACGGTCAAAATAAAGCCCTTTTGAAAATAAACCACTAATACGCCTTAGGTACTCTTTTAAGTCCGTATAAGGCGGAGGGAATGAAAGGACCTGCAGGAAGCTGAAAAGCCGTAGTGTACTAGCACTAGTTAGTTTGCACAACAACTTAGTGTCTTGTTTTCTTCACTGCTTCTTTTTGACTTTTACATAAGGTTTAACAAAAGCGATTGCTAATGCTTGTAGCTTGCTTCCATCCTTAGTTAATGTTTAGATGAAATTGTTTTGACTGCCATATATTTTTTAAATCCTTCATCTATCATATCTGGTTTGTCTCTTCTTGAGAGAAGATTTTCTACTATGAAGAGCTTCGAGTCTATCCATTGATGCACCCTTAGTTTAGCATCCACTTTTGTGCTATGATGGCTCAGCACAAAGGTACTTACGAGATGCTACTCGAAAAACATTAGCTACAGGCGGCCAGAGTTGGGAAGGATTGGGCGTCAAGCACACAGTCGATGAAGTAGATCCGGCCCAGGGTTACCCTGCACTTGCAAGACGGATCGAAGGATGAAGCCGAGACGTCAAGTTAAGATTCCACAATGGATAAGTTCTGAGTTCTCCCCCTTGGACTGGTAGACCCACCTTATAGTGTTCTTGGGTGGGTCGAGAACTCCTTGGCTATAAATAGCTCACTACCTGGGTTCGACTTTTGTAATAAGTAGCACTTGACTTCCTTTTCCCCTTCCTAGAATAGGTAAATGCTATGAAGCCCTTCCTTCAGCTCGATCAATAAAGATATATGCCCCTCTTTGAGATGCTCCGCCCGGGGCTACCGATTTTATATAGCTAGCTGTCCCTTGCACCGCCTTAATCAGGGTATCTTTACCTCATAGATAGAACTGAGATGTCCTTCTTTCTTATAGTACTTTACCCGGGATAGAAGGAGATAGAGATGGAATTTACCTGCCCTCATAGATCGGCCTTACGGGCCGGCAGGGAGGGTGGTTATCTCCTACACACTGGAAGTTTTTCAAGTGGTTCAATCCAAATACATATAGGAAGTTCAAAGCTTGGGCAGAACAGTTCCACTTGCTGCTCGCTGAAGCTCGCTTTCTCCGCCAGCTCTATCTTATGTAGTGTGGTGGCCTACTAACCGAACTAAACGGAAGAAAGGGAACACAGCTGCCATGAGGGAAAAGCTGGAATTTGAAAACCTGCTTCTGAGGTGAGCATTTATACACCTTTACTACCCTTGAAATTCCAAAAAGGAAGAACACCTCCTAAACGATTTGACTCTGGCAGGTTAAATGGCACCGGTGGGGTACGTGGTCTATGATCTATACCGTTGATAAGGTTAAGACCGCCTACGACATGGGCGAGCACTAATTTTCGTACACCTCGGCAATCCCCTACGAATTATGAGACATGTCTATAATCAACACGATGATGTCGATAATACTGCAACATCTGTGATGCTTACTATTATGTCACATGAGATACAAAAGACAACATGAGGGTATAAATGCTAACAACATGATTTTTCATCTCAAGGAGTTGAATGATGAACAATCACGTGTGGCAAGATATGAAAATTTCTAGCAACTATACCAATACAAAATGGCAGAAGGAACTTCAATAAGTGCTCATGTACTAAAGATGATTGGCTTTGTTGAAGTTGTCTCAATTAGGCTCAGTCATGAACCACGAACAAAGTATTGACTTGGTTCTACAGTCTTTGCAAAAGAGTTATTCATAGTTAATTATGAATAATATGAATAAACTTTAGTGCACACTTCTTGAAATGATTGCATGCTAAACTATTGAACCCAACAGCAAAACTAATATTGGGCAAGTCATTAGAAGGAAGTCTAAAGTGAAGAAGAACAATACCAAATCTAATGACCCTTGTTATCATTTTGGAATGATAGGTTATTGGAAAAGAAACTGCAAGGCTCATACTAAATAGAAATAGACCACTTCAAAAGGGAGAAGTTGACTTGCATGTTGAAAATGAGCAAGGTTGCTACATTATCTGTAGGAGCATACTTCTTGCCATACCCTACTTAGTATTAAAATTAGAGAAATGTTATTCTGTTCACACCATTACCAAGAATATTTTTGTTCACCCCATTACCAAGAATATTATTTAAATTTCATGTTTGGACATGAATTATTTTAATGTTAGGACAATTGTTGTTCATTTTACCTTGATAAGATCTAAATAGTTATAGTAAATTATAAAACGGCATTTATACTCTGGATACTAAGTAACTATAATGAGTATAGAAATTAAAAGGCATAAAATTGATAACCTAAATATTAGCTATACATTGCATTGCAGACCCAGTCACATGAATGAATTTCAAAAATTACATGGAGATGTATATATGGGGTCAACTGATTTTGAATCATTTGACAAATACGAATAATGCCCGTTAGGCACAATGACGCATAATGACCAAATCTCTTTTTACTTGAAAGGAGAAAGAGCTACATCATTACTAGGTTTAATACGATACATGGACCCATGTCAATTGATGTTAGATGAAGTTTCTCTTATCTCATCACATTTACTGACGACTATTTAAAAAATGGTCATATATACTTGATGATATTCAAGCATAAAGCTCTTGAAAAGTTCAAGGGATTCAAGCTATAAATAGAGAAACAATTAGGTAAAGATAATCTCACACTAAGATCCGATTGAGGTGGAGATATCTTAAAGATGAAATTTTAGATTATCTAAAAGAGAATGAGATTCTCTCATAGTGGACTTCTCCCACATACACTGTAATATAATGATGTATCTGAAATGATAAATCGTACATTATTAGATATAGTGCAATTAATAACAAGCCATGCAAACCTCCCAAAATCGATTTGGGGTCATGCACCGATTGGCCGTGTTATGCACTAAATCGTGTACCATCTAAGTCAGTTATCAAAATTTCATACGATTATGAAAAAGATAGAAGGCCAAACTCATCTCAAATTAAAGTTTGGGGTTGTGACACTTATGTGAAATGTACTAAATTGGATAAGCTAGAGTCTAATTCCGATAATACATATTTGAGGGATATCCAAAAGAGACGTTTGGATATCAATTCGATAATCCCATTGAGATGAAATTCTTCATCCCGAGACATACCGTCATCTTAGAGAAAGAGTTCATTCTAGGAGAGGAAAGTGTGAGCAAAATAGAATTTAAAGGAGTTCAAGATTCCACAGATATTGTGACAAAGTAGATGAACCTGAATTTGGTCCCACACTTATTGAGAGATATATTCTTGATCAAGAAGTAGAGACTCCAGAGAACATGCAAGCACCGCGTAAATCTAGTAGGGTCATTCAACCTCCTAGAAGGTACAAATTCATGATTACTAATCAAGCATTACTAATAGAGGATGACGAACCTACTAGTTACGTAGAAACGAAGTTAAGTGTTGACTCAAAGAGATAGCAGGAGGCCATGGAATTTGAAATGAAGTCAGTGTATGTAAATAAGGTTTGGATCTTAGTCGATCCTCCTAATGGGATAAAACCCTAAGTTGTAAATAAGTTTACAAGAAAGAGGTCGATATAGATGGAAACATCCATACACACAAAATAAGGCTAGTAAAAAATGATTACAAACAACGACAAAGAGTTGAGTTTGATGGAACCTTTTTACCTATATGCATATTTAAGTCCATTCGGATTTTACTAGCAATAGCCGCATATCATGACTATGAGATATGACAAATGAATGTGAAAACTACATTTCTTAGAGGGAACTTATAAGAGGAAGAGTACTTGACAAACCCAAAGGTTTTGAATCCAAAGATGCTAACATGATATGCAAGATTGATAGATTCATATATGGATTGAAGCAAGCCTCTTGGAGCTGAAATCTTCTCTTTGATAAGACAATCAAGAGTTTGATTTTATCAAAAGAGATGAGCCGTGTGTTTACAAAAAGATAGAAGGAGCGTTGTCGTATTCTTATTATATGTAGATGACATATTATTAACAGAAACGACGTCTCTATGTTTCAATCGTTGAGATTATCGTTATGAAGTAATTTCTCCATGAAAGATGTGGGAAAAGCAACTTATCTATAGAGATAGATCTAGGATATTGTTTTAAATCATCCTAATTTACTTAGATAAAATCTTGAGAGGATTTTATATTGAGAAAATGAATTGAGAGTTCATGGGATACATCAGCCAACTACTAGTCAGACTAGAATGACAGCATATCTCCATCAAGATATCGATTTACCTTTAAGCTATGTGTTGGAAATGTTCCAAATAGGAAACAATCGTTAATTCAATAGTAGAAGCCTTATACATCATTACTTTAGATGCAACAAATGTTGTAGTTCGGATTAGAAAGTTCATCAATGAACTTGGAGTAGTTCCTAACATTGTTGATCACATACTTCTGCATTGCAGAAATAATGGAGCAAGCGAAGGAACTAAGGTCTCATCAATGATTTGAATGTGTTAAGGCGGTATCATCTCATCAGAAAGATAATAGAATCGGTTGATTCAAGTCTTGGTAATTTGTTAATCACAAGGAGTTATATTGTGAGATACAAATTACATATGACTGAATCTTAAATCATCCGTAGTCATAAGTAATAACAAGATTTGGACATCATTATTACGGTACACCATCACGTGTGGCATTTCTTACTTGTGAAGTATCTAATCTCACAAGCTAAGTGTGGGACACTTAAATGAGCACTTTTTGTTATAGAACAAAACATTGGAGACCGGCTTAGGAGATTCCACATAGTTATCTACTTGAATGTCAGTGGTTAATCTCTAACATTTATTAACATTTGGTAGTGGAATTAGTCCTTCGACTTGAGGACATCATAGTATCTTATATTAGGACATTCATACTTCGGTGATATTGGATGTTGCTCTGCCAAGGGTCGCTTATTCGGGTATGTCAAGAATCATACAAAGGTTGTGAATGATCAATAATAAGATGAAAGACATGATCGATAATTGAGATTGGCACATATCCGTTCTCGCAATTGATCTAATTATATTGACGAAAGGATTATAGTTTCACGGTAAACGAACAAGTTTAATTTTGTCATACCATTTGACATTTTCCGTCACATGTCCCTAATACATTAATAAATATCAATCTGGGACGACGAATATGAATTGGTAATAAATTAAAATTGGTATTTTAATTTATCGATTTTGATTAGATCAGAATTATAATTTATGTCATTAAGCATTGGGATTGTGAACCTAATGGGTCACAGACAAACGGAGAACTAGAAGAATGAGATTCACCAATTAATTAATTAACGAGTGTTGTATATTTAATTAATTGTGCTGCTTGTTAATAGCCTTGAATTAATTAATTGGATTAATTAATTCCTAGGTAGATCCAGCTGCGTGGTTCAAATCAGTTGGCAATGATGCGAATCATGGAAGGCAAGCTAGTAAGAATCCAATATATGTTTCAGATGGTCCAATAACAAATCTAAAGGAAAAAAGACCATGGAAGGATTTGTCAAAGCTATGTGACCGGGAGTTTAAGTACAACATGTAACACACAAAATTTGAAGATGGGCATGAAAGAAAAATGACAAATCTTAGTTCTTTTGATCCATGTGAAGGATAAGAAGGAAGTAGGATGATTTACTAAAACGTGCATAACTTTTAGCTCGATCGTCGAATTTTCATCCAATAGGTACAATTCGAAAACGTTTTTCAATTCTGCACATGTCCGTCAAATGAATCAAACTTTGACGGCCAAGTTCCGTTGTTTAGCATTTTTTTCGTTTTGAGTTAGTCGAAGTGTATTTTTGTAATTTCGGAATATTCTAGTTTTATCTAGTTTTTTTACAAGTTAATTAGGTTTCTCATGTTTTTCTCGTAGCTTTACAAGTTAATTAGGATTGTAAGGTTTATCTAGTTGTTTTACAAGTTAATCAGACTTCCTTATGTTGCCATTATAAGGCATATTATTTGTACAAAAACACAGCACTATAATAATTTGAGTGACTAGTCACAAAGTTAGATTTTCACTTTTTATTTTGTTCTTAGTTGAATTGTCCAAAACTTATCAAAGATTTTCAATTTTTGGGGTGTCCAAAACTTATCAAAGCATTTCCAATCTTGTGGTATTCAAGCATTCCAACATTGGTTCTTGATTCAAGAAATCATGTGTCAAGGTTATGACTCTGATTTTAGCTTCTTAGGGGTTCGTATCAAATCCTATGCGGGTCCTAGGAACATCTAGCTATGGGGTTCAAATCAGTTGGTAATGATGAGAATCACTGAAGGCAAGCTAGTATGGATCCATTGTACATTTTAGATGGGCCAATAACTAGATCAAGAGGGGAAAAAATCAATGAAACCATGGAAGGACTTGTCATAGCTATGTGATCGAGAGTTTGAGTACAAGTAACACGCCAAATTTCAAGATGGGCATGAAAGAAGGACTAATCTTATTTCTTTTTATCCAAGTGAAGAATAAGAAGGACGTATGAAAACGTGCAGGATTTACCAAAACATGCATAACTTTTAGCTCGATTATCGAATTTTCATCCCACAGGTTCAATCCGAAAACCTTTTTTGATTCTGCACGTCTGTCGAATGAAAATTTCAAACTTTGAGGGTCATGTTTCGCTGTTTAGCGTTCTTCTATTTTGAGTTAGTTGAAGATTTAATTTGTAATTTCTTAATATTTTAGTTTTATCTAGTTGTTTTATAGGTTAAATAGGTTTGTCATGTTTATCTCATTACTTTACAAGTTAATTAGGATTGCCATGTTTATCTACTTGTTTTATAAGCTCATTAGATTTCTTTATGTTTGTGAATATAGAGCATATTACTTGTACAAGGACACACAGCATGATATCAAATTTGGTGATCAGTCATAAAGAGAGATTTTCACGTTTTATCTTGTTCTTAGTTGAATTATCCAGAACTCATCAAAGATTTTTAATCTCTGTGGCATTCAAACTATTTGGAACTTATCAAGGATTTCCAATCTTTCTGGCATTCAAACATTCTAGCCTTGGTTCTTGATTCAAGAAATCATGGGTCAAGGTTATAACTCTGATTTTAGCTTCTTAGGGTTCATATCAAATCTTGTGTGATCTTGGGTACATCTAAACACGTGATTCAAATCAATTGGTAATGATGAGAATCATGGAAGTGGAGCTAGTAATTGCATGTCTTAGATTGGTCACCAATACCTAGATCAAGTGGGAAAAAAAAAAAGATCAAGCCATGGAAGGACTTGTCAAAGCTATGTGGACCGAGGTTTAAGTACAACAAGTAACACCAAATTTCAAAATGGGAATTAAAGAAAAATGACCAACGTAAGCACTTTTGAACCAAACGAAGGAATAAGAATGGTGTAGAAAAACGCATAGGATTTACGAAAGCATGCATAACTATTTAGATAGATTGTTTGATTTTCGTCCATGAGTACAATCCAAAAAGGTTTTTCGATTCCGTACATGTTTGTCGAATGAAATTTTCAAACTTTGAGGATCAAGTTCCATTGTTTAGCATTTTTCTATTTTGAGTTAGTTGAAGGGAATTTTTGTTATTTCACAATATTTTAGTTTTATCTAATTGTTTACAAGTTAAATAGGTATGTCATATTTTCTTCGTTACTTTACAAGTTAATTAGGATTGTCATATTTGTCTAGTTGTTTCACAAGTTAAATAGAATTTTTTTGTGTTTTCCAATAACATATTACTTGTACAAAAAGTGATATTTTCGCTTTTTGTCTTGTTCATAATTCAAACTATTCAGAACTTATCAAGAATTCCTAATCTTTGTGACATTCAAACATTCCAAACTTGGTTCTTAATTCAAGAATTCATGGGTCAAGGTTATAACTTTGATTTTAGCTTCTTAGGGTTTGTATCAAATCTTGTTCGTGTTCCTAGGTATATCGTTCAACGGTGTTCAAATTAGTTGGTAATGATGAGAATCATGGAAGGCAAGCTAGTAAGGATCCATTGCATGTTTTAGGTAGACCAATAACTAGATCAAGAGGAATAAAGATCAATTAAACCTTGGAAGGACTTGTCAAAGCTATGTGATTGAGAGTGTAAGTACAATAAACAAAAATAGTATAAACGCCATAAAGATTAAAAATATTTGATAAGTTCTGGATAGTTCAATTTAAAATAAGATAAAAAAAACAAAAAATATCACCTTATGATTAATCTCTAAAGTTAATATTGTCGTGTTTTTGTACAAGTAATATGCCTCGTAGGCAAACATGAAGAAATCTAATTAACTTGTATAAACATGACAAACCTATTTAACTTGTAAACAAGATAGAATTAAAATATTACGAAATAATGAACCCTTAAATTAACAACTCAAAATAGAAAAATGCTAAACAACAAAATTTGACCCTCAAAGTTTGAAAAAGTCAATCGACAAAAAAGTGCAGAATCGAAAAATATTTTCGGATTGCACTCATGAACGAAAAATCAACAATCAAATCAAAAGTATACATGTTCGTAAATCCTGGACGTTTTAGTACATCAGTCATAATCCTTCACTCGAATCATCAAACTAAGACTGGGCCTTCTTCTTTAATGCTCATCTTAAAATTTGGTACTTAAATTCTTGGTTCACGTAGCCATGACAAGTCCTTCAATGGCTTTCTTGTTGTATTTTTGTACAATTTACGATTAATCTCTAAAGTGACTATCTTGTTGTATTTTTGTACAAGTAATATACTTTATATAGGCAAATATAACGAAAAATCGACAATCAAGAATTAAGTTATGCAAGTTTTCATAAGTTCTGCACGTTTTTGTACATCATTCTTATTCCTTCACTTGATTCATGAAACCAAGGTTGGACCTTCTTCTTTAATGCTCATCTTGAAATTTGGTATCTTGCTTGTTGTACTTAAATCTTGGTCCATGTAGCCTGACAAGTCCTTACTTGATCTTCTTTGCTCTTCATCTAGTTATTGGCCAACCTCAACGGATCCTTGCTAGCTCGCCTTCCATAATATTCTCATCATTACCAACTGATGTGAATCCAGTTGTAAGATGTGCCCAAAACCCACACAAGATTGGATACGAACCCCTTGAAGCTATAAACATTACAACCTTGATCTCTGATTTCTTGAATCAAGGACCAGAACTTGTATGTTTGAAAGCCACAAAAATTGAAAATTCTTAATAATTTTTGGATCGTTCAAATAAGGACAAAATAAAAAAAACAAAAATCTCAATCTACGATTAATCTTTGAAGTTACTATCTTGTTGTATTTTTGTAAAAGTTACTTTATCTGCAAATACAACGAATTTTGATTAACTTGTAAAACAATTATATAAACCCACACAAGATTGGATACAAGATACTGCTGAAATAAGAATTATAACCTTGATCTCAGATTTCGTGAATCAAGAATCAGTGCTTGTTAGTTTTGGATTGTTAAAATAAGGACAACATAAAAAACGAAAATCTCAATTTACGATTAATCTCTAAAGTTACTATCTTGTACTTTTGTACAAGTAACATACTTTATATAGACAAATGTAAAGAAATTTGATTAGCTTGTAAAAGAAATTTATAAAACTTGTAAAATAACGAGATAAACATGACAAACCTATTTAATTTGTAAAAAAACTCTATAAAACCAAAATATTGCAAAATAACGAAAATACCCTTCAATTAATTTAAAAAAGAAAAATTCTAAATAATGGAATTTGACCCTCAAAACTTGAAAAATTCATTCTCCAAGAAATGCATGGAATCGAAAAATACTTTAGTATTTTACTAATGGACAAAAAATCGACAATTGAGCTAATAGTTATGCATATTTTCGTAGAAAGTAAGCATTTTTTTTATTTATTTTTTACATCCTTCTTATTCCATCACTTGGATCAAAAGAACTAAGGTTGGGCCTTCTTCCTTAATGCGCATCTTGAAATTTGATGTCCTGATTGTCATAATTAAATTCTTGGTTCACGTATATCAAGTCCTTCCTTAATGCGCAACTTACCAGTTCTTGTAAGTTTGAATGTCACAAAAATTGAAAATGCTTAATAAGTTTTTGGATTGTTCGAATAACAACACGATGAAAAAAGGAAAAATCTCAATTTATGATTAATCTTGAAAGTAACTATCTAGTTGTATTTTTGTACAAGTAATGTACTTTACATAGACAGCAGATATAAAGAAATTTGATTAACTTATAAAAGAACTGTGTAAACATGAGAATTGTAATTCACTTGGAAAATAACGAGATAAACATGACAAACCTATTTAATTGGTAAGACAACTATGCAAAGCCAAAATATTGCAAAATAACGAAAATAGCCTTCAATTAATTTTAAAAAAAGAAAAGTTTTAAATAATGGAATTTGACCCTCAAAGTTTGAAAAGTCATTCTCCAAGAAACGCATGGAATCAAAAAATGCTTTAGTATTATACTAATGGGCGAAAAATCAACATTTGAGATAATAATAGTTATGCATCTTTTCTTTGATCGTGATCATTTTTTTCATATTTCTTATTCCATCACTTCGATAAAAATATCTAAGGTTGGTCCTTTATCCTTAATACGCATCTTGAAATTTGATGTCTTGATTGTTGCAATTAAATTTTTGGTCCACCTCAATCGGACAAGTCCTTCCATGGCTTCCTTGATATTCTTTGCTCTTGATCTACTTGTTTGCGTTTAAAACATGGAATGGATCCTTGCTAGCTTGCCTTCCATAATATTCTCATCATTACCAATTGATGAGAATCCCTAGGTAAGTTTGAATGTCACAAAAATTGAAAATGCTTAATGAGTTTTTGGATTGTTGAAATAACAACACGAATAAAAATGGAGAAATTTCAATTTATGATTAATCTCCAAAGCAACTATCTAGTTGCATTTTTGTACAAGTAATGTACTTTACATAGACAGATATAAAGAAATTTGATTAACTTATAAAAGAATTGTATAAACATGAGAATTGTAATTAACTTCTAAACAACTAGATAAACATGACAAACCTATTTAATTTGTAAGACAACTATACAAAGCGAAAATACTGCAAAATAACGAAAATAGTCTTCAATTAATTTTTTTAAAAAAAAAGAAAGAAAAGTTCTAAATAATGGAATCTAACCCTCAAAGTTTGAAAAACTCATTCTCCAGGAAACGCATGGAATCGAAAAATGCTTTAGTATTGCACTAATGGAAGAAAAATCGACATTTGAGCTAATAATAGTTATGCATCTTTTCGTTGACCGTGATAATTTTTTCAAAATTTCTTATTCCATCACTTAGATCAAAATATCTAAGGTTGGTCATTTTTCCTTAATACCCATCTTAAAATTTGTTGTCTTGATTGTTGTACTTAAATTTTTTGTCCGTCGATCACACAATTCATTCCATGGCTTCCTTGATATTCTTTGCTCTTGATCTACTTGTTTGCCAACCTAAAACATGGAATGGATCCTTGCTAGCTTGCCTTCCATAATATTCTCATCATTACCAATTGATGAGAATCCCGAGGTAGGACGTACCTACAATTCCACACAAGATTGGATTCGAACCCCAAAAAGATAAATTAAAAATTACAACATTGGTTCCAGATTTTGTGAATCAAGAACCAATGCTTGTAAGTTTGAATGTCACAAAAATTGAAAATGCCTAATGAGTTTTGGATTGTTCAAATAACAACACGATGAAAAAAGGAAAAATCTCAATTTATGATTAATCTCCAAACCAGTTATTTCGTTGTATTTTTGTACAAGTAATGTACTTTACATAGGCAGATATAAAGAAATTTGATTAACTTATAAAAGAACTGTATAAACATGAGAATTGTAATTAACTTGTAAAATAACGAGATAAACATGACAAATCTATTCAATTTGTAAGACAACTATACAAAGCCAAAATACTACAAAATAACGAAAATAGCCTTCAATTAATTTTTTTTTTAAAAAAAGAAAAGTTCTAAATAGTGGAATTTGACCCTCAAAGTTTGAAAAACTCATTATCCAAGAAACGCATGAAATCGAAAAATTTTTTAGTATTGCACTAATTGACGAAAAATCGACATTTGAGCTAATAATAGTCATGCATCTTTTCGTTGATTGTGATAATTCTTTCAAATTTATTATTCCATCAGTTAGATCAAAATATCTCAGGTTGGTCATTTTTCCTTAATACCCATCTTAAAATTTGTTGTCTTGATTGTTGTACGTATATTTTTTGTCCGTCGATCGCACAATTCCTTCCATGGCTTCCTTGATATTCTTTGCTCTTGATCTACCTGTTTGCCAACCTAAAACATGGAAGGGATCCTTGCTAGCTTGCCTTCCATAATATTCTCATCATTACCAATTGATGAGAATCCCGAGTTAGGATGTACCTACAACTCCACACAAGATTGGATTCGAACCCAAAAAGCTAAATTAAAAATTACAACATTGTTTCCAGATTTTGTGAATCAAGAACCAATGCTTGTAAGTTTGAATGTCACAAAAATTGAAAATGCTTAATGAGTTTTGGATTGTTCAAATAACAACACGATGAAAAAAGGAAAAATCTCAATTTATGATTAATCTCCAAACCAGTTATTTGGTTGTATTTTTGTACAAGTAATGTACTTTACATAGGCAGATATAAAGAAATTTGATTAACTTATAAAAGAACTGTATAAACATGAGAACTGTAATTAACTTGTGAAATAACATGACAAACCTATTCATTTTGTAAGACAACTATACAAAGCCAAAATACTGCAAAATAACGAAAATAGCCTTCAATTAATTTTTTTTTAAAAAAGAGAAAAGTTCCAAATAATGAAATTTGACCCTCAAAGTTTGAAAAAGTCATTCTCCAAGAAACGCATGGAATCGAAAAATGCTTTAGTATGGCAGTAATGGACGAAAAATCGACATTTGAGCTAATAATAGTTATTCATCTTTTCGTTGATGGTGATAATTTTTTTAAATTTCTTATTCCATAACTTAGATCAAAATATCTGAGGTTGGTCATTTTTCCTTAATACCCATCTTAAAATTTGTTGTCTTGATTGTTGTACGTATATTTTTTGTCCGTCGATCGCACAATTCCTTGGCTTCCTTTATATTCTTTGCTCTTGATCTACCTGTTTGCCAACCTAAAACATGGAATGGATCCTTGCTAGCTTTCCTTCCATAATATTCTCATCATTACCAATTGATGAGAATCCCGAGTTAAGATGTACCTACAACTCCACACAAGATTGGATTCGAACCCCAAAAAGCTAAATTAAAAACTACAACATTTGATGGGGATCGAGGTGCTGACCAAGTTAATCCTCCCAAATATTCTCAAGATCCTTTACAAGGAATTGGTGGTCCAATGACTAGGGCAAGGACAAAGAGGATGAAAGAAGCTTTGCAAGGCTTGATTATGGAAGGGCAATACAAAGAGGTTGTGCTCGAGGATTCTAAAACAAAACTCGAAGATTCCAAAGCTGCACCAAAGATGGTCACTTATCTTTTTGTGCAAGGGATAAATTTGGAAGGACAAGAAGAGTACAGTGGCTAGTTAGGAATCTTAATTGTAATCTTTAATGAATTATGGGCTTTTTATATTTTGATGAATTAGGCCCAATCCACAACTTTTGAGGCCCAACTCGTTTTTCCTTCTTCTTTGAAGCTAGGTTTCCACTTTAAAAGGAGCCACCAAGATATTTGTAAAGGAGAACGTTTTTGGAAGTAAATAGAAAAGCTCTTGCTTTGCCTTTGTAATTTGTTCTTGATGGAATGCTAGAAATTTGACTTATCAAAGGAGTGATCAACCTTTGTGGCGTCTCAAGGTTGGGGTTTTAAGGCCTTTGTTTCCTTAAGGTTCTAATCTGATCTTCTACCTCACATTCATAGTAAAAATCAGATCTGGTTTGTTCCATTTTCCATTGATATTGTGGGCTTTTTCAAGAGGGGGAATCCATCATTTGGTATCAGAGCATTGTGGTTGCTGAAAATCAGGTTGTTTATTTCCATCTCATTGTTGTGTTCTTGCTGGTGAAACGAAAAAAAAAAAAATGTGGCTGGTTGTTGAGTGCTATAAGTTTCCCATTCTTGTTCTTAGTTCAAGTTTCATATTCCCTATTGATTTAAGTTCAGATTGGGGTTTATTTTCTTGAGTTTCTTGTTCTTGCTGAATTGGTTCCCTCTTAGTTTGGTCTGGTTTTGCTCTATTTATGACATTAAAAAAAATCTGACTTTGTTGAGATGATCACCATCTAACCGATTGTTTCTCAGATTTGTTAAATTCCTTGATTCTATTAAGAACATAAAGAGGGCTGGTTTGGCTTTGAGTGGTAAAAGGCGAGAGAGATCATCAACAAAGAAAAAGCCAAAATTGTGTGAAACATGAGAGATAACAATCTGATTTGAGTATAAACACGTGAGGGAGTGTGTGAGGAACAACACCTTTTATTTTGTTTAATTTTGCAGGTCTAAATCATGAGTAAGGAAGGAGAAGAACCACAAAAGGTCGACTTGAAATTCTTCATCAAGGCTGTTACCGACCAATTTAAATTGGATGATTTGGAGTCTTCTTCCGGCTCTAGAACACATAGAAGACCTAAGTTAGATGAAGAAGACGAAGCTGATTCCGAAGTGGAGAGAACAAGTTGTAAACGGGACAAGAAGGTTGGTTCCAAAGGAGATAACAATATAGGTAGTATAAAGATGACAATTCCGACTTTTCAAGGAAAGAATGATCCGGAGCTATACTTGGAGTGGGAAAGAAAAGTTGAGCACGTATTTGATTGTCATGATTACTCCGAGGAGAAAAAAGTAAAGCTAGCAGGAATGGTGAGAGGCCTATTCGGACATGGGAAGAAATGAAGTTGGTAATGCGCAAGAGATTTATACCTAGCCATTACTATAGAGATTTGTATAGAAAGTTGCAATGGCTGGTTCAAGGTTCCATGAGTGTAGTGGATTATTATAAGGAGATGGAAATTGCCATGATTAGAGCAAACATAGAGGAAGACAGAGAAGCAACAATGGCTAGATTCATTATCGGATTGAACAAGGAGATTGCTGATGTGGTTGAGTTACAACATTACGTAGAGATGGAGGAGCTACTACACAAAGCTGTTCAAGTGGAGAAACAAATCAAGTCCAAGAAGTTCAGATCTAGTTCGACTTCTAGTTCTCCATGGAAATCAAATTGGAAAGACAACAAGGCTGGTCTTAGAACAAAAGAAGAAGCAAAGTCCAAGAATTCAGTTGTTGCTCCTAAAGGAAAACCAGAAACTAAAACTCTTACTAGGTCACGTGATATTAAGTGTTTCAGGTGCCAAAGATTCGGACATATTGCTTCTGAATGCCCAAC
This sequence comes from Fraxinus americana, assembly GCA_035079005.1. Classification (NCBI taxonomy): domain Eukaryota; kingdom Viridiplantae; phylum Streptophyta; class Magnoliopsida; order Lamiales; family Oleaceae; genus Fraxinus; species Fraxinus americana. The sequence continues at coordinate 14,090,963 of CM068718.1, read as the reverse complement.
TAAAAAGGTTATGGTTGTACGGGCAAATGGAGAAGTTGAAAGTACTAGCTCAAGTGACAATGAGATGCCACCATTGGAGGATTGTTCTGATGTTGAAGTAGAAGAACCTGTGCAGGGTGATTTGCTTGTTACAAGGAGAACCTTGAGTATACAGCCTAAGGATGGGGATGAGGAGCAACGTAAGCATATATTTCACACAAGATGCCACATGAAGGATAAGGTATGTACGTTGATTATTGATAGTGGGAGTTGTACTAATGTTGCTAGCACCTTGTTGGTAGAAAAGTTGAATTTGAAGTGGCAAATGCATCCTAAACCGTACAAGCTACAACGGCTAAATGACTGTGGAGAAGTGAAGGTAAACAAGCAAGTTCGGGTACCTTTTTCGATTGGCAAGTATGAGGATGAGGTTCTTTGTGATGTGGCACCGATGTATGCTGGTCATATATTACTTGGGCGACCGTGGCAATTTGATAGGAGGGTTTTGCATGATGGGTACAAAAACCGATATTCTTTTGTAATAAACAATCGAAAAGTTGTATTAGCCCATCTCAAGCCATTGCATGCTTATGAGGATCAAATTAGGATAACACAAGAGTGCAAAATGAGAGAGAAACAAAAGTGTGAGCATGAGGAAAATAAAAAGAGAGCAATTGAGGTCGAGAGGAAAAAAGGAGAGAAAAGTGAGAAAAAAGGGGAGAAAAGTGAACAACATGGGAAGAAGAATAAAAGAATGAGTGTCATTGCTGAAAAACATGAGGGTGAGAGTGTAATGATTGCAAAACAACAAGTACTTGTACTTATGTACAAGGATGTTTATTTTTCTACTAACGACCTTAACTCATCTTTGCCTAGTGTTGTTGTGTCGTTATTGCAGGACTTTGAGGACCTATTTCCTGAGGAGATTCCTCATGGGTGGTACCTTTAAGAGGAATTGAGCATCAAATAGACTTCATACCTGGTTCGGTCATACCAAATCGACCTGCTTATAGAGCTAATCCCGAGGAAACAAAGGAGATACAAAGGCAAGTGGATGAACTATTGCAAAAATGTAAGGGAGAGTCTCAGCCCATGTTCGGTTCCTGTCCTCTTAGTTCCAAAGAAAGATGGAACATGGCGCATGTGCGTGGATTGCCGAGCTACCAACAAGATAACGGTAAAGTATAGACATCCTATCCCCAGATTAGATGATATGCTTGATGAATTGCATGGCTCTCAAGTGTTTTCTAAAATTGATTTAAAGAATGGCTATTATCAAATTCGCATGAAAGAGGGAGATGACTGGAAAACTACATTTAAGACTAAATATGGATTGTATGAGTGGTTAGTAATGCCTTTTGGTTTATCTAATGCACCTAGTACATTCATGAGGCTAATGAACCATGTCTTGCGTGCTTTCATGGGGAAATTTGTGGTAGTTTACTTTGATGATATTTTAGTTTATAGTAAAAATTTGGATGAACATGTGAAACACTTGCATTGTGTGTTTAGTGTGTTGAGAGAGCATCAATTGTATGCTAATCTTAAGAAATGCACGTTTTGCATGGAATCTGTCGTGTTTCTTGGATTTGTTGTTGGTTCACAGGGTATTAGTGTTGATGAAGAGAAGGTAAGAGCAACAAGGGAATGGCCCACATCTAAGAATGCAAACGAGGTGAGAAGTTTTCATGGTTTGGCAAGCTTTTATCAAAGGTTTGTTAAAGATTTTAGTTCTATTGCTGCACCTTTGAATGAACTTGTTAAAAAGAATGTTGCTTTCAAGTGGGATGATGTGCATGACCGGGCTTTCAAAACTTTGAAAGATAAGCTAACTAATGCACCTTTGCTGTGTTTGCCTAACTTTGATAAAGCTTTTGAGATAGAATGTGATGCATCTGGGATTGGAATAGGAGCTGTTTTGATGCAGGATTCCAAGCCAATTGCTTATTTTAGTGAAAAGCTAAGTGGAGCAGCCTTGAATTATCCTACTTACGACAAGGAGCTTTATGCATTAGTGAGAACTCTTCAAACATGGCAGCATTATTTGTGGCCGAGGGAATTCATCATTCATTTCGATCATGAGAGCTTGAAGTTCTTGAAGACCCAAGGTAAGGTTAATAAAAGACATGCTAAGTGGTTGGAGTTCATAGAAACGTTTCCTTATGTGATCAAATACAAGCATGAGAAGGAAAACATTGTGGCCGATGCATTGTCTAGGAGGTACGTATTACTTACTTCATTGCAAACTAAATTAATTGGATTTGAACTGCTTAAGGATTTGTATGCCAATGACTCTGATTTTAGCCAAGTATGGAGTGCATGTGATAAGTGTGCGTTTGGTAATTTTTATAGGCATGAAGGATTTCTATTCAAGAAAGATAAATTGTGTGTGCCTATTTGTTCTATTCGTGAGTTGCTTGTTAGGGAAAGCCATGGGGGAGGTTTGATGGGGCACTTTGGTGTTCTAAACACTTTAGATATATTACGTGAGCACTTTCATTGGCCTAATATGAAGCATGATGTGCAATCTGTTTGTGATAAGTGCATTACATGTAGGCAAGCAAAATCTAAAGTTAGACCGCATGGCTTGTACATCCCTTTGCCTGTGCCTACTCAACCTTGGATTGATATATCTATGGATTTTGTTTTAGGATTACCAAGGACTCAAGGTGTAAGGACAGCATATTTGTTGTTGTTGATAGGTTTAGTAAAATGGCTCATTTTATTGCATGTTCCAAAACCAACGACGCAACACATATTGCTGATTTGTTCTTTAGAGAAGTGGTTCGATTGCATGGGTTGCCTAAGACAATTGTTAGTGGTAGAGATGTTAAGTTCCTAAGTCATTTTTTGCGCACTCTATGGAATAAATTAGGAACTAAACTGTTATTTTCTACTGTTGCACATCCTCAAACGGATGGTCAAACTGAAGTAGTTAATAGGACACTCACTACATTGTTACGTGCTATCATTCAAAAGAACCTAAAACAGTGGGAAAAATGTTTGCCACATATTGAGTTTGCATATAATCGGACTGTTCATTCTACTTCTTCATTTTCTCCTTTTGAAATTGTTTATGGCCTTAATCCTTTGACACCTGTGGAGATTTTACCTTTGCCTACATTGAACGTGCTAATCTTGATGGTAAGAAAAAGGCAGATTTTGTGAAGGAGTTACATGCTGGAGTTCGGGCCAACATTGAAAGGAAGAATGAACAATATGTCAAGCAAGCCAATAAGGGGCGTTTGAAGGTTGTCTTCCAACCTGGCGATTGGGTTTGGGTGCACATGCGTAAGGAGAGGTTTCCCACGCAACGGAAATCAAAATTGCAGCCTAGAGGAGATGGACCTTTTCAAGTCGTGCAGCGGATCAATGATAACGCCTACAAGCTAGATTTGCCAAGTGATTATGGTAATGTTAGTGCAACCTTTAATGTTGCTGATTTATCTTTGTTTGATGTAGGTGATTCGAGGACGAATCCTTTTGAAGAGGAGGGGAATGATGGGGATCGAGGTGCTGACCAAGTTAATCCTCCCAAATATTCTCAAGATCCTTTACAAGGAATTGGTGGTCCAATGACTAGGGCAAGGACAAAGAGGATGAAAGAAGCCTTGCAAGGCTTGACTATGGAAGTGCAATACAAAGAGGTTGTGCTCGAAGATTCTAAAACAAAACTCGAAGATTCCAAAGTTTCACCAATGATGGTCACTTATCTTTTTGTGTAAGGCATAAATTTGGAAGGATAAGAAGAGTACAATGGCTAGTTAGGAATCTTAATTGTAATCTTTAATGAATTATGGGCTTTTTATATTTTGATGAATTAGGTCCAATCCACAACTTCTGAGGCCCAACTCGTTTTTCCTTCTTCTTTGAAGCTAGGTTTCCACTTTAAAAGGAGCCACCAAGATATTTGTAAAGGAGAACGTTTTTGGGAGTAAATAGAAAAGCTCTTGCTTTGCCTTTTCTTGTGTTCTTGAAAGAATGCTAGAAATTTGACTTATCAAAGGAGTGATCAAGCTTTGTGGCGTCTCAAGGTTGGGGTTTTAAGGCCTTTGTTTCCTTAAGGTTCTAATCTGATCTTCTACCTCACATTCATAGCAAAAATCAGATCTGGTTTGTTCAATTTTCCATTGATATTGTGGGTTTTTTCAAGAGGGGGAATCCATCAACATTGCTTCCAGATTTCGTGAATCAAGAACCAATGCTCGTAAGTTTGAATGTCACAAAAAGTGAAAATGCGCAATGAGTTTTGGATGGTTCAAATAAACAACACGATGAAAACAGGAAAAATCTCAATTTATGATTAATCTCCAAAACAGTTATCTGGTTGTATTTTTGTACAAGTAATGTACTTCACATAGGCAGATATAAAGAAATTTGATTAACTTATAAAAGAACTGTATAAACATGAGAATTGTAATTAACTTGTGAAATAACGAGATAAACATGACAAACCTATTCATTTTGTAAGACAACTATACAAAACCAAAATACTGCAAAATAACGAAAATAGCCTTCAATTAATTTTTTTTAAAAAAAGAAAAGTTCCAAATAATGGAATTTGACCCTCAAAGTTTGAAAAAGCCATTCTCCAAGAAACGCATGGAATCGAAAAATGCTTTAGTATTGCACTAATGGACGAAAAACCAACATTTGAGCTAATAATGGTTATGCATCTTTTCGTTGATCGTGATAATTTTTTCAAATTTCTTATTCCATCACTTAGATCAAAATATCTAAGGTTGGTCATTTTTTCCTTAATACCCATCTTAAAATTTATTGTCTTGATTGTTGTACATATATTTTTTGTCCGTCGATCGCACAATTCCTTCCATGGCTTCCTTGATATTTGATCTACCTATTTGCCAACCTAAAACATGGAACGGATCCTTCCTAGCTTGCCTTCCATTATATTCTCATCATTACCAATTGATGAGAATCCCGAGCTAGGATGTACCTACAACTCCACACAAGATTGGATTCGAACCCCAAAAAACTAAATTAAAAACTACAACATTGCTTCCAGATTTCGTGAATCAAGAACCAATGCTTGTAAGTTTGAATGTCACAAAAATTGAAAATGCGTAATGAGTTTTGGATTGTTCAAATAAACAACACGATGAAAAAAGGAAAAATCTCAATTTATGATTAATCTCCAAAGCAGTTATCTGGTTGTATTTTTGTACAAGTAATGTACTTCACATAGGCAGATATAAAGAAATTTGATTAACTTATAAAAGAACTGTATAAACATGAGAATTGTAATTAACTTGTGAAATAACGAGATAAACATGACAAACCTATTCATTTTGTAAGACAACTATACAAAGCCAAAATACTGCAAAATAACGAAAATAGCCTTCAATTAAATTTTTTTTTAAAAAAGAAAAGTTCCAAATAATGGAATTTGACCCTCAAAGTTTGAAAAAGTCATTCTCCAAGAAACGCATGGAATCAAAAAATGCGTTAGTATGGCACTGATCGACGAAAAATCGACATTTGAGCTAATAATAGTTATGCATCTTTTCGTTGATCGTGATAATTTTTTCAAATTTCTAATTCCATCACTTAGATCAAAATATCTCAGGTTGGTCATTTTTTCCTTAATACCCATCTTAAAATTTGTTGTCTTGATTGTTGTACGTATATTTTTTGTGCGTCGATCGCACAATTCCTTCCATGGCTTCCTTGTTATTCTTTGCTCTTGATCTACCTGTTTGCCAACCTAAAACATGGAATGGATCCTTGTTAGCTTGCCTTCCATAATATTCTCAACTTTACCAATTGATGAGAATCCCGAGTTAGGATGTACCTACAACTCCACTCAAGATTGGATTCAAACCCAAAAAAGCTAAATTAAAAACAACAACATTGCTTCCAGATTTTGTGAATCAAGAACCAATGCTTGTAAGTTTGAATGTCACAAAAATTGAAAATGCGTAATGAGTTTTGGATTGTTCAAATAAACAACACGATGAAAAAAGGAAAAATCTCAATTTATGATTAATCTCCAAAGCAGTTATCTGGCTGTATTTTTGTGCAAGTAATGCACTTTACATAGGTAGATATAAAGAAATTTGATTAACTTATAAAAGAACTGTATAAACATGAGAATTGTAATTAACTTGTGAAATAAGGAGATAAACATGACAGACCTATTCAATATGTAAGACAACTATACAAAGCCAAAATGCCGCAAAATAACGAAAATAGCCTTGAATTAATTTTTTTTTTTTTGAAAGAAAAGTTCCAAATAATGTAATTTGACCCTCAAAGTTTGAAAAAGTCATTCTCCAAGAAACTCATGGAATCGAAAAATGCTTTAGTATTACACTAATTGACGAAAAATCGAGATTTGAGCTAATAATAGTTATGCATCTTTTCGTTGATCGTGATAATTTTTTCAAATTTCTTATTCCATCAGTTAGATCAAAATATCTAATGTTTGTCATTTTTCCACAATACCCATCTTAAAATTTGTTTTCTTGATTGTTGTACGTATATTTTTTGTCCGTCGATCGCACAATTCCTTCCATGGCTTCCTTGATATTCTTTGCTCTTTATCTACCTGTTTGCCAACCTAAAACATGGAATGGATCCTTGCTAGCTTGCCTTCCATAATATTCTCATCATTACCAATTGATGAAATCCCGAGTTAGGATGTACCTACAACTCCACACAAGAATGGACTCGAACCACGAAAAGCTAAATTAAAAATTACAACATTGTTTCCAGATTTTGAGAATCAAGAACCAATGCATGTAAGTTTGAATGTCACAAAAATTGAAAATGCTTAATGAGTTTTAGATTGTTCAAATAACAACACGATGAAAAAAGGAAAAATCTCAATTTATGATTAATCTCCAAAGCAGTTATCTGGTTGTATTTTTGTACAAGTAATGCACTTACATAGGTAGATATAAAGAAATTTGATTAACTTATAAAAGAACTGTATAAACATGAGAATTGTAATTAACTTGTGAAATAAGGAGATAAACATGACAGACCAATTCAATATGTAAGACAACTATACAAAGCCAAAATGCCGCAAAATAACGAAAATAGCCTTGAATTAATTTTTTTTTTTTTGAAAGAAAAGTTCCAAATAATGTAATTTGACCCTCAAAGTTTGAAAAAGTCATTCTCCAAGAAACTCATGGAATCGAAAAATGCTTTAGTATTACACTAATTGACGAAAAATCGAGATTTGAGCTAATAATAGTTATGCATCTTTTCGTTGATCGTGATAATTTTTTCAAATTTCTTATTCCATCAGTTAGATCAAAATATCTAATGTTTGTCATTTTTCCACAATACCCATCTTAAAATTTGTTTTCTTGATTGTTGTACGTATATTTTTTGTGCGTCGATCGCACAATTCCTTCCATGGCTTCCTTGATATTCTTTGCTCTTGATCTACCTGTTTGCCAACCTAAAATATGGAATGGATCCTTGCTAGCTTGCCTTCCATAATATTCTCACCATTACCAATTGATGAAAATCCCGAGTTAGGATGTACCTACAACTCCACACACGATTGGATTCGAACCACGAAAAGCTAAATAAAAAATTACGACATCGCCTCCAGATTTCGTGAATGAAGAAACAATGCTTATAAGTTTGAATGTCACAAAAACTGAAAGTGCTTAATGAGTTTTGGATTGTTCAAATAACAACACGATGAAAAAAAGGAAAAATCTCAATTTATGATTAATCTCCAAAGCAGTTATCTGGCTGTATTTTTGTGCAAGTAATGCACTTTACATAGGTAGATATAAAGAAATTTGATTAACTTATAAAAGAACTTTATAAACATGAGAATTGTAATTAACTTGTAAAATAGCGAGATAAACATGACAAACCTATTCAATTTGTAAGACAACCATACAATGCCAAAATACTGCAAAATAACGAAAATAGCCTTCAATTATTATTATTTTTTTTAAAGAAAAGTTCCAAATAATGGAATTTGACCCTCAAAGTTTGAAAAAGTCATTTTCCAAGAAACGTATTCTATCGAAAAATGCTTTAATATTGCACTAATGAACGAAAAATCGACATTTGAGCTAATAATAGTTATGCATATCTTCGTTGATTGTGATAATTTTTTCAAATTTCTTAATCCATCACTTAAATCAAAATATGTAAGGTTCGTCATTTTTCCTTAATACCCATCTTAAAATTTGTTTTCTTGATTGTTGTACGTATATTTTTTGTTCGTCGATCGCGCAATTCCTTCCACGGCTTCCTTGATATTCTTTGCTCTTGATCTACCTGTTTGCCAACATAAAACGTGGAATGGATCCTTGCTAGCTTGCCTTCCACAATATTCTCGTCATTACCAATTGATGAGAATCCCGAGTTAGGATGTACCTACAACTCCACACATGATTGGATTCGAACCCCAAAAAGCTAAATAAAAAATTACGACATTGCCTCCAGATTTCGTGAATGAAGAAACAATGCTTATAAGTTTGAATGTCACAAAAACTGAAAGTGCTTAATCAGTTTTGGATTGTTCAAATAACAACACGATGTAAAAAGGAAAAATCTAAATTTATGATTAATCTACAAAGCAGTTATCTGGTTGTATTTTTGTACAAGTAATGTACATTACATAGGCAGATATAAAGAAATTTGATTAACTTATAACAGAACTGTATAAACAGGAGAATTGTAATTAACTTGTAAAATAACGAGATAAACCTGACAAACCTATTCAATTTGTAAGACAACTATACAAAGCCAAAATACCGCAAAATAACGAAAATAGCCTTAAATTAAATTTTTTTTTTAAAAGAAAAGTCCCAAATAATGGAATTTGACGCTTAAAGTTTGAAAAAGTCATTCTCCAAGAAACGCATAGAATCGAAAAATGCTTTAGTATTGCACTAATGGACGAAAAATCGACATTTGAGCTAATAATAGTTATGCATCTTTTCGTTGACGGTGATAATTTTTTCAAATTTCTTATTCCATCACTTAGATCAAAATATCTAAGGTTGGTCATTTTTCCTTAATACCCATCTTAAAATTTGTTGTCTTGATTGTTGTACGTATATTTTTTGTCCGTCGATCGCACAATTCCTTCCATGGCTTCCTTGATATTCTTTGCTCTTGATCTACCTGTTTGCCAACCTAAAACATGTAATGGATCCTTGTTAGCTTGCCTTCCATAATATTCTCATCATTACCAATTGATGAGAATCCCGAGTTAGGATGTACCTACAACTCCACACATGATTGGATTCGAACCCCAAAAAGCTAAATAAAAAATTACGACATTGCCTCCAGATTTCGTGAATGAAGAAACAATGCTTATAAGTTTGAATGTCACAAAAACTGAAAGTGCTTAATGAGTTTTGGATTGTTCAAATAACAACACGATGAAAAAAGGAAAAATCTCAATTTAAGGTTAATCTGCAAAGCAGTTATCTGGTTGTATTTTTGTACAAGTTACATAGACAGATATAAAGAAATTTGATTAACTTATAACAGAACTGTATAAACAGGAGAATTGTAATTAACTTGTAAAATAACGAGATAAACCTGACAAACCTATTCAATTTGTAAGACAACTATACAAAGCCAAAATACCGCAAAATAACGAAAATAGCCTTAAATTAATTTTTTTTTTTTAAAAAGAAAAGTCCCAAATAATGGAATTTGACGCTTAAAGTTTGAAAAAGTCATTCTCCAAGAAACGCATAGAATCGAAAAATGCTTTAGTATTGCACTAATGGACGAAAAATCGACATTTGAGCTAATAATAGTTATGCATCTTTTCGTTGACGGTGATAATTTTTTCAAATTTCTTATTCCATCACTTAGATCAAAATATCTGAGGTCGGTCATTTTTTCCTTAATACCCATCTTAAAATTTGTTGTCTTGATTGTTGTACGTATATTTTTTGTCCGTCGATCGCACAATTCCTTCCATGGCTTCCTTGATATTCTTTGCTCTTGATCTACCTGTTTGCCAACCTAAAACATGTAATGGATCCTTGTTAGCTTGCCTTCCATAATATTCTCATCATTACCAATTGATGAGAATCCCGAGTTAGGATGTACCTACAACTCCACACATGATTGGATTCGAACCCCAAAAAGCTAAATAAAAAATTACGACATTGCCTCCAGATTTCGTGAATGAAGAAACAATGCTTATAAGTTTGAATGTCACAAAAACTGAAAGTGCTTAATGAGTTTTGGATTGTTCAAATAACAACACGATGAAAAAAGGAAAAATCTCAATTTAAGGTTAATCTGCAAAGCAGTTATCTGGTTGTATTTTTGTACAAGTAATGCACTTTACATAGGTAGATATAAAGAAATTTGATTAACTTATAAAAGAACTGTATAAACATGAGAATTGTAATTAACTTGTGAAATAAGGAGATAAACATGACAGACCTATTCAATATGTAAGACAACTATACAAAGCCAAAATGCCGCAAAATAACGAAAATAGCCTTGAATTAATTTTTTTTTTTTTGAAAGAAAAGTTCCAAATAATGTAATTTGACCCTCAAAGTTTGAAAAAGTCATTCTCCAAGAAACGCATGGAATCAAAAAATGCTATAGTATTGCACTGATGGACGAAAAATCGACATTTGAGCTAATAATAGTTATGCATCTTTTCGTTGATCGTGATAATTTTTTCAAATTTCTAATTCCAAAACTTAGATCAAAATATCTCAAGTTGGTCATTTTTTCCTTAATACCCATCTTAAAATTTGTTGTCTTGATTGTTGTACGTATATTTTTTGTCCGTCGATCGCACAATTCCTTCCATGGCTTCCTTGATATTCTTTGCTCTTGATCTACCTGTTTGCCAACCTAAAACATGGAACGGGTCCTTACTAGCTTGCCTTCCATAATATTCTCATCATTACCAATTGATGAGAATCTCGAGTTAGGATGTACCTACAACTCCACACAAGATTGGATTCGAACCCAAGAAGCTAAATTAAAAATTACAACATTGCCTCCAGATTTCGTGAATCAAGAACCAATGCTTGTAAGTTTTAATGTCACAAAAATTGAAACTGCTTAATGAGTTTTGGATTGTTCAAATAACAACACGATGTAAAAAGGAAAAATCTAAATTTATGATTAATCTACAAAGCAGTTATCTGGTTGTATTTTTGTACAAGTAATGTACATTACATAGGCAGATATAAAGAAATTTGATTAACTTATAAAAGAACTGTATAAACATGAGAATTGTAATTAACTTGTAAAATAGCGAGATAAACATGACAAACCTAGTCAATTTGTAAGACGACTATACAAAGCCAAAATACTGCAAAATAACGAAAATAGCCTTCAATTAATTATTTTTTTTAAAGGAAAAGTTCCAAATAATGGAATTTGACCCTCAAAGTTTGAAAAAGTCATTTTCCAAGAAACGTATTCTATCGAAAAATGCTTTAATATTGCACTAATGAACGAAAAATCGACATTTGAGCTAATAATAGTTATGCATATCTTCGTTGATTGTGATAATTTTTTCAAATTTCTTAATCCATCACTTAAATCAAAATATCTGAGGTTGGTCATATTTCCTTAATATCCATCTTGTAATTTGTTGTCATGATTGTTGTACGTATATTTTTTGTTCGTCGATCGCGCAATTCCTTCCATGGCTTCCTTCATATTCTTTGCTCCTGATCCACCTGTTTGCCAACCTAAAACATGGAATGGATCCTTGCCAGCTCGCCTTCCATACTATTCTCATCATTACCAATTGATGAGAATCCCGAGTTACGATGTACCTACAACTCCACACAAGATTCGATTCGAACCCCAAAAAGCTAAATTAATAATTACAACATTGTTTCCAGATTTTGAGAATCAAGAACCAATGCTTGTAAGTTTGAATGTCACAAAAATAGAAAATGCTTAATGAGTTTTGGATTGTTCAAATAACAACACGATGAAAAAAGGAAAAATCTCAATTTACGATTAATCTCCAAAGCAATTATCTGGTTGTATTTTTGTACAAGTAATGTACTTTACATAGGCAGATCTAAAGAAACTTGATTAACTTATAAAAGAACTGTATAAACATGAGAATTGTAATTAACTTGTAAAATAACGAGAGAAACGTGAGAAACCTATTCAATTTGTAAGACAACTATACAAAACCAAAATACTGCAAAATAATGAAAATAACCTTCAATTAAATTTTTTTTTTTTTTACAGAAAAGTTCCAAATAATGGAATTTGACCCTCAAAGTTTGAAAAAGTCATTTTCCAAAAAACGTATTGAATCGAAAAATGCTTTAATATTGCACTAATGGACGAAAAATCGACATTTGAGCTAATAATAGTTATGCATCTCTTCGTTGATTGTGATAATTTTTTCAAATTTCTTAATCCATCACTTAGATCAAAATATGTAAGGTTGGTCATTTTTCCTTAATACCCATCTCAAAATTTGTTTTCTTGATTGTTGTACGTATATTCTTTGTTCGTCGATCGCGCAATTCCTTCCATGGCTTCCTTCATATTCTTTGCTCTTGATCCACCTGTTTGCCAACCTAAAACATGGAATGGAACCAGCCAGCTTGCCTTCCATACTATTCTCATCATTACCAATTGATGAGAATCCCGAATTACGATGTACCTACAACTCCACACAAGATTGGATTCGACATTTGAGCTAATAATAGTTATGCATATCTTCGTTGATTGTGATAATTTTTTCAAATTTCTTAATCCATCACTTAAATCAAAATATGTAAGGTTCGTCATTTTTCCTTAATACCCATCTTAAAATTTGTTTTCTTGATTGTTGTACGTATATTTTTTGTTCGTCGATCGCGCAATTCCTTCCATGGCTTCCTTCATATTCTTTGCTCCTGATCCACCTGTTTGCCAACCTAAAACATGGAATGGATCCTTGCCAGCTCGCCTTCCATACTATTCTCATCATTACCAATTGATGAGAATCCCGAGTTACGATGTACCTACAACTCCACACAAGATTCGATTCGAACCCCAAAAAGCTAAATTAATAATTACAACATTGTTTCCAGATTTTGAGAATCAAGAACCAATGCTTGTAAGTTTGAATGTAACAAAAATAGAAAATGCTTAATGAGTTTTGGATTGTTCAAATAACAACACGATGAAAAAAGGAAAAATCTCAATTTACGATTAATCTCCAAAGCAGTTATCTGGTTGTATTTTTGTACGAGTAATGTACTTTACATAGGCAGATCTAAAGAAATTTGATTAACTTATAAAAGAACTGTATAAACATGAGAATTGTAATTAACTTGTAAAATAGCGAGATAAACATGACAAACCTATTCAATTTGTAAGACAACCATACAATGCAAAAATACTGCAAAATAATGAAAATAACCTTCAATTAATTTTATTTTTTTTTATAGAAAAGTTCCAAATAATGGAATTTGACCCTCAAAGTTTGAAAAAGTCATTCTCCAAGAAATGCATAGAATCGAAAAAGGCTTTAGTATTGCACTAATGGACGAAAAATCGAGATTTGAGCTAATAACAGTTATGCATCTTTTCGTTGATCGTGATAATTTTTTCAAATTTCTTATTCCATCGCTTAGATCAAAATATCTAAGGTTTGTCATTTTTCCTTAATACCCATCTGAAAATTTGTTTTCTTGACTGTTGTACGTATATTTTTTGACTGTCGATCGCACAATTCCTTCCATGGCTTCCTCGATATTCTTTGCTCTTGATCTACCTGTTCGCCAACCTAAAACATGGAACGGATCCTTGCTAGCTTGCCTTCCATAATATTCTCATCATTACCAATTGATGAAAATCCCGAGTTAGGATGTACCTACAACTCCAGACAAGATTAGATTCGAACCCAAAAAGCTAAATTAAAAATTACAACATTGCCTCCAGATTTCGTGAATCAAGAACCAATGCTTGTAAGTTTTAATGTCACAAAAATTGAAACTGCTTAATGAGTTTTGGATTGTTCAAATAACAACACGATGTAAAAAGGAAAAATCTAAATTTATGATTAATCTACAAGGCACAAAACAGGATGAATTTTTGTACAAGTAATGTACATTACATAGGCAGATATAAAGAAATTTGATTAACTTATAACAGAACTGTATAAACAGGAGAATTGTAATTAACTTGTAAAATAACGAGATAAACCTGACAAACCTATTCAATTTGTAAGACAACTATACAAAGCCAAAACACAGCAAAATAACGAAAATAGCCTTCAATTAATTTTTTTTTTTTTTGAAAGAAAAGTTCCAAATAATGGAATTTGACCCTCAAAGTTTGAAAAAGTCGTTCTCCAAGAAATGCACTGAATCGTAAAATGCTTCAGTATTGCACTAATGGACGAAAAATCGACATTTGAGTTAATAATAGTTATTCATCTTTTCATTGATGGTGATAATCTTTTCAAATTGCTTATTCCATCACTTAGATCAAAATATCTGAGGTTGGTCATATTTCCATAATATCCATCTTATAATTTGTTGTCATGATTGTTGTACGTATATTTTTTGTCCGTCGATTGCACAATTCTTTACATGGCTTCCTTGATATTCTTTGCTCTTGATCTACCTGTTTGCCAACCTAAAACATGGAATGGATCCTTGCTAGCTTGCCTTCCATAATATTCTCATCTTTACCAATTGATGAGAATCCCGAGTTAGGTTGTACCTACAACTCCACTCAAGATTGGATTCGAACCCCAAGAAGCAAAATAAAAAATTACGACATTGCCTCCAGATTTCGTGAATGAAGAAACAATGCTTATAAGTTTGAATGTCACAAAAACTGAAAGTGCTTAATCAGTTTTGGATTGTTCAAATAACAACACGATGAAAAAAGGAAAAATCTCAATTTAAGGTTAATCTGCAAAGCAGTTATCTGGTTGTATTTTTGTACAAGTTACATAGACAGATATAAAGAAATTTGATTAACTTATAACAGAACTGTATAAACAGGAGAATTGTAATTAACTTGTAAAATAACGAGATAAACCTGACAAACCTATTCAATTTGTAAGACAACTATACAAAGCCAAAATACCGCAAAATAACGAAAATAGCCTTAAATTAAATTTTTTTTTTAAAAGAAAAGTCCCAAATAATGGAATTTGACGCTTAAAGTTTGAAAAAGTCATTCTCCAAGAAACGCATAGAATCGAAAAATGCTTTAGTATTGCACTAATGGACGAAAAATCGACATTTGAGCTAATAATAGTTATGCATCTTTTCGTTGACGGTGATAATTTTTTCAAATTTCTTATTCCATCACTTAGATCAAAATATCTGAGGTCGGTCATTTTTTCCTTAATACCCATCTTAAAATTTGTTGTCTTGATTGTTGTACGTATATTTTTTGTCCGTCGATCGCACAATTCCTTCCATGGCTTCCTTGATATTCTTTGCTCTTGATCTACCTGTTTGCCAACCTAAAACATGGAACGGATCCTTACTAGCTTGCCTTCCATAATATTCTCATCATTACCAATTGATGAGAATCTCGAGTTAGGATGTACCTACAACTCCACACAAGATTGGATTCGAACCCAAGAAGCTAAATTAAAAATTACAACATTGCCTCCAGATTTCGTGAATCAAGAACCAATGCTTGTAAGTTTTAATGTCACAAAAATTGAAACTGCTTAATGAGTTTTGGATTGTTCAAATAACAACACGATGAAAAAAGGAAAAATCTCAATTTATGATTAATCTACAAAGCAGTTATCTGGTTGTATTTTTGTACAAGTAATGTACTTTACATAGGCAGATATAAAGAAATTTGATTAACTTATAAAAGAACTGTATAAACATGAGAATTGTAATTAACGTGTAAAATAACGAGCTAAACATGACAAACCTAGCCAATTTGTAAGACAACTATACAAAGCCAAAATACTGTAAAATGACGAAAATAGCCTTCAATTAATTTTATTTTTTTTTTAAAGAAAAGTTCCAAATAATGGAATTTGACCCTCAAAGTTTGAAAAAGTCATTCTCCAAGAAATGCATGGAATCGAAAAAGGCTTTAATATTGCACTAATGGACGAAAAATCGACATTTGAGCTAATAATAGTTATGCATCTTTTCGTTGATCGTGATAATTTTTTCAAATTTCTTATTCCATCAGTTAGATCAAAATATCTAAGGTTGGTCATTTTTCCTTAATACCCATCTTAAAATTTGTTTTCTTGATTGTTGTACGTATATTTTTTGTCCGTCGATCGCACAATTCCTTCCATGGCTTCCTTGATATTCATTGCTCTTGATCTACCTGTTTGCCAACCTAAAACATGTAATGGATCCTTGCTAGCTTGCCTTCCATAATATTCTCATCATTACCAATTGATGAGAATCCCGAGTTAGGATGTACCTACAACTCCACACATGATTGGATTCGAACCCCAAAAAGCTAAATAAAAAATTACAACATTGCCTCCAGATTTCGTGAATGAAGAAACAATGCTTGTAAGTTTGAATGTCACAAAAACTGAAAGTGCTTAATGAGTTTTGGATTGTTCAAATAACAACACGATGAAAAAAGGAAAAATCTCAATTTAAGGTTAATCTGCAAAGCAGTTATCTGGTTGTATTTTTGTACAAGTAATGTACATTACATAGGCAGATATAAAGAAATTTGATTAACTTATAACAGAACTGTATAAACAGGAGAATTGTAATTAACTTGTAAAATAACGAGATAAACCTGACAAACCTATTCAATTTGTAAGACAACTATACAAAGCCAAAATACCGCAAAATAACGAAAATAGCCTTCAATTAATTTTTTTTTTTAAAAAGAAAAGTCCCAAATAATGGAATTTGACGCTCAAAGTTTGAAAAAGTGATTCTCCAAGAAACGCATAGAGTCGAAAAATGCTTTAGTATTGCACTAACGGACGAAAAATCGACATTTGAGCTAATAATAGTTATGCATCTTTTCGTTGACGGTGATAATTTTTTCAAATTTCTTATTCCATCACTTAGATCAAAATATCTGAGGTCGGTCATTTTTTCCTTAATACCCATCTTAAAATTTGTTGTCTTGATTGTTGTACGTATATTTTTTGTCCGTCGATCGCACAATTCCTTCCATGGCTTCCTTGATATTCTTTGCTCTTGATCTACCTGTTTGCCAACCTAAAACATGGAATGGATCCTAGCTAGCTTGCCTTCCATAATATTCTCATCATTACCAATTGATGACAATCCCGAGTTAGGATGTACCTACAACTCCAGACAAGATTGGATTCGAACCCAAAAAGCTAAATTAAAAATTACAACATTGCCTCCAGATTTCGTGAATCAACATCCAATGCTTGTAAGTTTGAATGTCACAAAAATTGAAACTGCGTAATGAGTTTTGGATTGTTCAAATAACAACATGATGAAAAAAGGAAAAATCTCAATTTATGATTAATCTACAAAGCAATTATTTGGTTGTATTTTTGTACAAGTAATGTACTTTACATAGGCAGATCTAAAGAAATTTGATTAACTTATAAAGGAACTGTGTAAACATGAGAATTGTAATTAACGTGTAAAATAACGAAATAAACATGACAAACGTAGTCAATTTGTAAGACAACTATACAAAGCCAAAATACAGCAAAATAACGAAAATAGCCTTCAATTAATTTCTTTTTTTTTTTGAAAGAAAAGTTCCAAATAATGGAATTTGACCCTCAAAGTTTGAAAAAGTCATTCTCCAAGAAATGCATGGAATCGAAAAAGGCTTTAATATTGCACTAATGGACGAAAAATCGACATTTGAGCTAATAATAGTTATGCATCTTTTCGTTGATCGTGATAATTTTTTCAAATTTCTTATTCCATCAGTTAGATCAAAATATCTAAGGTTGGTCATTTTTCCTTAATACCCATCTTAAAATTTGTTTTCTTGATTGTTGTACGTATATTTTTTGTCCGTCGATCGCACAATTCCTTCCATGGCTTCCTTGATATTCATTGCTCTTGATCTACCTGTTTGCCAACCTAAAACATGTAATGGATCCTTGCTAGCTTGCCTTCCATAATATTCTCATCATTACCAATTGATGAGAATCCCGAGTTAGGATGTACCTACAACTCCAGACAAGATTGGATTCGAACCCAAAAAGCTAAATTAAAAATTACAACATTGCCTCCAGATTTCGTGAATCAAGAACCAATGCTTGTAAGTTTGAATGTCACAAAAATTGAAACTGCTTAATGAGTTTTGGATTGTTCAAATAACAACACGATGAAAAAAGGAAAAATCTCAATTTATGATTAATCTACAAAGCAATTATCTGGTTGTATTTTTGTACAAGTAATGTACTTTACATAGGCAGATCTAAAGAAACTTGATTAACTTATAAAAGAACTGTATAAACATGAGAATTGTAATTAACTTGTAAAATAGCGAGATAAACATGACAAACCTATTCAATTTGTAAGACAACTATACAAAGCCAAAATACTCTAAAATAACGAAAATAACCTTCAATTAATTTTTTTTTTTTAAAAAGAAAAGTTCCAAATAATGGAATTTGACCCTCAAACTTTGAAAATGTCATTCTCCAAGAAATGCGTGGAATCGAAAAAGGCTTTAATATTGCACTAATGGACGAAAAATCGAGATTTGAGCTAATAATAGTTATGCATCTTTTCGTTGATCGTGATAATTTTTTCAAATTTCTTATTCCATCACTTAGATCAAAATATCTAAGGTTGGTCATTTTTCCTTAATACCCATCTTAAAATTTGTTTTCTTGATTGTTGTACGTATATTTTTTGTTCGTCGATCGCGCAATTCCTTCCATGGCTTCCTTCATATTCTTTGCTCTTGATCCACCTGTTTGCCAACCTAAAACATGGAACGGGTCCTTACTAGCTTGCCTTCCATAATATTCTCATCATTACCAATTGATGAGAATCTCGAGTTAGGATGTACCTACAACTCCACACAAGATTGGATTCGAACCCAAGAAGCTAAATTAAAAATTACAACATTGCCTCCAGATTTCGTGAATCAAGAACCAATGCTTGTAAGTTTTAATGTCACAAAAATTGAAACTGCTTAATGAGTTTTGGATTGTTCAAATAACAACACGATGTAAAAATGAAAAATCTAAATTTATGATTAATCTACAAAGCAGTTATCTGGTTGTATTTTTGTACAAGTAATGTACATTACATAGGCAGATATAAAGAAATTTGATTAACTTATAACAGAACTGTATAAACAGGAGAATTGTAATTAACTTGTAAAATAACGAGATAAACCTGACAAACCTATTCAATTTGTAACACAACTATACAAAGCCAAAATACCGCAAAATAACGAAAATAGCCATCAATTAATTTTTTTTTAAAAAAGAAAAGTCCCAAATAATGGAATTTGACGCTCAAAGTTTGAAAAAGTGATTCTCCAAGAAACGCATAGAGTCGAAAAATGCTTTAGTATTGCACTAACGGACGAAAAATCGACGTTTGAGCTAATAATAGTTATGCATCTTTTCGTTGACGGTGATAATTTTTTCAAATTTCTTATTCCATCACTTAGATCAAAATATGTAAGGTTGGTCATTTTTTCTTAATACCCATCTTAAAATTTATTTTCTTGATTGTTGTACGTATATTTTATGACCGTCGATCGCACAATTCCTTCCATGGCTTCCTTGATATTCTTTGCTCTTGATCTACCTGTTTGCCAACCTAAAACATGGAACGGGTCCTTACTAGCTTGCCTTCCATAATATTCTCATCATTACCAATTGATGAGAATCTCGAGTTAGGATGTACCTACAACTCCACACAAGATTGGATTCGAACCCAAGAAGCTAAATTAAAAATTACAACATTGCCTCCAGATTTCGTGAATCAAGAACCAATGCTTGTAAGTTTTAATGTCACAAAAATTGAAACTGCTTAATGAGTTTTGGATTGTTCAAATAACAACACGATGTAAAAAGGAAAAATCTAAATTTATGATTAATCTACAAAGCAGTTATCTGGTTGTATTTTTGTACAAGTAATGTACATTACATAGGCAGATATAAAGAAATTTGATTAACTTATAGAAGAACTGTATAAACATGAGAATTGTAATTAACGTGTAAAATAACGAGATAAACGTGACAAACCTATTCAATTTGTAAGACAACTACACAATTTCAAAATACTGCAAAATAAAGAAAATAGCCATCAATTAATTTTATTTTTTTTAAAAAAAGCTCCAAATAATGGAATTTGACCCTCAAAGTTTGAAAAAGTCATTTTCCAAGAAACGCATGGAATCGAAAAATGCTTTAATATTGCACTAATGGATGAAAAATCGACATTTGAGCTAATAATACTTATGCATCTCTTCGTTGATTGTGATAATTTTTTCGAATTTTTTAATGCATCACTTAGATCAAAATATCTAAGGTTGGTCACTTTTCCTTAATACCCATCTTCAATTTGTTTTCTTGAATGTTGTTCGCATATTTTTTGTTCGTCAATCGCACAATTCCTTCCATGGCTTCCTTGATATTCTTTGCTCTTGATCCACTTGTTTGCCAACCTAAAACATGGAATAGATCCCTGCCAGCTTGCCTTGCATACTATTCTCATCATTACCAATTGATGAGAATTCCGAGTTAGGATGTACCTATAATTCCACACAAGATTGGATTCGAACCCCGAAAAGCTAAATTAAAAATTACAACATTGTTTCCAGATTTTGTGAATCAAGAACCAATGCTTGTAAGTTTGAATGTCACAAAAATTCGAACAGCTTAACTTGTTTTGGATTGTTCAAATAACAACACGATGAAAAAAGGAAAAATCTGAATCTATGATTAATCTACAAAGCAATTATGTGGTTGTATTTTTGTACAAGTAATGTACTTTACATAGTCAGATATAAAGAAATTTGATTAACTTATAAAAGAACTGTATAAACAGGAGAATTGTAATTAACGTGTAAAATAACGAGCCAAACGACAAACCTAGCCAATTTGTAAGACAACTATAGAAAGCCAAAATACTGCAAAATAACTAAAATAGCCTTCAATTAATTTTTTTTTTTAAAAAAAGGAAAAGTTCCAAATAGTGGAATTTGACCCTCAACGTTTGAAAAAGTCATTTTCCAAGAAATGCATGGAATCGAAAAATTCTTTAGTATTACACTAATGGACGAAAAATCGACATTTGAGTTAATAATAGTTATTCATCTTTTCATTGATGGTGATAATCTTTTCAAATTTCTTATTCCATCACTTAGATCAAAATATCTGAGGTCGGTCATTTTTTCCTTAATACCCATCTTAAAATTTGTTGTCTTGATTGTTGTACGTATATTTTTTGTCCGTCGATCGCACAATTCCTTCCATGGCTTCCTTGATATTCTTTGCTCTTGATCTACCTGTTTGCCAACCTAAAACATGGAACGGATCCTTACTAGCTTGCCTTCCATAATATTCTCATCATTACCAATTGATGAGAATCTCGAGTTAGGATGTACCTACAATTCCACACAAGATTGGATTCGAACCCAAGAAGCTAAATTAAAAATTACAACATTGCCTCCAGATTTCGTGAATCAAGAACCAATGCTTGTAAGTTTTAATGTCACAAAAATTGAAACTGCTTAATGAGTTTTGGATTGTTCAAATAACAACACGATGTAAAAAGGAAAAATCTAAATTTATGATTAATCTACAAAGCAGTTATCTGGTTGTATTTTTGTACAAGTAATGTACATTACATACGCGGATATAAAGAAATTTGATTAACTTATAACAGAACTGTATAAACAGGAGAATTGTAATTAACTTGTAAAATAACGAGATAAACCTGACAAACCTATTCAATTTGTAAGACAACTATACAAAGCCAAAATACCGCAAAATAACGAAAATAGCCTTAAATTAATTTTTTTTTTTTAAAAAAGAAAAGTCCCAAATAATGGAATTTGACGCTTAAAGTTTGAAAAAGTCATTCTCCAAGAAACGCATAGAATCGAAAAATGCTTTAGTATTGCACTAATGGACGAAAAATCGACATTTGAGCTAATAATAGTTATGCATCTTTTCGTTGACGGTGATAATTTTTTCAAATTTCTTATTCCATCACTTAGATCAAAATATCTGAGGTCGGTCATTTTTTCCTTAATACCCATCTTAAAATTTGTTGTCTTGATTGTTGTACGTATATTTTTTGTCCGTCGATCGCACAATTCCTTCCATGGCTTCCTTGATATTCTTTGCTCTTGATCTACCTGTTTGCCAACCTAAAACATGGAACGGATCCTTACTAGCTTGCCTTCCATAATATTCTCATCATTACCAATTGATGAGAATCCCGAGTTAGGATGTACCTACAACTCCACACATGATTGGATTCGAACCCCAAAAAGCTAAATAAAAAATTACGACATTGCCTCCAGATTTCGTGAATGAAGAAACAATGCTTATAAGTTTGAATGTCACAAAAACTGAAAGTGCTTAATGAGTTTTGGATTGTTCAAATAACAACACGATGAAAAAGGGAAAAATCTCAATTTATGATTAATCTCCAAGGCTTTAATATTGCACTAATGGACGAAAAATCGACATTTGAGCTAATAATAGTTATGCATCTTTTCGTTGATTGTGATAATTTTTTCAAATTTCTTATTCCATCACTTAGATCGAAATATCTAAGGTTGGTCATTTTTCCTTAATACCTATCTTAAAATTTGTTTTCTTGATTGTTGTACGTTTATTTTTTGTCCGTCGATCGTACAATTCCTTGCATGGCTTCCTTAATATTCATTGCTCTTGATCTACCTGTTTGCCAACCTAAAACATGCAATGGATCCTTGTTAGCTTGCCTTCCATAATATTATCATCATTACCAATTGATGAGAATCCCGAGTTAGGATGTACCCACAACTCCACACATGATTGGATTCGAACCCCAAAAAGCTAAATTAAAAATTACAACATTGCTTCCAGATTTCGTGAATCAAGAACCAATGCTTGTAAGTTTGAATGTCACAAAAATTGAAACTGCTTAATGAGTTTTGGATTGTTCAAATAACAACACGATGAAAAAGGGAAAAATCTCAATTTATGATTAATCTCCAAGGCTTTAATATTGCACTAATGGACGAAAAATCGAGATTTGAGCTAATAATAGTTATGCATCTTTTCGTTGATCGTGATAATTTTTTCAAATTTCTTATTCCATCACTTAGATCAAAATATCTAAGGTTGGTCATTTTTCCTTAATACCCATCTTAAAATTTGTTTTCTTGATTGTTGTACGTATATTTTTTGTTCGTCGATCGCGCAATTCCTTCCATGGCTTCCTTCATATTCTTTGCTCTTGATCCACCTGTTTGCCAACCTAAAACATGGAATGGATCCTTGCCAGCTTGCCTTCCATACTATTCTCTTCATTACCAATCGATGAGAATCCCGAGTTAGGATGTACCTACAACTCCACACAAGATTGGATTCGAACCCCAAAAAGCAAAATTAATAATTACAACATTGTTTCCAGATTTTGAGAATCAAGAACCAATGCTTGTAAGTTTGAATGTAAAAAAAATAGAAGATGCTTAATGAGTTTTGGATTGTTCAAATAACAACACGATGAAAAAAGGAAAAATCTGAATCTATGATTAATCTACAAAGCAGTTATCAGGTTGTATTTTTGTACTAGTAATGTACTTTACATAGGCAGATATAAAGAAATTTGATTAACTTATAAAAGAACTGTATAAACATGAGAATCGTAGTTAACGTGTAAAATAACGAGATAAACATGGCAAACCTGGTCAATTTCTAAGACAACTATACAAAATCAAAATACTGCAAAATAACGAAAATTCCCTTCAATTAATTTTTATTTTTTTAAAAAAAGAAAAGTTCCAAATAATGGAATTTGACCCTTAAATTTTGAAAAAGTCATTCTCCAAGAAATGCATGGAATCGAAAAATGCTTTAGTATTGCACTAATGGACGAAAAATCGACATTTGAGCAAATAATAGTTATGCATCTATTCCTTGATTGTGATAATTTTTTCAAATTTCTTATTATGGCACTTAGATCGAAATATCTAAGGTTGGTCATTTTTCCTTCATACCCATCTTAAAATTTGTTTTCTTGATTGTTGTACGTATATTTTTTGTCCGTCGATCGTACAATTCCTTGCATGGCTTCCTTGATATTCATTGCTCTTGATCTACCTGTGTGCCAACCTAAAACATGTAATGGATCCTTGTTAGCTTGCCTTCCATAATATTCTCATCATTACCAATTGATGAGAATCCCGAGTTAGGATGTACCTACAACTCCACACATGATTGGATTCGAACCCCAAAAAGCTAAATAAAAAATTACAACATTGCCTCCAGATTTCGTGAATCAAGAACCAATGCTTGTAAGTTTGAATGTCCCAAAAACTGAAAGTGCTTAATGAGTTTTGGATTGTTCAAATAACAACACGATGAAAAAAGGAAAAATCTCAATTTATGATTAATCTCCAAAACAGTTATCTGGTTGTATTTTTGTTCAAGTAATGTACTTTACATAGGCAGATATAAAGAAATTTGATTAACATATAAAAGAACTGTATAAACATGAGAATTGTAATTAACGTGTAAAATAACGAGATAAACATGACAAACGTAGTCAATTTGTAAGACAACTATATAAAGCCAAAATACAGCAAAATAACGAAAAAAGAATCAATTAAATTTTTTTTTTTAAAGAAAAGTTCCAAATAATGGAATTTGACCCTCAAAGTTTGAAAAAGTCATTCTCCAAGAAATGCATGGAATCGAAAAAGGCTTTAATATTGCACTAATGGACGAAAAATCGACATTTGAGCTAATAATAGTTATGCATCTTTTCGTTGATCGTGATAATTTTTTCAAATTTCTTATTCCATCACTTAGATCAAAATATCTGAGGTCGGTCATTTTTTCCTTAATACCCATCTTAAAATTTGTTGTCTTGATTGTTGTACGTATATTTTTTGTCCGTCGATCGCACAATTCCTTCCATGGCTTCCTTGATATTCTTTGCTCTTGATCTACCTGTTTGCCAACCTAAAACATGGAATGGATCCTTGCTAGCTTGCCTTCCATAATATTCTCATCATTACCAATTGATGAGAATCTCGAGTTAGGATGTACCTACAACTCCACACAAGATTGGATTCGAACCCAAGAAGCTAAATTAAAAATTACAACATTGCCTCCAGATTTCGTGAATCAAGAACCAATGCTTGTAAGTTTTAATGTCACAAAAATTGAAACTGCTTAATGAGTTTTGGATTGTTCAAATAACAACACGATGTAAAAAGGAAAAATCTAAATTTATGATTAATCTACAAAGCAGTTATCTGGCTGTATTTTTGTACAAGTAATGTACATTACATAGGCAGATATAAAGAAATTTGATTAACTTATAAAAGAACTGTATAAACATGAGAATTGTAAATAACTTGTAAAATAGCGAGTTAAACATGACAAACCTAGTTAATTTGTAAGACGACTATACAAAGCCAAAATACTGCAAAATAACGAAAGTAGCCTTCAATTAATTTTTTTTTTAAAAAAAGGAAAAGTTCCAAATTATGGAATTTGACCCTCAAAGTTTGAAAAAGTCATTCTCCAAGCAATGCATGGAATCGAAAAAGGCTTTAATATTGCAGTAATGGACGAAAAATCGACATTTGAGCTAATAATAGTTATGCATCTTTTCGTTGACGGTGATAATTTTTTCAAATTTCTTATTCCATCACTTAGATCAAAATATCTGAGGTCGGTCATTTTTTCCTTAATACCCATCTTAAAATTTGTTGTCTTGATTGTTGTACGTATATTTTTTGTCCGTCGATCGCACAATTCCTTCCATGGCTTCCTTGATATTCTTTGCTCTTGATCTACCTGTTTGCCAACCTAAAACATGTAATGGATCCTTGTTAGCTTGCCTTCCATAATATTCTCATCATTACCAATTGATGAGAATCCCGAGTTAGGATGTACCTACAACTCCACACATGATTGGATTCGAACCCCAAAAAGCTAAATAAAAAATTACGACATTGCCTCCAGATTTCGTGAATGAAGAAACAATGCTTGTAAGTTTGAATGTCACAAAAACTGAAAGTGCTTAATGAGTTTTGGATTGTTCAAATAACAACACGATGAAAAAAGGAAAAATCTCAATTTATGATTAATCTCCAAAGCAGTTATCTGGTTGTATTTTTGTTCAAGTAATGTACTTTACATAGGCAAATATAAAGAAATTTGATGAACTTATAAAAGAACTGTATAAACATGAGAATTGTAATTAACTTGTAAAATAACGAGATAAACATGACAAACCTATTCAATTTGTGAGACAACTATACAATGCCAAAATACTGCAAAATAAAGAAAATAGCCTTCAATTAATTTTTTTTTTGAAAAGGAGAAGTTCCAAATAATGGAATTTGACCCTCAAAGTTTGAAAAAGTCATTCTCCAAGAAATGCATGGAATCGAAAAAGGCTTTAATATTGCACTAATGGACGAAAAATCGACATTTGAGCTAATAATAGTTATGCATCTTTTCGTTGATCGTGATAATTTTTTCAAATTTCTTATTCCATCACTTAGATCAAAATATCTAAGGTTGGTCATTTTTCCTTAACACCCAATTTAAAATTTGTTGTCATGATTGTTATACGTATATTTTTTGTCCGTCGATCGCACAATTCTTTACATGGCTTCCTTGATATTCTTTGCTCTTGATCTACCTGTTTGCCAACCTAAAACATGGAATGGATCCTAGCTAGCTTGCCTTCCACAATATTCTCATCATTACCAATTGATGAAAATCCCGAGTTAGGATGTACCTACAACTCCAGACAAGATTGGATTCGAACCCAAAAAGCTAAATAAAAAATTACAACTTTGCTTCCAGATGTCGTGAATCAAGAACCAATGATTGTAAGTTTGAATATCACAAAAACTGAAAGTGCTTAATGAGTTTTGGATTGTTCAAATAACGACACGATGAAAAAAGGAAAAATCTCAATTTATGATTAATCTCCAAAGCAGTTATCTGGTTGTATTTTTGTAAAAGTAATGTACTTTACATACACAGATATAAAGAAATTTGATTAACTTATAAAAGAACTGTATAAACATGAGAATTGTAATTAACTTGTAAAATAACGAGATAAACGTGACAAACCTATTCAATTTGTAAGACAACTATACAAAGCCAAAATACTGCAAAATAACGAAAATAGCCTTCAATTAATATTTTTTTTAGAAAAAGAAAAGTTCCAAATAATGGAATTTGACCCTCAAAGTTTGAAAAAGTCATTCTCCAAGAAACGCATGGAATCGAAAAATGCTTTAGTATTGCACTAATGGACGAAAAATCGACATTTGGGCTAATAATAGTTATGCATCTTTTCGTTGATTGTGATAATTTTTTCAAATTTCTTATTCCATCACTTAGATCAAAATATCTAAGGTTGGTCATATTTCCTTAATACCCATCTTAAAATTTGTTGTCTTGATTGTTGTACGTATATTTTTTGTCCGTCGATCGCACAATTCCTTCCATGGCTTCCTTGATATTCTTTGCTCTTGATCTACCTGTTTGCCAACCTAAAACATGGAATGGATCCTTGCTAGCTTGCCTTCCTTATTCTCATCGTTACCAATTGATGAGAATCCTGAGTTAGGATGTACCTACATCTCCACACAAGATTGGATTCGAACCCCGACGAGCTAAATTAAAAATTACAATATAGTTTCCAGATTTTGAGAATCAAGAACCAATGCTTGTAAGTTTGAATGTCACAAAAATTGAAAATGCTTAATGAGTTTTGGATTGTTCAAATAACAACACGATGAAAAAAGGAAAAATCTCAATTTATGATTAATCTACAAAGCAGTTATCTGGTTGTATTTTTGTACAAGTAATGTACTTTACATAGGCAGATATAAAGAAATTTGATTAACTTATAAAAGAACTGTATAAACATGAGAATTGTAATTAACGTGTAAAATAACGAGATAAACATGACAAACCTAGTCAATTTGTAAGACAACTATACAAAGCCAAAATACTGCAAAATAACGAAAATAGCCTTCAATTAATTTTTTTAAAAAAATGGAAAAGTTCCAAATAATGGAATTTGACCCTCAAAGTTTGAAAAAGTCATTCTCCAAGAAATGCATGGAATCGAAAAAGGCTTTAATATTGCACTAATGGACGAAAAATCGACATTTGAGCTAATAATAGTTATGCATCTTTTCGTTGATCGTGATAATTTTTTCAAATTTCTTATTCCATCAGTTAGATCAAAATATCTAAGGTTGGTCATTTTTCCTTAATACCCATCTTAAAATTTGTTTTCTTGATTGTTGTACGTATATTTTTTGTCCGTCGATCGCACAATTCCTTCCATGGCTTCCTTGATATTCATTGCTCTTGATCTACCTGTTTGCCAACCTAAAACATGTAATGGATCCTTGCTAGCTTGCCTTCCATAATATTCTCATCATTACCAATTGATGAGAATCCCGAGTTAGGATGTACCTACAACTCCAGACAAGATTGGATTCGAACCCAAAAAGCTAAATTAAAAATTACAACATTGCTTCCAGATTTCGTGAATCAAGAACCAATGCTTGTAAGTTTGAATGTCACAAAAATTGAAACTGCTTAATGAGTTTCGGATTGTTCAAACAACAACACGATGAAAAAAGGAAAAATCTCAATTTATGATTAATCTACAAAGCAGTTATCTGGTTGTATTTTTGTACAAGTAATGTACTTAACATAGGCAGATATAAAGAAATTTGATTAACTTATAAAAGAACTGTATAAACATGAGAATTGTAATTAACGTGTAAAATAACGAGATAAACATGACAAACCTAGTCAATTTGTAGGACAACTATACAAAGCCAAAATACTGCAAAATAACGAAAATAGCCTTCAATTAATTTTTTTTTAAAAAAGGAAAAGTTCCAAATAATGGAATTTGACCCTTAAAGTTTGAAAAAGTCATTCTCCAAGAAATGCATGGAATTGGAAAATGCTTTAGTATTACACTAATGGACGAAAAATCGACATTTGAGCTAACAATAGTTATGCATCTTTTCGTTGATGGTGATAATTTTTTCAAATTTCTTGTTCCATCACTTAGATCAAAATATCTGAGGTTGATCATATTTCCTTAATACCCATCTTAAAATTTGTTTTCTTGATTGTTGTACGTATATTTTTTGTCCGTCGATCGCACAATTCCTTACATGGCTTCCTTGATATTCTTTGCTCTTGATCTACCTGTTTGCCAGCCTAAAATATGGAATGGATCCTTGCTAGCTTGCCTTCCATAATATTCTCATCATTACCAATTGATGAGAATTCCGAGTTAGGATGTACCCACAACTCCACACAAGATTGGATTCGAACCCCGAAAAGCTAAATTAAAAATTACAACATTGTTTCCAGATTTTGAGAATCAAGAACCAATGCTTGTAAGTTTGAATGTCACAAAAATTGAAAATGCTTAATGAGTTTTGGATTGTTCAAATAACAACACGATGAAAAAAGGAAAAATCTGAATCTATGATTAATCTACAAAGCAGTTATCTGGTTGTATTTTTGTACTAGTAATGTACTTTACATAGGCAGATATAAAGAAATTTGATTAACTTATAAAAGAACTGTATAAACATGAGAATTGTAATTAACGTGTAAAATAACGAGATAAACATGACAAACCTAGTCAATTTGTATGACAACTATACAAAGCCAAAATACTGCAAAATAACGAAAATAGTATTCAACTAATTTTTTTTTTTTTAAGGAAAAGTTCCAAATAATGGAATTTGACCCTTAAGGTTTGAAAAAGTCATTCTCCAAGAAATGCCTGGAATTGGAAAATGCTTTAGTATTACACTAATGGACGAAAAATCGACGTTCGAGCTAATAATAGTTATGCATCTTTTCGTTGATTGTGATAATTTTTTCAAATTTCTTATTCCATCACTTAGATCAAAATATCCGAGGTTGGTCATATTTCCTTATTACCCATCTTAAAATTTGTTTTCTTGATTGTTGTACGTATATTTTTTGTCAGTCGATCGCACAATTAAGGACATGGCTTCCTTGATATTCTTTGCTCTTGATCAACCTGTTTGCCAACCTAAAACATGGAATGGATCCTTGCTAGCTTGCCTTCCATAATATTCTCATCATTACCAATTGATGAGAATCCCGAGTTAGGATGTACCTACAACTCCACACAAGATTGGATTCGAACCGAAAAAGCTAAATTAAAAATTACAACATTGCTTCCAGATTTCGTGAATCAAGAACCAATGCTTGTAAGTTTGAATGTCACAAAAATTGAAACTGGTTAATGAGTTTTGGACTGTTCAAACAACAACACGATGAAAAAGGGAAAAATCTCAATTTATGATTAATTTCCAAAGCAGTTATCTGGTTGTATTTTTGTACGAGTAATGTACTTTACATAGGCAGATCTAAAGAAATTTGATTAACTTCTAAAAGAACTGTATAAACATGAGAATTGTAATTAACTTGTAAAATAGCGAGATAAACATGACAAACCTATTCAATTTGTAAGACAACCATACAATGCAAAAATACTGCAAAATAATGAAAATAACCTTCAATTAATTTTATTTTTTTTTATAGAAAAGTTCCAAATAATGGAATTTGACCCTCAAAGTTTGAAAAAGTCATTTTCCAAGAAACGTATTGAATCGACAAATGCATTAATATTGCACTAATGGACGAAAAATCGACATTTGATCTAATAATAGTTATACATCTCTTCGTTGATTGTGATAATTTTTTCAAATTTCTTAATCCATCACTTAGATCAAAATATGTAAGGTTGGTCATTTTTCCTTAATACCCATCTTAAAATTTGTTTTCTTGATTGTTGTACGTATATTTTTTGTTCGTCGGTCGCGCAATTCCTTCCATGGCTTCCTTCATATTCTTTGCTCTTGATCCACCTGTTTGCCAACCTAAAACATGGAATGGATCCTTGCCAGCTTGCCTTCCATACTATTCTCATCATTACCAATTGATGAGAATCCCGAATTACGATGTACCTACAACTCCACACAAGATTGGATTCGAACCCCAAAAAGCTAAATTAATAATTACAACATTGCCTCCAGATTTCGTGAATCAAGAACCAATGCCTGTAAGTTTGAATGTCCAAAAAACTGAAAGTTCTTAATGAGTTTTGGATTGTTCAAATAACAACACGATGAAAAAAGGAAAAATCTCAATTTCTG
The DNA here is from genome assembly GCA_035079005.1 of Fraxinus americana. Lineage (NCBI taxonomy): Eukaryota > Viridiplantae > Streptophyta > Magnoliopsida > Lamiales > Oleaceae > Fraxinus > Fraxinus americana. Next base: position 14,059,664 of record CM068718.1, on the reverse strand, counting down.
ATTAATCTACAAAGCAGTTATCTGGTTCTATTTTTGTTCAAATAATGTACTTTACCTAGGCAGATATAAAGAAATTTGATTAACATATAAAAGAACTGTATAAACATGAGAATTGAAATTAACGTGTAAAATAACGAGATAAACGTGACAAACCTAGTCAATTTGTAAGACGACAATACAAAGCCAAAATAATGCAAAATAAAGAAAATAGCCTTCAATTATTATTATTTTTTTTTTTTAAAGGTGAAGCTCCAAATAATGGAATTTGACCCTCAAAGTTTGAACAAGTCATTCTCCAAGAAATGCATGGAATCGAAAAAGGCTTTAGTATTGCACTAATGGACGAAAAATCGACATTTGAGCTAATAATAGTTATGCATCTTTTCGTTGATCGTGATAATTTTTTCAAATTTCTTATTCCATCAGTTAGATCAAAATATCTGAGGTTGATCATATTTCCTTAATACCCATCTTAAAATTTGTTGTCTTGATTGTTGTACGTATATTTTTTGTCCGTCGATCGCACAATTCCTTCCATGGCTTCCTTGATATTCATTGCTCTTGATCTACCTGTTTGCCAACCTAAAACTTGTAATGGATCCTTGCTAGCTTGCCTTCCATAATATTCTCATCATTACCAATTGATGAGAATCCTGAGTTAGGATGTGCCTACAACTCCACACAAGATTGGATTCGAATCCCGAAAAGCTAAATTAAAAATTACAACATTGTTTCCAGATTTTGAGAATCAAGCACCAATGCTTGTAAGTTTGAATGTCCCAAAACCAGAATGTGCTTAATGAGTTTTGGATTGTTCAAATAACAACACGATGAAAAACGGAAAAATCTCAATTTATGATTAATCTCCAAAGCAGTTATCTGGTTTTATTTTTGTTCAATTAATGTACTTTACATAGGCAGATATAAAGAAATTTGATTAACTTATAACAGAACTGTATAAACAGGAGAATTGTAATTAACTTGTAAAATAACGAGATAAACCTGACAAACCTATTCAATTTGTAAGACAACTATACAAAGCCAAAATACCGCAAAATAACGAAAATAGCCTTAAATTAAATTTTTTTTTTTAAAAGAAAAGTCCCAAATAATGGAATTTGACGCTTAAAGTTTGAAAAAGTCATTCTCCAAGAAACGCATAGAATCGAAAAATGCTTTAGTATTGCACTAATGGACGAAGAATCGACATTTGAGCTAATAATAGTTATGCATCTTTTCGTTGACGGTGATAATTTTTTCAAATTTCTTATTCCATCACTTAGATCAAAATATCTGAGGTCGGTCATTTTTTCCTTAATACCCATCTTAAAATTTGTTGTCTTGATTGTTGTACGTATATTTTTTGTCCGTCGATCGCACAATTCCTTCCATGGCTTCCTTGATATTCTTTGCTCTTGATCTACCTGTTTGCCAACCTAAAACATGTAATGGATCCTTGCTAGCTTGCCTTCCATAATATTCTCATCATTACCAATTGATGAGAATCCCGAGTTAGGATGTACCTACCACTCCACACAAGATTGGATTCGAACCTCGAAAAGCTAAATTTAAAATTACAACATTGTTTCCAGATTTTGACAATCAAGAACCAATGCTTGTAAGTTTGAATGTCACAAAAATTGAAAATGCTTAATGAGTTTTGGATTGTTCAAAAAACAACACGATGAAAAACGGAAAAATCTCAATTTATGATTAATCTCCAAAGCAGTTATCTGGTTGTATTTTTGTTCAAGTAATGTACTTTACATAGGCAGATATAAAGAAATTTGATTAACTTATAAAAGAACTGTATAAACATGAGAATTGTAATTGACGTGTAAAATAACGAGATAAACACGACAAACCTAGTCAATTTGTAAGACAACTATACAAAGTCAAAATACTTCAAAATAACGAAAATTCCCTTCAATTAATTTTTTTTTTAAAAAAAGAAAAGTTCCAAATAATGGAATTTGACCCTCAAAGTTTGAACAAGTCATTCTCCAAGAAATGCATGGAATCGAAAAATGCTTTAGTATTGCACTAATGGACGAAAAATCGACATTTGAGCTAATAATAGTTATGCATCTTTTCGTTGATTGTGATAATTTTTTCAAATTTCTTATTCCATCACTTAGATCAAAATATCTAAGGTTGGTCATTTTTCCTTAATACCCATCTTAAAATTTGTTGTCTTGATTGTTGTACGTATATTTTTTGTCCGTCGATCGCACAATTCCTTCCATGGCTTCCTTGATATTCTTTGCTCTTGATCTACCTGTTTGCCAACCTAAAACATGTAATGGATCCTTGTTAGCTTGCCTTCCATAATATTCTCATCATTACCAATTGATGAGAATCCCGAGTTAGGATGTACCTACAACTCCACACATGATTGGATTCGAACCCCAAAAAGCTAAATAAAAAATTACGACATTGCCTCCAGATTTCGTGAATGAAGAAACAATGCTTATAAGTTTGAATGTCACAAAAACTGAAAGTGCTTAATCAGTTTTGGATTGTTCAAATAACAACACGATGAAAAAAGGAAAAATCTCAATTTAAGGTTAATCTGCAAAGCAGTTATCTGGTTGTATTTTTGTTCAAGTAATTACTTTACCTAGGCAGATATAAAGAAATTTGATTAACATATAAAAGAACTGTATAAACATGAGAATTGAAATTAACGTGTAATATAACGAGATACACATGACAAACCTAGCCAATTTGTAAGACAACAATACAAAGTCAAAATACTGGAAAATAACGAAAATTCCCTTCAATTAATTTTTTTTTAAAAATAGAAAAGTTCCAAATAATGGAATTTGACCCTCAAAGTTTGAAAAGTCATTCTCCAAGAAATGTATGGAATCGAAAAAGGCTTTAGTATTGCACTAATGGACGAAAAATCGACATTTGAGCTAATAATAGTTTTGCATCTTTTCGTTGATCATGATAATTTTTTCAAATTTCTTATTCCATCAGTTAGATCAAAATATATGAGGTGGATCATATTTCCTTAATACCCATCTTAAAATTTGTTGTCCTGATTGTTGTACGTATATTTTTTGTCCGTCGATCGCACAATTCCTTCCATGGCTTCCTTGATATTCATTGCTCTTGATCTACCTGTTTGCTAACCTAAAACATGTAATGGTTCCTTGCTAGCTTGCCTTCCATAATATTCTCATCATTACCAATTGATGAGAATCCCGAATTACGATGTACCTACAACTCCACACAAGATTGGATTCGAACCCCAAAAAGCTAAATTAATAATTACAACATTGTTTCCAGATTTTGAGAATCAAGAACGAATGCTTGTAAGTTTGAATGTCACAAAAATAGAAAATGCTTAATGAGTTTTGGATTGTTCAAATAACAACACGATGAAAAAAGGAAAAATCTCAATTTATGATTAATCTCCAAAGCAGTTATCTGGTTGTATTTTTGTTCAAGTAATGTACTTTACATAGGCAAATATAAAGAAATTTGATGAACTTATAAAAGAACTGTATAAACATGAGAATTGTAATTAACTTGTAAAATAACGAGATAAACATGACAAACCTATTCAATTTGTGAGACAACTATACAATGCCAAAATACTGCAAAATAAAGAAAATAGCCTCCAATTAATTTTTTTTTTTTTAAAAAGTTCCAAATAATGGAATTTGACTTGCAAAGTTTGAAAAAGTCATTTTCCAAGAAACGTATGGAATCGAAAAATGTTTTAATATTGCACAAATGGACGAAAAATTGACATTTGAGCTAATAATAGTTATGCATCTCTTCGTTGATTGTGATAATTTTTTCAAATTTCTTAATCCATCACTTAGATCAAAATATGTAAGGTTGGTCATTTTTCCTTAATACCCATCTTAAAATTTGTTTTCTTGATTGTTGTGAGCATATTTTTTGTTCGTCGATCGTACAATTCCTTCCATGGCTTCCTTGATATTCTTTGCTCTTGATCCACTTGTTTGCCAGCCTAAAACATGGAATGGATCCTTGCTAGCTTACCTTCCATAATATTCTCATCATTACCAATTGATGAGAATCCCGAGTTAGGATGTACCTACAACACCACACATGATTGGATTTGAACCCCAAAAAGCTAAATAAAAAATTAAAACATTGCCTCCAGATTTCGTGAATCAAGAACCAATGCTTGTAGGTTTGAATGTCCCAAAAATTGAAAGTGCTTAATGAGTTTTGGATTGTTCAAATAACAACACGATGAAAAACGGAAAAATCTCAATTTATGATTAATTTCCAAAGCAGTTATCTGGTTGTATTTTTGTACAAGTAATGTACTTTACATAGGCAGATATAAAGAAATTTGATTAACTTATAAAAGAACTGTATAAACATGAGAATTGTAATTAACGTGTAAAATAACGAGATAAACATGACAAACCTAGTCAATTTGTAAGACAACTATACAAAATCAAAATACTGCAAAATAACGAAAATTCCCTTCAATTAATTTTTTTTTAAAAAAAGAAAAGTTCCAAATAATGGAATTTGACCCTCAAAGTTTGAACAAGTCATTCTCCAAGAAATGCATGGAATCGAAAAATGCTTAGTATTGCACTAATGGACGAAAAATCGACGTTTGAGCTAATAATAGTTATGCATCTTTTCGTTGATCGTGATAATTTTTTAAAATTTCTTATTCCATCACTTAAATCAAAATATCTCAGGTTGGTCATTTTTCCTTAATACCCATCTTAAAACTTGTTTTCTTGATTGTTGTACGTATATTTTTTTTCCAGCGATCGCACAATTCCTTCCATGGCTTCCTTGATATTCATTGCTCTTGATCTACATGTTTGCCAACCTAAAACATTTAATGGATCCTTGCTAGCTCACCTTCCATAATATTTTCATCATTACCAATTGATGAGAATCCCGAGTTAGGATGTACCTACAACTCCACACATGATTGGATTCGAACCCCAAAAATCTAAATAAAAAATTACAACATTGCCTCCAGATTTCGTGAATCAAGAACCAATGCTTGTAAGTTTGAATGTCCCAAAAACTAAAAGTGCTTAATGAGTTTTGGATTGTTAAAATAACAACACGATGAAAAACAGAAAAATCTCAATTTATGAGTAATCTCCAAAGCAGTTATCTGGTTGTATTTTTGTACAAGAAATGTACTTTACATAGGCAGATCTAAAGAAACTTGATTAACTTATAAAAGAACTGTATAAACATGAGAATTGTAATTAACTTGTAAAATAGCGAGATAAACATGACAAACCTAGCCAATTTGTAAGACGACAATACAAAGCCAAAATAATGCAAAATAAAGAAAATAGCCTTCAATTATTATTATTATTTTTTTTAAAAATAGAAAAGCTCCAAATAATGGAATTTGACCCTCAAAGTTTGAACAAGTCATTCTCCAAGAAATGCATGGAATCGAAAAATGCTTTAGTATTGCACTAATGGACGAAAAATCGACATTTGAGCAAATAATAGTTATGCATCTTTTCGTTGATTGTGATAATTTTTTCAAATTTCTTATTCCATCACTTAGATCGAAATATCTAAGGTTGGTCATTTTTCCTTAATGCCCGTCTTAAAATTTGTTTTCTTGATTGTTGTACGTATATTTTTTGTCCGTCGATCGTACAATTCCTTCCATGGCTTCCTTGATATTCATTGCTCTTGATCTACCTGTTTGCCAACCTAAAACATGTAATGGATCCTTGCTAGCTTGCCTTCCATAATATTCTCATCATTACCAATTGATGAGAATCCCGAGTTAGGATGTACATACAACTCCACACATGATTGGATTCGAACCCCAAAAAGCTAAATCAAAAATTACACCATTGCCTCCAGATTTCGTGATTCAAGAACCAATGCTTGTAAGTGTGAATGTCCCAAAAACTAAAAGTGCTTAATGAGTTTTGGATTGTTAAAATAACAACACGATGAAAAACAGAAAAATCTCAATTTATGAGTAATCTCCAAAGCAGTTATCTGGTTGTATTTTTGTACAAGTTACATACACAGATATAAAGAAATTTGATTAACTTATAAAAGAACTGTATAAACATGAGAATTGTAATTAACTTGTAAAATAACGAGATAAACGTGACAAACCTATTCAATATGTAAAGCAACTATACAAAGCCGAAATACTGCAAATAACGAAAATAACCTTCAATTAATTTTTTTTAAAAAAAAGAAAAGTTCCAAATAATGGAATTTGACCCTCAAAGTTTGAAAAAGTCATTTTCCAAGAAACGTATTGAATCGAAAAAGGCTTTAATATTGCACTAATGGACGAAAAATCGACATTTGAGCTAATAATAGTTATGCATCTTTTCGTTGATCATGATAATTTTTTCAAATTTCTTATTCCATCAGTTAGATCAAAATATATGAGGTGGATCATTTTTCCTTAATACCCATCTTAAAATTTGTTTTCTTGATTGTTGTACATATATTTTTTGTCCGTCGATCGCACAATTCCTTCCATGGCTTCCTTGATATTCTTTGCTCTTGGTCGACCTGTTTGCCAACCTAAAACATGGAATGGATCCTTACCAGCTTGCCTTCCATAATATTCTCATCATTACCAATTGATGAGAATCCCGAGTCAGGATGTACCTACAACTCCACACAAGATTGGATTCGAACCCAAAAAGCTAAATTTAAAATTAAAACATTGTTTCCAGATTTTGAGAATCAAGAACGAATGCTTGTAAGTTTGAATGTCACAAAAATAGAAAATGCTTAATGAGTTTTGGATTGTTCAAATAACAACACGATGAAAAAAGGAAAAATCTCAATTTATGATTAATCTCCAAAGCAGTTATCTGGTTGTATTTTTGTTCAAGTAATGTACTTTACATAGGCAGATATAAAGAAATTTGATTAACTTATAAAAGAACTGTATAAACATGAGAATTGCAATTAACTTGTAAAATAGCGAGACAAACGTGAGAAACCTATTCAATTTGTAAGACAACTACACAAAACCAAAATACTGGAAAATAACGAAGATAACCTTCAATTAATTTTTTTTTAAAAAAGGAAAAGTTCCAAATAAAGGAATTTGACCCTCAAAGTTTGAAAAAGTCATTTTCAAAGAAACGTATTGAATCGAAAAATGCTTTAATATTGCACTAATGGACGAAAAATCGACATTTGAGCTAATAATAGTTATGCATCTTTTCGTTGATCGTGATAATTTTTTCAAATTTCTTATTCCATCAGTTTGATCAAAATATCTAAGGTTGGTCATTTTTCCTTAATACCCATCTTAAAATTTGTTTTCTTGATTGTTGTACGTATATTTTTTGTTCGTCAATCGCACAATTCCTTCCATGGCTTCCTCGATATTCATTGCTCTTGATCTACCTGTTTGCCAACCTAAAACATGTAATGGATCCTTGCTAGCTTGCCTTCCATAATATTCTCACCGTTACCAATTGATGAGAATCTCGAGTTAGGATGTACCTACAACTCCACACATGATTGGATTCGAACCCCAAAAAGCAAAATTAATAATTACAACATTGTTTCCAGATTTTGAGAATCAAGAACCAATGCTTGTAAGTTTGAATGTCACAAAAATTGAAAATGCTTAATGAGTTTTGGATTGTTCAAATAACAACACGATGAAAAACGGAAAAATCTCAATTTGTGATTAATCTCCAAAGCAGTTATCTGGTTGTATTTTTGTTCAAGTAATGTACTTTACGTAGGCAGATATAAAGAAATTTGATTAACATATAAAAGAACTGTATAAACATGAGAATTGTAATTAACGTGTAAAATAACGAGATAAACATGACAAACCTAGCCAATTTGTAAGACGACAATACAAAGCCAAAATAATGCAAAATAAAGAAAATAGCCTTCAATTATTATTATTTTTTTTTTAAAAAAAGAAAAGTTTCAAATAATGGAATTTGACCCTCAAAGTTTGAACAAGTCATTCTCCAAGAAATGCATGGAATCGAAAAATGCTTTAGTATTGCAGTAATGGACGAAAAATCGACATTTGAGCAAATAATAGTAATGCATCTTTTCGTTGATTGTGATAATTTTTTCAAATTTCTTATTCCATCACTTAGATCGAAATATCTAAGGTTGGTCATTTTTCCTTCATACCCATCTAAAAATTATATTTCTTGATTGTTGTACGTGTATTTTTTGTCCTTCGATCGTACAATTCCTTCCATGGCTTCCTTGATATTCATTGCTCTTGAACTACCTGTTTGCCAACCTAAAACATGTAATGGATCCTTGTTAGCTTATCGTCCATAATATTCTCATCATTACCAATTGATGAGAAACCCGAGTTAGGATGTACCTACAACTCCACACATGATTGGATTAGAACCCCAAAAAGCTAAATAAAAAATTACAACATTGCCTCCAGATTTCGTGAATCAAGAACCAATGCCTGTAAGTTTGAATGTCCCAAAAACTGAAAGTGCTTAATGAGTTTTGGATTGTTCAAATAACAACACGATGCAAAAAGGAAAAATCTCAATTTATGATTAATCTCCAAAGCAGTTATCTGGTTGTATTTTTGTTCAAGTAATGTACTTTACGTAGGCAGATATAAAGAAATTTGATTAACTTATAAAAGAATTGGATAAACATAAGAATTGTAATTAACTTGTAAAATAGCAAGATAAACATGACAAACCTATTCAATTTGTAAGACAACCATACAATGCAAAAATACTGCAAAATAATGAAAATAACCTTGAATTAATTTTATTTTTTTTTATAGAAAAGTTCGAAATAATGGAATTTGACCCTCAAAGTTTGAAAAAGTCATTTTCCAAGAAACGTATTCTATCGAAAAATGCTTTAATATTGCACTAATGAACGAAAAATCGACATTTGAGCTAATAATAGTTATGCATATCTTCGTTGATTGTGATAATTTTTTCAAATTTCTTAATCCATCACTTAAATCAAAATATGTAAGGTTCGTCATTTTTCCTTAATACCCATCTTAAAATTTGTTTTCTTGATTGTTGTACGTATATTTTTTGTCCGTCGATCGCACAAATCCTACCATGGCTTCCTTGATATTCATTGCTCTTGATCTACCTGTTTGCCAACCTAAAACATGTAATGGATCCTTGCTAGCTTGCCTTCCATAATATTATCATCATTACCAATTGATGAGAATCCCGAGTTAGGATGTACCCACAACTCCACACATGATTGGATTCGAACCCCAAAAAGCTAAATTAAAAATTACAACATTGCTTCCAGATTTCGTGAAACAAGAACCAATGCTTGTAAGTTTGAATGTCACAAAAATTGAAACTGCTTAATGAGTTTTGGATTGTTCAAATAACAACACGATGAAAAACGGAAAAATCTCAATTTGTGATTAATCTCCAAAGCAGTTATCTGGTTGTATTTTTGTTCAAGTAATGTACTTTACATAGGCAGATATAAAGAAATTTGATTAACATATAAAAGAACTGTATAAACATGAGAATTGTAATTAACGTGTAAAATAACGAGATAAACATGACAAACCTAGCCAATTTGTAAGACGACAATACAAAGCCAAAATAATGCAAAATAAAGAAAATAGCCTTCAATTAATTTTTTTTTTTGAAAAGGAGAAGTTCCAAATAATGGAATTTGACCCTCAAAGTTTGAAAAAGTCATTCTCCAAGAAATGCATGGAATCGAAAAAGGCTTTAATATTGCACTAATGGACGAAAAATCGACATTTGAGCTAATAACAGTTATGCATCTTTTCGTTGATTGTGATAATTTTTTCAAATTTCTTATTCCATCACTAAGATCGAAATATCTAAGGTTGGTCATTTTTCCTTAATACCCATCTTAAAATTTGTTTCAATAATTGTTGTACGTATATTTTTTGTCCGTCGACCGCACAAATCCAACCATGGCCTCCTTGATATTGCTCTTGATCTACCTGTTTACCAACCTAAAACATGTAATGAATCCTTGCTAGCTTGCCTTCCATAATATTCTCATCATTACCAATTGATGAGAATCCCGAGTTAGGATGTACCTACAACTCCACACATGATTGGATTAGAACCCCAAAAAGCTAAATAAAAAATTACAACATTGCCTCCAGATTTCGTGAATCAAGAACCAATGCTTGTAAGTTTGAATGTCCCAAAAACTGAAAGTGCTTAATGAGTTTTGGATTGTTCAAATAACAACACGATGAAAAACGGAAAAATCTCAATTTATGATTAATCTCCAAAGCAGTTATCTGGTTGTATTTTTGTTCAAGTAATGTACTTTACATAGGCAGATATAAAGAAATTTGATTAACTTATAAAAGAACTGTATAAACATGAGAATTGTAATTAACTTGTAAAATAACGAGACAAACATGACAAACCTATTCAATTTTTAAGACAACTACACAATGCCAAGATACTGCAAAATAAAGAAAATAGCCATCAATTAATTTTTTTTTTTAGAAAAAGCTCCAAATAATGGAATTTGACCCTTAAAGTTTGAAAAAGTCATTTTCCAAGAAACGTATGGAATCGAAAAATGCTTTAATATTGCACTAATGGACGAAAAATCGACATTTGAGCAAATAATAGTTATGCATCTCTTCGTTGATCATTTTTCCTTAATACCCATCTTAAAATTTGTTTTCTTGATTGTTGTACGTATATTTTTTGTCCGTCGATCGCACAAATCCTACCATGGCTTCCTTGATATTCATTGCTCTTGATCTACCTGTTTGCCAACCTAAAACATGTAATGGATCCTTGCTAGCTTGCCTTCCATAATATTCTCATCATTACCAATTGATGAGAATCCCGAGTTAGGATGTACCTACAACTCCACACATGATTGGATTCGAACCCCAAAAAGCTAAATAAAAAATTACAACATTGCCTCCAGATTTCGTGAATCAAGAACCAATGCTTGTAAGTTTGAATGTCCCAAAAACTGAAAGTGCTTAATGAGTTTTGGATTGTTCAAATAACAACACGATGAAAAAAGGAAAAATCTCAATTTATGATTAATCTCCAAAGCAGTTATCTGGTTGTATTATTGTTCAAGTAATGTACTTTACATAGGTAGATATAAAGAAATTTGATTAACATATAAAAGAACTGTATAAATATGAGAATTATAATTAACTTGTAAAATAACGAGATAAACATGACAAACCTATTCAATTTGTAAGACAACTACACAATGCCAAAATACTGCAAAATAAAGAAAATAGCCTTCAATTAATTTTTTTTTAAAAAAGGAAAAGTTCCAAATAATGGAATTTGACCCTCAAAGTTTGAAAAATTCATTTTCCAAGAAACGCATGGAATCGAAAAATGCTTTAGTATTACACTAATTGACGAAAAATCGACATTTGAGCTAATAATAGTTATGCATCTCTTCGTTGATTGTGATAATTTTTTCAAATTTCTTAATCCATCACTTAGATCAAAATATGTAAGGTTGGTCATTTTTCCTTAATACCCATCTTAAAATTTGTTGTCATGATTGTTGTACGTATATTTTTTGTCCGTCGATCGCACAATTCCTTACATGGCTTTCTTGATATTCTTTGCTCTTGATCTACCTATTTGCCAACCTAAAACATGGAATGGATCCTTGCTAGCTTGCCTTCCATCATATTCTCATCATTACCAATTGATGAGAATTCCGAGTTAGGATGTACCCACAACTCCACACAAGATTGGATTCGAACCCAGAAAAGCTAAATTAAAAATTACAACATTGTTTCTAGATTTTGAGAATTAAGAACCAATGCTTGTAAGTTTGAATGTCACAAAAATTGAAAATGCTTAATGAGTTTTGGATTGTTCAAATAACAACACGATGAAAAAAAGGAAAAATCTCAATTTCTAATTAATCTACAAAGCAGTTATCTGGTTCTATTTTTGTTCAAGTAATGTACTTTACAAAGGCAGATATAAAGAAATTTGATTAACTTATAAAAAAACTGTATAAACATGAGAATTGTAATTAATGTGTAAAATAACGAGATAAACATGACAAAGCTAGTCAATTTGTAAGACAACTATACAAAGTCTAAATAGTGCAAAATAACGTAAATTTCCTTCAATTAATTTTTTTTTAAAAAAAGAAAATTTCCAAATAATGGAATTTGACCCTCCAACATTGAACAAGTCATTCTCCAAGAAATGCATGGAATCGAAAAATGCTTAGTATTGCACTAATGGACGAAAAATCGACGTTTGAGCTAATAATAGTTATGCATCTTTTCGTTGATGGTGATAATTTTTCAAATTTCTTATTCCATCACTTAGATCAAAATATCTAAGGTTGGTCATTTTTCCTTCATACCCATCTTAAAATTTGTTTTCTAGATTGTTGTACGTATATTTTTTGTCCGTCGATCGTACAATTCCTTCCATGGCTTCCTTGATATTCATTGCTCTTGATCTACCTGTTTGCCAACCTAAAACATGTAATGGATCCTTGTTAGCTTGCCTTCCATAATATTCTCATCATTACCAATTGATGAGAATCCCGAGTTAGGATGTACCTACAACTCCACACATGATTGGATTCGAACCCCAAAAAGCTAAATAAAAAATTACAACATTGCCTCCAGATTTCGTGAATCAAGAACCAATGCTTGTAAGTTTGAATGTCCCAAAAACTGAAAGTGCTTAATGAGTTTTGGATTGTTCAAATAACAACACGATGAAAAACAGAAAAATCTCAGTTTATGATTAATCTCCAAAGCAGTTATCTGGTTGTATTTTTGTACAAGTAATGTACTTTACATAGGCAGATATAAAGAAATTTGATTAACTTATAAAAGAACTGTATAAACATGAGAATTGTAATTAACGTGTAAAATAACGAGATAAACATGACAAACCTAGCCAATTTGTAAGACAACTATACAAAGCCAAAATACTGCAAAATAACGAAAATAGCCTTCAATTAATTTTTTTTTTTTAAAAAGGAGAAGTTCCAAATAATGGAATTTGACCCTCAAAGTTTGAAAAAGTCATTCTCCAAGAAATGCATGGAATCGAAAAAGGCTTTAATATTGCACTAATGGACGAAAAATCGACATTTGAGCTAATAATAGTTATGCATCTTTTCGTTGATCGTGATAATTTTTTCAAATTTCTTATTCCATCACTTAGATCAAAATATCTGAGGTTGATCATATTTCCTTAATACCCATCTTAAAATTTGTTGTCTTGATTGTAGTACGTATATTTTTTGTCCGTCGATCGCACAATTCCTTCCATGGTTTCCTTGATATTCATTACTCTTGATCGACCTGTTTGCCAAACAAAAACATGTAATGGATCCTTGTTAGCTTGCCTTCCATAATATTCTCATCATTACCAATTGATGAGAATCCCGAGTTAGGATGTACCTACAACTCCACACATGATTGGATTCGAACCCCAAAAAGCTAAATAAAAAATTACGACATTGCCTCCAGATTTCGTGAATCAAGAACCAATGCTTGTAAGTTTGAATGTCCCAAAAACTGAAAGTGCTTAATGAGTTTTGGATTGTTCAAATAACAACACGATGAAAAACGGAAAAATCTCAATTTATGATTAATCTCCAAAGCAGTTATCTGGTTGTATTTTTGTTCAAATTATGTACTTTACATAGGCAGATATAAAGAAATTTGATTAACATAGAAAAGAACTGTATAAACATGAGAATTACAATTAACTAGTAAAATAACGAGATAAACATGACAAACCTATTCAATAAGACAACTATACAAAATCAAAATACTGCAAAATAACGAAAATAAACGTGTAAAATAACGAGATAAACATGACAAACCTAGTCAATTTGTAAGACAACTATGCAAAGACAAAATACTGCAAAATAACGAAAATTCCCTTCAATTAAATTTTTTTTTTTAAAAAAGAAAAGTTCCAAATAATGGAATTTGACCCACAAAGTTTGAACAAGTCATTCTCCAAGAAATGCATGGAATCGAAAAATGCTTTAGTGTTGCACTAATGGACGAAAAATCGACATTTGAGCTAATAATAGTTATGCATCTTTTCGTTGATTGTGATAATTTTTTCAAATTTCTTATTCCATCACTTAGATCAAAATATCTTAGGTTGGTCATTTTTCCTTAATACCCATCTTAAAATTTGTTTTCTTGATTGTTGTACGTATATTTTTTGTCCGTCGATCGCACAGTTCCTTCCATGGCTTCCTTGATATTCTTTGCTCTTGATCCACTTGTTTGCCAACCTAAAACATGGAATGGATCCTTGCTAGCTTGCCTTCCATAATATTCTCATCATTACCAATTGATGAGAATCCCGAGTTAGGATGTACCTACAATTCCACACAAGATTGGATTCGAACCACAAAACGCTAAATTAAAGATTACAACATTGCTTCCAGATTTCGTGAATCAAGAACCAATGCTTGTAAGTTTGAACGTCACAAAAATTGAAACTGCTTAATGAGTTTTGGATTGTTTAAATAACAACACGATGAAAAAAGGGAAAATCTCAATTTATGATTAATCTACAAAGTAGTTATCTGGTCGTATTTTTGTACAAGTAATGTACCTAACATTGGCAGATATAAAAAATTTGATTAACTTATAAAAGAACTGTATACACATGAGAATTGTAATTAACATGTAAAATATTGAGATAAACATGACAAACCTAGTCAATTTGTAAGACAACTATACAAAGCCAAAATATTGCAAAATAACGAAAGTAGCCTTCAATTAATTAGAAAAAAAAAACAAAGGAAATGTTCCAAATGATGGAATTTGACCCTTAAAGTTTGAAAAAGTCATTCTCCAAGAAATGCATGGAATTGGAAAATCCTTTATTATTACACTAATGGATGAAAAATCGACATTTGAGCTAATAATAGTTATGCATCTTTTCGTTGATGGCGATAATTTTTTCAAATGTCTTATTCCATCACTTAGATCGAAATATCTGAGGTTGGTCATATTTCCTTAATACCCATCTTAAAATTTGTGGTCTTGATTGTTGTACGTATATTTTTTGTCCGTCGATCGCACAATTCCTTACATGGCTTCCTTGACATTCTTTGCTCTTGTTCTACCCGTTTGCCAACCTAAAATATGGATTGGGTCCTTGCTAGCTTGCCTTCCATAATATTCTCATCATTACCAATTGATGAGAATTCCGAGTTCGGATGTACCTACAACTCCACACAAGATTGGATTCAAACCCCGAAAAGCTAAATTAAAAATTATAACAATGTTTCCAGATTTTTAGAATCAAGAACCAATGCTTGTAAGTTTGAATGTCACAAAAATTGAAAATGCTTAATGAGTTTTGGATTGTTCAAATAACAACACGATGAAAAAAGGAAAAATCTCAATTTCTAATTAATCTACAAAGCAGTTATCTGGTTCTATTTTTGTTCAAGTAATGTACTTTACGTAGGCAGATATAAAGAAATTTGATTAACTTATAAAAGAATTGTATAAACATGAGAATTGTAATTAACGTGTAAAATAACGAGATAAACATGACAAACCTAGTCAATTTGTAAGACAACTATACAAATCCAAAATATTGCAAAATAACGAAAAATAGCCTTCAGTTACTTTTTTTAAAAAAAGGAAAAGTTCCAAATAATGGAATTTGACCCTCAACGTTTGAAAAAGTCATTCTCCAAGAAATGCATGGAATCGAAAAATGCATTAGTATTACACTAATGGACGAAAAATCGGCATTTGAGCCAATAATAGTTATGCATCTTTTCGTTGATGGTGATAATTTTTTCAGATTTCTTATTCCATCACTTAGATCAAAATATCTAAGGTTGGTCATATTTCCTTAATACCCATCTTAAAATTTGTTGTCTGGATTGTTGTACGTATATTTTTTGTCCGTCGATCGCACAATTCCTTCCGTGGCTTCCTTGATATTCTTTGCTATTGATGTACTTGTTTGCCAGCCAAAAATATGGAATGGATCCTTGCTAGCTTGCCTACCGTAATATTCTCATCATTACCAATTGATGAGAATTCCGAGTTAGGATGTACCTACAACTCCACACAAGATTGGATTCGAACCCCGAAAAGCTAAATTAGAAATTTCAACATTGTTTCCAGCTTTTGAGAATCAAAAACCAATGCTTGTAAGTTTGAATGTCACAAAAATTGAAACTGCTTAATGAGTTTTGGATTGTTCAAATAACTACACGATGAAAAAAGGAAAAATCTGAATCTATGATTAATCTACAAAGCAGTTATCTGGTTTTATTTTTGTTCAATTAATGTACTTTACATAGGCAGATATAAAGAAATTCGATTAACTTATAAAAGAACTGTATAAACATGAGAATTGTAATTAACTTGTAAAATAACGAGATAAACATGACAAACCTATTCAATTGGTAAGACAACTACACAATGACAAAATAGTGTAAAATAATGAAAATAGCCTTCAATAAATTTTTTTTTTTTTTTTAAAGTTCCAAATAATGGAATTTGACCCTCAAAGTTCGAAAAATGCTTTAATATTGCCCTAATGGACGAAAAATTGACATTTGAGCTAATAATAGTTATGCATCTCTTCGTTGATTGTGATTATTTTTTCAAATTTCTTAATCCATCACTTAGATCAAAATATGTAAGGTTGGTCATATTTCCCTAATACCCATCTTAAAATTTGTTTTCTTGATTGTTGTACGCATATTTTTTGTTCGTCGATCGCACAATTCCTTCCATGGCTTCCTTGATATTCTTTGTCTTGATCCACTTGTTTGCCAACCTAAGACATGGAATGGATCCTTGCGAGCTTGCCTTCCATAATATTCTCATCATTACCAATTGATGAGAATCCCGAGTTCGGATGTACCTACAACTCCAGACAAGAGTGGATTCGATCCCAAAAAGCTTAATTAGAAATTACAACATTGCTTCCAGATTTCGTGAATCAAGAACCAGTGCTTGTAAGTTTGAATGTCACAAAAATCGAAACTGCTTAATGAGTTCTGGATTGTTCAAATAACAACACGATGAAAAAACGGAAAATCTCAATTTATGATTAATCTACAAAGCAGTTATCTGGTTGTATTTTTGTACAAGTAATGCACTTAACATAGGCAGATATAAAGAAATTTGAGCTAAAACATGTAATGGATCCTTGCTAGCTTGCCTTCCATAATATTCTCATCATTACCAATTGATAAGATTCACGAGTTAGGATGTACCTACAACTCCACACATGATTGGATTCGAACCCCAAAAAGCTAAATAAAAAATTACAACATTGCCTCCGGATTTCGTGAATCAAGAACCAATGCTTGTAAGTTTGAATGTCCCAAAAACTGAAAGTGCTTAATGAGTTTTGGATTGTTCTAATAACGACACGATGAAAAAAGGAAAAATCTCAATTTATGATTAATCTACAAAGCAGTTATCTGGTTGTATTTTTGTACAAATAATGTACTTTACATAGACAGATATAAAGAAATTTGATTAACTTATAAAAGAACTATACAAACAAGAGAATTGTAATTGACGTGTAAAATAACGAGATAAACAAGACAAACCTAGTCAATTTGTAAGACAACTATACAAAGCCAAAATACTGCAAAATAACGAAAATAGCCTTCAATTAATTTTAAAAAAAAAAGGAAAAGTTCCAAATGATGGAGTTTGACACTCAAAGTTTGAAAAAGTCATTCTCCAAGAAATGTATGGAATCGAAAAATGCTTTAGTATTACACTAATGGACGAAAAATCGACATTTGAGCTAATAACAGTTATGCATCTCTTCGTTGATTGTGATAATTTTTTCAAATTTCTTAATCCATCACTTAGATCAAAATATGTAAGGTTGGTCATTTTTCCTTAATACCCAGCTTAAAATTTGTTGTCTTGATTGTTGTTCTTAAATTTTTTGTCCGTTGATCGCAGAATTCATTCCATGGCTTCCTTGATATTCTTTGCTCTTGATCAACTTGTTTGCCAACCTAAAACATGGAATGGAGGATCCTTGCTACCTTGCCTTCCACAATATTCTCATCATTACCAATTAATGAGAATTCCGAGGTAGGATGAACCTACAATTCCACACAAGATTGGATTCAAACTCCAAAAGGATAAATTAAAAATTACAACATTAATTCCAGATTTCGTGAGTCAAGAACCAGTGCTTGTAATTTCGAATGTCACAAAAATTGAAAATGCATAATGAGTTTTGGATTGTTCAAATAACAACACGATGAAAAGGGGAAAAATCTCAATTTGTGATTAATCTCCAAAGTAACTATCTGGTTGTATTTTTGTACAAGTAATGTACTTTACATAGGCAGATATAATGAAATTTGATTAACTTATAAAGGAACTGTATAAACATGAGAATTGAAATTAACTTATAAAATAATGAGAGAAACATGACAAACATATTTAATTTGTAAGACAGTTATACGAGGCCAAAAATATTGCAAAATAACGAAAATAGCATTCCATTAATTTTAAAAAAAGAAAAGTTCTAAATAATGGAATTTGACCCTCAAAGTTTGAAAAAACCATTCTCCAAGAAACGCATGGAATCGAAAAATGCTTTGGTATTGTACTAATGGACGAAAAATCGACATTTGAGCTAATAGTAGTTATGCATCTTTTCGTTGATCGTGATAATTTCTTTCAAATTTCTTATTCCATCACTTAAATCAAAATATGGTCATTTTTCCTTAATACCCATCTTAAAATTTGTTGCCTTGATTGTTGTACTTAAATTATTTGTCCGTCGATCGCACAATTCCTTCCACGGCTTCCTTGATATTCTTTGCTCTTGATCTACTTGTTTGCCAACATAAAACGTGGAATGGATCCTTGCTAGCTTGCCTTCCATAATATTCTCGTCATTACCAATTGATGAGAATTCCGAGGTAGGATGCACCTAAAATTCCACACAAGATTGGATTCGAACCCCAAAAAGCTAAATTAAAAATTACAACACCGGTTCCAGATTTCGTGAATCAAGAACCCGTGCTTGTAAGTTTGAATGTCACAAAAATTGAAAATGCTTAATGAGTTTTGGATTGATCAAATAACAACACGATGAAAAAAGGAAAAATCTCAATTTATAGTTAATCTCCAAACTAACTATCTGGTTGTATTTTTGTACAAGTAATGTGCTTTACAGGCAGATATAAAGAAATTTGATTAACTTATAAAAGAACTGTATAAACCTGAGAATTGTAATTAACTTGTAAAATAACGAGATAAACATGAAAAACCTATTTAATTTGTAAGACAACTATACAAAGACAAAATATTGCAAAATAACGAAAATAGCCTTCAATTAATTTTAAAAAAGAAAAATTCTAAATAATGGAATTTGACCCTCAAAGTTTGAAAAAGTCATTCTCCAAGAAACGCATGGAATCGAAAAATGCTTTAGTATTGTACTAATGGACGCAAAATCGACATTTGACCTAATAACAGTTCTGCATCTTTTCGTTGATCGTTATAATTTTTTTCAAATTTCTTTTTCCATCACTTAGATCAAAATATCTAAGGTTGGTCATTTTTCCTTAATACCCATCTTAAAATTTGTTATCTTGATTGTTGTACTTCAATTTTTTGTCCGTCAATTGTACAATTCCTTCCATGGCTTCCTTGATATTCTTTGCTCTTGTTCCAAATTATTTGCCAACCTAAAACATGGAATGGAGGATCCTCCCTTCCTTGCCTTTCATAATATTCCCATCATTACCAATTGATGAGAATCCCGAGTTAGGATGTGCCTACAATTCCACACAAGATTGGATTCAAACTCCAAAAAGCTAAATTAAAAATTACAACATTACTTCCAGATTTCGTGAGTCAAGAACCAGTGCTTGTAATTTCGAATGTCACAAAAATTGAAAATGCATAATGAGTTTTGGATTGTTCAAATAACAACACGATGAAAAGGGGAAAAATCTCAATTTATGATTAATCTCCAAAGTAACTATCTGGTTGTATTTTTGTACAAGTAATGTACTTTACATAGGCAGATCTAAAGAAATTTGATTAACTTATAAAAGAACTGTATAAACATGAGAATTGTAATTAACTTATAAAATAACGAGATGAACATGACAAACATATTTAATTTGTAAGATAGTTATAAAAGGCCAAAAAAATTGTAAAATAACGAAAATAGCATTCAATTAATTTTTTTTTAAAAAAAAGAAAAGTTCTAAATAATGGAATTTGACCCTCAAAGTTTGAAAAAGTCATTCTCCAAGAAACACATGGAATTGAAAAATGCTTTGGTATTGTACTAATGGACGAAAAATCGACATTTGAGCTAATAGTAGTTATGCATCTTTTCGTTGATCGTGATAATTTTTTTCAAATTTCTTATTCCCTCACTTAAATCAAAATATGGTCATTTTTCCTTAATACCCATCTTAAAATTTGTTGCCTTGATTGTTGTACTTAAATTCTTTGTCCGTCGATCGCACAATTCCTTCCACGGCTTCCTTGATATTCTTTGCTCTTGCTCAACTTGTTTGCCAACCTAAAACATGGAATCGAGGATACTTGCTTCCTTGCCTTCCATAATATTCCCATCATTACCAATTGATGAGAATCCAGAGTTAGGATGTACCTACAATTCCACACAAGATTGGATTCAAACTCCAAAAAGCTAAATTAAAAATTACAACATTACTTCCAGATTTCGTGAATCAAGAACCAGTGCTTGTAAGTTTGAATGTCACAAAAATTGAAAATGCTTAATGAGTTTTGGATTGTTCAGATAAAAACACGATAAATAAAAGGAAAAATCTCAATTTATAGTTAATCTCCAAAAACTAACTATCTGTTTGTATTTTTGTACAAGTACTGTGCTTTACAGGCAGATATGAATAAGTTTGATTAATTTATAAAAGAACAGTATAAACCTGAGAATTGAAATTAACTTGTAAAATAACGAAATAAACATAAAAAACCTATTTAATTTGTAAGACAACTATACAAAGCCAAAATATTGCAAAATAACGAAAATAGCCTTCAATTAAGTTTAAAAAAGAAAAATTCTAAATAATGGAATTTGACCCTCAAAGTTTGAAAAAACCATTCTCCAAGAAACGCATGGAATTGAAAAATACTTTGGTATTGTACTAATGGACGAAAAATCGACATTTGAGCTAATAGTAGTTATGCATCTTTTCGTTGATCGTGATAATTTCTTTCAAATTTCTTACTCCATCACTTAAATCAAAATATGGTCATTTTTCCTTAATACCCATCTTAAAATTTGTTGCCTTGATTGTTGTACTTAAATTATTTGTCCGTCGATCGCACAATTCCTTCCACGGCTTCCTTGATATTCTTTGCTCTTGCTCAACTTGTTTGCCAACCTAAAACATGGAATTGAGGATACTTGCTACCTTGCCTTCCACAATATTCTCATCATTACCAATTAATGAGAATCCCGAGGTAGGATGGACCTACAATTCCACACAAGATTGGATTCAAACTCCAAAAAGCTAAATTAAAAATTACAACATTAATTCCAGATTTCGTGAGTCAAGAACCAGTGCTTGTAATTTCGAATGTCACAAAAATTGAAAATGCATAATGAGTTTTGGATTGTTCAAATAACAACACGATGAAAAAAGGAAAAAATCTCAATTTATAGTTAATCTCCAAACTAACTATTTGGTTGTATTTTTGTACAAGTAACGTGCTTTACAGGCAGATATAAAGAAATTTGATTAACTTATAAAAGAACTGTATAAACCTGAGAATTGTAATTAACTTGTAAAATAACGAGATAAACATGAAAAACCTATTTAATTTGTAAGACAACTATACAAAGCCAAAATATTGTAAAATAACGGAAATAGCCTTCAATTAATTTTGAAAAAGAAAAATTCTAAATAATGGACTTTGACCCTCAAAGTTTGAAAAAACCATTCTCCAAGAACGCACGGAATCGAAAAATGCTTTGGTATTGTGCTAATGGATGAAAAATCGACAGTTGAGCTAATAGTAGTTATGCATATTTTCGTTGATCGTGATAATTTCTTTCAAATTTCTTATTCCATCACTTAAATCAAAATATGGTCATTTCTCCTTAATACCCATCTTAAAATTTGTTGCCTTGATTGTTGTACTTAAATTATTTGTCCGTCGATCGCACAATTCCTTCCACGGCTTCCTTGATATTCTTTGCTCTTGATCTACTTGTTTGCCAACATAAAACGTGGAATGGATCCTTGCTAGCTTGCCTTCCACAATATTCTCGTCATTACCAATTGATGAGAATCCTGAGGTAGGATGCACCTAAAATTCCACACCAGATTGGATTCGAACCCCAAAAAGCTAAATTAAAAATTACAACAGCGGTTCCAGATTTCGTGAATCAAGAACCAGTGCTTGTAAGTTTGAATGTCACAAAAATTGAAAATGCTTAATGAGTTTTGGATTGTTCAATTAACAACACGATTAAAAATGGAAAAATCTCAATTTATAGTTAATCTCCAAACTAACTATCTGGTTGTATTTTTGCACAAGTAATGTACTTTACATAGGCAGATATAAAGAAATTTGATTAACTTATAAAAGAAATGTGTAAACCAGAGAATTGTAATTAACTTGTAAAATAACGAGATAAACATGAAAAACCTATTTAATTTGTAAGACAACTATACAAAGCCAAAATATTGCAAAATAACGAAAATAGCCTTAATTAATTTTTAAAAAGAAAAATTCTAAATAATGGAATTCGACCCTCAAAGTTTGAAAAGTCATTCTCCAAGAAACGCATGGAATCGAAAAATGTTTTAGTATTGTACTAATGGACGCAAAATCGACATTTGAGCTAATAACAGTACTGCATCTTTTCGTTGATCGTTATAATTTTTTCAAATTTCTTATTCCATCACTTAGATCAAAATATGGACATTTTTTTCTTAATACCCATCTTAAAATTTGTTGCCTTGATTGTTGTACTTAAATTATTTGTCCGTCGATCGCCCAATTCCTTCCACGGCTTCCTTGATATTCTTTGCTCTTGATCTACTTGTTTGCCAACATAAAACGTGGAATGGATCCTTGCTAGCTTGCCTTCCACAATATTCTCGTCATTACCAATTGATGAGAATCCCGAGGTAGGATGCACCTAAAATTCCACACAAGATTGGATTCGAACCCCAAAAAGCTAAATTAAAAATTACAACAGCGGTTCCAGATTTCGTGAATCAAGAACCAGTGCTTGTAAGTTTGAATGTCACAAAAATTGAAAATGCTTAATGAGTTTTGGATTGTTCAATTAACAACACGATTAAAAATGGAAAAATCTCAATTTATAGTTAATCTCCAAACTAACTATCTGGTTGTATTTTTGTACAAGTAATGTGCTTTACAAGCAGATATGAAGAAATTTGATTAACTTATAAAAGAATTGTATAAACTTGAGAATTGCAATTAACTTGTAAAATAACGAGATAAAAATAAAAAACCTATTTAATTTGTAAGACAACTATACAAAGCCAAAATATTGCAAAATAACGAAAATAGCCTTCAATTAATTTTAAAAAAGAAAAATTCTAAATAATGGAATTTGACCCTCAAAATTTGAAAAAGTCATTCCCCAAGAAACGCATGGAAATGAAAAATGCTTTAGTATTGTACTAATGGACGCAAAATCGACATTTGGCCTAATAACAGTTCTGCATCTTTTCGTTGATCGTTATAATTTTTTTCAAATTTCTTATTCCATCACTTAGGTCAAAATATCAAAGGTTGGTCATTTTTCCTTAATACCCATCTTAAAATTTGTTGTCTTGATTGTCGTTCTCAATTTTTTTGTCCGTCGATCGGACAATTCCTTACACGGCTTCCTTGATATTCTTTGCTCTTGATCTACTTGTTTGCCAACATAAAACCTGGAATAGATCCTTGCCAGCTTGCCTTCCCAATATTCTCGCCATTACCAATTGATGAGAATCTTGAGGTAGGATGTACCTAAAATTCCACACAAGATTGGATTCGAACCCCAAAAAACTAAATTGAAAATTACAAGACTGGTTCCAGATTTCGTGAATCAAGAACCAGTGCTTGTAAGTTTGAATGTCACAAAAATTGAAAATGCTTAATGAGTTTTGGATTGTTCAATTAACAACACGATTAAAAATGGAAAAATCTCAATTTATAGTTAATCTCCAAACTAACTATCTGGTTGTATTTTTGCACAAGTAATGTACTTTACATAGGCAGATATAAAGAAATTTGATTAACTTATAAAAGAACTGTATAAACCTGGGAATTGTAATTAACTTGTAAAATAACGAGATAAACATGAAAAACCTATTTAATTTGTAAGACAACTATACAAAGCCAAAATATTGCAAAATAACGAAAATAGCCTTAATTAATTTTTAAAAAGAAAAATTCTAAATAATGGAATTCGACCCTCAAAGTTTGAAAAAGTCATTCTCCAAGAAACGCATGGAATCGAAAAATGCTTTAGTTTTGTACTAATGGACGCAAAATAGACATTTGAGCTAATAACAGTTCTGCATCTTTTCGTTGATCGTTATAATTTTTTTCAAATTTCTTATTCCATCACTTAGATCAAGATATGTTCATTTTTCCTTAATACCCATCTTAAAATTTGTTGCCTTGATTGTTGTACTTAAATTATTTGTCCGTCGATCGCCCAATTCCTTCCACGGCTTCCTTGATATTCTTTGCTCTTGATCTACTTGTTTGCCAACATAAAACGTGGAATGGATCCTTGCTAGCTTGCCTTCCACAATATTCTCGTCATTACCAATTGATGAGAATCCTGAGGTAGGATGCACCTAAAATTCCACACAAGATTGGATTCGAACCCCAAAAAGCTAAATTAAAAATTACAACAGCGGTTCCAGATTTCGTGAATCAAGAACCAGTGCTTGTAAGTTTGAATGTCACAAAAATTGAAAATGCTTAATGAGTTTTGGATTGTTCAATTAACAACACGATTAAAAATGGAAAAATCTCAATTTATAGTTAATCTCCAAACTAACTATCTGGTTGTATTTTTGCACAAGTAATGTACTTTACATAGGCAGATATAAAGAAATTTGATTAACTTATAAAAGAAATGTGTAAACCAGAGAATTGTAATTAACTTGTAAAATAACGAGATAAACATGACAAACCTATTTTATTTGTAAGACAACTATATAAAGCCAAAATATTGTAAAATAACGAAAATAGCATTCAATTAATTTTTTTTTAAAAAAAAGAAAAGTTCTAAATAATGGAATTTGACCCTCAAAGTTTGAAAAAGTCATTCTCCAAGAAACGCGGGGAATCGAAAAATGCTATAGTATTGTACTAATGGACGAAAAATCGACATTTAGGCTAATAATAGTTATGCATCTTTTCGTTGATCGTGATAACTTTTTCAAATTTCTTATTCCATCACTTAAATCAAAATATGGTCATTTCTACTTAATACCCATCTTAAAATTTGTTGCCTTGATTGTTGTACTTAAATTGTTTGTCCGTCGATCGCACAATTCCTTCCACGGCTTCCTTGATATTCTTTGCTCTTGATCTACTTGTTTGCCAACATAAAACGTGGAATGGATCCTTGCTAGCTTGCCTTCCATAATATTCTCGTCATTACCAATTGATGAGAATGCCGAGGTAGGATGCACCTAAAATTCCACACAAGATTGGATTCGAACCCCAAAAAGCTAAATTAAAAATTACAACACCGGTTCCAGATTTCGTGAATCAAGAACCAGTGCTTGTAAGTTTGAATGTCACAAAAATTGAAAATGCTTAATGAGTTTTGGACTGTTCAATTAACAACACGATTAAAAATGGAAAAATCTCAATTTATAGTTAATCTCCAAACTAACTATTTGGTTGTATTTTTGTACAAGTAACGTGCTTTACAGGCAGATATAAAGAAATTTGATTAACTTATAAAAGAACTGTATAAACCTGAGAATTGTAATTAACTTGTAAAATAACGAGATAAACATGAAAAACCTATTTAATTTGTAAGACAACTATACAAAGCCAAAATATTGCAAAATAACGAAAATAGCCTTAATTAATTTTTAAAAAGAAAAATTCTAAATAATGGAATTCGACCCTCAAAGTTTGAAAAGTCATTCTCCAAGAAACGCATGGAATCGAAAAATGTTTTAGTATTGTACTAATGGACGCAAAATCGACATTTGAGCTAATAACAGTACTGCATCTTTTCGTTGATCGTTATAATTTTTTCAAATTTCTTATTCCATCACTTAGATCAAAATATGGACATTTTTTTTTAATACCCATCTTAAAATTTGTTGCCTTGATTGTTGTACTTAAATTATTTGTCCGTCGATCGCCCAATTCCTTCCACGGCTTCCTTGATATTCTTTGCTCTTGATCTACTTGTTTGCCAACATAAAACGTGGAATGGATCCTTGCTAGCTTGCCTTCCACAATATTCTCGTCATTACCAATTGATGAGAATCCTGAGGTAGGATGCACCTAAAATTCCACACCAGATTGGATTCGAACCCCAAAAAGCTAAATTAAAAATTACAACAGCGGTTCCAGATTTCGTGAATCAAGAACCAGTGCTTGTAAGTTTGAATGTCACAAAAATTGAAAATGCTTAATGAGTTTTGGACTGTTCAATTAACAACACGATTAAAAATGGAAAAATCTCAATTTATAGTCAATCTCCAAACTAACTATCTGGTTGTATTTTTGTACAAGTTACTTTACATAGGCATCTTATAAAGAAATTTGATTAACTTATAAAAGAAATGTGTAAACCAGAGAATTGTAATTAACTTGTAAAATAACGAGATAAACATGAAAAACCTATTTAATTTGTAAGACAACTATACAAAGCCAAAATATTGCAAAATAACGAAAATAGCCTTCAATTAATTTTAAAAAAGAAAAATTCTAAATAATGGAATTTGACCCTCAAAGTTTGAAAAAGTCATTCTCCAAGAAACGCATGGAATCGAAAAATGCTTTAGTTTTGTACTAATGGACGCAAAATAGACATTTGAGCTAATAACAGTTCTGCATCTTTTCGTTGATCGTTATAATTTTTTTCAAATTTCTTATTCCATCACTTAGATCAAGATATGTTCATTTTTCCTTAATACCCATCTTAAAATTTGTTGCCTTGATTGTTGTACTTAAATTATTTGTCCGTCGATCGCACAATTCCTTCCACGGCTTCCTTGATATTCTTTGCTCTTGATCTACTTGTTTGCCAACATAAAACGTGGAATGGATCCTTGCTAGCTTGCCTTCCACAATATTCTCGTCATTACCAATTGATGAGAATCCTGAGGTAGGATGCACCTAGAATTCCACACAAGATTGGATTCGAACCCCAAAAAGCTAAATTAAAAATTACAACACTGGTTCCAAATTTCGTGAATCAAGTGCTTGTAAGTTTGAATCTCACAAAAATTGAAAATGCTTAATGAGTTTTGGATTGTTCAAATAACAACACGATTAAAAATGGAAAAATCTCAATTTGTGATTAATCTCCAACGTAACTATCTGGTTGTATTTTTGTACAAGTAATGTACTTTACATAGGCAGATATAAAGAAATTTGATTAACTTATAAAAGAAATGTGTAAACCAGAGAATTGTAATTAACTTGTAAAATAACGAGATAAACATGAAAAACCTATTTAATTTGTAAGACAACTATACAAAGCCAAAATATTGCAAAATAACGAAAGTAGCCTTAATTAATTTTTAAAAAGAAAAATTCTAAATAATGGAATTCGACCCTCAAAGTTTGAAAAGTCATTCTCCAAGAAACGCATGGAATCGAAAAATGTTTTAGTATTGTACTAATGGACGCAAAATCGACATTTGAGCTAATAACAGTACTGCATCTTTTCGTTGATCGTTATAATTTTTTCAAATTTCTTATTCCATCACTTAGATCAAAATATGGACATTTTTTTCTTAATACCCATCTTAAAATTTGTTGCCTTGATTGTTGTACTTAAATTATTTGTCCGTCGATCGCCCAATTCCTTCCACGGCTTCCTTGATATTCTTTGCTCTTGATCTACTTGTTTGCCAACATAAAACGTGGAATGGATCCTTGCTAGCTTGCCTTCCACAATATTCTCGTCATTACCAATTGATGAGAATCCTGAGGTAGGATGCACCTAAAATTCCACACCAGATTGGATTCGAACCCCAAAAAGCTAAATTAAAAATTACAACAGCGGTTCCAGATTTCGTGAATCAAGAACCAGTGCTTGTAAGTTTGAATGTCACAAAAATTGAAAATGCTTAATGAGTTTTGGATTGTTCAATTAACAACACGATTAAAAATGGAAAAATCTCAATTTATAGTTAATCTCCAAACTAACTATCTGGTTGTATTTTTGCACAAGTAATGTACTTTACATAGGCAGATATAAAGAAATTTGATTAACTTATAAAAGAACTGTATAAACCTGAGAATTGTAATTAACTTGTAAAATAACGAGATAAACATAAAAAACCTATTTAATTTGTAAGACAACTATACAAAGCCAAAATATTGCAAAATAACGAAAATAGCCTTCAATTAATTTTAAAAAAGAAAAATTCTAAATAATGGAATTTGACCCTCAAAGTTTGAAAAAGTCATTCTCCAAGAAACGCATGGAATCGAAAAATGCTTTAGTATTGTACTAATGGACGCAAAATCGACATTTGACCTAATAACAGTTCTGCATCTTTTCGTTGATCGTTAAAATTTTTTTCAAATTTCTTATTCCATTACTTAAATCAAAATATGGACATTTTTACTTAATACCCATCTTAAAATTTGTTGCCTTGATTGTTGTACTTAAATTATTTGTCCGTCGATCGCCCAATTCCTTCCACGGCTTCCTTGATATTCTTTGCTCTTGATCTACTTGTTTGCCAACATAAAACGTGGAATGGATCCTTGCTAGCTTGCCTTCCACAATATTCTCGTCATTACCAATTGATGAGAATCCTGAGGTAGGATGCACCTAAAATTCCACACCAGATTGGATTCGAACCCCAAAAAGCTAAATTAAAAATTACAACAGCGGTTCCAGATTTCGTGAATGTCACAAAAATTGAAAATGCTTGTAAGTTTGAATGTCACAAAAATTGAAAATGCTTAATGAGTTTTGGATTGTTCAATTAACAACACGATTAAAAATGGAAAAATCTCAATTTATAGTTAATCTCCAAACTAACTATCTGGTTGTAGTTTTGCACAAGTAATGTACTTTACATAGGCAGATATAAAGAAATTTGATTAACTTATAAAAGAAATGTGTAAACCAGAGAACTGTAATTAACTTGTAAAATAACGAGATAAACATGAAAAACCTATTTAATTTGTAAGACAACTATACAAAGCCAAAATATTGCAAAATAACGAAAATAGCCTTAATTAATTTTTAAAAAGAAAAATTCTAAATAATGGAATTCGACCCTCAAAGTTTGAAAAGTCATTCTCCAAGAAACGCATGGAATCGAAAAATGTTTTAGTATTGTACTAATGGACGCAAAATCGACATTTGAGCTAATAACAGTACTGCATCTTTTCGTTGATCGTTATAATTTTTTCAAATTTCTTATTCCATCACTTAGATCAAAATATGGACATTTTTTTCTTAATACCCATCTTAAAATTTGTTGCCTTGATTGTTGTACTTAAATTATTTGTCCGTCGATCGCCCAATTCCTTCCACGGCTTCCTTGATATTCTTTGCTCTTGATCTACTTGTTTGCCAACATAAAACGTGGAATGGATCCTTGCTAGCTTGCCTTCCACAATATTCTCGTCATTACCAATTGATGAGAATCCTGAGGTAGGATGCACCTAAAATTCCACACCAGATTGGATTCGAACCCCAAAAAGCTAAATTAAAAATTACAACAGCGGTTCCAGATTTCGTGAATCAAGAACCAGTGCTTGTAAGTTTGAATGTCACAAAAATTGAAAATGCTTAATGAGTTTTGGATTGTTCAATTAACAACACGATTAAAAATGGAAAAATCTCAATTTATAGTTAATCTCCAAACTAACTATCTGGTTGTAGTTTTGCACAAGTAATGTACTTTACATAGGCAGATATAAAGAAATTTGATTAACTTATAAAAGAAATGTGTAAACCAGAGAACTGTAATTAACTTGTAAAATAACGAGATAAACATGAAAAACCTATTTAATTTGTAAGACAACTATACAAAGCCAAAATATTGCAAAATAACGAAAGTAGCCTTAATTAATTTTTAAAAAGAAAAATTCTAAATAATGGAATTCGACCCTCAAAGTTTGAAAAGTCATTCTCCAAGAAACGCATGGAATCGAAAAATGCTTTGGTATTGTACTAATGGACGAAAAATCGACATTTGAGCTAATAGTAGTTATCCATCTTTTCGTTGATCGTGATAATTTCTTTCAAATTTCTTATTCCATCACTTAAATCAAAATAGGGTCATTTTTTTCTTAATACCCATCTTAAAATTTGTTGCCTTGATTGTTGTACTTAAATTATTTGTCCGTCGATCGTACAATTCCTTCCACGGCTTCCTTGATATTCTTTGCTCTTGATCTACTTGTTTGCCAGCATAAAACGTGGAATGGATCCTTGCTAGCTTGCCTTCCACAATATTCTCGTCATTACCAATTGATGAGAATATTGAGGTAGGATGCACCTAAAATTCCACACAAGATTGGATTCGAACCCCAAAAAGCTAAATTAAAAATTACAGCACCGGTTCTAGATTTTCTTGAATCAAGAACCAGTGCTTGTAAGTTTGAATGTCACAAAAATTGAAAATGCTTAATGAGTTTTGGATTGTTCAATTAACAACACGATTAAAAATGGAAAAATCTCAATTTATAGTTAATCTCCAAACTAACTATCTGGTTGTATTTTTGCACAAGTAATGTACTTTACATAGGCAGATATAAAGAAATTTGATTAACTTATAAAAGAAATGTGTAAACCAGAGAATTGTAATTAACTTGTAAAATAACGAGATAAACATGAAAAACCTATTTAATTTGTAAGACAACTATACAAAGCCAAAATATTGCAAAATAACGAAAGTAGCCTTAATTAATTTTTAAAAAGAAAAATTCTAAATAATGGAATTCGACCCTCAAAGTTTGAAAAGTCATTCTCCAAGAAACGCATGGAATCGAAAAATGTTTTAGTATTGTACTAATGGACGCAAAATCGACATTTGAGCTAATAACAGTACTGCATCTTTTCGTTGATCGTTATAATTTTTTCAAATTTCTTATTCCATCACTTAGATCAAAATATGGACATTTTTTTCTTAATACCCATCTTAAAATTTGTTGCCTTGATTGTTGTACTTAAATTATTTGTCCGTCGATCGCCCAATTCCTTCCACGGCTTCCTTGATATTCTTTGCTCTTGATCTACTTGTTTGCCAACATAAAACGTGGAATGGATCCTTGCTAGCTTGCCTTCCACAATATTCTCGTCATTACCAATTGATGAGAATCCTGAGGTAGGATGCACCTACAATTCCACACAAGATTGGATTCAAACTCCAAAAAGCTAAATTAAAAATTACAACATTACTTCCAGACTTCGTGAATCAAGAACCAGTGCTTGTAAGTTTGAATGTCACAAAAATTGAAAATGCTTAATGAGTTTTGGATTGATCAAATAACAACACGATGAAAATTGGAAAAATCTCAATTTATAGTTAATCTCCAAACTAACTATCTGGTTGTATTTTTGTACAAGTACTGCGCTTTACAGGCAGATATGAAGAAATTTGATTAACTTATAAAAGAATTGTATAAACCTGAGAATTGTAATTAACTTGTAAAATAACGAGATAAACATAAAAAACCTATTTAATTTGAAAGACAACTATACAAAGCCAAAATATTGCAAAATAACGAAAATAGCCTTCAATTAATTTTAAAAAAAGAAAATTTCTAAATAATGGAATTTGACCCTCAAAGTTTGAAAAATTCATTCTCCAAGAAACGCGTGGAATCGAAAAATGCTATAGTATTGTACTAATGGATGAAAAATCGACATTTGAGTTAACAACAGTTATGCATCTTTTCGTTGATCGTGATAATTTTTTTCAAATTTCTTATTCCATCACTTAGATCAAAATATCTAAGGTTGGTCATTTTTCCTTAATACCCATCTTAAAATTTGTTGCCTTGATTGTTGTACTTAAATTATTTGTCCGTCGATCGCCCAATTCCTTCCACGGCTTCCTTGATATTCTTTGCTCTTGATCTACTTGTTTGCCAACATAAAACGTGGAATGGATCCTTGCTAGCTTGCCTTCCACAATATTCTCGTCATTACCAATTGATGAGAATCCTGAGGTAGGATGCACCTAAAATTCCACACCAGATTGGATTCGAACCCCAAAAGCTAAATTAAAAATTACAACATTACTTCCAGATTTCGTGAATCAAGAACCAGTGCTTGTAAGTTTGAATGTCACAAAAATTGAAAATGCTTAATGAGTTTTGGATTGTTCAATTAACAACACGATTAAAAATGGAAAAATCTCAATTTATAGTTAATCTCCAAACTAACTATCTGGTTGTATTTTTGCACAAGTAATGTACTTTACATAGGCAGATATAAAGAAATTTGATTAACTTATAAAAGAAATGTGTAAACCAGAGAACTGTAATTAACTTGTAAAATAACGAGATAAACATGAAAAACCTATTTAATTTGTAAGACAACTATACAAAGCCAAAATATTGCAAAATAACGAAAATAGCCTTAATTAATTTTTAAAAAGAAAAATTCTAAATAATGGAATTCGACCCTCAAAGTTTGAAAAGTCATTCTCCAAGAAACGCATGGAATCGGAAAATGTTTTAGTATTGTACTAATGGACGCAAAATCGACATTTGAGCTAATAATAGTACTGCATCTTTTCGTTGATCGTTATAATTTTTCAAATTTCTTGTTCCATCACTTAGATCAAAATATGGACATTTTTTTCTTAATACCCATCTTAAAATTTGTTGCCTTGATTGATGTACTTAAATTATTTGTCCGTCGATCGCCCAATTCCTTCCACGGCTTCCTTGATATTCTTTGCTCTTGATCTACTTGTTTGCCAACATAAAACGTGGAATGGATCCTTGCTAGCTTGCCTTCCACAATATTCTCGTCATTACCAATTGATCAGAATCTTGAGGTAGGATGCACCTAAAATTCCACACAAGAAAAAGAAAATTTCTAAATAATGGAATTTGACGCTCAAAGTTTGAAAAGACCATTCTCCAAGAAACGCATGGAATTGAAAAATGCTTTGATATTGTACTAATGGACGAAAAATCGACATTTGAGCTAATAGTAGTTATGCATCTTTTCGTTGATCGTGATAATTTCTTTCAAATTTCTTATTCCGTCACTTAAATAAAAATATCTAAGGTTGGTCATTTTTCCTTAATACCCATCTTAAAATTTGTTGTCTTGATTGTCGTTCTCAATTTTTTTGTCCGTTGATAACAGAATTCCTTCCATGGCTTCCTTGATATTCTTTGCTCTTGATCAACTTGTTTTACAACCTAACACGTGGAATGGAGGATCCTTGCTACCTTGCCTTCCATAATATTCTCATCATTACCAATCAACGAGAATCCCGAGGTAGGATGTACCTACAATTCCACACAAGATTGGATTCAAACTCCAAAGAGCTAAATTAAAAATTACAACATTACTTCCAGACTTCGTGAATCAAGAACCAGTGCTTGTAAGTCTGAATGTCACAAAAATTGAAAATGCTTAATGAGTTTTTTGGATTGATCAAATAACAACACAATGAAAATTGGAAAAATCTCAATTTATAGTTAATCTCCAAAAACTAACTATCTGTTTGTATTTTTGTACAAGTACTGTGCTTTACAGGCAGATATGAATAAGTTTGATTAATTTATAAAAGAACAGTATAAACCTGAGAATTGTAATTAACTTTTAAAATAACGAGATAAACATGAAAAACCTAATTAATTTGTAAGACAACTATACAATGCCAAAATATTGCAAAATAACGAAAATAGCCTTCAATTAATTTTTTTAAAAAAATTCTAAATACTGGAATTTGACCCTCAAAGTTTGAAAAAGTCATTCTCCAAGAAACGCATGGAATCGAAAAATGCTTTAGCATTGTACTAATGGACGCAAAATCGACGTTTGAGCTGATAACAGTTCTGCATCTTTTCGTTGATCGTTATAATTTTTTTCAAATTTTTGATTCCATCACTTAGATCAAAATATCTAAGGTTGGTCATTTTTCCTTAAAATACCCATCTTAAAATTTGTTGTCTTGATTGTCGTTCTCAATTTTTTTGTCCGTCGATCGCACAATTCCTTCCACGGCTTCCTTGATATTCTTTGCTCTTGATCTACTTGTTTGCCAACATAAAACGTGGAGTGGATACTTGCTAGCTTGCCTTCCACAATATTCTCGTCATTACCAATTGATGAGAATCTTGAGGTAGGATGCACCTAAAATTCCACACAAGATTGGATTCGAACCCCAAAAAGCTAAATTAAAAATTACAACATTACTTCCAGACTTCGTGAATCAAGAACCAGTGCTTGTAAGTTTGAATGTCACAAAAATTGAAAATGCTTAATGAGTTTTGGATTGTTCAATTAACAACACGATTAAAAATGGAAAAATCTCAATTTATAGTTAATCTCCAAACTAACTATCTGGTTGTAGTTTTGCACAAGTAATGTACTTTACATAGGAAGATATAAAGAAATTTGATTAACTTATAAAAGAACTGTATAAACCTGAGAATTGTAATTAACTTGTAAAATAACGAGATAAACATGAAAAACCTATTTAATTTGTAAGACAACTATACAAAGCCAAAATATTGCAAAATAACGAAAATAGCCTTAATTAATTTTTAAAAAGAAAAATTCTAAATAATGGAATTCGACCCTCAAAGTTTGAAAAGTCATTCTCCAAGAAACGCATGGAATCGAAAAATGTTTTAGTATTGTACTAATGGACGCAAAATCGACATTTGAGCTAATAACAGTACTGCATCTTTTCGTTGATCGTTATAATTTTTTCAAATTTCTTATTCCATCACTTAGATCAAAATATGGACATTTTTTTCTTAATACCCATCTTAAAATTTGTTGCCTTGATTGTTGTACTTAAATTATTTGTCCGTCGATCGCCCAATTCCTTCCACGGCTTCCTTGATATTCTTTGCTCTTGATCTACTTGTTTGCCAACATAAAACGTGGAATGGATCCTTGCTAGCTTGCCTTCCACAATATTCTCGTCATTACCAATTGATGAGAATCCTGAGGTAGGATGCACCTAAAATTCCACACCAGATTGGATTCGAACCCCAAAAAGCTAAATTAAAAATTACAACAGCGGTTCCAGATTTCGTGAATCAAGAACCAGTGCTTGTAAGTTTGAATGTCACAAAAATTGAAAATGCTTAATGAGTTTTGGATTGTTCAATTAACAACACGATTAAAAATGGAAAAATCTCAATTTATAGTTAATCTCCAAACTAACTATCTGGTTGTATTTTTGCACAAGTAATGTACTTTACATAGGCAGATATAAAGAAATTTGATTAACTTATAAAAGAACTGTATAAACCTGAGAATTGTAATTAACTTGTAAAATAACGAGATAAACATGAAAAACCTATTTAATTTGTAAGACAACTATACAAAGCCAAAATATTGCAAAATAACGAAAATAGCCTTAATTAATTTTTAAAAAGAAAAATTCTAAATAATGGAATTTGACCCTCAAAGTTTGAAAAAGTCATTCTCCAAGAAATGCATGGAATCGAAAAATGCTTTAGGATTGTACTAATGGACGCAAAATCGACATTTGACCTAATAACAGTTCTGCATCTTTTTGTTGATCGTTATAATTTTTTTCAAATTTCTTATTCCATTACTTAGATCAAAATATCTAAGGTTGGTCATTTTTCCTTAATACCCATCTTAAAATTTGTTGTCTTGATTGTCGTTCTCAATTTTTTTGTCCGTCGATCGCACAATTCCTTCCACGGCTTCCTTGATATTCTTTGCTCTTGATCTACTTGTTTGCCAACATAAAACGTGGAATGGATCCTTGCTAGCTTGCCTTCCACAATATTCTCGTCATTACCAATTGATGAGAATCTTGAGGTAGGATGCACCTAAAATTCCACACAAGATTGGATTCGAACCCCAAAAAGCTAAATTAAAAATTACATCACTGGTTCTAGATTTCGTAAATCAAGAACCAGTGCTTGTAAGATTGAATGTCACAAAAATTGAAAATGCTTAATGAGTTTTGGATTGATCAAATAACAACACGATGAAAATTGGAAAAACCTCAATTTATAGTTAATCTCCAAACTAACTGTCTCGTTGTATTTTCGTACAAGTAATGTGCTTTACAGGCAGATATGAAGAAATTTGATTAACTTATAAAAGAACTGTGTAAACCTGAGAATTGTGATTAACTTGTAAAATAATGAGATAATCATGACAAACCTATTTTATTTGTAAGACAACTATGCAAAGCCAAAATATTATAAAATAACGAAAATAGCCTTGAATTAATTTTGAAAAAGAAAATTTCTAAATAATGGATTTTGACGCTCAAAGTTTGAAATGTCATTCTCCAAGAAACGCATGGAATCGAAAAATACTTTGGTATTGTACTAATGGACGAAAAATGGACATTTGAGCTAATAGTAGTTATGCATCTTTTCGTTGATCGTGATAATTTCTTTCGAATTTCTTATTCCATCACTTAAATCAAAATATGGACATTTTTTCTTAATACCCATCTTAAAATTTGTTGCCTTGATTGTTGTACTTAAATTATTTGTCTGTCGATTGCGCAATTCCTTCCACGGCTTCCTTGATATGCTTTGCTCTTGATCTACTTGTTTGCCAACATAAAACGTGGAATGGATCCTTGCTAGCTTGCCTTTCACAATATTCTCGTCATTACCAATTGATGAGAATCCTGAGGTACGATGCACCTACAATTCCACACAAGATTGGATTCAAACTCCAAAAAGCTAAATTAAAAATTACAACATTACTTCCAGATTTCGTGAATCAAGAACCAGTGCTTGTAAGTTTGAATGTCACAAAAATTGAAAATGCTTAATGAGTTTTGGATTGATCAAATAACAACACGATGAAAATTGGAAAAATCTCAATTTATAGTTAATCTCCAAACTAACTATCCGGTTGTATTTTTGTACAAGTAATGTGCTTTACAGGCAGATATGAAGAAATTTGATTAACTTATAAAAGAATTGTATAAACCTGAGAATTGTAATTAACTTGTAAAATAACGAGATAAACATAAAAAACCTATTTAATTTGAAAGACAACTATACAAAGCCAAAATATTGCAAAATAACGAAAATAGCCTTCAATTAATTTTAAAAAAGAAAAATTCTAAATAATGGAATTTGACCCTCAAAGTTTGAAAAAGTCATTCTCCAAGAACGCACGGAATCGAAAAATGCTTTGGTATTGTGCTAATGGATGAAAAATCGACAGTTGAGCTAATAGTAGTTATGCATATTTTCGTTGATCGTGATAATTTCTTTCAAATTTCTTATTCCATCACTTAAATCAAAATATGGTCATTTCTCCTTAATACCCATCTTAAAATTTGTTGCCTTGATTGTTGTACTTAAATTATTTGTCCGTCGATCGCACAATTCCTTCCACGGCTTCCTTGATATTCTTTGCTCTTGATCTACTTGTTTGCCAACATAAAACGTGGAATGGATCCTTGCTAGCTTGCCTTCCATAATATTCTCGTCATTACCAATTGATGAGAATGCCGAGGTAGGATGCACCTAAAATTCCACACAAGATTGGATTCGAACCCCAAAAAGCTAAATTAAAAATTACAACACCGGTTCCAGATTTCGTGAATCAAGAACCAGTGCTTGTAAGTTTGAATGTCACAAAAATTGAAAATGCTTAATGAGTTTTGGACTGTTCAATTAACAACACGATTAAAAATGGAAAAATCTCAATTTATAGTCAATCTCCAAACTAACTATCTGGTTGTATTTTTGTACAAGTTACTTTACATAGGCATCTTATAAAGAAATTTGATTAACTTATAAAAGAAATGTGTAAACCAGAGAATTGTAATTAACTTGTAAAATAACGAGATAAACATGAAAAACCTATTTAATTTGTAAGACAACTATACAAAGCCAAAATATTGCAAAATAACGAAAATAGCCTTAATTAATTTTTAAAAAGAAAAATTCTAAATAATGGAATTCGACCCTCAAAGTTTGAAAAGTCATTCTCCAAGAAACGCATGGAATCGAAAAATGTTTTAGTATTGTACTAATGGACGCAAAATCGACATTTGAGCTAATAGTAGTTATGCATATTTTCGTTGATCATGATAATTTCTTTCAAATTTCTTATTCCATCACTTAGATCAAAATATGGACATTTCTCCTTAATACCCATCTTAAAATTTGTTGCCTTGATTCTTGTACTTAAATTATTTGTCCGTCGATCGCACAATTCCTTCCACGGCTTCCTTGATATTCTTTGCTCTTGATCTACTTGTTTGCCAACATAAAACGTGGAATGGATCCTTGCTAGCTTGCCTTCCATAATATTCTCGTCATTACCAATTGATGAGAATGCCGAGGTAGGATGCACCTAAAATTCCACACAAGATTGGATTCGAACCCCAAAAAGCTGAATTAAAAATTACAACACCGGTTCCAGATTTCGTGAATCAGGAAAATTGAAAATGCTTGTAAGTTTGAATGTCACAAAAATTGAAAATGCTTAATGAGTTTTGGACTGTTCAATTAACAACACGATTAAAAATGGAAAAATCTCAATTTATAGTCAATCTCCAAACTAACTATCTGGTTGTATTTTTGTACAAGTTACTTTACAGGCTGATATAAAGAAATTTGATTAAATTATAAAAGAACAGTATAAACCTGAGAATTGTAATTAACTTGTAAAATAACGAGATAAACATAAAAAACCTATTTAATTTGTAAGACAACTATACAAAGCCAAAATATTGCAAAATAACGAAAATAGCCTTCAATTAATTTTAAAAAAGAAAAATTCTAAATAATGGAATTTGACCCTCAAAGTTTGAAAAAGTCATTCTCCAAGAAACGCATGGAATCGAAAAATGCTTTAGTATTGTACTAATTGACGCAAAATCGACATTTGACCTAATAACAGTTCTGCATCTTTTCGTTGATCGTTATAATTTTTTTCAAATTTCTTATTCCATCACTTTGATCAAAATATGTTCATTTTTCCTTAATACCCATCTTAAAATTTGTTATCTTGATTGTCGTTCTCAATTTTTTTGTCCGTCGATCGCACAATTCCTTCCACGGCTTCCTTGATATTCTTTGCTCTTGATCTACTTGTTTGCCAACATAAAATGTGGAATGGATCCTTGCTAGCTTGCCTTCCACAATATTCTCGTCATTACCAATTGATGAGAATCCTGAGGTAGGATGTGCCTACAATTCCACACAAGATTGGATTCGAACCCCAAAAAGCTAAATTAAAAATTACAACACTGGTTCTAGATTTCGTGAATCAAGAACCAGTGCTTGTAAGTTTGAATGTCACAAAAATTGAAAATGCTTAATGAGTTTTGGATTGATCAAATAACAACACGATGAAAATTGGAAAAATCTCAATTCATAGTTAATCTCCAAACTAACTATCTGGTTGTATTTTTGTACAAGTAATGTGGTTTACAGGCAGATATAAAGAAATTTGATTAACTTATAAAAGAACTGTGTAAACCTGAGAATTGTAATTAACTTGTAAAATAATGAGATAATCATGACAAACCTATTTTATTTGTAAGACAACTATGCAAAGCCAAAATATTGTAAAATAACGAAAATAGCCTTCAATTAATTTTAGAAAAGAAAATTTCTAAATAATGGAATTTGACGCTCAAAGTTTGAAAAGACCATTCTCCAAGAAACGCATGGAATCGAAAAATACTTTGGAATTGTACTAATGGACGAAAAATCGACATTTGAGCTAATAGTAGTTATGCATCTTTTCGTTGATCGTGATAATTTCTTTCAAATTTCTTATTCCATCACTTAAATCAAAATATGGTCATTTTTCCTTAATACCCATCTTAAAATTTGTTGCCTTGATTGTTGTACTTAAATTATTTGTCCGTCGATCGCACAATTCCTTCCACGGCTTCCTTGATATTCTTTGCTCTTGATCTACTTGTTTGCCAACATAAAACGTGGAATGGATCCTTGCTAGCTTGCCTTCCACAATATTCTCGTCATTACCAATTGATGAGAATCCTGAGGTAGGATGCACCTACAATTCCACACAAGATTGGATTCAAACTCCAAAAGGATAAATTAAAAATTACAACATTAATTCCAGATTTCGTGAGTCAAGAACCAGTGCTTGTAATTTCGAATGTCACAAAAATTGAAAATGCTTAATGAGTTTTGGACTGTTCAATTAACAACACGATTAAAAATGGAAAAATCTCAATTTGTGATTAATCTCCAACGTAACTATCTGGTTGTATTTTTATACAAGTAATGTACTTTACATAAGCAGTTATAAAGAAATTTGATTAACTTATAAAAGAACTGTATAAATATGAGAATTGTAATTAACTTATAAAATAATGAGATAAACATGATAAACCTATTTAATTTGTAAGACTGTTATACAAGGCCAAAAATATTGTAAAATAACGAAAATAACCTTCAATTAATTTTGAAAAAGAAAATTTCGAAATAATGGAATTTGACGCTCAAAATTTGAAAAGACCATTCTCCAAGAAACACATGGAATTGAAAAATGCTTTGGTATTGTACTAATGGACGAAAAATCGACATTTGAGCTAATAGTAGTTATGCATCTTTTCGTTGATCGTGATAATTTCTTTCAAATTTCTTATTCCATCACTTAAATCAAAATATGGTCATTTTTCCTTAATACCCATCTTAAAATTTGTTGCCTT
This sequence comes from Fraxinus americana, assembly GCA_035079005.1. NCBI lineage: Eukaryota > Viridiplantae > Streptophyta > Magnoliopsida > Lamiales > Oleaceae > Fraxinus > Fraxinus americana. The sequence goes on along the minus strand of CM068718.1, from coordinate 14,018,612 downwards.
GATTGTTGTACTTAAATTATTTGTCCGTCGATCGCACAATTCCTTCCACGGCTTCCTTGATATTCTTTGCTCTTGATCTACTTGTTTGCCAACATAAAACGTGGAATGGATCCTTGCTAGCTTGCCTTCCACAATATTCTCGTCATTACCAATTGATGAGAATCCTGAGGTAGGATGCACCTAGAATTCCACACAAGATTGGATTCGAACCCCAAAAAGCTAAATTAAAAATTACAACACTGGTTCCAGATTTCGTGAATCAAGTGCTTGTAAGTTTGAATGTCACAAAAATTGAAAATGCTTAATGAGTTTTGGATTGATCAAATAACAACACGATGAAAATTGGAAAAATCTCAATTTATAGTTAATCTCCAAACTAACTATCTGGTTGTATTTTTGTACAAGTAATGTGCTTTACAGGCAGATATAAAGAAATTTGATTAACTTATAAAAGAACTGTATAAACCTGAGAATTGTAATTAACTTGTAAAATAACGAGATAAACATAAAAAACCTATTTAATTTGTAAGACAACTATACAAAGCCAAAATATTGCAAAATAACGAAAATAGCCTTCAATTAATTTTAAAAAAGAAAAATTCTAAATAATGGAATTTGACCCTCAAAGTTTGAAAAAGTCATTCTCCAAGAAACGCATGGAATCGAAAAATGCTTTAGTATTGTACTAATGGACGCAAAATCGACATTTGACCTAATAACAGTTCTGCATCTTTTCGTTGATCGTTATAATTTTTTTCAAATTTCTTATTCCATCACTTAGATCAAAATATCAAAGGTTGGTCATTTTTCCTTAATACCCATCTTAAAATTTGTTGTCTTGATTGTCGTTCTCAATTTTTTTGTCCGTCGATCGCACAATTCCTTCCACGGCTTCCTTGATATTCTTTGCTCTTGATCTACTTGTTTGCCAACATAAAACGTGGAATGGATCCTTGCTAGCTTGCCTTCCACAATATTCTCGTCATTACCAATTGATGAGAATCTTGAGGTAGGATGCACCTAAAATTCCACACAAGATTGGATTCGAACCCCAAAAAGCTAAATTAAAAATTACAACACTGGTTCCAGATTTCGTGAATCAAGAACCAGTGCTTGTAAGTTTGAATGTCACAAAAATTGAAAATGCTTAATGAGTTTTGGATTGATCAAATAACAACACGATGAAAATTGGAAAAACCTCAATTTATAGTTAATCTCCAAACTAACTGTCTCGTTGTATTTTCGTACAAGTAATGTGCTTTACAGGCAGATATGAAGAAATTTGATTAACTTATAAAAGAACTGTGTAAACCTGAGAATTGTGATTAACTTGTAAAATAATGAGATAATCATGACAAACCTATTTTATTTGTAAGACAACTATGCAAAGCCAAAATATTGTAAAATAACGAAAATAGCCTTGAATTAATTTTGAAAAAGAAAATTTCTAAATAATGGATTTTGACGCTCAAAGTTTGAAAAGACCATTCTCCAAGAAACGCATGGAATTGAAAAATGCTTTGATATTGTACTAATGGACGAAAAATCGACATTTGAGCTAATAGTAGTTATGCATCTTTTCGTTGATCGTGATAATTTCTTTCAAATTTCTTATTCCGTCACTTAAATAAAAATATCTAAGGTTGGTCATTTTTCCTTAATACCCATCTTAAAATTTGTTGTCTTGATTGTCGTTCTCAATTTTTTTGTCCGTCGATCGCACAATTCCTTCCACGGCTTCCTTGATATTCTTTGCTCTTGATCTACTTGTTTGCCAACATAAAACGTGGAATGGATCCTTGCTAGCTTGCCTTCCATAATATTCTCGTCATTACCAATTGATGAGAATGCCGAGGTAGGATGCACCTAAAATTCCACACAAGATTGGATTCGAACTCCAAAAAGCTAAATTAAAAATTACAACACCAGTTCCAGATTTCGTGAATCAAGAACCAATTGAAAATGCTTGTAAGTCTGAATGTCACAAAAATTGAAAATGCTTAATGAGTTTTTTGGATTGATCAAATAACAACACAATGAAAATTGGAAAAATCTCAATTTATAGTTAATCTCCAAAAACTAACTATCTGTTTGTATTTTTGTACAAGTACTGTGCTTTACAGGCAGATATGAATAAGTTTGATTAATTTATAAAAGAACAGTATAAACCTGAGAATTGTAATTAACTTGTAAAATAACGAAATAAACATAAAAAACCTATTTAATTTGTAAGACAACTATACAAAGCCAAAATATTGCAAAATAACGAAAATAGCCTTCAATTAAGTTTAAAAAAGAAAAATTCTAAATAATGGAATTTGACCCTCAAAGTTTGAAAAAGTCATTCTCCAAGAAACGCATGGAATCGAAAAATGCTTTAGTATTGTACTAATTGACGCAAAATCGACATTTGACCTAATAACAGTTCTGCATCTTTTCGTTGATCGTGATAATTTCTTTCAAATTTCTTATTCCATCACTTAAATCAAAATATGGTCATTTTTCCTTAATACCCATCTTAAAATTTGTTGCCTTGATTGTTGTACTTAAATTATTTGTCCGTCGATCGCACAATTCCTTCCACGGCTTCCTTGATATTCTTTGCTCTTGATCTACTTGTTTGCCAACATAAAACGTGGAATGGATCCTCGCTAGCTTGCCTTTCATAATATTCCCATCATTACCAATTGATGAGAATCCCGAGTTAGGATGTGCCTACAATTCCACACAAGATTGGATTCAAACTCCAAAAAGCTAAATTAAAAATTACAACATTACTTCCAGACTTCGTGAATCAAGAACCAGTGCTTGTAAGTTTGAATGTCACAAAAATTGAAAATGCTTAATGAGTTTTGGATTGATCAAATAACAACACGATGAAAATTGGAAAAATCTCAATTTATAGTTAATCTCCAAACTAACTATCTGGTTGTATTTTTGTACAAGTACTGCGCTTTACAGGCAGATATGAAGAAATTTGATTAACTTATAAAAGAATTGTATAAACCTGAGAATTGTAATTAACTTGTAAAATAACGAGATAAACATAAAAAACCTATTTAATTTGAAAGACAACTATACAAAGCCAAAATATTGCAAAATAACGAAAATAGCCTTCAATTAATTTTAAAAAAGAAAAATTCTAAATAATGGAATTTGACCCTCAAAGTTTGAAAAAGTCATTCTCCAAGAAATGCATGGAATCGAAAAATGCTTTAGGATTGTACTAATGGACGCAAAATCGACATTTGAGCTAATAGTAGTTATGCATCTTTTCGTTGATCTTGATAATTTCTTTCAAATTTCTTATTCCATCACTTAAATCAAAATATGGTCATTTTTCCTTAATACCCATCTTAAAATTTGTTGCCTTGATTGTTGTACTTAAATTATTTGTCCGTCGATCGCACAATTCCTTCCACGGCTTCCTTGATATTCTTTGCTCTTGATCTACTTGTTTGCCAACATAAAACGTGGAATGGATCCTTGCTAGCTTGCCTTCCACAATATTCTTGTCATTACCAATTGATGAGAATCCGAGGTAGGATGCACCTAAAATTCCACACAAGATTGGATTCGAACCCCGAAAAGCTAAATTAAAAATTACAACACCGGTTCCAGATTTCGTGAATGTCACAAAAATTGAAAATGCTTGTAAGTTTGAATGTCACAAAAATTGAAAATGCTTAATGAGTTTTTTGGATTGATCAAATAACAACACGATGAAAAACGGAAAAATCTCAATTTATAGTTAATCTCCAAACTAACTATCTGGTTGTATTTTTGTACCAGTAATGTGCTTTACAGGGAGATGTAAAGAAATTTGATTAACTTATAAAAGAACTGTATAAACCTGAGAATTGTAATTAACTTGTAAAATAACGAGATAAACACGACAAACCTATTTTATTTGTAAGACAACTATACAAATCCAAAATATTGTAAAATAACGAAAATAGCCTTCAATTAATTTTGAAAAAGAAAAATTCTAAATAATGGAATTTGACGCTCAAAGTTTGAAAAAACCATTCTCCAAGAAACGCATGGAATTGAAAAATACTTTGGTATTGTACTAATGGACGAAAAATCGACATTTGAGCTAATAGTAGTTATGCATCTTTTCGTTGATCGTGATAATTTCTTTCAAATTTCTTATTCCATCACTTAAATCAAAATATGGTCATTTTTCCTTAATACCCATCTTAAAATTTGTTGCCTTGATTGTTGTACTTAAATTATTTGTCCGTCGATCGCACAATTCCTTCCACGGCTTCCTTGATATTCTTTGCTCTTGATCTACTTGTTTGCCAACATAAAACGTGGAATGGATCCTTGCTAGCTTGCCTTCCACAATATTCTCGTCATTACCAATTGATGAGAATCCTGAGGTAGGATGCACCTACAATTCCACACAAGATTGGATTCAAACTCCAAAAGGATAAATTAAAAATTACAACATTAATTCCAGATTTCGTGAGTCAAGAACCAGTGCTTGTAATTTCGAATGTCACAAAAATTGAAAATGCATAATGAGTTTTGGATTGTTCAAATAACAACACGATGAAAAGGGGAAAAATCTCAATTTATGATTAATCTCCAAAGTAACTATCTGGTTGTATTTTTGTACAAGTAATGTACTTTACATAGGCAGATCTAAAGAAATTTGATTAACTTATAAAAGAACTGTATAAACATGAGAATTGTAATTAACTTATAAAATAACGAGATGAACATGACAAACCTATTTAATTTGTAAGATAGTTATACAAGGCCAAAAAAATTGTAAAATAACGAAAATAGCATTCAATTAATTTTAAAAAAAAGAAAAGTTCTAAATAATGGAATTTGACCCTCAAAGTTTGAAAAAGTCATTCTCCAAGAAACGCGGGGAATCGAAAAATGCTATAGTATTGTACTAATGGACGAAAAATCGACATTTGAGTTAACAACAGTTATGCATCTTTTCGTTGATCGTGATAATTTTTTTCAAATTTCTTTTTCCATCACTTAGATCAAAATATCTAAGGTTGGTCATTTTTCCTTAATACCCATCTTAAAATTTGTTATCTTGATTGTTGTACTTCAATTTTTTGTCCGTCGATTGCACAATTCCTTCCATGGCTTCCTTGATATTCTTTGCTCTTGATCTACTTGTTTGCCAACATAAAACGTGGAATGGATCCTTGCTAGCTTGCCTTCCACAATATTCTTGTCATTACCAATTGATGAGAATCCGAGGTAGGATGCACCTAAAATTCCACACAAGATTGGATTCGAACCCCGAAAAGCTAAATTAAAAATTACAACACCGGTTCCAGATTTCGTGAATGTCACAAAATTTAAAATGCTTGGAAGTTTGAATGTCAGAAAAATTGAAGATGCTTAATGAGTTTTGGATTGATCAAATAACAACACGATGAAAAAAGGAAAAATCTCAATTTATAGTTAATCTCCAAACTAACTATCTGGTTGTATTTTTGTTCCTGTAATGTGCTTTACAGGCAGAAATAAAGAAATTTGATTAACTTATAAAAGAATTGTATAAACCTGAGAATTGTAATTAACTTGTAAAATAACGAGATAAACATAAAAAACCTATTTAATTTGAAAGACAACTATACAAAGCCAAAATATTGCAAAATAACGAAAATAGCCTTCAATTAATTTTAAAAAAGAAAAATTCTAAATAATGGAATTTGACCCTCAAAGTTTGAAAAAGTCATTCTCCAAGAAATGCATGGAATCGAAAAATGCTTTAGGATTGTACTAATGGACGCAAAATCGACATTTGACCTAATAACAGTTCTGCATCTTTTTGTTGATCGTTATAATTTTTTTCAAATTTCTTATTCCATTACTCAGATCAAAATATCTAAGGTTGGTCATTTTTCCTTAATACCCATCTTAAAATTTGTTGTCTTGATTGTCGTTCTCAATTTTTTTGTCCGTCGATCGCACAATTCCTTCCACGGCTTCCTTGATATTCTTTGCTCTTGATCTACTTGTTTGCCAACATAAAACGTGGAATGGATCCTTGCTAGCTTGCCTTCCACAATATTCTCGTCATTACCAATTGATGAGAATCTTGAGGTAGGATGCACCTAAAATTCCACACAAGATTGGATTCGAACCCCAAAAACCTAAATTAAAAATTACAACACTAGTTCCAGATTTCGTGAATCAAGAACCAGTATTTGTAAGTTTGAATGTCACAAAAATTGAAAATGCTTAATGAGTTTTGGATTGTTCAAATAACAACACGATGAAAAATGTAAAAATCACAAACAGTTAATCTCCAAACTAACTATCTGGTTGTATTTTTGTACAATTAATGTGCTTTACAGGCAGATATGAAGAAATTTGATTAACTTATAAAAGAACTGTATAAACATGAGAATTGTAATTAACTTGTAAAATAACGAGATAAACATGACAAACCTATTTTATTTGTAAGACAACTATACAAAGCCAAAATATTGTAAAATAACGAAAATAGCCTTCAATTAATTTTGAAAAAGAAAAATTCTAAATAATGGAATTTGACCCTCAAAGTTTGAAAAAACCATTCTCCAAGAAACGCATGGAATCGAAAAATGCTTTGGTATTGTACTAATGGACGAAAAATCGACATTTGAGCTAATAGTAGTTATGCATCTTTTCGTTGATCGTGATAATTTCTTTCAAATTTCTTATTTCGTCACTTAAATCAAAATATCTAAGGTTGGTCATTTTTCCTTAATACCCATCTTAAAATTTGTTGTCTTGATTGTTGTACTTAAATTTTTTGTCCTTCGATCGCACAATTCCTTCCATGGCTTCCTTGATATTCTTTGCTCTTGATCAACTTGTTTTTCAACCTAACACGTGGAATGGAGGATCCTTGCTACCTTGCCTTCCATAATATTCTCATCGTTACCAATTAATGAGAATCCCGAGGTAGGATGCACCTACGATTCCACACAAGATTCGATTAAACTCCAAAAAGCTAAATTAAAAATTACAACATTACTTCCAGATTTCGTGAGTCAAGAACCAGTGCTTGTAATTTCGAATGTCACAAAAATTGAAAATGCATAATGAGTTTTGGATTGTTCAAATAACAACACGATGAAAAGGGGAAAAATCTCAATTTATGATTAATCTCCAAAGTAACTATCTGGTTGTATTTTTGTACAAGTAATGTACTTTACATAGGCAGATCTAAAGAAATTTGATTAACTTATAAAGGAACTGTATAAACCTGAGAATTGTAATTAACTTGTAAAATAACGAGATGAACATGACAAACCTATTTTATTTGTAAGACGACTATACAAAGCCAAAATATTGTAAAATAACGGAAATAGCCTTCAATTAATTTTGAAAAAGAAAAATTCTAAATAATGGACTTTGACCCTCAAAGTTTGAAAAAACCATTCTCCAAGAAACGCATGGAATCGAAAAATGCTTTGGTATTGTACTAATGGACGAAAAATCGACATTTGAGCTAATAGTAGTTATGCATCTTTTCGTTGATCGTGATAATTTCTTTCAAATTTCTTATTCCATCACTTAAATCAAAATATGGTCATTTTTCCTTAATACCCATCTTAAAATTTGTTGCCTTGATTGTTGTACTTAAATTATTTGTCCGTCGATCGCACAATTCCTTCCACGGCTTCCTTGATATTCTTTGCTCTTGATCTACTTGTTTGCCAACATAAAACGTGGAATGGATCCTTGCTAGCTTGCCTTCCACAATATTCTCGTCATTACCAATTGATGAGAATCCTGAGGTAGGATGCACCTACAATTCCACACAAGATTGGATTCAAACACCAAAAAGCTAAATTAAAAATTACAACACCGGTTCCGTATTTCGTGAATGTCACAAAAATTGAACCAGTGCTTGTAAGTTTGAATGTCACAAAAATTGAAAATGCTTAATGAGTTTTGGATTGATCAAATAACAACACGATGAAAATTGGAAAAATCTCAATTTATAGTTAATCTCCAAACTAACTATCTGGTTGTATTTTTGTACAAGTACTGCGCTTTACAGGCAGATATGAAGAAATTTGATTAACTTATAAAAGAATTGTATAAACCTGAGAATTGTAATTAACTTGTAAAATAACGAGATAAACATAAAAAACCTATTTAATTTGAAAGACAACTATACAAAGCCAAAATATTGCAAAATAACGAAAATAGCCTTCAATTAATTTTAAAAAAGAAAAATTCTAAATAATGGAATTTGACCCTCAAAGTTTGAAAAAGTCATTCTCCAAGAAACGCATGGAATCGAAAAATGCTTTAGTATTGTACTAATGGACGCAAAATCGACATTTGAGATAATTACTTTTGTTGATCTTTTCGTTGATCGTTATAATTTTTTTCAAATTTGTTATTCCATCACTTAAATCAAAATATGGTCATTTTTCCTTAATACCCATCTTAAAATTTGTTATCTTGATTGTCGTTCTCAATTTTTTTGTCCGTCGATCGCACAATTCCTTCCACGGCTTCCTTGATATTCTTTGCTCTTGATCTACTTGTTTGCCAACATAAAATGTGGAATGGATCCTTGCTAGCTTGCCTTCCACAATATTCTCGTCATTACCAATTGATGAGAATCCTGAGGTAGGATGTGCCTACAATTCCACACAAGATTGGATTCGAACCCCAAAAAGCTAAATTAAAAATTACAACACTGGTTCTAGATTTCGTGAATGTCACAAAAATTGAAAATGCTTGTAAGTTTGAATGTCACAAAAATTGAAAATGCTTAATGAGTTTTGGATTGATCAAATAATAACACGATGAAAATTGGAAAAATCTCAATTCATAGTTAATCTCCAAACTAACTATCTGGTTGTATTTTTGTACAAGTAATGTGGTTTACAGGCAGATATAAAGAAATTTGATTAACTTATAAAAGAACTGTGTAAACCTGAGAATTGTAATTAACTTGTAAAATAATGAGATAATCATGACAAACCTATTTTATTTGTAAGACAACAATGCATAGCCAAAATATTGTAAAATAACGAAAATAGCCTTCAATTAATTTTGAAAAAGAAAATTTCTAAATAATGGAATTTGACGCTCAAAGTTTGAAAAGACCATTCTCCAAGAAACGCATGGAATTGAAAAATGCTTTGGTATTGTACTAATGGACGAAAAATCGACATTTGAGCTAATAGTAGTTATGCATCTTTTCGTTGATCGTGATAATTTCTTTCAAATTTCTTATTCCATCACTTAAATCAAAATATGGTCATTTTTCCATAATACCCATCTTAAAATTTGTTGCCTTGATTGTTGTACTTAAATTATTTGTCCGTCGATCGCACAATTCCTTCCACGGCTTCCTTGATATTCTTTGCTCTTGATCTACTTGTTTGCCAACATAAAACGTGGAATGGATCCTTGCTAGCTTGCCTTCCACAATATTCTCGTCATTACCAATTGATGAGAATCCTGAGGTAGGATGCACCTACAATTCCACACAAGATTGGATTCAAACTCCAAAAGGATAAATTAAAAATTACAACATTAATTCCAGATTTCGTGAGTCAAGAACCAGTGCTTGTAATTTCGAATGTCACAAAAATTGAAAATGCATAATGAGTTTTGGATTGTTCAAATAACAACACGATGAAAAGGGGAAAAATCTCAATTTGTGATTAATCTCCAAAGTAACTATCTGGTTGTATTTTTGTACAAGTAATGTACTTTACATAGGCAGATATAATGAAATTTGATTGACTTATAAAGGAACTGTATAAACATGAGAATTTAAATTAACTTATAAAATAATGAGATAAACATGACAAACATATTTAATTTGTAAGACAGTTATACGAGGCCAAAAATATTGCAAAATAACGAAAATAGCATTCCATTAATTTTTTAAAAAAAGAAAAGTTCTAAATAATGGAATTTGACCCTCAAAGTTTGAAAAAACCATTCTCCAAGAAACGCATGGAATCGAAAAATGCTTTGGTATTGTACTAATGGACGAAAAATCGACATTTGAGCTAATAGTAGTTATGCATCTTTTCGTTGATCGTGATAATTTCTTTCAAATTTCTTATTCCATCACTTAAATCAAAATATGGTCATTTTTCCTTAATACCCATCTTAAAATTTGTTGCCTTGATTGTTGTACTTAAATTATTTGTCCGTCGATCGCACAATTCCTTCCACGGCTTCCTTGATATTCTTTGCTCTTGATCTACTTGTTTGCCAACATAAAACGTGGAATGGATCCTTGCTAGCTTGCCTTCCACAATATTCTTGTCATTACCAATTGATGAGAATCCGAGGTAGGATGCACCTAAAATTCCACACAAGATTGGATTCGAACCCCGAAAAGCTAAATTAAAAATTACAACATTACTTCCAGATTTCGTGAATCAAAAATTGAAAATGCTTGTAAGTTTGAATGTCACAAAAATTGAAAATGCTTAATGAGCTTTTTGGATTGATCAAATAATAACACGATGAAAAATGGAAAAATCTCAATTTATAGTTAATCTCCAAACTAACTATCTGGTTGTATTTTTGTACAAGTAATGTGCTTTACAGGCAGATATAAAGAAATTTGATTAACTTATAAAAGAATTGTATAAACCTAAGAATTGTAATTAGCTTGTAAAATAACGAGATAAACATGAAAAACCTATTTAATTTGTAAGACAACTATACAAAGCCAGAATATTGCAAAATAACGAAAATAGCCTTCAATTAATTTTAAAAAAGAAAAATTCTAAATAATGGAATTTGACCTCAAAGTTTGAAAAAACCATTCTCCAAGAAACGCATGGAATCGAAAAATGCTTTGGTATTGTACTAATGGACGAAAAATCGACATTTGAGCTAATAGTAGTTATGCATCTTTTCGTTGATCGTGATAATTTCTTTCAAATTTCTTATTCCATCACTTAAATCAAAATATGGTCATTTTTCCTTAATACCCATCTTAAAATTTGTTGCCTTGATTGTTGTACTTAAATTATTTGTCCGTCGATCGCACAATTCCTTCCACGGCTTCCTTGATATTCTTTGCTCTTGATCTACTTGTTTGCCAACATAAAACGTGGAATGGATCCTTGCTAGCTTGCCTTCCACAATATTCTCGTCATTACCAATTGATGAGAATCTTGAGGTAGGATGCACCTAAAATTCCACACAAGATTGGATTCGAACCCCAAAAAGCTAAATTAAAAATTACAACAGCGATTCCAGATTTCGTAAATCAAGAACCAGTGCTTGTAAGATTGAATGTCACAAAAATTGAAAATGCTTAATGAGTTTTGGATTGATCAAATAACAACACGATGAAAATTGGAAAAACCTCAATTTATAGTTAATCTCCAAACTAACTGTCTCGTTGTATTTTCGTACAAGTAATGTGCTTTACAGGCAGATATGAAGAAATTTGATTAACTTATAAAAGAACTGTGTAAACCTGAGAATTGTAATTAACTTGTAAAATAATGAGATAATCATGACAAACCTATTTAATTTGTAAGACAGTTATACAAGGCCAAAAATATTGCAAAATAACGAAAATAGCATTCCATTAATTTTAAAAAAAGAAAAGTTCTAAATAATGGAATTTGACCCTCAAAGTTTGAAAAAACCATTCTCCAAGAAACAAGAAACGCATGGAATCGAAAAATGCTTTGGTATTGTACTAATGGACGAAAAATCGACATTTGAGCTAATAGTAGTTATGCATCTTTTCGTTGATCGTGATAATTTCTTTCAAATTTCTTATTCCATCACTTAAATCAAAATATGGTCATTTTTCCTTAATACCCATCTTAAAATTTGTTGCCTTGATTGTTGTACTTAAATTATTTGTCCGTCGATCGCACAATTCCTTCCACGGCTTCCTTGATATTCTTTGCTCTTGATCTACTTGTTTGCCAACATAAAACGTGGAATGGATCCTTGCTAGCTTGCCTTCCACAATATTCTTGTCATTACCAATTGATGAGAATCCGAGGTAGGATGCACCTAAAATTCCACACAAGGTTGGATTCGAACCCCGAAAAGCTAACTGAAAAATTACAACAACGGTTCCAGATTTCGTGAATGTCACAAAAATTGAAAATGCTTGTAATTTTGAATGTCACAAAATTTGAAAATGCTTAATGAGTTTTGGATTGTTCAGATAACAACACGATAAATAAAAGGAAAAATGTCAATTTATGATTAATCTCCAAAGTAACTATCTAGTTGTATTTTTGTACAATTAATGTACTTTACGTAGGCAGATATAAAGAAATTTGATTAACTTATAAAAGAATTGTATAAACATGAGAATTGTAATTAACTTGTAAAATAACGAGAAAAACATGACAAACCTATTTTATTTGTAAGACAACTATACAAAGCCAAAATATTGTAAAATAACGGAAATAGCCTTCAATTAATTTTGAAAAAGAAAAATTCTAAATAATGGACTTTGACCCTCAAAGTTTGAAAAAACCATTCTCCAAGAACGCACGGAATCGAAAAATGCTTTGGTATTGTACTAATGGACGAAAAATCGACATTTGAGCTAATAGTAGTTATGCATCTTTTCGTTGATCGTGATAATTTCTTTCAAATTTCTTATTCCATCACTTAAATCAAAATATGGTCATTTTTCCATAATACCCATCTTAAAATTTGTTGCCTTGATTGTTGTACTTAAATTATTTGTCCGTCGATCGCACAATTCCTTCCACGGCTTCCTTGATATTCTTTGCTCTTGATCTACTTGTTTGCCAACATAAAACGTGGAATGGATCCTTGCTAGCTTGCCTTCCATAATATTCTCGTCATTACCAATTGATGAGAATCCTGAGGTAGGATGCACCTACAATTCCACACAAGATTGGATTCAAACTCCAAAAGGATAAATTAAAAATTACAACATTAATTCCAGATTTCGTGAGTCAAGAACCAGTGCTTGTAATTTCGAATGAAAATGCATAATGAGTTTTGGATTGTTCAAATAACAACACGATGAAAAGGGGAAAAATCTCAATTTGTGATTAATCCCCAAAGTAACTGTCTGGTTGTATTTTTGTACAAGTAATGTACTTTACATAGGCAGATCTAAAGAAATTTGATTAACTTATAAAGGAACTGTATAAACCTGAGAATTGTAATTAACTTGTAAAATAACGAGATGAACATGACAAACCTATTTTATTTGTAAGACGACTATACAAAGCCAAAATATTGTAAAATAACGGAAATAGCCTTCAATTAATTTTGAAAAAGAAAAATTCTAAATAATGGACTTTGACCCTCAAAGTTTGAAAAAACCATTCTCCAAGAACGCACGGAATCGAAAAATGATTTAGTATTGTACTAATTTACGAAAAATCAACATTTGAGCTAATAGTAGTTATGCATCTTTTCGTTGATCGTGATAATTTCTTTCAAATTTCTTATTCCATCACTTAAATCAAAATATGGTCATTTTTCCTTAATACCCATCTTAAAATTTGTTGCCTCGATTGTTGTACTTAAATTATTTGTCCGTCGATCGCACAATTCCTTCCACGGCTTCCTTGATATTCTTTGCTCTTGATCTGCTTGTTTGCCAACATAAAACGTGGAATGGATCCTTGCTAGCTTGCCTTCCACAATATTCTTGTCATTACCAATTGATGAGAATCCGAGGTAGGATGCACCTAAAATTCCACACAAGATTGGATTCGAACCCCGAAAAGCTAAATTAAAAATTACAACACCGGTTCCAGATTTCGTGAATGTCACAAAAATTGAAAATGCTTAATGAGCTTTTTGGATTGATCAAATAACAACACGATGAAAAAAGGAAAAATCTCAATTTATAGTTAATCTCCAAACTAACTATCTGGTTGTATTTTTGTACCAGTAATGTGCTTTACAGGCAGATATAAAGAAATTTGATTAACTTATAAAAGAACTGTATAAACCTGAGAATTGTAATTAACTTGTAAAATAACGAGATAAACACGACAAACCTATTTTATTTGTAAGACAACTATACAAATCCAAAATATTGAAAAATAACGAAAATACTCTTCAATTAATTTTGAAAAATAAAAATTCTAAATAATGGAATTTGACGCTCAAAGTTTGAAAAAACCATTCTCCAAGAAACGCATGGAATTGAAAAATACTTTGGTATTGTACTAATGGACGAAAAATCGACATTTGAGCTAATAGTAGTTATGCATCTTTTCGTTGATCGTGATAATTTCTTTCAAATTTCTTATTCCATCACTTAAATCAAAATATGGTCATTTTTCCATAATACCCATCTTAAAATTTGTTGCCTTGATTGTTGTACTTAAATTATTTGTCCGTCGATCGCACAATTCCTTCCACGGCTTCCTTGATATTCTTTGCTCTTGATCTACTTGTTTGCCAACATAAAACGTGGAATGGATCCTTGCTAGCTTGCCTTCCACAATATTCTCGTCATTACCAATTGATGAGAATCCTGAGGTAGGATGCACCTACAATTCCACACAAGATTGGATTCAAACTCCAAAAGGATAAATTAAAAATTACAACATTAATTCCAGATTTCGTGAATCAAGAACCAGTGCTTGTAAGTTTGAATGTCACAAAAATTGAAAATGCTTAATGAGTTTTGGACTGTTCAATTAACAACACGATTAAAAATGGAAAAATCTCAATTTATAGTCAATTTCCAAACTAACTATCTAGTTGTATTTTTGTACAATTAATATACTTTACGTAGGCAGATATAAAGAAATTTGATTAACTTATAAAAGAACTGTATAAACATGGGAATTGTAATTAACTTATAAAATAATGAGATAAACATGACAAACCTATTTAATTTGTAAGACAGTTATACAAGGCCAAAAATATTGCAAAATAACGAAAATAGCCTTCAATTAATTTTAAAAAAAGAAAATTTCTAAATAATGGAATTTGACCCTCAAAGTTTGAAAACACCATCCTCCAAGAAACGCATGGAATCGAAAAATGCTTTGGTATTGTACTAATGGACGAAAAATCGACATTTGAGCTAATAGTAGTTATCCATCTTTTCGTTGATCGTGATAATTTCTTTCAAATTTCTTATTCCATCACTTAAATCAAAATATGGTCATTTTTTCTTAATACCCATCTTAAAATTTGTTGCCTTGATTGTTGTACTTAAATTATTTGTCCGTCGATCGCACAATTCCTTCCACGGCTTCCTTGATATTCTTTGCTCTTGATCTACTTGTTTGCCAACATAAAACGTGGAATGGATCCTTGCTAGCTTGCCTTCCATAATATTCTCGTCATTACCAATTGATGAGAATCCTGAGGTAGGATGCACCTAAAATTCCACACAAGATTGGATTCGAACCCCGAAAAGCTAAATTAAAAATTACAACACCGGTTCCAGATTTCGTGAATGTCACAAAAATTGAAAATGCTTGTAAGTTTGAATGTCACAAAAATTGAAAATGCTTAATGAGCTTTTTGGATTGATCAAATAACAACACGATGAAAAAAGGAAAAATCTCAATTTATAGTTAATCTCCAAACTAACTATCTGGTTGTATTTTTGTACAATTAATATACTTTACGTAGGCAGATATAAAGAAATTTGATTAACTTATAAAAGAATTGTATAAACATGAGAATTGTAATTAACTTGTAAAATAACGAGATAAACACGACAAACCTATTTTATTTGTAAGACAACTATACAAATCCAAAATATTGTAAAATAACGAAAATAGCCTTCAATTAATTTTGAAAAAGAAAAATTCTAAATAATGGAATTTGACGCTCAAAGTTTGAAAAAACCATTCTCCAAGAAACGCATGGAATTGAAAAATACTTTGGTATTGTACTAATGGACGAAAAATCGACATTTGAGCTAATAGTAGTTATGCATCTTTTCGTTGATCGTGATAATTTCTTTCAAATTTCTTATTCCATCACTTAAATCAAAATATGGTCATTTTTCCTTAATACCCATCTTAAAATTTGTTGCCTTGATTGTTGTACTTAAATTATTTGTCCGTCGATCGCACAATTCCTTCCACGGCTTCCTTGATATTCTTTGCTCTTGATCTGCTTGTTTGCCAAGATAAAACGTGGAATGGATCCTTGCTAGCTTGCCTTCCACAATATTCTTGTCATTACCAATTGATGAGAATCCGAGGTAGGATTCACCTAAAATTCCACACAAGATTGGATTCGAACCCCGAAAAGCTAAATTAAAAATTACAACACTGGTTCCAGATTTCGTGAATCAAGAACCAGTGCTTGTAAGTTTGAATGTCACAAAAATTGAAAATGCTTAATGAGTTTTGGATTGATCAAATAACAACACGATGAAAATTGGAAAAATCTCAATTTATAGTTAATCTCCAAACTAACTATCTGGTTGTATTTTTGTACAAGTACTGCGCTTTACAGGCAGATATGAAGAAATTTGATTAACTTATAAAAGAATTGTATAAACCTGAGAATTGTAATTAACTTGTAAAATAACGAAATAAACATAAAAAACCTATTTAATTTGTAAGACAACTATACAAAGCCAAAATATTGCAAAATAACGAAAATAGCCTTCAATTAAGTTTAAAAAAGAAAAATTCTAAATAATGGAATTTGACCCTCAAAGTTTGAAAAAGTCATTCTCCAAGAAACGCATGGAATCGAAAAATGCTTTAGTATTGTACTAATTGACGCAAAATCGACATTTGACCTAATAACAGTTCTGCATCTTTTCGTTGATCGTTATAATTTTTTTCAAATTTCTTATTCCATCACTTTGATCAAAATATCAAAGGTTGGTCATTTTTCCTTAATACCCATCTTAAAATTTGTTATCTTGATTGTCGTTCTCAATTTTTTTGTCCGTCGATCGCACAATTCCTTCCACGGCTTCCTTGATATTCTTTGCTCTTGATCTACTTGTTTGCCAACATAAAATGTGGAATGGATCCTTGCTAGCTTGCCTTCCATAATATTCTCGTCATTACCAATTGATGAGAATCCTGAGGTAGGATGCACCTACAATTCCACACAAGATTGGATTCAAACTCCAAAAGGATAAATTAAAAATTACAACATTAATTCCAGATTTCGTGAGTCAAGAACCAAATTGAAAATGCTTGTAAGTTTGAATGTCACAAAAATTGAAAATGCATAATGAGTTTTGGATTGTTCAAATAACAACACGATGAAAAGGGGAAAAATCTCAATTTGTGATTAATCCCCAAAGTAACTGTCTGGTTGTATTTTTGTACAAGTAATGTACTTTACATAGGCAGATCTAAAGAAATTTGATTAACTTATAAAGGAACTGTATAAACCTGAGAATTGTAATTAACTTGTAAAATAACGAGATGAACATGACAAACCTATTTTATTTGTAAGACGACTATACAAAGCCAAAATATTGTAAAATAACGGAAATAGCCTTCAATTAATTTTGAAAAAGAAAAATTCTAAATAATGGACTTTGACCCTCAAAGTTTGAAAAAACCATTCTCCAAGAACGCACGGAATCGAAAAATGCTTTGGTATTGTACTAATGGAAGAAAAATCGACAGTTGAGCTAATAGTACTTATGCATATTTTCGTTGATCGTGATAATTTCTTTCAAATTTCTTATTCCATCACTTAAATCAAAATATGGTCATTTCTCCTTAATACCCATCTTAAAATTTGTTGCCTTGATTGTTGTACTTAAATTATTTGTCCGTCGATCGCACAATTCCTTCCACGGCTTCCTTGATATTCTTTGCTCTTGATCTACTTGTTTGCCAACATAAAACGTGGAATGGATCCTTGCTAGCTTGCCTTCCATAATATTCTCGTCATTACCAATTGATGAGAATGCCGAGGTAGGATGCACCTAAAATTCCACACAAGATTGGATTCGAACCCCAAAAAGCTAAATTAAAAATTACAACACCGGTTCCAGATTTCGTGAATCAAGAATTGAAAATGCTTGTAAGTTTGAATGTCACAAAAATTGAAAATGCTTAATGAGTTTTGGATTGATCAAATAACAACACGATGAAAATTGGAAAAATCTCAATTTATAGTTAATCTCCAAACTAACTATCTGGTTGTATTTTTGTACAAGTACTGCGCTTTACAGGCAGATATGAAGAAATTTGATTAACTTATAAAAGAATTGTATAAACCTGAGAATTGTAATTAACTTGTAAAATAACGAGATAAACATAAAAAACCTATTTAATTTGAAAGACAACTATACAAAGCCAAAATATTGCAAAATAACGAAAATAGCCTTCAATTAATTTTAAAAAAGAAAAATTCTAAATAATGGAATTTGACCCTCAAAGTTTGAAAAAGTCATTCTCCAAGAAACGCTTGGAATCGAAAAATGCCTTAGTATTGTACTAATGGACGCAAAATCGACATTTGACCTAATAACAGTTTTGCATCTTTTCGTTGATCGTTATAATTTTTTTCAAATTTCTTATTCAATTACTTAGATCAAAATATCTAAGGTTGGTCATTTTTCCTTAATACCCATCTTTAAATTTGTTGCCTTGATTGTTGTACTTAAATTATTTGTCCGTCGATCGCACAATTCCTTCCACGGCTTCCTTGATATTCTTTGCTCTTGATCTACTTGTTTGCCAACATAAAACGTGGAATGGATCCTTGCTAGCTTGCCTTCCACAATATTCTCGCAATTACCAATTGATGAGAATCCTGAGGTAGGACGCACCTAAAATTCCACACAAGATTGGATTCGAACCACAAAACGCTAAATTAAAAATGACAACACGGGTTCTAGATTTCGTGAATCAAGAACCAGTGCTTGTAAGTTTGAATGTCACAAAAATTGAAAATGCTTAATGAGTTTTGGATTGATCAAATAACAACACGATGAAAAGGGGAAAAATCTCAATTTATGATTAATCTCCAAAGTAACTATCTGGTTGTATTTCTGTACAAGTTATGTACTTTACATAGGCAGATCTATAGAAATTTGATTAACTTATAAAAGAATTGTATAAACATGAGAATTGTAATTAACTTGTAAAATAACGAGAAAAACATGACAAACCTATTTTATTTGTAAGACAACTATACAAAGCCAAAATATTGTAAAATAACGGAAATAGCCTTCAATTAATTTTGAAAAAGAAAAATTCTAAATAATGGACTTTGACCCTCAAAGTTTGAAAAAACCATTCTCCAAGAACGCACGGAATCGAAAAATGCTTTGGTATTGTACTAATGGAAGAAAAATCGACAGTTGAGCTAATAGTACTTATGCATATTTTCGTTGATCGTGATAATTTCTTTCAAATTTCTTATTCCATCACTTAAATCAAAATATGGTCATTTCTCCTTAATACCCATCTTAAAATTTGTTGCCTTGATTGTTGTACTTAAATTATTTGTCCGTCGATCGCACAATTCCTTCCACGGCTTCCTTGATATTCTTTGCTCTTGATCTACTTGTTTGCCAACATAAAACGTGGAATGGATCCTTGCTAGCTTGCCTTCCATAATATTCTCGTCATTACCAATTGATGAGAATGCCGAGGTAGGATGCACCTAAAATTCCACACAAGATTGGATTCGAACCCCGAAAAGCTAACTCAAAAATTACAACACCGGTTCCAGATTTCGTGAATGTCACAAAAATTGAAAATGCTTGTAATTTTGAATGTCACAAAATTTGAAAATGCTTAATGAGTTTTGGATTGTTCAGATAACAACACGATAAATAAAAGGAAAAATGTCAATTTATGATTAATCTCCAAAGTAACTATCTAGTTGTATTTTTGTACAATTAATGTACTTTACGTAGGCAGATATAAAGAAATTTGATTAACTTCTAAAAGAATTGTATAAACATGAGAATTGTAATTAACTTGTAAAATAACGAGAAAAACATGACAAACCTATTTTATTTGTAAGACAACTATACAAAGCCAAAATATTGCAAAATAACCTTCAATTAATTTTAAAAAGAAAAATTCTAAATAATGGAATTTGACCCTCAAAGTTTGAAAAAGTCATTCTCCATGAAATGCGTGGAATCAAAAAATGCTTTAGTATTGGACTAATGGACGCAAAATCGACATTTGAGCTAATAACAGTTCTGCATCTTTTCGTTGATCGTTATAATTTTTTTCAAATTTCTTATTTCATCACTTAGATCAAAATATCTAAGGTTGGTCATTTTTTTCTTAATACCCATCTTAAAATTTGTTGTCTTGATTGTTGTTCTTCAATTTATTGTCCGTCGATCGCACAATTCCTTCCACGCCTTCCTTGATATTCTTTGCTCTTGATCTACTTGTTTGCCAACATAAAACGTGGAATGGATCCCTGCTAGCTTGCCTTCCACAATATTCTCGTCATTACCAATTGATGAGAATCTTGAGGTAGGATGCACCTAAAATTCCACACAAGATTGGATTCGAACCCCAAAAAGCTAAATTAAAAATTACAACACTGGTTCCAGATTTCGTGAATCAAGAACCAGTGCTTGTAAGTTTGAATGTCACAAAAATTGAAAATGCTTAATGAGTTTTGGATTGATCAAATAACAACACGATGAAAAGTGGAAAAATCTCAATTTATAGTTAATCTCCAAACTAACTATCTGGTTGTATTTTTGAACAAGTAATGTGCTTTACAGGCAGATATAAAGAAATTTGATTAACTTATAAAAGAACTGTATAAACCTGAGAATTGTAATTAACTTGTAAAATAACGAGAAAAACATGACAAACCTAATTTATTTGTAAGACAACTATACAAAGCCAAAATATTGTAAAATAACGGAAATAGCCTTCAATTAATTTTGAAAAAGAAAAATTCTAAATAATGGACTTTGACCCTCAAAGTTTGAAAAAACCATTCTCCAAGAACACACGGAATCGAAAAATGCTTTGGTATTGTGCTAATGGACGAAAAATCGACAGTTGAGCTAATAGTAGTTATGCATATTTTCGTTGATCATGATAATTTCTTTCAAATTTCTTATTCCATCACTTAAATCAAAATATGGACATTTCTCCTTAATACCCATCTTAAAATTTGTTGCCTTGATTGTTGTACTTAAATTATTTGTCCGTCGATCGCACAATTCCTTCCACGGCTTCCTTGATATGCTTTGCTCTTGATCTACTTGTTTGCCAACATAAAATGTGGAATGGATCCTTGCTAGCTTGCCTTCCACAATATTCTTGTCATTACCAATTGATGAGAATCCGAGGTAGGATGCACCTAAAATTCCACACAAGGTTGGATTCGAACCCCGAAAAGCTAACTGAAAAATTACAACAACGGTTCCAGATTTCGTGAATCAAGAACCAGTGCTTGTAAGTTTGAATGTCACAAAAATTGAAAATGCTTAATGAGTTTTGGATTGTTCAATTAACAACACGATTAAAAATGGAAAAATCTCAATTTATAGTTAATCTCCAAACTAACTATCTGGTTGTATTTTTGCACAAGTAATGTACTTTACATAGGCAGATATAAAGAAATTTGATTAACTTATAAAAGAACAGTATAAACCTGAGAATTGAAATTAACTTGTAAAATAACGAGATAAACATGAAAAACCTATTTAATTTGTAAGACAACTATACAAAGCCAAAATATTGCAAAATAACGAAAGTAGCCTTAATTAATTTTTAAAAAGAAAAATTCTAAATAATGGAATTCGACCCTCAAAGTTTGAAAAGTCATTCTCCAAGAAACGCATGGAATCGAAAAATACTTTGGAATTGTACTAATGGACGAAAAATCGACATTTGAGCTAATAGTAGTTATGCATCTTTTCGTTGATCGTGATAATTTCTTTCAAATTTCTTATTCCATCACTTAAATCAAAATATGGTCATTTTTCCTTAATACCCATCTTAAAATTTGTTGCCTTGATTGTTGTACTTAAATTATTTGTCCGTCGATCGCACAATTCCTTCCACGGCTTCCTTGATATTCTTTGCTCTTGATCTGCTTGTTTGCCAACATAAAACGTGGAATGGATCCTTGCTAGCTTGCCTTCCACAATATTCTTGTCATTACCAATTGATGAGAATCCGAGGTAGGATGCACCTAAAATTCCACACAAGATTGGATTCGAACCCCGAAAAGCTAAATTAAAAATTACAACACCGGTTCCAGATTTCGTGAATGTCACAAAAATTGAAAATGCTTGTAAGTTTGAATGTCACAAAAATTGAAAATGCTTAATGAGCTTTTTGGATTGATCAAATAACAACACGATGAAAAAAGGAAAAATCTCAATTTATAGTTAATCTCCAAACTAACTATCTGGTTGTATTTTTGTACCAGTAATGTACTTCACAGGCAGATATAAAGAAATTTGATTAACTTATAAAAGAACTGTATAAACCTGAGAATTGTAATTAACTTGTAAAATAACGAGATAAACACGACAAACCTATTTTATTTGTAAGACAACTATACAAATCCAAAATATTGAAAAATAACGAAAATAGCCTTCAATTAATTTTGAAAAAGAAAAATTCTAAATAATGGAATTTGACGCTCAAAGTTTGAAAAAACCATTCTCCAAGAAACGCATGGAATCGAAAAATACTTTGGTATTGTACTAATGGACGAAAAATCGACATTTGAGCTAATAGTAGTTATGCATCTTTTCGTTGATCGTGATAATTTCTTTCAAATTTCTTATTCCATCACTTAAATCAAAATATGGTCATTTTTCCTTAATACCCATCTTAAAATTTGTTGCCTTGATTGTTGTACTTAAATTATTTGTCCGTCGATCGCACAATTCCTTCCACGGCTTCCTTGATATTCTTTGCTCTTGATCTACTTGTTTGCCAACATAAAACGTGGAATGGATCCTTGCTAGCTTGCCTTCCACAATATTCTCGTCATTACCAATTGATGAGAATCCTGAGGTAGGATGCACCTACAATTCCACACAAGATTGGATTCAAACTCCAAAAAGCTAAATTAAAAATTACAACATTACTTCCAGATTTCGTGAATCAAGAACCAGTGCTTGTAAGTTTGAATGTCACAAAAATTGAAAATGCTTAATGACTTTTGGATTGATCAAATAACAACACGATGAAAATTGGAAAAATCTCAATTTATAGTTAATCTCCAAACTAACTATCCGGTTGTATTTTTGTACAAGTAATGTGCTTTACATAGGCATATAATGAAATTTGATTAAATTATAAAAGAACTGTATAAACCTGGGAATTGTAATTAACTTGTAAAATAACGAGATAAACATGAAAAACCTATTTAATTTGTAAGACAACTATACAAAGCCAAAATATTGCAAAATAACGAAAATAGCCTTCAATTAATTTTAAAAAAGAAAAATTCTAAATAATGGAATTTGACCCTCAAAGTTTGAAAAAGTCATTCTCCAAGAAACGCATGGAATCGAAAAATGCCTTAGTATTGTACTAATGGACGAAAAATCGACTTTTGAGCTAATAGTAGTTATGCATCTTTTCGTTTATCGTTATAATTTCTTTCAAATTTCTTATTCCATCACTTAAATCAAAATATGGTCATTTTTCCTTAATACCCATCTTAAAATTTGTTGCCTTGATTGTTGTACTTAAATTATTTGTCCGTCGATCGCACAATTCCTTCCACGGCTTCCTTGATATTCTTTGCTCTTGATCTGCTTGTTTGCCAACATAAAACGTGGAATGGATCCTTGCTAGCTTGCCTTCCACAATATTCTTGTCATTACCAATTGATGAGAATCCGAGGTAGGATGCACCTAAAATTCCACACAAGATTGGATTCGAACCCCGAAAAGCTAAATTAAAAATTACAACACCGGTTCCAGATTTCGTGAATGTCACAAAAATTGAAAATGCTTGTAAGTTTGAATGTCACAAAAATTGAAAATGCTTAATGAGCTTTTTGGATTGATCAAATAACAACACGATGAAAAAAGGAAAAATCTCAATTTATAGTTAATCTCCAAACTAACTATCTGGTTGTATTTTTGTACCAGTAATGTGCTTTACAGGCAGATATAAAGAAATTTGATTAACTTATAAAAGAACTGTATAAACCTGAGAATTGTAATTAACTTGTAAAATAACGAGATAAACACGACAAACCTATTTTATTTGTAAGACAACTATACAAATCCAAAATATTGAAAAATAACGAAAATAGCCTTCAATTAATTTTGAAAAATAAAAATTCTAAATAATGGAATTTGACGCTCAAAGTTTGAAAAAACCATTCTCCAAGAAACGCATGGAATTGAAAAATACTTTGGTATTGTACTAATGGACGAAAAATCGACATTTGAGCTAATAGTAGTTATGCATCTTTTCGTTGATCGTGATAATTTCTTTCAAATTTCTTATTCCATCACTTAAATCAAAATATGGTCATTTTTCCATAATACCCATCTTAAAATTTGTTGCCTTGATTGTTGTACTTAAATTATTTGTCCGTCGATCGCACAATTCCTTCCACGGCTTCCTTGATATTCTTTGCTCTTGATCTACTTGTTTGCCAACATAAAACGTGGAATGGATCCTTGCTAGCTTGCCTTCCACAATATTCTCGTCATTACCAATTGATGAGAATCCTGAGGTAGGATGCACCTACAATTCCACACAAGATTGGATTCAAACTCCAAAAGGATAAATTAAAAATTACAACATTAATTCCAGATTTCGTGAGTCAAGAACCAGTGCTTGTAATTTCGAATGAAAATGCATAATGAGTTTTGGATTGTTCAATTAACAACACGATTAAAAATGGAAAAATCTCAATTTATAGTTAATCTCCAAAGTAACTATCTGGTTGTATTTTTGTACAAGTAATGTACTTTACATAGGCAGATATAATGAAATTTGATTAACTTATAAAGGAACTGTATAAACATGAGAATTGAAATTAACTTATAAAATAATGAGAGAAACATGACAAACATATTTAATTTGTAAGACAGTTATACGAGGCCAAAAATATTGCAAAATAACGAAAATAGCATTCCATTAATTTTAAAAAAAGAAAAGTTCTAAATAATGGAATTTGACCCTCAAAGTTTGAAAAAACCATTCTCCAAGAAACAAGAAACGCATGGAATCGAAAAATGCTTTGGTATTGTACTAATGGACGAAAAATCGACATTTGAGCTAATAGTAGTTATGCATCTTTTCGTTGATCGTGATAATTTCTTTCAAATTTCTTATTCCATCACTTAAATCAAAATATGGTCATTTTTCCTTAATACCCATCTTAAAATTTGTTGCCTCGATTGTTGTACTTAAATTATTTGTCCGTCGATCGCACAATTCCTTCCACGGCTTCCTTGATATTCTTTGCTCTTGATCTGCTTGTTTGCCAACATAAAACGTGGAATGGATCCTTGCTAGCTTGCCTTCCACAATATTCTTGTCATTACCAATTGATGAGAATCCGAGGTAGGATGCACCTAAAATTCCACACAAGATTGGATTCGAACCCCGAAAAGCTAAATTAAAAATTACAACACCGGTTCCAGATTTCGTGAATGTCACAAAAATTGAAAATGCTTGTAAGTTTGAATGTCACAAAAATTGAAAATGCTTAATGAGCTTTTTGGATTGATCAAATAACAACACGATGAAAAAAGGAAAAATCTCAATTTATAGTTAATCTCCAAACTAACTATCTGGTTGTATTTTTGTTCCTGTAATGTGCTTTACAGGCAGAAATAAAGAAATTTGATTAACTTATAAAAGAACTGTAGAAACCTGAGAAATGTAATTAACTTGTAAAATAACGAGATAAACATGACAAACCCATTTTATTTGTAAGACAACTATACAAATCCAAAATATTGTAAAATAACGAAAATAGCCTTCAATTAATTTTGAAAAATAAAAATTCTAAATAATGGAATTTGACGCTCAAAGTTTGAAAAAACCATTCTCCAAGAAACGCATGGAATTGAAAAATACTTTGGTATTGTACTAATGGACGAAAAATGGACATTTGAGCTAATAGTAGTTATGCATCTTTTCGTTGATCGTGATAATTTCTTTCGAATTTCTTATTCCATCACTTAAATCAAAATATGGTCATTTTTTCTTAATACCCATCTTAAAATTTGTTGCCTTGATTGTTGTACTTAAATTATTTGTCTGTCGATTGCGCAATTCCTTCCACGGCTTCCTTGATATGCTTTGCTCTTGATCTACTTGTTTGCCAACATAAAACGTGGAATGGATCCTTGCTAGCTTGCCTTTCACAATATTCTCGTCATTACCAATTGATGAGAATCCTGAGGTAGGATGCACCTACAATTCCACACAAGATTGGATTCAAACTCCAAAAGGATAAATTAAAAATTACAACATTAATTCTAGATTTCGTGAGTCAAGAACCAGTGCTTGTAATTTCGAATGTCACAAAAATTGAAAATGCATAATGAGTTTTGGATTGTTCAAATAACAACACGATGAAAAGGGGAAAAATCTCAATTTGTGATTAATCTCCAAAGTAACTATCTGGTTGTATTTTTGTACAAGTAATGTACTTTACATAGGCAGATATAATGAAATTTGATTAACTTATAAAGGAACTGTATAAACATGAGAATTGAAATTAACTTATAAAATAATGAGAGAAACATGACAAACATATTTAATTTGTAAGACAGTTATACGAGGCCAAAAATATTGCAAAATAACGAAAATAGCATTCCATTAATTTTAAAAAAAGAAAAGTTCTAAATAATGGAATTTGACCCTCAAAGTTTGAAAAAACCATTCTCCAAGAAACAAGAAACGCATGGAATCGAAAAATGCTTTGGTATTGTACTAATGGACGAAAAATCAACATTTGAGCTAATAGTAGTTATGCATCTTTTCGTTGATCGTGATAATTTCTTTCAAATTTCTTATTCCATCACTTAAATCAAAATATGGTCATTTTTCCTTAATACCCATCTTAAAATTTGTTGCCTTGATTGTTGTACTTAAATTATTTGTCCGTCGATCGCACAATTCCTTCCACGGCTTCCTTGATATTCTTTGCTCTTGATCTGCTTGTTTGCCAACATAAAACGTGGAATGGATCCTTGCTAGCTTGCCTTCCACAATATTCTTGTCATTACCAATTGATGAGAATCCGAGGTAGGATGCACCTAAAATTCCACACAAGATTGGATTCGAACCCCGAAAAGCTAAATTAAAAATTACAACACCGGTTCCAGATTTCGTGAATGTCACAAAAATTGAAAATGCTTGTAAGTTTGAATGTCACAAAAATTGAAAATGCTTAATGAGCTTTTTGGATTGATCAAATAACAACACGATGAAAAAAGGAAAAATCTCAATTTATAGTTAATCTCCAAACTAACTATCTGGTTGTATTTTTGTACCAGTAATGTGCTTTACAGGCAGATATAAAGAAATTTGATTAACTTATAAAAGAACTGTATAAACCTGAGAATTGTAATTAACTTGTAAAATAACGAGATAAACACGACAAACCTATTTTATTTGTAAGACAACTATACAAATCCAAAATATTGAAAAATAACGAAAATAGCCTTCAATTAATTTTGAAAAAGAAAAATTCTAAATAATGGAATTTGACGCTCAAAGTTTGAAAAAACCATTCTCCAAGAAACGCATGGAATCGAAAAATACTTTGGTATTGTACTAATGGACGAAAAATCGACATTTGAGCTAATAGTAGTTATGCATCTTTTCGTTGATCGTGATAATTTCTTTCAAATTTCTTATTCCATCACTTAAATCAAAATATGGTCATTTTTCCTTAATACCCATCTTAAAATTTGTTGCCTTGATTGTTGTACTTAAATTATTTGTCCGTCGATCGCACAATTCCTTCCACGGCTTCCTTGATATTCTTTGCTCTTGATCTACTTGTTTGCCAACATAAAACGTGGAATGGATCCTTGCTAGCTTGCCTTCCACAATATTCTCGTCATTACCAATTGATGAGAATCCTGAGGTAGGATGCACCTACAATTCCACACAAGATTGGATTCAAACTCCAAAAGGATAAATTAAAAATTACAACACCGGTTCCAGATTTCGTGAATGTCACAAAATTTAAAATGCTTGGAAGTTTGAATGTCAGAAAAATTGAAGATGCTTAATGAGTTTTGGATTGATCAAATAACAACACGATGAAAAAAGGAAAAATCTCAATTTATAGTTAATCTCCAAACTAACTATCTGGTTGTATTTTTGTACAAGTAATGTACTTTACATAGGCAGATATAAAGAAATTTGATTAACTTATAAAAGAACTGTATAAACATGAGAATTGTAATTAACTTATAAAATAGTGAGATAAACATGACAAACCTATTTAATTTGTAAGACAACTATACAAAGCCAAAATATTGCAAAATACGAAAATGGCCTTCAATTAATTAAAAAAAGAAAAGTTCTAAATAATGGAATTTGACCCTCAAAGTTTGAAAAAACCATTCTCCAAGAAACGCATGGATTCGAAAAATGCTTTGGTATTGTACTAATGGACGAAAAATCGACATTTGAGCTAATAGTAGTTATGCATCTTTTCGTTGATCGTGATAATTTCTTTCAAATTTCTTATTCCATCACTTAAATCAAAATATGGTCATTTTTCCTTAATACCCATCTTAAAATTTGTTGCCTTGATTGTTGTACTTAAATTATTTGTCCGTCGATCGCACAATTCCTTCCACGGCTTCCTTGATATTCTTTGCTCTTGATCTGCTTGTTTGCCAACATAAAACGTGGAATGGATCCTTGCTAGCTTGCCTTACACAATATTCTCGTCATTACCAATTGATGAGAATCCGAGGTAGGATGCACCTAAAATTCCACACAAGATTGGATTCGAACCCCGAAAAGCTAAATTAAAAATTACAACACCGGTTCCAGATTTCGTGAATGTCACAAAAATTGAAAATGCTTGTAAGTTTGAATGTCACAAAAATTGAAAATGCTTAATGAGCTTTTTGGATTGATCAAATAACAACACGATGAAAAAAGGAAAAATCTCAATTTATAGTTAATCTCCAAACTAACTATCTGGTTGTATTTTTGTACCAGTAATGTGCTTTACAGGCAGATATAAAGAAATTTGATTAACTTATAAAAGAACTGTATAAACATGAGAATTGTAATTAACTTGTAAAATAACGAGATAAACATGACAAACCTATTTTATTTGGAAGACAACTATACAAAGCCAAAATATTGTAAAATAACGAAAATAGCCTTCAATTAATTTTGAAAAAGAAAAATTCTAAATAATGGAATTTGACGCTCAAAGTTTGAAAAAACCATTCTCCAAGAAACGCATGGAATCGAAAAATGCTTTGGTATTGTACTAATGGACGAAAAATCGACATTTGAGCTAATAGTAGTTATGCATCTTTTCGTTGATCGTGATAATTTCTTTCAAATTTCTTATTCCATCACTTAAATCAAAATATGGTCATTTTTCCTTAATACCCATCTTAAAATTTGTTGCCTTGATTGTTGTACTTAAATTATTTGTCCGTCGATCGCACAATTCCTTCCACGGCTTCCTTGATATTCTTTGCTCTTGATCTACTTGTTTGCCAACATAAAACGTGGAATGGATCCTTGCTAGCTTGCCTTCCATAATATTCTCGTCATTACCAATTGATGAGAATCCCGAGTTAGGATGTACCTACAATTCCACACAAGATTGGATTCAAACTCCAAAGAGCTAAATTAAAAATTACAACATTACTTCCAGACTTCGTGAATCAAGAACCAGTGCTTGTAAGTCTGAATGTCACAAAAATTGAAAATGTTTAATGAGTTTTGGATTGATCAAATAACAACACGATGAAAATTGGAAAAATCTCAATTTATAGTTAATCTCCAAACTAACTATCTGGTTGTATTTTTGTACAAGTACTGTGCTGTACAGGCAGATATGAATAAATTTGATTAATTTATAAAAGAACTGTATAAATCTGAGAATTGTAATTAACTTGTAAAATAACGAGATAATCATAAAAAACCTATTTAATTTGTAAAACAACTATACAAAGCCAAAATATTGCAAAATAACGAAAATAGCCTTCAATTAATTTTAAAAAAGAAAAATTCTAAATAATGGAATTTGACCCTCAAAGTTCGAAAAAGTCATTCTCCAAGAAACGCATGGAATCGAAAAATGCTTTGGTATTGTACTAATGGACGAAAAATCGACATTTGAGCTAATAGTAGTTATGCATCTTTTCGTTGATCGTGATAATTTCTTTCAAATTTCTTATTCCATCACTTAAATCAAAATATGGTCATTTTTCCTTAATACCCATCTTAAAATTTGTTGCCTTGATTGTTGTACTTAAATTATTTGTCCGTCGATCGCACAATTCCTTCCACGGCTTCCTTGATATTCTTTGCTCTTGATCTACTTGTTTGCCAACATAAAACGTGGAATGGATCCTTGCTAGCTTGCCTTCCATAATATTCTCGTCATTACCAATTGATGAGAATGCCGAGGTAGGATGCACCTAAAATTCCACACAAGATTGGATTCGAACCCCAGAAAGCTAAATTAAAAATTACAACACCGGTTCCAGATTTCGTGCTTGTAAGTTTGAATGACACAAAAATTGAAAATGCTTAATGAGTTTTGGATTGTTCAAATAACGACACGATGAAAAAAGGAAAAATCTCAATTTATAGTTAATCTCCGAACTAACTATCTGGTTGTATTTTTGTACAAGTAATGTGCTTTACAGGCAGATATAAAGAAATTTGATTAACTTATAAAAGAACTGTATAAACCTGAGAATTATAATTAACTTGTAAAATAACGAGATAAAAATGAAAAACCTATTTTATTTGCAAGACAACTATACAAAGCCAAAATATTGCAAAATAACGAAAATAGCCTTCAATTAATTTTGAAAAAGAAAAATTCTAAATAATGGAATTTGACCCTCAAAGTTTGAAAAAACCATTCTCCAAGAAACGCATGGAATCGAAAAATGCTTTGGTATTGTACTAATGGACGAAAAATCGACATTTGAGCTAATAGTAGTTATGCATCTTTTCGTTGATCGTGATAATTTCTTTCAAATTTCTTATTCCATCACTTAAATCAAAATATGGTCATTTTTCCTTAATACCCATCTTAAAATTTGTTGCCTTGATTGTTGTACTTAAATTATTTGTCCGTCGATCGCACAATTCCTTCCACGGCTTCCTTGATATTCTTTGCTCTTGATCTACTTGTTTGCCAACATAAAACGTGGAATGGATCCTTGCTAGCTTGCCTTCCACAATATTCTCGTCATTACCAATTGATGAGAATCCTGAGGTAGGATGCACCTACAATTCCACACAAGATTGGATTCAAACTCCAAAAAGCTAAATTAAAAATTACAACATTACTTCCAGATTTCGTGAATCAAG
The DNA here is from genome assembly GCA_035079005.1 of Fraxinus americana. NCBI lineage: Eukaryota > Viridiplantae > Streptophyta > Magnoliopsida > Lamiales > Oleaceae > Fraxinus > Fraxinus americana. The sequence goes on along the minus strand of CM068718.1, from coordinate 13,987,182 downwards.
AACCAGTGCTTGTAAGTTTGAATGTCACAAAAATTGAAAATGCTTAATGAGTTTTGGATTGATCAAATAACAACACGATGAAAATTGGAAAAATCTCAATTTATAGTTAATCTCCAAACTAACTATCTGGTTGTATTTTTGTACAAGTACTGTGCTTTACAGGCAGATATGAAGAAATTTGATTAACTTATGAAAGAACTGTATAAACATGAGAATTTAAATTAACTTATAAAATAATGAGATAAACATGACAAACATATTTAATTTGTAAGACAGTTATACGAGGCCAAAAATATTGCAAAATAACGAAAATAGCCATCAATTAATTTTGAAAAAGAAAAATTCTAAATAATGGAATTTGACGCTCAAAGTTTGAAAAAACCATTCTCCAAGAAACAAGAAACGCATGGAATCGAAAAATGCTTTGGTATTGTACTAATGGACGAAAAATCGACATTTGAGCTAATAGTAGTTATGCATCTTTTCGTTGATCGTGATAATTTCTTTCAAATTTCTTATTCCATCACTTAAATCAAAATATGGTCATTTTTCCTTAATACCCATCTTAAAATTTGTTGCCTTGATTGTTGTACTTAAATTATTTGTCCGTCGATCGCACAATTCCTTCCACGGCTTCCTTGATATTCTTTGCTCTTGATCTGCTTGTTTGCCAACATAAAACGTGGAATGGATCCTTGCTAGCTTGCCTTACACAATATTCTCGTCATTACCAATTGATGAGAATCCGAGGTAGGATGCACCTAAAATTCCACACAAGATTGGATTCGAACCCCGAAAAGCTAAATTAAAAATTACAACACCGGTTCCAGATTTCGTGAATGTCACAAAAATTGAAAATGCTTGTAAGTTTGAATGTCACAAAAATTGAAAATGCTTAATGAGCTTTTTGGATTGATCAAATAACAACACGATGAAAAAAGGAAAAATCTCAATTTATAGTTAATCTCCAAACTAACTATCTGGTTGTATTTTTGTACCAGTAATGTGCTTTACAGGCAGATATAAAGAAATTTGATTAACTTATAAAAGAACTGTATAAACCTGAGAATTGTAATTAACTTGTAAAATAACGAGATAAACACGACAAACCTATTTTATTTGTAAGACAACTATACAAATCCAAAATATTGTAAAATAACGAAAATAGCCTTCAATTAATTTTGAAAAAGAAAAATTCTAAATAATGGAATTTGACGCTCAAAGTTTGAAAAGACCATTCTCCAAGAAACGCATGGAATCGAAAAATACTTTGGAATTGTACTAATGGACGAAAAATCGACATTTGAGCTAATAGTAGTTATGCATCTTTTCGTTGATCGCGATAATTTCTTTCAAATTTCTTATTCCATCACTTAAATCAAAATATGGTCATTTTTCCTTAATACCCATCTTAAAATTTGTTGCCTTGATTGTTGTACTTAAATTATTTGTCCGTCGATCGCACAATTCCTTCCACGGCTTCCTTGATATTCTTTGCTCTTGATCTACTTGTTTGCCAACATAAAACGTGGAATGGATCCTTGCTAGCTTGCCTTCCACAATATTCTCGTCATTACCAATTGATGAGAATCCTGAGGTAGGATGCACCTACAATTCCACACAAGATTGGATTCAAACTCCAAAAGGATAAATTAAAAATTACAACATTAATTCCAGATTTCGTGAGTCAAGAACCAGTGCTTGTAATTTCGAATGTCACAAAAATTGAAAATGCATAATGAGTTTTGGATTGTTCAAATAACAACACGATGAAAAGGGGAAAAATCTCAATTTGTGATTAATCTCCAAAGTAACTATCTGGTTGTATTTTTGTACAAGTAATGTACTTTACATAGGCAGATATAATGAAATTTGATTAACTTATAAAGGAACTGTATAAACATGAGAATTGAAATTAACTTATAAAATAATGAGAGAAACATGACAAACATATTTAATTTGTAAGACAACTATACAAAGCCAAAATATTGCAAACTAACGAAAATAGCATTCCATTAATTTTTTAAAAAAAGAAAAATTCTAAATAATGGACTTTGACCCTCAAAGTTTCAAAAAACCATTCTCCAAGAACGCACGGAATCGAAAAATGCTTTGGTATTGTACTAATGGAAGAAAAATCGACAGTTGAGCTAATAGTACTTATGCATATTTTCGTTGATCGTGATAATTTCTTTCAAATTTCTTATTCCATCACTTAAATCAAAATATGGTCATTTTTCCTTAATACCCATCTTAAAATTTGTTGCCTCGATTGTTGTACTTAAATTATTTGTCCGTCGATCGCACAATTCCTTCCACGGCTTCCTTGATATTCTTTGCTCTTGATCTAATTGTTTGACAACATAAAAATTGGAATGGATCCTTGCAAGATTGCCTTTCATAATATTCCCATCATTACCAATTGATGAGAATCCCGAGTTAGGATGTACCTACAATTCCACACAAGATTGGATTCAAACTCCAAAAAGCTAAATTAAAAATTACAACATTACTTCCAGATTTCGTGAATCAAGAACCAGTGCTTGTAAGTTTGAATGTCACAAAAATTGAAAATGCTTAATGAGTTTTGGATTGTTCAAATAACAACACGATGAAAAAAGGAAAAATCTCAATTTATAGTTAATCTCCGAACTAACAATCTGGTTGTATTTTTGTACAAGTAATGTGCTTTACAGGCAGATATAAAGAAATTTGATTAACTTATAAAAGAACTGTATAAACCTGAGAATTGTAATTGACTTGTAAAATAACGAGATAAACATGAAAAACCTATTTAATTTGTAAGACAACTATACAAAGCCAAAATATTGCAAAATAACGAAAATAGCCTTGAACTAATTTTTTTTTAAAAAAATTCTAAATAATGGAATTTGACCCTCAAAGTTTGAAAAAGTCATTCTCCAAGAAACGCATGGAATCGAAAAATGCTTTAGCATTGTACTAATGGACGCAAAATCGACGTTTGAGCTAATAACAGTTCTGCATCTTTTCGTTGATCGTTATAATTTTTTTCAAATTTCTTATTCCATCACTTAGATCAAAATATAGTCATTTTTCCTTAATACCCATCTTAAAATTTGTTGCCTTGATTGTTGTACTTAAATTATTTGTCCGTCGATCGCACAATTCCTTCCACGGCTTCCTTGATATTCTTTGCTCTTGGTCCACTTGTTCGCCAACATAAAACATGGAATGGAGGATCCTTGCTTCCTTGCCTTCCATAATATTCCCATCATTACCAATTGATGAGAATCCCGAGGTAGGATGTACCTACAATTCCACACAAGATTGGATTCGAACCCCAAAAAGCTAAATTAAAAATTACAACATTGCTTCCAGATTTCGTGAATCAACAACCCGTGCTTGTAATTTTGAATGTCACAAAAATTGAAAATGCTTAATGAGTTTTGGATTGTTCAGATAACAACACGATAAATAAAAGGAAAAATCTCAATTTATGATTAATCTCAAAAGTAACTATCTAGTTGTATTTTTGTACAATTAATATACTTTACGTAGGCAGATATAAAGAAATTTGATTAACTTATAAAAGAACTGTATAAACATGAGAATTGTAATTAACTTGTAAAATAACAAGATAAACGTGAAAAACCTATTTAATTTGTAAGACAACTGTACAAAGCCAAAATATTGCAAAATAACGAAAATAGCCTTGAATTAATTTTTTTTAAAAAAATTCTAAATAATGAAATTTGACCCTCAAAGTTTGAAAAAGTCATTCTCCAAGAAACGCATGGAATCGAAAAATGCTTTAGTTTTGTACTAATGGACGCAAAATCGACATTTGAGCTAATAACAGTTCTACATCTTTTCGTTGATCGTTATAATTTTTTTCAAATTTCTTCTTCCATCACTTAGATCAAAATATAGTCATTTTTCCTTAATACCCATCTTAAAATTTGTTCTCTTGATTGTTGTACTTCAATTTTTTGCCCGTCGATTGCACAATTCCTTCCATGGCTTCCTTGATATTCTTTGCTCTTGTTCCACTTGTTTGCCAACCTAAAACATGGAATGGAGGATCCTTGCTTCCTTGCCTTCCAAAATATTCCCATCATTACCAATTGATGAGAATCCCGAGGTAGGATGTGCCTACAATTCCACACAAGATTGGATTCGAACCCCAAAAAGCTAAATTAAAAATTACAACACTGGTTCCAGATTTCGTGAATCAAGAACCAGTGCTTGTAAGTTTGAATGTCACAAAAATTGAAAATGCTTAATGAGTTTTGGATTGTTCAGATAAAAACACGATAAATAAAAGGAAAAATCTCAATTTATGATTAATCTCCAAAGTAACTATCTAGTTGTATTTTTGTACAATTAATATACTTTACGTAGGCAGATATAAAGAAATTTGATTAACTTATAAAAGAATTGTATAAACATGAGAATTGTAATTAACTTGTAAAATAACGAGATAAACATGACAAACCTATTTTATTTGGAAGACAACTATACAAAGCCAAAATATTGTAAAATAACGAAAATAGCCTTCAATTAATTTTGAAAAAGAAAAATTCTAAATAATGGAATTTGACCCTCAAAGTTTGAAAAAACCATTCTCCAAGAAACGCATGGAATCGAAAAATGCTTTGGTATTGTACTAATGGACGAAAAATCGACACTTGAGCTAATAGTAGTTATGCATCTTTTCGTTGATCGTGATAATTTCTCTCAAATTTCTTATTCCATCACTTAAATCAAAATATGGTCATTTTTCCTTAATACCCATCTTAAAATTTGTTGCCTTGATTGTTGTACTTAAATTATTTGTCCGTCGATCGCACAATTCCTTCCACGGCTTCCTTGATATTCTTTGCTCTTGATCTACTTGTTTGCCAACATAAAACGTGGAATGGATCCTTGCTAGCTTGCCTTCCATAATATTCTCGTCATTACCAATTGATGAGAATCCCGAGGTAGGATGCACCTAAAATTCCACACAAGATTGGATTCGAACCCCAAAAAGCTAAATTAAAAATTACAACACCGGTTCCAGATTTCGTGAATCAAGAACCAGTGCTTGTAAGTTTGAATGTCACAAAAATTGAAAATGCTTAATGAGTTTTGGATTGTTCAAATAACAACACGATGAAAAAAGGAAAAATCTCAATTTATAGTTAATCTCCAAACTAACTATCTGGTTGTATTTTTGTACAAGTAATGTGCTTTACAGGCAGATATGAAGAAATTTGATTAACTTATAAAAGAACTGTATAAAATTGAGAATTGTAATTAACTTGTAAAATAACGAGATAAACATGAAAAACCTATTTAATTTGTAAGACAACTATAAAAAGCCAAAATATTGCAAAATAACGAAAATAGCCTTCAATTAATTTTGAAAAAGAAAAATTCTAAATAATGGAATTTGACGCTCAAAGTTTGAAAAGACCATTCTCCAAGAAACGCATGGAATTTAAAAATGCTTTGGTATTGTACTAATGGACGAAAAATCGACATTTGAGCTAATAGTAGTTATGCATCTTTTCGTTGATCGTGATAATTTCTTTCAAATTTCTTATTCCATCACTTAAATCAAAATATCTAAGGTTGGTCATTTTTCCTTAATACCCATCTTAAAATTTGTTGTCTTGATTGTCGTTCTCAATTTTTTCGTCCGTTCATCGCAGAATTCCTTCCATGGCTTCCTTGATATTCTTTGCTCTTGATCAACTTGTTTGCCAACCTAAAACATGGAATTGAGGATACTTGCTACCTTGCCTTCCACAATATTCTCATCATTACCAATTAATGAGAATCCCGAGGTAGGATGTACCTACAATTCCACACAAGATTGGATTCAAACTCCAAAAAGCTAAATTAAAAATTACAACATTACTTCCAGATTTCGTGAGTCAAGAACCAGTGCTTGTAATTTCGAATGTCACAAAAATTGAAAATGCATAATGAGTTTTGGATTGTTCAAATAACAACACGATGAAAAGGGGAAAAATCTCAATTTATGATTAATCTCCAAAGTAACTATCTGGTTGTATTTTTGTACAAGTAATGTACTTTACATAAGCAGTTATAAAGAAATTTGATTAACTTATAAAAGAACTGTATAAACATGAGAATTACAATTAACTTATAAAATAATGAGATAAACATGACAAACCTATTTAATTTGCAAAACAACAATATATATGTATGGACAAATATAAAGAAAATTGATTAACTTGTAAAATAATTATATAAACACGAGAATTAGAATTAAAATGTAAAATGACGAGATCATCATGAAAAACCCATTTATTTTGTAAAACAATTATATAAAGCCAAAATATTGCAAAATGATGAAAATACCCTTCAATTAATTAAAACGGAAAAATTCTAAATAACAGAATTCGACCCTCAAAATTTGAAAACGTCATTCGACAAGAAATGTGTGGAATCGAAAAAGGCTCTAGTATGGTACAAATAGGCGAAAAATCAACAATCGAGCTAGTTGTTATGCGTGCTTTCCTAGATCGTGATCATTTTTTTTACTTTAATATGTAAGACAGTTATACAAGGCCAAAAATATTGCAAAATAACGAAAATAGCATTCAATTAATTTTAAAAAAAGAAAAGTTCTAAATAATGGAATTTGACCCTCAAAGTTTGAAAAAGTCATTCTCCAAGAAACGCGGGGAATCGAAAAATGCTATAGTATTGTACTAATGGACGAAAAATCGACATTTGAGTTAACAATAGTTATGCATCTTTTCGTTGATCGTTATAATTTTTTTCAAATTTCTTATTCCATCACTTAGATCAAAATATAGTCATTTTTCCTTAATACCCATCTTAAAATTTGTTATCTTGATTGTTGTACTTCAATTTTTTGTCCGTCGATTGCACAATTCCTTCCATGGCTTCCTTGATATTCTTTGCTCTTGTTCCAATTGTTTGCCAACCTAAAACATGGAATGGAGGATCCTCGCTTCCTTGCCTTTCATAATATTCCCATCATTACCAATTGATGAGAATCCCGAGTTAGGATGTACCTACAATTCCACACAAGATTGGATTCAAACTCCAAAAAGCTAAATTAAAAATTACAACATTACTTCCAGATTTCGTGAATCAAGAACCAGTGCTTGTAAGTTTGAATGTCACAAAAATTGAAAATGCTTAATGAGTTTTGGATTGTTCAAATAACAACACGATGAAAAAAGGAAAAATCTCAATTTATAGTTAATCTCCGAACTAACTGTCTGGTTGTATTTTTGTACAAGTAATGTGCTTTACAGGCAGATATAAAGAAATTTGATTAACTAATAAAAGAGTGGGTCGGTTCGGTTCGGTTCGGTTCTGAAGAGACCCGAACCGACCTAAAACTTTCTGGTATTTAATAAATGGACACGTCGGGTTCAAATATAATTATGGAACCGTTTGGGTTCGGTTCCGTTCGGTTCGGTTCGGGTCGGTTCGGTTCCGTACCATAATTAAATTTTTTAATATTTACAGCAACACTACATAAATACAACTAATGACATTTCATTCGTAACTTTTACAAATTAACGTAGCCCAATTCAAAAACATATAAATAACCATCCGCCCAATAAGATTAATTCAATGTATACAAATACCAAAAAGTAGATATTAATATTACAGTAACACTACATAAAGTATATTCATTTGCTTCAAATTAAAATGGGCTAATGGGTTTTAAAAATGATTTAGGTTTTAAAATTAAAATTATGAAATAATCTGATTTATTTAATTAATTAACTAATTTGTTTAGAAAATAAATAAATAAATTTAATTAATTCAATATAAAAAATAAAAAATTATTTAGTTTCGGTTCTTCGGTTCTTGGTCTAGACCCAAGACCCGACCCAAACCCATCGGTTCTTGATTAGTACCCGTTCGGTTATTTAATTTATGAAGAACCACTCGGTTCGGTTCGGTTCGGGACTTTTGGACACACCTATCTAAGGTTGGTCATTTTTCCTTAATAGCCATCTTAAAATTTGTTCACTTGATTCAACTACTTCAATTTTTTGTCGAAAAATGTTTTATTATTGTACTAATGGACGCAAAATCGACATTTGAGCTAATAACAGTTCTGTATCTTTTCGTTGATCGTTATAATTTTTTTCAAATTTCTTATTCCATCACTTACATCAAAATATGGTCATTTTTCCTTAATACCCATCTTAAAATTTGTTCTCTTGATTGTTGTACTTAAATTATTTGTCCGTCGATCGCACAATTCCTTCCACGGCTTTCTTGATATTCTTTGCTCTTGATCTACTTGTTTGCCAACATAAAACGTGGAATGGATCCTTGCTAGCTTTCCTTCCATAATATTCTCGTCATTACCAATTGATGAGAATCCCGAGGTAGGATGCACCTAAAATTCCACACAAGATTGGATTCGAACCCCAAAAAGCTAAATTAAAAATTACAACACCGGTTCCATATTTCGTGAATCAAGAACTAGTGCTTGTAAGTTTGAATGTCACAAAAATTGAAAATGCTTAATGAGTTTTGGATTGTTCAAATAACACGATGAAAAAAGGAAAAATCACAATTTATAGTTAATCTCCAAACTAACTATCTGGTTGTATTTTTGTACAAGTAATGTGCTTTACAGGCAGATATGAAGAAATTTGATTAACTCATAAAAAAACTGTGTAAACTTGAGAATTGTAATTAACTTGTAAAATAATGAGATAATCATGACAAACCTATTTTATTTGTAAGACAACTATGCAAAGCCAAAATATTGTAAAATAACGAAAATAGCCTTCAATTAATTTTGAAAAAGAAAATTTCTAAATAATGGAATTTGACGCTCAAAGTTTGAAAAGACCATTCTCCAAGAAACGCATGGAATTGAAAAATGCTTTGGTATTGTACTAATGGACGAAAAATCGACATTTGAGCTAATAGTAGTTATGCATCTTTTCGTTGATCGTGATAATTTCTTTCAAATTTCTTATTCCATCACTTAAATCAAAATATCTAAGGTTGGTCATTTTTCCTTAATACCCATCTTAAAATTTGTTGTCTTGATTGTCGTTCTCAATTTTTTTGTCCGTTGATAGCAGAATTCCTTCCATGGCTTCCTTGATATTCTTTGCTCTTGATCAACTTGTTTTTCAACCTAACACGTGGAATGGAGGATCCTTGCTACCTTGCCTTCCATAATATTCTCATCATTACCAATTAATGAGAATCCCGAGGTAGGATGTACCTACAATTCCACACAAGATTGGATTCAAACTCCAAAAAGCTAAATTAAAAATTACAACATTACTTCCAGATTTCGTGAGTCAAGAACCAGTGCTTGTAATTTCGAATGTCTCAAAAATTGAAAATGCATAATGAGTTTTGGATTGTTCAAATAACAACACGATGAAAAGGGGAAAAATCTCAATTCACGATTAATCTCCAAAGTAACTGTCTGGTTGTATTTTTGTACAAGTAATGTACTTTACATAGGCATATCTAAAGAAATTTTATTAACTTATAAAAGAACTGTATAAACATGAGAATTGTAATTAACTTATAAAATAAGGAAAATCGCATTCAATTAATTTAAAAAAAAAAAAGAAAAGTTCTAAATAATGGAATTTGACCCTCAAAGTTTGAAAAAGTCATTCCCCAAGAAACGCGGGGAATCGAAAAATGCTATAGTATTGTACTAATGGACGAAAAATCGACATTTGAGTTAACAACAATTATGCATCTTTTCGTTGATCGTGATAATTTTTTTCAAATTTCTTTTGCCATCACTTGGATCAAAATATCTAAGGTTGGTCATTTTTCCTTAATACCCATCTTAAAATTTGTTATCTTGATTGTTGTACTTCAATTTTTTGTCCGTCGATCGCACAATTCCTATTTAACTTGTAAGACAACTATACAAAGCCAAAATATTGCAAAATAACGAAAATAGCCTTGAATTAATTTTTTTTTTTTTTAAATTCTAAATAATGGAATTTGACCCTCAAAGTTTGAAAAAGTCATTCACCAAGAAACGCATGGAATCGAAAAATGCTTTAGCATTGTACTAATGGACGCAAAATCGACGTTTGAGCTAATAACAGTTCTGCATCTTTTCGTTGATCGTTATAATTTTTTTCAAATTTCTTATTCCATCACTTAGATCAAAATATAGTCATTTTTCCTTAATACCCATCTTAAAATTTGTTCTCTTGATTGTTGTACTTCAATTTTTCGTCCGTCGATTGCACAATTCCTTCCATGGCTTCCTTGATATTCTTTGCTCTTGTTCCACTTGTTTGCCAACCTAAAACATGGAATGGAGGATCCTTGCTTCCTTGCCTTCCAAAATATTCCCATCATTACCAATTGATGAGAATCCCGAGGTAGGATGTGCCTACAATTCCACACAAGATTGGATTCGAACCCCAAAAAGCTAAATTAAAAATTACAACATTGCTTCCAGATTTCGTGAATCAACAATCCGTGCTTGTAATTTTGAATGTCACAAAAATTGAAAATACTTAATGAGTTTTGGATTGTTCAGATAAAAACACGATAAATAAAAGGAAAAATCTCAATTTATGATTAATCTCCAAAGTAACTATCTGGTTGTATTTTTGTACAAGTAATGTGCTTTACAGGCAGATATAAAGAAATTTGATTAACTTATAAAAGAACTGTATAAACCTGAGAATTGTAATTAACTTGTAAAATAACGAGATAAACATGAAAAACCTATTTAATTTGTATGACAACTATACAAAGCCAAAATATTGCAAAATAACGAAAATAGCCTTGAATTAATTTTTTTTAAAAAAATTCTAAATAATGGAATTTGACCCTCAAAGTTTGAAAAAGTCATTCTCCAAGAAACGCATGGAATCGAAAAATGCTTTAGCATTGTTCTAATGGACGCAAAATCGACGTTTGAGCTAATAACAGTTCTGCATCTTTTGGTTTGTCAACAACTAGATCAAGAGCAAAAAATATCAAGGAAGACATGGAAGGACTTGTCAGATCTAGGTGGACCAAGAATTTAAGTACAACAATCAGGACACCAAATTTGGATAGACGCATTGAGTGAGAAGGACCAACCTTAGATATTTGATCCCAGGGAAGGAATATGAAAGAAGTAAAAAAATGATCACGATCTATGAAAATATGTATATTACTTGAATAAAAGTACAACGAGATGACTGCTTTAGAGATTAATCGTAAATTGAGATTTTCACCTTTTTTATCTTGTCCTTATTTGAACAATCCAAAACCTATTAAGGATTTTCAATACTTGTGACTTCCAAACTTCCAAGCCCCGATCCTTGATTTAGGAAATCAGGGATCAAGGTTGTAATGCTTGCTTTAGCTTCACGGGGTTCGTATCCAATCTTGTGTTGGTTTCTGGGTACATCCTATAACGGGATTCGCATCAATTGGTAATGATGAGAATATTTTGGAGGGCAAGCTAGATCCATTGCAAGTTTTAGGTTTGATAACAACAAGAACAAGAGCAAAAAATATCAAGGAAGACATGGAAGGACTTGTCAAATCTACGTGGACCGAGAGTTTAAGTGAAGGAATAAGAAAGATGTTAAAAAATGCTCACGATCTAAGAAAACGTGCATAACTATCAGTTCGATTGTCGATTTTTTGTCTATTTGTACCGTACTAAAGCCTTTTTCGATTCCACACATTTCTTGTCGAATTACATTTTCAAATTTTGAGGGTCAAATTCTGTTATTTAGAATTTTTCCGTTTTAATTAATCGAAGGGTATTTTCATTATTTTCCAATATTTTGGCTTTATACAGTTGTTTTACAAATTAAATAGGCTTGTCATGTTTATCTCGTCATTTTACATGTTAATTCTAATTCTCGTGTTTATATAGTTCTTCTACAAGTTAATCAAATTTCTTTATATTTGCCTATAGAATGTATATTTACTCATACAAAAACACAACGAGATAGTAACTTGAGAGGTTAATCGTAAATTGAGATTTTCTTTTTTTATCTTGTCCATAATTGAACAATCCCAAACTTATCAAGGTTTTCAACTTTTGGGGCTTTCAAACATACAAGCCCTAATCATGATTCACGAAATCAGGGATCGAGGTTGTAATGCTTATTTTTGCTTCCTGGGGCTCATATCCAATTTGGTGTGGGTTTCTCTCCTACAACGGGATGCACTTCAGTTGGTATTGATCATAACATTGCGGAAGGTAGGGTAGCAGGGATCTAGTGCATGTTTTAGGTTTGTCAACAACTAGATCCAGAGCAAAGAATATCAAGGAAGACATGGAAGGACTTGTCAGATCTAGATGGACCAAGAATTTAAGTACAACAATCAGGACACCAAATTCGGAGAGACGCATTGAGTAAGAAGGACCAACCTTAGTTATTTGAACCCCGGGAAGGAATATGAAAGAAGTAAAAAAATGATCACGATCTACGAAAACATGCATAACTACTAGCTCGATTGTCGATTTTTCGTCTATTTGTACCATACTAGCCTATTTCGAGTCCACACATTTCTTGTCGAATTACATTTTCAAATTTTGAGGGTCAAATTCTGTTATTTAGAATTTTTCCGTTTTAATTAATCGAAGGGTATTTTCATTATTTTCCAATATTTTGGCTTTATATAGTTGTTTTACAAATTAAAATAGGTTTGTCATGTTTATCTCGTCATTTTACATGTTTATCAAGGTTGTAATGCTTGCTTTAGCTTCCCGGGGTTCGTATCCAATGTTGTCTTGGTTTCTGGGTACATCCTATAACGGGATTCGCATCAGTTGGTAATGATGAGAATATTTTGGAGGGCAAGCTAGATCCGTTGCAAGTTTTAGGTTTGCTAACAACAAGATCAAGAGCAAAAAATATCAAGGAAGACATGGAAGGACTTGTCAAATCTACGTGGACCGAGAATTTAAGTGAAGGAATAAGAAAGATGTTAAAAAATGCTCACGATCTAAGAAAACGTGCATAACTATCAGTTCGATTGTCGATTTTTTGTCTATTTGTACCGTACTAAAGCCTTTTTCGATTCCACACATTTCTTGCCGAATGACTTTTTCAAATTTTGAGGGTCAAATGTTGTTATTTTGAAGTTTTCCGTTTTAAATTAATCGAAGGGCATTTTTATTATTTTCCAATATTTTGGCTTTATATTGTTGTTTTGCAAACTAAATAGGTTTATCATGTTTATCTCGTTATTTTACAACTTAATTAGAATTCTCGTGTTTATATAGTTCTTTTACAAGTTAATCGAATTTCTTTATATTTGCCTATAGAATGTATATTACTCATACAAAAACACAACGAGATAGTAACTTGAGAGATTAATCGTAAATTGAAATTTTCTTTTTTTATCTTGTCCTTATTTGAACAATCCCAAACTTATTAAGGTTTTCAATTTTTGGGGCTTTCAAACATACAAGCCCTGATGATTCACGAAATCAGGGATCGAGGTTCTAATGCTTATTTTTGCTTCCTGGGGCTCATATCCAATTTGGTGTGGGTTTCTCTCGTACAACGGGATGCACTTCAGTTGGTATTGACGATAATATTGCGGAAGGCAGGGTAGCAAGGATCTAGTGCATGTTTTAGGTTTGTCAACAACTAGATCAAGAGCAAAGAATATCAAGGAAGACATGGAAGGACTTGTCAGATCTAGGTGGACCAAGAATTTAAATTCAACAATTAGGACACCAAATTTGGAGAGACGCATTGAGTGAGAAGGACCAACCTTAGTAATTTGATCTGAGGGAAGGAATATGGAAGAAGTAAAAAAATGATCACGATCTATGAAAACACGCTTAACAACTAGCTCGATTGTTGATTTTTCGCCTATTTGTACCATTCTAGAGCCTTTTTCGATTCCACACATTTCTTGTCGAATGAAGTTTTCAAATTTTGAGGGTCAAATTCTGTTATTTGGAATTTTTCCGCTTTAATTAATTGAAGGGTATTTTCATCATTTTGCAATAGTTTGGCTTTATGTAATTGTTTTACAAAATAAATGGGTTTTTCATGTTGATCTCATCATTTTACATTTTAATTCTAATTCTCGTGTTTATATAGTTATTTTACAAGTTAATCAAATTTCTTTATATTTGTCCATACATATATATTGTTGCGTTGCAAATTAAATAGGTTTAACATGTTTATCTCGTTATTTTACAACTTAATTAGAATTCTCGTGTTTATATAGTTCTTTTACAAGTTAATCAAATTTCATTATATTTGCCAATAGAATGTATATTACTCCTACGAAAACACAACGAGATAGTAACTTGAGAGATTAATCGTAAATTGAGATTTTCTTTTTCTATCTTGTCCGTATTTGAACAATCCCAAACTCATTAAGGTTTTCAATTTTTGGGGCTTTCAAACATACAAGCCCTGATCCATGATTCACGAAATCAAGGATCGAGGTTGTAATGCTTATTTTTGCGGAAGGCCGGGTAGCAAGGATCTAGTGCATGTTTTATGTTGGTCAACAACTAGATGAAGAGCAAAGAATATCAAGGAAAACATGGAAGGGCTTGTCAGATCTAGGTGGACCAAGAATTCAAGTCCAACAATCAGGACACCAAATTTGAAGAGACGCAATGGGGTAGAAGGACCAACCCTCTTTATTCGATCCCAGGGAACGAATATGAAAGAATTAAAAAAAAGATCACGATCTACGAAACCATGCATAACTACTAGCTAGATGGTCGATTTTTCGTCTATTTGTACCGTACTAGCGCCTTTTTCGATTCCTCGCATTTCTTGTCGAATGACATTTTCAAATTTTGAGGGTCAAATTCTGTTATTTAGAATTTTTCCGTTTTAATTAATCGAAGGGTATTTTCATTATTTTCCAATATTTTGGCTTTATATAGTTGTTTTACAAATTAAATAGGCTTGTCATGTTTATCTCGTCATTTTACATGTTAATTCTAATTCTCGTGTTTATATAGTTCTTTTACAAGTTAATCAAATTTCTTTATATTTGCCTATAGAATGTATATTTACTCATACAAAAACACAACGAGATAGTAACTTGAGAGATTAATCGTAAATTGAGATTTTCTTTTTTTATCTTGTCCATAATTGAACAATCCCAAACTTATCAAGGTTTTCAACTTTTGGGGCTTTCAAACATACAGGCTATCCATGATTCACGAAATCAGGGATCGAGGTTGTAATGCTTATTTTTGCTTCCTGGGGCTTATATCCGATTTGGTGTGGGTTTTCTCTCCTACAACGAGATGCACTTCAGTTGGTATTGACGATAATATTGCGGAAGGCAGGGTAGCAAGGATCTAGTGCATGTTTTAGGTTTGTCAACAACTAGATCAAGAGCAAAGAATATCAAGGAAGACATGGAAGGACTTGTCAGATCTAGGTGGACCAAGAATTTAAATTCAACAATTAGGACACCAAATTTGGAGAGACGCATTGAGTGAGAAGGACCAACCTTAGTAATTTGATCTGAGGGAAGGAATATGGAAGAAGTAAAAAAATGATCACGATCTATGAAAACACGCTTAACAACTAGCTCGATTGTTGATTTTTCTCCTATTTGTACCATACTAGAGCCTTTTTCGATTCCACACATTTCTTGTCGAATGACGTTTTCAAATTTTGAGGGTCAAATTCTGTTATTTAGAATTTTTCCGTTTTAATTAATTGAAGGGTATTTTCATCATTTTGCAATATTTTGGCTTTATATAATTGTTTTACAAAATAAATGGGTTTTTCATGTTGATCTCGTCATTTTACATTTTAATTCTAATTCTCGTGTTTATATAGTTATTTTACAAGTTAATCAAATTTCTTTATATTTGTCCATACATATATATTGTTGCTTTACAATTTAAATAGGTTTAACATGTTTATCTCGTTATTTTACAACCTAATTTGAATTCTCGTGTTTATATAGTTCTTTTACAAGTTAATCAAATTTCATTATATTTGCCAATAGAATGTATATTACTCGTACGAAAACACAACGAGATAGTAACTTGAGAGATTAATCGTAAATTGAGACTTTCTTTTTTTATCTTGTCCTTATTTGAACAATCCCAAACTCATTAAGGTTTTCAATTTTTGGGGCTTTCAAACATACAAGCCCTGATCCATGATTCACGAAATCAGGGATCGAGGTTGTAATGCTTATTTTTGCGGAAGGCCGGGTAGCAAGGATCTAGTGCATGTTTTATGTTGGTCAACAACTAGATGAAGAGCAAAGAATATCAAGGAAAACATGGAAGGGCTTGTAAGATCTAGGTGGACCAAGAATTCAAGTTCAACAATCAGGACACCAAATTTGAAGAGACGCAATGGGGTAGAAGGACCAACCTTGTTTATTTGATCCCAGGGAACGAATATGAAAGAATTAAAAAAATGATCACGATCTACGAAACCATGCATAACTACTAGCTAGATGGTCGATTTTTCGTCTATTTGTACCGTACTAGCGCCTTTTTCGATTCCTCGCATTTCTTGTCGAATGACATTTTCAAATTTTGAGGGTCAAATTTTGTTATTTAGAATTTTTCCGTTTTAATTAATCGAAGGGTATTTTCATTATTTTCCAATATTTTGCCTTTATATAGTTGTTTTTCAAATTAAATAGGCTTGTCATGTTTATCTCGTCATTTTACATGTTAATTCTAATTCTCGTGTTTATATAGTTCTTTTACAAGTTAATCAAATTTCTTTATATTTGCCTATAGACTGTATATTTACTCATACAAAAACACAACGAGATAGTAACATGAGAGATTAATCGTAAATTGAGATTTTCTATTTTTATCTTGTCCATAATTGAACAATCCCAAACTGATCAAGGTTTTCAACTTTTGGGGCTTTCAAACATACAGGCTATCCATGATTCACGAAATCAGGGATCGAGGTTGTAATGCTTATTTTTGCTTCCTGGGGCTTATATCCGATTTGGTGTGGGTTTTCTCTCCTACAACGAGATGCACTTCAGTTGGTATTGATGATAATATTGCGGAAGGCAGGGTAGCAAGGATCTAGTGCATGTTTGAGGTTTGTCAACAACTAGATCAAGAGCAAAGAATATCAAGGAAGACATGGAAGGACTTGTCAGATCTAGGTGGACCAAGAATTTAAATTCAACAATCAGGACACCAAATTTGGAGAGACGCACTGAGTGAGAAGGACCAACCTTAGTAATTTGATCCCAGGGAAGGAATATGAAAGAAGTAAAAAAATGATCACGATCTAGGAAAGCACGCATAACAACTAGCTCGATTGTTGATTTTTCGCCTATTTGTACCATACTAGAGCCTTTTTCGATTCCACACATTTCTTGTCGAATGACGTTTTCAAATTTTGAGGGTCAAATTCTGTTATTTAGAATTTTTCCGTTTTAATTAATCGAAGGGTATTTTCATCATTTTGGAATATTTTGGCTTTATATAATTGTTTTACAA